>OX374631.1:16666077-18132155 GCA_947347705.1 Nymphula nitidulata
TATACGTAATGGTTGCCCCTTCTTGCGAAAAATTCATGTTCCAGCAGGAAGTTACAGAGTGGGCTAGAGAGGATGACCCTCACGTAGATCCGCAGTAGATGTACGGGCCGAATGAGGAGGCGCTTTGCCTTACCTCTTATGTGGGTAATAGAACAGAACTTCACTATCTGCATCATTACCCAATGTTGTACGAATATCCGATGTTCTTCAGGGGCATTCCTACCACACCGTGCCTGCTGAGGCCAGCTGCGAGCGGTAAGTAGAAGACAGGCAACTAAGTTCCCCGTGTCGCCAAGCAACGAGGTAAGAAAGACTAATAGTTAGTAAGTATGGCCCTATATCTCAACAATCAAAGATTTTCCGTAAAAATGGGGCAGATTCCGAGTCTAATTCTAGCACTGCTATTATAAGATAATAAAACCCGATATTTCCCGAAAGGAAAGAAATAGTTGATCAAAGACGGAAATGCTTTTAATATTAAATTAATCCTTTCATTAAGAAAGAAGTTATCTACTAATTTGAAAAATACTCGTGCGGTTTCAAACTGATTCGCCAATCCAATCACATTTATGAAAAATTAAAGTAAAGCTAGAAAATATATATTTCGCCTGTCCTCAATGTTTAACCCTAAAATCGCTTCTTCTTGTTCGCTGTTATTAGTCTTGACACAGATTAACTAATAGCCGTTTTCACTAACCATTTCCTAGGCTTCGGTGACTCTTATATACATTTGTCTCTTTCTATCTCCTTTTGATAGAAGATTTACTCTCGAAAAAGAGTCAAGTTTAGATATTCTTAATTTTGGTTTTTAACATTATTATAAATGTTTGAAAAATTACTTAGTAATTAAAATAGAATAAAACTAGAAAAATTTCACGTCCTGAGGCAGGAATCGAACCCGCGACCGAGCCACCCAGGACTTGGGATACAGATAGACTAGAAGAATTTCACAGGGATATTCTTCTAGTCTATCTAGGGGTCCTGGGTGGCTCAGTGGTCAGAGCAGTCGCCCGGATTCCGAAAGGTCGCGGGTTCGATTCCTGCCTCAGGACGTGAAATTTTTCTAGTTTTATTATATTTTAATTATCAAGTTTAGATATAAAAGTTTGCCTACTTTTACGACTGTCACCTGTTTGCGCGCAAAATTGAAACTTAACGTGTCACTAGAGCGCTCATATTCCGTTGAGCACCGCTCACAGCGAAAAGAGCACAGGGTTCTCAGTTTCTCACTACATCATTTTGATTCCTTGTTCTTCCTTTAATTTAGACACTCGTGTAAAATATCTTTTATACGCATTATAAGATCGTTTAGAAGTCATTGTTCGTTGCAAAAATCACAGCAAAAATGCTTAATTACGTGCAAGACGCAGGGAGCCCAGAGCAAAGCGGCAACCTACTGCCTATGCTGAGGAGTGACACCCCTGGTCTTGGTTAATATATTTTCTATATACTGTGTACAGTCGACAGCACATCAAGCATAACAGTTTGACCTTGAGACCGACCTTACTCCGTTCGTAATAGAAGCGGCTTTCGTATTGCAACTGTTACACTTGTAGTCTGTTCGTCTGCAAACTTATTAATTTTCGGAGTGTGTTTATGATAAGAGTTTCTAAAAATAATAGAAATTAATGAAAAAAGGCTTTGAATCACATTCCGACATTCACACAAAGTTTTTACTTACCAAATAGGGTAATTTACCATTTTAACTTTCCTGTTAAAAAGTCCTTGAAAACGAGGGGAGTCAACGGTGATTCAAGCACCTAAAAACCCTGTTGTGTCGTGTCTGCGGCACATTAAAGGCGCCAACAAGCTGTTTCCACCGGTTTACACGCTAACTATATTCAATATGGAATAACTTTGTGATTATTCATCGTAAGAAATGATCTGGAAGTGATATAAGTTTTGAATTTTGTTCAAAAGAGAAGATGGTTGGAGTGTACCGCCAGCTTGGGATCCCAATATCCCATCGTGCGAATAATGAAGTCCCAAGCCCAAAAAACTTTGAGCTCCGTATGCGTGATTCGGACCGCTCAAAATATAACACAACTTAAAAATCATCAAAGACAATTGACATCTTCAGTCTTCCCGTGACCACGATCGCTATAAAGTAATCGAAACGTCGGGTGTATAATAATAATGTAACATCTAATTAAACGCGAGTTTAATCCGGTAAATTGGTTTTATTTTAAATACATTTAGTATAAAACCAATTTACCGGATTTAACTCGAACACGCTCTTGACGGACCCATTCACTATATCAGATTTGATAAGCCCCAGATCCTTGCCAAAGAACACCGTTTCATTCCTAGAATGTTACGTGAGGCTATTGAAATCAAAAAACATCCTAATTTCAATAGAGAAGATGGTTGGAGTGTACCACCAGCTTGGGATCCCATCATGCGAATAATAAAGTCCCAAGCCCGTCCTCACACTTCCCAAAAAACTGACACCATGAGCTCCGTATGCACAATTCGGACCGCGCAGTTATCTTAATCTGTAAAGCGGCAATATACCACCGGTGGGCGATGACAAAAGAAAAATCAATTGTATCTGGAATCTCATGCTTGACGGGTTAAAACTTATCAAAGACAACTGACATCTTCAGTCTTCCCGTGACCACGATCGCTGTAAAGTAATCGAAACGTCGGGTGAAAAATAATAACATCTAACTAAACGCGAGTAAAATCCGGTAAATTGGTTTTATTTCAAATGTGTAGTGCTCGCGAAAATGTAAGACAATACTATATTTAGTATATTTCTAATATTTATACCTATAGATATTATTATCATTATTTCTCCGTTATCTAGTATGGATAACACAAGCTCTTAATAATGGTTACTTTGGACTGGATAATAGATGTGAGTATTAATATTATTATTATATAAGGGCAACTGTTAACAGTCAACCTGTACGACGATGTTGAGGTCAGGAACGTCTTCGACTGAGGAGCCCCACATAACCCTGTATTGTTCTTTCCCCGCAATGAAGAGTAAGCGTCAATGCCTTTTTCCCCATCAAAAAAAGGCTGGAATAGCTCACTCTCATTGAAAAAAAATTAACTTTAAGTTAATTTTATTTCTAGAATACCCGTGGAACTGAACTACGTCATAAAGTGTTTTTTTCACTACAGACGACGTCATTAAGTGGCATTTTTTTAACAAAATATATATATTTCGAGCTGTTTTAATCGATTACAAAAAGACACTTCTAGTATATTAGCATCTAAAACCTGATTCTACAAAAATATAAACGGTAACAGTTCACAGAAGTTAGTGAGTAGAAACATCCAATTCACTAATGTGGCATTGCGGGCCGACTGATCATTAGTGGTTTACAGCTGTTGATAGCTTCGTCATTGTTCAAATAAGGGCCACGGTCCTACAGAGTTTAGAGGGAGATAGATAATTCCAAATATTTTTTTGTAGTCCACAAGGAACCTTTAAAGTTTTGCCACTTTTGCCCGCCTGTCTGTCTGTCCATCTGTCTGCGGCTTAGCTTAGAGACACTTATCAAATTATAGTTTTCTAGTACTGATACTAGAAAACTATAATTTAATATACTATATATGTTAACAACATGGTAACATTAAAGTTATTTAAGGGGCTACCTCGTGCACACTAGCGACACCAATTAATTGTTATTAATTGTGGTGAATTTAGAACATAATAAACAAAAACGCTTTAGAGAATTGCTAAAGAACGGTATTTGTATTTTTTAAAGATGTATTTTGTATAAAGTGTCTACCAATAAGTAACCAATTTTTTTATTATTGTTAAAAGTGGCCACTTTCGGCGATAATGAAAAAATAGGTTACATGTAGAGGAATATCTTATACCGAGCACATCTCAAAAAATTACAAATACCATTCTTTAGTCATTCACTAAAGCGTTTTTGTTTATTATGTTCTATATTCACCACAATTAATATAAATCAAGTGGTGTCGCTAGTTCCGACGAGGTATCGCCTTAAGTTTAACTTTAAACTAATTCAATAGGTTGGGTTTAAGACATTCATTCTCATCAATTCCTATTTATCTTTGTTACAAAGCAAATATATCCTCATAGTTTCTTTGGAAATATTATTCACAGACACGCGGGCGCTAATGTATTTTTTTATACAACTAGATGACAAACAAGCTGACATTTGACCTGATGGTAAGCGGTAACCGCCGCCTATAGACACCTGCAATAACAAGGCAAAATCACTTGATATTGCAGGTGCGTTGTCATCCTGAGGCCTAAGATGAAATGTGGTCCATGCCCAGTAATTACACTGGCTACCTTTCCCTTCAATCCGAAACACAGCGAACTGTTTCACGACTGAAATAAGAAAGGCGGTGGTACCTACCCAAACGACACTACAGACGTGCCTACCACCTAGTGTATATTATGGTACTGGTTTTTTTGTTGGGTCCACACTTAAACGTGGCTCAACGGAACTGTATAATATTCTGAAACGACTCACGCCACCCTACTAACGATTAGCCTTTACGCAGCATGGCTACATGTATTAATCATGCTGACAAAGCAGTGAGAGAAAATCTTAAAAAATAAAACTTTACTGTACTATAAGTAAAGTGAGGATGTATTGATATTTGTGAAAATGATTTTTTGATTCAGGGCTCCGTTTGAGAAACATCGTCTCACATTCTCACGTGCGCTTAGATGACTTCACACACGGCAGATATAATGTAAAGATGTATATTATTATTATTATTCCACGGTGCCTCTCAATACATCTTTCCAAAAAATTGACAGCTATGTGGTAGCCATACTGTATCCCGAGACGTAATAACTAATACATATGCATTTTAGCCGCCGTCAGTGATGTCCGTATTACGGATAAACACAGTGACTCACGCCCTTTGGGTGGGTTACAAACTTTGGGTTCCTTTTTTCCACTCACACAGTCTACATTTTCATTTCAGATCTGAAAGACTTAAAAAGGAAAATATAGAAATTTAACAAAAATCTTAACAAAAATTTACACGCAACATGAACTTAATACATTTCGTGTTATAATTACGCAATATAGCTTATTATTAAAAAGTGTTTTCCCAGTTATTATAATATATTAAGATTCCAGCATGAACTTGAAACTTATTATATTATTAATTTTGCGATTTGTATTCTAAGCCAGACTGGCATCATGTTGTAAAAACTCAGCATTTTTTTCAATTTCTTCAAGGATTCAGGAATAAACGAGAAGGTTTCAGTATATAAATTCACGAATATTATTAGTTGAATAATAATACCTCACAATTTTATTTGGAAGCCTTAAGCTTCTTAATTAATTAAATTGTGTTGTGTCTACTATAAAGTGCTCTGGTTGGAGAAAGCTAAAAACCTGTGTACATATTTGACTTTGTTATAATATAGCTTCGCTTAGCTTCGCTTTTCTAGTTTTATTCTATTTTAATTACTAAGTAATTTTTCAAACATTTATAATAATGTTAATATCAAAAATTAAGAATAGCTTCGCTTGTTAAGAGGACATTACGCCTTAAGGCGTGTGAAGTCGATAATAGACCATTATACTAAGGGTGCGTAAAGTAAGTTAACCGTAATATTACTTTGTTTCAAACAAAAGAAAATCGTTGTACTACAACCACTTGTAATTGTTGCGAGTAAAAGTTCCAAGAATAAACTTTTTAAATGGAACTAAAAACTCAACGCTACAGTTTGTAAACGCGTTGAAAATAGTTACAATGTTTTCGAATCTCAAACTGCAATCGCATGACCTCTGCTTGTATCAAATCTACTTTTTGATAAGTAATAATAAAACGTTTTATTGTATAGCAAGATGCTGTATTTTATTCAATTAAGATTCGCCGTTTATATTTGAACGTATTGAGAAGTTGGATAAGACTCTTGATAAAGATAATAATATGAGAAAGACACTTTTTAATGCCCGACGCAAAAAGAGGAGTGTTAACTGAAAAAATATTTACCCAAACTTCTTCGGTCATTAGTTATAACCAAAATTTAGCGAGGTGTCATTACAGTTTGATTTAACAAAGCAGTGCATCTCTATGACAATTTTATTTTTGGAAAGTTAAGTAGACACTTAAGGTAGAAAAAAGTTCAGTTGTTATTTTTTTTAGTGTAGGCATAGTAGCTCCTAAACAAATAGACCAATTTTCATTTGTTTTTTTTGTTTTAATTCTGGTGTGATCAATGTGGTTTTTTTGCTATAATTTACGAAGATCTGTTTAGTGACTATCAGCTCATTTCCTACTTGACAAAAGAGTTTTATGTACTTCCACTGATCCGATGGTTTTTTTTTTGTAAATTTAAAAAGATCTGTTCAGACGTTTAGTGACTGCCAACTCATTTCCTACTTGACAAAAGAGCTATACTACAAACTTTCACAGATTCAATTTTTAATTCAATTAAAATTTTATGTTTCAACCAGTACTTAAATATCTGCACTAAAAACTCTAACAACTCCATTCGTACTTAACAAAACACTGCTATAAACAGCGCCACTTTGTTTGCAGTAAACAATTCAACCTCACAAAGACACGTCTCATCCTCCGCGTAATTTCGACAACACAGCCATTTCACCGAATAAAATTCTTGCTACCAAGCTTTTTCTGCACTCTTATGATAAAAGCAAACAGGTATCTTCAAACAAAACGAAGTAGTTTCATTTTCGACTCTATTTCCCACAGGCACGTGAAACGGGAAAAAGCCTTCGTAAATATTAGCTCATCTGGCTCAGACAATATCTAGCATCTACTGCATTATAACCGCTCGGGTAGGGGAAGGGAGCCCAAAACGGGTATCCCGCCTAAAGCATGTCAGTACCTATATTAGTCCGAATTAATACTTTAATGCCTAGACGGCAACTTAAGTTGACATGACAATTAAAATTCAATTGTGTCTGGTTTATCGGACTTCAAAGGGTTAAGTGACTTTATGATGTGAACCTGTGAGCATAGCACGATGCGGACCAATCAGTCAATCGTGGTACTGACATACATGTATATATGTTTTTATAGGTACTAGATCAGAAACAAGCTAATGGCCATTGCCGTTAGCAAGAACCTTTTTAGTTTTCGAATCTTTACAGTATCGAGTACCTAACATGTAGCTTTTGTATGAAATTCTCCCTATTTTTGTTTCAGTCGTGAAACAGTTTGCTGTGTTTCGGATTGAAGGGAGAGGTAGCCACTGTCTTCACCTTAGGCCTCAGGACGACAACGCACATGCAATACCAAGTGATTTTTTCCTTGTTATTGCAAGTGTCTAAAGGCGACGGTTACTACTTACTTGTTTGTCATATAGTTGTATAAAAAACATTCGAGCGGCCGTTAACGATACAATTACGATTTGTTTAAAAACGTTATTTTTTATACAACAAGATGACAAACCACCTGGTGGTAAGCGGTTACCGCCGCCTATAAGCACCTGCAAGATGAAATGCCGTCCATGCCCAGTAACTACACTGGCTACCTTGCCCTTCAATCCAAAACACAGCTAACTATTTTACGTGTGAAATAAGAAAGGCGGTGGTGTAGGTACCCGTTTTGGGCTCCTTTCCCCTGCTTTTGTGGATTAGGAAGGTAAAAACTCAAGCAATTTGCTAAATGGCAATAGTATCGTAAAAGAAAAGTTTTCATTTGAATCGACGCCTGTTACTGATACAGACGGAACATTTCGCTCCACTTTCTCATTGTAGGTAGTTATCCGTTTTAGTCCAGTGTATTTCTATTTGCCGATGACCTTATTTCCTGAGCCGATTGGAGATGAAATGCTGTATCGCAAAAACTTAACTTTACTTGAAAAAAAGTGTTTTAATAGTATTCCTTACTAGTATACCTTTGAAATTGCCGATTTGTAGGAACGAAACTGAGTAAAATTACTTACATTTCCATACAAACAATTTTAATGTGTTACTTGAAAATGTCTGAACAGATATTAGTGCAATTTCAAACTATAGTTAGACGAAAAAGGATTTGCACTGCGTTTTTCAATTTCTCAAAAACAGTATCTAATATATAAAATTCTCGTGTCACAAATTTAGTTACCATACTCCTCTGAAACGGCTTGACCGATTTTCATGAAATTTTATATGTAAATTCAGTAGTTCTGAGTATCGGCTACTATCTTTTTTTTTGTTGGACCATTTATATTTAGTAAAGCAACGTTTATTCTAGTATTAAAATATAACTAGTTGAAGTAGTGAAATCAGCGACACATTGTAAGAGGTGTCTGATTCCACTGAAAACCAGCGCCGCGATATTTTGTCATCGCGGCATAAAGCTGAGAGGCGACCATTTGGTTACATTAAGTGTCTCTTTTGTTGTGCTGTAACTTCTAATATTACCAATAAATAATTATTCTTTCTTTCTTCTTTCTTTTCAATTACTTTTCTACAAATAAGGAATATGCACTAGTTGGTCATAGGTTCATATTTTTAAATCTAAATGTTATAGATATAATACAAATTTAAGTAACAAATAAAACTATAGGTACTTGAGGGCGCGTTTACACCGCACGGCATTTCATACAAGCTTTAAAGTCGAAAACATTGGAAACGAACAAAAATAAGTCTTTACATGATTATACAAGTCAGGCTAGTCTATTAGTTATCGGTTTTTCAAAAAACAGTCTTATTGTTGAGTAAGAGCAATTCTTAGCTTTGCATACAACCCAAAAATCGCCAGTAATTTCTTTCTTGTAAGACTTTTAGAAAAATACTCTGATATATTTTTAGGCTGCTGGCAAGTTTTGAATCGGTTGGAGCCGTGCGGCGTAAATGTTCTTCAAAGTTACAAATAAAATAAAATTTGAGAAAAAACGGCAACTTCATAGGTAAAGACCTATATTAACTAATTTGTTCTTACCAGCCCGCTGGCGTCTGCTCAACAATGGAATATATATGCCATGGATTTATAGACTTTACAGATTTTAAAGAAATCCCAAGTTCTGGAGCTATAAATGAATAAATTGCCCTATTAATGTAACAAGGTTTGTATTCGAAAAAGGAAGCAACAATGAAAAATTATATAAAGCAGAAATCAGTTTATGCTTTTGGCGTTGTATTTCGGGGTGTATATTGCAGCTTTTGATAAGCTGAAGCTCTTTGAAGAATCTGATATTGTGGTAATATGTAGTATTAATAACTGTTTCCGTTTCAAATATTAAATAACATTTATATAACCATACCACCACCCATAAAATAAAGCATGATATCAGTAACTAAATATCAATTTTATAGTCTTTATGACTGCTAATTATTTAAGTATATTAATAGATAGACTACGTAAATTACTTTAGATGGTTTCACTGCTATTGATATTTTAATTAATTTCAACTTTACCTAGAATTCATTAATTTCTGATGGATATTGAAAATAATATTTACATGAAAATCGTTACTGTTCCAAGGATGATAGAAGTATTTAATCTATGCTGCTTCTAAGAACATGAACTTTCTTATACTATATAAGACTTACTAAGATATTAAATTTCGTTGAAAATCGCGTCTGTTTACCTATCTATTTCATAAAACTACACAACTTTAATCCAGTGTAACTCGCACATGAGCGCAAAACACTCATGTCGCTGTTAATCTTCTCATCGGAAAGCTAAAATTTTTTTTTAACATCATGCGTAACAGTTTGACCTTGAGACTGCCCTTAGTCCGATCGTAATAGAGACAGGTTTTGTAGAGCAACTGTTACACTTGATGTGCTGTCGTCTATACTTTTATCGTATTATTATATTTATTTATGAAATGACAATACAGATACGCTGACTTTACTTTGCCGGCAAGGTGCAGGCGGGTAGAACAGTGTGTTTCTAGCTGCTAGCTGTCTTCGCATTTGGACTCTTCTTATTGCTTTACATCAGGTGGTGTTGAGTCATTTGCCGTGCTTTGTATAAAAAAAGAAGATATCTGCAGGAATATAAAAAATATTATTTATTGGTTTATTACTAATCATTATCATCACTAGCCTATATACGTCCCATCGCAGGACTTCCTAAGCTGGAAAAGCACACTAGGTTTCTACAAACCTGTGTTCCATCAGTTTTCAACGTACTAACCAAAGCAAAACCAAAAACGCTACGTTGCACACAATTTGTGTTGCACTAAACATTTGATAGGCAACAAATAACAAATAAGGAACATACTCTTATGTCTTTGATAATAATTTTATTACATACTTATTTATTAAGTTTCAATTACAAAAAATAATAGAGTAAAAACTTTCTGAACTGTATAAATATATCGAGCGATTTTTGACGGCATATGGAAACCGTCTATAGGATCTTATTTGCCGCTGTTGGTCGAACGTTTTTGATTTAGTTGGTACCTAGCAACTATACTTAACAAACATTTAGAAAAAAACTTCAAAAATGTTTGTTAGACAGCGGAAAATACGCTCCTATAAATAATGGTTTCCATGGCAACGTCTTTGGATCATTTAGATCCAAAAAAGCGCCATGCAAATTGTGCTCAACGGAACTTTTTTGGTTTTGCTTTGGTAAATACTTTGTAAATTAGCGCGATCGGAACCCTGGTAGTTCTATGAAATGGAGACACTAAAAAGTTTTATTAATAACTAGAACTAAAAAGTATTTGTTACAACATCAAACAGTAAAGTTTTTATGTCACAATCACCAAACACAAAACATACATACCCAGATCTTTACAGTAAACATTTAACAAAAGTTAGATAAACAAATAAAGAACAAGGTCAGAGTAATAACAATAAAACGATTACCAACATAGAAAAGCCATCGGCTAAGTAACAGTTTCTATTAAAATTTATAGCATCTATGAAGCTAATACTAATCACTTAATCTTTTTCGTTTACTCGACCTTGAAGCTAAGTTTTTTAAAAGCTACAGATTGAAAACACGTGTGCCTACTGCTCGCCAGGGTAAGCACTTGCCGTGAGAAATAGGTAGGTAATATTAAATTAAAAATTACGCCCTAATAATAAATTTAATTTTAATGTTCATTTAATTATTATTATTAAGTGACCTCTGGCCTAATTAATCATCTATCTAACACTATCTCATTGATACTATTCTTATGAGCCCAAATACGCTATATCTGCTGTAAGTTTAGAAAGAATTGAGCATCCCTTAGACTATTTTGATGGTACAAACCCAAAGGAAATAGTACAAGTTTCTATGGGATTTGGGCCAGATTGTGACCACCATTTTTTCGTAAAGTTATTTTTGTAAGAATCCATCAAACCTTATCATTTCCATAAGTCTTGACAGAAGCAGCCAAAAAATATTTTAATTTGCTGAAAACTTCACTTAGGTCGCCATTTGAAAAAAAACAAAATGTCAATGCCATAATAATTTTTTTTACGACTTTACGTTCAAAATTGTCTTTTAATTTCTCATAGCCAGAGTCAAACAATTTGGAGAATAACAAAACGCTTCAGACGCACCCAAAACAATTACGATGGAACATACGGAATGCCAATTTTAATTAATGTAAATTTGACATTAAAGTCAACTTTTTAACAGCGCTATTGTGGCTATGGACTTTTCGGCACTATTATGACTTCCATGTTGCCATTTTATAAAATACTTATTTCATTTAACCATTTTTCTTAATTTTTGATTTTAACCTTATTATAAATGTTTAAAAAATTACTTAGTAAGTTAAATGTAAAACTAGAAAAATTTTACGTCCTGCAGTTGGTTAGAGCAGTCGCCCGGATTGCGGAAGGTCACGGGTTCGATTCCCGCCTCAGGACGTAAAATTTTTCTAGTTTTACATTTTAATTCATCATTTTTTTCAATAAAATAAAATAGTTTTGTGTTATTTAATGGACACTGTGTTGATCGGTACATTATTGTCTACAATCTGAAATGGCGTGTACATGAGCTGGCCCAAAACTTTACCATCTCCTTTCAAATCAATCGCATTTGTGAAAGCTTCTAAGAACCTTTTGTCAGTAGGAAATGAGCTGATGGTCATCAAATATAGCTAAGAATCATCTCAATCACTTCAGCTATCAAACAAAAATAACCGAATTAAAATCTGTCCATTCGCTTAGGAGCTACGATGTCACAGGCATACACACAGATACACAGACAGACACAACAGTCAGGCGCCTTTTTATATTGATTCGGTTATTTTTGTTTCATAGCTGACGTCATTGAGATGACTCTTAGCTATAATTGATTACTACCAGCTCATTCCCTACTGTTGAAAATCAAGAAAGTGTTATTTTGACAGCTTAAAAAATTACATAAATTGTATACATTTGTGTGTGTGTCATTTTTACATTTCTATCTTTCAACGCGAGTATTAAACGTAGTTTCGCAATAGCTAGGGTCGAAAAGCAGACTTGAAAATCCGGTATCAAATTAACTCCTAAAGCCTACGTACAACTTAATTGTTGTTCCAGAGTAGGCCTCATTTTTAAGTACCCACCTCATGAACATACATTAAGGGATTATGACGGACAATTAACTTTGTTTTGTACCGGATTACACCGTTAATTTACATAATTTCATTTACATTTTTTATAAACGAGGTTAGGAGATTCTCCTCTCTGTAGAGTTGGGCATATTTTCCGCTACATGACCATTTCTACGATCGACTTTTGAAATTAATTCTCGCGAACTTTGTTTTGGCCGAGATGGAGAGGAACAGAGATATCGTCGGTGGGCGTGCCAGACCGCGTAAGAGCAGTTTGCAATTTGCAGGATGGAAGAAAAAAGTAAATATCTTGGATATTTCTACACATTTCTTTGACTGAACTTGTTTGGGATTTCTCTGGGTGTAGTTTAATGAGAATTTGGTATAAGCAAATCAGCGCTAAGAGCCCGCTGGCGCGATATTTCAATTTTGCGACTTTTGTAAATACGCGGTATTGCAAACTGCTCTTACGCGGTCTTGCACGCCCACCGACGATATGACTTCTTAGCGCTAGGAAAAAAGACAATAATAGCGCACGAGGGTGTCATCTATTATGCTACAAATAATCTATCGATAAAAGAAATTTTGCACTACGAAAGCCGCTTTTATTACGAACGCAGTAAGGGTGGTCTGAAGGTCAAACTGTTACGCTTGATATGCTGTCGACTGTACAAAAGATCCCTAAAAGATGAAGTGCATTTTAGCGTAGTCACAGCCTCATGATAAGTTATTTAAAAAATTAATGACATTTGAAATTAAAAAGGATTTGAGAATAATGCCAATGGGCTTTATAAATTCGTCCCTTTGCTTGTATGTATAACGGAAAAAAGAAAGGATCTCATCTTTGAATTTTCTTCAGCGGAGAAAACTGTTTAAAATCGTTTTTTGGCTTTTGGTAAATAAGCACTTAATTGATTAGTCAACTATAACTTAACATAACATAACCCGCACCCCGGCCCGTGCACAATCCCCTCTTTGCCGAATACTAAATCAAGTAAATGCATTCCTTCCTGGCTCATCAGCCTGAATACGATATGTACCTATGCGGATGGATGGAAGGATATTTTATGCAGTTGATAGGTAGGTTTTACTAGGTAGGTACCTCCGCCTTTTTTATTTCAGAAGTGAAACAGTTCGCTGTGTTTCCGATTGAAGGGAAAGGTAGGCAGTGTAATTACTAAGCATGGACGGCATTTCATCTTAGGATTCAGGATGACAACGCCACAGCAATATCAAGTAATTTTTTCTTGTTATTGCAGGTGTATATAGGCGGCGGTAACCGCTTACCACCAGGTGGACCATCAGAAACTCATGTTTTTGTTTACCTTGCCAATATTATTTTCTGTTTGTTCAAATTAAAGGTTCGATACCAAAATAAGTTTACATTCCATACCATCTTTCATTCTTTGACTGCAGAAGCCAGTTGCGTAGCTATATTTTGTATAAAGTTAAAAGAACGCGAAAGAGCAGTTTGTAAATACCGCGGAACAAAAGTTATTATTTCGATATTTCGACACATTTCTTTGACGACTGAACATGTTTGGGATTTCTCTGGGTGTTGTTTAGTGATAATCGAGTATAAGCGAAACACTGCTAAGAAGCCCCCCAAACGCAATATTTCTTTTTTGCGACTTTTGTAAATACGCGGTATTGAAAACTGCTCTTGCGCGATCTTGCACGCCCACTGACGTTGTCTTTCTGTACTGAGCGCAAATGTTGCACCTTTTCTATACAGGTTTTACGACTTGTAAAAAAAAATGGTATCGCAAAAAAACAGCTGTTCTTTACAAACAGGTCATGTAAAAAAATGCAGGTATTACAAATGAGTATAAAACAGCTAATTCTTGTCGCGATTTGTTTTTTTTTTCAACATAGGTAGTCATCCTTACGTTCAGTTTATACACACACACATATGTAAAGAGATTATCGCGTACAATGAACCCCGCCGTGTGCCACACTACGTAGTAGGTAATTTCACGTTAATGTCTTTCAAATTGAGATTTTAAAAAACCCTCTCTACGTATTTTTAACCTTATTAGCTCATGCTAAAGTATAATTCAACAAACATTAATTATAATTAACTTGTTGTAATTACAAACACGTCGTTAAAACGAAAAAGTAAGTACCACCTCTTTGCTTAAGCTAACGTTAATATTAGCTCATACTTAATCATAATTATGAAATAAATTTTCCTTTAATAAGAGAAAGGTGAAACCTTCCGGTTTCCTGGTATCTCAAATATAAGGTTTTAGTTTTAAATACCTACTTATTTCATATGATAATAGTTTGCTAGTGGAACAAAAAGCAATGTCAAAATTGACTAACACCGGTTTATCTATATTGACTTTTTGTAAAATTACTTATAGCATAGAATGCCATTAGTAATATTCACTAATGATAGTCTTTAGTCGATTTAGACCGAGCTTAAAACATTAGTGCCATCCCCACTGATCTGAGTGAAAGATAATCTGAAATAGAAATATAACCTAAAGTTAACAAAACACAACCTTTACGAATTAGTACTGTGAACTTTCACCAAAAAGTGCTTATAAAGTGGAAATATTTTCACTAGATAACAACATATGACGTAATTTTTGAGTTTCTTGAGTGATTTATAATATCATTAGCTGTTAATGTTTAAGTTGTTTTTGTTTTTATACAACTAGATGACAAACAAGCTGACGGCCCGCCTGATGGTAAGTTTAGCTACGCTGGTTTTCCTATTTTCCTAAAGGCGAAATTGCATAACCCTTATACTTTTTTAACTGTTCTGTGGTTACCATATTAGAAGTCGTATGAATCGTTTTCTATAAAATTGCCCAAAAAAATATGGCAGCTATAAAGGCTGCTACTTTTCTTGCAGGGAACAGAGCATTACTTGCAAGTACCCAGATTTGTAAAGGAAAATTATTAGTTTACCTAATTCGATCATCCATCCGATAGAATGAGGTTATAAATCAACCGTTAGATTTTATGGCTCGAATACAATATCGTAATACATACAGAATAGCAATAAAATAAGTACAACAATATCATAACTATATATAGACAATTGAGTATAAGAAAAACGGCAAAAGTCCTGAATCACGCTTACGAAGTTTAAGTTACACTCCACAGTAATTTTCAAAGATAGCCATGTGTGCTTGCTTTTAGCAGCTACCTATGACGTGTGCTATAGTTCTTGAGGTGCCACGTGCGCGGGCCTCTGGCCGCTACCTACGGCGTGTGCAGCATACCTCCTGGGAGTTAATTTTATTAGCCACGTGCGCTTGCTTTTAGCAGCTACCTATGACGTGTGCTATAATTCTTGAGGAAACAATATCATAACTATATATAGACAATTGAGTATCAGAACAACGGCAAAAATCCTGAATCACGCTTACGAAGCTTAAGTTACACTCCACAGTAATTTTCAAAAATAGCCATGTGCGCTTGCTTTGTGCAGCTACCTATGTCGGGTGCAGTATATCTCAAGGGAGGGAGTTAATTTTATTACCCACGTGCGCTTGCTTTTTGCAGCTACCTATGGCGTGTGGTGGTGCCACGTGTGCGGGGCTCCGGCCGCTACCTATGGCGTGTGCAGTATATAATACCTCAAAGAAAGTTAACTTCCTTTGTCACGTGCGCTTGCCCTGTGCAGCTACCTATGACGTAAACTAATGGTTTATTTGTTTGTTGTTGGAATACAAATCCAGATTCTTTACTAAAGGAATGCAATACTCACTTTTGTGATTATTTGAGATTGTGCTTTTGACAATCCTTGTGTCAGTCGCGGCAGTGAGAGTGCAGTTGTAGCATGATGCTGGAATTTGTCAAAGCCTTGATCTCGTGTTTTGCTTTACCGAGTTTGTGTTTGAGATGACGATGACCCTGGGGATCTACCAGGCCATTAAAATTTCTGTTGGAGATCAAGCGGGCGAGGACGCCTCGCTGTCAGGAGAGGCCGTGTTTCAAATAACTAACAAGTAACCAACGGGGCCAAGTGGCACCTTACTGTATCTGTGGCATCGTATGATCTATGACGTAGCCGTGGCGTGACCGGTGGAGCAGGAAAACCAGCCGGCACCTACTGTTTGCGACGGAGCTCACTTGGTCGGCGACTCGCAAACGCACTGGATGTTTCTTCTTATCATTATCTGTGGCTTTCTTTTTACTTAAAAATGGTGGTTTAGTTTATTTGAATAAGACTCTGTCTAAAAAGGACGCCATTTCATTATTTTTTAAATCTTTTCCACTTCTTGTTTTTAATACCAGTCATTCCGCGAAGAGACTGAATATATTTTTTTTCAACTTCATTCATATGAAATCGGCAATTTGATGCTTTAAGGCCTGTCATTCACTTTACAGAAATATTAATACGACATTAGAACGAATTCCAGCTGCAAATGAAAACTGAAACTTATATTAATCCCCAGAGAACAACATAATCTCGTGATATAAATCGTTCCATTTTGCCGAGTCAACTTTAAAATTCTATTAGCAATCCGAGATGAAGGATCTTGTTACATCACAAGATGGTGTTGCTCAACAAATTTAATATCAGCAAACATTGAAAACTGGCTGAAAACTGCGATTATTCAGTTTAGCTTCATGATAATTTACAGAAGAATTAGGTGTTGACACGAATTATAATATATCAGTATATTCTGGTAACATAAAAAATAAATAAAAAGAACTTAAGCTAGGAGCTTAGTGGCGTAGTGGTTAGAGATCTTTGGTTTCGATTACGAAAACATAGCAACTTTCGCCTAGAGTATAATAATTGTTATTTATATTTCATTTTTATATATAAAACTATAGAGACAAAGCGTACGATCCGCCTGATGGTAACTCACCGTGGCCTATAAACGCTCGTAGTCTCACGCGTCGCCTACCCTGTCACAACAAATCTCAAGCGTTATGTTCACAGCACAGAAGATAAACTCACATCAGGATTTCAAAACCACAAAGTAGCGTTATTTCACTTCTAACAATTTGGTGCTAGACAGGATCCACAATTATTATTTTCTATTATTTTTTAAACAAATCACGGCAAATGACTCAACACCACCTGATGTGAAGCGGTAAGAAGAGTCCATATGCGAAGACAGCTAGTGCTGCTTGAAACACACTGTTCTAGCCGCCTCCACCTTCCCGGCTCACATGGTGCTTTATCGCACCTCTTCTGAAGGAACCCATGTTATAGGAAGGGAGAAACACACGTGCCGGTAAGGAATTCCAAGTTTTGGAAGTCCGACAAAGAAACGAGCTACTAAACTTCTTTGACGTGGAGAAAGTGAATTGATTCACCATCTCATTCATTTACATTGTGATTTGCAATAAATATTGAAATTGAAATAGTGTAGGCAACGCGTGAGTAGTACCCCAAAGCCACGCTACACTACTATTATGCTACGGTAAAGCGACTAAACTACGGTGTTACGAACGCGCACGTAGCACCGTAGCATATAAACGCCGTAGAATATAAGCATATAAACGTCTATGTGCTACGATAACCGCTTACCATCAGGCGGGCCGTGTGCTGTTTGCTACGCCTCGGAAAAGGTCTTCCAGCGGTGGCCGCGTAACGGGAGACTGCCACAAAGTAGACCGACGATCTGACGAGGGTCCCGGGAAGCGGAT
The DNA here is from genome assembly GCA_947347705.1 of Nymphula nitidulata. Lineage (NCBI taxonomy): Eukaryota > Metazoa > Arthropoda > Insecta > Lepidoptera > Crambidae > Nymphula > Nymphula nitidulata. Next base: position 16,684,103 of record OX374631.1, read on the forward strand.
GCACTTCACGACTTACCATTACCAGCACTGCAGTTAAGATTGCTGTCAAATATTCACCTCCTGAATGTAAAAAAACATATAACATATTTTTCTTTTAAATTTATATTACAAAATAGCTCTGCAACAAACTGCAAAAAATTAATGGACTGAACAATAATTATAACGGCCTCTTTAACACCGTTCAAAGTGCAATTCCCTAATAATTAAAGCTTTAATGGCGTTCCATAAATAACCGCATTATCGCGAGCAATTACACCAAGTGTGAATACTAATTACAAACCTACAATACGTCATGGAAATTTACATTTTTACCCATTGGTTTTTTATTTGTATTCGCGTGTATGTTTAAATGTGTGTATACATTTGGGGAAAGCTTTTGATTTTGTATAATTTATATTCAAAAACAATAATCATACTTTACTGAGTTAGGGAACAACTCGCCCAGTGACAAACTTGCAAAATATTCTTTTGGCATTTTTCTAGTCACAATGTTATTCTAATTTATCTATTGCATTACATTTATCCTAGCATCATCATCATCAATCATCACCAGCCTACATACGTCCCACTTTTGGGCACAAGTCTTCCTACATGGGAGAAACACATGAAGAGTTTGGGCCATAATACCACCACACTGTCCCAATACGCTGTATGGTGGGTTAAAGCGGTCGCAATAGCAACCGGGACGGCATAACCTGTGTAAATCGAAGAGCTCGAGATTATAAACATGACCACACAACTACTATAACCTTTACTACGTGGTAGGCCCGTGTGTAGGGTCGTCTGGGTAGGTACCACCGCCTTTTTTATTTCAGCCGTGAAATAGCTCGCTGTGTTTAGGATTGAAGGTAAAGGTAGCCAGTGTAATTACTGGGCAAGGACGGCATTTCATCTCAGGATGACAACGCACCTGCAATATTAAGTGATTTTTCCTTGTCATTGCAGGTGTCTATAGGCGGCGGTAACCGCTTACCATCAGGTGGGCCGTCGGCTTGTTTGTCATTGAGTTGTATAAAAAAATCAACTTTTGCTATAACAACTATCGGTCATGTTGATTTAGCATGTTAATCAACATGACCCAATAGTCGCTTTGCGATCGTAATCGAAACCAGAGCTCACTACACTCACACTTTAGTAACTTGTCTACCTCTAAAAACTAATTGTTACAATTGCACTGTAACAATTTACACTGTAAACGTTTTATTTACATGGAAACAACATGGTTGACAAGCAAGCACAAGGCTCGCCTGATTGTAAACGGTTCTCGAACGTATATAATGCTACGAGCAAACCCGTAGCACCGTAGTATGTAGTAGCTAAGCCGTAGCAACGTAGCATACAGTCGCGTGGCTTTTGGGCTCTTACACGCTGCCTACCTTAATTCAATATTTATTGCAAACCACAATGTACAGTCGACAGCACATCAAACGTTACAGTTTGTCCTTGAGACCACCCTTACTGCGTACGTAATAGAGGCGGCTTTCGTAGTACAACTGTTACACTTGATGTGCTGTCATCCGTAGCTAAATGAGACGGTAATATTTATTTATCTTTTAGGTTAGCTCACAGCGTTATTATCCAAACACAAACAAAAGAACAACCACTCTCAATATAGCATAAGGATAATTGTGGAACCTGTTGGGCACCGCAATATTAGAAGAGGAGGACCTCCTCCTCCCAATAAAACACTTTCTTAACACTTTCACGGACACTCCGCCCATAGGCGTAAAATAGGTTGAAAACGACGTGACACCACGTCGATCGACGTTTCAATTAATTGCACAAAAAATGCTAGTTCGTCGTCGGACGGTCGCTTTGTTTACATACAAAGGGAGAACACGATATAGTGTCACAGCACGATCAACATCCAGATCGCTAGTGTCACAAAAAAGTTCTCCTCTCACCCCCTCCCGCACATGCTGCCGTGACAATACGTCTGCAGCCGTGCGATTTTCGTACTTCAGTCGCCCAGTGCCATAACAAACATATGTTCTATTACATATGACAATCCGCCTACAGTCGTTGCATGGGAATTTGTGTGTCATATCGTACTGTTTAAAAAAATGTAAGTGTCCGTGAACGTGTTAACTATATCGGTCCATCTCACCTACCGCAGAACCATGAGTATACAAAGTAGTGTTTAACAGTACTACACCACTTTGTATAGTAATGGTTCTCGATCTTCGGTAAGGTGAAAGTGCTATCCCAGTCGATACTTCACCAGACGATCGTAAAAAGTCAGTTTTAATAATTTTTAAATTTGGTCATCTGAACTTGGTACAGACGACAGCACATCAAGCGTAACAGTATGATCTTGAGGCAGTCTTTACTCCGTTTGTAATAAAGACAGCTTTCGAAGCAAAACTTTTACACTTAATATGCTGTCATGTCAACTGTACATTTGTTCATTCGAAGCAGACAGATCGCGGTTGTGTACAAACAGCAACACTCTTAACTGCCCGTTAGAGACGCGAAAGGTAGAAAGAGATGAAATTATTTGCTTACATTTATTAAATTATTAAATTAATGTCACAAATAATGTTACGCTTGATGTGTTATCGTCTGTAGAAAGATATGAAATTATCTGTACAAATAATTTCATCTCTCTCTTCCTTTCTGTCTGTTGCGTCTCGGACGGTCAGTTAAGAGTGTTGCTGTTTGTACAGTCGTTGAGAAAAGTTTGTTACTATACACTTTATCGTACTTTAAAATTACAAAATATAATGCATGAAACAAAGGTGTAGTATTATTTCTAGATTACGTTATTCAAAGTCTATCTCCAAATCTAACTTTTATGCTCTAGGGCTTTGACCTACCAATTTCAGACTTCAATAAAAGAAATGGTAATCAGGTAAATATTTTTTCAATACAAGTTGATGATTCAAATACAAAGTGTTCATTCCATAGGTTCCTTCAAAAGAGGCGTGAAAAAGCCCTTAGAGGCCGGCAAAGTAGAGGCGGCTAGAACATTGTCTTTCAAGGTGTGCCAGCTGTCTTCGCATATGGACTCTTCTTACCGCTTCACATTAGGTGGTGTTGAGTCATTTCCCATACTTTAATTTTAAAAAGGGTTCAGCTTGAATTAATAGTAAATATTTTCACTACTAGCTTGTGAATATAATACAAAACCGAGCTTACTAACAAAATCAAAAGATGATAATAAGTATAATTAAGTATAGGTGGGCATAATTACTATGCTAACTTTTATCAAAAGCACAACATAAATTCATTATTTTATTTTGATATTAGTCAGATGACAAAATAATATCACGACTCCACGTGGCTTAATTACAACTTAATACGACAAAGGTGAGCCAATCAAAACACATTTAATTTCTCGTAAAATTTATTCGCTTTCCACTTAAACTAAAACTCATTTTCTTAGCTGCCACCCTCACCCACACACCACTTGTAAACTTGTTTCTCTGCTCCTCCTCTAAATACTCGAAAAGTTTTCTTGGAAAACTCAGCGTCTACAAGTTTAGACTAGCAATCAACTTGTTCGTGATCCTGTTCAAAGCAACGTCAAACTATTTGTGTAATGTGTCAGCCTACCTAGAGTTTTATCTACACGTGAGGCTTTGCGGAATCAACGACTATATTGGAGCTTACTTTTAAGAACCGATTTTAATATACAAGGCCCGCGTATGGATAAAATATATTTCAAGACTTTCTTGTGACAAACGGCAGTAAATCACTTAACGAAAAAATGCTCGAAATAAACCGAGGCCAACATTGATATGCGTCTGACTTTTAATATTTATTTAAATCCTTTTCCTTTCAAAAATCAATAACTGTTCAAATTGAAAGACTTGCTTGTCCATGCAGTTTGAATACGAGCATTTTGTTGTTCAACTCTTTAATGACGAGCTAAAATTAATCATCATTCATTTTTATTGATTTTAAAGCCCAAATAAACACAGGGTAAACGTATACATTTCCTGCACCAGTTGTTTGTTCAACAAAGAAAACATTTCTGTTTTATGACCTGTCCCTTTGGAAACCCTCGGTGAAAGGGCGGATATTTTAATAAAAAAAACCTTTATTACTGGCTTTATTAAAATTGGTAAGCGGTATACCCTTAGCAACTCGAAGAAATTAATGTCTAGGGATGAAATCTTTCGTGTATGAAAATTTTACGGACCATCAAGAATTTTTGATGTTCAATCCCATAATCGGACTCAGAAGTGAAATATTGCTAAAGTTTATTTTATTTCCTATTTTTCTAAATTACAGACATAGGTGGTAGGTAGGTACTAAGTGCTAGGCCTGCATGTAAGGTCATCTGGGTAGGTAACACTGCCTTTCTTATTTCAGCCGTGAAACAGTTCGCTGTGTTTCAGATTGAAGGGAAAGGTAGCCAGAGAAATTACTGGGCATTGAAGGCATTTCATCTTAGGCCTCAGGATGGTAACGCACCTGCAATACCAAGTGATCTTTCCTTGGTATTGCAGGTATCTATAGGCGGCGGTAACCGCTTTCCATCAGGTGGACCGTCAGCTTGTTCGTCATCTATTAGTATAAAAAAAACTATTAAACATTATCCAAACCTAAATTTTATTCAGTATGCTCCTATCATCAGAATACAATATGAAATGAATGATTTTTAGAAATCAAGTCAAGTTAGATAACAAGTATTTATCCAATTCGTTCAATGTTTACAACAATGTTTAAAATTGAAGTGAGGGCAGAATGAATTTATATTACTTAAAAAACTGTTTCTTTGCTGTGCCCCTACCAGGAAGGGTTCATGTTATGCTTATGCTTTATGTTTAAATATGTGTCAATGATTTAGTTTCCATACTAGTGTAATAAATAATTTCACTTTAACCTGATATGGGCACATTAAAATTCAACAAAGTCCTCCTCCATCGATTTCCAAATGGAACGGCCCTGCGCAACCTGCATCCAACGAACGGCTCCCTGCAACCCGGATCAAATCGTCAGAAGACGTTAGCAGTTATTTTTTGTCTTTACAATCAATGGGAATGAAAAAGAGATTTTACACTATTATCGGGTCGATCATCTTTTAGACATAATGGACAAGCGATCTAAATAACCAAAAAAAAATGCTTCAGTACCCTTTTCCTCAAACATTACATTAATTATCTGCGTTTTATCAGTGACGGTACAGTCGTAAAGGAATTTATTACGCACACGCCCACTCGTCTGCCGTAACGTTTTCATTTAATGTTTTTGCCCAGTGAAATAAGGCGCGCTAAACGTGTTAACCCCTAATGTCTCATTGACACGAATCGTGAGCCCACTAGGGTAATTTTTGTTCATTTTATTTGCTTAGTCATGTTTAATGTTGCTACTTCGGAACATGCATACGTAATCGTGTTACAGTAATATGAGAGATTTTGATTTGGCACACGATTGCTATTTTGACGATTGGCTGGACGAGTGGCCTGTACCCCTTGCGGAAAGGCTACTCAGTCAGAGGTCCCGGGTTCGAATCCCGGTAGGAGCGAATCTTTATATATTATATTGAGTACCTACTAGCATTGTTAACAAGTCATGGATGTTTATATGTTTATTAGTATATTTATAATATACTCTTACCATAATTGGCAGCCAGAAGTGACCGCCGCCGAGCGCCAAACGAAGTTCATGACGCTCGTGTCGCCAGGCAGGGCACTCCTCAAGGGTGTGCTTGGTTGTATCGCAGGGGGAGTCGCAGTGATGGCACCGCGGTGTCTTCTCCCGACGGGCAATACGGTACAGGTAGTGACCGAAGCAACCATGTCCGATCAGTACTTGTACCATGCGGAATGTGAGGCTGCCCAGCCGCCACCCAACCTACTCCTCCAACACCGGACGGCTCGCTTCGATCGTCCGGTGGCCGGCTGCTGGGGTGGCGAGTGCCTCACCCCATTGGCGCATGGCCTCCGTCTGCGCCAGGGTACAAACCCGCCTTACTTCGTCTAGGTCGAGTCGTTGCCCCCGCTCTCTTGCTGCGACCCGGTGTTGATGCACCCTGGCCATAACCAGGGCATCAACCTCCCACGGGAGCGTGCCTGCTAAAACGCAGGCAGCTCCGTGACTGACCGTACGGTAAGCCCGCTCGGCCCGGGTCACGATGATCCTCTGCGGCATGGCCCATGCCGCAGAGGGTCATCACCAAGTGAACATACTTTTAGAAGAACAAGATGTGCTAGTATCTAGAGTATACGCTATTTTTTATACAAAGTACAGCAAATGATTCAACGCCACTTGATGAGATGTGGTAACAACAGTCATATGCGAAGATAGGTAGTGCTGCATGAACACACATACATTGAAGATGCTAAGAGACGCAATAGTAGAGCCTCAATACTGTTTGTGATCTCTACACCGCCAGTAATATGAACAGTACGCCACTACGCCGCGTACGATTTCAGAAAAACTTTCTCCCACGTACGCTGAGATTATGGAATGAGCTGATGCTGAGGTTTTCTCAAATGAGTACAGAGTTCTTCAAAAAAGGCGTGAAAGGTTTTTACAGGGCCAGCAACGCCCAAGTAATACCTTAGGTGTTGCACGTGTCTATAGGCAACGGTAACCGCTTACCATCAAGTGGGCCGTTTGCTTGATTGACACCTTAGTGGTAAAAAAATAGTCTTCATACAATCACCAGCATGCGTAGGCCGCATGTGCATGCGCCGCATGCACACAATGACATAATGCATCGGTGTTTAAGGTGCGCGAGTCGAGACTGCCCGTGCTATGGCAAGTCAATACAAATTTTAATGCAAAATATCACAGTATTCGTCGTCGTACGTACAATAATAATTACTACTTTATTATTGTCATATACCGACTTAGTTAGTTACAAACATTTTTGCCTTAGGTTCCTTAAAGTATTTGAATAAAGAACTCATTAATTGAACAAAAGATATTTTCATCTAGTTGTAGTTTCTGTTTAAAAATTGTTAGTAATATGTTATTACTATTACTCAAACTGTTTTAACATTCTATTGCCATTTGTAGTTGTTGTCATAATGGAATACTTAATGCTTGAAATTTTTATATTACTCCTAACACAGGTATTATACTTAAAAGGAGACGCCAGCCATTTGTGATGCTTCTAAGTAAAAGATACTCAATAAAGATTTTTCATTTTCATTTCATTTTCACTTTTTAAGATTAGCAAAATATTATATTTTAGTGCTCCTTATGACTTTTGTTAGAAATTTAATCCTAGCAGCATATAATCCTTCTATTTTCAACATAGTTTATATACCTATTTACTTGTCATTTTATATCGCTGTCAGTTGGTTTATTGAAATATATTATTGTAATCCATCAAGTGGTGTTTTCATTATTTACAAAAAGAAACGGGCCCAGTATGTTGCTCTTAGAAAGACATGTAAAGAGGCAGAGTACTATAGTGCTATTTTAAAGGAGTTGGTAGGATTCACTAAACAAGTGGTTGTTTATTGTGACAACCAAGCAGCCAGTAAATTAGCTGCCAATCCCATTTACTATAAGCGCACTATGCATAGACTAAGCATTATAGACGTAAAATACCATTTTATACGGGAAGCCATTGACAGTAAGGTAGTCGAAGTCAAATACTTGCCCACTGATCTCAAGCTGGCAGATTTGTTGACAAAAATACTATGTACTGTCAAACACGAGGGTTTTGTGAAGCAGCTTTTGAGCAGCAAGGCTTAAGCAGCAGGATTAAGAGGGCGTGTTGGAAATTTAATCCTAGTAGCATAATCCTTCTATTCTCAAAATATTTTATATACCTTTTTACTTGTCATTTTATAGCGCTGTCAGTTGGTTTATTGAAATATATTATTGTGTACTACATCAAGTGGTGATTTCATTATTTACAAAAATAATTGGTCGTTGTTTTGTTTTATTTCTCTCATTTATTTATTTATTAGTAAGACAACAACATATATTTACAACTACATATTTATAAAGAGAATGTGGCCGTGTATTTAAATGAATGAAGCGAATATAATTAATTTACTTTAGTCTCAAATAACTAGGCATTTCGTACATACTAATCATAGATTTTTTTTCCGTTGGCAATATTGAGAATTTTTATTAATAAATACCTACGTAACCTATTAAATAGCTAGCAATGTACTTTAATAAATAGCTGTTTCAATTGAATTATTATTTAGACAGGCATCTTCATAAACCGCGAAACGAATAACATGACACGGTTAAAACAAAAACTGAAATCAGTTCCCGAGGTACACACAGACAACATAATATCAATAACAAACTTTGTATTTTGAAACCCTGATGCTATGTCGACCCTGCAAGGGAAATAATGTTATGCACGGAAACTAGTCCTACACATGAATTAAATAAACTAAAAGCGACAACCCTACAGGATTAGGTTTCTAGCACGCGGTTGGCCGGCACAGAGGCTCAGTCGGCTTACTTATTTCCTTCCACTATGGTGCAGTGTATCCCAGAGGTACTTAACGGTAAACGGAGCCATCTTACAACTGCTTACAATATTCCACATCAGACCAAAACTAATATTTAAATTGTAGCCTAGAATCAAGGCCTTTGTGACGTTTGTGACTTATACGTAACGAAGTTAATAAAACACGTGGGGTGCGTCCTTTATGATACTGATCCTGAGTTCCATTGCCATCCGATAAATTGTTTCCGAGACAATTATTTGTTTAGTAACAAGTATACTTTGTACAGACGACAGTAAGAGAGTAATATTTACACTGCAAAAACAAGCTTTACTGCATCGGAATAAGGTAGGTTCAAAGAGTTCAAACTCTATAGTTTTACGTCTTATTTACGGACCATCATACCGTGATTTCCGTCTTAGTTTTTCAACGCGATAAACAGTGCTATTAACACGAATCGTTGGCTTTAATACTTTTTCTTAAGTTAAAGTTTTCTTTTTACAACGTTTATGGCGTTGCGTTTACGCTCCTTAAGTTCAAATAGAGAAGTCTCAATGAGAAAGCTTTTAGAAATTACTTTTTCTATCGTGAGCAGGTAGTATAAAATAGAGACTCGCTTTGAAACTTCAAAATACGACAACACGACGTCATATACAGACAGACCGACATGATGAAAGTGTAAATTCGCCCACTAACATACAACATCAATTCATCAATCAACATCAATTCAACACTAACATCAATTTTTGTAATTGCTGTACATTTATTTTTCACGGCGTCCGTCGAACGGATTTTTCGTAAGTATTAAGGACACATCCTATAAAAATAATGACAATAGAGGAAGCACTGTCATTACCAATTTGAAGCAAAAATCAATCACTCACTATGGTTGGGTCTGCCTTTATATTACCGTTGCTAGAGAGAAGTCAGACCAAGTACAGTTGGGACGGAGTGAGATAGCAATTGTTGACTTATTAAATTTGTTTATTATGACAGCTTAGATCTATACAAGTTTTATTGTCAGTACCTAGGCGAGTGACCAAAAACCTATGTGGGTATTGTTACTCTATAATTAAATCTAGATGTCTGGGTTAAGTGCCACAGTATATTTGTAACACGTATTTAACAAAGCAACAAGGCAACGAACACATACTACACAAAGCGACATGGCAAAAGCTCCACTGTGACAGGTGTCAGTCCCTAAATAACCAACAATTCAAATATCAAAGGACCGCCACACGCCAGTTCAACAAAATTAATTGCCTTGCTATTATAATTCATCGACATGTTTCATATACAACAGAACCAAGCAATTATACGTAACAGATTAGGATTAGGTACACAAATTGATATGAAATGTCAATTTACATAATATTACAAAACCTAATTACTAAATGATTCATTTAAATCGTCTCTCCTACAAAAGCATAGAAATAGTTTGATGTAATATCTAAACGATATTTTTCGACGAATGAAGATAAAGTCATCTTTGAAGTCGGCGTACTTCATTCAAAATCCTATTCTGACTTAATCCCTCTTTTTTATACATATAAAGCTTTGAAATACACTGTTCTAGCCGCCCTACCTATAAGGTGCGCCCATAAGGTGCCTTTTTCACGCCTCTTTCGAAGGATGTTACAAGTATCCATGTTATAAGGAGGGAACACATGTGCTGGCAAAGAATTTCAAGTTTTGGAAGTCCGACAAAGAAACGAGTTACTTAACTTCTTTATGCGTGATGTTGAGGTGGAGACAGTAAATTGATGACTCCGAAGACCGGCACGCGTGCTCCTGAGCAGGAAGGGGGAAGGTGGTATAAGCTCGAAAAGCTCTTCAGAACTTCAGAAACGCAGGAAGCCAGCGATCCAGTTGCAGAGCTGAGTGGGCAGACCGTATGTCGGGAGCTTTGAGAGAAGAGCCCTGAGCCAGACCTGATCAAAAGCTTTGGCAATGTCAAGGCTAACAGCCACTGCCTCACCACGTTTGTCAATAGCTTCACCCCAGACATAAATTAAATACGCTAGAAGATCACCCCTTGACCGTTTTGGCCGAAACCCATACTGACGATCATTAATTAACGAGTGATCTTCTAGGTATCGGACCAGCTGGTTATATAAGATCCGTTCCATAACTTTGCAAAGAACCGAGGTGACAGCTATTGGGTGGTAGTTTGTTGGGGCTCCCCTTAATATAGGTATATACTTACTTATATTATAAATGCCAAAGAAACTCTTTGAGTTAAATTTAGCGTAAAAACAGATTACATACTGAGAAAATATTAGGTTGGGGAAAAAGTCTTTTCGCATTATAGTATGCATGAACTTGTAATAAAATCTTTTTGGCTGTACTATTTGTTTCTGGCTGGTTTTGGTATCATTAAAAGTTTAGATTTTAAAAAAGATAATTCCAAATTCAAATTAGGAAAATGTGTGTTTTTCATTTGTTTTTCGTACTGTCAAGATGAGTGAATCTAATGAAGAAATTCGATACATTTTAAAATTTTACTACAAAAAAGGTAAAAATGCAACACAAGCCGCGAAAAAAAATTGCGATGTTTATAGACCTAGTGCAGTGTCTGTGAGAGTAGCACAAATTTGGTTTAAGCGTTTTCAATCCGGAAATTTTGATGTCAAAGATGTTAGGGAGGTGTTAATGCATCCGCCGTATAGTCCTGACCTTGCACCTTCAGATTTCCACCTGTTTCGCTCTCTTCAGAATTCTCTAGGCAGTGTCAGGTTAACATCACGAGAGGACTGCCAAAACCACTTGTCGCGGTATTTTGATCAGAAGCCCCAAAATTTCTATACCAATATGATCATGTCCCTACCTACAAGATGGCAAAAAGTTATCTAACAAAATGGTACCTACATACTTTAGTTAAATGTAAATAAACTATATTAAAAAATGTTTTGAATTTTCATAAAAAATGCGAAGAAACTTTTTCCCCAACCTATTACATACCTAAATAAATGCTACCTTTTGGCGCGGTAACCTACTTTTGGTCACTAGTTATTTATTATTATTGCAAGCTATTTTTCATACAACTTGATGACAAACAAGCTGACGGGCCACCTGGTAGTAAGTGGCAACTGCCGCCTAAAGACACCTGCAATAACAAGGAAAAACCACTTGATATTGCAAGTGCGTTGTCCTCCTGAGGCCTAAGATAAAATGCCTTCCACACCCAGTAATTACACTAACTACCTTTCCCTTTAATCTGAAACACAGCAAACTGTTTCACGGTTGAAATAAGAAAAGCTTCCAAGTAGGTACTTTTGGACTGTACGTCGATTATTTAAGATGAGTTCAATAGTGCGAGAATCACGTACTAGCAGTAATGAGAGCCACTCAACCCTATCGCTGCATTTGTCCCACGTACAGGCAAAACTTTTCAGTCTCGAACACATTTGTACACTTACCTTTTCTACTTGCAGTAACTTCACTGTAAACTGAGCTGAGATTGTATGAAATAAAACTAATAAAAAAAACAAAATTAGTCATCGTTCTATAAAAAGTACATACACTTCTCATAGATGGTAAAGAATTGACAAATTAGTGTTTGAAAACCAACCTTGCTTACAAACATTTTAAGATAAATCTAATGCAAAACCAAAACGTCCAAATCGTGTCAACTAGTTGTGCGTTGCTAAGGAATGCCATAAATTACAAATGTCTTATACTTTATACAAAAAAAATCTTTCTGCTGTTAACTTTTTATAATTCCAAATGTTTTGTTACCTGTATGCTATCGTATCAGTCCATAAAAATTTCTAGAAATCGCAGTTCCTATGGAGAAAACACTAAACTAAACATTTTTGCTTCTCCCATGTCCTAGATAATATTAATTATCTTTATAATTTTTGCTCAATCCACATTATAAATGCAAGCAAGTAACTCTGTCTGTCTTTTACGTTTTTACTCCTAAGGCGCTGAACCGATTCAGATGAAAATTTGCATATAGATTACTTTCATATTCATTTATTTTTTTCTAAAACAAAACCAAACTTTCTAAGAAAGGACATTCACATAGGGTACACTTTGGCTCGATAGCCGACATCTATGCGGGCGGAGTTCCAGACAGCCACTAGTATGTTTTACAAATGATAACTAACTTATACATTTTACCCATTTCTATTTTTAAAAAATGACATTCCGTATTTGCACTTGGCAAGCTTCGCACTGATGAAGCACCGTAATGTGAGTTAGTTAACTTCAGTCACGGGAGTCAGTTAACGATGAAACTTTGTCGTTTCAGGGATGAAGCGTGTCGAGGAGGGCCAGGATATGAACTTGAAGACAACAAGTTGATTGTTATAATTTTGGTAAATTCCTTTGGTGCCATTTGGTATTCATTAATTTCAAATAAAATGTGAACTTAGGAGATTTTTTTTTTGTTTTGTATGGATTTTTTTTTAAGAATACTAGCTAAAATAACCTGAGGTGTTTTACGAATACAAGACCAGACTCTATCCAGTCGAGTGCTCTAACTGTTGAGCTGTGAAGGAATTTTAAACCCTGGAACCCTATCGAAAACTTCTCATCTTTATTCATCTACAAATTTATTAATTTGAGAGAAGACAGAGTTCTGCAGACTTATTAAATATTTTGATTCTCTCAGATGTGTCGTAAGGAAATGAAGATACCAGGGAAATGTCGAAACATCGAATATAGATTATTATGTTTTTATTGTGATTTTCAAAAATTGTAAGTGGTAATAAAAAAATAAAAAATACACATATTTAATTATTTGCCTAAGGAATGAATAAAATATTTTTTACGTTTGGTTCCCTTTTGCCAAATTATCAGAAAGTTTATACATTCGATAGATCTTAGTTTACCGTAGCTTTCAAGTTTCAACTCTTCTTCTAACCGACTTGTGTGGTCGTAGGAGCTGATCGAAAGGGTCCAAACTGCCAAAGCATTGTCGCTCAGTGCAAGCGTTTCTAATGTATCGTTCAAGCACACAATTCGTGTAGTACACGTGACAAGTGGCCCAACCGCAAGTCATACAGGCTGGCGTATGTGCCATATTTTGTCAACATACAAGTTTTGTAGATATTGTAATATCCTATTTAATAGTGATTTTTTAGGACGAAAAAATAATTGGGTAAATTTACACTGATAAACTAAACACTGATTTTGAAATAAGGTCTAAAAAGAACAACGTAGCTGAATTCTAATTAAAATTGAGATATCGTTAAATGTAGTTTTTGGCAGGTAATAACTATAAAATAACTACCTATTTGTGTTGACTGTACGAAACCTTACCTATAAGCACTGAGGCGGTCGGACCCATCCAGGAGCAACCATGGAGATAGTTATTTTGTTCATGTAATCGAAACCAAGCACTCGTGCGACACCAGCAAGCTACACCAACTTTCAAACTATCCAATCTTAAGCAATTGCTTGTCCAAAAAAAAAATGTTTTTACAATTAATTTTCCTGTAAAAAATATAAATATGAAAATTATTATTGTTAACATTTTCTTAAACCTTAATTATCTAGAATTCATTCGATTCGGTGTAAAATATTGAGTGGGATTAAAGATAAATACAAGAAAAAAATCACAATCTGAAATTATAAAATTTTTCAACTGTGTTTTCAGTCAATCGAAAATTATGGAAATCAACAAAAGGACTTAACAACTACAATTTCGGATAGGGAAACAATTAACCATGTCCCAATTATAGTGACATTTTCCTCACTCTGGGCAGGAAGACCTATGGTAGCGTTTTGGCTTAGGGTATCTGACTTACAGCACCCATAAGGGCCACTGACAAAAGGGAAAGTGCCTGACCATGTTCCACATTTTGTTACTCGAAAGTGAAGGGTAGCAGGATTCACACTTTTTCATATATTATATTCGAAATTCCGCAACGTATTCATGTGTATCCGAGCCGCAGAAATAAAACTTACTGTTTATCACATGCTGAATACACAGTAAACATATTTCAGGCGATTTTAACGCCACGTCATTGCGAGGGAATATGCTTAGGGCTGCCTACATTTCTTATATACTACTAACGCTTATCATTTCTTAGTATATTTTGAGTAAGTATACTTATGTGATATAGCAACCTACGAACCATTCAGTAAAGTCTAGTTTATCGAGATCTTCTACTCTGGTCATACCCTTGTGCTGCCATTTTTTATACCATAGTTCGGCTTCTTGATTCAAATTAAGAAAATTGTAGTATATGCAAAAACTTTGTGTTTTTTATTTGAACTGAATTAACGACATATATTTAACATTATACTGGGATGTAGTGACATTAATCCGAAAGCAGGCAAATTTTGGTCACCAAAACGCTGCTCCAGTGCAGATATGAGGGAATCTAAATAAGGAATGATAATCAATCGCTTCCAAAAATCGCAGGGAGTCTCAACAAGGTGATTGGGCCGAGGTTGTTGGCGAGCAACAATGCTTGGGACTTCTATATCAGTTGCAAAGGCAGCTGCAGTTCTAATTGAAATTATCTAAAATATTTTGGCTCTCTTATCTGCGCTGCTTCGATGATCATTTATAACAGAAATTATACCTTTAATATGACTCATGCATGCGTTCATATCGAAAGTTTTCAATTGTAAAGCATTGGCAATAGATTTCAATATGCCTAAGTACTTTGACTATTAGTTGAACACATATGATGAAAACGATTTTAATAACAGCGCAATGTAACTGATAAGCGCGTTTTCTTGATGCTTCAATCCCTTCTCTAGAAATATCTGAGAGATTATTGACAATTTTCTCGAAATGAGCGTTAAAACTGGCAATACTCTAAATATTTTTGCGACCAGCGAGTCTCACATAAAGCAGAAATATTAGGCACGTACTTCCTACGCAAAGAAGACTCTTTAAAAAAGTTATTATATCTTTAATAGTGCCAATCGTTGTACGTATTTCCGGAACTTGATTTAAATCATTTACAACTAAGTTGAGTCTATGGCTTACGCAAAGAAAATACATGGCTTTTTTATATTTATTTTTAAATATCTTTTGAATGCCACCAATATGTCCGGCCATTATAGATCAGCTATCATATCCATGGCCAACACAACTATCAGATTCAAGGCCTTCATTTTCAAAGAACTTGTCAATTACCGATGCAATAGTTTTGGCATCCATCGCAGTCAACTCTACGAATCCGAGAATTTCTTCTCGGATCGAGTTTATATTTTCATCATAAAAACGGTTCCTATGGAAAGCTGTTCTCTTTCAGCTATGTTACATGTTTCATCTGCCATGACACTATAAGCATAAGCTTTCTTTGCTGCCTTTATAATTTTACTCTTGAGGACTAAGCCGCACAAACTAATAATTTCGTTTTGAATGTGTGGGAAGGCATACATGGCATTTTTTTGCCAGTTTCAATATGCTCTTTCATAGATATATCATCAGACTCGATTTTTAGTTTCAGTAGATCTTCAAAAACCCCATGGTGATTCTCTTTGCCTCTTAAGGGCATGTCATGTCATGTCCCGCAGAAAATAATTGTAGAAATTATACTCGAAATGATTTTTTGATTGTTTTCTATATCTTTCTGGTGAGCCGTATTCATCATTACATCAAATGGCGTTTGTTCTTAAAAATTATTTGCGGCGATGACTGCAGATTGATGATACTGTAATGAGACATGCTTATTGCAGTATTCATGTATATTTTTAAAGCGACTAAAAGATCGAGTCACAAATGAACCCAAGATGCCGGCTACAATTTTTTGAGGGAATAGAACGCAATATAAACATATCCATCTTAGTTGTTTAGATTATACAAGCCAAGGTGCATAAGTTTTAGCCAAGCGAGGTTAATTTTTTTTGTAACTAAGCGGCTTCGGCGTCTTGAGCAAAGTTGTGGTTAGGTGTTAGCTGTCGGGAGGTACCCAACAGCGTTTCAGCATATCCAATTTTTGACATTTGGTCATCGTCGAAGTTCGCCCTACCCATTTGCCTAGATCATTGTTAAACTACTAGTTTCTACGTAAGAGGGAATACTACCAGAAACTGCCATAGAACGCTGTAATACACTCTCGACCTGTTTTTCTCTTGCATTGTCACTTTCACCACTAATATCTTCTTTTTTTCTTTTCAACGTTCCTAAAAAAAAAATTAAATAGGTAAATGTCACAAAAATAGTTTTGTCTACTTTTAGGCTTCCTGAGCCAGAAAAGAATAATCCAACATATTCTCGACCGGTTTTTTTAGATATTAAAATTAATTAATACGTAGATAGGTAGATAGGATAGGACTCACCTAATCAAATTTAAGCGTAATTTTATGAGACTTACTAAAGATCGTAACATAATATGTAGTTACGTACGATGTTTCGTTAGTGTCATTTGATTACGCTTAAATTTGCTTAGGTACGTTTTAATTATGTCATTTGAAATAAAAATAATTAGCTTAGCATCATCATAGTTTAAAAAACTCCAGCGATCACCAATCAATCATGGTCACGTGACTTATGAAACGGATTTCAATTACGCGCCGATCGCCGCTGCCGGTGCCAACGGCTATCTGCCTGCATTACTACTTACAAAGTCAAAGTAAAAAAAAAATTGGAAAAAGTCAAATAGAACACTTTCAAAAATTTATGTGACGTTTGTTGTTGGACTGTTAGTATCTTTAATATTCTATCAACACACCTAACTATTTGTCCCTTATCAGGACGTCAGCTTCGTCAGCGGGGTCACCTCAACAGTAATATACAGGGTGTACCAAAAATACAAATAAAGTGAAAAGGGTGTAAATGGGTCCCTTGTGTAGAGTTTATTACCAATGTATGACAACTGTAGTATGACATTATTACATGCTGAAAAATTAATTATTTTTGATAAAATAATCGACATTGAAGCGCAGCTCTATTCTAAGTTCATTCCCCCTAACAGGCGTAATTACCTCTTACTCTTAGAAACTTTTCTACTCCTGGTAGCTCATATTTATTTGATCAAATATTAACCTAAAATAAATAACCTTTAATTCCTCAATTCTAGTATTTATTTTGCTAGGCTAAGTACAAAAAAGATAAATAGATATTAGATAACTTTATTGAATACTTTACAAGAATATTAAGTGTGTGAGAACCAAGATAGGTATGAGTCAACATAAAAACCACAAATAAATTTTAAAGTTGTATTGAAGTAACAATCTGAGTAGGTAGATTCTATCTACCTAATAGCTGAGATGAATAAACTAAGGTTTTAAGCCGTAAGCCAAAAATAAAAATAATTTTAATTGAGTAGGTATGTATTTATCACACACAAGAACCCGTAAGATCGATAAATGTGGTTAAAAATTTATCACGGATCAACCAATTAGGTACTATGTAATTGTACTAGCACTATCCTACCATTTTGAAATAAAAAAACAACTTACCTAGAACTAGAAACACTTTTTTCATACAACAACGCAAGATGACAAGCAAGCTGACGGCTCACCTAACAAGCGGGGCCACTTAACTCAATCAACAAAGCTTTACAGTTCACATGAATATCTTACACAACAACATAACACTTACAACATAGCCCTAAGATTAGAGAAGCAGTTCAAAGTGTACCTACTCCTCCTTGCTGCCTCAACAACGACGGCCGTCGTCGGGACGGACACGGCCTGTGTCGCATTTCGCACCATATTATCGTCATCGTCCTTGTAATCGATGCCAACATACCTACTCATGGCATACACATAGCATTATCTCGCAATATTTAATAAGAATAACGACGATCAGAGATAAAATAATACGCGACTACACTTTATGAACTTATGAAGTTATGATTAAATCAACTGAGATCGGAAACAGATGAGGTGACACTGACGACCTGACGAGTCACGAGCCGACAAAGCGGGAAGCGGCTTTGAAATAGGTAGTCTGCGCGCGCCGCTCTGCGCCGCTGTTTTTTCCTTCTGCGCATGCGTACGGGGAATGACAGGGATTGTCAACATTTAACTAGTTTTTTAGTTTAGTAAAATTATTTTAGGTATGGATCGCAATAAGTAATTTAAGTATTATTGTATTATTGTGCCCAATAAACTTTTTTCTATTCTATTCAATAAACAACTTTGACTTTAGTATCCTTATAACTATTGGGTCCAAGCTAAGGCTGGTACCAAAAAATAATAGTTATGACGAGAACAATACAAGGTTTTCGTTTTCGTTAAGGGTTAAGGGTTATTAGAGCGCTGTTCGACTTAAATTGCATTTAATTATCGTGGCAAGCAAGAGCTATTTAATTAAATGTTAAGATGATTTTTCGGAGTGAATCTTCTGTATTTGTACTATTATGTATCTGTGGTATAAGAAGTAGTGTAACATAATTACGCCAACGACGCAAACAAACCGTTAAATGCTTGTCTTGCATTCGAAGCCCAGTAAGATACATTTTTTCAACGTTAAAAAAGTAGGTTACAAAATAAGTAAAAACATATCCAAGCGAGCACGGTCGCAAACACTACCTAATCAACAATTTATAGGCACTAAGTCATAATCCGGCAGTACTCTGCTCTGTTTTTTTTATATCGAGTATTAAAAAAAATCTTTTGAATAAAATGTTGTGAACCAATGACACATTTGGGGGCGTTTAGGGTTTCATCGGAAAAATGTAAACCAAATTTTTGAATCTCCTCTGAACTCCTAGTACTTACATAATCTTACAATTTAATTTTGACCGACAAATAACCTTGCTAGATCATGCTCATTTAAAGAAAAAGCTTGTAAAATAAAGGGAAGGCCGGTACATTTTAAATCCAAGTGAAGACTTCGGCCCGCTTTAATGCGTAGGTAACTCCGTCGACAGCACGTTAATAGTACATGCGCGTTCATTGTGACCACTTACTACTACCATATCATCATTAACATCATCATACCAACCTCTGATGTCCACTACTGAACAAAGGCCTCCCCCACCGATTTCCAAATGAAATGGTTCTTGGCAGCTGCATCCAACGGCTCCCCGCGACTCTGACCAGGTCTTCTGTCCATCTAGCTAGTGGGAGGCCGTCCTTCTTTGCACTTCCCGGTATGTGGTCACCATTTTACAACTTGAACGCCCAACCAGCCGTCTGTTCAGCGTGCTATGTGCCCTGCCCACGCCACTTCAACTTGCTAATCCTATGAGCTATGTCGGTGACTTACCATACCATACAATTTTTTATAACGGCAGTCATCAGGTAGGCCATTTTACACGTAATGGTATAAAAACCAGTTTTTTTGACCCAGAGCGATGCGTCACGTAGTTTATTTCCATTTAATAGTAATTTTGAACCCTGTTCTCGTTTGACCCGTGTCGCTTCGATTGTGCAATATCGCGCTGTGACATAAACAAAACAACTTGAAAATAACAGCACACCTTTTCACATCGCGCATTTTTTGATAAAGATACCTTCCACCCTGTCACTGTATTATTTATTCAAATGTATTTTTTCAAATGGCGGTGAATTCTGCTGCAAGTCTAGTATTTTCAAAGACTAAGCGGTAGCAGATGAGTGCTTAGTTAGATTAGTGCAATTTGATTTTACATACTCTATTTATTTAAAGGTGTTTGCGTAATATGCGAAATCGATACTAATAGCAATTTATTGCTTAAAAATAATAAACAACACCTAAACAAAAAGATAAATAATTGGTATAAAAATTAAAAAATAAATGATTATTTCAATAAAATTATTATTACTTGTCATCGTATTAGAAATTAAGGCATCGTACTATAAGTTTTATCGGCAAAGAAAGTTTTTTGCATCTCAGAAGGAATCGACGGTACTAATAGTTTGCATATTCTAGTCTTTGGAAATATAGTCTATTAATTTGATGTAAATTTTAGGTTGAATGACATTCACAGCCGATCACTAGAGTAGTGACATTTTCATTTTGAGTTTTCGATGAAGAATTTTTTTTTTTTGGGTACTTCTGATACACCGTGTATATTTATGGGTAGTTAACCAAGTAATAAATGTAAATACAAAGTAGCTTATCTCTCAAACGTTTCGTGACTAAACTTTAAGTTGTTTCAATTATATAAATTTTTAAAGGCTTATAAATTTTCGTTAACTGTCAACCCTATTGAAATACATAGCTTGCGTACTGTTCGGGTGCACGCAAGCTCACAGTCGGACACCCTTTGAGCATATTCACGCGTTTGGAGTTTCGCTTCAGTTTCACTATAATCCTTACAACTAGCAAGAACAGACAAACTTCCACACCGTGGCAACTTTAATGATTTCGAAATAAGAGTTATTTTACTACAGTGTTTAGTGTACTCATTGCGACATGATTACTGCTCTTAGGGTAGTGTAAACTATCCAATCCTCAAAATATTATAATACTGAAAATTTCTCCTATGGAAGTAAATGTCAAAATATAGTTATGTTGTTTTGTTACATTTTAATTTTTGTCCCTCTGAAACAGTGGGACAAACTTCCAAATGGAAGATGGTTGGCAGGTTCTAAAGAAACAATTGGATTAAGTCAACAACAATTCAATTTAATTCTATATTGACACGGACAGTAATCATTACATTATATCTGAATTCTTATACAACTTTTGCTATTTACAATTTAGCAAAATACAGAAGTTACAGGAGGTTTAGAAGAGTCAACAACAATTCAATTTAATTCTGGATTGATACGAACAGTTATCATTTCATTATACCTGAATTCTAATAAAACTTTTATTATGTATAGTACAGCAAAATACAGATGCTCCAGGAGGTCAGAGGGACCCCATGGAGGAAGTAATTCTGAATAATATAAGCCAGCTAATATCTCAGCAGTATGAGCTTATTGGTCGTGGGTGGTTGGGATAAAGCCAAGTACTGTTTAGATATTGATTTTATTTATCTAATTATTTTAGAGGTTAAACCTCGTGTAAACGAGACAAAACAAAAAAAAATTCATCAGAAAAGGAGTACCATATACTTACTATTTTTTTATAACGCCGAGCCAGCTCGGATGATTACGCTTATTCAAGAGCTTTGTCCTTGCTCTTCTACATTTCGTACGGTGCATTCTTCTCATCATAAATGACCATACCTACTCACATAATCATGCCTTGGCAATACTCCCATGAAAGAAAGAAGAATACATTTATTCATAACAAATATAAATCTTCGTCATCTCTGCAAAATAAAACAGTACATTGTATCTCCGAGCAGAGTTACACAGCTGATAATACACAGTATTTATAAGACTTAATCCCATTGAGATTACTCTGAATTTCCCACAAAGGCCCACGGGAAAGGTGCAAAGGATGAAAAGAGCCAAATTTTTTCCCGTCAAAGACTCTACCCGGAAAATTAAGCGCCTTACACCTTTGTCCGATCCCACCCAGTAGAGCTTTTCGTCTCGATTTTAACAGTTTAATAACTCAGGAAATGATCGCGTATATTTTCAAGAGAAATAGTTTGAAAAGAAAACCTTTTTGGTGACTATTATTTTGAACCTTTTCAGATAGGGTTCCCTATTTTTTTTTTCTTGAAGGGTATTGGAGAAATACTTTGTTTACTTGTTAACTTCATGCTTGAGCTGATAAAGTTATTTCAAGAAGATGATGTTGAACAGAAACTTTTAAAATTTTGGTACATTGAAAATGCAACAATAGTCCTTCGCTCACTCTAACTACAGTCAAATCAGAACAGCTTCCTAATCTTCAATCACGTGTCGATTGGTAACGTGTCTTTAAAAACAGTGAGCTCATGTCGAGGCCTTGGATCTTTTCGATGTTGTTCTTACGAAGATACTACAAACTTTCGGGTAGTACCATTGGCGATGTAGAGATATGGATATAAGGTTTTTTTTAAGTTTACGTCTTTACGTTTGCGCTGAAACATTGCCTATTTGCGCTTTATTTGCTTCGGTTATCGCTTTATATCGACAAACCATAGTAATATGCTCAGGTTCCTTCTCAGAAGCATGCTTGCCGGTTTTACCAGAGTCTTTAAATCACTGTATTTACCCTAAAATCAAGCAATAAGAAATGGGTGACTTCACTGAAAAAAATATGTAACCAAACTATTTCACTATTTTAGGGTAATAACCGAAATTTAGCGAGCCGTAATTACAGTTCATATGATTTAACAAAACGGTGCATCTGTACTGTTAGCAACTTTATTTTTGGCTAGGTGTTACCTAAGATATGTACTCGCTTTTTGAGCTACAGTTTCCTTTAATCATACTCGTACATCAAAAACATCGATCTCCAAACGGAACGGTTCTACGCCGCCTGTATCCAACGACTCTGTCGCGGCCCTGACTAAATCCTCTGTCCATCTAGTAGGAGGCCGTCCTATTTTACGTTTTCCAATACGTGAACGCCATGCTAGAACTCTGTCGGCCACCCTAGCATATTAAGTAAAATAATATTTATGCAGTACAATCCATCCAATGAGAACGTTACTTTTTTCCCAGGGACTACATGTTTCCGGGAAAAGCATTTACAGCAATATTGACAAAGTCCCATATTATTGTCTTTTTAAGCACACTTTCTACGATTTCTTTCCTTTGGCAAAATCTTGTTTCTTTGAAGCTTCGTCGTTCGTTCAAATCCTGCTTTTAGGGGATCACGGGTAGGTATACATTTTATTTTAACGTTACCTTTTAACCACAGGATCAACTTTCGCTTTTGGCACGTGTTGAATTGTTTTTTTTTTTTTTGCAATTACGGAGAGTACTGGGCTAAGGGAATAAACCTAGACAATAAAACGGTATTTTTGTATTCAAAAAATCCAGTGAAACTCGTATTTGAGTTATAAAATGGCCGTTACCCTGTGGTTGAACTATAAAACATGAAAATCAGAAGTCAGCAAGTTGATATAACCATTGTATTAACGATGATTCAATCATATTTCGCCAAAAGATAAAAATCTCACATTAATATTTATTTAAGTAATGTATAAGCTTATGAGTTTAAGTATTTATCTATATATTTTTGTCTTAATATGCATTGAATATGTTGTATATGCGTGTGTATATGTGTAATTATACAAATCTATAAATGTATTAAGTACATTGTTTTGTTTCACGTCATATGCAAATGGTATAATGAAGGAAACCCTGTAATTAGCTGTACTCATAGTTTTAAGTACCATATAAGAAAATTTGTGTATTGCGCAGTTGGTTTTCTCAATAAAATAAAATAAAATAAAAAGCACTCAAGGTAGATCCCTATCTAGATGGTCTATCAGAATAGCAATTATCGAGCAGTTAATCTCACTTAAAACCTTGAGAGCGCATTATGTCTCTTCATGATTCTGTGAACACGAAACTTAGTGAGCGAAAAATCTTACAGGTTTCTTTGTTGCTTTGAAAGGGCGCCAAAATCATTCGTTTCCTCCATTGGCCGTAGCCGCAACCTTTAGATGCTTATAAAACCATAAAAAAATAGTGTGGTGATTGATTGGTTATTTTATAAACACCTGCTATTTTATAATAAAGATGAACTGATTGTTTACTTAAGGTTTAAATAGCACTTATTGTCTCTGTCTTTGATAAAAGTAACACCAAAATCGATCCGGCACCAAAGTATCCTAAGACTTAACTCGTCTATTTTCCGGTTGTATCCGGTTTACGACTCCTGTATTTCCCTGTTGTACTAATTTCTAGTTTTATTGTCACACAAAACTTTGTTGTATCTTTAAAGTTTGTCTGCAATCGTTTCGTGTGAACTGATAATAATTTACACTGCCTTTGGTACGTGCTGCTTAGGTACTGGTATATAAATTGTATTATCCAAAAGTAGCAAAGCAGAAGTTGTGACACCACTAAACTCATATTCACCCGCGAACGAAATTCCATAAAGTTGTATAACCAAGCATCCTTAATTTATGTATCTTTTGTCAAAGCGTGGTCGTCATGAAGGAGGTTTGGGGTTTGTTGCTGCTTGCTTACTATGTATCTCCATATTGTCCGGTACGTGGCACTTCTAGGCCGCCCCCAGCCGACCTTATCAGTTAGGTCCATCAGCTGCAGAGGTAATCTACCTTTGACCCTTAATTAAGTCATTTTCTGCCTTGAGACGTGACTGAATAACTTAAGTATGTGTGTATTATACTAAAATAGATAGACACTGCTCGATACGGAGTTCCTAAAGAATGGGAATATATGTGTGGAATTCGGTCTACAATACTTATAGCATACGACTCCAGCACGAAATCTTTAGAACATATCTTAAATATTCCACAGCGTAACCTGGACTTAGTAGATGTCGCCATAAAAGCTTCGAAATTCGAAAATCATTAAAAACTATTTGCCATCTGTTTCCGAACCGTCCATAAAACAACATCGCTTGTCTTACTTTCGAAAGAATCACTAAAAATCCCAATAAACTCCAACGCGAGTCGAACTTACGACCACAAACCACGAGCACTGTCGTAAAAACGCGATTTAAATTTTTTAATGCTACAAACTTGCGAGCGAAGTAAGACGATCCAGTTTGAAAATCTTCTTAGCAGAGTAAGCAGCTTACTGTGAGTCTTCGACAATCGAATGGGAAATTGGGACTGCTCAGTTTTGTGCCGAATTTAAATTTTCGCGGAGAGAAGACGGAATTAATGTGGACATTTAATCCGGACACCTTTGAGAATGTTGAGATCTTATCGGTGTTGTTCGGGAGCTGTGCACTTGGGAATGAAAGATTACGAAGCTTCAGTTTATAAGTACGTACGATACATTTAATATAGTAAATTATAAATGGTGGATACGTATTTGTCATCTTATGAATTCTTCTTTTTAAAAGATTACTGTAAAATTGAAAACTCCGTAAGATCCGGCGAAAAATATTCGTTACTAAGAAGTAGTAGAATTACTTATCTTTAAATAATTGCAATCAAAAAACAAGAGGATTTTGCTAAACAAACAGTTTTTTGTAACTTATGGGGGAATGAACTCATCACCTGAATAGCTTTTTTTTGGGGAAGGATTACACACCTACCAATCAGGCTGAGCGACGGCCGTGTGGCCGTGTGTGTATGGGTGTATGGGTCGCCCAGCGCCTGATTATGACTGGACTTGGAATAAGCATTGAAACTCATCGGTAACTCCACTGCCTTCCTTGTTGGGGTAGCCTAGGCTCTGCCGAAGCACTTCACCTGCCCACCCTCAAGATCTACAATATGAAGGAAATCACTTAATATTGCAGGAACATTCGCATTCTAGAGACAAGAGGTGTTAATAAGTTCTATGCCCTGCACTTACATTACTTAGGTAAACTTCGTTTTGAACCAAAATACAGCGAGCTTCACGTCTAAAATAAGAAAAGACGCCGTAATCGCCACTGAGCTTTACAATGGCTCCGATTCAGATACACTCTTTCTCTCAATATGCACAGAAAAAGGTCTTCGGAGTCATCAATTCACTGTCTCCACCTCAACATCACGCACAAAGAAATTTAGTGCCTCGTTTCTTTGTTGTGCTTCCAGAACTTGAAATTCTTTGCCAGCACATGTGTTCCCTCCTTCCTACAGCATGGGTTCCTTCAAGAGAGGCGTGAAAAAGCACCTTTTGGACTGGCAAGGTGCAGGCGGCTAGAGCAGTGTCTATTCTGCACTAGCTGTCTGCGCATATGGACTCTCCTTACCGCGTCACATCAGGTAGTGTTGGGTCAATAGCCGTGCTTTGTATAAAAAAAAAACAACGGCAAAAATTAGAACTGCCAAAAAACTTAAAATACACAGCTGATAAATAAACTAGATCATTTTTAGAAAGCGTGTAGGAAGGAAGGTGCTTCCTAAGACCTGCATCCACAGTTCATGGAAACAAGTGTGATCTGCGCCTGCATTTTATCACGCGCATTATGGTCAAAAATTTAACACACCTGTCTAAATGTCAAATTATATAACAGATGTCTTTTTTCATTGATACTAAGAGAACGCGAGATGCACAGCGATTAATTTCAATTTAGCGGGTGTACAGTCAGCGTCAAAATGATGTATATAATGTATGTCACCGTATTATTGTGAACATCATCATCATCATCAACAACCTATATACGTCCCACTGCTGGGCACTGGCCTTCCTACATGGGAGAAACACATGAGGAGTTTGGGCCATAACACCACCACGCTGGCTCAATGCGGGTTGGTGGGTTAAAGCGGTTGCAATAACAACCGGGACCAACGGCTTAACGTGCCTTCCGAAGCACGGAGGAAAGGTGTGAACATCGCTAGTTCATAATCCATCTCGCGAGACTATAAACTGTCGAACAATTGAGAACAGCAACAAGTTATTCACCGTGTAGTACTCGGAAAATTTTTATTCAAGCGTTGTGGCTCTGCGTAGCCATGACATCATGCTGAGCTGGTAACCCTTTTAGTTACATCTGATCTCATATTATTAATCTCTGTTGGAATTTCCTAAAATTGTGACCAAATAAACATCTTTTCTTTCTTCTTTCTTTCTATATTTCACAGTTATAACCTAACTAATAGAGTTTAGTTCGGCTTTTTGTAATTATTGTTGGATCTTTAAAAAAAAAGTTATATATAATAATATATTCATACACTTACACCTATTATCTAGCTCTAATTAAGCATTTTAAAGAGGTTGTGTTAAGTTAGAACTGTGATCTGAAAAAAGTTGAATTGCAAAGATTTTGTTGCTGTTCACACTTTTTCGATGATTTACGATCCCACGATATAGATTATAAACTAACCATGTTCACAATATTACATATATATTATTTTATGTCAATGCAATGGGGATTAATATCGTTTACATCTTTTTGGTGCTGACTGTACTACAAGATTAGGGCCGCTAAAAAATTCCAAAAGACATTGGCCCTAGTTCTGGAGAACACATGCCGAGTCAAAATTTAAGTTCAGTGCATCTCTTTCTCTCAAAATGAATACGAAAAGGATGGCTGTCATTATAATTTGACATTTAGAAACGCGCGTTTAATTTTCGACCTTATTAAACGTGATAAAATGCAGTGTTACGTTAACCTCCGTACATGCGGTCTGAAATTGTCTATGGTTTCTTTGAAATCTGTCTAAATTTAATTGAAAGCTCTAAACAAATTCTTGCTATCTTTTTCCCGTCACATATTGCAAGAAAGAGTTATACTGTACGTAAATTAAGAATTAGGGCTCTTTTAATTTAGACGTTTCGTGTCGGACCGCTGCCGTGCGTTTACCGTGCCGCTAGTTCTAACCCGCAGCCGTGCCGCTGTAGTACGGAAGCAGTCCGATACCAAACGCCCAATTTTAAAGCGTATCTGACTGCCGTGCGTTTGTATGCTAGTGATGTTAAGTAGTAGATAAGTAGTAAGAAGTAAATATATTTGATAGCCGTTAAGTCATAGACTTTAACGAAGAAACATTACTGTTAGTGTTCTTGTTGAAAAACATCTAACAAAAACAAAAACGACGCCCTCGTAAAAGAGTATCACCGATGTTTTCGTTAACATGTAATTTTGGTGATTTTCATAATCTTTACCCTAGGTTAAGACAAGATCGAAGCAAATTTCTTTAACTATCTAAGAATGTCTAAAGGATGTTTCTGTGAATTACTTGAATAAAATTAAAAGTATAATTCAGCGGCAAGAAACTATTATGAAACATATTATATGAAAATTAGAAGAAATTAGCACTCACGTCTTTCACCCCACTATTCAACAACGAAATGAGCACGTGGAGTTTGTGACATTGCCATCCTGCGCAATACGACAAACGCACCGCTTCGGCACCGCAGCGGTCCGACACGAAACGTCTAAATTGAAAGAGCCTTTAGAGTGTGTCTTCAGAATTAGGTCCATTATGATAAGGAGTATCATAATGTCTACAAAAGTCATGTTCCATTTTGAAAGAAAAGGATGTATTCTTAATTTTTAATATTAACATTATTATGAATAATTGAAAAAATGATTTACTTATAAAAATATCTAAACGTAAAATTTTTCTAGTTTAAATCTTTTTATTAGTAGTATAATTTTTTCAAACATTTATTATAATGTTAAAATAAAAATTAAGAATAGTTGAAAGCAATGCCCCAACCTTACCATCATCATCATCATCACCAGCCTATATACGTCTCACTGCTGGACACAGGCCTTCCTAGTCCTACATGGAAGAAACACATGAGGAGTTTTGGGCCATAACTCCACCACGCTGGCCCAATGCGGGTTGGTGGGTTAAAGCGGCTGCAGGAACAACCGGGACCAACGGCTTAACGTGCCTTCCGAAGCACAGAGGAGCTCGAGATTATAAATTTTTGGTTGACCCATCCCAGGGTGGACCATGGCGAAAGTTGCTATGTTTTTGTAATTGAAACCAGAGCGCTCAAACCAATACGCCACCGAGCTCCTGCTAACCGAATCTTAGGTATTTATAAGAATACTCGTTTCAGATGTTGAAATAGAACATTTTGACATTGTAGGGCTTATAACGCAAATACAGATAGACTACAAGAATTTCACAGGGTTATCCCCAGTCCAGGGTAGCTCAGATGGTTAGAGCAGTCGCCCGGATTGTAATGGCCGCGGGTTCGATACCCGCCTCAGGACGTGATTTTTTTTTAATTTAGATATTTTTATAAGTGAATAGGATGTAGTTTATTCGTGACCAAAAGGATGTAAGCGAGGCTTGACCAGTACCTACATATTTCTGTGTAGGTAGTTTGTGTTCGCGTCAGTTCGCAATATCACGCGCCACCGGGAGCTACCTTATCATATAACACCAAGAATTTGCTAATTTGTGTTACCAGACCATTGCTGTATGATAATCAAATAGCACGCTAAGTATGTCCTAAGTAATAAAGATCACTTTTCTTAATTTATGACGACTCCACCTCAAAGTTATTAAATAAAGCACCTGCCTGAATATAAATCAGTAGCTCCAGGCAATACCTAGTGTGCATTACACTAACCATTCTCATTGTCTCCCGTTGGTTTTCTAGAAGCATTGCAGCAACTCATACAACGTTCAAAGCACATGTTCCATACAATGTGACCCGTCGATTCAATAGATTCGCTTTGTTAATCGAACAATAGTGGACGTGTGTAGAATTTTTAGTTTCATTTCGAAACGTATATCGTACCTATACCGTTAAAAATATCAAACAATTTGAAACTCGTATTTTTTTCAATGAAGTCTGTCAATATCGGGATTGGGTATCAGAATCTATGTATTTTTCTTGTTTTAGATTGATGTTTTTAATTGGACAATCGATTAGTCTCTATAAACATCGAAATTGAGAGTTTGTTGTATAAATACGGCACTTGCAGATCGCGGATAATAAATACTATCAAAAAATAGTAAAATAGTAGTCTTGCTCTGTAAGAAGTTAGGAGAGGGAGAGAGGTATGGCAAGCTTACCGAGAAGTCCTTATTCAATACTTCTTACTCAAGTTATTAGTTTCATATTATAAAGAAAGAAGATAAGCGCTTTGCGCATATACCTACATAAATATTTGCTTCGGAAGGCACGTTAAGCCGTTGGTCCCTATTCTGTACCCGGTTTAACCCACCAACTCGCATTGGGCCAGTGTGGTGGTGTTATGGCCCAATCTCTCTCGTGTGTTCCACCCCACACACATGAGAAGATTGGGTACCCATGTAGCTATATCCTACACATACCCGTGTAGGAAGGCCTATGCCCATCAATGGGATTTAAACAATGTGTTTGGCACATGGTATAACAAGCGAGCACCTTCCCATGTCAACATAGTCATATAAATACTAAGGTGTTATTAAAAAGTCTAAATTGTTCCTTTCACCATACAAATTGTTACTATATCAAAATATTAAGGAATAATCTCCTGAATCCGGCAAAAATACTAATAATTCGTTTTCATGCTTAGTTTGTTTGTACAAAAGTTGAAATTTTTTATCCATTTCACTGTTATTTAGTATGGCAATATGGCGGAAGATATAGAAGTCAACTAAACGTCAACAAAGTGACATAGCCGCCATGATGATTATTTGACTGTGTTGCAGTTTATTCTATAAAAAAAATTTCTTTTGTACAACGCAACAAAGCAAATAAAAAGAAAATGGTCAATTGAACACTGTTTTGCAAATTTTCACCTATCTTTCAGTATACTGTACATAGACCTGACCGAGATTCCATATATTTTTGGAACATCTCTTTTAAAAATTAATTTCACAATTTTCGATGTTTGTTTATAGCTATTTTAACATTGGTAGGTGCTCGCTTGTTATACCATGTATCAAACGCTCTGTAATAAGTTTGGAAATGTCAAAATTTAACATGTTGCGAAACAATTAATGCATATTTTTCAACTTCAGATTATAAGATGTATTGGACACATGATTTTTGTACAGGTACTTAAATTAACCTTCAACGTAAAAAATAAAAAACTCACATTTAATGATAACAAAATGAATTTGAATAATTTATATCAATAAACATGATATATTGCGATCTAGAAACCACATAATTTATTATTAAATAAGATGACATTAAGGAATTATCAATACTATTATGAGAAGGACACAGATTTTTTCCCGAATGTACAATTTTTGGCGGCCATACTCATGTATGATGATGACGATGATGTTAAGCAGGTGTTAGTAGTAAACTATAGAATTTTAATTAAACAAAACAACATCGTTGACATGAATACTTCTTGGATTCTTAAAGCCGTTACTAAGCCTATACAAACGCTTAAGGTATCACTTGCGCTTTTCCCGTTTGAAAGCTAAGTATACGTAATTCTTCCTCAAAACACTGTACAAAGCTGCACACGACACTACCGAAGGATTTTCCATTCGAGCTTTTCCAAATTAGGGCAGATAATACCACTTTCTCTTTCAAATAACCGCGAAGTAAGTATATTAGGAAGTTTTCTATCAAAGACTAACTTAACTTAGGGCTTTAGAGTTTCTCCAGCTAGATCCCTCGGAGGTAATGACATATCCTTATAAAGTAAGAATGAAGATTCAAATCGTTATTAGGTATGACGTCAAAGCCCTCTGTGGCTTTGAGGCTAATACTGCAAAGGAATTGCTTTTTCTGGAAGTGCTTACAATATTCATACCTCAAACTAAATGTAGATCAACCTAAGATCATTATATAGTTGTATAATCCAATGGTATGTAGTTTTATTTATTTATAATTTTATATACACACACAATATTTAAAAGAAACAATTTATTAAAATTATTTGTATACAAAGTGTTTTACTTGAAAATTCTACGTAATAATGCCCATGCTATTTTATAGCAATGTCATGAAATTATCAAATGAATAAGATGTGTATGAAAGTTGCTGAGCATTTCTATGAACTAATACTCGTATAACCCATGATTCAATTTATTATCGTCACCAACCTGTATAATTATGAAATAAGAGTCTTTTTAGCACCACAATATAGCTAATAGTAATCCTTTCCCAGAATTTGATATATTGATTGTAGTCCGTAGATTGTAGCTTTGTAAAAAAGCCCCCTGCAAAGTAACTTTATTGCAATTCTTTAAGTATTTAAAACCCTATCTAGTATCTATACCTCCAGGGACTTCCACTACTCACATCCCACAAAGATTTTTCAATTGGCGACGGATTTCCTCGGACTGAACGTAAGGAAACTATTTCACCTTTGCTCTGGTGCATAGGAAATGGCGAAATACATTGCCCGTGCGACTGGGGACTCTTTGAGAATCACGTATTATTACCGGCTTAGGCGACCTAATTTTTGTCAAGGAGGAACATGATTTAAGCATCAATTACACTAAAAACGTTTAACTCTCTTGAAATGGCGCGTAATAAATATCTATATAAGAAAATATGTCCAAAGTTTCGGACCTGCGCAAACTCATTCTGCGAGCAGGCGTTACACCTAGCACCTAGTTGTGACGTCATGGTGTTATTAAACACCCATTCATTATACCATAAAATAAAAATATGTATAATATTTTACCTGTCAAGTCACACATAGGTTTTAAAGAGGGGGGGGGGGGGGTCTATAAGGGGTAAAAGGTTTGTGAAAGGTCACTGCCTGAGGACATGAACTTATTATAGTTTAAATACTTTTTCAAAGCATAGTTATTATAATAACCCAAAAACCTCAAAAAGGGTATAAGTAATTAATTATGAGCCGGTGGAAGTCCACGCGAATATTTTGAAAAAATTAGAAACGCAAAAGTAACACTGTCTGTCTGTCTTTCTGCTACGTTTTAAAGCACAGGCCTGCTGATTAACTTGTAGGTTACTTTATTTGTTGTAATATGGGTAATTTTTTAACTGACGGGTTTTATTTTTAATGTGCATAAATAAACATAGAAAATATAACAGATTTAAAAATAGACGTACAGTGGCCCTAATTCTGGTAAACACATGCGAAGTCTAAATCTAAGTTCAGTGCATTTCTTTCTATCAAAAGGAATACGAAAAGGATGGCTGTCATATAATTTGACATTTAGAAACGTGCGTTTAATTTTCGACCTTATTGAACGTGATAAAATGTAGTGTTTAGGAGGCACCTCCGTACATGCCGTCTAAAATTGTCTATGGTTTCTTAGAAATCTATCTAAATTTAAGTGACAGCTCTGAACAGATTCTTGCAATCTTTTTCCTATTACTTATTGCGAGAAAGAAATATACTGTATTTAAATTTAGAATTAAAGTGTGTTCCCAGAATTAGGCCCACTGTGACTCCACGGCGGAACCCAGGCCCTATCTTCTTAACTCTAAAAGTCATCTTTGAAGAAATCTAGGATCTTAATTCTATATTATAAATTAAAGAACGACTCCCTCACGTGAGGGAGGGAAATGGTGGCCGCCTCCGCACCATTGCTGTGAGACTTGTCCCGGACTGGGCATCTCGCCACTCTAGAACTCTATTGACTAACATTAAAATTTGTAAGCGTTTCGAATAAGGACTTTACTAAATGCAAGGCGGCTCGGACGATTCATCTGTGCTCCTGAGATTGTTACCAATGTTACCATCAGATCGAAGAAAGCACTCATTATGTTACAATAAGTACAACACCATTCAAATACTTACATTGTTTTACTTGTCTATTAAAGTTTTTCACACATTTATTGGTCTTAATGAGTTTTAAAAAACAAGTTATTTTTTTCATAAAAAAGTTCAAGGAGTAGGTAATTCTAACCAAGCAAAAGAATAATTAAACCTCCTATTACGGAGACACTCAAAGATGCGATTTATCCTCATTAAAATAATGTCGTCGCTTCCATTAATCACCTTTTGGTCCATTAGTGTTGAAATTGCGTACCGCGGACGTTTTAACGCAACGTTTGAGACACAGTAAATATAATTGAAGCAGTAATTATAGTAATAAATTCACTTCGTCGACGAACTTTACGTCGATGTACGTTTCACCAACAATTCCGACAAATCCAAAATCTAGTCAACAAAACCATTTGGAAGTAATGGCATTTGCTAGTAGAGCTCAATATCTGTATGTGGCAACTGTTATTAAATGTCATATGAAGGCTCAGCTGCGGCTTACTTGAAAAGGACCGTAGATTTAGCTTAGAGTTTCGCGGCACTCACCACGCGCGGCGCGAGTATGCATTCATCTTTGAAAAGAATAACGAACTAGTTACGTCTGCATGGGATATTTTGATAAAACTGATTTAAGCTCAAATTGTGTGACCTTTTAGTTATTGTTAACTGTGATCCGTGGCCAGTTTATGAATATTTTTCTCGTGAAAGCACTGAAATTAACCCGGGTTAAGGAAGCATCTGAGTACATCTTCGGCATCTGCTACCAACTAGCCGCATAATGGAAGTTGGCGTTAGTACTTTGTGTAAAGTTATTAATGGTTGCCAAATTTGATATAAACGATAGCATCTTTACCTTGCTATAGCCAGAGTTATACAGTCCACTTAACTTTATAACCAAGCGGAGTCGTATATTTTGTATTGTATTTGGCGAATAGACTTTGGATTTGTTAACGAAAAATTCGTCGACGAAGCTTTTCACAATAAGTAAATTCTTAGAAAGAAGTTAATATTATATGAAATTATAGAATTGACAGATGCAATGTAGGTAAATATTGACCCAGGTATCAGTTCAATTATTGGTGAATCTTATATCATATATGACTTCCGAGCATGTCAGGCTCGGAAGACTTCAAAGGCGCGAATCAATCATTCGACTGTGCTGCGAAATACCGATGCCGAAAAATATCGGATGCAACTCAAAATAACTCACAATTTCTGTAAGAGTCTTTAGGTGGTATGCACGGCTTAATTTTACTGATGATACTTATATTTACTGATGGCTGAATGGCAAATAAGGGTACTTACATGATTAAGGGCTAAATTAAATTTTATTCCATTCGAGTCTCGCCTTGCTTCACCTTGCTGCTCCACTTTAGAGAAGACCGACGATATACTTTTTTGTTCTGATCTTAAGAGTAAAGTCCTCATTCTACCACAAACAACCTTTACATTTCACTACTTCTTTGACTCCGCTGACGAAGAAAGCACAACTATTAAACTAACCACATGTAAGCTTTCGTTGTCCATCCCACTCGCAGTGGAAGGCAGGCTTAAGCCCCAAGAAAGTAGCAAACACAAATCCAACCATCATTGGAGTTAGTAGCAGAGTTCGAGTGCTACAGTTGCGAACACGGACTGGAAATCGCAGCGTGGGCAGGCCCTTTAACAATCATCATCATCATCTCAGCCGAGAGATGCCCACTGCTGGGCATAAGCCTCTCCCAGGATCTCCAAACCGATCGGTTCTGCACTGCCCGCATCCATCGGCTTCCCGCGACCCTCACCGGATCGTCGGTCCACCTTGTGTGCCACCTGGTGCAGGTCGCTGGAAGCCGCTGTATGCGTGTAATGCAGAACTGTCCGTTGTGGAAATCCTTAGGGAAGGACTTTGTCCAGCAGTGGACATCTTTTGGCTGGAATTATGACAGTGATAATTTTATTTAGGAGGAGTGAGTGAGGGAGGAGTGGGGAGTGAGGAGCTCGGTGGCGTAGTGGTATGAGCGCTCTGGTTTCGATTTCGAAAACAAAGCAACTTTCGCCATGGTTGGTCCCGGGATGGGTCAATTAAATTTATAATCTCGAGCTCCTCCGTGCTTCGGAAGGCACGTTAAGCCGTTGGTCCCGGTTGTTACTGCAACCGCTTTAACCCACCAACCCGCATTGGGGCAGCGTGGTGGTGCTATGGCCCAAACTCCTCATGTGTTTCTCCCATGTAGGAAGGCCTGTGCCCAGCAGTGGGACGTATATAGGCTGGTGATGATGAATTTTATTTATATTGTTTACTGACAATCGGCGGCACGCTATTAGCTATTTTCACACGCAACCAACGCGACGCGTCGGACACTGTATGCACTGTTTCCAGCCTGACATCTGGTTAAGTAATTGTCATGTAATAAAGATTTGGTGAAATGCATTTCAGAATTACATAAAAAAGGTATTTTTTTTTCGAAGTATCACCTTAAGATTCTTAGTTTAAAGTTATGGCAAAATGCTGCATTACTTCCTTAAAAAAGTTGGATTTTCGACAATTATAAATGTACCATTAAACAAATAGCATGTTTTTTTAAATTAATGTGTTGTTCACCTCAAAAAGTTTTATATGAAAATGAGGTGTTTGGTGCCGCAATGAGTGCGCTCTGCCGTTCTAATTTTCATTTAAAATTTAGTATATTAGAGAGAGCTAACATCAAAAAACATACCGCAAACTGGCGCTCTGCACAAAAGTTTCTAATAATATGAGTTACGCGGCGCTATAAACTTTATTTTGTTCTGGAAACCTAGATGCGGTTGAATAACGAACGAGTTTTCAATGTGGTGCTTCAATTTTAAGGACGATTTCTAGGAGAATTTATTTCCCACTATCTCGGAGTTACTTCTTCTCTTTTTTCGCCAATCAGAGCGTTGCTGTGTCATTTTTGGTTTTCTCCTTGGAATTGTTTATACTGAGAGATCTTTATTTTACTCTATGGTAAATGGATAAATATTTAGACCAGAAAAAGGAACCGCACTCAACCCTATTAATTTTATATAAAAAAAATAAAATAAATCTGTCTTTTTTTTGTTTTTGCGTTATAACATTATAAGCAATAAGAAAAGTTAATGCCGTTTAGTAATAATTAAAGAAGGATTTGTAAAGAGACCCCCAACATAGG
This sequence comes from Nymphula nitidulata, assembly GCA_947347705.1. Taxonomy (NCBI): domain Eukaryota; kingdom Metazoa; phylum Arthropoda; class Insecta; order Lepidoptera; family Crambidae; genus Nymphula; species Nymphula nitidulata. The sequence continues at coordinate 16,720,540 of OX374631.1, forward strand.
AGTCTCCATAGCTCCATGAGCTACATGAAGTCCGTTAGTCAATTTCACTGCCATGTTCCGCGTTTCGGGTCCGTAAGTCATACCTTGATAAGTAATTAGCATATGTTTATTTAGCATAACGGAGTAACTGAACTATACTTGAGCCAAATTCGATGGAGAATGAAAGAAAAATGAAAACAAACCAAAAATGACATTTTGTATAGGTTTGCTCATCATCATCACTAATACAAAAATTACAGTGGTATGTTTACATTTATTTGGCTAATCCAGTTCGCGAAATTGATAATTCGATTATTTTTCAAATTGGCTCAAAAATAGGCCACTTTTTTCACTCGACGATATAGGTAAGTATACTGAGGCATGGGTACAACGATCTACGAGTGGTTGCCATCCATAGCATTGCGAATGCGAACTCTGTTTACTTATATGTATAGGCTTACTATATGGATGGTGCCTCTTATGATGAAGTCTTCAATCAAACAACGCGACTATACAATGCGTGATTGTCACGCGTGTGTGTGAGTGTGTCAATTGAGGAGTTTATATTGTAGTTGTGTTACTGTGTGAGCTAATTATATCTCTATCTCAAATCCTAAAGAGACGATGTACATATAGCCGCAATCTCGTTAAATTAGCCACTAAATGGAATGCCCAGGCCGTTGATTAAACGCGACCTCGAATAAAGTGCCTAGACCGATAGTTAATTGAAAGAAAGACAGAACGAAATACATTTATTCAACGCTACTCAACGTTGAACAACTTTAGCGTGTGGAAAGTCTGTTTAATTAGATGCCTAGGCGGATCGTCTTATGCTGAAGGCTTTTAGTGTGATTGGTAGGTTACAAGACATTTTTTATTATTTCGTTTATAAGTGTAACCTTTTCATTCCCCCATCTCGGAAAGAGTATTTTTGCTCTTCGATATCTGAGTGCAAAAGCAGTTTTTATCCGCTAGAGGAAAAAAATTTTAAACAAAAATTAAAACCGACTTCAAAAAACTGAAAAGGATGAAATAATTAAATTTAAGTAGATATTCATACCCTAGAAACATATTTTTGAAGTCGGTGCTTTACTTTCTATTGTTTTTGGTAACCACTTAGCACCAACTCCAAAAATATGTTTCTAGGGTATGAATATCTACTTAAATTTAATTATTTCATCCTTTTCAGTTTTTTGAAGTCGGTTTTAATTTTAGTTTAAAATTTTTTTTTCACAATTTTTAGTGATATTTTTCAGCGGTCGAAGCTAGATGGGTGACCGTCAACTTATATTGTTTCCTACTATCGTATCGTTTCACTAAAAAGTCATTGGAAAAGCAAAAATTCGCAATTTCGCTTATGTAGACGATTTCATAATTTCAGTTTTTTTTAATTTAAAACCAAAGTACCCAACAGTTTTTGAAAAAAAAATTTATGGGACCAAATGGCAGCTATTCCGCATCGAACAAAAAAAGAATCACGTAAATCGGATCAGTAATCTCGGCGTAATCGGTGTACATATAAAATACATAGAAAAAAAAAAAAAACATACCGGCCGAATTGAGAACCTCCTCGTTTTTGAAGTCGGTTAATAAAGTAAAATTGAATTTAGAACATCGTGTGCACTAAGTTTGTGAATTCAAAACATCATTAAACCTCTTTACTTCTACCTCCATGGTGCCGAATTTATCATACAACCTTTTTTACCTTGTTAAAAACTCTGACTCGGCACCTTCTTGGTGTACTTTTTGTAACCTAAAATGAGTGATTCTAGCGACGAAGAAGTTTAACTATTTGACGGCAACAGAATTGACTGAAACTGTTAATGCATTATTAATGTTTTTTTTTTGCGTTTATTCATTTCCTCGTTGAGGTGGGATGAAAAGTACGTGTTGCACTCGAGTGCAAAGATTTTTTACCTCGTGCTCTTTTGATTCTCTCGCTATCTAAAATTAGAATCAGGATTCTAATTTAATTTTAGAATCCTTCGCTTGCTCGGTCATCAAAATTGAGCACGCGGTTAAAAAGCAACTTTATACTCTTGTATAACAAATTACTATTAACATACAAATCACACAAACAGTCACACAAAAGCTCTTCCTACTAAACGACGTGTGTAGGTCCAATTGAATGGCTAATTTAACCAGACGGCTGACACGACATTCAACCACCTGGTTAAACGTCGAGCTCAATGACGCAGCTAGTCGTCCTTCAGCCGTTTAATTGGATGCCGGCGTTTAATCAACGGCCTTCTGGGATTACCCAAGTGACTCTGGGTAATCTCCATCGGCGCGAAACCTGGCCGTAAGGCCGGGTTGCCTGGGGGTGGACTAGTGAAATTGCTTCGGCAGAGCCTAGGCTACCCCCGCGAAAGGCAGTGGAGTTACCGGGCAGTTTTAGTGGGTATTCCCAGTGTCTTAAAAAAAAAGGCATCCAGCTAAGGGGCAAATTTAAACAGACGGCTGCGACATATACAGGGTGGTGCCGTCAATACGACAATAATTTAAAACATGGGCTATATTAGTTCATAGAAATGGGTTGCCACTTTCTAAAATTTTTAAGAAATAATGCAGCCAGTGTTATATTATTTCATACGAATTTCATGAAATTATTAAAAGAATAAGATGTTTTGATAGTAGCAAACCATTTCTATGAACTAATATAGCCCATATTTTAAGTAATATTCAATCTATTGTCGCTTTGACAGCACCAACCTGTATACTACTCCCACGAACACGCTGAAAATTTAAGATATTTTAAACAAAGTAATTTCGACAATCTTAGCTATTAGGAATTCTTGGGTCTGCATTATGCAAGAGCCCCGGCTGTGATAACTCAATTAGAATCCTCTCCGAGCCCTCTTCTGTTAAAATACTAACTTTAATTAATTGAAATCGACATTTAACTCTTGTCTTTTGTTAAAGTTTTCGGCTCAAGTTTGTATACGTTCGGAGTGTTTTCTCAAAGGAAAAGTAATTACAGTGTCATCTGTTAGTATTAGGTAACGGTAGGGCTTAAAGGTATGTTTTACTGAACTTTGGCTTTTCTTGGCGTTCTGTAGAAAATTTAAGTGGCAAAAGGTTCTGAAGACAAAATGCTAAATATAAATTCAAATACTGTATGATATATCTCATTCTCTCAGTGTATTAAGGAGAAGGAAAGCAGAAATAAGAATAGTTTTACATTTAGAAAGCTTTTGTTGACACCATCCGCACCTTTCAATACCCAAATAGGCAGCTCTTCTTTTTGCATAGGTACATATTCCAAGAAAAAGAAGCACTGAAATTATATTTAGATTTCATAAGAGTTTTTCTTTTCATCGCGTTTGCTCTAAGAGTAGGATGTTACAAAGTAAAGAGATTGTTTTATCACTTGAGTCCACTTTATTTACGCGCTAATTGCTATTTGACTTAGAGCTTGGAGTCGGAGCACAGAAATTGTACTCGTATCAAACACAACAGCTCGCATATAGGTAAGTAACTTGATGTCTACATAACTGTCAGTAATAACATTTACTTTAGTCTGTTCAAGCCTAATAGTAATTAATTACTCAGAAGTTTAGACGATGGTAACTATATTACCGTGAGATAACACTTCCAGTACTTAGGTACTTTATTAGTACCTACAAGATATGTCAAATTATAGTAATAAAGCAGTAGAGTCATTCAACAACGAGCTTTTGTGCTCATATAACAAAAAAAAATTCGCTACAGTAGCACAATTCCTTTGACCTTGTTCGATGCCGCCGACCTAAGTGTGTAATAGTTGCACTACGAAAGCCGCCTCTATTACGAACAGAATACGGGCGGTCTGAAGGTCAAACTGTTATGCTTGATGTGCTATTGACTATACATACACACACATATATGAATTCTGTCGTCGAATAATTGTGGAATCCGTATTTCCGGATAAACTAACGACGAATTCCTATTGCATTTAACTTTTCATTTTAGGCGACTGATTAAAGATTTAATAGATTTAATTCAAATGATAATTTAACACTTCATTTATTGGTACGAATTTCGCCGGGTCATGTGCAGCTAATATCTATTACGTGAATAAAAAATATTATTATGGAGATTGCACACCGGCCTTTTTCGAAGCAAAACCAAGGCCAGTGTCAAATCATACGTGAAAACTGATAGTATACAAAATGAGTGTAGTTTGCTGACATAAGGGATTAAAAGCTTTTATTTCAATGAAATAAATAAAAAAAGCGGAAAGGTCCTTAGCAGGCAAAGGAAGGGAGGCGTTAGCAGGTCTCCCACAAGGTGGACCGACGATCTGGTGAGGGTCACGGGAAGCCGTTGGATGCGGATTGCGGACAGCGCAGGACCGATCCGTATCCGTAGGTTTGGAGATCCTTGAGGGAGGCCTATGTCCAGCTGTGGTTGGTGGTGTTCGAATCGAAATAGGGAGGTCGTTTCGTTACCTGGGTCTCCAAATTGACGGGCGCTGGGGATTCCGGGCACACCTGGAAAAGCTGGTCCCCAAGGTTATGAAGGCGGCTGCGGCACTGGGATGGCTGCTCCCTAATATGGCGGGTCCGGACATAGCGTGCCGAAGACTGTATACTGGGATCGTTCGCTCGATGGCTCTCTACGGCGCCCCTGTATGGGCTGACACCCTCAACAGCCGGGAAGTCGCCCTCCTGCGAAAACCGCAGAGGGCGATGGCTACGAGGGTAATACGGGGGTACCGAACGGTCTCGGGTGAAGCAGCAGCAGTCTTGGCGGGTTCTGTCCCCTGGGACCTGGAGGCGAGAGCCCTCGCGTCAGTTTATTTCTGGCGCGAGGAGGCGCGATCCCGGGGACAGGACCCGGCGCCTCGCGAGGTGGATGACCAACGCGACAATATGCGCCAAGCGGCGCTGGAGGTTTGGGAGCAGCGGCTAGCGCACACCAGCGCAGGAGCCCGCACAATCGGGGCAGTCAGTCCGGTTTTAAAACAGTGGGTGGAGAGGCAGCACGGGGTCCTGACATTCCGCATGACACAGGTCCTCACGGGGCATGGGTGCTTCGGGGGATACCTGTGTCGGATCGCCGGAAGGGAACCCACTGCCACCTGCCACCACTGTGACGGCTGCCCCGACGAGGGAGCGCAACACGCGCTAGAGGTGTGCCCTGCCTGGGCGGAGGAACGGCGGGCGATGGCAGCCGTGATAGGGGACGACCTCTCCCTCCCGACCGTCGTCATCAAGATGGTCGAGAGCGACAGGTCGTGGAGGGCGGTACTCACTTTCTGTGAGGGAGTGATGGCGGCGAAAGAGGATGCAGAGAGAGCGCGGGAAGCGGCCGCCGTCTCTGGCATCCGGCGAAGGAGGGCAGGGCGACGTAGGACGGCCTTTAGGCGTCTTATGCCGCCGTAACAACCTTTTGGGCTCCGGGCACGGTGGGGGGCCGTGTCCGGACTGTACAGCCCAGTCGGCGCACCTGCGCACGGTGCGCCGACTTAAAATACCGAGTAGATTGTTGGGGGGGAGGAGGGTCCCCTTTACAGGCTCTCCCCTTTTAACTCCCCTACAATCTATTACGAGGAAGGACCGATCTACGGTCACGCCGCATTACCAACACGACGGTGAAATGTCCTCTGGGCCATCCCGTGCTGTCGGTAAGAGCGGAGAGGCGGTGCGTCGCTGAGGAGTTCAGTGGGTGAGAGCCCCACACACCCCCTCTTCCTCCCCCCGGGGGAAGAGGGGTCGGCTGGTAGAGCTTCTCCTCAGCGAAAAAAAAAAAAAAAAAAAAAGGCCTATGTCCAGCTGTGTGCGTCTTTTAGCTGAAATGATGATGGTGATGATGAAATAAAGCAACTTTCGTCATGTCAAATACTGCACGCAATTTAACCCAATATTGGGCCAGCGTGGTGGAGTGAATGCCCAAATTCTTCAAGTATTGGACTTTTTCGACCTTATTAAGGGACGAGGGGGCGAAAGGTGTAGTATTCCGTTGTTTTCTGGGATGACTACCAGACACTAAAAGTTTTAGTGTAATTTATGTGGTTTATATGTGTTAATATTTAAGGTTTATGTTATAGACTATTTGCTTTCATACATTGAAGTTCCCTGAAATAATTTTCTCCCGTGTAGACTTGGACGTCTGGGCTGTTGTGACGATAAACAAAAAACGTTTCCTATAGAATTTCACTAAAGATGTTCAAGAAACATTTCACGCTTAACTGAATCCGCGCAACAACTGACACGAAATAAAAAATGAACCGATGAAATGGAACTGATCCGCGTGTAATCCCTCTCGACCGCTCGGCTCGCTTAATGAACAGATTTACATATCACAACCGTTTTTAAGCTCCGACCTGCTTCTGCTTAGAGACTTGCTGGTTAATGAGAGAAGTTTGCTTTAGACACAAGTTACACCACTGGAAATCGCATTGTGAATGGTATGGAATGAATCAAGGGTTTGTCAACAGTAAGGTACTATAGTGTAGTAAATATGCGTTTCTCTGTCGTACTTTGTCACCCACAAAATTGATGAGATGTTTTTTTTGCCTATTAAGAGTTTCATTAAGAACAAAAAGCAAAGCTATAATAACGTGAGATTCCTCCGCAGTTGTTGTTCCTCCTGTATGGATATGGCAATAAAATTTATGAATGTTCCTTCTTCTCTATCACATGGATTCTTTCAAAAGAGGCGTGAAAAGGCACCTTGTGGGCCGGCAAGTTGGAGGGTGCTGAAATAGTGTGTCCATGTTGTACTAGTTGTATAAGCATGGACTCTTCTTAGCGCTTCTCATCAGGTGGCGTTGAGTCGCTTACCGTGCTTTGTGTAATAAACTTTTTATGATGCGTGCAGATTTAATAAAGACCTATTCTAAGGTCGGTTTGCACCTTAATTACTTCTAAGCCGCTTAATTACTTTGAAGTGCGGTGGGTACTACGGTGTTGGCAAAAGTTCTAAATTTTGAAATTTCTTACACATTTTGTTTAACTATGATTGGACTGACCGAACTATTTGTATGAAGAAATTTGTAAAATGTTTTTTTACAATTTTGCATATCTGTTAACTTTTTGGTAGATGCCCGGTTATTATTGTAAGTACCAAACATTCTGTTTAGCTGCATCAGCTCACCGAAACCGTAGATAATAGATATTATTCTATTGTTGAGTTGTACTACTTAATCACAATCATGGGCTGAATAAAGATTACAAGTTTCTTTGTCAAATGATATTTTTACATTTTTATTCGTACAAAAGACATGGCGGCCAAGCCCCGGATGCATGGCGTTATTGGGCGCTATCCAGATTATAACAGATACACTAGTGCGACAACTGAACTAATCCAATTATGAGAACATAAATCGGTGAGTTACGAAAAACGGAACTAAAAAATTAAGAATTACAATAAATTCTATACAAAAAGTATTTACGCAATGATTTATTTATTTATTTATAGTTAGGGACAGTACACAGCTCAAATAAGTCATATTTACAATTTGATGTAGGTACATTTTGTAGGCCAATTAAGACTATCCAACATATTACAATAATTATTAAGCTCTACTTATACTACACTACTAAGCGCTCTAGGGAACCGCTATAATATATAAAATATAATTACAGTAAGCTATTACATAGTTAAATTATATTATATGCTATTGTAAGTGAAATTATAATTACAACTACTAATACGCTATTAATATACTTATTATGTACTAGATAAACAGATAGAAATAGGTTATATACAGACACATTTACATACTATAAAATATATTTACTCTCATACACATATACATATATACATCAAACATATATACTTACTTACATATACATATACCTACATATACATACAGTCGCAATAACACGGTATTAGAATATTTTTAAACTTTAGCTAGATCTAAGAAGTGATGTTTGACTTTACTTTGAAACAGTGCTTTGGAGCCAACAAAAAGGTCAATGCCATTAAAAAATTTATTGTAGGTTTTTGGTAGCCTCGTGAAAATGGAATTCTGCCCATAGTTAGTGTGGTGCTGGGGGATGATCAATAACATTAGAAGCTTTGAACCTTCACCGCGGTAATGTTATACAATTACCGTGCCCTTACTATCTTTTACGTAAATGAATTCAAATGAGATGTTTCATTTTCGGCTATGAACATATGTATATGTTCATAGCCAAAATGAAACATCTTATTTGAATTCAGAGATGATGATGATTTGGAGATTTTTTTTTGGCATTTTTTAATGTACTACAGTGCATTAAAAAAATCTCTACAAATTATTTTGCATGATATTTTCGGCCATTAAACCACGTACAAAATATTTTAAAGTATCTATAAAAAACAAATATGGCTATATAAAGGAGGCCATATTAGGACTTAATCTCTTTAATCTGTAGCCATATTTTTAAAACGTACCGGAAAAAGTTCGTTTTTAGCCTAGGAATATGGAATTATGGATTCAGCAGTGTGATAGACAGATCAATAAAGTTTTTTGCTTTCTTCTGTTTATTTTGAGTAGTATAATTATAGAAGTTTGACGTTATAGTGTTGCCATTGTTTTGATAATCATAAAACTGACACTTATCATCAGAAAGTATTTTGTACGGGAAAACAACAAAAAATAATTAAAATGAATTGAAAAATCATGTTTTATTTCCATTTTCCTAACTTAAAAACCACTGTACACACTCATAGCCGGGAGACTTGAAACATCTTATTTATCTATATTCATAAACCAACCCGCAAAATAATTTGATAGAGAAATCTATTTATATGTCTCTTCACGTGAAAAAAATCCTTTTGATAAATACATTTTTACCTAAATAAAGCCGAATAGGTAATGCTTTATATTTTCTCGAGACCCAATCATTTTAAATACAACCACTTTACCGGATTTATCTCGTGTGAAATTACATACTTTTTTATCTTATTATTTTATAGGTACAGTCGACCACAGAAGTAGCTTAACACTTTAGTACCATGTCACACCGACTATTGCGCTTGTACCTAATAGTTGCTACCGTACTACATTAACGCCATAGGTATTGTGAGATGGTACTAAAGTGTTCAGCTACTTCTGTGGTCGACAGTACCTGATGTTTTGAGTCATTCGGGTATACGGAGTTCACGGTGTCCAAAGCTTTTGTATTTTGCTGAGGGTTTTAAAATATATGTTTATTCAATGTAGTGATTTATTGCCAAAAATTCCATATCAAATGCTATTGATTTGTATTTTAAAAATCATTCAAATTCATACAAGTTCTCGTACAGCAAATAAGGCTTTTTGGTTCAAAGTCGAGACGCTTTTGAGGCACGTTTTCAAAGAAAACAGCTAAGTTTTATTTTTGTGAGATAAAGACAGTGAAAGGTCAACATAAAATTTGTAGCCTAATTCCTGGGGCGAAGTTTTAATCAACAGAGTGTCAGCGGAGTACAATCGTATTTCATCGGGCTTGTTAAATGGCCAGTAATTTGTATAGTCCCGGTTAAATCCACAGGTTTAATGCTAAGCCTAGAGGAAAAGGTATCGTCACAGTAAAAAAAAAACGCTTGTAGTGCAAAATTCGCTTCTAACAGGACTGGATAAGGTTACTCAGGAGACGGGTGTTACGCTACGGAGCTGGCTGATGTTCAGCCTTTACTGCTTATAGACCCTGCGGGTGTGAATATTCATAATTGAGTTTTTTAGGTTCTATAAGAACAAGTACAAAAACTGATAGCCTCATTCAAACCCAATGTTCCTTTAGTAGTCGCACTATACCCAGATCTAGGTGTACCACTTTAAACCTACTTTAGGAACGTGTTATATACAGTCTACTCTACCATACCTTGAAATGACTTTTGACAGCTAGTAATATTGTTCATACAGATAGAGGAAAAGATAAAGTAGAGATGGTAGCAATCACAGAAACCTTAAAGTAAGAGTTTAATTACAACACAGATTTTTTAAGTGACGAGCAGTCAGATGTTTTGACATCAAATCTTTACCTGGCTAACATACGTATTGCAGAGCTACAAACTATGAACTGCTAAGTTGCAGTCCGATCTTGCGAAGCTGACCAAACGCATAGACCAAACAGAAAAAACTTCAAGAAGCTGTAATCTTGAGGTTCGTTGTGTTCCTGAGCCTCGCAATAAAAATTTAGTAAGATTGTTGAAGAAACTTGGCGATTTAATTAATGTTTTAATTAAATAGATGATAGCGATATACGGTCGTATCGCCGAGTTGAAAAGCTCAACCCTTCATCTATTATGCCCCGTACTATACTTCTCACACTTCCATCTGAGCGTCTCCGTGGTACAATTATATCGGGAGTAAAGAGGTATAACTTGGATCATCCTAAGGACCACTTTGACTCATCACATATTGGCATAATTGGAGACAAAACTCTTATTTTCGTGGGAGAACACCTCATGAGGCAATGCAAGGACTTGCATGCAGCTTGTCGTAAATTTGCTAAGGAAAAGGGCTCCAATTATACATTGGTTAATTATTTAAATATGGCCGTATATAATTGATAGGAAAATTGATAACTCGTCTGCTATCTTTGTCAAAGACGCTGGTAGTCAGGAACTGTGAAACTACCAGGTCAGCTAAGCAGTCCGGTGGGTGGGTGTAGTTGGCTCTAAAAAAAAGCTTAAGCCTATAAAGCCTAAGGCGTCCTGAATTTGAAAGCACCCTGGAAGACTTGGAAGAATGGGTGACCGTGCGCTTGGGCCCTGAATAGAGTGAGTCTTATCTTAGTATATGCTTGGTATACTAGCCTCCGGACCTTAGTGTCACCCAATGTCAAATTTTCTATAATACCTGTTGTGAGAATAATATGCTTTTAAATCTCATCCACCGTAGCTCCAAAACTATCATTGTCGTTGATTTTAATATACCTGCAGCCGTTTCACGAACATTTTTAAATTTCGAATCGCCATCGTATTGAGTAGTTACGTTACGTTAGCTTTTGTCTGGCTTTTGTTTGAAATTTCAAGCTAGTATGAACGATACGATTACGATTCGAAATTTAAAAATGTTCGTGCTAGGGGTACTGGCCTATCTTGGCCTATAGACGATTCTTACTCCTCTCCGAAGCTACACCCTGGGAAAGCCAATTTGCCGTGCTTTGTATAAAAAAGTAGACAATATAAGCTAGCAAAGGTGGACTTATCTCCATGAGATATATTTTCCAGGCAACCCACAAACGTGTAAGACATCTGGTGAAATGCAGGCAGCACAAAGTAACTTAAATCTCTGAACAATGATGATTATTTTGGCTGGATAATATTCTTATTATTACTCAATGTTAATACAAAATCACTTTATTATTACAAAATATTACCAACAAGAATATCAAATGATTTTTCAAATATTCTATCTCAATAAGCGTAATTTAAACAATTCTGTACAACATCGTTAATCTACTGCTATTAATTTCTCTTCGATTGAAAATTGAAAACTCACAGAAAGTTTCACTGCTAAAACAATCTCTAGATCATTTCAGTTTCACTGATGAACATTTACTTGGAATAACCAATTTGCAAAGCCTATTCCCGTTCATTGGGACGTTATTTTGTTTTGATTTTTAGAGATACCCTGGGGCGCCCGAGCAGCGAAACCTAACTGATGATATAGATCGCTAAATCTATTAGACCTGACTATCAAATGTACCTCAATATCTTTATAGATTTTGTAAACATTATTAATCTTCTAGCGCGTCAATTGTCAATGATAAATTAACTTAAACTGAATTTATTTTATTGTTTTATAAATTTAAAATTTGAACAATTAGATGTGCTAAGTAGACTCACATTTCACAGGTCGCATTGCAATTCGGACCATTGAACTACCAAAGATTAGGGAACCCTACGAATATGTTAGTATTTCTGTTATGTAATAAAGCCTCAATTCGCTTAGTAGGCCCGTATGTAGGTTCGTCTGGGTAGGTACCACTGCCTTTCTGCTTTCAGCCGTGAAACAGTTCGCTGTGTTTCGGATTGATGGGAAAGGTATCCAGGGTAATTACTGAGCATGGTAGGTATTTCATCTTATGCCTCAGGATTACAACGCAATACCAAGTATTTTTTTTTTGTTATTGCAGCTGTCTAGAGGCGACGGTAACTATTAACCCGAAGAGTTTTTATAATCTAACAAATCCATAAAATTTATGAAATCATCTGTGTCATCTACTAGTTAGTTCTGAATGCGAATTGGGCAAGACAGGTTTGCAACATAACATCAACAATAATAAGAAAAACTTATTTTGAACCAAAGACTCAATAAAAAAGTAAACACTTCTCGATTTCTTGGTTAAGTATCCAAGGATCCGGGAAATAACTTCTTTCTCAGTTTAGAAAACTTAGTTTCTCATCAAAAATAATTTATTCGTTGTTATTTAACAATGAAAATTTGGAGTCAAGCAGATTTGGAATTAGGGTCCGAAAAGCTCAATGAAAAGTATGGATAGTTAATTTAAAAGATAGAAAATATTCTTACCTTACCATGTTAAGGCTTTTTAGTTATTGGGATAAATACTATATCATCCACCATTTATACTTAACATAATTTACTGATTATAGTTTTAAAGAGGAATGTACAAACCAGGTGAAATTAAGAAACCCGGTGAATTTCTCAGGCACAGAAAGATATGTCTGTTTTTACAACGATTAAAGTTATTTGTGTGATTCCTTGCACAACGCTTAGTACTTCTACCGCTATTTGCTCAGAGCGCACAGTAATTTTCCACGCGGCTAATCACCTCTCTGTTAAAAATTTTCAATTCTACCGTTCCTCTGAATCGAATCACAATATTTCCAATCCGTTATATCCTTTTTTCCACTTTAAAAGCTTTCAACTGGTTCAATTAATTAAATTCGCAATCATAGAATATTATTGACTAAATTCCTAATCTTCATAATCAAATGAAGCATAGGTATATACTTATATTCTTATTTTATATTCTAACATTATTTTAAATCACATTTTAATTATTTTAAATGTATGAAAAATATATTTACATAGAAAAATATCTAAGCTAGTGAAATTTCACGTCCTGGGGCGGGGATCTAACCCACGACCTTGTGTGTGTGTGCGTGTGTGTGTGTGTGTGTGTGTGTGTGCGTGCCCGCGTGCATGCGTGTGTGCGTGCGTGCGTGCGTGCGATAAATAAATAATACGATAGTATTATTTAGATTAGTGCATAGAAATGTTTCGCAACTTTCAAATATAAATCTATTATCAAATAAATAACATGTATTTTCAAGTTGCAAAACATTTCTATAAAAGAATATAGCTCATGTTTTAATTTATTGTCGTATTGAAGTCACCATCAAGTATATCAACATCTATATAACCACCTAATATTTCGCACCTAAATAGCAACTCAAAATTAAAATTATAGGTCTTTTAACGGGCAAAACACCTAAAAGGCGATCAATTAAATACATCCATTACAATTGAGTTAGTAATAATTACCAGACGAATAGAAAAAGGGTGAAGCTTATAATTATTAAAACGCGTCACCCAAAGCGAATACTGTAGCTAGCGTGAACAATACCTATTAAACTAAAATCATGTACCTCACTTGATTACTGTACGCTCATTCAATTATGGTGCGACGACTATTAAGCTTATTATTTTAAAAGCGTCGCAGTCCAATACAAATTGAGCTGTTACACCCCATGAAATATAATGAAGGGAAGACCAAATTACTTGGTGGTAAATTGAAATTTCAAGCCCAGATTCAAATGAATCATCGATTGATCATTTATGCAGAATCATGCAGTGGTGACGTAATATATCGAGCTGAACTGCCACGATTGTATTAATTAATGACTATTGGCGGTAATTTTGGCAGACAAGCTATTCTTATTAGCATAATTTGGAAAATAATTATTATCATTCCATAAAATTATCTTCATTTTATGTAATAAATACTAGTTCAATAAACTTCATTTTTTATTTCGTCCATTTGTGTCATTTCACTGGTAAAATTATATCTCTGTAGAAATAGTTACCCGAGAAAGTTTTTGTCATGAATATGTATTTTGAAGACGGAGGACTAGCAAATGCAGTTATTCACAACTTATTTTTCTGTATCGTTATTCGTTTGTAAATTGTTCAAAATTATCTTGCTTGTTGTGAAGACGTCGTCGTGAGCAATAGGTACCTAAGTACAAGAAAAATCATTATGAATTGATTTAAGTAGGTACTTATTGTGTTTCGTAGCTTTTGAAAGAAAACTACTATAACTTGAACTTCAGTAAATAACATCGAGTTAAACATAAGCGTCCAGCGTAAGGGCTATAATAATATAAGAGTGTTTTCAAACTGAAGCTCCGCACTTTAGCTTTCGACAATACATTATATAATTATGTACCTAGCACAATAAACCACGCACATCACTATGGCACGAGTGTATATTATTAGATACAGACGTAAAGCGGTTGCTCGGGACTTAGGCTGCCTATCCATTGAAGCGGAGCGAGCTTGCGGAGCGGAGAAACGGAGAAATGTTAACCAATAGGATTGCATTAAAACTCCGCTCAGCGTTTTTATGCGATCCTATTGGTTAATATTTCTCCGTTTCTCCGCTCCGCAATCTCGCTCCACATCAATGGACATGGACAGGCAGCCTTAAAAGTAAAAAAAATATTTACTTATCTGAGGTACAAATTACCTACTCTTAGTAAACGTCAATTCTAAGCCTTCCGTTCGTTAGTCTACCGGGGGGTCTTGTCTTCCTTTTCACGTCGAAAATTTACCTGTAAACGTAAAAACCTAGTATCACGACAATGTAAAATCTCACAAGTTACACAATAACAATTCACCTATGTAGAACTTTTAGAACAGTACAGAACACATTTTGCAATTTTAGGGTGTCCACGCATTTCTTTCATCTAAATATTCCTGAACCATATAGTACCCTCATCATCATCATAATTTCAGCCGAGAGACGCACACTGCTAGGCACAAGCCTTTCCCGGGGATCTTCAAATCGATCGGTCCTGCGCTGCCCGCATCCATCGGCTTCCCGCGACCCTCACCAGATCGTCGATCCACCTTGTAGGGGCCTACCGATGCTGCGTCTCCTGCTACGCGGCCGCCGCCGCCACTCGAGGTCCTTGCCGCCCCAACGACCGTCAGTCCTCCATGCAATGTGGCCAGCCCACTGCCACTTAAGTAGCCAAATAGTCGATGGATAAGAAAGGAATGAGATGATATATTCCTACCACGATCTTGGGATACTAATTTTGACTTCAACGTTCGATAATATACGCAAAGCCTTTTGTCACATCACTAGAGGAATTACACTGTAGCGATGTCACGTCGTCGCTAGTATGTAATATCGTTATCTGTAGATACGTCAATTATAAATGTCGCTTTCAACAATATTGCTTCTACAGCCTAGTCAGAAAAAGACTTCCTGTATTTACTAATAATTATTATATCTAGATACCTAAGACCAGGATATCCAAGTGTTCTTTTCTCTTCCTAGGAGCCTAATCCTTTACCGCTTTCTTATCTAATTATAAAAATGTCATGATTTTTTTCTCAGAATAGTTTGTTATTTTTTTTGTTTGAACTATATTTACCTACCAATTTTTGACACATTATGTATGACAAATCGGATTAAACTTCAGAGTATTTATTGTTTACCATTGAATCAAACATAGCTTGCATAAAAAAAATACTAATGAAAAGAACATCTTACGGTTACATTTACGTCAAAAATCTAAATTATAAATTGCAGCTTCAGGTCCATCGCTCCCTCAGGCCTCGAAAGCCCTGACCCCTTATTCTCAACCTTAGAAAAAAAAATGGAATATCGGAAACTCTATATCTGTCACTTTAAATCGCAGTGCGGCAAAGCGAGACGGGGTGTGACTTTTTGAATCCGATGCGTGATCCGATTGTTGAGAATATGAGGGCTTTTGGAAGCGACAGCGGGACACCTCCCCGGGAGGTGATGCCTGTCGATTAGAAACCCTCCAGAGGCGAATTCGTCCATAAGTCTTAAGGACTTACCAAGGTTCTTGCCCTCTAACTCTTAAACCCTCTAACTCCCATATGGCATTACCTAATGCCGTGACAATTAAAATTTAATTGTGTCTGGTTTATCGGTTCACAATGGGTTAATACCCCGGTTACTCTGTAAAGACCATCTGTGGCCAACAGCAGTAGTCAGTCAAAAAAATACAAAGTTTTATAACTAGACAGTAAGCCAATTATATGCATCACTAAGTTATAAAAGTGGAATACATCGATTGTTATAATTAAAACTGCAAACAATGCCATATTACTATGCTAGAACGGAATATTTTTAAGATGATTTAGTCGCCCATTTATCTGTCGAAGAGCCAGTAACCTTAATTCGGTGTGACAAACGCGTGCGCAGCTTTATGCCCGCAGTATCTTTTAAACAGCGGTGACATACGGACAACATTGTTTACACGCTTTTTTATGTATTGAAAGGTTGTTGATAACAATCCTTTTAACAGTAGTATTTTATTGATTCGTTTGCGGGAGACATAGAACCGGATATGGCGGCTGGATTCACTATTGTGGTGCTTTTAGGCTTTTCATTGGGTGAGTTTTATTGTTTTAATTCATTTATACTTTGTTGTTATAACAAAAAAATATTAACCTAAAATTTTATTTACAATATTATTCAAACGTTTCCAATATATTTCCATTGGTTAGAAGTAAATGTCCCAAGGTGGGATGTGAACCCAACACCTTTCACAATCCGGTCTACCGCGCTATCCACTGAACTAGCAAGGACTTGTGAGAATACCTGAATTTATAATTTATATTTCAAATTATGAGAACTGGTTTCTAACCGTTTTAATTTTTTAGATCTTAGCATTCTTTACATTCATCATACTCCAAAGATTTCTTTATTGTAAAACCGACTACATTTTTATCTCAAATAAAGACCGTTTTTCGATACTAGAGATCATGGTCAGGCGCCAGGATAAGACTTCCCCATTTTCGTAAATATTGAAATATGAAAGTTGGATGTAGAGATATTTATTAAACTTATCCATCTTATTTGTAATAAAAAAAAAAAAGCAATCAAATAGACGTATATTCATCCTGGTGGTAACTCTGGCATAGCAAAAGGAGCCCTGGGCACTCGCGATGCCGTCCCTGTAAAAGCCAAGAAAAAGCGTTATGTAGCCTACATAGGAGTACATCTAACCCACTGGAAGAGACATCACACTTTTCATCATCATATCAGCCTTTCTAATTCGACCCACTGCTGGGACACAAGGCCTCCCCTTGTCATCGAAGGAGGTTTAGGCAGTAGTCTGCCACGCTTGCCCAATGCGGATTGGTGAATGGAGTATAAGGTGATCAATACCCCTTTGCTGATCTATTAGTCGCCTTCTACAATACCCATTGGAGGATATGGGGTGATGCTATTCTACTCTGCCGGCGTCACACGGCGGAGATATCACACTACGGAGTAGTATTACATAACTGCAATCTTCCATAGGGTAAAGGTGCCACCCAAATCGGGCGCTACTCTATTGAAATTATTATTTCTTTGATAAGCAGCCTCTGTGGTCTAGGAGTTTAGACCACCTACCTCAGATCTAGACGTCTGGTGTTCAATTCCCGTGGGGGCAGAAACTTTCTACTCTATTCCGATGGTGGTAGGGCTTATTTTAAGTCCGCCTGGCTAGCTGCCACCATCTTACCGAAGTCTGCCGCCATAACAATAATGTTAACAGCATTTTCGTGTTCCGGCAAGTAGAGGTAAGATAGCCAGTTCCTTCGTAGTAGGGGACACCTTCGTGAGGAGCTCGGTGGCGTATTGGTAAGCGCTCTGGTTTCGATACGAAAAACAAAGCAACTTTCGTCATAGTCGATACTGGGATGGGTCAATCAAAGTTTGTTATCTCGAGCTCTTCCGCTTCGGAAGGCATGTTAAGCCGTTGGTCCCGGTTGTTCCTGCAACCGCTGTAACCCACCAACCCGCATTGGGCCAGCGTGGTGGTGCTATGGCCCAAACTCCTCATGTGTTTCTCCCATGTAGAAAGGCCTGTGCCCAGCAGTGAGACGTATATAGGCTGGTGATGATGAGGGGGAATCCCGGTGTAGCTGGCGTCCTTCTTCGGCCTTATCATCACTTACGATCGTTTGAGGTGATGGCCAAGAGACACTCCGTTATGATAAAAAAAATTAAGGATAGCGTAAACTCAATTTTTTTTATCAGAATCTGTCAAGGTGCATAATACCCTCGGAGGGCTTATGGCAGTTAAAAACCAATTGTATCTCGAATCTGTGGGTTGATATGTTAAGAAACATTTCCAAATCAATGTGAAGACGAGAAGTATTGCATCTGTGGTAAATGTTGAGCATCTAAATGGTGTGGTACAGTCGACCACAGAAGTAGCTTAACACTTTAGTACCATGTCACAACGACTATGGCGTCAATATATAGTATGGTAGCAACTACAAAGTACGTGCACAAGGTCAGTGTGACATGGTACTAAAGTGTTCAGCTACTTCTGTGGTCGTCTGTACCTCCTTGCTGAACACTGCAGCTAAATAGCACTTCTTTGTAGTGTAATGTTCCTCGGTGAGTATATTCGCTTGCGCTCATTGAGAAAGCGTCGTGTTGGAAGCGATGGGAATCATTCTCTTGACTTTTATAGGGTAGACATCGCGTGAGTAGTGTCCAAGGTGATACAAGCGTCTCTATACTATAGGCTACGGTTCAGATTCTGGAGATATTACAAAAAACGTCAGTGAGAAAACAACATCAGCAGTGTGATTCACAAACAGAAATATTCGACATCGAGCTTGACGTCTGACAACTTGACAAGACGACGAGCTGCCATTGATTTTGACGTTTGAGCACGGCACTGCGCGTGAGCGTATTCACTAATCTCTACGTCGATCTCATGGCTGTGTATGATTGTTCTTTTTTGGATATACGACATGAAGTACAATCGATATTTCGTTTTTCTTGTGTTTAACCGATTCGTTGCGATGTCTTATTTATCGCAATGACTTCTTTCAATATTTGATTGATTTCTACGTAAAGATATAAAAATAAACAAATTATTAGTTCCGGCTCACGCCGTGCTCGATGTCGGAGCGCTGGTGTCGCCAACGGTTGTCAAACAAACGCCTAAAGGTATGACAGCGCTGCCGACAGCAACGTATTCAAAGCTACTGACTTAAACTTATATTACTCTTTGCTACTGACTTTAGCGAATCGCAGAGCTGTGCCCCAAGTACCTACTTTTAGTAAGTTTCCATTAAATTGAAACGAAAACGTTCGTTGTCGTCATAACTGTCAAATTGTTTGAAAACGGCAGCAGCGCCTCTGTTGTGAATTATTGGAAACCACTTTTAATCTGTCAAGCGGCGACATACCACCGGGAGGCGATGACAATGGAAAAATCAATTGTGTCTGGAATCTCATGCTTGTCGGGTAAAACATGGATTTGGGAGGTGAACATGACGATGATCGTTTTCGTTTCGTTTCAATTGAAACTAACACTAGGTGTACTGATAAATTTAGATAAAACTTTATTTTTTAATAATTAAAATATAAAACTAGAAAAATTTCACCTCCTGAGGCGGGGTCGCGGGTTCCTTTCCCGACTCAGGACGTGATTTTTTTTTCTAGTTTTATATTTTCATTACTAAGTAATTTTTCAAACATTTATACCTAATAATGTTAAAATCAAAAATTAAGAATATCTTTATTTTTTTGTATATTTTTCAAGTTCTCGGTTTAAAATTTTATTTAAATCAAACTATAACACTAGCGTGGATTTAAGAATACTTCAACGGAAAGAAAATTCGAGTCGTACCTAAATATTTACCCTAATACATTACGCGAAAAGTAAATTTATGTTATAATTTTCAATTTCAAATAGGTAGGTTAGTTAGGAGGTACCTACTGTTATTATTTTATTACTGTCTAGTTCCCGTTTATATTTCCTAGTTTGAATGGTGTAATTTTTCTCATAAGAAAGCAGAAGCACGCAACGGGCAGTTGTTGTAATCATGTTCAATTAAGATCAATTATAGTATGCGCGTATGGGCGGCCTTATGACTCCATAATGTTTTATGATGGCTGGCATTAAATGCACATTTGTTAAGCAGTAACGAATATTACTGACGCATAAATATGTAACAGAAGTCGTTTGAATGAGATTGTTTTAAAACCTAAGAACTGTTCCAACGAATTCTTAGTTTCTCAAAATTAAGTCATTAGGCACACTTGAAATAAGGTTCTTACAATTGTGACTTTATTTCTGAGAACCCATCAAAGCCCGATAAACCAGACACAATTACATTTTAATTGTTATGGCAACTTAAGTTGCCGTCTGGGCATAAGGATTAATTCTTATGTATCAGGTAATATAAATCAACAAGTGGTAGGTATTATATCAATTCAATTCTTTCTTGTAAAAAATATGACAGGTACAGAGGGTGTTATAATGATTGGATTGTTTTACATATTTTTTCTGTTACACAGCATGCAATTTCGCAGTTACCTTTTTATTTATAATATATTAACAGATAGACTGACTGACAGACAAACACTATGACGTTGTTAATTAATATATTTTTATGTGTTAGTCACAAAAATTTGATTTTTGACGATTTGAATGCAACTGCTTCTTGGTGGCCTATTTGAATTAAGATATTGTCATTTTTATTTATAAATTAATATTAAGAGCGTTTACGCAGCACGACTTTTATAAAAAGTCTTATAATAAATCATTGGCGATGTTTGGTTTGTAGAAAAATATATAAATTTCTCTTGCTCAACATTAAGACTGATTTTCTAAATATCCTCTGATAACTATTTAGACTAGTCTGACTTGCTTATGCATGTAAAGTATTATTAGGATCGGTTTGTTCGTTTCCAATAATTTAAACTTGAAAGTTTGTACGAAAAGCGTGGGGCGTAGGTAATTAATAATTATTTTCATGTTAATAGAAAACTGAGATATAACAGGATGGTGCCGGCCGACAATATGACAATAAATTGAAACATGGTAGTTACAAACAAACAATTATTCACGATTTCTTGATATTTATGTAATGTTTATTAAGTGATTTCTAATGTTTAGGTATATACATACTATTTTGTTATGCAGCGTAGATCTCCGGAGGTCTTATGACAATTAAAAAACAGTTGTGTATGGTATCTGTGGCGTATGATAATAATATCTAATCTATGGTTATGATATCATTTTCTTTATTTCTCCGTCATCTAGAACCGATAATACAAACTCTTCGGGCCCAGCAGAAAATCAAGCGTTTTGGCTCTGCGTAGCCATGACGTGATGCTGAGCTGGTCAACCTTTTGGATGCATGAGTTCTCATAGTTTTTATTCCTTACCGTTTTGTAATTTCTAAAATTGTGACCAATTCTTTCTCTAATAATTCTTAATTAGAATATACGAATTATAATAAAATAATTTAAATAGTTCTTTATGTATTAAGTTGCCGTTCTATATGAAGTGGAAATTCACATACTATGTTTTTTGTATTTATTTAAAAATTGGCTTGAAGGATTTTTCGGCATTTTGTGGATAATTTTGGACAAATGTTGTTAAGTACCGAACTGCAGTGAAAAAAAAAACATTTTTTAAATAATTACAACAAATCTAAGCATTCAAATCGCTACATATTCTACAAGCTATTATTGACTTTCAATTTCAACTAAGTAATAAATTTTAACAAATATTTGTAAAATCCTGCTTGTATAAATAATTGAATATAAACGTTTAAAATGGTTCGGAATAACAGGGCATTTAAAAAAAACGGCAATATCGTATTTAAAGACCTATTATAATAATAACATAGGTATCTAATATTAGTTACATTCTAAGCAGTATCTTAAACTTAACACAAACACAAAGTTTCTGTTCTGCTATACCTTTTATGCCATCCTCTAAAGTAACCAGACCAGCCCCCTTATTCTCAACTGTCGGAAAGTATTCGAATTTCGGAAACTCTATACCTGTCACTTTTTATCGCAGTGCGTCAAAACGAGACGGCATGTGACTTTTCTAATCGAATCCGTGATCCGACAATTGAGAATAAGGGGGCAGATCGTTGCACAAACGGAAACATCGCAAACACAAAATGATTGTCTTCCTACCGAATCTACTTATCCGTCTAGATACCTACAGCATATCCGCATATGTACTCCAAAAGCTGAACGCCGTCGGAATAAAGTGCGTGTCACACAGGGATCATAGCTTTTTTCTTCTTATTGAATAGGGTGTATAAAAATGTTATTTCAGTCCTTATTGTATTCCACATTTTGTTGCACGTAACACATAAATTAGCACTATAAAATAGTACAATTTTAGACCCTGGCAAAAGTATGACCAGGTTTCTCAGTACCATAAGGAACTTATGTGGCTGCCCATCCGTCTTTGAAGGGACACTCGGCTTATCTGGCTCCTTTTTTACTTTGTCCGTGATCCGTCCTATACTAATTACCTGCACACAGGAACGTTTTACCTTCTTACATTCTGCTGACCTAATCTCAAACACTTACTCAACATAGCACCTCACAAGACTGATTTTTATTCCTTTACCGTTCATGCCTCAGATCGTTCAGATGTTCATGCAGTTCGTCTGTGGAATCTGCCTGACAACGTTCAAGCGACGCGTCAAAGAACATTTTCTTTTTGAAAAAATATAAAATTGAAAAAATTAAGTAAACACCGTCCTCATCAATTATCTATCCAACACTATCTCATTGAGACTATTCATAAGAGCCCAAACACGCTATGACTGCTGTAAGTTTCTGAAGAATTAAGTATCCCGCAGACAGTATGTCATGGAAATGTCACCGAAGTGACAGTACACCAAATTTCAAATCAATCAGATCTGTGAAAGTTTGTAAAACCCTTTTATCATGTAGAAAACAAGCTGATAGTCATCAAAGGTCTGAACTGATCTTTATGAATTATAGCTAAAAACGATCCTAGTCACATCAGCTTTCAAACAAAAAAAAACAAATTAAAATCGTTTCATTCGTTAGGAGCTACGATGCCACAGACAGACACACAGATAAACAGGCAGACACGTCAAACTTATAATACCCCTCTTTTTTCGTCGGGGGTTAATGAGTTATATCGAAGTATAAGTATATCTATATTATAGAAGTATTATGTATATATTAATTGTTTTATATTTTATTTTATTTTGTTTTTAGTCTAGTTGTATATTTCCACACATTGTATGTACATTAATTCAAATAATTATACAGGGTGGTGCTGTCAATGCGACAATAAATTTAAACATCAAAAATATCGTATTCATTTGATAATTTCATGACATTTGTATGAAATAATGCTACCAACGTAACACTATTCCATACAAATGTCATGAAATTATCAAATGAATACGATATTTTTGAAAGTGGCAAACCATTTCTATGGACTAATATAGCCCATGTTTAAATTTATTGTCGAATTGACGGCACCATCCTGTATATTAATTAATAATCTTTCGCGCAGGTCTGTTGGCAGAAATTTCTTTAGACATTAGCAGTGTTTTTGTACTTAAATTCCTGTATGAATTGTTTCTTTTTTTATATATTGTGTATACGAATTTATGAATAAATAAATAATAAATATCCTCACATTACCTATTTCTAAAATTTTTAGCTTCTGAATTTTTCATACCTTAAACAGATATCATCTAGTGACGCCCTAAATACGAGGCATTAAAGTATTAAGGCGCGCGCGTCGGTCAATTGAGCAAATTAAGCCCATCTTAGGAGACTTAAAGCGAGTAACTGGGGGACATTTTTTTGAGCGCCCCCAGCTTAATAAGTTTAAAGTTAACGAGAATCCGCGCGTCCTATGTAGATGTCGGGAAGGTGGGTGGCCTTAATAAAATCATCCTGTTATTTTGGAGCATAATGTATTTAGAATCGACGGGCTTGTGTTGTATTGTATTTAGATTTTTTGCAGATAAGTTTCAAATTCCCAAAAAAAAATATTAACTACCGTTCCGACAGTGCTGTTCCCAGATTATGCTAAGGTATATCAAAAGCGAAATGAAACCCTAAAGAATAATCCATCCAAAGTAACTCAGTAACCGAAGAAAGGCTACATCTAATAACCGACAACCACGTGGACGGATCCGCGGGCGGCAACTAGTTGTGTAAAATGTAAAATACTATAAGCTCCAAATTCTTACCTTAAAGCTATTAAAACACGAGTACAATTAATTTCTACTAACATAGTTTGCAAGTGAAATAGTTACTAACAACTTGGATTTTGCTATCTGAAAATTTAATTCATTTAAGTACTTACTTACAAAACTTAGAGAAATGCGACTCCCACAAGCCCTTGTTAACTTTTCCATCAACAATACCCTTTTACTTAACCTTCTTAATTGCATGTAAACAATACCCACATAAGATCAAGCGATCTATTTTAAGCAGTCGACTTATACCTCTTTATGAGATATGCCGGCGCTTCCCTTCACCAGCGGTTTGATCATTTAAACAATATGAAACGACAAGTGACTGATGCTTAAGAACGTGTGTGTAAATTACGCTTTGCTTTTGTTTGCATCTTCCGTTTTTAAATACACATTAGGACCCGTATGGTCGCTTATAGACATTTGTACTATTTTAAAAATAGCTTTTTGAATTTAGAGCCACGTGTCTAACAAATTTTTCAAACGATTAAGTAAGTAGGTATTAGTAAATCTGTACCTATGTATACAGAGTGTGGCCGTCAACACGACAATAAATTTAAACACGGGCTATATTAGTTCACAGATTTGCCACTTTCAAAAACATCTTATTCGTTTCATAATTTCATGACATTTTTGTGAAATAATATAACATTGGCTGCATCATTTCTTAGAGAGAGAGATATATGTGTGTGTGTGTGTATATATAAGGGTATATTATATATACTCTTTATTGCACTTTAAAAATTACAAAAACATAATTCATAAGTTTATAACATAAGTGAGCAAAGGTGGACTTATCTCTATAAGAAATCTCTTCCAGCCAACCCATGAATGTGAGAGACATACTGGTGGAATCTTGGCAACACGAAGTGCATTTATAACATCAATAGGAGAAGGAAGAGAAGAGAGGGAACTTAAATCTCGATTTTAAACTAATTTTTAAATATATTCCTAACAACCTATTATTACAAAATAACAGTAATAATAATATCTCTAACTTTAAAAATACTAAATATTTGAAATTATATATTTACTTATAAAGTATATGTTAATGTAACGAATGATTTCTTACTACACATGTTTGACACGACCGTGCTTAACTCTATTTTAACCGACTTCAAAAAAAGGAGGAGGTCATCAATTCGTCTGTATGTAAATTTTCTATAGTTTATAAAAGAATATTGTCTTTTTATTTGCCATTTTTATGCCTTCTTTAACTTATCAAACAAATTATTAATCCTTTTTGAAAGCTAGTTAGGATAAATCAGGTACTTCCGCTTTCCAATATATGAAAAGTGCACGAAAAATTAATTTCCTCAATTATTTAAATACCCACATATTCAATTCCCAAAACGCCTCTAACAATGCAAACAATACATCGTTGTTAGCTGATACTCGTAAACAGCTCCCTCATATCGTCAAGTGGTCTATTTGAAGTTGTCAACTAACTTGCCCTAATGAGAATGACGGCGCTATTAGATCACGCTTTGTGTGATATTTTTGTTATAATTTACCATATTATGTATAAATAAAAAACACGTTTTATTAACTTCACTTTAACTATTCTTCTATTATTCTGATATAAATTTTTGACCATATCAATTTAAGCCGCAAAATTAAACTCGGTTTGTTTGATTTACGATAAAGTAACAGACAGACGGACATACAAACATGACATAGATAGTACCTAGGTACAAACAGGAATCGAATGGCAAACTATTTTGATGTTACTACTGTACCACGACGTGCATTTTGCTTTCAAGTCAAACTTTTTTGTAAATCAAAAACAAATGTATGACGAAATACTTATTTAAACAAACCAATAAGCTTGGGTACCAAAACCATTAGATGATATTAAGAAAAATTCGTATTGCCATCTTAGTGGTATAATAAAAGGTTAACATTCAATGATGGACATTGGTCAAGTGACGTCATAATTTCCACTCTGTCTAACTTCCGTACACATCAAAGAGGTATCTATATAATGTATATACCTATTTAGAAAATCGCAGCACATTTCGCATCTACTATGTAAAGTCATGTCTGCGTGACAAAAGCACGTAAAACCTGCAAAATGTGAACCATTTACATAATTACGCATGAACTTAATCCACTCGTGTGGAATTAAACTGTTTACTTAGTCGCTGCAAGTGGAGATCTCTAACTTGCTTAAGTTATTAAGTTGCTTGAGAATTAACTTTTTTATACAACAGTGTGGCAAATAAGCGTACCTCGTAGCCTATAGACACTCTTAGACGTCTTAGCACCTTGGGCACAATTGGGATGTTGCCTAAGTTTGAATATGGCGCTATTTTTCGTAAATTCGGAAAATTTACGCTACTGTTAACCATAAAAACAATTCAAACCTTAAAATATATGGAATATTGTTAAAATTGTAGTTACTGTTTTAAAAATTCTTAAAAATGGTTAATTTTTTTACAAAAATTATCAAAAATGTTAATGCTATTAGATTTCTGACACCAATCAAAACAACTATTATTATGACAACAATGAATAAAAACACACATGTTACATAGTTATTATTAATTTTGTCGGTATTCCCATACATTTCATAGTAATATAGGAAATTGTGACGTCACCTGTTCCGCAGATATTCTATGTAGCGTTTTTGGTCGATGCGCCGCCCGCGCCGCTACACATCAAACATACCACTATATCTGTGAAACTATTGATCTTAAACATAGTATTTCTTTTGCAATGTTTCTTTATGAGTTATAAACTTCTTATTTATGAAATAAAATAAAAAGTTGTCAACTACCCTGATAGGTTTGCGTTGCCTTCCTTGTAAAAATGAGGAGAAAGCTTTGGCAGCAGAAAGAAAAAAAGAATTAATTCAGCAAGAAATTACATACCTACCAACAAACATCGCCAATTTTCCCTTTCTATATTGTTGTAGGTATATCCTATCCATATTAAGAGTGCGCCTAAAGCTAGAAAAAAATCGAATTTCACCCGCACCCCCCGCATCGCGAGGCACGATTGCAGTGTGTTGTCAATCGAGCTCGTCTAGTCACCTGCGGACGTCATAGTATAGTATACGCAAAATATTCACATGAAAGTAACAGTAGCTTCTTAGGAGTAAAACTGTAGGAGTAGCATTCGTTGTGAACTTAAGATCTAAGTCTTGTTTGATTTTCTCAAATGAAATATAATGTATCTTTGTACTATTTTTCGCACACATATCAACTATCCACTGCATTAATATTTTTTGTAAATGTTGCAACATACTAAAATCATCTCTAATTTTAAATCAATGCGGGTAATTTATTTCTGGGTGCTCTTGAATTAGATGTAGTTGGCACATTAAGAGAAATAAACATATGTCACACATCTGGAAAATGTTATAGATACGCTAAAAAAATTTTAATGAACAATCCAAATCCACTAATATTGTTGAGTTTAATGCTAAAAACCACAAGTGTGCCCGTACACAACTAAAATGTCGCCCTTCATTCCCCTGCCTTCTATTCAGAGTATTACTCATGGAGATATGCTGCAATCCAAATCAAAGAAACTACACGACGAGATGCATTGATTTTTCACGGCTGACCAAGTATGCCTGCTTTACAACAAAGGACCGATCGTGCGTGGAATATAACTCACACCTGTGGGATCGCACTCTACTAAGTCTATGCACTGGAAAGATTGCAGTGTTCATAATTAGTGATATTGAGGTCACAAGCACAATTGAGCCTCTACGATTGCTTCGACACATTGTGACGCTTATGAAAAGCGCCTTCTATTGGCTATTATAATGAAGAGTGCTCTGATGAGCTTTTAGGTCTTATCTCAGCTTCCTTTTTCCTACTGAAGTGCACGCGTGTCAGTTTTCGGAGTCATCAATTCACTGTTTCCACTTCAACATTTAGTGACTGGTTTCTTTGTCGTTCTTCCAACACTTGGAATTCTTAGTGGCCGTCTGCGCTTAAATACTCATCTAATCTCTTTACATGAGGTGGTGTTGAATCATTTGTCATGTTTATTTTAAAAAAAGCGTCAGTAAGCTTGGCACATTGATGTGGCCGGGCACATAGAAAGAGATGCTCACTAATATTGGTCAGAGAGACATTGAAATTTACACCGAAGAGTGAAACAGATGTTTTAATAAAGTTTCTTACAACCTGTCTAGAAGGTGTGGGAATGGAGGTGTCGCGTATTTTAAAAGATGAGTTAGGACTTGCAGCCTATAAGAGATGTACTGGTCATTTCTTAACTGATAATTTAAAAAAGAATAGGGTGGTAAAATCGAAACTACTACTGAAGCGGTACACAAAGGGAGATCACAGAAAAATTTTGTTTACGGATGAGAAAATTTTTACAATTATTGAGCATTACTTTGGCAAACAAAATGACCGTATTTATGCTCAAAACTCTAAGGAAGCTTCCCAATTAATTAGTCGACAGAGTGCAACGTGGGCGCTATCCAATTTCAGTGATGGTTTGGTGGGATATTAGCTATGAAGTAGTGACTGAGCCATACTTTTGTGAAAAAGATATCAAAACATCGGCACAAGTGTATCAAGATACCATTCTTGAGAAGGTAGTGAAGCCCCTTAACAACACCTTTTTCAATAACCAAGAATGGTCCTTCCAGCAAGACTCGGCGCCGGGTCATAAAGCTCGGTCTACGCAGTCTTGGTTGGAAACGAACGTTTCGGACTTCATCAGAGCTGAATACTGGCCGTCATCTAGTTATGATTTATGGTCAGTTTGGCGGTACGGCTTGCTCTAAACGCCATGATAATTTTGAGTCCGGCCTCATATTTTAAGTTCTTTTATATTATTTTCAATAGAAAATGTTTTTTTCTTTATTTCAGTATTTATGGCAAGACTAGGTAGTAGGTTGGATTTTTGAGACTGGTTAGTAAGGGCAGGTACTTAGCCGATATAGTTACAAGAGAACGGTTCTAGGAGATGTTCATTCTGAACAGCATCACAGGTTTTTGAGAAAATGCAGATAGCGAAAAAAGTGTTAAAATCCAAAAAAAATATGATAAGACTATCAATCCTACTTCGTATGGGGATCAAAAGACACAATGGGACCATGAGAGGTATGTGTACTAGAAATGTCAGAAATCGCCAAAACATTTTTTATACATTTTTACTGAAAAATGCTAAATGAATTCGTAATATTCTTTCGACAACTGTCGACACAGCTGGTGAACCGGAATCACTCTTAGTCCATGTCCTTTCTTTAAAATAATATAGCCAATGTTGTGTTATTTCATACGAATGTCATAAAATTATCGAATGAATAAGATGTTTTTGAAAGTGGCAAACTATTTCTATGAAAAAATATATCCCGTGTTTTAATTTTCTGTTGTATGGCACCGCCATTTTTTTTTACGTTTTATAGTATTTTGAAATGTATTTCCAATTTTCCATCTTAAAATAACATGGAAGAAATGCACCACTTAGTAAAACATGTTTTTGTTGCGTTTAAACGCCTACTTTAATAAAACAATTACAAATAAAGAAAGTAAACGATGAAAAAATACATGCTCTAGCCAGGAATCGAGCCGCGTCTCCTGATGTCCGGCCAGACGCGAATACCACTACGCCACCGGAGTATTAGGTATAACCTACTAATTTCTTCACCGCTTTTTATCCTTCTTCTTAACGATTTTATAGCAAAATTTATCTCACCACTCATTGAATTTAACACCTCTAGATCCAAAAGAAATAAACTTTAACTAGCATATATTATGACATCTATAATGTTTTTTTGTTATTAAAAATCTTATAAGTAGAAACCATATTTTTTTACTTCAGACTTCACTTTATTAAGTTTTTTTAATTAGGAGTAGGTGGGGTGATATTAATCCGATGCTGATCTGAAAAAACATTGTTATTATTAAATTGCAATAAAGTTTATTAATAATAAACTAAAGTGTTAGATTCTCCAACTGCATATTGATAACTGTCCGATAATATTGTGATTTTTGTATTATAAATGCATAATATGAAAATTTCGACCATCGATAAAAGTTTTATTACAAATAAATCAAATACGAGTAGATAAGTCACTAAGAAACACAAACCATGATTTTATTTTACATATACTACGCCTACTGAGATTGCGAAAACAATGCAATCTCAACTCAATTTACATAAAAATAAGGTCGATATCAATAATTAAAAAGTGAGTAAACAAAAGACTTGAGTTTGACACCTAGCCGTCATTTGAATATTCAGTTTCATTTTATAGCATTTTATTTTAATAATTATGAGAAATCACAATTTACAACGTTTTATTCAATATTTTAAGCAGTAGTCTTAAAATATATGTACAAAATTATGGTTTTTAAGTTATAAACTACAAAGTATTCGTGAGAATGTTGCCGAGGGCGCGCGAGAACGCAGAAACATAGTCTTCCCGTCTCAATGGAGCAGCCGCGAGTGAAACAAAACAAATATCATGCGGCCTACCATGCGACTGACAGAGACCGACGATGGCGTTTATCGCGGAAGGAAAATGGAGTATGCGCCAATATAGTTTTTTATTAATTACTTGCAAACCATAACATATATTGAAAAATCCCTAGTAGAAGCCCTCGGAAACATAGTGACATACATATTAATCAATTTTCCCTGTGGTGAAGTAATGTGATTTGGATAATAAATTGAATCTCGTTGAAAGTCAGAGGTATCTTTGTGATTTTTTTCTATCGAGAAAATTTTATAAATTCATGTTTTTGCTCTGACACAACCCTCATAAATATAATGTAATTACCATATTTATAATTACAGCTCATTTGGATTTGATTTAATATGATTAAAATCAAATCTACGATTAGTGATTTGCTTTATACCCCCTCTTAAGGTTGCTTGGAAGATATCGCTCTTAGCGATTAAACCGCCCATTGAACCAACATTGTTTATAAATTATTTGTGTGATGTGTAGGTACCTACAGAAAAAGTAAAATAGTGTTCCGTCTTACACCAAATCAGCTTTTCTTCTCATATCTTTAAAATTGACGACAACTACGTCATCATCATCATCATCATCACCCTTTATACGTCCCACTGCTGGGCACAGGCCTTCCTACATGGCAGAAACACATGAGGAGCTTGGGCCATAACACCACCACGATGGCCCAATGCGGGTTGGTGGGTTATAACTACGACAACTGGTTGACAACTACGTATCCTTTGTAAACAGACTTCAGAGAAAGTTTCAAACCTCGGTGTATACAGGGTGTTAGAAGGACGCTCTCGAATACGAAGGCAGGTGGCAGTTCCAGTCACACTAAACACGACTTGCTAAAAAATAAATTTGAAATCGCGAAAAAAAAAAACAGCTGTTTCATACAAATTGTAATATCTACACGGCCTGTTTGTATGGAACAGCTGATTTTTTTCGATTTCAAATTTATGTTTCATCAAATCGTGTTAATTGTGACGAGCACTGCCTTCGTTTCCGAGAGCGTCCCCCTACCACCCTGTATATTCTATTTAACTGAGTTATTGGTGTTGAATTTATCAAAATATATTTCATTACCCAGGATTTTGTTTTCAGCATTGGTGAAAGCTACTACAGTGGATATCACGCAAGAATGGAAACCAGATTTCGGCTGGGAAATTACCTGCTCATGGAACCTTTACATGAACGACTCGTTACAATCAGTGAAACTAAGCAAGAATAAGCAGCAGTTCATGATATTTAGACCTGAAGTAAGTTATGCTTTATAATGATAGTGTAGAAACCTGAGTGAGATTGTTGTTGGTGAGTTTAGAGCGACATTTTCTGCCCAAAGCTACCTCTTTACAAACCCTATAGAAAAAGCCAAAATAGCTGCTTTGTAGCCAGAACGAAACCTTAATAAACAAAGGTCTATTGTCCAAGATGAAATTCATCAGGTCATGTTCTTCCCATAAGGAGAAGAAGTCGTGTGCTTCTATGATTGGCATAGAACACACCTTTACTCGTTACCTCCAATACAAAATCTATTCATGCACCATGTGATCTGAATCAAAAGCGCTTGATAAACCTTGGCCCTCACACTGCAGTAAAAGGTCATTCGTCAATTGTGTTGGAGAGCCCAGATTAAAATCAGAGAATATAAACGCTTACCTGGCTATTCAAATAAATAAATTCTAAATCGTTCGAGTAGTGTATACCTTCAGAGAACCACTGCATACTCATTACTAGTGTGATTAGTGTGATGCTTGCAACTTAAAACGTTCTTTTAAAAATAGATAGCAATCTACGGAAGCCCGTTATATCACTAACGACCAATATCAATTAGCTCAATAGGTACAACATAATAGGCATATTTGTTAGATGACCCTGTGTCGATAGAAGTTATAAATTTTTAGATAAAGTCCTTGCTGACATTATCCAAAATATTCGTGAAAATGTCCTAATTTGTGGTGTGATGTCATAAACTAATTGACCTTCTGTTTGTGGGGCGGATGGAGTAAATAATGAGCGTTGAATTAATTAGCTTAATACTATAACGAGTGGCATTGGAGTTCCGGTTGTTTTTTAACGCAACTATTTGTAGTAGTAGTTAATAGTTAGATATTGATCTGTAATCGAGTCCCCAGAATTGCGGAGACGTGTCCAGGGGTGGTATTATGAACTCCATTTCCATTCAATATACGGCCTGTTTCTTTTTTGCTACGGTGTTAACTCTATGAGCAAAATTAGAGATGAGCCCTAAACTAAATGGAAATAAGAGCTCATAAAACACTGTCCAGAATAAGGGAAAGCCTCTAACGCCACCTAATAAAATTTGTGACGTCAGTCATCTGATCTGATGATAGAAGTGGATGGCATGTGACGCTGCCCGTATACTACCATTAGCTGGCAGGAAAGATGGTGTGTGGTAGGGGTTTTTAGTAGATGCGAGTCCCACACGTCCCTTTCTTTTTCCCCCAGAAGAGCTGCGAGCACAAAAAGCGTTCCCCGACCAAAAAATAATTAAAGCGAACGAACGAACGAGCTTACGGCTTCTGTAACCTACAGTTATGCTCCAAGTAATTATTTATCATTGATAGATCATTATTAACTACTATATAGGTTACGGCTACAGGTTATATTACGGCTACCCAACATAGTCTTAGCTCATTGCTCATTGTTTTTGTCCGGTCTCTTACAGAATCAAATAGGAAGTTTAAGTAAA
Organism: Nymphula nitidulata; assembly: GCA_947347705.1. Lineage (NCBI taxonomy): Eukaryota > Metazoa > Arthropoda > Insecta > Lepidoptera > Crambidae > Nymphula > Nymphula nitidulata. The sequence goes on from OX374631.1 coordinate 16,753,816, forward strand.
AGACAATCGTGGAATCTGGTGGAAAGCACCATGAACGTTGAATGTTTGGAAGACGTCGATAGCGGAATTAAGGGGAAGTGTGTGTTCACTGTCGAACCTTTACTGCCGCCAAAAAGAGACTTCTCCTTCGGCTGCGAAGTGTCCGGAGAGAGACCGTACTTCAGAATTGATGGAAAGGAGATTGTGGTAGAGGCGTTAGGTGAGTTATTTTAAGAATGTAGCGAATTCCAAAAAATACTACCTACTCCGAATTTTTGATAAAATTGTTGCTATGTGGAAAACAGGTTTTTCAAATACAGATTGTTCTATTTTCAATTTCAAATAAAAAAAAACGCTTTTTATCCACTAACGAAAGTTTACAAGATTTATTTGTGTGCGAGTGCTTATAGAAGACTCGGGACACTTCTCATTAAAATGGCGTAATGATAAGTGCCTCATCAAGAAAATTTAGTCACTCAATATGATTACCTATTTCAACTGATAATGACGTGAATGCCTCACTCAATTGATAGGTAATTTTCACAATATAGACAGAATAAGACTTAATTAAATAAGTAAATGGTGATTCTTTTCGAGGGTCGCCTAAGGAACGTACCTAATTTACTTCCACAACACAATAATGTGATATCAAACGCAAAGCACGTTTATCCGTTATCCGTTAAACCAAAGAGCAATTAAGTAAATATAATTTTTGGTAAAGTAAATTGCCTGGCAAAGCCTGTAAAACCTCTACTGGCGTTGATTTGATCAGTATTCTACTTATTAGGTTAATAAAATAGTATTTAAACCTATAAGTCTTGCTTGAATGGGTCATTTATTTTCAGTTCCCCCAACTGATGCGGTAATGACAGTGACGAGGCAGGATTCAGGCCCGGCCACAATAAACTGTACCTCTACAGGATTACCTGCACCAACTATAATGTGGACTATCAATAATGAAAGGGTAAGAAATTGCTTGGCATCGAAGACATTTTCATGTTACGCCTTAGGATGACAACGCACCTGCAATACTAACTGTTTTTTCTTGTTATTGCCCGTGTCTGTCTGTAAATGAAAGACTGGTATCCGGCATAATAATCTTTATTTTACGGCCTCTTCACACTTACCACTATTTTATAAACTATCTCGCTCACACACAAACTGTCATTCAAACTATGCTTTCTCTTTCATTCCTTAACACATTCATATATTTCTCTCATACACACTCACGTTCCTTTACACATCTAGTAACAATTATATTTTCACCTTACATGCCCTTTGAAATCACAATTTTTTTTATCTTAAAAAACAAAATTTTATTTCACATTCATATTCACCTTACATGTCTATAAGCGCCGGTGGTTATAACTACCTACTTACCACCACGTGGCCCGTCAGCTCGTTTTGTCATCTAAGTTGTAGGTACAGTCGACCACAGAAGTAGCCTAACAGTTTAGTACCATGTCACACCGACTATTGCGCTTGTAGGGAAGCGAACCGAATATTGGATAGGTGCGCAATACTGGATAGACCAATTTCTAAATATTTAACAAATACCATCTATCGTAACATTCCAAAACTATTTCGTTAGTGTTTAAACTCAATGCTGTTTTTTACAAACTTTAATACGAAATAGGGTTCTGACGAGCGGTCCGCAAATAATTTAATACAAAAAAACTTAAAACTAAAACTACAGTTTATACATTAAATTAGGTACTATCAAAATACCAATATGCATGCATCACGCAAAAATTTTCAAACTTTTCAATATCTGGTTTAATAAGTATTTTTAAACATCTTGGTTGTAAAGCCATACGAAGCCGAAACAGGGGGCACTTACGTAGGTACCTTATGTAGAATTAAACTTAGTCACTATTTAACGATACTTGGTTACACTTTATTTATTACTATACCTACAATATCCAAAAGAATTTATTTTAATCATTTCCGTTACGAGCAATAGAACATCAGTTGTACCTACTTGTTTATCTGATTTCCATATAGTTTACAAAATAATAAAATATAATTTCAAGTGTCTAAATATTACCGCCGTATAGTCTTACTGAGAATTGTTTTTTGCCCGTAGTCCAATTAGTATCAATTGGGACAAACGAAAACATATTATTCATGCTCCAACTATTAGGCACACTGGCTAGTTGTTTGTTTGCTATGTAGAGAAGCTTACGCATAGGTATACATATTCTATCGGCAAAATAGGGCATACTACCTCCATCTTATGGAAGATCGCAGCCAGATAACACTAAGTGGGTAATGTTATTCCTGCGGTGTAAGGTCGCCAGAGCTCATCGGAAAAGCAATGTGTTGTCTTATATATGTCGCGGCTGTCTCTGGTTAATTTAGCCACTTAATTGGACGCCTAAGCCGTTGAATAAACGCCATCAAATTTTCCTTTATTATAAAGTACCTACTCTGTGCATTCAATGAAACGGCTGAAGGACAACTAGCCAAGTTATTGAGCGTAACGTTTAAACAGATGTCTGACCGTCGTGACAGCCATATGGTTAAATTAACCATTCAATTTGACGATCAGGTCGTTTAAATCGAAGAGCTTCTGTGTGCTCTTCGATAAGAGACTAAATTGAACCTACCTACTAATCACACAAACAGTTTTGTGTGACTTTTTGTGTGATTAGTAGGTTCTAGGTTTTTTTATGACCAACATAAGAAATCATTTTGGTTATTAGTGGTCAAGAGTAGTACAAGTCAGGTGGAGTTAGAAAAGCCTTATTATGACGACGGTTAATTTTACAGAAAAAGTAGATATCTAACTAAAAAAAAACCAGGCAGATAATTTTTGGCCCGACGGAAATAGAACCTCAGGCCTCTAGATCTGACGTAGGTGATCTCAACCATTAGACCACAGAGGCGGTTAAATCTTTTCCTCCAATAACTTTCCATTTAAAATCCAACTCTTTCAATTACTCAGATACCGCACAACTTCCACGGCACGCCAAGCTGGAACGCCACTTCAAAGCTATGGAACGTCTGGTCATCCTTTACGCCTTTAACGGAAGACCTGGAGAACCTTGAGTGCACGCCTCAAGTATCGAAGGGCAATCAACTAATAAAGGGACACTCCGCTCAGTATAACAATGCTAGAAGAGCTTCAGCATCAGTTATTGGTAAGACTTAAATTTTCATTACATTTTAAAAATACTTTAGGCGGACCCTAGACATTCAGTTTGTGGTTCATCAGTATTTACCAAATACTGTGGTATTTATTTACTGACCGTGTAAGCAAGTGATGTGTCAGTATTTATCACGGATTTCTAAATTTCTGAATTCCGGAATGATACTTTGTGTTAAATACTGATTGATGATGAGACTGATATGTCAGTAAACTACTCTAGACGATCATAAATACACGGTGTGTCAGTACGCATCGCGACAGCAATAATTGAGGAAGATATAATATGTTTGCTGAGGCATCCGAAAATCATTCTAGTAATCATCCATGTCATCATGCTCTTTAATTTCAACCTATAAATTTAAATGAGTATATTTTTAGCTTTTTATTCTTTTTTTTAAACCAATGGCTAAGATAATAGCCACACAAGGTTTCTCTGTGTCCATTTCACGTCTGAGCTGCTCCAAAACACGATAATACCTACTGACCTCCTGATAAATACTGAACGTCTAGTATTGCCAAAAAATTCCGTAGACGGAATGTGAATCATCAATATTTATCACACTGATGAACCACATTATAAACTAAATGTCTAGGGTCCGCCTTACAATTTCGAATTTTTTTTCTTAAGACTTAAGGGCTATTTACACGAACCAAGTTTCGTGCATGTAACGTAAAATTACGGCGATACCTCGTCGACACTAGCGACACCACTTGATTTATATCAATTGTGGTGAATATAGAACATAATAAACAAAAACGCTTTAGTGAATGACTAAAGAATGGTATTTGTAATTTTTTTGAGATGTGCTCGGTATAAGATGTTCCTCTACATGTTCCTATTTTTTCATTATTGCCTAAAGTGGCCACGTTTAACAATAATAAAAAATTTGGTTACTTATAGGTAGACACTTTATACAAGATACATCTTTAAAAATTACAAATACCGTTCTTTGGCAATTCTCTAAAGCGTTTTTGTTTATTATGTTCTAAATTCACCATAATTAATAACAATCAATTGGTGTCGCTAGTGTGCATGAGGTAGCCCCTTAAACTCTTTTTTTGTGTTGTAATTTCTAATGTTACCAATAAATAATTTTAGGTCTTTCTTTCTCTCAAATTGAAGCAAGAAATGACTTGCATAGTCTAATGGCTGATTTACACGAGGCAAGTTTCTTGCCCGTAGCATACAATTAAATTGAAGTAAGAAAAGTTTGATCTTCTGAAGGGACGTTAAGCCGTTGGTCCCGGTTGTTACTGCAACCGCTTTAAACCACCAACCCGCATTGGGCCAGCGTGGTGGTGTTATGGGCCCAAACTCCTCATGTGTTTCTCCCATGTAGGAAAGCCTGTGCCCAGCAGTGGGACTTAAATAGGCTGGTGATGATGATGAGGATGATGAAGAAAAGTTTCCTAGGTGGAAGGCCCGTATGTAGGATCGTCTGGGTAGGTTCTTATTTCAGCCGTGAAACAGTTTGCTTTCTTTCAGAGTGAAGGGAAAGGTAGCCAGTATAATAACTGGGCATGGACGACGTTTCATCTTAGGCGTCAGGATGACAACGCACCTGCAATATTAAGTGATTTTTCCTTGTTATTGCAGGTGTCTTTACGAGACTTTAACCGCTTACCACCAGTTGAGCCTTCAGCTTGTTTGTCATCTAGCTGTATAAAAAAACACATCAGTGAAGGTCATAATTGAATACAATATGGCAATGTGTCGTCATAAAACATACCAATGTTCATATCAATGGTCGCCCCGCGCGTCTTGATACTGTTTTGGATCTCCTTTGCAATATTTATAGATTTTTTTCATTCTTTCCAGGGTTAATAATCCTTCTCACGACATCGTTATTACTAAGATAAATTGACCAAGGATATGATAGTCCAGCTAGATACTTAAGTGAAACAAAAGATTTGTTAATTTGTTTGATTTTATTTCGGTAGAACATTTTATCACTATGGTGTAAGCTGCAGTTTCACTGTTCAAATTCAATATAAACCTTATTTACAAGTACTTAAAGATCAGTATTGCAATACAACGACGTACAGACCTAAATTCAAGGAAAACTAGAGACCTTAATGTGAGTTTTAAAAAATAGGTTTAAAATATTACACTTCACAGCAAAAGCCATGTAGTTTTATAAGATTTGACAATTGAACGCAACCGCGATAGAAGAGTTTTAGAAACACCAAAACTCACATTAGAGCCTATGAACATCAAAAGAAGTAACATTAAAATACGTTCTTTGGATGTTGGGCTCAGATCCCTTTGCCTTCCCAAAAAGGACGAACTAACAAAAAAAAATAAGTGTTAAAGGCGGGATTAGGTGGTCTCAGTCAAGATTTTTATTAAAATTATTAAAAATTGCGTCTGAGCGAACGTTGGGTTATGAAATCAAGTGTTTGTGTTGACGTACGTAGTACATCTAAGAGATTATTAGAATAAAAGAAGACGTTGAGAACTTTTTCGTGGCTATCCACCTCATCAAAAATCATCTTCATATGGAGACTGTCATCATTCGCGTCAAACTCTCCCAAGATGCATTAAAATGTGTAACACTAGAATTTCAATGCAATAAATGAAGAAATAATGAAAATACTTAAGACATGGCTGTATTGGCATTAGTTTTCTTTGCCTTCCTATTGCAAGGAGAATGAACAACAAACAAAAAAAATATTTGGATGTATGTCTGTATGTCATAATGATATTGAAGTACAAAGTAACGCCACAGATACAACAATCCAAACGCATTATACGTCAGAGTAACTGCAGCTTAATTATATTATTATTACATTATTACTGTCCGATCAAATAAAGAATAGGACTAAAATACGACATCATTTCGAGATTAATTCTTTAACTTGCACACTTTAGTATGCAAAACAATATACAATTTTAATCTTATTTTTTATCTACAAACAATCGGGCAGTAGTATTTTGGCCTGTTATTAATATTGTTTTATATAGTGTAATTGCGATAGTTTTACATCGTTACTTCTTAGTTTTTATTACCTATAGGTAACAAGAGTACATCTATAAGTCTTATACATTAAAATTCACATAACATTAATGGAACCGTTTCAACTATGTGCGATAATAATTTATGTGTGTACACCGATGTAAATAATATTTAATTTAATGTTTTGGACGTAAGATACATTATTAAAGTTTTGTAAAATAAATTAAGTAGCTTATACTACAATTAATAATAATTGAGGTCAATTGATATTTTGTGAATAAATTTGTTAGCTATTAAAGTTTAATATTAATAGTAAAAGGAAGATGAAAATATTTTAATTGCAATCTAGTAAAAGGTAGCGATTTCTGTTTTCACATTTCACATAAATTTATAATTATTACAATGCAATAGAGATACTAATAAAGGAGACACCATATAAAGAGTAACAGTTGCACTGCTAAATAGCTCTATAACAACTGATATAAAGTTCAAAATAAAGTTATGCTTTAGTGCTGTCGCTATAGAAAATGATTATTTTATTCCAAATAATGTTTTTTTTTATTGTGAAATAACTATGATAATGACAATTGAATTAGATGTAACGATCTCTAACAGTATTATTATCACAGTGCCGCCAACATAATGTCGATGATTTCATTACAATATTGTGCTGGATCAAGTGCAAGAGCGCATGTGATTCTTCTAAAAGGCGTTTTATGTACACCGAATGAAATACTCAATTGTGTTGGTTATCGCGCCAAGACAGCCTATTAACCTTTCTCTGGGTGTAACTTAGCTCTAAGACAAATTTCATCTAAGTCGGTTCATCGGCTTTGGAGTGAAAACGTAACAGACAGAAAGATATGGTTCTAGTGATTATTAAATAATAAATTGATCAGGTAAAGTTAACAAATCATGACATTTACCAACTAGTTATTTAAGTTAAGAATTGTTAAATTATGACTATCAGTTGTGTTTAATATAAAGATATAAGTTATTTGGTTTATAACTTAATTTTTCTATACATTTCTGAAATGTTGATGTATACCATGGATTCAAGATAAAACGTATACTTCCGTTTACACACACTATAATAGTAATGATATCATCGAACGAATCAACCACATCAGTAATTCAGTCTGTCCGCCTAGCGAGACTGCTATGAGCAAATTATGACAAAATGCCTTCAATAAAATTTCGACTCTAAATTCAAGCGATACGATTTATTTTCCTGAGGGAAAAACCGTTCCGGCGAAGCATTTTGAGAATGGGGTAGATCATTGCTGCAATATAACATAAAAATGTATGATGTTCATGTATAAAATATGAGAGATCTGTGTAGCGGAAGGCTGCTCCCAGCTTATTATGTGCGCTATAAGAGCGGTATTTGCAATTCAATTGATAAGCCCATTGTGTTGTAAACTATTTCGCTATTAGATATTTATACTAACAACTTTTTTTGTATAACCAGAATAAGCGTATCCGCAGTCTTTACGGCGGAATGCAACATTCTTTGAGAATTGTAGAAATCTGTCTACAAAAACAGATTTAATTCAGAGCCGATTTTTTACTTTTCTTATTATGAAATGTTTGATTATAAAACGGTCTAATACACATTTATGTCATGTAAGTGATATATGATAGTTTAATTTATTATTACGCAAAAACCGCCTCTATTATGACTGAAAAAGGGTGACTCAGAATGCAATCGACGACGCTCATTAAGCTTGCATAATGCCAAAAGGTTGGTAAGCTTTTTGTGACGTCATTTTGTCATTAAATGCTCATAGCTTCACAATACCTTAAAATTTACAAAAAAGGCCAAGGAAAACACACACTAGAATAAGAACTATGTAAATACATTGGAACACCAATAAACGATAAGATTTGTGCTGGACAGTGACTTTTTAATAAAATTCAAACATTACCTCTAACAAATTAAGTGTATATACACAATAAAGTCGATATTTGAATGTCATTTTATATAAAATTACATTCCAATATCGACTTTACTGTCTTAAATAGAAAGATGAGTCTTTAGAAAATACGTACAGATGGATAACAAGAAAATTCGTCGTTTAATAACTATCTGTTTTGGCTTTTAAAGTTTTACTTTTGTATAGTACATAATAATATATAAAGTTACAAATAGATTATACATTATAACGTTGTATAATAGTATACGTCATACATGAATGTAAGTAATAAATACAAGGTAGATCGAGCTGTTTCACAGTCAACAGGTAAGGGTGAGCAAAATTTTCTTATAAAGTGTAACATTCAAATACTAATATTACGCGTGTCACCATAACTAGCACGTTTGATGTCTACAAAATACATATTATCACTATCAGTGATATTTGACTAGTTTCTAACCTAGATACTATGTAATTTTTGGCTAGGTTTTAGTTACGTCATTCAAATTTTTGTGATGTCATCTTAAACATTCGCACTGTATGGGTCAAAATATGTTTTAAATTTATGAAATTGCATTCGAATTCGACAAATCAACTCTAAAAGTTTGTACCTGGGAATGGATACGCAACACATTGCATTTAGTCAATCCTCGATAACGTTGTTTTGGCCAAGACAAAGAGGGATTGAGATATGTCTTTGTAGTGCGCGGAAAAAAGACAACAATAGCGTGCGTGGGTCTGGCCTGACCGCGAAGACGAGGAATCGATTCCCGGCTGGAGCATACAATTTGTTTATAGTTTTCTTTATTTCTATTTACTTTCTATAAAATATCGTGCATGCGTAATGTAAGCGAAAAAGTTTTTTTTTTCTTGAAAAAAAATAACCATTTTTATCAATATGTTTTAAGTTTGAATTTTATTGTTTTCACTGGTAACAGTAACGTATATTTTCTTAATTTGCGAAAAATAGCGCCATATTCAAACTTAGGCAAGTTTGAATATGGCGCTATTTTTTTCGCAAATTATAGGATAGGAATATAAAACAATCTCTGCAAAAATTAACGAACCTCTTCGAATTGTTAAAATAGTAAAACTATTTTGGACCCCGACATTATTTTTAATCCGTGAATATGTTCCGTCTTACTCTATGCGATTGAGCGGTGTAAATCGTTGAGAATAGCATAGTAGAAGCGTGGCAATGATCACATCTATTTTAACAGTAACTATAAATGTAACGAATATTCTTAGTTCCGCATATTTTTTTTAGGATTTTCTATTATTTATTTTCAATTGTGAATAAATAAACCACAACAGAAAAATTGGAATGTAGTTATGTCATTAAATTTTAAAGAGCGAAAGGAATTACACTGAATTACAAGGTTTTTTATTTAGATATTTTAGTTGCTATCTAAAGCGCAGTTACCGAGATTAATAGTATTTTTAAGTCTTTAGACCCCATTGGCCTTCTTTAGTGCATTTTACACTCTATAAAAGAGGTTGCAACTTCAACTCTTGATTTTATTTTTGCAACCAAGTTGTCTCATTGTTATAATTAAACTCCCCCAATGAGTTGTAATTTCTAATGTTAACATTAAATAATTTTTCTTACTTTCTCTCTTTCAGTGATTTAGGATTATTTTTCATAAGATCATAATGACAAATACGGTTTTCGATTGATAGGAGCCAACGAGGCAACGATTACATTGTTATTTGAGAGTATATCTAAAAACATTCAATGTTATTTCTGGGTTAACCTAACAATATTGTAGATACATTATATGCTATCGTACTCTTCCAAAACTCATTAAATCAATATTACATTATGCTAAATTTAATATTTCAAAAGTCACACTGACAGACCTTCAGAATAATAAGATATAAAGAGATCATATTCTTCAAAATTAATCTAAAATACTATGTATTATTTCTAATAAAAACTAAAAATATTATTGACTGACCCTCAATCGGTGGTAAAAAAATATAACACTGTAATTCACATAATAAAATTACCTTTGTACTAGAAACATAATTGAATAATTTACATTTGATACAAATAAACTCATTCTTTCGTCAATGTAAATAAAGTTACACATTATAAAATAAGTTACACAATATATTAAAATTTGTGCGAATTAGTTGTTTTCCGATTTCCTAACAAAGATAAAATCTTAAGTTAACTTATTAATAAATAAGAAAATAAATTTGTAACGTAAGACTAGACTTAAAAAAAATCCATTTCATCACTTTACGTAGAAAGGACTAGCTGCTAGAATATGCTCGCTAAAGAGATACGTTTTGTCATAAATGTCGAAATACCCAAAATACAGTCAGCCAATGAAAGTGTCGATCTCTTAGTGACCAATAATTACCTTAATAATTAAAACTCAGATTGAGATCTCACAAACTGGGGTCTTCTAGCTACAATCACTTGGATTAAATTTATATACAGGGTGTTATGTTACAAGAGATGTTTCATATCCGGCCAGGTATATGCACTATCTCAAACAATCAGGAAAAATCTCCTGAATCCGGGCAAAATACTAATAATTCGTTTTCATGCATAGATTCTTTGTACAAATCTTGGAATCTTTCGTCATTTTCACCGTAATTCAATATGGCAATATGGCGGGCGACATAGAAGTCAACTAAACGTCACCAAAGTGACATAGGCGCCATGTTGTTATTTGACTGTGTTGCAGTTTTTTCTATAAAAAATCTTGTATTGTACCACGCAACAAAGCAAATAAAAAGAAAATGGATAATTATTGAGTACTCATATTTTTACCCATTTTTCAGTATCCTAGGCATTTTTTAACCATCTCTTTTGAAATCCCGAAAAATCAGGCGTTTCATACAAATTATAATATCTACACGAACTGTTTGGGGTGACCAGCACTGCCATCTGCCTTTGTTTTCAAGAGCGTCCCCCTTACACCCTGAATTAAAATTTTAAAATAAAATACATATCGTACACAGGGTATAAGGAGGACGCCCCTAAAATCCTGTATACGATTAAAGCATAAGACAAGTACCTAATGAAGAATGTTAACTATTTTTGATTATTAGCTCTCCATATTCTCTGTCAAAAATAAAAAATACAAGTGAAAGAATTACTTCGATATGTCAATTAGTTTCCGATTTATAGAAGTAAACGTGTTATGCGGACTCGTACTCGATGCGTGTGACGGTGTGACGTCATTTCACAACACGCGCTCAGTCCGCTCGCGCTGTCAGCACGGTGTCGTCTTACGTTTCATTAGAAATTATAAATACTTTCAAAAATGTCCAATCCAAATACTAGGAAATCATGTGTTGTGCCGAAATGTACAAATACAACCACCAATGCCCCTGACAAATTGTTTTTTATCGTTCCAAAAGACGTCGAAATGCAAAAGAAATGTATAAAAGCTATGAAGAGATTAGATTCATTTGGAGATAAAAGCCGTGCTTTTTATTGTTGTGAAGACCATTTTGATGCAAGTACCTATACTGATAATCTTTAATGTAGGTACATAATAATGATTATTATAATCTTTTGTAATTTGGATTTACTTAGTACTTACGTATAAACATAAAATCAGGCCAGAGGTGCCAAACCTTTGGTGTCTGAACTTTTAGGTTTACCGTTATGTTTATACATAGATATTATTATAAGATTTTAAGAACAATGCAACTGTTTTGCGTTATCCTTTGTTTTTTACACAACTTTTAATCTATACTAGACTTTACCTACTGCTCTGCTTGAGTAAAAATCTGGCTTATGAGATTTTTTCTTGTTTTAGATTAAGAATGATATGGGGAACTATATTAAATATAAGATGGTTGGGAAAACAATTAAACTAAAATTAAAAAAAAAAAATCTTTTTTTAAAAAAAGGTTTTATTTAAATGCTCTAAAAAGAAAAAAAAATCCTTTATTATTTTATGCTTTTTTTTAAGTTTTTTTCTTTTGATTTATTTTTTACTTTGTAGTTATCGCTGACTTGGCTTTTGAGTCTCGGCAAGCCCTTTCATTTGATACCCATATTGCAGAAATGCATAAAAAATAACTATTCCGCCCTCTTGGATGTTCAGCCATATTGGATTTAAAATGACGTCACATTATTTTTCGAGTTACTCTCAACAAGCCCTTTGATTTGATAACCATAATGTAAAAATGCATTAAAAATAACTATTCCGCCATCTTGGATTTAGAATGACGTCACATTATTTTTCGAGTTACTCTAAACAAGCCCTTTTATTTGATACCCATATTGTAGAAATGCATTAAAAATAGCTATTCCGCCATCTTGGATGTTCCGCCATATTGAATTTAGAATGACGTCGCACAGCTTATCGTGTATTGTAATCCAAACTAAACGTGTATACAAAATTTCAGCTCAATCGGTTGAAGATATCTGCTTCAAAATCGAGTAGCAAGATTCCACCCGAACATAAGCAAGTTAAATAAAAGCTTTTATAAGGGTATAGTTCCTTACAAATTCAAATGTCAACAAGAAAAGGAAGATGTACCTACCTATATTCACATGTACATTCGTACCTACAGTTATAAAACTATAACTTAACACCATAAACTATATACGCGGATGAAAACAAAACAAATACTGCGCAAGCTCCCTAACCACTGACGCCTAGTGTTTAAAATGACGTCACATGCGGTCACGTGACTGTTAACGGGACTCGATATTTAACGTAAGTTTAAATGCCTGTAAAATCAAAACTAATAGGTATTTTTGACTACAACAAAAACTAGTGTATTTGTATACATACAAGCTTTACTGTAACAAACTTTCAAGCGATTTGGCATACCTATTAACATTCTCAATTGTAACGCGCGGGAAACACGTCAGTTTTACTCCGGAACTGTTCGAATTATCAAATCATATCTATTTGAGATCTTGCTAGTTTCACGAATAACTGAGAAACGTGGCATACGAATATCGACCTTATTGTGATCAGATCAACAATTTCATTGGCAACTTAATTACGTGACTAGATTTGGACTAGTATAACAGTCCCACATTCCCACATTGATATTTTAGATCATAATCATCACTCAAAATATTGGCCAGCTGAAATAATCTCTACAATTTGATTACATTAATCTCCTATTTTATCATACTCATTCATTAGTATTACAAGACACTACCATATTGAACAAGCTAAGTCTAGCTAGCATACGATGGCTACTGATATAAAGACGGTAGGAGTTATTTTTCAATACTTAAGGAGCTGTTTGGAGCCAAGCCCGTAAGCCTCGAGCTCTCTCGGCAACACCACCGTCTGAGATGTCTTGAATCATTGGGTCGGGCTGAAATGAATTCAGATATTAATTAACAAATTTCAGTCGCTCTAAGGTGCACAAAGAATACTCATTGTTTCCACTACCTCAGATCTACAGGTCTGCAGTTTGATTCCCGTGGGGGTTGAAATTTTGTGCTCTATTTGGTTGGTAATACCGACAGACATACAAACATTATGACATTGTTGACGATTCGAAAGAGCTGCTTGGGGGTCTAATTGAATAAAGATAATTTCATTTCAATAGAGCTTTTCTAAGTCCGCTTGACTAGATACCTAAATCTTAGCTAAAGCGGGGAATTCACTAGACGGGCATACCCGCGGGCAGTCTGTCCGGGCATGCCCGCGGGCAGTCTGTCCGGGCATACTCGTCAGTTGGTGTTAGACCGGCTACACGATTAGTTGTGTGTTATAATATCTACGAAACGAAGAAAAATCGCAATTGCTGCTGCCGCTCTTAGACGAAAATACAAAGAAAAGAATTAAGTGCAAAGAATGGTTTAAAAGGAAATCACTATAGCCATATCAATTTGCTCAGTGAATTAGAAATTGACGAACCAGGAGACCTATAGAATTACTTGCGCCTATACAATCTAAAAACTGTTCCCAGAATAATTTATTTTCAATAAAACTCATTTTATCAATAAATACCACAAATAACAGTGCGAATAACAGATTCATGTATGGGCATGTCTGTGCACGCGCAAACAAAATGAGATCGCACGGACATGCAACGGGCAAGTCTGCCAGACTGACTGGGACGGTCTTACACTAGCAAACATCGCACACAGACCTATTGAAGCGAGGTCCGGCGGGCATGTCTGCAGACTTGCCCGCGGGCATGTCCGTCTAGTGAATTCCCCGCTTTAAGCGGCAAAACAATCATGTTAACAGCATTGTTGTGTTCCGGTAGTTGGGGGTAAGATAGCCAATTGCTCTGTGGTCACGAAGAAAGCAAAAAACTTTATTGATCTGTCCTCAGAACAGATCCATAATTCCATATTCCTAGACTTTAAACAAACGTTTTTCCGAACGTTTTAAAAATATGGGCATAGATTTTATCTCTATAATCTGTCTTATGTGTCTTAATATGGCCTCCTATTTGGTGTTTTATGGATGTTTTAAAAAGTTTTTGTACGTGGTTTAACGGCCGAAAATATCACGCAAAATAATTTGTAGTGGCTTTAACCATTTTTTGAAAAATGAAACATCTCCTTTCGGACGGCCACCATTTTATAATATTAAATGTAACAAGAGTATAGCCCATTAGGTAACTTACAGCTGATAAAGTCATCCTGGTCTGCGATGTGGTAGCTGCATTGCACGAACTAGCCTCGGGTGACGCTGGATCAAAATATATTATATTTTTTATTTATTTATTTAATATACACACAAAGCAGTGACAGTACATTAGAAAGGAAATAGTACAAAGGCACTGCTTATTTCTTTTATATGCATACACTACTACTAGGTGGTAGGTCCGTGTGTAGGGCCGCCTGGGTAGGTACCGCCGCCTTTCTTATTTCAGCCGTGAAACAGTTCGCTGTGTTTCAGATTGAAGGGAAAAGTAGCCAGTGTAATTACTGGGCATGGACGGCATTTCATATTAGGACTCAGGATGACAAAGCACCTGCAATATCAAGTGATTTTTCCTTGTTATTGCAGGTGTCTAAAGGCGGCGGTAATTGCTTACCACCAGGTGTCAGCTTGTTTATCGTCTAGTTGTATGAAAAAATACATATATTAAAGTCCCACAGTCGATAACATACTTATTACAAAACTTGGCCTAACAATCATGGCCACAGTCTGCCATAGCCGACAAAAGATATCTTGTCCAATACACCAACGACGGCACTGATCGACAATATTTATAGTTTATATAAATAAAAATTAAAGATATTTAGGGCTGATTTTTCAATCCTCAGATAATTTGTATCTAGAAATTTATTTTGACGTTTTGACAGATTTTCTGTCAACTTGTCAAAGAATCTGTCAACTTGTCAAAGTTATTCTCTGGATGAATCTTATCTGTGGATTGAAGATTCAGCCCTTATTTTTTTTATACAACTAGATAAAAAACAAACTGACGGCCCACCTGATGGTAAGCGGTTACCGCCGCCTATAGACACCCGCAATGACAAGGAAAATCACTTGATATTGCAGGTGCGTTGTCATCCTGGGGCCTATGATGAAATGCCGTCCATGCCCAGTAATAACACTGGCTACCTTTTCCTTCAATCCGAAACACAGCGAACTGTTTCACGGCTGAAATAAAAAAGGCGGTGGTACCTACCCAGACGACCCTACATACGGGTCTATCACCTAATAAATTGATTGATTTATTTATAACCCAAACCTGTATGTGGTCTTCTAGCGTCCAACGCCCTCCATATATCTCTGACGTCAGCGTGTAGGGCGCGCAGTGATCGAAGCACTGCCCCACCTGCTTCTACTTCGGCTGCGGTTTCGCTGCCCGAAGAAGCTTCGCTGGTTGTAGCCTCCTGATAGGGTTAAATTCAAATTAGATATCGAATTCGTGAACATTTTTTATACATAACGAGGTAGTTATCACCTGGGCAACAATTCTCATGCATTCGAAACAGTCTCGAATTCGAACTTTCATCGAGTTCTTATAGAGTTGAGCTAGTCTGAAAATCTCGAATTCGACTTGAGTATTTTATTGCAAATATTGGTATCCTTTCAACCGTTTTCAACCAAGTTTCGAGAAATAAAAACAATTATTGTTTTGAAACCAATTACCAAAAAAGGAAATAAATTATGTTTTCGGTAGGACAGCATAAGAATTATTTCATCGAAACTTAATAAGGTGAACAGCGTTAGTAGACCACGGACCACGGTCCACCCGTAGGGTCTCTACCCACGCTGTTCACCTAGGGAGACCACGGGAATTTTTTACCGCTACACTAGAATGTCCATATACATCATGCTATCACGAAAGAATATTATGGGTATAAAAAGGTACCAAGCTACCTTAACTATGTAGAAGATGTTTGGCATACATTTAACTTATAATCTTAATGGGTATAAATAATCTTTTATACGTATAAATATATCCTCTGTCATACTTATGGATGCCTGGTAGCTTATGTTGGAGCAATCTAATGCATGGTGCACATTGGCCATATTCTAATTGTGTAACAATGGTGTAGTATTAATGTTGTCATTCTACTGGAACAACCCCAAATAATAAAGAACAAAAAGTAATGAAGATCTATTTGATTAGGTACGTAATGAACATAATTAATACGTTTGAATTCTTAGCTCGAGATTAAAAATTTTGGGTGACCTGTCCCGGGATCGACCATGGCGAAAGTTGATTAGATTTCATAATTGAAACCTGAGAGCTCAAATCACTACGCCATCGAACTCCTAAAATCAGCGTCAAAAAGATACTACAACAATTAAATACATTTCCTTTTACTATGACTATACTACAACTAGCTATTTATAGGTATAAGATATACATCATGCAGTGCTAATGTAGCTGTATATTTAACAGATATGTCTAACAATGACCTAGAAATAATAAAGCTAATGAGGACAAAAGGTGTATCTACTTTTAATAGATTATATACAGAGTGGTGCCATCAATACGACAATGGATTGAAACATGGGCTATGTTAGTTCATAGAAATTGTTTGCCACTTTCAAAAACTTTCATGACATTTGTATACAATAAGCATTGGCTGCATTATTTCATAGGAATGTTATGAAATTAACAAACGTATAAGATGTTTTTGAAAGTGGCAAACCATTTCTATTGCCGGCACCACCCTGTATATGTAATGACAATTGTAGAATTTGAAAAATCATGATTTTAAGATATAAACACTTCTTGCTCTTAAGAGTATTTGTGGCTTTTGGTCACACACAGATTAATCGGTCTACCCAAGAAAATTAGTTTTCAGTACTAACAAGCGGCCGTCCGCGCTCGGTGAATTTGAAACCAATTAACAATTTGAATCTAAACTAAAAACTAATTGAATGTATTCTTAAAATGCATCATGTCTCTCAAATGTCTTTCAAATTTCATCATGAAGACAGAGACATATGTCATCACTTAAAGTTAGTTTTTACTTTAGAGATGAAACTCGAATCGATAATATGTAGTAGTAAATCAATATACTAGTTGAAGAACCTTCAAATTCAAAATTCAAAAATTTATACCTAACATACGATAAATTTAAGTACCTTAACCTATTGTGTAAGAAACAAAAGACTAAATGCATCAAATAATTATTTCTAAGTAATTAAACATAAAATCCAAAATAGTTTGTGCTTAGACAAAATACAAAGGCAAAAGGAGTAGAGGCCAACGTAAAAATAACTTTAAAACACAGAATCCAATATTAATTCGCTTGTGCTCATACGAAATACAAGTGTAAGAGTAATAGACTGCAACATAAAAGTGGCTCTAAAACATCGAACATAAGGTCTAAAGTTGGATAGTAATATTTAGCTTGTGCTAAGGCGGAATGCAACCAAAACTAGCACAAACGACTATGAATTTAAGGTCCGCTATTTTAGACCTGTATTAGAGGCGGTGGGTGAGACTCTGCCAGCCTTCGAAGAGCTCGCTCGATGTGCCTGAGCCTTATTTCCTTCTCGCCTAGCAAAGCTCGGGCACGATGTAAAGCCACTTCTAGTTCGGTTGCTTCGCGTTCCTCCTGATATTGGTAGTTTTATTTGAGGAATCTTAAATGGCTAAATACTTACTAGAGACTAAAAGTTATCAAATAGAAAAAACAATTCTATTTAAAACAGCGTAGAATATTAAAGAAGGCCGGCCACTTGTACATGTATATGTCGCAGCCATCTGGTTAAATAATCCAGTTAATTGAACGCCTAGGCCGTTCATTAAATGCCGGTATCCAATTAAATGCCTAGGCCGATAGTTAACTGAAGTAGCACTGAACGTTTTACAACTTGGCGTATTTAAAGGCAGTTCAATTGGATACCTAGACGGGTCATCTTATACTGAAGGGTTTTGGTGTGATTGATTGGTTCTATGTTATTTTTTATTACCACTTATAACCAAAATGATTTCGCTTATAAGTAGTCATAAAAAAATATGTTGAACCTATCAGTCACACAAAAGCTCTTCGTACTAAACGATCTGCCTATGCATCCAATTAACTAACTAATTTAAACAGATGGCTAACACGACGTTCAGTCATCTGGTTAAACGTTGCGCTCAATGACTTAGCTAGTTGGATTTCAGCCATTTAATTAAATGCCGGCGTTTAATGAACGGTCTAGGCGTCCAATTAAATGGCTAAGTTAACCAGATGGCTGCGACATCTATATTACAGCTAAAGTTGGTAGTGAAAATACACTGAAGTTTAGTCCAACTAAACCTTACACCTAGGTTTGTATGTACCATACTTCAGACTTTAGCCGTAACATATAGTTTTGATACTAAATGACTCTTATTGTAAACAGAATAGGGCACACGAGAAGTCAACACTATCTAATCTTATTCGTACACGAAACCTTTAATATATTCATCAAGTCTATCCGTTCATCTGCGTATAGACGCAGCCTCAGTACGTTGTTTATACGAGTCGTTTCGACATCACGCACGCAGCGGGCACGTGATACGCGATTAAAACTAGTACTACGTGATGAAAACTAGCACTCCACTCAGCTCTTATTCAGCTAGATGGGTTACAAGGGGCGAGTGCAGGGGTAAGCGGATTACACATATAATTAACAGTAAAACATCCGACCGCTCCGGCACTGCATACGCGGTGATCGCTAAGACATTGCAAAATAAGCTCTATTATAGTACTTACAAGACCTTTTTTACTTACAAGAAGAGAATTTAAATCTAATTAAGTACCCCACTATCTTCATAAACTACCAACTAAATAATAGAAATCGTTAGTTTACTATTTCAACTAGTTTAAATTGAAGTTGGTTAAATATTTTACGGTCACTAGTATTCTATTAATGGATGAACCTATACCGGCGGGGCGAGGGCCTAACTGCATTGACTACACGTCAATAAACTTACGGAGACGATAATGAATGAATAATTTGTAAAAATCACAGACTTTTGGTATATATATTGTTTAGGTATAAACCTAGTATATATAGTAGTTAGGGCTGGAACTGCGTGACTATGCGCGTGGACACGTGGGCGGGGTCCGTGGGATCGCGACGTATCCGTCGCGGATACCCGTAGTGGAGACTGGATTACGCATTGTCGTTGATACAATTGGGATGTTGCCTAAGTTTGATTATGACACTATTTTTCACAAATTCGGAAAATATACGTTACTGTTACCCATAAAAACAATTCAAACTTAAAATATATGGAAAATTGATGAAGTTGTACTGTTTTGAAAATAAAAATAATGGTCATATTATTTTTTCAAAATTTATCAAAAATATTAATGATATTACATTGCTGAGATCAAATAAAACAACTATTATTATGACACTATTAATAAAAAACATACTTAATACATAGTTATTACCAATTTTGTCAGTATGCCCTACATTTCTTAGTAATATGGAACATGTGACGTCACCTGTTCCGTAGATTTTCTACGGAGCGTTTTTGGACGACGCGCCGCAACATATCAAACACACCACTATATCTGTGAATCTATTGATCTTAGACATACTATTTCTTTTGCAATATTTCTTTATGAGTTATAAACTTCTTAGTTACAAAATAAATAAAAAAGTTATCAACTACCCTATTTGAACGGTCTGCCGTGTAGATGGAAAGCCTAATTTGCGCAGGGACAAGGCCCCGTGACGTAGAAGTTTTAAAGCCGCGCGGACGTCCGCTTAACACAGTTTCAGCCCTTAGGCGGTCGCCCCGCGGATGTAAGGAAAACGCTCGAAAACAAAGGCACTTTGAAATCCTGTTAGGGGAGATACTCACTAATTGCGATGATCTAGACATATTTGCTGACCATTTTAACCATATATGTACAGTAGCATATAAGTATCTTAGTAGTAAGTGAATTTAAGCAGTTTATAATTTAAAATAAAAATTGACATTTTAACACACACATTGACATTTTTTTTTAAATTGACATTTATTTGTAATTGTTGACATTTTATTTTATTAATTTGTAGGTAATTTTATTTGTGTTCTTTAATTTATTTTTGTGAGTATTGACTGTGATTTTATAATTTTATTTGTATTGTTTTAATTTATTCTTATGACTATTGACATTTTATTTTATTCATTAGTAATTTTATTACTAATGGATACAATAATTTATAATTAAAATATTGATAATTAACTGTTTACAGTCATAATATTTTGGACTATTTATTGTGAGATACATTTTTTTCTGTTTGTCTATTGTTAACTTGCTGGTGTTTGGATACAATCTGTAAGCCTGCATGTGATTGAATAAATAAATAAATAAATCCTAAATAAGCCCTATGATGTGGATCGCTCACCGAAGGCGCCCGATGCGGCGACAGCGACGCCCTAGTTTCCTGTAACGCCGCCCGTCTTCGCTTCAGTACTGCTCTAGCTCGTCTCATACCTTCTCGTTCTATCAAGGCTCGGTGACGAACGAATTCTAATTCTGGAGTGTCGGCTGTTGCTACCGCACCTGAACAGGCGAGTAAAACAAAAGTGACACACTTTAATACATCATAGCAGATTTTGATAGCAGAGGGTGTAATGAGAACTGTTTCGAACACAAAGACACAACTTGTTGAAAAACATTTTGACATTGAAAAATAACAACGGTTTCATACAAAATTGTATTACCTACACAATTTGTTTGTATGGAACAGATGATTTTTTTTTCGCAATCTCCACTTTTCAACGAGTCATATTTAGAATCGCCAGCTCTGCTATCTGCCTTATTTTACAAGAGCCCTTTACACCCTACATACAAGGTGGAATTTTAATGGTTTATTTGTCGCGAAACTTAATTACTCTTGGCAGTACAGTCGATATGAAATTTATTTTCAAATTAGAACCAAAATAAAAAAGTGAAAATCAAAACGTACGTAAATCATTCTGCTGCGGGCAGAGAATGAAATCTCAACATGTTATAATTGAAGGTGAGATAACGTAATTTAGTGAAGAGAAGTAGTTGCGTTCCTTGACAAAAGTTACCACTGACAGTTTGACAACTTATTTTTTGGTTAAATTCATAAAAACATTGTTATACCGCAAACACAAAATACAAAATTTTATTAAGGAATTCTCTAACACCCGGGATATTCGCAAGGAAACTTATTACTATGATTAAATTTCAAATTAAATAAACTTACCGAGTTCAGCAAAGGGATATCTTAGACTGTACGAAGGTTGACAAGCGAGATCTGGGAACTGGTCTTCCAAGTCATCCAACTTGCGCAGCTGTTGTCTGAGAGATTCTAACGGGCTAGACCAGCCTTCACCACGTCTAAAATAATAGTAAAGAATGCACCAATAAATATCTTCATAATTTATTTGTAAAAGAAGTAGCTCATAGCGGTATTAGAGCACCACCACCTTACCACAGAATAACGAATGTCTAACAGAAGGTTCACTCGTGAACAAAAGTCAACTTTAGGTATAAAAATACGCTTACTTTTACGACCAAGGTTTTACGAGCAGACATACAGATATACAGACAGAGTAACTTTCACATTTTTAATATAAGTATGGATGATAAATAACTTACTTGGCTACCAATTAAAGAAAGAACCTAAGAACCTACTATGAAAGAAAGAAAGAAAGAAAAAATATTTTATTTAAATAGGCCAAAAAGAAGCACTTTTAAATCGTCAAAAAACACATTTTTACAACTATCACAAAAAATATATTAACTAACAACGTCATAGTCTCTGTCTGTCTGTCATGTCTGAATTTACACCGGTTCCAAAAGTTGAACTACCGAGTTATTATTGTGTTAACAAAACATGTCTGTCTGTTTCTAATATTGTTTCTGACCAAGCAGTATTTTTTTTATTAGCTAGGTATATAACAAATATACGGCAGCATTACTAGTATAGTTAATTACTATAGGTAACGCCAGGAAATTAATAGAGATATTTAAAAATGTTAACTTCGTTTCCATGTTTTTCCTACAATTTAGACACCCGTGTACACAAGTAACAGTATCTTTATACGGATCAAACGATAGTTTAAATGTAATTGTTTGTTGCAAAAATCACAGAAAGTATGCATAAGGGGGTTCACGCCACGCGGCGTTTCATACAAAATTAAATTTTATGTAGTTCCCATACTAAATAACCAATTTTGAATCTAACGCCATCTATTAAAAAAACTCTACTACAGGGGTGGTTTAAAAATACAATACAAATTCGGAAAAGTATGAACGCAGACTACTTTCACAGATTAATAGTCCGCCGCGTGTAGAGTTGCCAACTCTAATTTCGGATTCACTTATTGTTTCTAAAAAAGGCGTAGTATCACCTTCAAAACACCTGTACAATAGATTAATAATCAAATTTATTTATAGCGTTTTTGTTGTTTGACAGTCAGTTTTTGTTGAGATATTAATGTGGAGAGAAAAATAAAACTTGTTTCAATCGTGAGATAGAAAATGTAATAAAATTATAAGACAATGACATTTTTCAAAAACAAAAGACTGTTAACTTTCGAACACTTTTTAGTCGCGCGAGTAATGTTTTGCATGAAGGTTTTATTCTAAACATGCCCCCGGGCGTTGAAAGCTGGCCTTTCAACCCCTTTCTTCTATTGCTCTTCCAATAAAGGGCAAATCTTGCAAAATGCTCGCCTCACCAATCCAGTAGCAGTTTTAACATCCGCCACTCTGTTGATGCCATCTCGACCAGGGTAAAGTGCCACTATTCGACCAAGTCTCCATTTCATAGGAGGGAGGTTGTCATCCTTTAAAACGACTAGGGTATTCAACTTCAGCTGGCCATCCGTTGATCGCCATTTAACTCGCTGCTGCAACTGTGCAACGAATTCCTTGCTCCAACGCCTCCAAAAATGCTGACGTAACTGCTCGATTCTTTGATATCGAGATAATCGAGAGGTAGAGCAATCTTCATAATTATTCGTCGGCAAAGAGGTAAGCGGACGTCCGATGAGGAAATGGGCAGGCGTTAAGGGTAAAAGGTCGTCGGGATCCGATGATAGAGAAGTGAGTGGCCGCGAGTTCAGCAAAGCTTCAATTTGCACCAAGACAGTGTTAAGCTCTTCGTAAGTTAAGTTACAATTGCCCAATACTCTTTGTAAATGATATTTTGTGGACTTAACACCCGCCTCCCAGAGACCACCGAAATGAGGAGTGTAAGGCGGAGTAAAATGAAAGTTAATACCTTCGTTCGCGGTACTTTCAGATAGTGAACCACAATTAGATTTCAAAAACTTACCAATATCATTGTACGCTCCAACGAATGAAGTACCATTATCAGAGAAGATATTTTTTGGTTTTCCTCGTCGAGACATAAACCGACGCAGGGCTGACAAGAAGTTATTACTCGTTAAATCACCTACTAATTCAATGTTTTTTTAAGCTTTAGTAGTAAAGCATATGAAAATGGCAATGTAAAACTTTTACCAGTCTGCAGCCTCTACCGGTACGGTTAGCTGCCAAAACAGGGCCTGCGTAATCTACCCCTACACTTTCAAACGGGTAACTGGGTGCAAGTCGCTGCTTTGGTAAGTCGCCCATTATTGGAGTAATAACCTTTCCTGGCATACGATTACAGAAAACACATTGACGATAGCATAATTTATCTAAGTTACGACCTCCAATTGGCCAGAACTGTTCCCTTATACTGGCCAAAAGTAGTTGAGGTGCCGCATGCATTAATTTTTTATGCTCATAAGTAAATAATAATTTTGTAAAAGGATGAGTGGACTGTATTAACAAAGGGTATTTTTTCTCGTAATTATAATCAGAATTACTTAGCCGACCACCAACACGCATTAGATTATTATTGTCAATAAAGACATTAAATTTAATTAAGGTGCTCTTTTTGGGCATTGATTCTGCTCTAATTAAAATCTCATATTCTGGAAATGATTCCATTTGACACAATCTGACCAATGAATTTAAAACATTTTGTAATTCATCTTTATTCAAATGTTGAGTTCCAATTTGTTGCTTTTTACAAGCTGCAATAAATCGCAAAACGTAAGCTACAGACCGTCTTAGCCTCAAAAAATTAGAGAAACGGTTAAATTCGATTAAGTTATTATGAATATTAGTAGCGACATATAGTGAGACTTCGGGCTTAACTTCTGGAAGTTTATCTATGGATTCTAATAATATAGACGGGTCATCGCGCCAGAGAATTTGTTGAATTTGTTTTTGAAGATGCCGCTCATTAGGATTCACGCGTACTTGTCTATAAATTTTCTCTATGTCGGCAGCTAAAATGTATTTATGATGCCTAAAACGTATAAGTATAGACAATAGGTCATCTTGAATTGTTGGCCCCACCATTTGAATACTATTTAAGGATACACCAGAAGTAGTTGGCGCACTAGCATTGAAGACTACCCTAAATTTGGTTGTCAGACTGCTCTCCCGAAGAACACCATCATGAGAAATAAAATACGCGACCTTATTTGGATTTAATTCACATTCAGACATTTGACCAAGTGATATGTATTCTTTCATAAAATCGACATAACTCTTTTTAAATAAAGGTTGACTTTTTGTTTTACGTTCTAGAGATAGTAGACAGTGTTTAGAACGTTGAAAAGAATCACCTAAGACGTTTTGTGATCTCTTTAAAGGTATACGTACACAAAAACGACCGTTCTTTAAACGAACTGTATTTTGAATAAAATGATTCTCACACATTTGCTCCTCTTCAGAATAATACGATGACTTACGGCTAACCTCTTCAAGCTGCCAAAATCGCGTTAACTGGATTTGAGTGTCATCGTTAGGAAGCTGATTATTATTATTATTATCACTGTGAGTACTAAAATTACATTTGATAGTATGGGACGAGTTTGATAAGCAGCCACTACTTATAGGCCCAGAAACTAACCACCCTAATTTTGTTTCAAAAAGAATTGGGCTGCCATCTCCTAATTTTATATTGCGAGATCCTAATAAATCCCAAAAAACATCAGCACCTATTATTAAGTCTATTGCAGAAGGTGTATGGAAATTAGGATCAGCCAAACAAATATCTGTGGGAATCTTAATACGTGATATGTTTATTTGTCGATTAGGAATACTATCAGTTATAGAAGGGAGAATAAAACAAAGCAATTTATTTGAATAAACCTCATTCAAAGATTTCATCTGAACGCGAACCATTTTACCTACACTTGAAACTGAATTATTAACTCCAAGAAGAGATTTTTCTACTTTATTTGTAGGTAAATTTAACTTTTTGCACATTGTTTCTGTCATAAGGCAAGACGTACTACCGCTGTCAAGTACAGCACGAGCAATGTGCTGTCGATTATCACTATCGTACAATTTGACTAAAGCAGTAGACAAAAGAACATCCTCGCCAGAACGCGTAGATGACATGCATGACAGAGTTACGGCGGCGGCCGCAGTGCTAACCTCTTGGACAGAAGTGGCCAGTTTCTCTCCATCTGTACGAGAAGGCAAATTGGGTCGGTTTTTTGGGTCTGACACATGAATAAGAGTGTTGTGTTTACGTTTGCATATTTTACAACCACTTTTTTTGCAATGGTTTGCATAATGTCCAGCTTTAAAACAATTAAAACACACCTTGTAGGTGGGTAATAGTATCAACCTATTTTCATTACTTAATGCTAAAAATTGAGGACATGTTTGTAAACTATGCTCACCATTACATTTAGGACAAGGCTTAATAGGCGTTTCATTATTGAAAGTAGGTAAATCAGGTTGTTGTTGCGGTTTAGCAACTGAAACCATACTTTTTAACTTAAGAGTTTTATTGTTAGACGTTTGATTGCTGCTGCGCGCTAATTCTAGTGTCTCGAGCAAATCTGACCTACTACGCATAAAATCAAGAAACATTGTTAATGTTACAACTTTATCTTTTTCTAACTTACTCTTAAGTTCTTCCCACTCGCGGTAAGTCTTTGCATCTAACTTTTGAGTGACCATGTGTATGAGCAATGTATCCCAATGCTTTGTAGGTTCACCTAATGATTCTAAGGCTCTTAAATTTTTATTTAACTGATCAATCAAACGTTTTATACTACTGGAAGATTCCTTAGTTAAAGACTCAATACTAAACAAAGCTGTTACGTGGTTTTGTATAAGCAAACGTTTATTATCAAAACGTTCACATAACAAATTCCAAGCTACATCATAATTGTGTGCAGAAAACTCAATTGACTGAATTACCAATGCGGCTGTACCCTCCAACGATGCTCTAAGATAATGGAATTTGTTTATGTTGTCAATTTTATCATTAGATTGTATTAAGCTACAGAATGTATCATGGAATTCGAGCCAGTTTTCATATGCCCCACTAAATTTAGGCAGTTGAATAGTAGGCAACTTAACGAGTTTATGGTTACCAGTGGACAAGGAACACTTTTCGATTTCACGGCCATTATTTCCTGTATTTTGTGCTAACGTACACCGTGCTTCCGCGAGGCACTTATAATAGGAAGATTCAAAGTCATTCCTTTCAGTCAACTGCATTCCCATGTCTTCAGAAACACACTCTAACTTTAATTGTACCTCATCATATTGGCCGTACATTATTTCCAATCTATTAATACGTAATTGTAGTTCACATACCTCAGATGAGCTCAATGTTTTACCCAATCCGTTCAGGTATGAAGAAAAAACAGTCAAACGACCTTTATAACTACCGCGTTTCCTGATCAAATCCTTTACCTCCTCCTTTTCAGTCATTCTGGAAGACGAGTATTAGATCTAAAAAGTGAAACAATATTATTAACAACTGCTTAATGCAATTACAGTACAAACCCTTATTCAGATGACAAAAACTAATCGACTCAAATATTTTTGTATTTATATAAGAAAGGTTTGATATTAATTAACATTTAAAGATATTACTCAATAAATTTAAATAATGTATTATCTCTTTACAAACAGATTAGTACTAATTCTCAATATAAAAATACCTACCACATATATGAAATATATGAAATAATACGTAAATACCAAATTAACTGTCTAAACTAACAATAATACAATCAACTTGGTGGTTTTAAAATTACGTTCTAATATCATAACATTATTCATAAAGAAATATAGCAGGTGGTGGGTACCTACACATATAATGTACAGAGAATTTTAACAATAATGTACTAACCTTTTTAATCGACGAAACAAGTTAAATACTACCTGATTATTATGAGTAATGGGTGAATTAATTAGGATATTAATTGCTTAACACCGTAAACCTTAGTCATATAGCTTTATTTTCACGGCGCCAACCATTTGAATCACCCTCATGAGTTTTCTTCAAAAATCCCGTATAATTCACTTTTTTTAATCAAGTACTATTGATTTTCCGCTATGTTCTATTATAACCTTTAAAATCCGGCTCGAAGGACCATGTTGAGATATTAATGTGGAGAGAAAAATAAAACTTGTTTCAATCGTGAGATAGAAAATGTAATAAAATTATAAGACAATGACATTTTTCAAAAACAAAAGACTGTTAACTTTCGAACACTTTTTAGTCGCGCGAGTAATGTTTTGCATGAAGGTTTTATTCTAAACAGTTTTTCTTACATTTTTTTGTGATAAGCTTTACTATATTCTTTATTTCGATTTCAAAAGACGATTACAAACAACATAGTTAATATTAGTTACTTACTTAGGTGAATAGTTCAGTCGGGACGTTGAAGCTGATTTTAATCTCGTGAAGCACCTACGACGTCCGTGTCCTAAAATAGAAGTTTTAAGTAACAGATAATAAAATTGCTTAGTTAAACAACCTCTTTGGATACTTTTAAAGAACTTTAATACGTACCATTGACATTCTCTTTGGGTTTCTCATCTGCTGTTGTGGCATCCGAAGAGTCTTGGCAATCAGTGGTGGCACCTGTTTTTTATATCGAAGTTGTTAGCTTTTAAAAATATATAAAATTGAAAAGGAGATCGGTAGAAATGGGCTTAATCGTTACAAGCTCAAAGATACTACTAAAATTTATGAAATATTTTTTTATATTTTGTCGAATAAAATCAACAACTGCGTCTATGGGATAAAGTTGTAAAAATTAAAGTGAAATGTTGTTGACCAAAAGTTATCCCAACCATCATGAAGTCCATTGGATGATAATGTTGCCAAGAACAAAAAAAAGACTGTTTTATCGATTAACACTTTTGTTCGACGAATAAAAAGAAAATTATTTTAATTATTTACTGAGTCTCATGAACAAATGCTAACGTGCTATTAACATTATGCTTCGCTTAGTACGCTGTCTTTTTAAAGATAACTGCATAGATATTTTTAGCGAATTATAAGTATCGATTACGATTTAGTCAACCAACACTGGCAATAATCTCTATATATTTTTGTGTGTCATGTCAAATTGACATTTACATCCATTGACTAGATCTTTATTGCTATTGGTAATCATTCGAGTCTACGTTTTCTTATGCTTTGTTGTGTTTGCTAATTATTTCCTTTATTTAACAACGATTTTGGCTATTTTATTACGGACTCTGACGATCTCTGCCACACACGTAAACGTCTCACACGGCTTTCTCACCTGGACTCCGAACATTGCTTCCGATTGGACTTCAAAATGAGCTTGACTCTGAACTGCATAAACTGCGGCATTAGTCAGGAAGGAGGAGGAGGGTGTGGGGTTCCACTTTCACGCCATATTTAATCAATAAAAGCCAATAAAAAAGGTAATACTGTCTGTTTACATTTATGGTATCTTAACTTTTGATCACTACTTATCTGGCTAACCCCATAGAAAAGCATTACAATATTAATACTAAAAGAACGTGTATTTCTCGCTCTACAAAACAGTCCAATAATCATCAGTGTAACGCTTAGGCCCAAAGGTCTTAGGAAGCTTGCCATTCTCCTTTTAAGCAAGCTCCGGCCTCAATAGTCATATAATTAGCACCACCTTATTAAAACTATTCTTATGAGCCCAAACACGCTATAGCAGCTGTAAGTTTCTGAAGAATTATCTTATCTTATCATGGGGCCGTGACTTTGCCACGATGCACTTCAACCCTTTGGGATCTTTTGTGCCATTCTGAAGAATTAAACATCCCGCAGACTTTTTGATGGTATAGGATCAGCTCAAAGTTAGTATGTCATAGGAATGTCACCGAAGTGACAGAACACCAAATTTCAAATCAATCGGATCTGTGAAAGTGAGTAAACCCCTTTTAACATGTAATGAGCCAATAGTCATCAAACGCCTGATCTTTATAAAATTATAGTAAGAACCATTCTAGTCACGACAGCTTTCAAACAAAAAAAAACAAATCAAAATCGGTCCATTCGTTTAGGAGCTACGATGCCACAGACAGACACACAGATACACAGACGGACACGTCAAACTTATAACACCCTTCTTTTTTCGTCGGGGGTTAAAAAATATTGTCTAAAGCTAAATACTGTTGTTTATAACAAAAAGACGTTTCACAAAAAGGTCTGGGTACGTCAATATTGCTTTTCACGTATAACAACAATAGACCGTGTTAGAGTAAGACAAAAAGCACTAACCGGTATCTCTGTCTCTGTCCCGCTTACGGCGCGGGGGTTCTCTAAAAGCGACCGCTGTTCTTCGATGCGGCCTTTGATGTTTTACAGCTGACACTTGTGACGTTTCAGCCGATGTTGCCGTCTGAAAGTAAGTAATACCACAAAAAGTAATACAAAACTTGCACTCAATGAACAAACAAAGAAAACATAACTCTAATATTGCGCCCGTAAGGTCGAATTCTCTTATTTTTGCTTGTGCCCAATATGTAAACAAACTAATTTAAATAAATAAAACTTATAGTTGAACAATCCACTAGTTTAAGGTAATACACATTGCATTTTACTAACAAGGTTTTTTGGTACATCATAACACAATGAAATATTCATTAAAGGAATAAATATTTGCCATTAAACATAGCACAAAAAAATAATTAAAAGCCGCCTCGTAAAATGTCTGCCATTAAACATGGGCTCCTTCAAAAGAGGCATGAAAAAGCACCTTTCGGGCCGGCTAGGTGGAGGCGGCTAGAGCAGTGTCTGAACTGCACTAGCTGTCTTCGCATATGGACTCTTCTTACCGCTTCACATCAGGTGGTGTTGAGTCATTTGTCGTGCTTTGTATAAATAAATAAAAAAGCATTTAACAACAAAATAAAAATGACAACCAACTTCAAAACAATAAAAAGGATAAAATTAAATAAATTTAACTGGGTAATTATCCCCTAGAACCATATTTTTTGGAGTCGGTGTTTCACTTTCTATTGTTTCTGGAAACAACTTAGCACCAACTCCAAAAAATATTAATTGAATTAGAGCTAGTAAATACTAGCTCTTATTCTTGCTATCTAGTATCTTTGTCCTGTACATTTTGAGAGAAAGAGATATAAGGTCTTAATCTGAAGACACACTCTAAACCTAAATAAGAAAGATAGCAACTATCAATATGAATACAAAAATAAAATAATATTGGTTAAAATCCCAACATAGAAGTCAAAAGTGCCCTAAAGTATAAAGGCCATAGCCACAATAACGCTGTTAAAAAGTTGACTTTAATAACATATTGACAGTTATTAAAATTGTCATTCCGTATTAACCGTGAATGTTTTGGGTGCGCTCAAAGTGTTTTTGTTGTTTCTCAAAATTGTTTGGCTATGAAGAAATAAAACGACAATATTCAACGTAAAGTCGTGAAAATGAAAATTGTATTATGACATTGACATTTTGTTTTCTTCAAAATGGCGACCTCTGTGAGGTTTTTCAGCAAATTAAAATATTTTTTTGCTGCTTCTATCAGTCAAGATTGAAATGTTATGGTAAGATATGTTATACATCGTTGTTCTAACAAAAATAAGTGTACAAAAAATGATGCTCATGAGTTGGCCCAAATCCCATAGAAACTTTTCTACCTTCTTTTTATTTAGTGTCTTTAGAATAAAGCCCACTGTACTTAAAAGAGATGTTCCAATAATGTATGGAGACCCGGCCAGGTCTATGTACACTATTCTGAACAATAGGTAAAAATATACAGAACAGTGTTCAATTGTCCATTTTATTTTTATTCGCTTTGTTGCGTGGTACTAAACAAGATTTTTCATCGAGAAAACTGCAACACAGCCAAATATTTATCATGGCGCGTATGTCACTTTGGTGACGTTTAGTAACTTCTTTGTCACTTGCCATATTGCCATAGTGAAGAACGGCGAAATCGACATCGAAATATTATTATATATTATATTATATTATATTATTCAGGAGATTTTTCCTGACTTTTTGAGATACTGTCATATAGATACTTTTTGAGATATTACACAACTCACATGATTAGCTGCATTCCAATTGTTATTCTGGTAGGATTTCTGCGTCTCCGATTGAGAAGTCTCATTATCATTGTATCTCAATGTGGGGTTATTATTCGCAGGTACACTCGGCTCAGTCTCTGCGGCTACACTGGACGATCTCTCGTTCAATTCTTTACATCTAATAAACAATAATTGTTCTTACTTATTACTAGTGTAATTACTGGGCATGGAAGGTAATTCATTTTAGTCACCTGCGATTCAAAGAGATTTTTTTACTTGTTATTGGCGACGGTACCACTTACCACCAGGTGGGCCGTCAGCTTACTTGTCATCTAGTTAAATAAAAAAAGTGAGTTTTATACATTTTTACAACTCTGGAAAATAGAGAGAGAAGGGGATAGTGGCAGAGAGAGATAAAGAAAGAATGGTGGAATTTCACCTTTCTTGCGTCGCCTTATGGGAGTTAGATTTCTCAGTCTCCGATCCCGTTGTCATACTCATCTCCCGTCTTTTGTTACGTCGCTCAATGGATATCTAGAAATAATAATTTTAATGGTTCTCTATATTAAGAAAAATATATGGAGACCCGGCCTGCATTGCCATATTGAATAATGTTGAAATTGATGAATCATTTTGAGTTTCTAACAGGTAAACTATATATGAAATCAAATTTTACATATTAGTATTTTTCCCAGATTCTAGAGATATTTAAATAAAATTGAGTGACTTTAGACAGAAGGAACACTTAAAATGAGAGAGAAATTAATTTCTTCTGAAATATTTCAAATGCTATGAAATACCTTTACATCGTGCTTGAGTCTGGCATACTTCTCTTTCAGGCACTTATATTTCTCAGCTAAAGCTCTCTCTTCTTGATGTTTCCCTGAAGCAGCTCGTTCACTAGCCAATCTAGCACGAAGTTCCTCTAAATGGCACGCGTGTTGAGTTCTAAGACGTTCAACCTGTATCGATTTATTGGACAGTTTTATTTAAGTACATGATTTAATAATTAATATAATATAAAACTAGAAAAATTTCACGTCCTGAGGCGGGATATTGTTAAAATCAAAAATTAAGAATACATAATTTAACATACACGCAAGCATGCATGTACGCACGAACGCACACACACACGCCAAATCCACATTTAAGTATGTATAAACTTATAAAAACAATAATTTTTCAAACATTTATAATAATGTTAAAATAAGATTAAGAATATTATGTATAAACTCCAAAGCACCAAATACAAAACAGAAAAAATTTATTAATATAGTATGGCAGGGAGGACTTAAGAAACATGGCTGAGATGTCGGAATGTATAAGAAATTGTGGCCAAAAATAGAGTATTTTATGGGTATTTTTGCATTTTGTGCTTTTTACGCTATCTAATAGAGTAGATGACAACTTTTATATTTCATAAATAAGAAGTATATAGCTCATAAAGAAATATATCAAAAGAATATATAAAGAATATATATTTGTTTAAAATCAAAAGTTCCACAGATATAAGTGTATGTTTGATGTATTGCGGCGCATCGTCAAAAAACGCTCCATACAATCTCCATAGAAAAGCATTATGGAAAAAAAATACCCTTTATAAATCGTACAATTTCAACAATATTCCAGAACTTTTAAGTTTGAATTGCTGTTATGGGTAACAGTAGCGTGTATTTTACGAATTTGTGAAAAATATCGCCATATCGAAACATCCCTATTAAAATTACACAGATTAAAAAGAACACCAATGGACAATTTCATTTATCGCGTTCGAGAATTTCACACCTTCCTTAATGTCAAAAGTTATTTAACAGCTCCTAATAAAAGCGGTAATTATACAGGAACATGATACTAGAATACAGGATATACTAACTTTTTAGTTATTATATTATTTAGTTTACCTCAGCCCGATAATCTTGCCTAAGGTCAGTGACCCTTGACGTGTGTTCTTCTCGCAACGACTCTATTGTCTTTCTGTTCTCTTCTATCATCCGCGTTTTTTCTCTACTTAGGACAGCTTCAAGTTGATCTCTCACTTCGGCTAAGGTGCGTTCATTTTCTGTGAAAATAATAATAATATTCTTACACTTACATCTTTTATCTAGCCCAAAGTAAGCATCATTGAGAGCTTGTGTTATGGATACTAGATAACGTAGTAATAATGACAATAATATGTATATAAATATATTAAATAAACATCTATGACTCGTGAACAAATGCTCATACTCCCACTGAGATTTGAACCCGGGAAACCCGACCAAGAAGCCCGTATAACAAGGGACACAGACAACTCAGCCAGCCGGTTGTCAATAAATAACCAACCACTTAACGATTAACCTCTTCGAGGTCACGTCATCTGACATTTAGTATCTTTTTCTAACAGTTGTGAACGAAAAAGGACCGGCAATAAGGTAAATTCTGTGTATAGCTCTTATTATGTCTGACTAGGGTTTGGTTTCAAAGATACAGTTACCTTCCTTACTATTTATACTTACTACTGGCATCTTAAAATTATTTTTCACTTATTTATCCTTTTTAAAAACTTCAAAACTCATATAAGTACCTATTTCTAACTGTTCCCTTCGTTCTTTAAGTCTAGCTTGATAACCTTGATTTAATTGCATCATTTTTTCATCGTGTTGCCTACTCATTGTCTCAGCGTCACGTCGGTATTTGTCGTCGAATTCTTCTTCTAAGTTTCGAATCGCCTGGATTTGCTTTCGTTCTGCTGTTTGTAGTGTCTGAATTAGAACACAGAATTTTCAATAATTATACACATAAGAAAAG
Source organism: Nymphula nitidulata (assembly GCA_947347705.1). Classification (NCBI taxonomy): domain Eukaryota; kingdom Metazoa; phylum Arthropoda; class Insecta; order Lepidoptera; family Crambidae; genus Nymphula; species Nymphula nitidulata. Next base: position 16,788,316 of record OX374631.1, read on the forward strand.
GTAATAATAATAATTGATTGAAATATTGAAATGTACCTCTTCTATCTCTCTCTTATGCCGTTCGTTTTGCTCCGTCAGTCTTACTCTCTTCTCAGTTAAGAACCTCTCTTCTGACTCCTTTAACTCTTCTTGCAGTTCTGCTCTCATCCTCTTCTCTTTATTCGCCCACTCTATCCTAATACATTCTATCTCTTTCTGAAGGGACAACTCCAGTCTTCTCCTTTCATCTCCCTTCGTTCTTTCAAATATATCTCTCGTGCCCATATCAGGTATTAACGGAGATTTTATAGTCTTCGCCACTGAGTCTTCTTGGGTCTCGAATTGGTAAACTACTACAACATTATCAGTAGATTTTCCTTGAGATAATATTACTCCATCTATTCTGGGGCTCATTAGGCCTTTTGTTAAACTTACACCAGAATCTGACGGCTTTATTTGTGGAGATATCACAGCTTTGTTTAGTGGCTTAAATGTGGAAAGAGGGCTCCAAGGCTTATTAAATTCTCTTGGTGATCTTATATCAGAGCCGTAACTAGGAGTCGGAGATACTTTCAACTGCGGAGTCTTATGGATTTCAACACTGACAGACCTAGATTTAGATTCTTCATTCAAAGATTTCTTGGAATCATCTGAGTCGGAATGAAATAATTTGTTTTGTTTACCAATAATATCTAAAGTAGGAACTTTAATCTGAGGTATGGCAGTATTGTCTAATCGTAGTTTGTTCGGCATAGAATTCGATCCTTTAGATAAGCTCTTTTCGGAGTATTCTGTTTCTAATTCTTTTGGGCTTTCTTTAGATTGTGTTTCTTTATCAGGAACGGGTATATTAGGTTCTTCATTTTGTATATTATTCGAGTTGTCAAGGTCATTAAGGTCTAAATTAGCAAATTCCCTCTCCGGTGAATCAATCGAGGTCTCAGAGTCAATGCTTTCCATGAGGTTTATCGATATTTTACTCTTCTGTGGTATCATTGGCGACCTATAACGAAAAATAAACAATACCTTATTACTACTTCTTGAATCAATTTCATCTTGAATAAAATATAATAAAGTTCTTTTTAATTTATTGCTATATTATTTAATGCTAAAATTGGCTTTGAGTGTACATTTTATAAAATCAAATTTAAGTATACCTTGGCCTCACTTCTTTTTCCAACAACGGTTCTTCAAGATTAACGGTCGTTGTTTCAATGTCCCCGGGCCGGACCAAGTCTGCAATTTTCTGGAAGTTCTTCTGGAATAAATCTGGCTTAATATAATCACCAGCCGGCGGCCGTAATACGCGACGTCGGGGTGAAGCGCCACGACTCTCACGACTATCGCTTTCTGTAAATATAGTCTAAAATTGTTAAGTTGTATTTATTTTTTGTTAACTTAAACCGTACAGTTTTTAATATGTCAGAAAGCTGTTTATAATCCATTTAACACGTCAATTATAGCTGTATACTTTATTAAATTATGTCTACATTTTCTATTTTAAGTTTCTAATTTATAAATATTTAGTAATTAACTCTTACCCAATGATTCTTTATCTGATAACGAAACACTCTTCGCTTCCCTTGGGCTATCATGCGCCGGTCGTGGTGGTAAAGGCGGTCTGGTAATTAGCGGTGACAAAACTATCGTTGGATTAGGCAAAGGCACAGAACTGGAAGTGACTAATGAAGCTAATGGCTTCAGCGATGATAATGAAGGCACTGGACTAGATGGTATGGAAGAAATAGGTCTCAATGGTGAAAGTGGGCCTAAGGGGTTAAGAGAGGATGGAATGGGTTTTAATGACGTTGAAGGCACAGGGTTAGAGATTACAGGGGATGTAGGGATAGCAGAGGGAATGACAACTGGGGCCGCGCTGATAATTGAGCTCAGACCATCATTTTGTTCAGAAGAACTATTTGAACCGGGGCTGATGGTTGGCTCTGGAAGATTTTCTAGTTTGAATCTGCAAATTTTTTCAATTACCAATTTATTCTAAACAAGACTCAAATGAATTGTATTGTAATGGGTATGTCATGTTATACTTGAATTTGCAAATGACCTAACAAAAACATTTCATTTTAGACATACCGTACACTTTTCCGGTCCTCTTCAAAGCTAGCAGCGAGTTTCGGACGACCAATAACAATATTCTCAGCTTTCCTATACAAGGCATCTGATATTTTCTCTCGTAAAATGCCTTTCGGCGGATCACTTTTGGTCAATGAATCTAAATGAGACTTCTCAGTTTCTGGGCTAGGCAAGTCAGATTTACTAATTTTGAGGAACATACTACCTTTACCTAAAAAATGTGGGATTTAAAATATCTGTCTTAGAATTAATGTCAATACGAAAAATGTACAGGCTACTTAAGTAAAAGAGATATTTTGGGGCGGGATGCGAAACCGCAACCTCTCAGAATCGGGGCGAATGCTCCAACTATTAGTGAGCTAACGAGGACTTGGGGAGTAATCTATGAATTTCTGCTAGTTTTTGTTTAGCTTTGTAATAATTTCTACATTGTGAAGATAGAAGTTATCAGAAAACTTAAACAGAAAAGCTAGAAGAGATTTATAGGATTCTCGCAAGCCTCGGTAACTGAGGCACAAAATAAACAGATGCACAGAACGACCAGAAGGTTCACTCTCGAACAAAAGTTTAGGTATAAAAATTTGGCTACTTGTACGATCGTCATCTTTATGCACGCGAAATGGTAACTTATCGTGTGACTCATTTTCTATTGGGCACCACTCACTCAAAACCGGTTTAGTGGCAAGAGCACAGGGTTCTCAGTTTCTCACTCAATCATTTCGATTCCTTGTTATTTCTTTAATTTTCTTTCCGAAATTTTTCCTTTCAATTTTCCGCCTTTCTTATTTCAGCCGTGAAACAGTTCGGTGTGTTTCGGATTGAAGGGAAAGGTAGCCAGTGAAATTACTGGGCATGGACGGCATTTCATCTTAGGCCTCAGGCAATATCAAGTGCTTTTCCTTGTTATTGCAGGTGTCTATAGGCGGCGGTAACCGCTTATCACCAGGTGGGCCGTCAGCTTGTTTGTCATCTAGTAGTATAAAAAAAAAATTTAGACACCCGTGTTGTGAAATATATTTTATTCTAAAATCGTTTAGAAGTCATTGTTTGTTACAAAAGTCAGAGAAAATGTCATTAATTATGCGCTAGACGAATTGAGCCGAAAGCCGAGCCGACAGGCGCCCCCTGGCTGAGAGTCTCTCTCCAGTCATACGGGACCGTGATAGTTATAGGTCGCGGGTTCGCATTCTACCTCGTCTAAGTTAATGTATACATTTTCTAAATATCTTTTAAACATTTGAATGTTATAATGGTACTTTAAAACCTTGATAAATTATTATAGATCTAATTGACGCTTGTGAATTGTGAATAACGCTTCTGTAGAATATATTTTAATTGTTTTTAGAACCCTATGTAATGTATTTCAAAACAGGATGAGGAAAAAGTAACTATTAATAAAGATATTTGATCTCGCTAAAACCAACAACAAAAGCTATTTCGGAATAACAGAATATACTCAATAATATATGTATGTATAGTAATACCAACCTGTTAAAGGCAAACCCTTATCTACTTTGGCAGCTGAAAGGAGTGGACTAAAGTTTTCTTCTTCTGGACTATTTAAAATATGCATCTTCAAGTCTATGATTTCAGATTGTTGTTTAAACAACTGCTTTGGCCTTTCAAATGATGGTCGACTTAATAAATCTCTATCGGAGATGTTTCTAACAAGACTTGGTTTACCCGAAAGAGAGCTATCTACACTTCGCCTAAGAGGCGATATTCGTAAATCACTCAGTTTCTTATCCAGTTTTGCTAGAGGCACAAGGGGTGGTCGTCCCAAAGGATTCAGACGCTTAAGACCAGGTGCTAAGGTTGTTGATACATTTTCTTTGATATCTGTTTGGTTTTCACTATCAGTGGTAAGTTCGTCGTCGTCACTTTCAGGCTTTGTTTCGACTCGTTCAAGATTTTTAGTATTTTCTTCAAACGTAAGGAGTTCCTACAAAATATTTTTAAGTTTTAAGCTCCTACAGTTTACAATACATACAAAAAGCCTATTGTTGTATTTTGAATTTAAGAAATCAGCTTTAAAATTCAAATTATTAACATTAATAGCTATTCAAGTACTCTGTTATCTAGATTACTTTGTTACCAAGTTAATCTAGAAAAACTTAGACAAAATATTAATAATAATAATAAATATTATTTATTGCACACAAGAGACAAATAAACAATCTAAAGTTAAAAAGTCAAAACTGGTACATGTGAGCTTATTGCTAAAAAGCCTTCCAGGGAAACTAAGGTGATGTAAATAATCTCCGGAAGGGGAACACAGAAAGAGTGCAAGATTTTGAAGGAGTGTGTACTGTTTGGAAGAAAAAGAAAAAATATAATACCTAGGTATAACTGAATAATAATTGAAGATGTGAGTGGATGAAAGTGATATGTCGCATTTTCGAGTTTTGGTGTCTTTTGCGTAGATGAAGGTGATATGTCGATACGAATTAACTGTAGACTTTAAAACTATTGTTTTAAGGCACATTTTAAACATAGAATGGGAAAAAAGGTGTTATATTCAGTTCGGTTTAAAAATAGCACTGGATAAAAGAGGTATGAGCCCATGTCACCGCATTCCAGATAATAAAGTAAAAATTTTGTTTTTATATTGTGGAAGAAGGTGATATGTACGAACATAACACACGTGGTACGTAACATACATATATCACGCTCATTCGTTCATGACATTCAATTGTTTTGATTTTTATTCAGTGTGACTTGCCTTTATCGAAAATATTGTTAAAATTAAAAAGCAATGGTAGGAGCTAAATCAAGGGCATAATTATTAGTAGAAACTACTGTATAACGCCCTAACAAGTTTGTCGTGGACAGCAAAGGAAAAGGCGGATGGGGAAGAGAAGGGTGTATATTAATAAAAACGGAAATACAGAAAAGATATAAAAAAGACCGAAAAACTATAGTACAAGAAAGGTTAGGAAACAAGAGCAAGTTGACAAGAATAGATAAAGGAGCTAAGCACATAGACTATTATACAGATATATATACAAAAGGAGGTCTGTCCTTCACATAGCCCTCCTCGTAAACGAATGTTTACATAAAAAATAAAACAAGGACGGACCTCTGCAGCCTATGGAAACACTACCTTGAAACTGCTTGCAAAACATAAAAAAACTAAACAATCTTCAAATAAAAAACTAATCTAACTAACTTAGGTCTAACCTAATTAACTTGCGCACCGGGCGCCTCATGCTACCACCAGCTGTCCTCACGTCTGCCACTCTAACGACTCCATCCCGTCCTGGGTAAACATTGGTTACTCTACCTTTTAACCATACCCCTCGAGGCAAATTGGAGTCACATATGATCACTGTATCGCCAACTGACAAATTGCGCGATGACTGAGACGTATTTGGTACTCGCCGACATAAAACTGGTAGGTACTCGCGCAGCCAGCGATGCCAAAAATGGTCTGCCAAACGCAATGCTTTCTTCCAATTAGCTCGTCTTAGAAGGTCATCGTCAGTGAGATCGTGGGGGCCCGGCAGGGCTGACGATTGGCCGATCAGAAAGTGATTAGGAGTCAAAGCTGGGGCGTCATCTACCTCCACTGAGACATGTGTCAGAGGACGCGAATTTACTATGCTCTCAGCCTCTATCAGGAGCGTTGACAAGACTTCTTCGCGAGGGGCTCTTTGCTTCAGCGTGGCCGATAGAGAGCGCTTGACGCAACCCACTAAACGCTCCCACACGCCTCCCATCGACGGCGCCGCAGGCGGTAGAAAGTGCCACTCAAATTGATTGTTAACTGCAAAATCCATTATGCGTGGTTGGATCGTCTGCCACTCTCTCCGAATCTCTCGACTAGCGCCAACGAAAGCAGTTCCGTTATCGGAAAATATCTTGATGGGACAACCACGTCTTGCGATAAACCGCCGTAATGCCATGATGGCTGAGTCCGCCGATAAACTTCCAACTAACTCGAGGTGGACCGCTCTTGTTGAGAAACACGTGAAAAGAGCAACCCAGCGTTTTTCCCGACGTCGGCCAACGGCAACCTCGATCGGACCAAAGTAGTCCACACCAGTAACAGAAAACGGGCGTTGATGATGAATGAGGCGTTCTCCAGGCAGGTCTGCTATAGGTGGAGTAGACGGCCCAGCTCTCTTATTCCGGCAAACTTGACAAGACGCAGCAATCGCTCGAACCGTAGGGCGTAGGCGAGTTACTCAGTATCGCTGGCGAAGCTCGTTGACCACTGTCTCGCGGCCAGCATGACCAGCCCAAATGTGATAATGACCAACAATGAGTCTAGCAATATGGTGGCGACCATTGAGAATTATAGGCTGCTTGACGTCTTCCGATACGTCGCTGGCAGCATTGATCCGACCGCTAAGTCGAAGTAGACCATCATTATCCAGCTTGGCAGATAATTTCTTTAAATTGGCATCGTCCAAACCTTCTTGACAATGCCTCAGCAGGTGCAACTCAGCGCTTTTAATATCCACAAAAAGTAGCGGGTGCAGCCCTCCTCCTTGGCGAAAACGCGTCTGAGCCGCTTTCTCTCGAAGAAGACGAAGGTACTGATGAGCTCTGGCGGTAGCACGGAGTAAACGAATCCAAGAACTAAATCTAAGAACATTTGGAATAATATTCGATCTCTCTGGTCGAAATTGCACTACAGGTAAGGTAACAAAGTTATTCTTAGGTTCTAAAAAGACATCACCATCAGGTTCTACGGGAAAACTAATATGTCTTGACAACAAAATATCTGGACCTTTTAACCACCGATCCAGCGATTCCAGTCCACGTTGCGCGAAGCGAGTGGCATCATCAGCCACATTAGACAGTGTCGGAATCCAAAACCATTCGTGTACTAACGTCAATTCAGAAATCTCTCCCACACGATTTCGCACAAATGTTCTAGAATCGCTGGCAGCTCCTCGGATCCAAGCCAGGACGGTTTTCGAATCACACCAGAAAAATCTCTTAGACGGGGAGAAATTTTGTTGTTCGCAAATCGTCTTTGCTAACCTTACGCCTAACAAAGCGGCTTGCAGTTCGAGTCGAGGCACAGAAACTGGTTTCAGTGGCGCGACTCGGGATTTACTCATGACGAAAGCAACTTTTACAGAGTTATCTGCGTAAACAAAGCGCCAGTAAGCGACGCAAGCATAAGCTTGATTGCTGGCGTCCGAGAAAATGTGCAACTCCCGGTCGACGGGACCAACAGTGTTAGAGTAACAACGTGGCGTGGAAAGTGTTTTGATGGTTGCTATGCTACGGTACCATTCCCCCCAATGGCTACGCTCACTTGAGGGTAAAACGTCATCCCAATCCTTGACTAACTGCCAAGTTCTTTGGAACATAATTTTACCTGAGGTGATAATAGGGCATAAAAATCCTAACGGGTCGAAAATCTTCATTAAATCCCTTAAGACTTGTCGCTTAGTCAATGCCTGCAAATTAGGCTCAGTAATATTAATTTTGAAAATGAAAATATCACTATGCGGAACCCAGTGCATCCCCAAGACCCGTAAGCCAAACCCTTCTAAATTCATATCGACATCTTTGATCTCTTGGTTGATCAAATGCGGAGGCAATAACTTAAGTGCCTCAACTTCGTTTGACACCCAAGAACGCATCTCAAACCCACACTGTCTATGGACGTGAGCTATATTGGCAGCTACGCGAGCTGCATGCTCCACGTCGTCAAACCTTCCTAGGTAATCATCCATGTAATGGTTTTCCATGATAGCTTTAGCTGCTACAGGAAATTCAACCTCGAAATCTTTAGCATTTCTATTCTTAACATAAATAGCAATAAAAGGTGAACATGATGCGCCAAAGATTAACGATGACATCCTAAATTCTTTGACTGGGCCGTTAATGTCCGTTCGCCAAAGGTACCTCTGACAATTACGATCACTATCCCGAACCTTGATTTGGGAGAACATCTCCCGTATATCACCTGTCAAAGCAACTTGACCTTCGCGAAATTTTAGCAAAATTCCTAATAGTGATTGTAATAAATCTGGTCCCGGCAATAAAAATGAATTTAAGCTAACACCGCGCGTCTGAGCCGCAGCATCATGCACAATACGCAGTTTACCAGGCTTATTGGCGTTGGTAACCCCAAAGTGCGGGAGGTACCAACGCTTTGAGAAATCTTTAGTAGCATTATGAAGATCTGAGGCCTCCTCGGCGTAGTCCTTACTTACGTACGCTTCTATATTACCGGTGTACAGTTCAAAATAGCTCCTATCCCGCTTGAAACGACTAGTCAAAGAATTTAGTCTACTTAAGGCATGATGATAGCTATCTGGCATTCGAGGCTCGTCTTCGCGCCATGGAAGACCCACCTCAAAGCGTCCACTAGGGAGGCGGCGCGTAGTCTGCTCCAGAATTTGGACAGCTCTCCGCTCCTGGGCGGTGTATGTATCCTGTAGCTTGATACCTAACGATTCTAATCTATAGTGATCCCTAATAAGTGAATTTAGCTCATCATCAATCTTATTACCGGTTGTCGTAACACAAAGACTCACTAAAGATGGATTTTGACACAGCTTTGGTTGGGATCCATACAACGCCCAGCCGAGCACCGTATTGATAGCGGCTGGCTGCCACGTTGTACCCGAACGCGTCTCCCTACCTACTAAAAGAGGCCAATCACAAATGCCTATCAGTATCTTAGGAGTGACAGACTCATACGTCAACTCGTGCCTAATATCTGTGAGATAAGGGTACGGCATAACGTCCTCTAACGTGACTGACTGACTAGTCAAACTTAACTTCGGTATGGCTCTTGCGTCATGAATATTAAAAACGTCACTACGATTCCTACCACGAATACCGAAACTTACTTTCTTGGTAGTAACTCTCCGAGTTCCGTTAATCCCCCCGATGAAGATCTGTTCATCGGGACCAACGAGTCCTAACGCGCCAGCTAGCTCGGAGTCAATAAGCGTAGTGGTAGACCCATCATCAAGTAATGCGTAAGTCGGCGCTTCCCCACCTGGCCCTGCCACTATAACGGGCACAATCTTTAATAAAATTTTATTAGATATACGGTCTCTTTCGTTAACTAAAAGAGAGATTGATTTTACATTATTTATAAAGCTGGCAGGAATGCTATTTCTATTTATGCCTTGACTTACGACTACGTCATTGGTGACATCTGACATGTCAACATTATTGAAATGTTTTGATGTGGATGAACAATTTTGTAAATTTTCAGAATTACGTAATTCAAAATGAAGTAATGAGTGATGATTTTTGCTACATTTGTCACACGTTACCTTACAGGACCGCCAATTGTGTTTACGCTTACGAAAGCATTTGCTGCAAACTTGCGACTTACGCACCCACGACCAGCGTTCTTCGACCGACAGTGCAGTGAATTTCGGACACGATTTTACGCTGTGGTCGGAAAGACAATATAAACAGCTGGTGTTGGAAGTAACATTGCTGTGCACGCGATGCGTAGCAGCCTGTGATAACTTCAGTCTATCTGGATGAGGAGCGACCACTGCACCAAACGCTGGGAAACGAGGCATAAAGCGTGCCTGCTTGCTAGCTTCCTCGTGCAAAAACTCCGCCAACAACTCCAAGGACGGCTTTCCAGAATTGACGTGAACATCAGCATAATCACACCACTTACTCTGTAAAATAAAATTCAGTTTAGCCAAAATGTTGTTTGTTATTTCTGGTGAATACAAATATTCCTGTCTATCTAGTAATTTGATGACGCTCAAACAAGTCTGAACTCTAGCTGTCAGCTTGAATATATCGGCAGGGTCTCTACCCATCTTAGGCAATGACCGCACTGCTGAAATTTCGTGTAGCACTATATCTCCTGGACGAGCAAAATGCAACTCTAAATTATTCATGATAACCTCAGGGTCATCCGCCGTAAGTAGCAATGTCTTTACGACCTCGCGCGCTGCCCCGCGGACGGCGTAACGTAAACGAGCTACATTCTGCTTTGGAGTATAGGAAGCTTTGGTGTCATCAAATGATTTTTTAAATAATAGCCAATCGGCGATATCGCCGCTAAACTCTACCATGTCTGTGTTGACTGGTCTACAATTTTTAGACAAAGTAACTACAGCCTCTGTTAAGCGACACAGTTCGTTTACCTCTATGTTGGTGCGATGAGGGTTCGCGTTGGACGGTTCCATTCCACGTGACGGTAGGTTCTGTAACCTCGCGGATGCCAAGACGTCTTCCGGAGTACGGATTACAGAGGTGACGAATGGCTGTTGCGTGGCACAGTGCACGCTATCACATGGTAAAACTTGTGGTACCTGATCATCAACGCGTGGCAGTCTTGACCGACCCGTCATCAAAACTGTATCGCGATCTTCTGCAAGTGGGGGCGTTACCAACTTTTCAAAAACATGGGTCCCTTCGACCCACTGCGCCGTCCGTCTTACAGAAGCGCCTGAAGTTCGACTGCATACTTCCTCTGCCTCAACGGCAGCGGTTTCGGCCTCAAATTCCGCTTGAGCAGCTGCCTCCTCCGCCATCACAGAGCGCTTCGTAAGCTCGGAAAGCTTACGCTGAAGCTTGGCCTCCGCGGCCCTCCGCCGAGCGATAAAATTTGCGCGCTGTGACGAAGTAGCTGAAATTGAATTATTGGAAGCAGCTTTTTGCTCCCCCGTCTCTCCGCCCTCGACTTGTGAGGGCTCCTCCATCTCCATTGCTGCCCTAGCTCGCGTGAGCATAATTGGAAAAAATAATTTTGGGAAAAAACTAGTTCAATGGAAGAAGGATCGAAGGACCAGGATGTCGTGGACAGCAAAGGAAAAGGCGGATGGGGAAGAGAAGGGTGTATATTAATAAAAACGGAAATACAGAAAAGATATAAAAAAGACCGAAAAACTATAGTACAAGAAAGGTTAGGAAACAAGAGCAAGTTGACAAGAATAGATAAAGGAGCTAAGCACATAGACTATTATACAGATATATATACAAAAGGAGGTCTGTCCTTCACAAAGTTATTAGTAGAACGCCCCAAAAATGAAATATTTTGGAAGAAAAGTCTGCTGCTATAGCTAGAGCAAAGGGAGAGGCATAAGTATCTTATAAAGAAAAGACAGAACCGAACCATTCGGAAAGGGACGTAGAATAGTGTTACCCCAGATATCATGGGTTAGAAGGGCGGTAGAAGTTTGTATGAGGAATCAATAACCGCTGAAACGATTTATATAAAGTTCGGAACTTTGAGACCCTGGAAAGGACATAGTATACTTTTTGGTGCGATAACCGATATACAAGCGGGCGGAGCCGCGGGCGGCCGTTAGTGCTCCAATTTTCACACTTGGAGATAGGCAATCTATCTTAAATGGTAATTTTAATTGGATTCTAATTTATTAGAATGCCATATTATTCCGCAATATCACGTGACATCAGAATATACTTTAAGTCAATTTAAATTAAGAGTAATATTTTATTACTATAGTTTAGACATTACACACAACTGATCTCTGCTAATAGTCTAACTTTTTATTGATAAATGTTTAGCTATAGGAAAAATGACACAATGTTCGCCTATATTTTCACATAACACCTAACTTTATATAAAAAAGTTATTTAGTAATTAAAATACAATAAAACTAGAAAAATTTCACGTCCTGAGGCAGGAATCGAACCCGCGACCTTTCGCAATCCGGGCGACTGCTCTGACCACTGAGCCACCCAGGACTTGGGATATCCCTGTGAAATTCTTCTAGTCTATTTTTATTTGCGTTTATGAGCTAACGTCGACGGACGACAGACATGAAATTTTTCTAGTTTTATTGTATTTTAATTACTAAGTAATTTTTCAAACATTTATAATAATGTTAAAATCAGAAATTAAGAATAAAAAGTTATCATTTGGTCATGGAAGAAAGAGTTACGTTAAGTTTTTTTTAAATTATTTTATAAAAAATATTAAGTGTTTAATGGCTATCACACCATGAATATTTTAAGCTATTTAGACAACTTTGCATCGAAGTTCAGTACGTAGATTAGTTTCGAAACGACTTATCTCAAAAAATAAAAGTAAAACTTTAATCTCGATTTACTCAAAATTAAAATTATGTGACTTATCACCTTCATCCACTCTTAGTCTTCAATTATGTGTTTCTAATCTGAATAATTTACAGATAGATAGCCTCATTGGTGATTTCTATGTTATTATATGACTTACTTGTACTGAAGCACATGTGTCATCATGCGTGGAAGCATCCCGTGCTCTTTTCACTAGCTCTCTGTAGACATTGTCTAATGGATGCTCCCATTGGGTTCTCTTTGTATCTTCATTGTAATAGTAATGTGTTTGAAGTTTTTCATCATAGCTAATGTAAAGAAAAAAAACTTTTTATTAATTTTGTAGTTGGTATTTTTACCAATATGAGTAAAAAGGAGTATGTACTATGTTAGTTGGCTGACTCAATGCACATGTTAAATGATTTTCTTTTGATAATTATCTTTCAGAAAGTACTTAAGTAATATTTGATCTGCCTAGCCACAGATTCCAGCCACAATTAGTTTTAATTGTCATAAAACCCCAGGAGTCTTTTGCAGTTTGATGAATTAATCGCTTTTATATTAACCCTGTTCTGATTAAAAACATCAATCATTTATCTCAAACTAAACTGCTTGAACAACACATTTTTTTTATATTCAAATTCAAACTACTTTACAGTTTAAATTTAAAATCTGCAAAATAACTCAAAATTCAGTTATCACAAACTCCTAAATACTTCACAAGGCATGGTAAGCTGTTGTCTCGAAGACAACAGTTGTTAAACAATTTAATCCAAGAATACTACTAACATTCCATTTTGCCACTAACCACATGCTAGACAAAATGCAACTGTCCTCAACACAACTTTGTCATTCATGTGGAGAGTGCCCAAAATGATAAGGCTTATGGTGTCTATATTCTGGACACAGAAAGAGTAAAATAAGGGGAGGCACAAAATATTCCAATGGGTTGAAATGCACTGTGACTTAGTCATAGCCCCATGATAAGATATTGACAGGGTGTAAGCTCACTTACAGAAACTTTTCTGCCCTATAATTATGTAACAGGCTTCATATGAAGTTTATTGATTTTCCATTGCTGTGTTTCAAACCAAGATATCACAGCAATGTTATAGTAAGGCAGCAGTATATTTGAAAAACCTTGAGATGCTGCATTGAAATTATGTATTTAGGGTCCTGGTCAGCAGACCATCAAAAGAACATAGACTACTTACTAGGCCTTCCATGGAGGTGGTAGTGCTTGCATAAGGCCATCTCTCGCCAATGGTAAAAGATGTGTTTCACTGTCTGGGTCAATACCCAACTGTTGTGCATATTCTGAGACTTCTAGAGAGACAAAATATATTATAAAATTGAAGGTATAATTTTATCATGTAACAATAACAAAATCATAATATCAAACATATTTCATTTAAAAAAATCAAGTCTTATATTTTTTTCAACCATTTTACACACTTATATTGCATCAGTATTTCAAATTACTGAATAAAGTGGAAGTGTAATTTTATGATATAAAAGACGACACTCTGACCTAATGATTACGATTACTTCTTACTAAATATAAAAAACTGACTTTACGCACAGTTTTGTTAGCGTAATAAAGTGAAACATATTTTGAAAACTGACTTTACGCACATATTATTACAGTAAACAGTAGTGAATCATATTTTAAACATTCTATGTTAGTTCTTGCCTATTACAAAATTCAAAACACAAAATTTGTTAAAATATATAAGGTATATTTTCTAATACAGGAAATGGTGTAAAATAAAAAGAAATTAACAAAATTCAAATAACAATTTTACCTTCAGCAGACGGTTGGCTATTTTCATCAAAAACTTCACGACAAACAACCGCCGAGGAACTCATTGTTGTGAATTACATTCTAATTTTGCCAAGCTAAGGATCGAAACAAGAAATTATCTAGTCTCTTACACACTATTTGAAACATTTTATTTGTTTCTAATAAAACTGAAGAAAAAATGTTGGTGAAAATTTGGTAAACGATCTGACATTCACTGACATTTGAATTGTCAGTTATCTTGACATTTGACAATTCTATTTTGTTTTTTTTTGTTTCGGTTAATTACCTTATAAAAAAAAAGGCAACGGGAACTAATGCCCATACAGCCATTTCGTCAGTATTTTTTATTTCTTCTTTTTTTTGCATTAAAATGCTGGCGTAACACATTTCATACTTCTTGGGAGTATTCAACGCGAAATATATGATGACAGTCACTTTATGATGCTACTTGATGAGGTGGATAACCACAAAAAAGTTCTCATAGTATTCATATATTTTTCACACCATAATCACTTTTATTATAATAATCTTTTAGTGGTATACGTCAACACAAACACTTGAATAATAAAACTACGCCACTTTTATAACTCAATGTTCGCTACGACACAAGTAACTATAAAATCCCGCCAAACACTCTTTATGACTTTTTTAGTCATTCTCACAGATCAGCCCCCTTATTCTCAACTGTCGGATCACGGATTCGATTCGAAAAGTCACATGCCGTCTCGCTTTGACGCAGCGCGATAAAAAGTGACAGGTATAGAGTTTCCGAAATTCGAATTCTTTCCGACAGTTGAGAATAAGGGGGCAGTTCTCCTTTACAGGGATTCTCCCTGTAGTGGAACGGCAAAGGGATCAAGACCATACAGACATATCTTAAGTATTTTCTTCAATGGGCCTAATTCTGGGAACACACTTTATTCTAAATTTAAGTACAGTATATCTCTTTCCCGGAATAAGTCATAGGAAAAAGATAGCAAGAATCTGTTTAGAACTATCACTTAAATTTAGATAGATTTCAAAGAAACCATAGAAAATTTTAGACGGCATGTACTACATACGGAGGTGCCTCCTAAGCACTGCATTTTAGCACGTTCAATAAGGTCGAAAATTGAATGCACCTTTTTAAATGTGAATTAATTTGACTGCCATCCTTTTGTTTTTCATTTTGAGAGAAAGAAATAGACTGAACTTAAATTTAAACTTAGCATGTGTTCGCCAGAATTAGGGCCAATGGGCCTAATTCTGGGAACACACTTTAATTCTAAATTTAAGTACAGTATATCTCTTTCTCGCAATAAGTAATAGGAAAAAGATAGCAAGAATCTGTTCAGAGCTGTCACTTAAATTTAGATAGATTTCTAAGAAACCATAGACAATTTTAGACGACATGTACGGAGGTGCCTCCTAAACACTGCATTTTATCACGTTCAATAAGGTCGAAAATTGAACGCACGTTTCTAAATGTCAAATTATATGACAGCCATCCTTTTCGTATTTCTTTTGATAGAAAGAAATGCACTGAACTTAAATTTAGACTTAGCATGTGTTTACCAGAATTAGGGCCACTGTGTGATTATTTATTGCATTAAAATTCTAGAGTAACACATTTCAATCAAGTAAAAGTATTCTGTGATTTCAATGCACCTTGGGCAAGATTGAGGCGAAATGTGACGACAGTGTTCAAGAGGACCTCGGTGGCGTAGTGTTAGAGCGCTCTGGTTTTGATTAAGAAAACAAAGCAATTTTCGCCATGGTCGATCCTGGGATGGGTCAACCAAAAATTCTAATCTTCGAGGTACTCCGTGCTTAGGAAGGCACGTTAAGCTACTGGTCCCGGTTGTTACTGCAACCGCTTTAACCCACCAACCCGCATTGGGCCAGCGTGGTGGTGATATGGCCCAAACTCCTCATTTGTTTCTCTCATGTAGGTAGGCCTGTGCCTAGCACTGCGACGTATGTAGGATGATGATGATAAAATTCTCAACGTCTTTCATATCAAATTCACGTATTATATTACAATGATCTGGATTCTGGCGGGTACTAGGTGGTAGACCCATATGTAGGGTCGCCTGGGTAGGTACCACCGCCTTTCTTATTTCAGCCGTGAAACAGTTCGCTGTGTTTTGGATTGAAGGTAAAGGTAGCCAGTGTAATTATTGGGCATGGACGGCATTTCATCTTAAGCCTCAGGATGACAACGCACCTGCAATATCAAGTGCTTTTCCTTGTTATTGCAGGTGTCTATAGGCTGTAACCGCTTACCACCAGGTGGGCCGTCAGCTTGTTTGTCATCTAGTTGTATAAAAAAACTGGAAGATCATTGTAATATAAGAAGTCAACACAAATATTTATTTGCTTCATAAAACAAAACCAATTTTGTGGCTCGGATCAGAGACAATTTGTAATAAAAAACAGTACTGACACTATCAAATCCCACTAAAAGCACCCCATGGCTTTATTTGAAAAGGGTAAGGGAGTGATATCTTCTGACTGTCACAACATTTGGACGATTGGAGGTTGTAAATAAAAACATCACTTTGCCATTAATCTGTCAAGCGGTTTTATACTTCGGAGGTCGGGTCGGTTGACGAGTTATATGTAAGGATAACGTTATATGCCAGCGGAGCTGCGACGTATGTTTGCAGCTCGTGGATTGCCGGTCTTGGGTTTCGGGCATGGTTAGGGGACTATGTGCGGCTTGCACAGCCCGGTCCGTGCGTCAATGTACTGACGTGCGGATCAACCGAAGTTATGGGGGCGAGCGAGGAATAAAGAAATACTTAAGACATGGCCGTGTGAGCGGGCATTGCTTCCCTTTGCCTTGCCATTACATTGAGAATGAACAAAAAAATTACATCTGCCTTAAAATCTACAGCAAGGAGTGTTTGGCGGGAATTCGTGGTGGTGTCAGTCAAGATTTTTATTACCATAATTAAAAATTGTGTCAGAGCAAACTTTGTGTTATAAAAGCGGAGTAGTTTTATAAACCAAGTGTGTGTATACAACTAAAAGATTATTAGAATAAAAGTGATTATGGTGTGAAATACGAGAACGAGAATGAGAACTTTTTTGTGGTTATCCACCTCATCAAGTAGCATCATGTGGAGACTGTCATCATATATTTCTCGTCAAATACTCTTAAGAGGCATTGAAATTTGTAATACCAGCATTTCAATGCAATAAATGAAGAAATACTCAAGACATGGCTTTATGGGCATTAGTTCCCTTTTAGCCTTTCCTATAGAATGAACCAAAAAAAAATCTACAGCAATTAGGCTCAGAACAACTAAAGCTTTAGTTATTGTTCTGAGCAATTAGGCCATGTCCATAGTATTTCTTCGTCATAGAATACAGAGGTGCGTTCCGAGCCTACACT
This sequence comes from Nymphula nitidulata, assembly GCA_947347705.1. Taxonomy (NCBI): domain Eukaryota; kingdom Metazoa; phylum Arthropoda; class Insecta; order Lepidoptera; family Crambidae; genus Nymphula; species Nymphula nitidulata. Next base: position 16,805,562 of record OX374631.1, read on the forward strand.
CCAAACACTCCGAGCTGTTTTTTGCCTTGCTCTAAGGTGTGGAACGACACAAGTTGTTTTTATAACCTTAAATTTTGACAAGGAGTTCAATCATTATCTTAAACTAATACGAAGTCTTTCATTTCGCATTAATTTTTTTTGTATTCAGTCTGTATTTCAACTTTTATTTAAAATAAACTTCAAATAAGAATTCCTTTTTTGAGAATATCCATATCCCATCTCATTTGACGGATGGTCACTAATACATATGACGTTTTAAACGTCAAAGTGTTTTGTTACCATCAAAATTGATCGCCAAAAAGTTGCAACTCTCCAAGGCTCGGAACGGGGTAGTTGTGACAGCCACACGCCATGCCGAAAGAATCATATATTGATTGAATTATATATTTCGTGTCAAATACTTCCAAATAGCATTGAAATGTGTAACGCCAGCAATTAAATGCAATAAAAGAAGAAATAAAGAAATACTGAAGACATGGCTGTATGGACCTTCGTTCCCTTTGCCTTCCCTTTATAGGGAGAATTAACAAAAAAAACAAAATATGGAGTATTTGGTGGGTTTTAATGGCGTCGGTCAAGATTTTTATTACAATAATTAAAAATTGTGTCGGAGCGAACTTTGTGTTATAAAAGTGGTGTTGTTTTTTATGCAAAGTGTTTGTGTTGACATACAACTAAAAAGTTAAAAGAATAAAAGAGATTATGGTGTGAAATACGATGAGAATTTTTTTGTGGTTATCCACCTCATCACGTAGTACATAAGGAGACTGTCATCATATATTTCGCGACAAATACTCCCAAGATGCATTGAAATGTGTAACACCAGCATTTCAATGCAATAAATGAAGAAATAAGAAATACTGAAGACATAGCTGTATGGACATTAGTTTCCGTTGCCTTACCCTTGTAGGGATAATAACGCATAAAAAAGGAGTGTTTGGCGGGTTTTAATGGTGTCGGTCAAGAATTTTATTTCAATAATTAAAAATTGTGTCGGAGCGAACTTTGTGTTATAAAAGTGGTGTTTTTTTATATGCAAAGTGTTTGTGTTGACGTATACAACTAAAAAGTTATTAGATTAAAAGTGATTATGGTGTGAAATACGATGAGAATTTTTTGTGGTTACCCACCTCATCAAGTAGCTCATAAGGAGACTGTCATCATATATTTCGCGTCAAATACTCCCAAGATGCATTGAAATTTGTAACACCAGCATTTCAATGCAATAAATGAAGAAATAAGAAATACTGACGACATGGCTGCATGGGCATTAGTTCCCTTTGCCGTCTCGGTATAGGGAAAATTATTAAAAATAAACAAAAAAATCCTTTGATGCTACTATTCCGGTGTATTATATTCCTCTATGCTACTATTATTTGATCTGTGGGTGTGGATTGAGTGAACTATTTATTTTACTGATTCTGTTCTGAAAATCTGAACTAGTTTTTCAATTCGTAATTGCAAAATCTAAGTGATAATTTTAAAATGAGTTCCGTAAAAGATGTGGCTACACTTTACCAGAACTTGAAAACAGAATGGAGCAAAAAGCCACATAAACTTGACAAATGCGGAGAATTACTAAATAAAATTAAGGTGAGTTTGCGAGATGACAATGCAATTTCTTATTTTGATGAAGTTTTTCTGAATTACCCTTGAATTTTAGGTGGCATTAACGCAGTTCAGCTTTCTTCCTAGTAATAATGCGGCTGCAAACCAGAAAGAATTAATTCTTGCAAGAGATGTTCTAGAAATTGGAGCACAATGGGCCGTGGCTGTAAAAGATGTAAAAGCCTTTGAACGTTACATGTCTCAACTGAAATGTTACTATTTTGATTACAAGTAAGTTCTATAATATCTAAACTGTATCTGTAGGTACTTTGAATTCATTTCTTTTTGCCAAACAAGAAGTAACTGATTGTTTGTTTGGTTTGTTTAAATATACTAATTTCTCAAGACTAGACTGACACCCTTTATTTTTTTCACTTGATCTTTATTCTATACGCCTGTTATATAAAACCTACATTACAGCATAGTGAATGCACTCCCGATATTTCTCTTGCTCAGACTACTAAAACCACAACATTATTTCAATCAATTCTAACATCAACCTGTCATGCCACAGATTCCAAACACAATTCGTTTTTAATTTTCATAATCCTCCGAGGGTATTCTGCAACTTGACAGATTAATCCTTTATTATTACATTTGAAAACATATAGTCTTTACCTTAAATTCACACTAATGTCCGTTTTCACTAACCATTCCGTTTTAAATTTTACAGAGATCACCTGCCAGACTCATCATTTATGTATCAACTTCTTGGCCTGAACCTTCTCTTTTTGCTGTCTCAAAATCGAGTGGCTGAGTTCCACACTGAGTTGGAAAGATTTCCTGTAGATGTTATTAGAGCTGATCCATATGTAAGACACCCAATTGCTTTGGAGCAGTACTTGATGGAGGGCAGCTATAACAAAATATTTTTGGCTAAGGTATGGCTTTGATATTTGTTGTTCCGGTTTATGTAATGTAGGGAGCTATTGGAATTAGTAAAGTTTAGTTTGTGTTGTGTATGTAAAACTCCTAGTTATTTAATTCACATCCGATTTTTAATGTCCAAGTTAAATAATTTATTACTTTACTACAGTCTACATTTCACAATCAATCATTATTGACAGTGATAGCCATTTGTAAAGTCTATGTTGAGTAAGTTATTTTTGATTCATAATTTGCTTCATTGTGTACAAAAATTAATAAGAAGTAACAATCAGTGCAAAGAGAATTTAAGATGGGATGATGAAATAAAGTGGACAGCAGGAGAGTTATGGACAAGAAGAGCGAGAAATAAAAAAGGATCGATACCTTTTATGACAGCCTTTGTCAAAAGGCCAACTGTTAACTTGTAGTTACAGCATGAGAAAAAAAAAGGAATGTGTCTTATAAATGTATATTTACCATTTTTAAGTTAATAGAAATTGATAACAAAAATTAGATGACTATTATAATAATCATGGTTACTTATGTAATGTTATTATTGTAATTAAAAGAAACAAAATTCATTGAGAAAATACAAATACGAAAGGTAGGTAGTCTATTTAGTTTTTTCTGCGAGCTGACAATTACATTTGTTTATTTTAAATATTTTCTAGGGCAATGTTCCAGCAGAAAGCTACACCCTCTTTATGGACACTCTTCTTGACACAGTGAGGGGAGAGATTGCAGCATGTATTGAAAAAGCTTATCTGTGTATCCCTTGTGCTGAGGCAGCAAGAAGGCTAAATCTGGCATCACAACAAGCTGTGCTAGAATATGGAAAGAAGGTAACTTATTTATTATGACTCCTTAGAGACCATAAGAACAAGATAGACAGAACGCTTAGAGACAGCGAGTGACGCCGCGCAAACTAATCCTCAATTTAAAAGTCATCTGATTCGAGTCGCAATGTGACCGCATGCGCTATTTCGAACGCACGTCGCGAGACATCGTATTATTTCCTTTTGATATGCCATCCTGTGTCATAAAAACATGTAAAAACTGTTCAGAAAAACAGAAGAAAAGTGTAGATATCCCATTTCACAGCAATTTTAATTTGTACTACCAATTTGAAATCGTTTTCAAAGAAATTATATTTACATAAATTTGGAACACAAAACATAGATATTCGATACAGATAATCACTGTGGCTTCGTTCTCATAATATATTCTAAAATAGTACATTCGCAAATGGCTATTACAATAATGTGATCTCCCACGTTACATACGCAAGGAAGTGGCAACCTAAGTTAATAAATAAAACTACAAAATATATATGCAATAATTCTTTTAAGAGTCAAAAAGACGATGAGAATTAAAACATGGGTTTTGTGTGTTCACTCTTTCCTATTACATGGGGTCCTTCAAGAGAGGCATGAAAAGCACCTTTTGGGCCGGCAAGGTGGAGGCGGCTAGTGAAATGTCTATTGCACTAGCTGTCTTCACATATGAACTCTCCTTACCGCTTCACATCAGGTGGTGTTGGGTCAATTGCCATGCTTTGAATAAAAAAAACATTTAATATCATATAAATTAAGAATGAAAGTACATTACAATTTACATTACCTTAAGTCAGGGTAAACAGTCAAATAATTGCAACATTACACACACGATGGTGTTCATATACTTGTGGGTCACGCACACAAAGCGCAAAAAGGCTCGAATCGTTATGTCTATCTTGTTATATGACTCATAAACATCATATACTTACTTAAAAAATTACTAGGCCTTATACGTGCCACATTGTTTTATAAATCTTATCATAAGCATCCTTATGATAAGATTTATTAAACATTTTACACTAGTCCGGGTTTTAGTTGCTTTATTATTTTTATACATCTTATTTTATTTAGTGTGTTATCTGTCTGTTACATTTTAAAAGCAAGAAGCCCTCTGGTTGTAGCAGAATACCAGTGCTTTGTTCACATCCCGCGGTGTGAACAAAATCCAGTCACTGAGTTGCGACCCTTTTGCACTTCTACAACGCACACAATTATTGTTGTTTAATGTGTATTGTTATACCTAAGTAACTGTTTTGTTCAAATTCAAACTGTATTTGTGTGTGATGAAGAAATGAAAATAAATCTTTTATCTATCTATCTACGTAACGTTGCCTGCCAGCTTGTGCGATTGGTATCCGATTAAATACAGATTCTCTAATTTTTTAAGGGGATTCCCCGTGCACACTTGTGACACCAATTGATTGTTATTAATTATGGTGAATTTAGAACATAATAAACAAAAACGCTTTAGAGAATTGCTAAAGAACGGTATTTGTAATTTTTAAAGATGTATCTTGTATAAATTGTCTACCTATAAGTAACCAATTTTTTTATTATTGTTAAACGGGGCCACTTTAGGCAATAATGAAAAAATAGGTACATGTAGAGGAATATCTTATACCAAGCACATCTCAAAAAAATTACAAATACCATTCTTTAGTCATTCACTAAAGCGTTTTTGTTTATTATGTTCTATATTCACCACAATTATTATAAATCAAGTAGTGTTGCTAGTATCGACGAGGTATCGCCGGTTGTGAGTTGACATATCGGTCGCGTGTAACTAACGCTACTATACATTTTCCATGTCTTTATGTGTTACTTTATTTGGATACCTTTAATAATGATACCCGAATTTAGATTTACCGGTTATTAGCATTAATTTCATTGAATATTATAATTATGATGTAACAGAGAAACTGGATTCTTGGAGCAGACAACTGTTACCACTTCAATGCCGCTGAGGAGACGTGCGCCGCCGCCGCCGGTGTGCTGCCTTCATCAGAACTTGCAGAACAAACCATAGAATATGCTAGACATCTTGAAATGATTGTGTAATCAGTTTTACTTAGACTAACTCATACAATTATTAATAACAATAACAAATATATTTCTCTTCATAACTTTTTTATTTGTCAATCTTTATTTATATACGTTTGAAGGTATGAGATGACCCTGTGGATTTTTTCTAGTCGTATTTGCGTTAGACCCTCACAATCACGACTTGACTTCGTGTTTTTTAACACCCGAACGATTATTTTTAAAATACCGACGATTCGGTTAAGCGGTTAAATCACAGGGTTATCCCAAGCCCTTAAAACTTGAGCAGTCATCCGGATAAATTGCGGGTTCGGCCCCCGACCCAGGACATTTTTTAGTTTAAGATACTTAAATAATCTTTCAAACTTTTATTATTAAGTTAAAAATAAAATTAACAATATGTAGAAGACAAGCAAGTGGACAGGCCACCTGGTGGTAAGTGGTTACTGTCGCCTGTAGACACCTGAAACAATAGAGGAGAAAAAAGCACACCTGGTGTTACAGGTCATTTAAGTTACGAAGATGAAAAAATATGTATGAATAGGATAAAAAAAATATTTAGCTTATTAAACTTGAGTTAGTGTCTAAATAAAGATGAACAGTAAGTATATAAAAAAAATGTGCTATGTATGCTGACGTATTTCACTTACCGGGAGATAAACCCAGCAATATACCTCATGGCGACGACCCTGCCACGTCTAAGAACTGTACCATTATGAAGAAATGAAAAAACTTAGAACAAGCTCAAGAAGAATGATGGAAATGAGAAGACTGACAGGAAGAATAATAGCATAAGAAGATACCACAATATAGAAGATCGGCAGTACCAGAAAAATGTAGCCAACTACAGAAAATATGAAACAAAAGAAGAAAGAAGCGGACGGGTCAAGGATGTTGTCCAGGCTATAGCCCGGCCCAGTTGGAGCGGAGTCCAGGGATATCCCGGCCCACGGAGTCCAGGGAATAAGCCCGGCCCAACCAGCGAGCGAAGCCAATATTTTTGGACCATGCTCAGTAATTACGCTGCGAGCTCTCCCTTCAATCCAAAACAAGGCGAACTGTTTCACGGCCAAAATAGGAATAGGAAAGGAGTTTACTTCATTTTTTTTATATTTATCCGTTTATTTGTGGTAAAAAAACTGATTTAGGTTCGGGCTTAAAATAATAATTTAACATCTAAATTAAACGCGAGTTAAATGCGGCTATGTGGGTTTTATTTCAAACGTGTAGTGCTCGCGAAAATGACACATACAGTAAACAACACTAAATACAATAGGCGACCTTATTGCTAAGAAGCGATCTCCTCTAGTACACGCGTTAGTTTTGAAACCAGACCAAAATTCGGGTGCGCCAGCAAAATAATGTATATTTTAAGTCCTCCTGAGGGTCTAGACATGATACATCATCATTTCATCCGAGACACGCCCACTGCTGAGCATAAGCCTCCCCCAGGGAACTTTTAGACAAGATTACAGATCACTAATATAATCACAAGATGCCTTTTGATAATCGCTAAAAAAATGTATGGGATTTATTACCATACATTTTTCATACATACCCAGTTAGCAATAGTCATAAGTCATAACAGATGGCCACCATGATTTGCAGAACTACTCATGTTTTTCACTATAAAGTCATCGACTTCTTGCTTTGTAAAGCAGTAATGTTTAGGCAATTAAATCAGTGATATATCACTTCGGTCATAAGTTGGTGAGTGGCCCGCGGGAAAGTTTGGACCAAAGTGAACTGACGCGAACAAAGCTGACGTAAGACAAAATTTTTATCAGGTATAGGTATCTAAGAAGGTATTCTATATAACTTTCTTAGTCACCTCTTCAACACCAGCCTATATACGTCCCACTGCTGGGCACAGGCATTCCTATATGGGAGTAACATATAAGGAGCTTGGGCCATAACACCACCACGCAGGCCCAATGCGGGTTGGTGAGTTAAAGCGGTTGCAGTAATAACTGGGACCAACGGCTTAACGTGCCTTCCGAATCACGGAGGAGCTCGAGATTATAAACGATTGACCCATCTCGGGATCGGCCATGGCGAAAGTTGCTATGTTTCGTAATTGAAACCGAGCTCCCAAACCACTGTTACCGAGCTCCTCAACTTTGGAAATTTTTGACTTCTTAATCACGATAAAATTATTCAGTTTTTCCTACACTTTTTTCCTCATTACTATCGTTTTCGTCTTTCTTAATTCGAACCCTCGCTTTATAAGCTGCTTTAGCCCGGTAAATGGCTCAAGTAGAGGCTAGAGCTCAAATAATGACTACTACCTACGCTAGTACACACGGCCGCACATCAAGTATAACAGTTGCACTACGAAAGCCGTCTCTACCTATTACGATCGCAGTGTTAAGGTCAAACTGTTAAGCTTGATGTGCTGTCGACTGTACAAGTGGAAACTAGTAGCTGCCGCTATTGCAGCAATAAGTCGGTACGTAGACGAGTAACGTAAGCGTACCTACCTTTTTTTACGCTAGAAACCCCTTTATGGGTACTTGGGGGCTTTCCCTTGGGTTATGTGCTCCGGCTGAAGGCCGGTTTACCCACTAAAAACTGAACCTGCACACACGCGCTAATTGGTAAATTAATGGTAATGGTTAATTGGTATGAAGGGTACTTCATACCACATGCTCATCGCAAACAACTCGGGTTGCGCAATATTTCGGGTTCGACTTTGGTGAAAGTGCCATGGGTATTCAGCACTTTTCGGCCGAATGCGGGTGTATTTGGATGAGTAGCGAAGCTCCCCTCCACTATTCCACACCCCTGGCTAGGGAAGTGAAACTGCTGTAGCGCGCGCGCGCGCAACGTTGCCTCACACGGCCGAGCCTTTCAGCGGATCGGGTTCCCCAGGGGATCCTCTTCCCAGGACCTTTCCGCAGTCGCCTTTCAGTGCCACCACGTCTTCACAGAAGTCAGCGACCGCCTTCCAATACCTCTCGATGCCGACCATCTTTTGGATGACAGTCGGCAGGGAGAGGTCTCTTCCGATGACTGCGGTGAAGACAGTACGCTGTGCCGACCACACCGGACATACTTCCAGCTGCGCGGCGTCCACGCCGTAGCTACATTCGTGACAGCGCTTGCTCATTTCCCCTACGGCGACCTTAAATAGGTAGCACCCGAAACATCCATGTTCTGACAACACCTAGGTCAGCTGGAAGGTGAACGCGCCATGCCCTCTGCGGATCCATGTGGCCAAAAGTGGCCGGATCTTTGCGACAGTACGTGCGCCCGCAACAGTGTTTTCCATGCGCCGCCGGCGCCGCCACGCTCTCATAGTCGTCATTCATGTGAATGATAATGGTTGCCAGCGCTTTGGCCTCTCTAATCCCCCGCTCATGTCGTAGTTCCGGCAGGTTTGCACCGCCTTACATGGTGCGGTAGCCGCGCACGACAGCGTATCCGTACCTAAAGGCTGATTTACACTTGCATAAGTACAGTAGCGAGTTAACTTGCGGTCTTGGCGAGTTAAGTTCTTAACATTGTTTGGACGGGAATTTGAACTTAACTCGCCAAGACCGCAAGTTAACTCGCTACTGTACTTATGCAAGTGTAAATCAGCCATAAAGCAACTATGTCCATGTATACTTCAGCCAACTTTAATAAAGAATAAAATGTGAACATACAACTGTAATTTTTGTGAGATGAAAAGGAATAGTGAGTGAAAGGGACAAACCCATACAAAATGACCTATGGTTTTGGTTTATTGACATTTATTCTTTATTTATGTTGGCTTATGTAGGTATAGGTAAGTGTAATTTTTTTATGTAGGTAAGTAGTACCAATGCACACCGCGTCTAATAAGCGCGTTTTAGGAACGCCCGTCAACAGCGCGTTTTTCAGTCCACATAGCAGCAGTTTGATTTAGAGCCAGCGCACATATACAATTTCAAGTTGGCCAACTAAATCGCAGAATGTCTAATAGGCATAGAATCTTATGATACCCCGCACATTATATCAACTAAATAGTTGGCCGACTATCGGCCGATAGCCCGCACACTATAACAACTTACAGTCGCACGGTAAGATGCAGTGTGACCAGACCCGTGCGCGTGATTTCCCCACGCTTGGATTTTTGCCGACGGGCACGTAGCCGCCGCAGCCAGTCGATCTCTGCATTCTCTTCTTGTAACAAATGAAAAAATAGAACTACTGATCGACGAAGTCCAAAAAAGGCAAGCCCTTAAAAAACTTATCTGGGTAACATCTCAGTTTAGAATATAAGGTATGATGTTTCCCACGCTCTAATCTGTCACTTAATATCCGATGCACCCTAAATGTTTTGTTCTGTTTTCGTCTTCTTTATATTAAGTTAAGAAGTGCGTTGTTTTTCCGCATTTTATCGCAGGCTTCACCGCGCTAGCAACACTGTCCACCAACCAAGTCGACGAAGTGTGCGGCCTATGAAAGCACGCAATTTAGTTGTTCGATAGTTGGCCAACTTGAAATTGTATATGTGCGGTGTCTCTTAAACGCGAGGCTGGAAAAAATCAGAAACTGGAAAAAGGCCTACAAGCTACGTCTGCGTTGCGTTCGTGTCGCGTTTGTATCGATACAAACGCGCGTTAACGTACGCGGTGTGTATATTGGAGTAATATTGGGCCTAATTCTGGCGAACACATGCTAAGATTAAATTTAAGTTCAGTCTACCTCTTTCTCTCAATATGAATACGAAAAGGATCGCTGACTTAAAATTTGACATTTAGAAACATGCATTCAATTTTCGACTTTATTGAACGTGTTAAAATGCAGTGTTTAGGAGGCACCTCCGTACATGCCGTCTAAAATTGTCTATGGTTCCTTTGAAATCTCTCTAAATTTAGATGACAGCTCTAAACGAATTCTTGCCATCTTTTTCCTATTATATATTGCGAGAAAGAGATATCCTGTACTTAAATTTAAACTTAGAGTGTGCCGCCAGAATTAGGCCCATTATTCTATAGTGTATAGGCTGATACATATACAAATTAGAAATGGTACAGAATTGCACTGTGAAAGCCGCCTCAGCACTGGTCTTACTCCGTTCGTTTAATACGAACGTAAGTAAGACCAGTGCCGAGGTCAAACTGTTAGTCTTGATCTGCTGTCGACTGTAGATACTACCTATTATTTAACTTGAATATCGATGATTAGTGAAATAATTATCCGACGTTGGGTTCAAATATATAAGAGAGATATTTGTATCATGGGTATCTATGATGGGTATGATACAAATATCGATATTTGAACCCGGAAACAGAATAACCTTAAAATTTAATAAAATGGGATAAAGTATGTTGCTCATTCTTCCTGTAATAGGAAGGCAAAGGGTACTAATGCTTATACAGTAGTAGTTCTTTATTTCTTCATTAATTGCATTGAATTGAATTGAATTGTTGGAAGAATTTGATGCGACATATATGATGACAATCTCCATGTAATGCTATTTGGTGAGGTGGATAACCACGAAAAAGTTCTCATCCTCTATCACACCATAATCACTTTTATTCTATTAATATTTTAGTTGCACGTCAACACAAACACTTGGTTTATAAAATTACACTACTTTTATAACATAAACTTCGCTCCGACACAATTCTTAATTATTGTAATAAAAATCTTGGCTGACGCCACAAAATCCCGCCAAACACCCCTTTTTTCATTCTCACTGTAAAGGGAAGGCAAAGGGAACTAATACCCATTCAGTCATGGTCTTAGGTATTTCTTTATTTCTTCATTTATTACATTGAAATCCTGGTGTTACACATTTCAATGCACGTTGTGAGAATTTGATGCGACATTTATGATGACAGTCTCCATATAATGCTATTTGGTGAGGTGGATAACCACGAAAAAGTTCTCGTCGTCTTTAACACCATAATGACTTTTATTCTAATAATCTTATAGTTGCACATACAAACACTGTCTTGTTTTATAAAACTACACCCCTTCTATAACACAAAGTTCGCTCCGACACAATTTTTAATTATTGTAATATAAATCTTGACTGACACCACAAAATCCCGCCAAACACCTCTTTGCCTTGCAATAAAGGAAGCATTTATTTTATTTTATGACTCTGGCTTCAAGTAATTTTAAGGCAACCATGAAATGTGTTTATTCATTATTATTGTTCACTTATAGCATTGGAGTGCAAGTGTAACATTGCAAAGCATCTTTGGAGAGTTTAGCGCTAAATATACGTAGTCAGTCTTCACATGATACTTTGATGAGGTGGATAGTGAATATAAATTACTTATCAACATCTTTAATGGCTTTCACACTAAGTTTAACATAATTAAAATGTATTTTCAGATCAACAGAAACACTAAACACGTTTCACCAAACTACACCAGTTTTATGACAGTGTTCGCTTGGGTACAATTTTGTAATTATTAGATTAACACTAAATCTTTACAATCATCATTAAATGACGGCAAAAACACGTTTTATAAAGGCCTTAGAGAAGGCAAATTAATCCAGATTATCAGCCCCCCATAACAAGATGTCTTGCGATAATCGCTATCGCTAAACGGAAAATTATGGAATTAGACATTTAACGGTTGACAGCTATTTGAGGGCTTACAGCTATTTTTTTATTTAGCGACAGCGATGGTCAAAAAGCATTTTGTCGAAGGGGCCAATGGGCCTAATTCTAGGAACACACTTTAATTCTAAATTAAAGTACAGTATATCTCTTTCTCGCAATAAGTAATAAGAAAAGGATAGCAAGAATCTGTTTAGAGCTGTCAAATAAATTTAGATAGATTTCTAAGAAACCATAGACAATTTTAGACGGCATTGTACGGAGGTGCCTCCTAAACACATTTTATCACGTTCATTAAGGTCGAAAATTGAACGCACGTATTTAAATGTCAAATTATATTTATTTATTTATTTATTTATTTATTTCTCTTTCACAATATAGCCATTACACAGATTATGATTAAAAATACAAATCAATTCAATAACTATATTGTGAGAGACTGGCGTCCGTACTAGGAAAACCTGTGTTACAGATTACCAGGCTCTCACCACCTCACTATTAGCTAATTCATAGATATTTTTACAAAAAGGGCCAATTTTAACAATAGTTTAGATAGGAATCAAAGTTACACATTCTTTGACATTAGTCAATTCAATTACTCATTTTTTGAATAGGTAATCGTTACAAAATCAGAACAATTAAATGTGTGTGTGTGTGTGTGTGTGTGTATGTGTGTGTGTGTGTGTATGTGTGTGTGTGTGTGTGTGCAAGCGCGCGTGCGTGCGTGTGTGTGTGTGTGTGCGTGCGTGCGTGTGTGTGTGTGCGTGCGTGCGTGTGTGTGTGTGTGTGTGTGTTTGAGATTATGAGCTATTTGCTTTAGTTCAGAGTATGAAGTAAATCTTCTGTCTCCTTATATGTCCGGTCAAGCAACCATGAGGTAAGTTTCCTTTTACAGTAGACACCAGTTAGCGGATAAATAGACAAAGACTGGTTTACTCTATTATATAGGTAAGGGCCTAGAAAGCAGTAGAACCTTTGGGTAAGCCTTAATTTAAATCCTAGTACTTGGCAAACTTTGTTTTTACGTCGTTTGTTTTTGTTGAGAAGAGGGTCATATGATAATTGTGAGTGTTGTTTGAGCAGGGTTTGCATAATGAAGATTTGGCGGACTGTTAGGACCTTAGTTTTCTTGTACAGTTCTGTTGTCGGAAAAAAGAACGGAAGGGAATAGCTTACTTTTAGAACGGCTCTCTGCGCACGTTCTAGGTGTATAAGATGGGATTTAGCTGCACCACCCCATGCTGTGATACAATATGATAGGATAGACTGGCACAAAGCGAAGTAGACCATCTTTATGACACTTTCATCAGCAACATGGCGTAGATTTTTAAATATAAAAATTAGTTTTCGAACTCTGCTAGTTAGTTGGTCAATATGGGATTGAAAGGTCAAGTGCTTATCTATTATCATTCCTAGATATTTTATGGTATCCGTGTACTGGAGTTTCTGACAAGAACATATGGAAGTGGAGGGGTCAGAGCAGGTATGTGCAATTATAGAGAAAGAAAACTTATACGGATGGTTTGCTTTATTTGGAGAAAAGGCGATGTATTTAGTTTTATCAACATTCAATGTGAGCAGATTATTATCCAGCCACTGGGTTACCTTGTTAAGTCCAGCCTGAGTGAACTGATAGGTTTCTTCCCAAGTGTCACCTGAGAAAAGTAAGGCTGTGTCATCTGCGAATGTTATTAGTTTCCCATTTTGTAGCTGTAGGTTGCAGAGGTCATTTATGAACGTTAGGAACAATGTCGGACCCAATATACTGCCCTGTGGGACTCCATAAGAGATAGGGAGGTCGTCACTACGAATGGCTTCGATCAAAACACACTGCGTTCGCTCTTTTAAGTAACTATCAAAGAGTCTAAGTTGAGTTCCTCGTACGCCAAGGCTTTCCAGTTTGTGAAGAAGTAATGGTATAAAGACCGTGTCAAATGCTTTTGCAAGATCTAGAAATACGGCAATGACCTTTTTATTATTATCCAGATTAGTAACTAAGAAATTAGTAAGTTCATGAACTGCGTCGTTTGTTGATCTTTTTGCACGGAAACCGAACTGTGAGTTTGATAAAAGGTTTTTAGTCTCTAAATAATTGGTCAATCTTTTGTTGATAATTTTTTCTAAAATTTTTGAAAGCGACGGTAATATAGAAATTGGGCGATAATTACTGACACAGTCTCTATCTCCATTCTTATGTATGGGATGTACTAGAGCGCGTTTGAAGTTTGACGGGAATATACCAGATGTCATTGATAGGTTACATATGTGAACCATACTAGGAGCAATAACATCATTGAATCTTTTTATGAGGGAATTAGGGATATTGTCTTTACCAATAGCACAAACCTGTTTTAGATTTGCTATTATTGTTTTTACCTCTTCTATATCTGTAGGGAGTAAGCAAAAGGAGTGAGCATTAGATGTGATTAAAGGTGTATGAGCAATGGGCTTATGTGTTTTGGTCAGTATATTTTCAGCTAGATTTTTTCCAACATTAGCGAAGTATTGGTTTACTCTGTTTGCTGATTCTCGAGGATCACTAGTTGTTAATAACTCTAAACAGGAGCGGTTTGGCCAAATGACAACCATCCTTGTCGTATTCCTTTTGATAGAAAGAAATGCACTGAACTTAAATTTAGACTTAGCATGTGTTCACGAGAATTAGGGCCAATAAAATATCTTTGGAGTGTTTGGTGTTAAATACAGGTTGGTGCTGTCAATACGACAATAAATTAAAACATGGGCTGTATTAGTTGATAGAAATGGTCTCTTTCAAAAACATCGTATTCATTTGATAATTTCATGACATTTGTATGAAATAATATGACATAGGCTGCATTGTTTCATAGAAATATCATGAAATTATTAAATGAATAAGATGTTTTTGAAAGTGGCAAACCATTTCTATGAACTAATATAGCCCATGTTTCAATTTATTGTCGTATTGACGGCACCACCTGTATAATAGGATGACTGTTACTGTATTTATACTTAGGTTTAGTGTGACTTATGAATTAGGCACAATGTCAAAGGAATTTAACAATAGCGATAGCGAAAGTCAAAAAGCTGGTCTAGGGGGGGGTGATATGTCGGGTCTGAGGATCTAGAATTCTAGACGATATGCCATTTGACAAGCGTTATCTCTAAATGGTAATTGCATAAAAATTTGACATTTGCGCTCGAAAGTCAAGCGAGATATCATGTCAAATCCCATACATTTTCAACTCTTAGGGATGTGATTATAGAAAGGCATCTAGTGTAGGCTTTCTGAAAGAGAAGCTTTAAGAAGATTAAGGAATTTAAATTTTTGATCAAAAGTGGGTAAGGCAATGAATAAAATAATTTATTCAAACAAGCTGTATTTGGAAATCATAAATTTACGAAGGGTCTTCATTCAAAGTATCCAAGTCATCCAGTTTCAATAATTTCATAAAGTTATCCAACGCCATTTTCAAGTTCCAATTTTTTAGCACCAAACATCTGAAATAACAAACAGGATTAATCTATTCCTACATAGTTATAGTTACAACGGCAAATTTCAACAAACGCAAATTAATTAATTAAAAACGCAAATTCAATAAGCGAAATTAATCTTAATTTGTTTAAACCTTTCACTAGCTTTCTTGTTTAATTTGGTTATCTGCATAAAAATTTCTATTAATTTTTCTTTCAGATCTTCGGTAGGTTGTGATTCCAATACAATGCTTAATTTTTTAGGCTTCACCTGAAAATTATGTGTATATGTTAACAAATCATTAAAAGTAAAATAGTTTTCAGAATAATAATTATATACTGATGATAGCATTATCAAATAACATTATAATCTATGTGGGGAAATAAAACATAGATATTTTTTATCTGTACAATTTTACGGAATGGCAATATTCCATCGATCTGCCGACGCCGCTGTCAAATAATCGTGTGTGACTTGCGGAGAAAACAGATTCAATTTACTTTGTTGATTTTCAACATATAATTCTAAAAAGCAAAAATGAAGAAAACTCAGACAAGATCAAAAACTTTGAACGATCCCGTTATAGTCTCCCGTGTGAAGAACTATCTTGCAGAGAACGTGGACAAGACATTCGTCGATGTTAGTCAAATGGCGCGTTCTCTCAAAGAGCGTTACCGTGAATACAATAACAGGGGAGATAGCGCCTTTTGCCAGATGGTTGAAAGTGCCTATAAAGTCGTATTGCAAAGTTATGGCTTAGATGGTGCATCTACTTCGGAAGGATCCGAGGAAGAATCTGATCTAGAGCTATTAGACGAAAACAACAGTGCCCTAAACGATCGCTTACTTGCTATGTATAAAATGCAAGATAAAAAGCGACCAGCCTCCACTCGTCGGGCCACTGACAAATCTGGGGAACCCATAGATATCATCAGCAGTGACGAAGACGGCTCTGCCGCGCCAAAGTTACCAAAAATTAATGATCAAATTACCATAACACCCCACATACCATCATCTAGAAATGCAAATAGCACTGCCATCGAAAATACACCCAAACCTCAACAAAACATGGTGGCAGGAGATAAAAAGAAAAAAGTTGAGAGTAATAAAATAGCCCCAAGCAAGAAAAAGTTTGAGGCTGGTTCACCTAAATTTGTTAAGGTTAGTTTTGAAGACATTGGTGGTATTTCTGATATAATAACTCAAATCTGTGATCTGATATTGCATATGAGGCACCCAGAAGTTTATAATAAGTTAGGTATTAAAGCACCAAGAGGTGCACTATTGCATGGACCTCCTGGGACAGGAAAAACTTTGCTAGCCCATGCCATTGCGGGAAAACTACAACTTCCACTTATAGCAGTAACTGGGACAGAGTTAGTTGGTGGAGTGTCTGGTGAATCTGAAGAGCGCATTAGGGAGCTTTTTGAGAGAGCTGTTTCTGTGGCTCCAAGTGTATTATTTATAGATGAGATTGATGCTGTGTGTGGAAACCGGGTACATGCTCAAAAAGATATGGAGAAGCGAATGGTTGCTCAACTATTAGCTAGCTTAGATAGTTTGAGTGATAGTAATGAGTCAGTTCTCATACTTGCTGCCACAAATAATCCTGATGCATTAGACCCTGCACTAAGAAGAGCAGGCCGTCTTGAGCAAGAAATTACCTTAGGTATACCGTCATCAAAAGCTAGGAAAGAAATCCTGTCAATATTATGTAAAAATTTAGTTTTAAATGAAGATGTTGACATGACTGTATTGGCTCAAATAACACCTGGATTTGTTGGGGCTGACTTACAGGCTCTTGTCAATAAAGCAAGCACTTATGCTGTAAAGAGAATTTTTTCTGAGATCAGAGCTTATGATGCAGAATCACAAAAAAAAGTTGAACAAACACAGCCAAGTGAAGATGTAGCAGTAGTACAAAATGGTGACAAAGAAAGAGAAGAGGTGACGAAAGAAGAAGGAGACACTCCTAAAAGTGATTTAGATGTCGTACCACCAGAAAATTCTGATAATCCTCCAGAAACTAATGAGGAAAAAACACCTATAACTGAAATAAATAATGTCCCTAGTGAAGTTACTAAGAAGGTGAGTGACCCAGTTGATGAAGTATTAAGTCTTTTAGAAGATGCCATGCCATATTCTCTTGACAAATTATCTGGACTCTCTATTCAGCAGGAAGATTTTGTAAAAGCTTTAAAGACTACAAAACCATGTTCTGTTCGGGAAGGTATTGTCACTGTGCCAGATGTTTCATGGGATGATGTTGGTTCATTAAACCAAGTGCGCAAAGACTTACAATTGGCTGTTTTGGCACCAGTTAAGTATCCAGAACAATTAAAGAAACTTGGTCTGGCTGCTGCTAGTGGAGTGTTACTTTGTGGGCCCCCTGGTTGTGGTAAAACCTTACTGGCTAAAGCAGTTGCTAACGAAGCAGGAGTTAACTTTATATCAGTGAAAGGTCCTGAGTTACTAAATATGTATGTTGGTGAGAGCGAGCGAGCTGTTCGAACCTGTTTCAGGCGTGCGCGTAATTCCGCGCCATGTGTAATATTTTTTGATGAATTTGATGCCTTGTGTCCCAGGCGTACATCTCAAGATCACAATGGAGCAGCACGAGTAGTAAATCAACTATTGACTGAAATGGACGGTATAGAGGGTAGAGAAGGTGTTTTCGTGTTAGCAGCATCAAATAGGCCCGATATTATTGACCCTGCTGTGTTGCGACCTGGTCGTCTTGATAGAGTAATGTATGTTGGTATGCCAGCAAGAGAAGATAGGTGTGACATACTTCAAAAATTAACCAAAGATGGCACACAACCCAAATTAGGGCCAGATGTAGACCTGGAAGTGATTGCTGGCCTCACAGATGGTTACACTGGTGCAGATTTAGCAGGACTGGTAAGGGCTGCAGCAACAAATGCATTGACAAACCAGATTGCTAATGGCACTATTGATTCTGAAGAAGACATATTTATTGTGTTTGAAGATTTCAGAACAGCTCTTACTAAATGTAAACCTTCTGTGTCTTCAAAAGAACAACTACATTATGAGAAGTTGAGAATAAAGTATGCATCTGGAGCTGATGATAAGTATATGGAAATGGAGACTGAGCCGACAAACGAAGAGTCTATGGACACTGTTTGAGAATCGTTTAATTCCTGGGTTATTCATCCTTAGTAGATTTACTTTAATTATATTTTCAGTTCATAATTATTTCAGTTTCAAACTGATAGTGCCAATTCCTTTCTCATCTTGTTCAAAAGTTGAAATATTCATTGTACAATGAATACTATAGAAGCATAGTATACTTGTATGTTTTGTATTGGATATGACATATTTTGTGTATAGTTATTACTAGTTAACGAGTGATACATTAGATATGCGGTAAACTAAACCACTTACAATAAAGCACATTTTAAATTCGATGATAAATAAAAATATTTTTTAACAAAACTGCCTCTTATTTTTGCCCAAATAGCTACATCCTGGCATATAGGAATACATTTATGCTTGTTTTCACTAAACTTTGCTTTGCGTTAAGAGTCTCTTAGCGAGTTTTATATCAATCTATCTAAATGAGGTAGAAAAAAGACCAATGTCTGGTTGTTATCCACCACCACCAAATTTTTGTGGTTATCCACCTCATCAAATGGCATCTCTTAGGGGTCTCCTTATGATCTGACTGTCACCATATATTTCGCGGCAAATTCTCCCTAGGTGCATTGGAGGAAAACATTTTTTATTTATTTACATTCCTTTGTCCAGCAGTGGACATTGGTCGATTGAAATGATGATGTTTAAGCTTAACTTTAGCTTAGAAAATATTATATGTGCGAAAATGGGTGTTCGTTACGCTTTCACGCCTTAACCGGTAAACCGATTAAGATGAAATTTGGTAAGGAGATAGTTTGAGAGCCTGGAAAGAACATAGCATACTTTTTGGAGTGATAACCAACATCCACGCGGGCAGAAGCTGATTAAAATCATATTTTTTTTCATGCTTAAACCGCAAAACCGTATTGGATGAAGAGATGTTCCAAAAATGTATGGAGACCCGGCCAGGTCTATGTATAGTATATCTACTGAAAAATAGGTGAAAATATGCAGAACAGTGTTCAATTGACCATTTTCTTTCTATTTGCTTTGTTGCGTGGTACAAGACAAGATTTTTTTATAGAAAAAACTGCAACACAGTCAAATATTCATCATGGCGGCTATGTCACTTTGGTGACGTTTAGTTGACTTCATAGCAAACAATGCATGCAAACGAATTATTAGTATTTTTCATTTACATTATAAATACAGTCTGTCTGTCTGTTAAGGTTTCACAGTCATAAACCGCTGCACCCATTTAGTTGATTTTTGGCATGGAGATAGATTACATCCAGAGAAAGGATGTAGGCTACTTTTTGGCACGATAACCGACATCCACGCAAGCCGACACTTATAATATTGGTACCTACATATTTATTATATTCTTACACTCGCACCGATTTATTAAAGCACCTTTGAAGCGTGATAAACCAGACACAATTAAATTTTAATTGTAATGGCAACTTAAGTTGCCGTCTGGGCAATAAAGGATTAAGAGTTTATGTTCTGGGTACTAAATAGGGGGTTGCGTCGTCAAGATCTGAATTGGGTGATCTTTGCTATTTTATTCACAAAATAAATACCTAGGTACCTACATTTATTTACTAAAGAAAAACTTTCTTTTTCAATATACAGTAAAGATAAACTAATCTAATAACAGCAAAAGACACAAGTAAATATCGCAACCGTCTGTTGATTAAACGCCGACAACTAAACAAGTCATTGAGCGCAACGTTTAACTAGATGGCTGAACGTTATGTCAGCCGTCTAGTTAAATTAGTCATTCGATTAAACGCCTAGACAGGTCGATTAAATCGAAGAGCTTTTGTGTCTGTTTGAGTGATTGGTAGGTTCAAGGCTATTTTTTATGACCACATAACACCGAAATAGTTTTGGTTATAAGTGGTCATAAAAATCAACTTGAACCTACTAATCCCACCAAAACTCTTTAGTACAAGACGAACCGACAAGGCATCTAATTGAGCGGACATTCAATACGCCATGTTGTCAAACGTTGAGTGAGTCTAGTTCAATTAACTATTGGCCTAGGCATTTAATCAACGGGCTAGGCATATCCCATCAAGCGGTGAATTTAACCAGATGGCGGCGAATTATATCATAAGTATCTAACACAATTACTACTTATTGTTAGAAATATTCATAAATAAACATACTGTCTTATGTCTTATGTCTATTGTCTTATGTCTTAACTGTCTTAAGGCTTATGAACGTGTTCGTTTTCATCATAAACGTCTGTACCTCCAGTCCAGGAACTCTGGTTTCATATGGTAGGTACAGTCGGACTCAGAAGTAGATCAGCTAACACTAAAAGGAGTGGAAACCAAACTTTACTTACTTAACCAATCATATTCTTAATTTTTGATTTTAACATTATTAGGTATAAATGTTTGAAAAATTACTTAGTAATTAAAATATAAAACTAGAAAAATTTCACGTCTAAAGGCGGGAATCGAACCCACGACCTTTCGCAATCTGGGCGACTGCTCTAACCACTAAGCCACCCAGGACTTGGGATATCCCTGTGAAATTCTTCTAGTCTATCTGTATTTGCGTTTATAAGCTAACGTCCACCCTACAATGTCGAAGTGTTCTATTTCAACATCCGAAACGAGTATTTCGAAAGGTCGCGGGTTCGATTCCCGCCCCAGGACGTGAAATTTTTCTAGTTTTATTTTAATTATTATCCAATCATTTAACGTGAAGCTCAAATCATAGGAAGATGTGAAGTAAAAGTGATGGGTACTAAAGTATATTAATCTACTCCTGTGTGCGACCGTACCTAATGTACCAACCAGCCGGCCGTCAGCAATATGCGATTGATAGATATCCGCAAAACACGTAAGAATATGTCATTTTTTTATACAAGTAAGAACCTACAGTTTTGTTAAAGGTGGTATATTCGGTTACCGTATCCTTTGGACGTCATAATTATGACCTAGGCTCCTAGGCTAGGTCAACAGGCTAGGTTATTATGTTGATCTAGCCTAGGATCGACATAATATCAATTTTTATGAGAGCAAAAATTGTTATTATGTTTATAATTTTTACGAGTGTAAAAATTGTTATTTTGTTTACAGCTAAGGAGACAAGTCATAATTACTGGCGTATAATAACAATTCTAACAAGCGTACAAATTATAATAATTTTTTACGAGGGTGAAAATTGTTATTATGTTGTGGGCTTAGGAAATAACTCATAACTATAGTGTGTAGTTAAAAAAATAAAATACAACAAAACTACCTTTTTAATTTTATTGAAATCATGTAAAATCTTTTATCTGTTATTGATGCCAACGTTTAACGGCCCTGGCGTCCAAATAGTGGCTAATTTAACCAAATAAACGACGATAATACGACAGTAAATTTAAAAACACGGGCAACTTTAGTTATTAGAATGGTTTGCCACTTTCAATAACATCTTATTCATTTGATAATTTCATACACATTTCTACGAAATAATGCAGCCAATGTTATATTATTTTATACAAATGTCATGAAATTATCAAATTAATAAGATGTTTTTGAAAGTAGCAAACCATTTCTATGAACTAATATAGCCTATGTTTTAATTTATTGTCGTATTGACGGCATCACCCTGTATATGAAATAAAAAAAATGAAAACTAATCTATTTTCAATTTATAAAGTCAGAACTAGCCCAACCTAATTTATAAACTAAATTAGTTAATGTGTACGTAAGAACCTTGACCCCAAAAACTAAAAAATAAAATTGGGCTGAGTTTTTAAGCGTTAAATTAATTAGTTTAGCTAGGAGCTCGGTGGCGTAGTGGTTTGGGCGCTCTGGTTTCGATTACGAAAACAAAGCAACTTTCGCCATGGTCGATCCCGGGATGGGGCAATCAACATTTATAAACTCGAGCTGCTCCGTGCTTCGGAAGGCACGTTAAGCCGTTGGTCCCGGTTGTTACTGCAACCGCTTTATCCCACCAACCCGCATTGGGCCAGCGTGATGGTGTTATGGCCCAAACTCCTCATGCGTTTCTCCCATGTAGGAAGGCCTGTGCCCAGCAGTGGGGCGTAGATAGGCTAGTAATGATGATGATGAGCTATTAATTAAGAAAAATATCTTATCTAAGTAGAAAAACCTCATGTCATGCCCCATTATTCACAACTGTCGGAAACGATTTGAACATTGGAAGTTCTATTCCCGTCACTTTTTATCACGGTGCGTCAAAGCGAGACGGCATGTGACTTTTCGATTCGAATCTGTGACCCGACAGATTTTGAATAAGTGACTGAAGCGGGGACCAAACCCGCGAAACCAAGAATATGATTTATATATGTAGTAGGTACTTTAATCATTTTAATGTTTCGATTTTCCGCAGCTTATCTGTCAATTTGTGACAGTAATTCTCTGCATGAATGTTGATAATTGCTTAAAAAGGAGCTAAGCTTATTTTTAACCGACTTCAAAAACGAGGAGGTTCTCAATTCGGAAGGTATGATTTTTTTTCAGCTTGACAAGTCTTCATTTGGAGTGACGTCACGTCAGGTTTTGGTTTACAATAAATCAATTACATATCTACATTATTACATATCTATGCATAGTTTAACTTTTTTGGTACAAGCGAGTACAACCCAGTGTAACAGTCGCACTGCGAAAACTGTCTCTATTACAACTGCAGTAAGGTCGTATCAAGGTTTTACGCTTGATGTGTTGTCGACTGCACATCTAAGTATCAATTATTTACGACTCCATACATGCAAGTTCTCTATAGCCCGTCGCAGTAAAACCTTTGGAAACAAGGGAATAATACTGTTGGCAACTGGCTGGATCATACCATGGTTAGACGCCATGGTAGACCGCTTTTTGTTACATGTTAAGTCAGTGTCACAATACCGAATACATGTACGGGTGTCACAATACCGAATACATGTACGGGTGTCAATCGGGTAGTTCTAGTTTTATAATTTTATTGCATTGTAAATATTCCATTATACATCATTTCACATCACATCTTAGTTTCATTTATACAGTCCACTCCTCGATCAGGAACATTTTGGTCCATAGACTTGACGCCATAGGAATCAGTAAATTCCCTCCTAAAAACAATCCCGAGGATCAACGCGCCATTGACATAATAAACTCCACGGCGCGTCGCCTCCCTTCGGGACGCTTTGAAGTTGGCTTACCATGGCGTCACGTTTCACCTATTCATGTTCCTGATAGTTATCCGCAGGCTCTATCTCGTTTTAAATCTCTTGAAAAACAAATGTCTAAAAACATAGAGTTTTCGTTAGCATATCATAGTTTTATAAATAATATCCTGGAAAAGGGTTATGCCGAGGAATGTCCGCCTCAATCTTATTACAGCACAAATAACAAACAAGCCACGGAAACAAACATTTGCTGGTACTTACCGCACTTCGGCGTATACCATCCACAAAAAAAGAAACTTCGCGTTGTACACGACGCGGCAGCAGCCACGAGAGGTGTAAGTCTGAACAGTTTGTTGTTAGTAGGGCCAGACTTACTTCAACCCTTACTGGGTATATTATTTCGTTTTCGTGAAGGTAAAATTGCAGTCACCGGAGACATTCGCGAAATGTTTCCACAAATTAAAATCAGGGAAAACGATCGAGACGCTCAGCGGTTTCTCTGGCGCGACCTTACACCTCCTGTCGCTACAAATAGTGTCAATATTCAGCATCCAGAAAGACATACGGCTCCCATAAAGGAATACAGGATGAGCTCAATGATTTTTGGTGCTTTGTGTAGCCCCTTTATGGCTCTTCACTTAAAGAACAGGAACGCTTTAGATCATCAAAATTCTCATCCCGAAGCAGTCCGTGAAATTATCCACAACCATTACATGGATGATTATTTGAGTAGTTTTGACAATTTAGAAGACGCATGTAAAATAGCGTCTGACGTTTATAGCGTTCACAGAGCATGTTGCTACGAGATGAGATCTTGGTTATCTAATGACACACGAGCCATAAAGGCCATTCCTAAAGATTTATGGGCAAATCCTGATTCTGAAGTAATGCTACCAGCCGAAGTGAGTGCTCTAGGCATCAGGTGGCACCCTGTAGAGGATACTTTAGGTTTCCGCACAGGTAAGATAGCCAAAACTGAAGGCAAACTAACTAAACGTATAATACTTTCCCAAATTATGAAGGTTTATGATCCATTGGGATTGATAACGCCGGTAGTTATTAGAGGTCGTATTCTTGTGCAGGATCTTTGGCGTGACAATTTTAGCTGGGACGACGAGTTGCCCCCCAAATATACCAACCTTTGGGCAGAGTGGGTAAAAGAGGTACATTCGCTTGAAACTGTTAAAATTACTAGACCTTACTTGGTGCACATCTTACAACCTAAAGACACGCAGTTACACATGTTCTCAGATGCTAGCGAGCAAGCATACGCTTGCGTAGCGTTTTGGCGCTTTCAACTTCCAAATGGTCAGATAAAACTTAGCCTTATTGGTAGCAAAGCCCGCGTAACACCACTAAAACCTAGCACTATCCCGCGTCTGGAACTTCAGGCTGCACTAATTTCGGTGCGCTTTGCTCAGACTGTCTTAGAATCTCATAGAATAAAGCCAACCTCAATAACCTACTGGACCGATTCCACTACAGTACTCAGGTGGTTAGAAGGGGATGCTCGAACATATAAGCCCTTCGTCGCCCACCGAGTTGGGGAAATATTAGAAAGCTCCTCTAACGCAAATTGGAGGTGGCTTCCTAGTGACTCAAACATTGCTGACATTGCTACAAGGCAGTCAACTTGCACAAGCAGATGGTTCGAAGGTCCTCCCTTCCTTTTGAGTGACATGAAGGAATGGCCTTGTGAACCTGTCACTCCCGGGTTCACTCATCTCCCAGATGTTAGGGAGACAGTGGGAGTTCTTAATGAAAGTATTCCTAACCTGTCGCCACCAGTACCTGAACCGAAAAAATTCAGCTCCTGGTTGCGACTTCTACGAGCGACATCTCAAACAATAATTGGCGCTCGCAAATTTCGGCTTTTACTCGGACCTTTAAATCCAAATTCAAAATTGATGACCAATAATCCATCGTCTGGAACTATACAAGCTTCAGATATGGTTTTGGCCGAAAAGTTGTTACTTCAAAAATCACAATTAGATAGTTTTAATGATGAACTTATAGCTCTTAGACAATGTAAGCAATTACCAAAATCCTGTCGTCTTTTCTCGCTCTCTCCAAGACTGTCAGATGGCCTCCTGGTAATGGATTCAAGAATCAAGTTACTCCCGGCAGATGACAATACTGAATTGAAAACTCGCATTCTGCTTGACGACCGCCACCACATCGTACGTCTTATCATCGCTCATCATCATAATAAAGCTAATCACGGCTTCCACGAACTAGTTTTCAATGAGCTCAGGCAGCGCTTCTGGATCCTGCGGGGAAGGAGGGCAATTAAAGCCATAGCAGTGAGTTGTAGAGAATGTAAACGACGAAAGCGACTACCTCAGCAACCACCCGTCGGTAATCTCCCCAGAGAGCGACTAGAACATCACACCCGTCCTTTCACAAACGTCGGGCTCGACTACTTTGGGCCAATTGAAGTTACAAGTGGACGAAGGCGCGAGAAGCGCTGGGTTGCCCTCTACTCCTGTTTAGTAACGCGCGCTTTGCACTTGGAGGTCGTGTTTACCCTGTCTACAGATTCCGCAATCATGAGCCTTAGACGTATGATTGCAAGACGTGGGTGCCCATCGAAAATCATTTCTGACAACGGAACAGCCTTTGTGGGAGCCAGCCGAGAATTAGCTTCTCTAGTCGCACCCCCACTTCAGGACTTCGCAGCCAACAATGGGATCCATTGGAAGTTTCTACCACCTGCAGCTCCATTTATGGCCGGAGCCACCGAGCGTATGGTGCGGTCTGTAAAGGCGGCCCTTAAAGTCACACTACGAGAGCGGGCCCCCAAAGATGAGACACTCCAGACCTTTTTGCTAGAAGTTGAGGCCATATGTAACTCTCGACCGTTGACGTACGTGGCAGCCTCTGATAATGCACCTCAGGCTATCACGCCTTTTCACTTCATCCTAGGCTCATCATCCAACAACCAGTGGCTGGCTGGAGAACTTGATGACAACGACTTAATGCGGCGGACACACTGGAAGCAGGCGCTTCGACTAGCGGACCACTTTTGGGAGAGATGGATTCGCGAGTACCTGCCAACTCTTATCAGGAGGCCATCCACCAGTTGTCCCGCCCCAAGCATTAAAGTAGGAGACGTTGTTGTCGTGGCTGACTCGGCACTACCAAGGGGACTCTGGCCTCTAGGCCGAATACTTCAAACATATCCTGGCCACGACAACATAGTCAGAGTAGCAGACGTGGCCACCAGGGGCGGAGTTCTCAAAAGGCCAGTTAGGAAACTTTTACCACTAGTTGCGGCAGACCAGTCAGTCGCCACGGACAACTAGCAGTGCTTCGCACTAGGGGCGGGGATGTTGGCAACTGGCTGGATCATACCATGGTTAGACGCCATGGTAGACCGCTTTTTGTTACATGTTAAGTCAGTGTCACAATACCGAATACATGTACGGGTGTCACAATACCGAATACATGTACGGGTGTCAATCGGGTAGTTCTAGTTTTATAATTTTATTGCATTGTAAATATTCCATTATACATCATTTCACATCACATCTTAGTTTCATTTATACAGTCCACTCCTCGATCAGGAACAAATACGTTCCACTTACCGTGGTAACTCGAAAAGCGTTATGGCTGCACTCCTCCGTGGGGAAGTCCCAGTACAACATTTCGTTCACGATCTTGTACTCCCACCCGTTGTGCGAATGTAGCAGGAACGTTCTAGAGAACGCTAGCATGTGTTCGTCCTCGGCTAGGGTCTCGGCTGTCAGTTTGACGATACCGGACACTTTGAAGATAGTTACAAATTCCTGGGAAAAAATTCTATTATAATAATAATAGGTGGTAGACCCATACGTAGGGTCGCCTGGGTAGGTACCACCGCCTTTCTTATTTCAGCCGTGAAATAGTTCGCTGTGTTTCGGATTGAAGGGAAAGGTAGCCAGTGTTATTACTGGGCATGGACGGCATTTCATCTTAGGCCTCAGGATGACCACGCACCTGCAATATCAAGTGCATTTCCTTGTTATTGCAGGTGTCTATAGGCGGCGGTAACCGCTTACCACCAGGTGGGCCGGCAGCTTGTTTGTCATCTAGTTGTATAAAGAAAACAAACATTTGCTCCTACCGGGATTCGAACCCGGGACCTCTTGACCGAATAGCCTGCATAGCAAGGGGTACAGACCGCTCGACCAGCCGGTACTCTTTATAATTAGGTATGCATCAGTCACAGCCACTCAAATTGTCTATCCCAAAGCGAGTAAATCCCTTACAAGCCCGCTGGGCGACCGTCACGCACGTGTGTGTTATATTACGAGTTTGAGCTACGGATAAACAGAAATATTCTAAATAAATAAATTAATTTAAGCATCCCTGACTCATGATGTGAGTGAACAAGATAATATGACTACTCATTATACAAACTTCTGCGCCTACCGGGCTTTGAACCCGCGGGACTTTTGGGTTAGTAGACCGACCGTCATATTTTACTCTACTTATACCTATAGCAAAACATTAACAAATATTACAAACTTTATTATACTTGCAAGTGTAAAGTCTATTTTTGTTTAGGAACATTTGCTCAAAAAATGCATTAACGAAGCCTGTATACATTGTTCTAAAGGTAATAATTACGCACCATACAACGGAACGTGCGGTAAAATAGGTACAAAACCTAAATACCTGTTATACCGCACGCTCCGTTGTATGACGACGGGCGTATTCTTTACGGTTTTTTTTAATTTATTTCAAAATATATAAGGATTCCACCAAAGAGTTTTACATCATAAGAATAAATAGGCTGAATGATCGAACATTTTTGGAAGCGCTTTAGCTCAATACAATTGTCTCATTTTAATACTAAAAAGAAATTTAGATGAAAATGTGCACCATTTTCTTAATAGGAACGTCAAAGACTATGTTTCTAGGGGATGAGTACTTACTTAAATTTAATAACTTTACCCTTTTCAGTTTTTTGAAGTCGGTTTCAATTTTTGTTTAAAACTTTTATCTATTTGTTTTTATATTATTTTACCAATAAACGCATTTTCCCTGCTACCAGCCCTTTTATACTTCAATCTTGGTTACTTACGTCATGTTGCAACACGTCGATGGTAAACGAGGCCGCATCATGTATGGTCGGCGGCCATTTGCTTATCACTTTCGCGATTTCCGTGTCTCCGTCTACGGAGTCTGTGTCACCTTCTTCTAATACTCGGCTGTGACTAAACAGGGATCTGAACGTCCGGTATGTGGGGTCGTACCCTGTGAGGCAATTATGACAGTTTAAATGAGGTGGTAGGCTATGTACGGTCGGTAGGTACGAGCCTGTCCACATCTCAATTCAATTCAAATTCTAATTCATTTATTTGCGAATATGGGTAGATACATAAACAAGATAGAATAATTAATTAATAGTCCGGACCATATTCAACCAAAAGGCACGTAAATATTACATTGGTACATAATTGTGGTAAGAAAATAATAATTATAATAATAATATATAATAAGTTAATAACACTGTCAATTGATTAAATGCTTTAGGATAAGTCAACATACTCGTACATAGTCTATTCTCCAGACATTTTAAACAACAATAATTAGAATGAAAATAATAATAAAACTTAAATAAAATTTATTACTACAATAATATTAGGTATTTATGTCAATGGTTATTTACTAAGGTCAATAAAACATAATTTACTATCTAAAGTTAATCAAATATTTTTATTCCTCGAGATATTCTTTTACTGAGTGATATGCTTTTTCTGTCAAAATTTTACAAAGTCTCCACGTCACGACGTCAACGGTAACGTGTCACGGTACGTTGGCGTAACGTTAAAATGAACGTCACGACGCAGCAACGTTTCATGTCGCCGTGCCCTGTAAAATTCTGCTACATTCTTCCCTACTTATCTAGATATGGACCGTACAAGACGTATTCTGCTTCTGCTATTATTAAAAACTGGCATCCAAGCTAGAAGGCACAGGAAGTACTACACATTCCCGATTGAAACGGCATAATACAGGGATGGCGAACCTTTAATTAGGTCATAGACGTGCCATCAAATCAATTTTTACTTTGTAAGTAATGGTAAAATAATACTAATAAATACTATCAATTAACGTAGGGAGGGATCACTCGCGTTCGCCTGTCATATTATACCTACTTCACACTGTTTTTCGTAGTGAATAATGAATTTTATGACCAGTGACGTGCCCAAAATATTGTGTTGCGTGCCATTAATGGAACGCGTGCCATTGGTTCGCCATCCCTGACATCGTGTCTCTACACTTACCGTGAGATTTGGTGACACCAGATGAAAGGGATTTATAGGAATTCCTTCTGCTAACAAGACAGAGATCGAGATACCTTATCTGAATGGCTTGTGTTATACACAGATAGCCAAGTTAGAGAATTCTTAAAAAAAAAATGTCAAAAAGACGAAGAAAGACTTTTTAACGATAGCAGAAGCAGAATACGTTGCTGCGTCGTGACGTACATTTTTTTCAACGTATCGTGCCACGTGACGTGGAGATGTGGACAGGCTCTACCACCGCCCTGCTTATTTCAGCCGTAAACCATTTCGCTGTGCATGGAAGGCATTTCATCTCTGGCCAGGATGACAACGCACCTGCAATACCAAGTGATTTTTCCTTTCTTTTTGTAGTTCAAGACGGTAACCACTTATCATCAGTCAAGTGTATGCGCAAAGTTACTAATACTATCACATCCGACCACTAAACTGCCGAGGACTTAGGATACGATTCATACACTCATACCTATTATCTAGCGCAAAATAAGCATCATTAAAAGCTTGTGTTATTGATTCTAGATAACGGATAAATATTGATAATAATATGTATATAAATATTAGAAATAAACTAGATAAACATATAAACATCCATGACTCGTGAACAAATGCTCGTATTCATCATACAAACATTTGCACCTACCGGGATTCGAACCCGGGACCTCTCGATCGAGCAGCCCGTATAGCAAGGGGTACAGACCACTCAATCAGCCGGTCGTCAATACTTCAACATTTCAGCCGACAGACATCTGCATGCAATGTAATACTCACGTAGTTTATATTTGAAGGTGACAGTCAAGCATGCGTTTTCATGGTACATATCTCGTATTCCAGATCTGTTCTCTTCTGTAGAATCGAGCAGAGGGAAGTATACTTCTAGAAACTTCTCAATGATCCCGCTGGCACTTTCTGGGCAGTAGTACTTTTTGAAAGTGGGCATATCTCCTTTCAAATGGATTTTCACGCCATCCTAAATAAATAAAAAAATTAAACTTTCAAATGGAATGCGTTGAAATTGGGAACTCTGATATGAACACTTTGATAATTTCATGACATTTCTATGAAATAATGCAGCCAATGTTATACAAATGTCAGGAATTTTTCAAATGAATAAGATGTTTTTGAAAGATTTTTACAGTGGACTGACAGTTATGAATCGTAATAGTTAAGACTGTTGGGATGATTAATGTAAAAAGTTTGATTATGACGTATATCTGCGTTAGCCCATGGGAACGCATCCGGGAGCTAAATATCCTATGTTTTAATCCAGATAATAATATGTGTGCCAAATTTCACGTCAAATTAAGGCGGCGGTAAGGCGTAATTGAGTAACAAACATTCAAGCTTTTAAAATTATCCTATATATAAAATTCTCTACTCACAGTTTTAGTTACTATACTCCTCCGAAACGGCTTGACCGATTTTCATGAAATTCTATATGTATATTCAGTAGGTCTGAGAATCGGCTACTATTTTTTTTTCGGACAATTTTTTCTTTCATAAAAGCAAAGCAACGGTTGCCGGGACAGCTAGGATATTTATATGTATATTCAGTAGGTCTGAGAATCGGCTACTATCTACTTTAGTTTTATTTTTTGGACATATTTTTTTTTTGTTATGGCAAAACGTTTTCGGGGTCGGCTAGTAATATAATGGTATGAATATTAATATTATAAATGGGATAGTAATTCTGTCTGTCTGTTCCGGCTTCAATCCTACGGTGTTACACCTATTTATATGTCATTTGGAATGGAAATAGATTACATCCTGAGAAAAGGCATAGGGTACCTTTTGGCATAATAAACGACCGATACGCGGGTGGAGTTGCACATTCTCGCGTTAGACTGCATACTTACGATTTCCATCAACGCTGGGAACATGGCTTTCAATACTTTCACATAGTAAGATGGATCAATAAAATCATTGCATAAAGGGTTCCCTTCTAATTTAATCTTTTGTAGGCTCAAATTACGATGGCGAAGTAAAGAGGTGGCCTGTTCTATGTAGTTGAATGACAAGTCCAGGTTTCTCAGTTTGGGGGTAGTTGATTCAAGTTTGAAGCCGTCTAGGCAGCTGAAACAAGATTAAGGAAAGTATTTATCTTCTTTCTTTTTTCTTAGATAAATACTTGAATTTTTTGTTGATATTTGTGTGCTTGTTTGGGTATATTTCTAATGTGTATTTTTTTTAAACCTTAACGGGGTAACTCTTGGCTTTCATCTCACCTGATGGTAAGTGAAAATAAGGCCGACGATGGAAGCGAGCTACACCCGGATTCCTCAACCACAGAGGAATTGGCTATTTACTTCTAACTGCCGGAATACAATAATGCTGTTAACATTATTGCTATGGCGGCAGACTTAGGTAAGACGGTGGTAGCTAGCCAGGCGGACTTAGAAAGGCCCTAACACCAACCAAACCGAGCAGAAAATTTCTGCCCCCACGGGAATCGAACCCCGGACCTCTAGATCTGAGGTATGTGGTCTCAACCACTAGAACACTAGTAAAATATTCTTAACATTGTCATGACCACCAGCGAGACTGCCTGTATCGTAATATAAGGTGAAGTTATATATTTTAGTCTGTGTTTTTTATATGTTACCAGTCTGTGTATACCTAAGTTTCTGATCATCATATTGTAAATATTTTTTGGACTTTTCAGTCCCTTCTGGCCTGGAGTGTGACGAATGTAGCAACGGCTATATAATAAAAGTGTAAGTTAAAGAAAATTGCCTTACAAGCTTTCATTGTAAATATTCATAACAGTTAACATGGGAAGGCGCCCGTTTGTTATACTATGTATAATTTATGATGTATATTTTGTTGTTTTCCAAGTTAAAGAGACGGCAAAAGGGCAAGCCTTGTCTTAAATATTTTCTATATCTCATTGAGACTATTCATAAGAGCCCAAACACTCTATATCTGCTGTAAGTTTCTGATGAATTAGGGATCCCTAATTCTTTCAAGGTTAGTATGTCATGGGAATGTCACCGGAGTGACAGTAGGTACACCAAATTTCAAATTCAATCGGATCTGTAAAAATTAGTAAAACCCATTTATCGTGTAGAAAATGAGCTGATAGTCATCAAACGCCTGAACTGATCTTCATATATTATAGCTAAAAACCATCTTAGTCAGCTTTCAAACAAAAAAAACTGAATCAAAATCGGTCCATTCGTTTAGGAGCTATAATGCCACAGACAGACACAGATTCACAGACAGACACGTCAAACTTATAACACCCCTCTTTTTATCGGGGGTTAATAAAAGAGACAGCATCAGTCCAACTTTAAGTTGGAGTTGAGCTTACAACATATTACTTATTCTTAATTTTGATGTTTAACATTGTTATAAATATTATTAATTTTTTATTTTAACATTATTTTATATGTTTGAAAAATTACTTAGTAATTAAAATAGAATGAAACTAGAAAAATTTACGTCCTGAGGCAGGAATCGAACCCGCGACCTTTCGCAATCCGGGTGACTGCTCTGACCACTGAGCCACCCAGGACTTGGGATATCCCTGTGAAATTCTTCTAGTCTATGTCCCTGTTGAAATAGAATATCCTACAATGTCGAAATATTCTATTTCAACAGGGAATATTCTATTTATTGTGTAGGGTGGACGTTAGCTAATAAACGCAAATACAGATAGACTAGAAGAATTTCACAGGGATATCCCAAGTCCTGGGTGGCTCAGTGGTCAGAGCAGTCGCCCGGATTGCGAAAGGTCGCGGGTTCGATTCCTGCCTCAGGACGTGAAATTTTTCTAGTTTCATTCTATTTTAATTACTATTGTTATAAATGTTTGAAAAATTACTTAGTAATTAAAATTTATCTATGCTAGAAAAATTTCACGCCCTGAGGCGGGGATCGAACCCGCGACCTTTTGCATTCCGGGCGACTGCTCTAACCATCTGAGCTACCCAGGGCTTGGGATATCCCTGTAAAATTCTTTTAGTCTATCTGTATTTGCGTTATGAGCTAACGTCCACCCTACATTGTCGAAATGTTCTATTTCAACATCCATATTACTTACGTGATTCTATTATGTGATAGATTGAGTTCAGTGAGATGTTCCCAAGCAAAAGGACATTGTATGTAAACGAGTTCGGCTTGGTTCGTCGTCTGATTCAACGGGAAATATATGAAGTGGCTAATATCTGAAATAAAAATAAAAGAATATAAGCCTATTGTTATAAAGTTAAATTGCTGTTTAAATTATCACATCGAAATATAATATGCGGGAATCACACAAATCGGTTCAGCGGTTTAAGAGTGAAAACGAACATACAGACAGATATATACTTTCGCATTTACAATATTAGTATAGACAGTTATGACCTTTTATAATTGAAGTGTCTTAATCATACGCAATCGGTGCGATGATAGCAATGAAAATCTTAATCGTTGCCAAAATCAACCATAACTTTCAATATCCTGCAATACCAAATCCTTCCTAGGGGAGGATGTAGAAGGATGGAGTAAATATATCTTATACAAATGGTTAAACACAAGCTAGCTTCTTAATTGGGGCGCTCACAGGGCATTTCGCTACTAACCACATGCTACACAAAATACAACACAATCTTGTTGAGCGTGTGGTGAATGCCAGGAATCAATGATGCATCTCTTGTGTCATTGCAATGCTCCGGCTAGTACCAGAATGAGTCTTCTGGAAGTGGCATATCCAAAGCCAGAGGACTACAGGCTCTTTCTGCCCAGAGATATAGTGCGGCGTATGGCAACTACACTGGACACAGAAGTAAAAGCAGGGGACTTAGTCATGGCCCCACAACAGGATGAGATAAGAAAATATAAACTTTTCGACGAATCATGTTGAATCTTGCAAAAGTACTTTGAGTGACACACATCTAAGTAATCTGTGAGAGTATCGGCTTAGCAATAGAATTCGGTAATATATCGATCACATAATCCATTGAGTCTGCTTGCTCAGGATTTTTTTTACACAAAGCACGACAAATGACCCAACACCACCTGATGTGAAGCGGTAAGAAGAGTCCATATGCGAAGACAGCTAGTGCAGCTTGAACACACTGTTCTAGCCCCCTTCACCTTGCTGGCCCTTAAGGTGCCTTTTCACGCCTCTTTTGAAGGAACCCATGTTATAGGAAGGAGATGTGCTGGCAAAGAATTCCAAGTTTTGGAAGTCCGACAAAGAAACTAGTTATTAAACTTCTTTGTGCGTGATGTGTAGGTGGAGACAGTAAATTGATGACTCCGAAGACCGCCACGAGTGCTCCAGAGTAGAAAGGGGGAAGGTGGGATAAGGTCCTAAGGTCAAAAGCTCCTGAGAATACTCCCCATGATAAAGCCGACAGAAGGCGCCACGATGGAATTGTAGCGGCTTGTATTATAAAGTTCCGAAATCTCTAACTTCATTAAATAAGGAAAATACCTAAAAATACATTGTATATCACTGCATACTAATAGAAGCAATGCGCAAGTAATTCTGTCTGTCTGTTACGTTTTCCCTCATGGGCCACTAATCCAATTTCTATGAAATTTTAGCATGGAAATGGACATCCTGACAAAGGATAAAGACAATCTTTTCGCGAAATTACCGACATGCACGCGGGCGGAGACGCCGACGGCCACTAGAATTTAATAAAATATTTAACTGTCGAAATAATCTACCTTCTTTCATGGTAAAGTTGCTCAAATCCAAAGATTTTTCCCCATCGTAAGCCATAGACAATCTCTTCCGCAGTACCAATCTTGGGATGAAGTCAAGATGAGACAATGATATATCGATAACTGATATACTAAGAGTTAACTCGACGCCATCTTTGCGTATCAAGAATCCGATCTTGTGGATAGCCGACAAGGCGAGACGGCTTCTTATTACGAGGAACTTGCATTGTGTTGGAGTGAACTGCAAATAAGTTGGATTATAGTTATTTGTTAAGTTTTGTTTGTGTAACAAAGGAACTATTCATGTTTCGGGTCAGCTAATAAGCAGCATTTCAGATTGAAGACAAACGTGTACTGAATAACACGGGTTCCTTTAATTAACACAAAACTCTTTTATTTTATTGCAAAAAAAAATACATATAAATGGCAACATACGTCACAAAAGTGCCCATAAGTGTTCTGTTCAAAGCCATAACGACGCAGTTAAAAAGTTGAATCTAATGTCATACTCGTCATACCTATTTACATATTCAAATAATAATTGTTGTTTCGTGTTTAGACCGTAAATGTTTTGCTTCCACTTGAATGTTTTTTATGAATTTTCGGATTTATTTGACCCATGCTATAAATTAAAAAATAAATTGTATTTTGACACAGACATTGTTTTTTTCCAAAACCTTAGCTTTATATTAACTCAAACTATTTTTGAAAATAGTCTTTATATAAAAGGTGGAAATATTATTTTGTTGGATATAAACTTGGATTGAGGCAAAAACCGTCAACCTTCTTTCAATAAGTGTTTTTTATGTACACTATGATTTCAAAATACATAGTTAATTTCTATAAAATTGCATTACCTCTATGAAGCAAGGAATAAAGGACTTTCCTTTGACCACCTCCAGTATGGCGTCTAATACATTCTCTTTTGTCCATGAATTTGGATATCCTATAACCTGTAAAAATAGGAAACAAGTTTTATTAAAAAAAAATATATATTCTCAAAATTCTATTTTTCCGCTCTTGCGAATAAATAATACCATTTCATTTCCATTAAAATTGTTTTGTATATAAGGGATATAAGGGGCTCGCTGTCGTTAACGAAGGCAGCTGTCAATGCTGCCCCCTTATTCACAACTGTCGGAAAATATTCGAATATCGGAAAGTCTATACCTGTCACTTTTCATCACGGTACATCAAAGCCAGACGGCGAATCCGTGATCCGACTGTTTCTGAATAATGGGGCTGGTCATCATTAACATTTGTTAAAAAAAATTTGAAGTCGCGAAAGAAGTCAGCTGTTTCATACAAACAGATTGTGAAGGTTTGGTGTCATTACCGGGCATGGACGGCATTTCATCTTAGGCCTCAGGATGACAACGCACCTGCAATATCAAGATGATCCTTGTTATTGCAGGTGTCTATAGGCGGCGGTAACCGCTTACCACCAGGTGGGCTGTCAGTTTGTTTGTCATCTAGCAGTATAAAAAGGAGACGGCGGCTCGGTGGCGAATTGGTTTGAGCGCACTGGTTTTGAATACGAAAACAAAGCAACTTTCGCCATGGTCGACCCCGGGATGGTTCAACCAAAATTTATAATCTCGAGCTCCTCCGTGCTTCGGAAGGCACATTAGGCCGTTAGTCCCGGTTGTTCCTGCAAACGCTTTAACCCGGTTGTTATGCTGATCCTATACAATCAAAAAGTCTGCGGGATGGCTAATTCTTCAGAAACTTACAGCAGATATAGCATGTTTGGACTCATAAGAAGTCTTAATGAGATGGTGTTAGATAGATAATTAATGAGGCCGGGGGTTACTTAAAATTTTTAATTTTGTATTTTCGTATTTTAATTCAAGTGATCAATTAATAACTTAACAATAGTTAACTTACTGTCACTTTGAAGAATAGGTTCCCTTTCTCATACTGTTCTTCCATTTGCTCTCGTTCCAAGATCATGACGGACTGGAGGAAAAAAGTATGTGGGATGTCAAACAGTGTACACACGGCAGTACATCTAGTGTAACAGTTGCACTACGAAAGCCACCTCTATTACGAACGTAGTAAGGGTAGTGTCAAGGTCAAACTGTTATGCTTGATGTGCTGTCGACTGTACATACAAGTTAAACGACAGCATTCTGGTCGAGTGGTCAGTGTCCCTGTTTAACCTATTTGAGGTTCTGGCATATTTGTATGATGAGTTTTACATTTGTTCACGAGTCATGGTGATGCTTGTATTTTTTTAAGTATAATTATAATATTTGTATACATATTATTTCTAGTTCTCCGTTATATGAAGCTTAAAGCCGATTCTAGTAAGACATTATATGTATTTGCATGTCAGGCTAGTCTGAAGAGTTATCAGAGGATTTTTCGAAAATCAGTATCAAAGTTGAATTATACCACTAAGGTGGCAATCAAGCATACGGCCCACCTGATTACCGTAAGCGGTTACCGTAGCCTATGGACGCTTGCAACACCAGGGGTATCACTTGCGCGTTGCCGACCCTGTAAAAACCTTATCACGCCTTTTTTGAAGAACCCCATGCTGTACTCATTCGAGAAAATCTCTGCGAGCAGCTCATTCCACAATCTGAGCGTACGTGGGGGAAATATTCTCTGAAACCGTACAGTACGCAACCACTTTGGTTCCAATTTGTAAGGATGAACTCCCTGCCGGTAGCGAGCGGTGCGATGATAGAAAGAGGCCGTGGGCATCATGTCAAATAATTCCTCAGAACACATCCCGTTATACAGACGGTAGAACACACACAATGAGGCAAAATCTCTCCTTAGGCCTAAAGGTTCAATACCGCTTGTGAGCTCAGGATCGTCGACAATTCTCATAGCGCGTCTTTGGAGCACGTCAAATGGTTCAAGCTGGTATCTAGGTGCTATGGGCATAAATGGCAACAGTACTCCATATGGGGCCTGACTTGAGAATTTTTCGCTTTTCATAGAAACTAAAAGTCGCCTATAATTTCTTAAAAAAAAATTTTTTTTTTCGAAAAACCACTGATAACTTTTTAGACTAGTCTGACTCGCTTATGCTTGGCGAGTTTTACAATCGTAAACTTGAGCTTGAGCCTCTCAATTTGAGCTGGATAAAAGTGTGAAAGTAAGATTATTACAGAGGTCGGAATTAGGTAGAGTTATTTATGTACTTGCATGGAAACGTTGATATTAATATGGATCAACATCGCGCGTGTGCGCATTGGAATTTTGTAACTTCGGACATCCGATGTCGTTGATATAAATTTGGCAACGTCGCGCGTGCAGTCGTTTGAATTTTGTAAAAGCAAAAACTTTTTTATTTAATAATTCACGGGGTTTTTTGCTCTTTAAAATTAATTTCGGGATTTGAGGCATATCCAGATTATTCTTTCGCTGTATGAAATCAGTGTGAGTACATAAATAACTCTACCTAATTCCGACCTCTTATTATTTATTACTAATTAAGATTTTGACGACCGGCTGGCCGAGTGGTCTGTACCTTTGCTATACAGGTTACTCAGTCTGGGGCCCCGGATTCAAATTCCGGTAGGAGCCGATGTTTGAATGATGATCACAAGCATTGGTTCACGAGTCATGGATGTTTATATGTTTATTTAGTATATCTCTAATATTAATATACATATTATTATCAATATTTCTCCGTTATCTAGTATTTATAATACAAGCTCTTAATGAAGCTTACTTTGGGCTAGATTTATTTATTATCATTAATGAAAACTGATCATAGAAATTTATAATAACTTCTATCATATGCTGTCTCCAGCTTACCTTCCTTACCCTTACCCATTCCTTACCTTGGAACTTCTAACAGAGACAGTTTTCCTGACAGCCATATTCTTCTTCCAAGGCCAGATCCCGATATACTTCTTGACCGTTTCGTCTGTGCTGTTCAGAATACCCTGGCGAAGGTGTACTGGTGCATATTTGGTTTTATTGGGATCATCCTCGGTTTCACCAACTACTTCTCTGTAAAAATCCATAGGTACCTTTAGGATGTTAATCTGTCAAGCGGCGTTGTACCTCTGGAGGTTTATGACACTTGTAAAATCAACTGTGTCTGGAATCTGATGCTTGACGGGTTAATAGTTATATCATTTATTTTTCATTCGACAAGATACATTTTGTTTTATATACAACTAGATGACAAACAAGCTGACGGCCCACCTGATGGTAAGCGGTTACCGCCGTCTATAGACACATGCAATAACAAGGAAAATACACTTAATATTACAGGTGCGTCGTCATCCTGAGGCCGAAGATGAAATGCCGACCATGCCCAGTAATTACACTGGCTACCTTTCCCTTCAATCCAAAACACAGCGAACTGTTTCACGGCTGAAATAAGAAAGGCGGTGGTACCTACCTAGTCGACCCTACATTCGGGCCTACCACCTAGTAATGGTAGTAAAATTAGTGATATTTAGCTGCGAACTTGCGGAGGATTCACTCCCAAAAAAAAGCGAGTGAATACCACTATGAAAGTCAGAAATGAGGACAACCGTAGGAAAACCAAAGTCACTGACATACCTAGCTCATAGAATTAGCAAGTTGAAGTGGCAGTGGGCAGGGCTTATAGCATGCAGAGCGGACGGCTGATGGGGCGTTAAAGCTCAATATTCAACACTCCAGCATGGAGACCACGTATCGGAAAGCGCAAAGTAGGACGGCCTTTTACTAGGCGCAGGGCGCGTAACTTTCATATTTTTTTATTTGAAATACAAAATAGCTTTTCGTTTGGTATTTAAAATGCAAAATACCTTAGTTTTGAACTAAAATTATTTCAGTTTAAGCAAGTTTTTTACAAGTAAACAAAGTAAATTGAGTTAAAAAATAATAATCAAATACTTTGTTCAAATATATACGTCCCTCATCACTCATCATAGTATTTGTAGTTTTCGACCAAACCGTAGAGTGGAACCAATCCTCTTTTATATCATTAAGGTTCAAATCGGGTTGCATTGTCCTGTAGTTTACTTAATTTACCTGTGTTAGTTGTCAAGACAACCGGATATAATTGATGTGTAGAAATGCTGTAAACGGCATATCATAGCTGTTTCTTGCTGATGAAAATATAGCAGTGAAAAATTCTATAGAAGTTGCGGTTTGCTAATAATTTTGCAAAGAATTAATACACACAAAATGTTACGTTTCCCAGTATGCAACAGTGAATATGATTGTAATTCTGTTCAAAAAATGTAAGCCGTTTTCAGATTCTTATAAAATTGAGTAAATACATTTTTAAAAACGGTAGAACTCAGGCTCGCTTCTTGACTGGAGCGCTCTCAGGGCACTTTGCCACCAACCACATGCTTCACAAAATACAACGTGTTATAGAACACAAATTTGTCGGGCATATGGTGAAGGCCAAGAATCAATGGAACATCTTTTATGTCAATGTGATGCCTTAGCTAGGACCCTAGTGTGTCTTCTGGAAGTGGCATATCCAAAGCCAGAAGACTATAGGCTCTTTCACCCCAGTAGTATAGTAAAGTTTATGGTAGCTACGGGACACAGGAAGAGTAAAGGTAGGGGAAGCACAAAAGATAGCGAAGGGTCGAAGTGCATCGTGGCGTGATCACAGGCCCATCATAAGATAAGATAAGATTTGTATAAACACTACTAATAATATCCGTAAATAAATTATGATCTATATGCATTACTGGATAAATTTTATTTGATAAAACGTAATTTTTCAATGCTGTTACTTTAGTCTACATAGAACGAAACGCAAATGTCCTTTCTTTTTTTTGTTGTACAAGATGGGTTAGAATCTGGCATTGTCTTTTACCTTACAGATTGTTCCGAGTTGCACAAAAGATTGATGGTGAGTTTCGGCTTCTTCGGCGGCTCCGCTAACGGTCCTAATCGATCGAAAGCGCTTGGCCGTTTCTGTCCGGTGTACAGTTCTGGTGACTCCAATTCATCGTGTGGTTCTGGAAGAAAAAAGTTACCAATTACTATTCTTTATTTTTTATTATCAACGCAAGCCTCCTCAATCTCTTTCTTGTTTTTATATGTATAGAGCTGCATCTATTAGATTGTATGACTGATTATTAAATAATGTACTTATTTAAGAAAAGATAGCTAAAATGTAGAAATATACCTAAACTAGATAATATTTCACGGGTTGGGTCCCTCTCCAGGACGTGAATTTGTTCTAGAGCTTTTACATGTTATGAGTCTGGTGAAACTTCAGATTTTTACAATTATCAACGCATACTTATTTCGAGAAACAAAAATAAGTAGTAAAAAATCATCTATATTTTATAGCAATTATTATTTTATAAATATTACAATTCTATAGGCGGCGGTAACCGTCTAGCATCAGGTGAGCCGTCAGCTTGTTTGCCATATATTTGTATAAAAGTAAAATGTGCTCGAGGAGCTCGGTAGCGTAATGGTTTGAGCGCTCTGGTTTCGATCACGAAAACAAAGCAACTTTCGCCATGGTTGGTCCTGGGATGGGTCAATCAAATTTATAATCTCGAGCTCCTCCGTGCTTCGGAAGGCACGTTAAGCCGTTGGTCTCGGTTGTTACTGCAACCGTCTTAACCCACCAACCCGCATTGGGCCAGCGTGGTGGTGTTATGGCCCAATCTCCTCATGTGTTTCTCCCATGTAGGAAGGCCTGTGCCCAGCAGTGGGACGTATATAGGCTGATGATGATGATGATGATGATGAAAATGTGCTCCTTAAAATCTAAATAAAAACCTCTGAGTATCTATTAATTACATTTTATAGAAACAATTGACAAAATAAAAATACACACCACGTAGAACGGAGTTTATTATAACTAGGGATAGACACAAAATAATAAAACATAATCGACTATGTCATATAAAAATATGAAACATCAATTCAATTTCATTTGAAAATATTATCGATTCCTACTAAAATCGATTGGATTTTATCATGGGACACCACTACAAATATCATATTTGTACTGTCACCGGATGAATTAATAAGATGTACAAAAAAAACTATAGTTTTGTCTATAATCTAAATTTTAAAACTCACCACTAGGAACACCAGTGAAAAACTGCTCGTTGTACATGTCAGATGGTGAATACGCCTGTCTCTTTTCCGCCGGATTTTCTGTTTTTACCGGCATTGGTGTCTCATCGGCAGCGTCAAATGACTCTATGAATGGCGGTGGGATTTGCTCCCAACTAGATTTTGAAGGATTTGTATTGGAATTCCAAGCAGCTTGTGTTTGAGAAACGTTAGGTAATGTAGGACCACTGGGCTGATTCATATCTGAAGTACAATATAATGGATAGATCAATATATATATTAGGTTCTGCAGCACTTCTGTAGTAAATACAAAATTGATGAATTAGACTAGGAATTACTGACCGACATCAAAGGAAACAGTTATAACCAAAAAGGCCTGCACTCTGAACATCATGCAATAACATAAAGTGTGAAAGATAACTTAATTAAAAAAACAGTACTTTTCAAAAACTAACAGCCGAATACCGAAACGCCACTTAAGGCGATACCTCGTCGGAACTAGCGACACCATTTGATTTATATTAATTGTGGTGAATATAGAACATAATAAACAAAAACGCTTTAGTGAATGACTAAAGAATGGTATTTGTAATTTTTTGAGATGTGTTTGGTATAAGATATTCCTCTACATGTAACCTATTTTTTCATTATTCCCGAAAGTGGCCACTTTTAACAATAATAAAAAATTTGGTTACTTATAGGTAGACACTTTATACAAGATACATCTTTAAAAATTAAAAATACCGTTCTTTAGCAATTCTCTAAAG
Organism: Nymphula nitidulata; assembly: GCA_947347705.1. Lineage (NCBI taxonomy): Eukaryota > Metazoa > Arthropoda > Insecta > Lepidoptera > Crambidae > Nymphula > Nymphula nitidulata. The sequence goes on from OX374631.1 coordinate 16,848,888, forward strand.
CGTTTTTGTTTATTATGTTCTAAATTCACCATAATTAATAACAATCAATTGGTGTCGCTAGTGTGCACGAGGCCCCTTAAAGGAGATGTCCCACAATATATGAAGCCCTGGCTATGTCCAGGTCCATGTGCCTACACTTTAATAGAAAACAGGCAAAAATATGCAGAAAAGTATTTAATAATCCATTTTTTTTTATTTGAGTGGTTTCGTTTTTCAAAACAAGAATTGTTATAGAAAACACTGCAACAGAGAAAAATATGTATTCATCATGGCGCTAATACTCGTAGTGACACTTTCGTGACGTTAAGTTGGCTGTCGCCCGCCATGTTGGCAAATTGATTGATTAATAGTGAAATTGACGAATTATTTTGAACTTAAAACAAGTTAACCGCCTCTGTGGTCTAGTGGTTGAGACCACCTGCCTCAGATCTAGAGGTCCGGGGTTCGATTCCCGTGGGGGCAGAAATTTTCTGCTCGGTTTGGTTGGTGGTAGGGCTTTTGTAAGTCCGCCTGGCTAGCTACTACCATCTTATCTAAGTCTGCCGCCATAGCAATAATGTTAACGGCATTGTTGTGTTCCGGCAGTTAGAGGTAAGATAGCCAATTCCTCTGTGGTTGAGGAATCCGGGTGTAGCACGCTTCTATCGTCGGCCTTATCTTCACTTACCATCAGGTGAGATGAAGGTCAAGAGTTACCCCGTTAAGATAAAAAAATAATAATAAAAAAAAGTAAACTAAATATGAAACCGAAATTTCAGAATTTTTCCCGGCTATAGCAGATTTTTCCTGATTTTTGACATTGTACACCAGGCCGGATAATAAAACTCTTCTTCTAAGGAGTGTTCATAACGTTTGCCAATACAAAAATGTGTATTAAAATATTGAAGACGTATTCAAATTTAAGAAGCTTTTCAGTACTGATATGTTATTTTATTAAATAAAATAAAAAAAGGTCCTATCGGAATTAATAATGATAAAAAAAGAAATATTATCTGTCATTCATCTCTATCTTACAATGTTCCAGTGCCTTTGTGTTTATGTAACAGTTCTTATAACTACCTAGTCTTGCCATAAATACTAAAACAAAGAACAATCATATAAAAATGACAGATTCCAAATTCAAATGTAATATTTTGTTTATTTTTGTTAAACATAAATTGTAACAGTATTTATGGCCAGACTAAGTACATATATCTAACGTTTTTCAAATAGAATAGGAATGAAAGAGAGACATCATATTAAAAAAAAATGTTCTATACTTTATCTGGGGATTCCCAAAAAACAACACTATTCTCGATAGCAGTTCTTTTACAGAATAAAAGTAAAGATCGACGCTCATATTATACACGTTTAGCTTAAAATATTTAATTTTAAAATAAGCAAATATTTAAGTTTGTTCCTTTCTTACTGGAATAAGGTTCCGGAGTTTCGGCTGATGGTCTCATCAAGAAGCTTTTTGGGATTCCTGGTCGAAATAAAACGAGCTATGAAATAAACAAGCAATAAAGAAAATAAGTATAATATTACTGATAACTTTACATACCTTTAGGATAGGAACATATTGGGCCAAAAGCAGGAACTAAAACAAATTAAGCATTAAATTGTGTACATTTTAGAGGTCTAATAGAATAATGTTAGGATGGTTCATGCGAATATTAAGGCTGAAAATATACCTACCTACTTGTATTAAAAGGATTATTTATTTTGACTACCAATCGTACAAATTTTATCAGAAAGAGAAAAATCAATTGAATGAGGATAAATATTATTTTGCTTATTTCAGCTCAGTTTAACGAACTGCTTATCAAAGGAGATAGTAAAAATTTGGACCAGCTCATAAGCACCGTTTCAAATTGTTTTCCTTAATTAACTCATTTCAATTGTCATTTCGTGTTTATTTCCACTGTGAATGTTATGGCTGCGATCGAGTGTTTTAGTGGATTTTCGGAATTGTTTAACTCTGGCTATGATAAAATAAAGCGACAATTTAACGTAAAAGTCAATATTTATTTGGAAACTGACGGTTGGTTTTATTCAAAATGGCTTCCTCTGTGATATTTTTCAGCTTAGGCGCTTTAATCGGTAAAGTTTTATGGAAATCTTTAGATTTTATTGTTTTTTTACAACAATAATGGTACGAAAAAATGAGGTCCCGTAATGGTATCGCTTTTCTTAACTTATTGATTACCAGGAAATATGTTTTTTTAAATCATCAAAATCGGTCCATCCGTTGTAAAGTTATAAACCAATTTGCATCAACTGCTTTTATTGAATCCGCCGCGCTCTAAGGCAAGGCTGTGACGTCACTAGGCACTATCCGCCAGCTCCGGCGCCGCTGCCGGCCAGCCATACAGCTATTGCGAGTTTTGCCTCGCATTCGGAGCGGTTGTTGTCTAGATAAATTGAATTATTATTGCTGTTAGATCTTGTGCTAAATGTACGGATCCTACCGCCAAAACACCAGAAAAACCATCAGATAAAAAAATCAGACTTTGGGCCATAACACCACCACGCTGGCCCAATGCGGGTTGGTGGGTTAAAGCGTTTGCAGGAACAACCGGGACCAACGGCTTAACGTGCCTTCCGAAGCACGGGGGAGCTCGAAATAACAAACTTTGATTGACCCATGCCAGGATCGACCATGGCGAAAGTTGCTTCGTTTTTCGTATCGAAACCAGAGCGCTCAAACCAATACGCCACCGAGCTCCTCAAAAAAGCTATAAAACTTATATTAATTAATTCATTTTAATTTTTTTTTCTAGTTTTATATTGTATCTAGAGGTACTCAATTTTTTTTATTTATTTGTTAATTATTTTTTTTTACCATTTTAGGTGATCGTCTTTGATCAAAGCTAGATGATTAACCGTCAGCACTGTCGACTTGTCTGTCTCTCAGTCTTTATTTAAAATACATAATATTGTTCCGTTAACCGAAACCGTCACGGAGTTTTCTCTTCCATTATCAGTACACCCTAATAAACCGATATAATACAATTATTCGTTAATACGTACCCATAATATGTAAAGAATTATCTTCCAACTCCTAACCGTTAAGGAGTTGTACCTTCCATCATCAGTTCACCCGAACAACCCGATAGAATACTACTATTTTAATACGTGCCTATAATATTTAAAGAATTATCTTCCAACTCCTAACCGTTAAGGAGTTGTAGCTTCCATCACCAGCTCATCAACGTAAGATGGTAACTGACAGTAGAAAATACTTGAATAGTTTTGGAAAATAGTAAAAAAAATCATACGTGCCTATAAAATTTGCGGTTTAGCCTCGAATTCCCTGGGATACCATCATCAGATCCTGACTTGGTGACAATGGGACCACTACGGGAGTATACTCTATCGAATAAAAAAAGAATTTTGAAAATCGGTTCACAATTGACCGTGAAATCGATGAACATACATACAAAAAAAACATACAGTGGAACATATAACCTCCTTCTTTTTTTGAAGTCGGTTATAAAGTATTTGTTACAACCGTATTTGTTTTTTTTTTGTTTTTAGCACTGGTGTACTCTGTATCTTTAGATGGGTACAAAAGTAATCAGAGACCGTAAAAATTTTTTAAACAAATATTAAAACCGAACTTCACTTTCTATTGTTTTTGGAAACCACTTAGAACCAACTCCAAAAATATGTTACTAGGGGATGAGTACCTAATTAAATTTAATTATTTTATCCTTTTCAGTCTTTTGAAGTCGGTTTTAATTTTTGTTTAAATTTTTTTTTCACAATTTTTAGTGATAACTTTCTAAGGTCGAAGCTAGATGGGTGACCGTCAACTTATATTGTTCCTACTATCGTATCGATTTACTAAAAAGTCATAGGAAAGCAAAAAATCGCAATGTCGCATACGTAGACGACATAATAATTTCAATTTTTTTTTAATTAAAACCAAAATTCCCAACTGATTTTGAAAAAAAATTTATGGGACCGAATGCGGCAGCTATTCCGCATCGAACAAAAAAAAAATCACGTAAATCGGATGAGCAATCTCGGCGTAATCGGTGTACATACAAAGAAAAAAATATGTAGACGACTTACTAATTTCAGTTTTTTTATTTATAAAAACCAAACTACCGAACTGATTTTGAAAATATTTTTTTGGGACTAAATGGCAGCTATTCCGCATCGAATAAAAAAAGAATCACGTAAATCGGATCATTAATCTCGGATAATAAAAAAATAAATAAAAAAAAAACATACCGATCGAATTGAGAACCTCGGAAGTCGGTTAAAAATATTAACAATAGGAAGGTTAACCGATTGGCCTTCCTTGCACAAAACACATTTCTAGTTTATTCCTTATTGCTCAAACTGCACTAAAACTTTTGAATAAGCTTTTTCCATCAGTATTACATAACAAGAACAATATGTATAGTATTTAATAAGAAATGTTCGCACGAAACGCTGCGCGCCGGTACTATGCTGAGACTGCATAGTGCCGAGTGACGTCACAGGCCTGCCAGGCGGTTGCTTGGCGGAACGATCCGTTTTTTCGTCATAATTTCGTCAATTTTCATCGTAGAAAAAAGTTTTGATGCCATTTATTTTGTTTTTTAATTGTCTACAATCCTACATTCATAGTTAAAGTCGTTACGGGTCCTCATTGTGCCCATGAGCTGACCAAATTCCCATACAAGCTTTTAATATATCCTTTACAAAATAATATTTGGACCTAAATACGTACTATTTTTTTATACTGTTAATAAATGGCATGAGAGGTTCATACTTGGTAAAATTAAAAGTATCCTTTGCTCAACGTGTCAACTGTAGAACTTTTGCTGATATACTCAAACATTTTTTATTATGTACTGACTTTAATTATTGAGCCGTATGGACTTTGCTACCAAACAATATAAAACAGTAAACAAGTTTTTTCTATAAAAACAAACAACCAACGTACCAAATGCATCATTTTTGTGTTTTGCTTGTATTGGAGCTGCTACAATTTGTGGTGTGTTAGGAGTTTTATTGACTGGTATCAATGGCGTTTGAACTGGGGATTTTTGAGCGCGAACGTTAGGCACTGCATCGCGAGTTATCCTCGGCTGTATCAGGTTTCCAACTGAAAACACAAAATTAATATCTGAAGGCCGTTCTATTAAAACTTTAAGTATAGTGAAGAGGAGGGTTAATCAGAATACGAGGCATACCAGGCACTTAGCGTGGACACTGTCCTTTTCTGTTATGATATCTACAATATACGGCAATAATAGGCATTATGGTAAATCGCTTTACGATCAATACGTCTAAGTTGCAACTGTATCGAATTTTTGCTTGATTTAGAATTTCATTATGGTTATCCACCTCATTGAAGTTCAAGATGCATTGAAATGTATTACACCAGCATTCTAATTAACATAACAAATTACAAAATATCTTGAAACTAGAGCCATAAAACAAAATAAGAAAAGGAGAATCCAACGCGAACACTTTTAGTTTCAGAATTTCGGATTTGGTAATCGACACACTGGATAACTTATAAAATCTAATGCAACTTCATCAAATTAAATACAATACTCACCTATAGGTTTACTAACTGTAGCCTGGGCAGTGGGTTTAACAATTGTGACTTGGGGAGTATGTTTAACAGGCTGTAATGTCACCATGTTCGTTGGTTTTTTAATTACCAGCTTTATATCAGAAGCGGTTCCCTTTACAACTGTTGGCCCTACAAAAAAGGATATTATTACTATGTACAGACGACAGAACATCAAGTGTAACAGTTGCACTACGAAAGCCGCCTCTATTACGAACGGAATAAGGGCGGTCTCAAGGTCAAACTGTTACGTTTGATGTGTTGTCGACTGTGATAAAAATAACATAAAATGTTAAATTAAAAAAAATGTAAAACACCCATCCTAAATAAAATTTAAGTGATGTCTATCTTGTTCTTTCAACATGAATACGAAGACAACTGACAAATATTTGTAATTTAGAAAAATTTACGATTTAGGAAGAACCTACTATGATTATATTACGATTTGTATTATCACAGAAAAAATATAATTTGAGGCTTTCTCAAGCTAAAGGCCCGCAGGAAATATCCTGCAAATTTTCTTAGTTTAGAATATTTTATATATATTTTCAGTCAACATTTCTAAATTTGCTGTGTGAATTTTTAAACAAAGCTTCATAGAGGACGATAGTGATATACATATCTACTAAAATCACAAAAGACAGAGTAGAAATAGTTTGGGTCTGGATTTTCAATTATATTTTTATGTAATAACTATGGCGTGCCATTTAAATGTTATTTAGAGTTATTATAAGGATTTCGTTTTGAACATATTGTATTCCTGTAAAAATATATGTTTTGTTTTTTGATTGTTATTGTAGATATATTGTATAATGCTGTATGTTTGCCCAGGGTTGCGCTCATCGCAAGGCTTTCGCAGAAAACCAGTGTCTTGGCAATTTTCTAGGTGCCCAGACCTTTTTGGTGTTTTTTTTCATATCTGTTGTTATTTATTGAATGTATAATGCACTAAATAAAATTTTTCTCATTCAGATTCTTCAAAATCTTATAAAAAAACAAAATTTTATATTTTCCATAGTTTTGATTTTGGCGTTAAAGGGTTAAATTTACTCATAAAGTTTACTCATTTATTGATGGTCTGACTAACACAACGGTTTTTCTTAAAAAAAAAAAACATACAGACGAATTGATAACCTCCTCCTTTTTTTGAAGTCGGTTAGTAACAACCCAAATATTGAACAGCCCTGAAATGTTGTTAGTAATGTAAATTCAGTTTTCTCTCGCGAATCTGGAAAAAAAAACTTATAATTCGTTTTCATGCATAGTTTGTTTGTACAAAATTTTAAATATTTTGTCAATTTCACCGTTATTCAATATGGCAATATGGCGGGCGACATAGAAGTCAACTAAGCGACACCAAAATGACATAAGCGCCATGATGAATATTATGGCAATGTTGCAGTTTCTTTTTATATAAAATTCTTGTTTTGTACCACGAAACAAAGCAAATAAAATGAAAATTGACAGTTCAATACTGTTTTGCATATTTTTACCTGTTTTTTTTCAGTATAGTGTACATAGAGTTGGCCAGGTCTCCATACATTTTTGGAATAAGTATATTCATAAAAAAAACTGCAACAGCCAAATATTCATCATGGGGCCTATGTCACTTTGCTGCGGTCCGAAAACCGCTAATCAGCGATATTAGCGTGCTCAAATGCGTCCCGAAATGCTGTAAGCGCGCTAACAATAGCCGGGGGTGACGTCATCGATGACATCATAGCACACTTACAGCGCTATTGCTCTCGAGGAAAATCACTGTGAGCGAACTGTCAAACTGTGGTTTGTTTATTTATTTTAGGTTATAAGGTAAGCGGAATTGTTGGTGTCCAGAAAAAGAGAAGTTGTATTGTAATTATAAATTCACAAACACAAAAGTAAGTACTTAGATCACACTGTTTTAGACTCGAATACTCAAATAATATAGTATTGATATGAAAATTGACAATTGACAGGTTGACACGCTAAAACTTCGGTCCGAAATCGTGAGTACGCTGGAAACTCTGTTAGCACTTTTATCGCGCATTTTATTTCGGACCGGGCGATTATTTTCAACTTTCGTACAAACAAGCTATGGATGAAAACGCTTCAGTAGTATTTTTCCCAGATTCAGGAGATTTCTAGCCGGATATGAAACATCTTTGATTAAACATGTGCCTTCAGAATTAGGCCCATTGTATTTTTTAAACAAAGTTGAAACATGCATAATTATATAGTAATATCCTAATGTGTTTTTTTTATCTAATGATGAAATAAGAACTTTTTAATTACCTTCTAATGTTTCTGCTCCTTTATCTGTTTTCATGAAGAATATTTTAGGAACTTTAGCATTAGCAGCGGATTGCCTAAAACAAGAACAGTATTATGCTATTTAAAAAAATCTTTTAAAGGTTAATATATTGTAAATGTACTGTAATCAACAACTGTGTAACTTTGTCCAACTTTGCAACACATATTTGGGGGTTATGTAATTTGGGACTTTCAGGTATCTTAGGCGTTCTTTAGCCAACATTAAAAAAAACACTAAGAGGCATGCCAATTTGTAACAAAACTCCCCTAGCTTTAGATGATTGTCTTTTTGTATAAAAAGATTTTACCTAAAGCTAGGGAATGTGTTGTATTCAAGAGTGGTAAACAAGCATAGAACCAGCCTGACGGTAAGCCGTTACCGTAGCCTGTAGACTACACTTAGATTACAAGGTGGCACTACTCACACTTTACCCTGTAAAATTTTAGGGAAAATGTTATGTTCAAAGCATAGCTCCTATTATTCACATTCTAAATGAACTCAAGCGACTATTTATTTATTTATTAGCTGTGAAACTCTTTAAGGTTAAGGTACAGTCAGCAACAGAAGCAGATTAAGACTTTAGGACTTTTTTATAGTCACATAATATTGGCATACACTTGACAATTTGTATGAACACTGTGAATGATGTAGTGTGACATGGTACTAAAGTGTTAATCTACTTCATTTCTAGTCAGCAATGAAGTAGATACAGTCATACTATCCCAGTTTGAGTGAAAAATACCACAATCGACTACCTCTCATGAAACTTGAGACTTTAAGAAGTTATTAACATTAGTCTTCTTTCTTCTAGGTTAACAGTGGTAAATATTGCGAAGGAGCCATTTAAGTTAGGGTTTTGTTGTTGTAAACAAGTGATAAGTCATAATTTAATTTAGTTCAAAGTAAATTAACAAAATTAATGATAGCTTTTTATTTCAATTGAAACTCTAAACAGGCAGATACCCACCTATTTGTTATCTTGTAGGTGAGTAAAGGTATAAGTCTAGCAACAACTTGTTAACACATTTTGTAATAAGGTCTAATTTCACAGTTTCTGTTTTACAGAATAATAAACTGTCTATAGTTTTTAACAGATGATTTGTTATATCATGTTTACAATCGGTGACAGTGATGTACAGTCGACCTCATATCAAGCGTAACAGTTTGACCTTGACAGCGCCCTTACTGTGTTCGTAATAGAGGCTGCTTTCGTAGTGCAACTGTTACAATTGATGGGCTGTCGTGTGTACAACACCTGAGTCTTAAGTCTGGTGTAGGTAGATTACAGTAACTACATATCAATAGGTGGGCTTTGTGTTTGTTTGTTACACTTGAATAAAAAAAATATTAACAAAATATTAAGAATATAAATGAACTATATCAGAAACCTATTTTAATTTATGGCAATGTTATGTAAATATGGAGCAAGAACTATGTCTCTGTAAAACTAAATAATATACTAAAACAATGTGAACAAGTTGTGACATTAAAAAATAATAATTTGAAACTCACAATTTATCTTGCTGTCCCTGGCTATTAACAGGTGCCATATTTGATGTACTCGCTGCCAGTTTTTCCATTGGATTGGCTGGTGAAGAATCTTGAGTAAGATCTTTCAACTCAGTTCGTGTAGTCTGTTTAGGCATGATATTTTGTGGTTGTTGTTGTTGTTGTTGACTGCCGACTTTTGACCAGAATCTATTGGTTGTTGGTACACCAGGCTTCTTCTTCTTTTTGGCCCTGGAATACAGTTTTGTATTTGAAATTCCATTAACTATATTATCTAATGAACTTTTATATTCTGTGTAAAAAATAATCCAAAGAATTTTGTCTTTATTAATCCCTCAAGCGGCGTTGTCCCACTGACTATGACAATTGAAAAATCAATTAAGTTTGGAGTCTGACACTTGGTCAAAACTACTACTACTTGGTAGGTTAATGGGTGGGTAACAAAATTGGCAAAGTTCTACTGCAAAACCACTATCAAATATACTATGACTTATTGAATTAATATATTTTATTTTATATAGGTACGGTCGAGCACAGAAGTAGCTGAACACTTTAGTACCATGTCACAATAACTGTGGCGTTACTTAGTATGGTAGCAAATATAAAGAACGAGCGCAATATTCTGTGTGAGATGGTACTAAAGTGTCAAGTTATTTCTATGGTCGACTGTAGCAACCAAATTATTCATATGATGTAGCCATAATCATTAATGATAATTATTTTGTTACAATAGTCAGTAGTAATACTTAAATAGATTTTTCCTGCCTCTAAGCCCTGTGTATTTGTTATATTTAACTACACACTATCGTCTACCTTCAGATTTTTCTTCTTGTGATATCACCACTGGAAGAGATTTCATTTAAAAAAGCAGTACCTTTGTAGAATGTTGTTTTATACCAATATAATATTTTTTTCCTGTTTTAATGTAGGGTATGTAGTAATTGGTAGATAAATATAATTTTCAAGCCTATGATTCCAAGCCCCTATTGGCGTATCTATTGTGTTAAGATTACTTTTAATTAATTATGTATTCTATTAAAAAACCACATATTAAGTACATACTTAATTATCTATTGTATAAAGTTTACATCTGATTTCTTTCTCTTGTTGCCTAATAGGCAAGGGAGTTGTGTGGACTATTGTATATTACATAGTGATTAAGATTAACTTACTGTAAGGTAAAATATTCAGTTCTTAATTCTTAATTAATTGTACAAGCATTGTTAAATTAGATAATAAATATTTTGTGTGGTAAGTTTGCTATATAATGACATCATTTTTTGGCACTAAAATCGTTTCTAAATATGTTAAAATTGATTGAAATATTTTAAATAGTTTAGTACGATGACTAAAAGATTAGTAAATATAGAGCAAAATATCTAAAGTGTACAGCAAACATCTTGAGTGATATACATACATTATTTCAGTATTTATCTAATAAGTGCTAATGTAGAACTTATCCGCTTGGAAGCCTAAAGACTCACATTATTATTTGGAGTAATACTTTTATGTTTCGCTTGCAAAATACACTAAATATTACGGCAAAAACCTTACCAAGCAAGCATATAAACAGTTTGATTTGGATAGACGTTTGACGTCTGTCAAAATGACAATATCTGACTTTGAAGGCTGTTTTTTTTAGAAAAAGCAAATGTTTTAAGTTTAGAGGTACTTTTAAATCTGAATGTGGTGCTATTTTTTACATAAGATATGTTCGGTATTCCATGTTTTTACAGCAAACATCACGTGTTTGGGCTCATAAGAATAGCCTCAATGATATGGTGTAAGATACATGCATGTAAGGTTACTTTAGTTATGGTTATTAGTTATGATTGTATTTTTAGATTATATTTTTTTAAAGAGTAGGCAGCAAGTGAAAAGTTTGGTGGCGTAGTGGTTTGTGTGCTCTGATTTCGATTAAGAAAACAAAGCGACTCTCATCATGGTCGATCCGAGATGGGTCAACCCACCACCTCCCATGACCATACAAACTCTCGGTTGTAATGGAAAAATCGTGAGAGATGAGCGTGGGACCCGCGTAAGCACGCTACCTCTAAATATTATTTCTATACTCTTCGTCCTTGTCCTTAGGTTCGTACTTTCCCCCTTCAGGGGCTACGACGCCACAGTTACTGCTCCGGTGACAAGCTCCCTGCTGTCCGCCCTACTGCGTCACCCTCTCCAACCCTACTCCGCCTCTCATGCCACTGATGCGCGAACAAACTCAGCCTTGCGAAGTTCCCCTCTGAGTTGAACAGGACCTTCCGATTCCGGGCTTATCCCTTCCATCATGTTCAAACGCAGGTCCTCATACAGCGGTAATTCCTCCGAGCACAAAGCGTGCTGAATGTCCTCCTCTGCATCCCCGCACTCACAATACTCACATCTGTCAGATTCATATCATGCAGTCTATTCCTAAAGCATCCGTGGCCAGTGAGCAGCTGCAACGTTTGGTAGTCACGACCCAGCGTGAGCCAAGTCTGACCGCCACATTCGGGATGAACCGTTAAATCTCCCCCACTTTCGTCTCTTCGTCCCATCTCTTCTGTTATTCGTCCACCACCTCAGCCCATATACCGCGCTTATACGTCTGCCTAGCTCAGACCTCGGCAGAGCCTGACGAGCTCCCTCAACCAGCCCCGCACGGCGCACCTCCAAATCAGCCGGTAGGACTCCAGCCAGCACCGGCAAAGCCGCAATGCTGGTCGGTCTGTAGGCCTAAGTCAGCAGGATGAGGGCCGGGTGCTGGGTACGAAGTACCGCGCTACGTCACACAGACAGGCCGACCCGATAGCTCCAGATCGCCGCTGCATAGGTCAGGGTGGCAACAAACGTCCCTCAAAAAGGTAAAGAGTTCTCAATTGCTTTGTGGCAATCTTTGTTATCTCGAGCTCCTCCGTGCTTCGGAAAGCACGTTAAGCCGTTGGTCTCGGTTGTTATTGCAACCGCTTTAACCCACCGACCCGCATTGGGCCAGCGTGGTGGTGTTATGGCCCAAACTCCTCACGTATTTTTCCCAAGCAGGAAGGCATGTGCCCAGCGGGACGTATACAGGGTGGAAAAAATCTATGGGGCCTGGAGGGAAACTATTTTAAATCATTTAGTTAGCTCGTTTTACTGAAAAGAAACATTCCTTTATATTTAAAAAGAAATAAAACTGCATTCAAAGTTCTCCTAAAATTCACTTGTCTCACCCGGGAATCGAACCAACGAAAAATTAAAAAAATAAACTCTCGCTATTTTTTTAAACGAATCGATACGATTATTGTGCAGGATAAAATTTATCTTACAAACATTTGCTCTTACACTAATGAAATCTGTTGTACGAGATACCTATGAAATTGAATATTTATTACAGTTTTTTATTAACAGTACTGTAATGTACTGTACTGTAATGTTCATGAACAATAATCCTACCGATTCGTATAAAAAATAGCGAGTGTTTACTATTTCAATTTTCAGTAGGTTCTATTCCCGGGTGAGACAAGCGAATTTTTGGAAGATCTTTGAATGCAGTTTTGTTTCTTTTCAAAAGTAAAGGAATGTTTCCTTTCCATGAAATGAGCTAACTAAAGGATTTAAAGTAGTTCCGCTCCAGGGCCCATAGATTTTTTCCATTCTGTATACTACTCTGTCAAGATAGTACATACCTACCGGGAAAAGATCAATAATACACAAAATGTTAGTTATTCGTCCAAATTTATTTTATCACCTTCAAAGTATGCTCCTTCAGAAACGATACACTTACGCCAACGAATAATCCAATCATCAAAACATTTTTTAAACGCTGTTTCCTGAAATTAGTTCAGTTCTCGCCGCAAATTTTTCTTTAGGTCTTCTACCGATTGAGAACGAGCACCCGTTTTCAATCGGTAGAAGACATAAAGAAGTAGGTATATATTTATTGAGTGTTTGGTCAAAAATTCGTTCACAATGATGGCCTTGTGCGAAGGCGCATTAAAGTGGTGCAAAATCCAAGAATTTTCTTTCCACAAATCTGGCCGTTTTCGTCGAATTCGCTCTCTTAAACGCCGCATAACGCTCACATAATATTCTTTTTTTACCGTTTGACCTTCCGGCAAGAATTCTCAGTGCACAACACCGCGACAGTCAAAGAAAACAGTCAACATGACTTTGACTTTTCATGACTTTTTCGGTTTCAGTTTAGTTGGAAGGCGCCACTCCGAAGCTTGTTGACTAGTTTGCATGTCAAACTCGTAAACCCACGTCTCGTCACCAGTAACAATGCGTTTCATGAATGTTGGGTCGGAATTGACTCGTTCTAGCATGTCCTCAGTGACTCTCATGCGATGAAGTTTTTGGAGAAAATTCAGATCCTTTGAGACTAGCCGAACGGCAAAAACATGTTTCATACCCAAGTGACAATCTACCAACAACAAAAAAAAAAACAAAAAATTGAATTGGAACCATTACCAATTCATCCATTCCCGATACTTTTTTGTCTGAATGTATATTGGCTGGCGATGAGGCGCGTATGTAGTGATTAGTGAGGTGAGAAACCAAGGTACGGTAAGCATCAAAGTCGATTATCAATTAAGTAACATATTGGCATAGTCATCAAAATATGTATGGACGAACATTGCGAATGACATGTTACTAAACTGTAAATCAACTGTAACAATTACAAATAAAAAAAGAAAACGATGGAAAAACATAATTATGCTCCAGGGGTGGGACAACGGGCGGGAAAAACGTTGGAAAAAGGAAAGAAAGCGGTAAAGAAATTAGTAGGTTATTCCTAGTGCTTCTGTGGCGAAGTGGTAATCGCGTCTGGCCGGAAATCAGGAGACGCGGGTTCGAGTCCCGCCTGCAGCATATATTTTTTCATCGTTTCCTTGTTGTTACGTAATGTTTTTCACCGCATGAAAAGTGCTAATCAACTTTTGTTGCTGACCTTACGTGCAACGATCGTCTATCTATATTGTAGGCAACTATATGCTACCATAACCACTCACCGTCAGGCGGACGGTACTTCGTTTGCCCTAGTTCTAATAAATTTGGCCACACAAGAATTCAAGACATTTTATCTAAAGGAGATTGTACATTTTATTATTGCAAATAACGTGAGATTAGGTTGAAATAAATGAACGTAACGAATAATAAATTATTTAAGTTATTATTACTATTTAATTTATTATACAGTCAATAGCACATCAAACGTAACAGTTTGACCTTGAGACCGCTCTTACTGCGTTCATAATAGAGACGGCTTTCGTAGTGCAACTGTTACACTTGATACTGTCGTCTGTACAAAGAGATCTTTAAATTTCTAGTAACAATTTTGAGCGGTAGTTAAAATACAATACTATGACACAATGTTTCTCATGAAATAGATGAATCATCAAATCATCAAAGCACAACAGAACAATTATGCAGTAAAACCTAATACAATCATAACATAGACAAAAAATTAAAAGAGCTATAAATTATAACTTTGGACATTCGATAAGATTGCCTAGGCTGCGTAAGTGTATTTGTGATATGGGTGTATATATTGATTCGTCTTTGTCATTTAGACAGCATTATGAATCTAATGCTAGCAAGTCTCACAACTCACAAGATGTTAGGATTCGTTATTCGAGTTGCTAAGCCATTTAAAAATAAGCGATCGTGGATTGCGCTTTACAGTTTCCTGGTAAGCAGTATCTTGGAGTATTGCTCATCTATTTGGTTTCCGGTTTACCAGACGCATAGTGATCGTATTGAAGCAGTGCAACGTAAGTTTTTAAGAGTTCTTAGTTACAAGCTAGGATTAAAACGTGAACTTATATAATGAAGGTAGACTGAAGAGATTTGGGCTTCGGACACTTGATCGGCCAATTAGCGACTTATGCTCATTTTCACTAACCTTAGCTTAGCGTTAAGAGTCTCTTAGCGATTTTTATCTCATGTTTCTCCTAAGGAGATAAAAAGATACCAATGTCGTTAGGAGTCACCTAAGCCTAGGGAATGATTAGTGAAAACGGACATTAGCCACCCTTCACAAGAGAGTCAATGGGATATTTGATGCTTCAATTCTTGACCAAATTAAATTTAGAGTAAATTTAGAGCAACGTTCCGCCTAGTGATTCTGTAACGAATCTCGCACCTCACTTCACAAGTCACTTCGAATACATCTGTCAAATAGAGCAATTTCTCATACATTTTTTGCTCTATTTGGCAGTTGAATTCGAAGTGACTTGCGAAGTGAAGTGCGAGATTCGTTACAGAATCACAGCAGTCGCCGCCAGCAATTGTTTGAGATACAGTTCTCGACCAACAATGTCTGAAAAATCAATCCCATTATTAGAATGTGAAAATCTTATTGAAATATAGTTGTGACAGTGATATATTTTATGATAGCCTCCCGTCTTTCAAAAGGATTTTGATAAAAAAAACTCCTATAGAGTAGTTATTCTTCTTTTATGTTTTGTTTGAATTTTCTTTACGCTCAATCTCTGTCAAAATGATGTGTACAGTAGTCATAGGAATTCAGATTTATCAATGTTATTTAAAAAGAAAAATATGTATATGAGTGGTCTGTTGTCTGTACCTGTACGTATAAAAGAAATATATAAATTGGCGGCCTAAGAGTTCCATTTTCATTAACATAGGTTAGGTAGGTAATTACTTATTTTCATCTTTCGGATTTTAATAAAGTTTAGTTTGACTCAGGGTTTTAAAGTAGGTACTTACATAATTGCTTTCGGTGCTTTTATGAATTCATCACCTGGCATTATGGAATCTTATTAAATCTCTACACAACACGTAACGAGTGGTGCTCGGTAAAATGCAATATTCCTCGTTAAAGCCACTTGACCCAGAGGTCCTATATACAGGAGGTTTCATTAAACCGCCGCTGACAGTTTACGACCGAGGGTTATTCATTTTAGAAAAATTGATCATTACATTTTTAATAAGCATAAGGAATTGATAAATTTTAAATCAGTGAGTAGGTTTACCCTATAAGAGTGTCAGAGGACTCAGACGCAACATAGAGTCGTCTTCGTTTCGCATGTAATAATCATCATCATAGGCAGCCTATATACGTCCCACTGCTGGGCACAGGCCTTCCTACATGGGAGAAACACATGAGGAGATTGGGCCATAACACCACCACGCTGGCCTAACGCGGGTTGGTAGGTTAAAGCGGTTGCAGTAACAACCGGGACCAACGGCTTAACGTGCCTTCCGAAGCACGGAGGAGCTCGAGATTAGAAACTTTGGTTGACCCATCCCGGGACCGACCATGGCGAAAGTTGCTTTGTTTTCGTAATCGAAACCAGAGCGTTCAAACCACTACGCCCCAGAGCTCCTCCTCATTTAATAATAAATTTATATTATAAATATGTTGTTTTTTATACAAAGCACGGTAATAAACTCAATACCACCTAATGTGAAGCGGTAAGAAGAGTCCATATGCGAAGACAGCTAGTGAAACACACTGTTCTAGCCGCCTCCGGCATGCGCTGGCCTAAAAGGGGCCTTTTCACGCCTTGTTCGAAGGAACCTAGGTATGTTATGGGACGGAGGGAACATATTATGTGCTGGCAAAGAATTCCAAGTTTTGGATGTGTTTACGACAGGGAAACGACTTACTAAACTTCTTTGTGCGAGCTGTTGAGGTAGAGTCAGTGAATTGATGACTCCGAAGTTCGGCACGCGTGCTCCTGAGTAGGAAGGGGAAAGGAGAGATAAGGTCTTAAAGCTCCCCAGACGACTCACTATGATGTAGCCGATAGCCAATCTGTCCAATGCATCGAGGAGGTACTTGGCGGAGCCATCCCATATGTGCGAGCCACACAAGACCGTACCCGAGTTTTGTAGAGCAGGCATAATTATTGATCAGGTGTGAAAAAGCTTGGCCGAGGCTGTTTCGATTACGGTTCCGATGTACCTTTATCGTATGTTATTAATTGATCTGTGAGTACCAACCCATGCTTATATGAGATGACATAATAGATTTTTGTTGGATGCCACTTTAGGCTTGTGAACTTTTGTTTTCCGTATATTAGAGGTGTTACTAAGCTATTTGCGCTTTAGTTTCTAAAATAATAAATATCTAATCTTCCTTTTCATGAATAGTTACTTGTTCTAAGCGTTTTTTAGCTCAGTCTATCTAACGGAGATATAAAAAGACAAAACTAAATGTCGATAAGAGTCACCTAAATGGTTAGTGAAAACTGACATTACTCCATCTCCAGTTTATATTCCTGAGTAGTGACTGTCTTTTATGAGGGCCTTTCGATTTGATTAGACAATGGTAACGTTCGTTAAGTTATGGGATTTAATATTCATTTCATGACAGTTTGACGGTGGGTCATGCGACAGCGGTAGTGCTTACGTTTAGTGGGAACACTCGGGTCTTAGGGCACAGCTTAGGGTCCCACATAATCTCCCATGTCTCTCAGATTCGGGCAAGGCCGTAACTGCTTCAACGTACAGGGATAAAGAGCTGAAGAAGAGTTGATATTCGTCCAGTAAAAATTACCTCTGGCTTAAGAATTATTTAAATTGGTAGTATTGCTAAAATGTTTTCTATGTTTTGTTCGAAATCAGATAGAATTGCTGATAACAAATTAACAGACACGTCATCTTAAACGTATTAGGGTTATCGTAGATCGAAATTATTTACATTAGTAATTTTAATTATAGAGAATTGATATTATTTATGTAATAGTTAATTACTTACCTATTGATTTGTATTTATACGTCCTTTATCGTTATATTATTTTGTTTAATGGATAACTATAAATACCTGTTTATATAGTGTATATTTATCTGTAATACATACCTACCAACCGAATTTTGTTGTTAATACCTACAGATATTTATTTATTTAAGATGTATTAAACAGCTATTATTAGAAGATGTACGCTGTAAAATTGTTGAAATCTGTTAAATTTTTATGAATCCTAGATTCTCATTGAATATCAGCTATTTCATCAATATTTTCCAATGATCTTGGAATTTGTCCACTCTGACTCTCACAGTTTTGTGAATGTAGAAAAAAAATTACCCAAGAAAAGTAGAAATTCAAAAACCCAGACGTTATTTTGGACAAAACGTTCGATTATATGACCACCGGTATTTTAGTTTTGTTTTACAACAAAGTTCTCTTTGAAATTCTATTTATGATCATGTTATTTGATAACATTAAATTAATGTTAATTAAATAATGAGATGAATTCACTTATTGAGATCGCTCCATACGACTTTTTGAGCCGGAACCTAATTGCAAATGTAAAGTTTCCGTATTGGAATCTGTCAAAAGCAATAATTGTCGTTGTTCCCATGCACCATTTTTAATTGATGCAGAGTAGAAACGGAACAAGAAATTCTCTCGAGCAGTAATTGCATTATCAGAGCTACCCAGAATATATTACTGGTGACTTTATTATGGTACTTACCTAACTAGCATAGTTGAACTGACCATTAGAAAGTTTCAAGTATTTTTATTGGAGTAGCACAATGGTGACCCAATTTGCTTTGACAGTTAATTTAGACGGGACGATGTAACACAATTTATCTTACTGTACTTGCCGATTAGTTATTTTTGGACTTGATTTAACATCACGAATTTGATCTAAATGTTACTTTACTTGTATAGAAAACAAGAGGTATTGTTTGTTTGAGTTTGTGACTGATTGACCAGCGAGCTTTTTATTTAACTTCAAAAAAAGGAGAAGGTTCTCAAATCGACGCGGTTTTGTAGCTCATTTTGACATTTAAAGTAGTAAGCGCAGATGTTATTGTTCAGCAGCAATGGACCGGCAAATATCATGGTGGTATTCTTTTTATCTGTCAAAATAAGTAAGCAAATAGGCCTATAGACCGAATAACCAATAAATACTAGTATTTGTCATATGGCACACACCACGTGGCAAACTACAACATAATCGACAAGATACCTGAATAATAAAATTTACCAACGGATCTGGTATTTAGGAATGTAATTCCCTTGTAAGAAGTCTCTCCTTCAGATGTCTCTATAACATGATGTTTAAGAAGTTTCAACTTAAATTCCTTTTCAAGTTCATGCTTTGAGCCCTTTATTCATATGTGCAATCTTAATTAAATATTTTTTTGTATTTTAAAAGAGGGAGAAAATGTGACACCTTTCTAAGTTTCTTGCAGGTTCTTCTCAGTAAAGTCACTCCCGAATTTAAAAACTAGTAGAGCCACTTATTTGTCCATACTCTTTTCATAAGATAATTGTTTAATTAGTGTAGTCATATTTGATGTCAACAATCAGATAAGTCTCTGTTGAATAAATTAAGGATTTAAAATTTGATTTTTTTCGGCGTAACAAATAATTATTAACAAAATTCATTTATTACTTACTACAAAAAGAACATCATGTATCAGAAGACCTTTACGAGGTCTTGAACTAAAATTATTAGTGGCATTAGAATATTAAAGGAATCGAATCAGTACACGTATGGGCAGTCAGTATTTTATCGCCTTTCGCTGCGTTCGGTCAACGGTCATTAATTATAATTAGCTTGTTAATCCGCCTGTTTCCTTAATTAGTGACCATATTATCTGTTACAGTTTTAATTAGAAGTGGCATGGTGCAGTCCTATGTGTAAATAACTACTTTTCTAGTAACTTTTAATTACATCTTTTGTTGCTTACCAGCTTGCCGGGCGTCTCCTCTACAATAGAATTTCTATTTCCTCTGGTTAATGGGTACCTATTTCGGAGATTGATTGATTGTTGCTTAATTTTTTGCGAGTTTTCTTAGTAGGTTCTGTCTTTTATAGTAAACTTAAGTTAAAAGTCTTTCTTAGTGTAGTAGTTACCTAATTAGAATAATCATAATCTTCCCAGGTATAGATTTCTTACCAAAAAAGGTACCTATATCAATGTTTTAAATAAGCAAGGATGGTTATACCTATTCAATATCTAGGTATACCAAATCTACCATAACTACAATATTTATACCTAAAAATCATAAAGTAACATGTATCAATGAAATAATCTTACAATTTTATTAATTATTCAACTTTTTTACTTTTACTTATTTATCGTCCATTTGCCCAGCAGTGGAACGTATTATATATAATAGGCTCATGACTTAATAAAATATTTTTAATTTTTTTGCCGGCATTATATAATACATATTTGTGTTTATTGATATGACTAATCGGAGACTAATGATATTTTATAGGAGTTTAACCGGAGTTTAAGAATACGATGGATCAAGTGAGTCTATGAAAACCTTTTTGTCCTATAATAGAGAATAGCATAGTTTGTTTTGTGATTCTATGAAAACAGATGTGTAACGAGAATGTATTGCGTTGTTAATCAGAACATTAGACAAATAATATTCTGGATTGCAGCTTATTACTAAAACCTAGACAACTTTATGGGCTAAACCTATTATTAAAGTATGTCATGAAACCTCGCATAAAAATGAATGAAATGGGTACCCAGTAACACTAATTATAAAAGAGGTAAACAAGGTTTCTTATAGACGCTTATTAATATTTTTCTCAAATTAAGTGAGTATAGTAACTCACATAATTACAGCTCCCTTTAACAGGATTTTGATAGTATTAGTTTTCTATTGAGCTACCTAAAAATAAATAATCCTGTATGGTTAGTTCTGAGTCTTCTGAGTCTTTAATATAATTGGCTTCTAGTCAGTAAATCGGCTCCAGCTATTCATTTTACAATTAACTCGACACAAAAAGTAGGTAATCCATTTCTTTTGAATTTTTAATGACGAATGCAGGAAGACAATGGAACACTGCCACTATGAATAGTTGTGAAAGGGCCATGGGAGCTCCGTTTAGACAATGTGTTTTCCCATAATTGGTATAAGGTACAGATACCTTAGACTGTTGAGCCGTATTGCTTTGAGGAAGCCATCAAATGTATTTAAACCTAAAAAGAAGTACAAAAGATTTGGAAAAAAGTCGCTAAAAGTGTCATGGCGTCGGCAGTGATGTGGTAAATATTTAGGCTAGTTTTAATTTTTATGATTCTTCTCAAAGCCAAGTAATAAGCTTACAAAATTGACATTGTAAGTGTTTAAAAATTATTAACATGCAAAGTTTTCCTAAAAATTCTCGTGAACGTTGGTTTCGCCGAGACATAGCACAAGGAAAATTGACAAAAATAGTGCACGCGCGTTAACGTCAGCAAAAATTTGGAAATAATTTGTTTATTAAAAATTACATTATGTCTAATTTATTATAAACTTTTGAGAATAATTAATTCAAACTAGGTATTTGAAGAAATCTTCAAATACCTAGTTTGCCTGGCGACGCGAGCGCCACGAACTTCGTGTGGTGCTTGGCGGCGGTCACCTCTCGCTGTCAACCATTGTAAGAGCCATGGTTGGTAGCGAGAGGGTTTGGGAGGCTGTTACCTCCTTCTGAGAGACTGTGCTTACGCAGAAGGAGGCAGCGGAGAGGGAGCGGGAGGAAGATGCTCTAGCCGCTCCTATCTGGCATAGACGGGTGGGTGCGAGAAGGCGGGCGGCGGCGATCGCCCGACTTCCTGCGCCCTAGGCGCGCCGCGTGCGTGGGTGGCCCCCACGCATGTATTGCACATGCCGCCACGTCTGGGATTACCCAAGTGACTCTGGGTAATCCGCATAGGCGCGAAACCTGGCCGCAAGGTCGGGTTGCCTGGGGGTGGGCTGGTTAAATTGCTTCGGCAGAGCCCAGGCTGCCCCCGCGAAGGGCAGTGGAGTTACCGGGGAGTTTTAGTGAGTATTTCCAGTGCTGCTAGCGCTCGATAACCCCCACACAGCCAGCGGCGGGTAGGTATGTAAGCAGATTTCTCCCCGTAAAAAATAATTCATTAAGTTTAGTAGAAAGTCAATTCTAATAAACTTAATTTGGGGTTTGAATATTAGTCCGTTTGCTTATAAAACGAAGAAACAGAACGAGAGAGACCATCTTTGGATTTCTTTTTTGAACCAAAAATATTGTTCCCATTTAAATTTTGGCTTTTGTGAAATACATTCAAAACAAAAACAGCAGTACGAATATTTGTGAGGAATTGTGAAGCACTTTAAAAAATTGCGTCTTGTTGGTGCAAATGCTCGACCTTGAATGCGAATATTTGTGAGGTATCACCATCAAAAATTGCGTCTTGTTGGTGTAAATCTTCGACCTTCAATGCGAATATTTGTAAGGTATCAGCATTAAAAATAGCGGCTTGCATTGCTTTTTCTCGAAGACAAACGTAGGTACTACCTATTTTATTACAATTGGGAGATCCCAATTGTCATTGTCATTGTAAAATAGGTACGTTTGTCTTGAAAACATGATGACATCATGATCCCATGATTATGACCGGGAATAAAGAATAAAATATATGAGTAAACTTACCGCCAAAATCAAAACCATGAAAAATATAAAAAATTAACTGTCAGCATGCAAATAAATGCCTAGGCCGATAGTTGATTGAATTAGACTCACTCACGTTTAACAACATGGCGTAGTGAAAGTCCGCTCAATTAGCAATTAGCCTAGGCGGATCGTCTTGTACTGAAGAGTTTTGGTGTGATTGGTAGGTTCAAGATTATTTTTTGAACACTTATAACCCAAAACGATTTTGGTCATAAGTACTACCAATCACTCAAACAGTCATACAAAAGCTCTTCGAATTAAACGACCTGCCGAGGCGTCCAATTGAATGGCTAACCGCTGCCTGGTTAAATGTTGCGCTCAATGACTTGTCTAGTGGTCCATCAGCCGTTTTATTGGATGCCAGCGTTTGATCAACAGCCTCGGCTTTAACAGGCTGTGACATAAATATTCTTTGCCCCTTGTGTAAGTTTCATTCAAATTGAAACAAAAATATAAATAATGTGTACATTTTTGCAGACGTGACTCTACACATTCATTCATTGATTAATTTTAAATTTGTTTGTTCAAGGTACCTGGCGCTTCTGACTTTCTCATCAGCCCAGCAATTAGGCAACGAGCACATTAATGTAAATGGAATATGCAGGAGCGTATTCTGCAACAGAATGGATAGACTACATCAGTTGAATGATTGTGTAGTTATCTTGGGTAATTTACATGTGCTTTTGCTAGAGCAAACGCATAAGGAAGACTTTCAAAACATTCAGTTCCCGAAGCTTCGAGAGGTACTACTTTTAAATCTTGATATTTTTATTTGTTTCGTTTTGAATTTAAATTATCCTGTCTTTTTTTGGCACGACAGAGTGGTAATGCTGTTTTAGTTTATATTTGGTTTTTCTTCACGTGCTGCTTTCGTAATTAAGAAAATTTATAGATATTTGTTACAAAACTGACCCATTATTTAAGATCAAGCAGCACAGCATGAAAACAATCTGTACTGCCTATTCGAAGCGACTGCATCTCCCGCTGACTCCATCCCAATCTATTGTTTTTGGTTTGTGGGTACTACGTAGGTACTACCTTTGGTACTTCTACAATAAATTTTCCATTAGTGTGTGCGCGCCGACTGGTAAGAGAGAAAGGGTTTAATTATAATTAATTACTTTAAGATAATGACTTATATTTGATAGTCGTCCGGATAGACGAAAGCAAAACAGTTTCGAACCAATGGTGAAATTTATGAATACAAAAATGGTATTCGATTCCTACCATATTATAAATAAAGAATTCTCAAATGCTTGTGCGATTTTGCGATTCGTGGTGTGTAACGACAGAAACCTAAAAAAGAAAAGCGAAATATTTTTATTAATTTAATGTTACTATTTTCTGAACAAGATTGTAGCTAAAACACGAGCTGTTTTCTTTTAAAGACCCAGAGGAGAATCAACATTGATGTTTATTATTGTAAGATTTTTAAATTAAGTCACGTTTAATCGCGTCTAATACACTTACTTTTTGTTATGTTTATCAAGCATTGTGCCATAGGGGAGCCTCTAGTCTAGATGTTTTATTAAGTACATCGGTTCGATAATACCTTTACCTTTCATTTCTTTGTCTATCTTTTCTTTTTAGTCCACCGGCCGGAGCTTACACATAATAGAAAATCCAAATCCTCATTTTTAACAACTAGAAAAATATAAACAATGAAATAGCTTTAACCTTAATTAACGTAAATTAAGTGCTTAGATCAGCTATTATGAACATTAGCTGTTTAACAAATACATTTTGTGTAAAAGCTTAGGCAGGTTCTTCAAAAAGGGTTTGTTCACACTAAAGCTCACTTGCTCAAATAATGTTAAGAGAGTCAATCTGCGGTGTCCATTTATTGTCTCTAAATATACATATATTAAAGAAATAAGAAACTATTCGACATTTTGCACATACGCGCTTGAAACGTTTTAGTTTGCTCTAAGTGATTAATATATTTTATATTTATATTATATTCAGGTCACAGGCTTCGTCGTGTTCTACAGGGTGAATGGACTTGAATCTATCGGCCAGCTGTTTCCAAACCTAGCCGTGATAAGAGGAAAGCAAGTGCTCTACAATTACGCTCTGATCATCTATGATATGCCTGATCTTAAAGAGGTAAGTCTTGTTCAAAATATTCCTTGTTCCTCAGGAGCACGCCAGGCTGTCATCAATTTTTTAGTATTAAAAGGTATTAAAAACATTAATTTTTTTGCCAATACACTCTGTTTCTTTAATATGGGTTCCTTCTGGAGGCTCGAAAAATGCACCTTATGGACTGACAGTGCAGAGGCGGCTAGGTGGCTAGGTTGGGGCGGAAAGTTTCGCCCCAACGGCATTTATAATATTAGTATCAGTATTATTAGTGGCAGCCGCGTACCGGGAGACGCAGCGTTGATTGGCCCATCACAAGGTGGACCGATGATCTGGTCAGGATAGCGGGAAGCCGATGGATGAGGGCAGCGCAGGACTGATCGGCTTGGAGATCCTTGGGGGAGGCCTATGCCCAGCAGTGGGCGTCTCTTGGCTGATATGACGATGATAATGATGATTATAAATGCACGTTATGGACTGACAGTGCAGAGGCGGCTAGCGTAGTATGATCAATCCATACTAATATTATTAATGCACCTTATGGACTAACAGTGCAGTGGCGGCTAGCTTAGTAGATATGGTCAATCCAAACTAATATTCTATTCTATTTCCAATGACAGGATAATTGACAGCTTCTAAAAATACAAAAATGATGAGCTTCATATCTATACTTCAGTAATTTAGTTATAAAGAAATATAGCGAGTGAAAGGGACAAACCTATACAAATTGACATTTGATTTGTTAACGTTTATTCCATATTTAAGTTTATAGATACAAATTATTAGGATGCGGATGATTCTCGCCGTATAGACCTTATCATCACCAGCCTATATACGTGCCACTCCTGGGCACAGGCCTTTCTGCATAGGAGAAACACGGTGGGTTAAAGCGGTTGCAGGAACAACCGGGACCAACGGCTTAACATGCCTTCCGCAACATGGAAGTGCTCGAGATAACAAACTTTGATTGACCCATCTCGGGATCGATCATGGCGAAAGTTGTTTTTTTTTCGTATTGAATCGAAACCACAGCGCTCAAACCAATACGCCACCGAGCTTCTCTCTAGTTACTCTAAAGACCTAATAGTAGCATAGTATTCGGATGCTATTTTCTGCAAAGTATAAGTACCTACTACCAGTTATATACTTCACCAGTTATACATATAGAAAATAATACAAAACCCTCGTTCTTTTAAATTATTGTGCTCTTTCATGAGACTGTCATTAAGACTTTTATTTGAAAAGCTTTAATTCATTTTAAGAATTTCTAGTCCATGCGGCCTGTTTTTTACCCAAGCATTGTCGTTTTGCATAAAGAATGAGCTGCACCATCTGAAATTCTAATAACGTTATTTTAGGATGTTCAGTACGTTTGAATTGCCTTGGTCGCGCAAAAAATACAGCGCTGAGAGCTAAAAAAATAATGAAAATTAAATATTTCAAGAAGACTTTCTTTTGTCTTGCGTAGTTGATTGAATTATAAACAGACCCAAGTTTGCAATAAAGTGTACCTAATATTTCTATAAATTTACATTTTCTTTTTATTTTATTGCTTAGGAGAATTTATTGTTATGCAACAATCACTTGTTTTTATATCATTATTAAAATTACAGCTAACTATATTACCTATGTTCTTTTTTTAAGAAGGAATAATAAAATATTTCTAAAGTTGAACATTCAATCACATTTTAATGTTTTTGATGCGTTCAAACGCCTACTTTATTGTAAGAATTCGTAGGTTGTACCTACAGCTCCGGTGGCGTAGTGGTAATCGCGTCTGGCCGGTAATCAGGAGACGCGGGTTCGAATCCCGCCTGAGCATAAATTTTTTTCATCATTTTCTTTCTTTATTTGTAATTGAACATTCAACTTTCATTTTGTTGTGTTCTCTGTTAATGTGTCTTTGTGCAATAAAGTGCATTTGATTATATATTTTTTTATATAAAGCACGACAAATGATTCAACACCACCTGATGTGAAGCGGTAAGAAGAGTCCATATGTGAAGACAGCTAGTGCAGTTCAAACACTGCTCTAGCCGCCTCCACCTTGCCGGTCCGAACGGTGTTTTTTCACGCCTCTTTTAAAGGAACCCATGTTATAGGAAGGAGGAAACATATGTGCTGGCAAAGAATTGCAAGTTCTGGAAGTACGACAAAGAAACGAGCTACTAAATTTCTTTGTACGTGATGTTGAGGTGGAGACAGTGAATTGATGACTCCGAAAACCGGCACGCGTGCTCCTTAGTAGGAAGGGACAAGGTTAAACAGCTCTTTAGAGCACTCACCGTGATAAAGCCGATAGAAGGCGCTAAGCGACGCAATGACTCGACGCAATTGCAGAGGCTCAAGGTTGTTCGTGACCTCTACATCGCCAACTTCACGGACAGCACGACGCTGCAATCTGTCCAGGGCATCGAGTAGGTACTTGGCGGAGCCATCCCACAAGTGCGAGCAATATTCCACGCAAGACCGGACCTGAGTTTTATAGGTCAGGCGTAAAAAATCGACGCACCTTGTTCGAGACACCGAGCTTCCCTGAGTCTGTTTTGATTACGGTTTCGATGTAGTTCCTGGAATTCAGATCGCAACAAATCTCCATGCCTAACAAGTTTAGGGAGCCCTGTGCTGAAAG
This sequence comes from Nymphula nitidulata, assembly GCA_947347705.1. Classification (NCBI taxonomy): domain Eukaryota; kingdom Metazoa; phylum Arthropoda; class Insecta; order Lepidoptera; family Crambidae; genus Nymphula; species Nymphula nitidulata. Next base: position 16,876,328 of record OX374631.1, read on the forward strand.
AGTGGTGCCCTGAAGAGACGAAAGGTGAATAAGAGACGGCGACATTTTAGCTGTAAATGCGCACACCTGTGTTTTCTTAGCATTGAACTCAACAAGATTCTGAGATCCCCATTTAGATACGAGGTTAATTGATCGATTCAAGATATTTTATGTTTTGATCATAAGTAGGTACATGTATTACCTATTTAACTAAAATTATCAGTGCACGTATCGTCATTTTCCCCAAGTATTTCTCCTATCGTAGGTGGGTTGGAAGAAATTTCATTTTAAAATAAGTGTAAATACATGTATGTGCATATAAAAAGCAGAGGAGCTCGGTGGCGTAGTGGTTTGAGCACTCTGGTTTTCATTACAGAAACAAAGCAACTTTCGTCATGGTCGAACGGATGGGTTAATCAAATTTGTAACCTCGAGCTCCTTCTTGCTATTGCCCAAATTCCTCATGTGAATCTCCTATGTAGAAAGTCCTGTGCCCAGCAGTGGGACTATTAAAGGCATAGCATATGGTGATGGTAAAGATGATGCTTAAATTGTTAAATATCAAATACAGTGGAATCCGTTTATAATAACGTCGAAGGGAAATGACAAACACGTCATACTAAGCGGACGTCATATAAAGCGTTTTGTAGAAAACAAACAACCTCCTGTTTTTGTTAGGTGCGTATCTATGTTTTTATTTTAATACAGAGAAACATTGTATATCATTCAACTATCAATCACTCACTGAGGCTCCAAAAAAAAAACATGAAACGTGACACACAAGCGCCGAATGTTGTCAGGCGTCACGGACCCTCTCCAACACTGCCGAAGGTGTAAGGAATCTTGTCGGTCACTATAGCCGAACATAATTTAACAAAAATGGGTCATAATAAGCGACATGTCACTATAAGCGAAGTCATTATGTCAGACTTTATTATGAAGTGTTTTATATGAAAACCAAAATTCGCTGTGTATTTACTTCATATTATGCGGTGGGTCAATACAGGCGGAGTCATAATAAACGGATTCCACTGTATATAAGTATAATATATTTTTATATCTATATGGTATACCTACTCATAGTAGGTATAAAGATCTGCCTATTGACTAGGTGATTGGCGTGAGTGTACAAAATTATCTATCTTCTTACAGGTGGGCCTTTTCAGTCTCATGCGAATATACAAAGGAGGTGTAATCGTTTGGGCTGTTCCCCAAGCTTGTTTTGTCCACAACATTAACTGGAAGATCATCGCTCCTCGTGCTCGACATGTCTTGAGTCCTTCCGAGGGATCTTTGCACTGCAATTCAGTCTGCTCCTGCACCAGGAATATTGCTACAAATCACTGCTGGAATACATGGTAAATAGTCCGTCCCGTGATCTTTTACTCGTCCTTTGAAAGGAAAACGTATAGATAATGTTAGAGTTCCTCTCGGTTTAGGAACGACATGCCTTTTAATAGCTAGTGATTTTATTTCTTCATTCTATACACTAAACAATTACACCTAATAAGTACAAACACACATCAAGCATACAATTATGCGATTTTAATGTAGGTTTTGATATAAATCTATTTTGCTTATTGATTAAAAGTTTTAAAATATATAATCCTCGGGTTGAATTTAGTACATATTACGGACTTTTATTAATGCTTACTTTGATATGAATTTACCTCCGCATTCATTTGTGTAGACAGAGTATGGACTTTATACCTATTAATATTATAAATACGAAAGGAATTCTTTATATCTGTTTCGTTTTTTCCCCAAAACGCCCTAAAACCATGGATATAGACATCGTTTAGACTATATGCTGGAGAAAGGGTTTAGCCTAACCTCTTGTTGCTTAATCTAATGGGCGGAATGTACTAAACTCTAGTGATTTTACATTTATACAGAATGGTGTCGTCAATACGACAATAAATTAAAACATGGGCTATATTAGTTCATAGAAATGGTTTGCCACTTTCAAAAACATCTTATTCATTAGATGACTTCATGACATGTCTATGAAATAATGCAGCCCATGTTATATTATATGTATACAAACGTCATGAAATTATCAAATGAATAAGACATTCTCTACAGTCAACCGGAAAAAGATATATTATTTTATAGACCTCATTTAAGTTTCCAAAACTATATGCGTATTTTTATCAACTTTATTTAGGTACATTAATTTATCTAAGATTATAAATACGTAGTTTTGTAGATTTCACTCATCTCTTCACAATCACCTTCTGTCTGAATATTATAATGAGAAACGTGCTTATACGAGTATTTGGAGGTAAGTAAATTATAATCTGCTTGAGACATTGTAGTTAATTAGTTCTAGACACGCGGCAGCGTATCCAGCCAAGAAAAACAAACTGCAAACGCGCCGTATAACTACCAAATTAAAAGTTTTAAAATACCTATATATATATATATATATATATATATATATATATATATATATATATATAAACGTGTAAAGTATTTAATCTACATATAATACATGAAATTTACGAAAACACACATTTATGAAAACTTCTTAGCTTGCAAAGAATTTCAAATTTCTAGAAGGAAGATTTTGACGTTTAAAAACCGGCATTTTTATAACTTACCGACTTATTAATAATTTGTATCAACAAAGTAATAACAAGACCGAATCATCCTTGGTAATAATAATGTAGAGTCTTTGAGTTGAGTATGAAAGTTAGGTCACAAATTAGATAATAAGTAGTTACTACGTTTTAGGTGAAGTATACGAAAATTTTATTCGCTGGTTTTTGGTTCGCAAATAAGGCAATATTTAATATGAATGTTTTAAACATGTATAACTGTTTGTTCCAAAAAAAAAAGAAAAAAAAAAACTTATACTTACAGTTTCTTATTATTCCAGAAACAAAAAAAAAATCGAAGGCAAATTTAAGAAAAATAGCACAAAAAATAAAATACAGCGTAAACGTAGGAAAATAAAGTAATGTTAATAATTATAGTATAATAATGATTAATGGTAATAACTTCACAAAAAGTAATGATAGAATAACATATGGGAAATATTAACGAAGTTAAATATGTTGAGCACTTTTGTTCATCTTTTTCAAAATTAGTCGGCCCTTTCGAGATTTAGGCCAATCACTAAACGAAAAAAGGAAGATCAAATGAATTTCAAAAGAAACCTTTAAAAGTGATTATTAATTTAAATGATGTCCTTTAAATTCTTAATATATTATCCATCCAGATATTTCGATTTTATGGAACATTATTATCTCTACTGACAAAGCATTTTAAGGACGCCAGAACACAAATAATTGATTATATTACGTCTCTGGTATTTTATGTTTGAATTTAACGTCTTAGAGCCTCGCCATATCCAGTTACAGTCGGTTTCGCGAAACATAACACAGAGCTTAGCTCCGACGTGAACAGCCGTAACGTTAAATGGAAAACTCCGAACGGTCGTTAAAATAACCGTTTTGTTAAAAGCGAAGACATGTTGTTCAGTTTCTGTGCACGATTATACACCCCTGAAGTCATATTTGAGATATATAATGTGAACCGTGCGTATACTACGCCAAAATATTCGCTCGCTAAAACTTGTTTTGAATCTTAGAGTACTTTTATGAATGGATGCGAGCGCGCTGATGGACGACGAGGGACACTACCGGTCGCAACACAGTTAATAACTTAGCGGCGGGTAGAATTATCTCAATCGAACAGTTAGACGGCTAATAATGCTCGATGTTTATTTTAGTAACCTTTAAGATAAATTATTGTTAATTATTATTAACTTACAGAAGCTGTCTATTTAAGTAAATTAAACCAATAGTGTAAGTTTTATTGATAGTGGGAATATTGACGACAAAGAGGAGGGTGAGTTTGCCGCATATATTATTCCACTTGGCAGTTAGCTTTGCAAATTATTATATAGGTAATATCTTAAGTGGTCTGGAAATTACAAAATAATAATAATAATATTAATAATAATAATGGGAAAGTATATTTGTAAGAAAATTTATTTCAACCATTATTTATACTATTAGCTTACTAACCTTAAATGTAACATCTAATTTAACTACCAAATATGCGTCTACACATAAATTACAAAGATATAATTAATTTTGTCAATGCGCCTATACTCAGGTGTGCGGTGGCAACTGCCGAAGTATGACGTTGCAATTTAGCATCAAATTGTGTGTATGGAGCGTTTGCAGATATATAAATTGTCTAAGACACATAATTTGAGTGCTAATTAAGTAACAAATAAGACATGTTGTCAATACCCTACTTCAAGTAAGTCGAGATACTGTACCAAAAATGTAATTGCTGGTTTTAATAAACATTTTTGATTTTTGATTTTTGAACTTAGCGCTGCGGAAAAATACATAGACTAAAATCGTACCCGCGACCTTTCACAACCCGTATGACTGACCTGACCACTGAGCTACTGAGGATTTGGGATAATCATTTCAATTTCATGTGGTCTTTCTGCTTCATTTTTATTCCTCTCTAACCCTCGAACATGATCACAAGGCCCCTTATTTTGCTCCATTATACTTGTTACAAGTTATGCTATTTCCTCTTTAAGAGTTTTTAAAGTAAAGCTTTCATATTTATCTTTCTTTTCATTCATCACTTTATATTCTTCATAACTATAACGGAGGGATGCCGTTCTATCTTTCTCACCTTAGGTAAGGGTGCTATATATTTTTTATTTATTTACTTACACAATTATCTTCAGCTATTTGCTACTTATGATAATGTATAATGTTCTATAATGTTATTGCTTAAAGTTTATACGTATTCTTGGTGTAACCATAAAGCTAAAATTTATTAATATATAATTCTTGGTTACACTGCTTAGATTATGTATATTGCATACTTCGTACAGTAAGTATTCCTAGAAGAAGTACAGCACTTCCTCTCGATTTTTGCAATCTCTTCTGAGTTGTGTTGTATTTTCTTATTTTCTGCTTACTACGAGTATAAATACTTACTTACACATTTTATTCATATTATTATATAGTTTAGTCGCAATTTTAATTCTTTTTGCTTTTCTTATTCCTAACATTTGGAACTATATTTAAACTGATACTATTACTCTGTTTCTTTTTTTTAAGCCAACTATTTTAATAAAGCAGATTGTATGAATTATAATTTACTTTCAATATTTTATATGTACTTATGACGTCTATTGTTTTCCTATTTGTATTCGTTACATCTAAATCCCTTAGCTAACAAATAATGCTCCTGGTCATGAATGTAGATATTGAGAAGACTGATGGAAACGTTTTTACGCCGCCATAATATTTACCATTTCAGATTTATAATATGGCTTTTTTGTTATGTGATCAAAGAAAGCATTCGAAAGCATCAGATAACATGTTTTTAACATGAAAAATCTAATAACAAAATAAAAACTACATGGAATATAATAAACCGTGAAACTGGTAAAGTCAAATCACAAAACACCAAGTTCACAATAAATGTAGATAATCAAATTATTAATTCTGACAACGAAATAGCTAGCATCTTTGAAGACTACTTTTCAAAAATACCTTTGATTACCACATCTAATTTAGATTCTTCTTCTCTTGAAGCTAGTTCCATCCTGAGGCGTTGTGTGCCCGAGTGTAGTGAGACGTTCCAATTTACCCATGTTGATCCTCAAAAAATCATGAAAATTTTTAAATCCTTAAAATTAAAAAATACAGGGGATTTATGGGATGTATCTGTGAAAATAGTTAAGAATATCATTGATATTATTGCCCCCTATCTCGCGCAAATTTTTAATAACTGTATAGATGAAAGTATCTTTCCTAATTTAATGAAATACAGTAAGATTATTCCGCTATTTAAATCAGGTGATAGAGAGGATCCTAGTAATTTTCGTCCAATTTCTATTTTACCAGCACTCAGTAAAATATTTGAAAAAATTATTTTGGAACAATTGATTAAGCATTTTAATTTAAATAATCTTTTCCATAGTGCGCAATATGGATTTACAAAGGGTCGTTCGACTACTGATGCTGGTGTAGCTCTGTTAAGGCACATATTTGATGCATGGGAGAATTCACAAAATGCTCTTGGTATATTCTGTGACTTATCAAAGGCATTTGACTGCGTTGACCATCAGACGCTAATTTTAAAATTACAACACTATGGGGTTACAAATTCAGCTCTGAAGTTAATCTCATCTTACTTAAGTTCTAGAACTCAAATAGTTGACATCAATGGAACAAAATCTTCAGGGTCTTATGTCAAAATGGGAGTTCCACAGGGTTCAATTCTAGGGCCTTTTTTATTTTTAATATACGTAAATGACTTACCATTCTTTGCTAAGGAATTTTGTGAGATTGTGTTGTTTGCAAATGATACTTCTTTAATTTTTAAATGTGATAGAAATAAGGTAAACTTTGACGACGTAAACAATGCGCTATATCAAGTAATGAATTGGTTTAGTGTGAACAATTTACAATTGAATGCAAAGAAAACTAAATGTATTAAATTTATTTTACCTAATGTTAGGGAAGTCGATACAAACATTAAATGAAATAATCAGTCGCTAAATTTAATTCAATCCACCACATTTTTAGGCATTACAATCGATGCGAAACTCCAGTGGAACCCTCACATCACAACACTTTGTAGTAGACTTAGCTCCGCGGCTTATGCTATTAGAAAAATAAGGCAATATACTGATATTGCCACGGCGCGCTTGGTTTACTTTGGTTACTTCCATAGTATTATGTCGTATGGTATTCTTCTGTGGGGTAAAGCAGCAGACATTGAAACGGTATTTATCTTGCAAAAACGTGCAATTAGAGCAATCTACTGCCTTGCTGCTCGAACATCTCTTAGAGACGTATTTAAAGAAATAGATATACTAACAGTGGCTTCTCAATATATTTATGCTTGCATAATTTTTGTGCGTCAAAATTTAAATTCCTACTTAAGACACAGCGATGTACATGCATTAAATACAAGAAATAAAAATAAGTTGATCTTACCGTCTCTAAGACTGCATAAAGTTTTTAATACTTTTATGGGTTAAAGCATACTTTACTATAACAAGATTCCTAATAACGTACTAGACTTGCCATTTGACAAATTTAAAATTCACATTAAGAAAATTCTAATGTCCAAAGGTTACTATACTATTAACGATTATATAAATGACAAAAATGCTTGGTTGTAACTTATAGTGTCATATAGTTATTTCCACCAATAGCATTTCATTGATTTTGTGGTTGCTGGAAGATGTCATGCTCTCTATAAGTTTCTGCGGTGGTGGCGTCGTGTGCCGGGTCGCTCCGTTCCCTATAATATGGTTGAGCGGAGCGATGGCTGGCACATGCGTCATACTTGTGAACAGGTGCCACTAGTTGAAATGGTCATCTCTAAGCTTCCTTGATTTTGTAATAATTTACCTACATATTCATCAATAGTATCATTTTTGAGGGATTTTTGAGGTATATGGCATTATATGATATTATATATAAAACAATACAATTATTATTGTAATGACGTGGTCAGACAAGTGTTTAAAATTAATGAAAGATGATTGGCTTTATTAGGTTTTTGTATATTAATTGTTGACCTTTGGGTATTGTAATACCTATATTGTGATGGTGCATTGTCGGACAGCCTTTAAATACATTAAATATTCTTGTCATTAGGTACTTATTGGTACGTTAATATACCTTTTTTTATACTCTGTGCGACACTGCACTGCTAAATACCATTACTGTGTAATTAAACATTGTAACTTAATAATTGAAAAGAGTGACTACACGAGTTTGTTGCCGGAATCTTCTCGGTAGTTCAACTTTTGGAACCGGTGTAAATTCAGACAGACTGACAGAAAGACAGACTGACTGACTGACAGACAGACAGACAGACAGACAGACAGACAGACAGACAGACAGACAGCCAGACTGACTGACGGACAGACGGACCGACAGACGGACCGACAGACAGACCGATAGACAGACATTATAACATTCTTAGCTTACGTAGATCCAGATAAGACAGTGAGACAAACATAATGTAATTGTTAGTTAGTTAATATTATTTTTATGTGATAGACATAAGGGTTTTTTTGTTGACGATTCAAAAGTGCTTCTTGGGGGGCCTAATTGAATAAAGATATTTTCATTTTCATTTTCGAACCACGGAGGAGTTCGATTACACTTTGACCACTGAATCGCAATTTAAATGAACAATTACTGTTTTGCTTTTGCGATACTTAGCTTGGACGCGCAAGCCACTTGCGATTCATCTAACTGTGAAATTACACAAAAACCTAAAACTTGATTTGATTTTAGGAAATGCCAGCGTTTTTTAGAAGGTCCTGATGCTGAAAAATGTAACGACCAGTGTTTTGGCTGTCGCAAAACGAATCCTGACGATTGTGCAATTTGTCGACACCGGACACACAACGGAAAATGTGTATCAAAATGTCCTGATAAAGCGTAAGTACATTTTTGTTCCGAATATTAATCATAGTCATCATCATCATATCAGCCGAGAGACAAAGCATGCCGGCTGCAGCTAGTGCTTAATACAATTAGGAACGCGAGGTTACCCCGAACGAGACAGTTTATAATGATAGAAAGGATACAGAGTCCATGCTCTAAGCCTGCCACTAAACAAAAGCTCTCACTCTCAGCTAGTAGAATGAGATTATCAGATTCTATCATGACGTACTCAGCCTCTTGTGGCCTTGTTCAAAATTACTCCGCTCTCTGAACTTTTCTACTCTTCTTGGCGTTAGTGTACCTATATAATAATATATTCTTTGCCCATACTGTATTTGAATGATCTTTGAGTAAAATGTCTGAATACCGTCCTCACGTTACTTCCAAGATATATTTTGATGTAACAACAAGCATTAAGTAAGCTGAGATGACTGCTCATAATATTATTGTTGAAACACATGCGTTTCCACACACAAACGTGAGTGTGAATTCTAATTCATCGGCTGTGTTTGAAATAACAGAGAATGCTCGTAGTTCGAGGAAATTTCCGTTTTATAGTCATAATAATGTCACAGGCTGATTTTAAACTTTACCCTTTCGCCAAGGTCCTAAACTTTGAAAAGTTTAAAAGGCTAATATTTTTTACATTTGTGATAGCTTTTCATTGGCTTTTAGTCGTTAGTATTGATGTTTTATAGAATAATTAGCTTTAAGCTATCCTAAAAGCATAAATAAATAGCGGATTACGCATTTCAATCTATCAAGTCTAATTATATTTATAAATTATAAAAATTTGCTATGTAAACGTATTAATTTTATCTTCAAATCTGAATTTTTAAAGTTGGTAGTTATTTATTTATCATATGAATTATTAATTACGAATATTCTACATGAAAGTAGATAGTAAAAGTTTCTATTCGATTTGGGCCAACTCATGAGCACCAATTTATTGTATCCTTAGCATTTTTATAATTATTGACCTATAGAGCGGCAAAAAAAAATTCAATTTGATAAAAAACGTCACAGAGGTCGCCATTTTGAAGAAAACGAAATATCGACGTCTTATAATAGAATTTTGTTTTTTACAACTTTACGTCGATGTTGTAGTTTTTTTTTCATAGCCAGGATTAAATAATTTCTAAAAACAACAAAAACACTTCAAGCTGACCCAAAACAGGAATGACAATTTTAATAATTGTCAAAATGACAATAAAGGCAACTAGTTATCAGCGTTATTGTGGGACCTTTTATACAATATTTTATTTCGTTACCTTTTTTACAATAAAATAAAAAAGTTTTGTGTTATTTTTCGGAAACCATGTTATTCAGTACACTATTGTCTACAATTTGAAATGGTGCTCATGAGCTGGCCGAAAACGTTACTATCTCTTTTAAAATGTATTTGGCAACTCTAGAAAAAGCAGATTCTACAGTGTTCCTGCAGCATTTAGATCATTAACACACTAATACGCAATAAGCACTAGGGTGTGCAATGGAGAATAGAATTCTATCTGTGTTTGGAGAGTGCTAATGATCTGAAATGAGTTGAAACGATTCCACTGCATGGGTTTGCATGGGTTGCACTAGTACATGTTTTGTCCAAATTGAACAAAAGTCGTTAAAGTTAGAAATTATTTTTAAAACTTAAATTATAATTAAAATAGAATAAAACTAGAAAAATTTCACGCCCTGAGGCAGGAAACGAACATTTATAATAATGTTTAAATCAAAAATTAAGAATACTTAAATTATAATTTAAAAAAGGAAAGCAGTCGAAAACCATTTGTTTTATACTTAGTTTAAGAATAACGTGAATTTGACGTTAATATAATAATGCTAATCGCTGTGTAATGTCTGTTTATGCACGATAAACTAATACGTTATTAATATTAAAAACATGAAACATGGATAAATATAGACTTTAAAACTGTATTCCCAAATAATTACTAAGCATGTAAGTGGAAAAGTTGCATTTGCAATATTTAGATGTATTTTAAAATGTATATAGCTTAAAATAGGTAATTATTAGCTTGGACTAAGACTAAGTTGATTAAACATCCAGCGCAACCTAAATTGATTTTGTTTCTATTACAGACTTGAACTCACTGATATTGGTTACTGTATAAGCGAGCCTGAGTGTGAATACCTGGATGGTTGGTCTTGGAACAATAGTTGCGTCTTCAACTGCACAGCTGGTTTTCAAAAGCAACAGACGCGTAAAGGCGCGGTTTGTGTTCCATGTGATAGATGTGAAGAGGTTAGTAAGTAGTGGTACATTGATTGGTTTCAAATAATTTTGCTATATTTTTTCCATTATATAATATACTAGCTGTACCCTGCCACGCTTCGCAGTGGCGCATCGTTAAAAAAACTGTTTACTCGCGGTCGCAGATATGTGACTGATGCAAAAAATAGATAAAAACAATCCTTGATGCGGATTTTATATCATGTTAAAATTTCGACTCAATCGGTGCAGAACTTTTTGAGTTTTTGAAGCGTACACAAACCAACATAACATTTTTATATATATAGACTATACCTACTTGAAAACCGTATGATAAACAAATTGCTTGTTGAACTGAAAGTAATACAAAGAGAAATATTAATGCGATTTTTGTATAATACCTAAAACAAACTTTAAGATTGAGTTTAGATTAGTTTTGATGTGTAATCTCGAAATAATAAATATGAAAACTTTGTTGCAGACTTGTGGCAGTTTGGTACTACAAACTTTAGGCAATATTCAAGAAGCAGCAAGATGCGTGAAAATTAATGGTTCTCTGACGATCCATATAAGCTCTCTTCCTGATACAATGGAGGAACTCAAAACCTACTTGGAGCAAATTGAAGAAGTTGAAGATTATGTCGTTATTTATAGCACTCCTACGATAACATCATTAGATTTTTTATCTTCACTTCGGCGGATTAAGGGTCAAAATCTAAGTAACACTACTTATAGCCTTCTTATATATGATATGACGAGCCTTCAAAGCTTGTTCAGTGAAAATGTTACAAAGCATTTAAAAATCGACAAAGGTACAATGTTTTTCCATAATAATCCTATGTTATGTATAAGTGAGTTAGAAAAAATACAACATTTATTTCCAACCAGACCAGGATCTATGGATGTACCACAAGGATCTAATGGCTATAGTGGGGGATGCACTAAAGCATCAGTTGGTTTAAGTGTACATGTTATTAACGAAACAGCTGTTTCTGTAAATTTTACACACGTCACGGATTCTCATGCTCATTATTCTATCCTCTATATACGACTACCGCAAGGATCTCGTAAAGTGTTCGTACCAGAAACATGTAGCGATACGGAATGGTACGCTTATAACGTACCTTATGATATTTACAATAATAGTGTCGTTGAGTTGACGTCGTTACAACCTGCTTCATCATATGCACTTTGCATAGAAAAATACGACCCGGAAAAAAATATTCTTGCTCGTAGTGGAATTGTTAATTTCTCAACACCTGTTGGAAAACCAGAGCCCCCATTTATTTTGGAATTGGTTGCTTCTTCATCTGAGGTAATAGTTTTGCGTTGGGTGGATCATAAAGTTTATCGACCTCACATTACACGATATGAACTAGATGTTTCCATAGTCGATATTTATCATAAGGATGTAATAGCAAGAGATCATTGTAAAAAGGATGAACAAAGATTTGAGGAAATAGATATATCTAAGCATGCTGTAGTAATGAGACCGCCTCCTGAGTACGACAGAGGTTGTGAGTCTATGTGTGGAATTCTATCTTCAGTGACAGCAGGTGCAATGGTTGAAGAATATTTTGATGTTTGTAGTAGCATCGAATTTGGTTGTAATGATAAGGAACCGTCACGACCTAGTAATTCATCAGATGGGAAATTTGTTCAAACTTTATCACTTAACATTAAAGGGCCAAGAAATGATTTTCAAGTAGGAGGCTTGGCTCCTTTTCGGGATTACAGGTTTAGATTACGCGCTTGTACTAGTGAATGCAGTAGGTCAGCCAGAGGGGTGGTAAGAACTCTAAGGTCAGAATACGCTGATATGCCAACTATTTTATACGCAAATGCTAACGAAAATGGCTTTATATATGTGAAATGGGAGCCACCTGGATTAACGAATGGTCCTGTATTGTCTTATTCAGTACAGGTATTACCTGCTTTAAATATTGATGACAAAGCTCAGTTGATACCCCAAGTTTGGTGCGTCTCAGGGGAAAAGACAGCAGTGACTGTAAATTCTGTTAAATCTGATAAATACTTAGTTCAAGTTTGTTCAACAACCCTTGCTTCTACAAACGTTTGTAGTGAAAATATGAAAGTTTTGACTGCATCAAATGTCAGTTGGTGGGCTGGTATCGTTTTTGGTATTCTTTTATTTGCAAGCTCAGCGTTCGTTAGTTGTTTCAGAAAAAAGAAAAGAGACATTAGCTACGAACTACCGCTGTTATCTAATATGGTGATTGGTGAAAGTGAACCCCCTAGTACAATGATGACAGATTTTGTGCAATTATATACCATTCCTCTACGAGATACTCAGTTAGATTAGGTTATAGCCTTAGGCTTAGTTCGATGTAATATTTTAAAAGTATTATTACAAATAAATTGTTATAAAAAATATTTGTTTTATTACTTTCCTACAAAGTTGAGGAACTAGAAACCACAAAATTGATAAAATGTAATACCTTGTAGTTTGAAGAAACGATATTTTGTAGCCCTTTTACCAAACAATGTGAATAGGAAAAGGCTTCGTCGTCTTTGAACTGTATTTAATTAATATTAAATAATACAAATTATAATAAGAAAACCCAGTCAAAACGTCAATCTTTGTCCGTCCGTCCATCAAAGTCACCTTCTGTCAAGCCTTAACTCTACCGGCCAGTGTCGTCGTCCAAAGAGTCCGCAACATTCCCACCTCCAGTATTGCAAGGCAATACTCACAGTCGCGTCAAGACCAGTCCAGCTGCAAGTCAAGTCCGCCTCAGTCAGATGGAAGTCCAGGTGTCGGTCAGCTTAAGCTGGACGGTAGCAAAAGACAAGTCAAAACTAAATAAGTCACTAGTCACTTTCGATAAAAGTAAAGTCATAGTCATTTTATACAGAGTTAGGCGGTCGAACGTCTAAGCGACAAAGCCTCGTCACCGGTCGCTTATAAGTCCCAGTCGCAGTTTTAACCTCAACTACCCGAACCTGTTTGTCCGGCCCCGGATAGGTGCGTACCACAACGCCTTTCGGCCACAAGTTTCTGGGCTGCTGATCGTCACACATGATCACTACATCATCAATCTTCAATGGGTCCATTCTCAGGAACCATTTACCTCGTTTGGTTAGCGTGGGCAGGTATTCTTTGCGCCACCGCTTCCAGACAAGATCCGCAAGTCGCTGAGAATGGCGCCATGATTTGCGAAGCAAGTCGGTGACAGCGAATTCGTCCAATGTCTGAGTCGTAAAGTCTGCCAGTCCACCAAATATGAAATGATTTGGTGTCAAAGGTAAGTCATCGTTGTGATCGAGGGGAACTTGAGTCAAAGGTCGGCTGTTGACCATATATTCAGTCTCAGTCAATAGTGTACGCAAAATTTGTTCAGTCGGAATTTGTTCGGTCAGAGTCATCTTGAGTGCCGTCTTTACTGACCGCACCATCCTCTCCCAACATCCACCGTGGTGAGGAGAGTTTGGACAAATAAATTTCCATTGAATTCGACGAACACTTAAGAATTGTTGCAATCTCGCTATGTCCAAATTTTCAACATGTCTTCGTAATTCCGAGTCAGCCCCCTTAAAGGTCGTTGCATTGTCACTCCAAACCTCATAAGGTGTCCCCCGCCTGGCTATAAATCGTCGCAAAGTCATAATGGCACTGTCTGAGTTCAAGTCGTCAACTAGTTCAATATGTATAGCCCTAACCGTCAAACATGTAAATAAAGCCCCATACCGTTTTTCATGTCGTCGTCCTATCTTAATTGTCATTGGTCCAAAATAGTCCAGCCCAGTATAAGCAAAAACTTTTAACGGAGTCAGTCGACTGATGGGAATTTGTCCCATAAGCGGTGGAGTTGGCGCTGCGCGTAAGTTCTTGCATATCTGACAAGTACGCCAAGCAGCTTTGACAGCTGATCGTCCACGAAGCAACCAAAACTTCTGTCTTATGTCGTTGAGTACCTTCTCCTTACCACAATGGGCAGCGCCTATGTGGTACTGCATGACTAGCAATTTTGTAAAGGGATCGACCGGTGACAACACTATAGGATTTTTCGTGTCATAATCTGCACTAGCTGAGTCTATGCGTCCACGCGCACGTATAAGTCCCTGAACATCTAAGAAGGGAACCAACTGGAAAAGACGACTATTTTTGGCGACCTTACTCGCCGTCGATAACGTCTGAAAGTCACAAGGAAAGGATCTTTGCTGACTGTCCCTAATAAGTAGCAACTCAGCTTCAATAGTCTCGTCAGCTGCAAGCTCACCCCGACGACGATTTCTCTTGTGTCTTAAGTTGTGCTTTAGTCTCAAAACCCAAGCTGTCGTCCGGACAAGTCGCCAATATTTAGAAAAGCGGACAACGTCTGGCAGACCTTCGTTTGAAGATAACGCTGTCACGAGTGCAATCTTCACCTCGGGATCAGAACTTTCTTCTGTCACCTGGGTTTCCTCCACTGGCCACATACTCTCCTCTTGTCGGAGAAAGTCTGGTCCATTTACCCAAAAAGCTCCTGCATCGTCGGAGGTCTTCTCTCGTGTCGCAAGGTCAGCCTGATTCAAACGGGTAGGTACCCACCTCCACTCACTCGGGTCGGTTAGATCAACAATCTCGCTGATACGATGCGCAACAAACGGCTTAAAACGCCCTGCATCTGACCTAATCCAATTGAGCACTGTCCTTGAATCGGACCAGAACACGACACGACTAATAGTAAGTTCAACGTACTTTTTAATAGACTGAGCCATTCTTGCACCTAATAGAGCTCCTTGGAGTTCAAGTCTAGGTACACTCAAAACCTTTAAAGGCGCTACACGTCCTCTAGACATAATCAGAGAAACATGATAACGTCCGTCGTCTAAAAATGACCTCATGTAAGCTACTGCAGCAAAGGCCCTAGTACTAGCATCACAAAGGATGTGAACTTCGACTGGTTTTCCAGCGTCTGACTGCAAGCTGACGAGCCATCTAGGAATCTGCAAGCAAACAGCTCGCCGAAGGTTCTGCAGCCACACAAGCCACCTGTCATAAATACTACCGGTCACCTCGTCGTCCCAGCCTATCTTGGTCTTCCATATGTCTTGAAGGATAATTCTGGCTGTAATAGTCACAAACAACAAAAAACCTAATGGATCAAAAACAGACATGCACACCTTTAGAATGTGACGCTTCGTAGGGTGATGCTGTTGGCTGTCAATCAGATCCTTAACATTAGAAAAAACAAACCTGTCATCTCCTGGACTCCATTTAACGCCTAGCACCCGTTCCACTGGCAAGTCTGGAATATCGTTGAGCACCTTGGCTCCGGAAGATGACAATTTGTCTGTGGGAAGATGTTGAAGTATCTCCCTGGAATTGCTCATAAAGCTGGTCATGTTAAATCCACCTTGAGCATGAATGAAAATAACGTCATCAACGATGTTCTTCCCCTGCTCCATAGAGTCGACTGACAGGATCAGGTCATCCATATAATGATGGTCAACGATGGCCTTGACTGCCTCTGGGTGCGTCTCCGTAAACCTAACCGCATTCTCGTTTTTTATATACTGCGCAGACGAAGGAGAACAAACTGCACCAAAAATCATGACGTTCATCTGGTACTCCTCATTTTCCCACAGAAAACGTTGAGCATGTCGGTCTTGGTCAATGATGAGAACCTGATGGAACATCTCCTGAATATCTCCCATGACCGCATAGCGATGACACCTAAACTGTAGCAACATGCCTGGAAGAGAATTTAGGAAGTCAGGCCCTGGTAGAAGAAAATCATTTAACGACTTCCCCTCCGATTTGGCAGCTGCATCTGTAACAAATCGCAACTTATCCGGTTTATTGGGGTTAAACACTGCAAAATGAGGTAAGTACCACGTCTTGTCAGTGCGATGTCGCGCCTCATCGCGAGTCAACTTACGTGCGTAGCCTTTCAGTAAATAGCTGTCGATCTTCTGCTGATACTTTTGTGCAAATTCTGGTAGTTTAGACATCTTCCGCTTGATGCCTTGCAACCTAACAAAGGCCTGGCTGAAACTATCTGGAAGGTGACAACTATCGTCGCGCCACAAAAGCCCAGTTTCCCAACGTTTACGACCGTCAACATATCGAGTTGTCGCTTTCATGATGTCAAGCGCTTTCATATCCTCACGAGAACGAGGAGTGTCAAACCTTGGCTTCACGCCAAAGTCTTCCGTTCGAAAGGTCTTTCTATAAATTTCATTTAAGTTTTCACATGAGCAGTGTAAGACAGTGACGTCAGTCGGTATATTATTTGAAGTCACAGTCCCATGCAATACATAACCTAAATTAGTCTTCGAAATCATCGGCCCATGTTTTGGCCCTTGTATTATTTGTCGCGTCACAATAAGGTCTATATTATCCTGCCCGATAAGCATATCAACTTTGTCAAAGGTCAAATCAGATTCGTCAAAATAGTCTGTTAAAAAGTCAAACCTATTTACAATATTCTTATGAAAGGTATTTACAGGCAATTTTAAATTATTTACAGTACGTACATTATATAAATCATACACATCACTATTATTACTACCGCGTATTTTAAAAGAAACGCATCGCGATGTAGAATCAACCGAAGACATCCCGTGCGCGCCGCATATACGTAGAGGTCGTGTCGGGCCGTCAATACCTACGCGCTGGGCGAAGAAGGTGTCAATTAAGCTCACGGCAGCTCCTTCGTCTAAAAGAGCCGAAGTCTCAAAATCTCCGTGAAGTCCGCTGACAACAACTCTAACAACTTTCAGCATGACATGATTTGACTGTACAGAAGGCTGAGTAGTGGCAATAACGGCATCATTCATGTCACTTCTATGCGCTGTAGTATGTAGTGCACTGCTCTCATTGGTCGGTGTCATCTGTCTTGGCTCAGCATGCAAAAGTCTATGGTGAACACGTTCGCAACCAAGCTCTCCACACTTAGCTCTCGTTTTGCAGGCTCTCAATTGATGTCGAGAAGATAGGCAGGAAAAACAAAGTTTACTTACTGTGACAAAGTTCCATCGGCCATCTATGGACAAACGTAAAAAGTCTGGGCAGTATTTCAGATCGTGATTGCCTTTGCATTTACTACATTCTTTGTTTGTTTTACCAGTGGTCATAACAGGAAAATGTTTGTCACCTCTGTACTGATGCGAATTTTTCCTGTCGACTGTACGCGAACTAGCAGCTGTAGTAAACTCGGCCGTTGACTTCGCGACTTCCATCAACCACTCTGCTACGTCTTCCAGAGTTACGTCATTAATGCCTCGTCGTGACTTGTCGAGCCCCCACTGGTACTTCAGGTTCGATGGCAATTTTGACAGAACATCACGAATCAATACAGGATTCCGCAAATGGTTAAACTGGTCGGTCGAGTTCATAACAGCAACCATGTTCTGAATGTCTGTAGCGTATTTTAGTAGTAGCGTCATGTCATCGTGTCGTATATCGCGCTGAGATCTAATCCTTGTAAGCATAGCGTCAATGATAGTGTCTGAACGTCCAAATCTTAGCTTTAGTGTGTTTATTATCTTATCTAGGTTCGAGGCGCTTGTCAGCAAGGCGTATACAGAGTTGCGCGCTTCTCCACGCAGACACTTCATTAAGCGCGCGATATTCTCACTGTCACTATAGCTACATAATTGTGTCGTCACCTTAAACTGGCTATAAAACAGTAGCCACTCCTCTGGAGCTCCAGAGAAGAAGGGTAGGTCTTTGACAGTCGTCTGTCGAGCTAAAAATTTACTCATCTGCGACTCGACATTAGATGGTGAGTTGCGGGTGACGTCATGCTTATTATTTACGGGATCGCAGTTTCGAGCTGAGGCATAATTTGCCGTGCGATTCAGTGACGTCATTGAAGTTGTCCGTGGATGACAAAACGGCGAATATGCGTTACGTAACTCACCGTCGTGGTCGTCTATGTCTAATGCTTCGAGCTCTAGAGTCGTCTGCTCATGTATAAGCTGTTCTTCTATTTCGATTTTACGTCGCTCGAGGTCGGCGAGCTTTTCCGCGGCCTTGCGCTTCGCGTCTAGGACTCGCTGTCGGCGCGCCCGGTCGGATGCATTTGAAGCGACAGTCTTGGCTACGGATACCTGAGAAAGTGCGGCAGGTGGTGGTGGTAGCAAGTCGGCCACGTCGTTCATCGCTTGTGCACTTTTACTTCTTGTCAACATTTTTAGTGGACTGTATTTTCATGGACTAGGTCGAAAAAATGGCGAAGAAGGACCACATGAAGAGGAAAAGGCTTCGTCGTCTTTGAACTGTATTTAATTAATATTAAATAATACAAATTATAATAAGAAAACCCAGTCAAAACGTCAATCTTTGTCCGTCCGTCCATCAAAGTCACCTTCTGTCAAGCCTTAACTCTACCGGCCAGTGTCGTCGTCCAAAGAGTCCGCAACACAATGTATAAACTAACAGGAACCTTTCGCTGGCGGATTTGTAAACTTTATGATCCGACCTTAATAACAGGTGGTTTAATAAAAAAACTTTTTTTTTTGTCAGCATATTTAATTATTTATTTATTTATTTATTCTCAAAAACTGCTTATTCTAACAACTACAATATTTTACAGATACTATTACACTTTGTTTTATGTATATTATTACTATTTAGTCTAGAGTAGATGACAATCCTTAAGTCCGATATTAACAAATTTTGAAGAAATAAGATATTATTAACAATAAACGGGTTAAGAGATACATTTTGCCTATGTATTTAGTCTAGTCTGCTCAATCAGTATGTAGTTGTTTCTTTATGGAAGCGTGCCATTATCGTTCCGATACATAAGAAAGGTTCTCGTATTGAAGTGACGAACTATAGGCCCATATCTATTCTCAATTCTGTGGCTAAGGTTTTTGAGAGGATCATATATGACTTTATTTATCTTAATGTTGAAAGAGGCGTTACACTTCAACAACACGGCTTCCTAAAAAGGCGGTCTACAACTACTAATCTACTTCAATTAGTTGATTTTGCATTAAAACACATGGACAAAGGAAGGCAGGTTGATGTGATCTACACTGACTTCGAAAAGGCGTTTGATCGTGTGGACCACATCATCCTTCTTCTTAAGCTAGAGCGGATAGGTATTCATGGAGACCTTTTACGATGGGTTGAATCATATTTGAAGAATCGCTCACAAGCGGTGGTGGTGGGTGGATTTAGGTCTAACTATGTCTCAATTCCATCGGGTGTCCCACAAGGTTCACACCTGGGACCATTATTTTATTGTGCCTATCTATATGACATATATACTTGCATAACAAACTCCAATTATTTGCTTTACGCTGATGATAAGAAAGTATTTCTTGATATTGGTAATATTAGAGACTGTGTTAAGCTTCAAGCTGACTTAGAGCGTCTGTCGCAATATTATCTAGACAACAGAATCAACGTAAATGCAAAAAAATGCCAACTCATAACCTTTACTCGTAAAATGGCACCCATTCACTTTACATATACATTACACGATAATATAATCGAACGTGTTGATAGTATTAAAGATCTCGGTGTTATTCTGGATTCTAAACTTACATTTATTGAACACATCGAATATGTTTTTAAAAAAGCATACAAAAATTTAGGATTTGTTATAAGGACTTGTAAACCCCTGAAGGATAACCATTGCATGAAAGTTGTTTTTTATGCATTTGTTAGGAGTATTCTAGAGTACGCAAGCAACATATGGTCGCCATATCACGCCGTACATATTAATCGTATTGAATCGATTCAGAGACGATTCACGAGACATCTCCAATTTCGTACGAAAACTTATTTCGAAAATTATGCTGACCGGTGTAAGTATTTTGGATTTATGTCTCTTGAAAAACGTAGAACTGTTGCCGATATGAAGCTTTTACATGCCATAGCCAATGGTTACATAAACAATTCGTATTTAATTAATCAGATCAGTTTTAACGTTCCCCAGCTTCGAAGTAGACGCACTGAAGGCAAGCTGTTTCATATACCATTCTGTCGAACAAAATACCGAATGAATTCTCCATTAAGTCGAATTTTCAGAGCATATAACTGTAATTATTCTCATATTGACCCATTCATAGCTTCTAAAAATAAATTTCTAAATATAATTATTGAAAATTCATAATTCCAATCGCAATAAAAATAACAATAATCAATAGTACACACAAATCTTAACACGCACACACACGCACACGCACACACGCGTACACATACACACAGGCACACACACACACACACACACACACACACACACACACAAAGTCCGTTCTTAGTAATTGTTTAATTAAATATTTTTTCAGGAAACCTGTAATTGGCTTGTAATAGTATATTTAGCTTAGAAAACCTGTATATTTTGTAAACAGCTGTTGGTTTCTTAACAATTATAAATAATAATAATAATAAAAAAAAAACATTAAGTTTGGTTCATGGACCCCCGTATTAGTATTATTTTTACTGTGCTACGGTGGGATACCATTTCCCTTCCCCTTTAACAACATCGTACAATGTGGTGTGAAAAGAAAAACAAACCGCTAATGACTTGGCATGACAAATCCTATATACTAGTAATTAATGTATTAGAAATAGGTATAATTTAGGTAGTGTGTAGGTACTATTTTGTTATCATACTATCTTATATTACATAATACATTTTATATCTTAATGAATTATATTTTTATACAACTAGATGACAAACATGCTTCCCCAATAACACAACAAACTTTAACAGTCTATTATTTTCTCTCCGTCAGTAAATCTTCTGTACTATTATAGTTTAGCTCCAACAAGTAATTATTTCCGACCTTCTTACAAGAATACATCGTGAGGTTACTTATGTTAATATGCTGAGAGATTCTGTTATATAATAACGGCCCAAAGTAAGTATAATGGTGTCGTGAAAATTTTGTTCTTATTTTCGGTAATTTATAAATTATGTCTTTTCTTCTTTTATCTGTTAAAGTTAAGGGCTTTGAGCAATTATGTTGATTAATTATAAGGGTTTTTATGTAAAGCTGCCTAACTGTTAGTGTTTTAGTTTCTGCATAAATTTTTTCTGTTGAGTACTGTATAGGTTTAAACGTCATGATTTTGAGTATAGCTCGCTGAGCTCTCTCCAGTTTTAATAAATGAGTTTTATAGCAACCGCCCCAGATTAAGATACAATAAACCAAAATTGACTGGCAGAGTGATGTGTATATAATGTTAAGTAATTTTTTATCACAGATGTGTCTTATGTTTTTAAAAATAAAAAATAGTTTCCGAACTCGGTTTGTGATGTTTAGAATGTGATCCACCCAGGTCAGATGTCTGTTGAGAATCACCCCTAGGTATCGGATATATTCCGTATTAGTTAAGCAATTACTTTAATTAAATTACAAATACTTTTACTTTCGCAATGCGTTAGTTAAACTGGTTTTAGTCAAAATTAATATACAGTTCCTCCCACTTATAATAAAATTATTAATATAAAACGAAAAAGACAAGCTACGTTTATCAGTGTCCTGACTAAAATAGGTTTATTTATACATATGTCCGACCAATGACGTATTAAAAAGCTGATGTGGTTTCATGTCCTAATATGAAAACAGAGTAATGTCTGAGTCTACAATAAGTTATTGTTCTGCGGTCTGACCCTTGTTAAAGATTCTCATATTCATTATTCTTATATCCATCTTTTCACCGCACTTTAAAGTTGGTAACCGTTTTTATAAATAGTGCACCCTCAGGTTGAGATGCTGGAAGAATATATATATTATATAAAGTTACTTATAATATAAAGTCTCAAGCTTGTCTATACATTGCCCGGCTAATAAGCTCCGTATGCGTGAATCGGAACACTCAAAATATAATACAAACTAAGTGACGGTAGTCAACTTATAAACTTTCAAAAGACAACTGACATGTTCCCATAACCACGATCGCTGTAAGGTCATCGATACGTCGAATATTTATGTAAAATGTATAACATCTCGCGAGTTAAATCCGGTAACGTGGTTTTATTTCAAATCAGCTCTGTCAAAATGTACGTACATAAGCAAACCTCATACGAAATGTTAATTTTGACAATAGGTACTTAGAACACACGAGGGCCACACTGAATCAGCTTTTTAATATTCGATGGTCGAAAATATGAAACTCCACCTTTTTTGAAGCAGGTTAAAAATAAGAAAGCATCATAATAAATATAGCCTCTCGCTCAGCTTTAATACCTAATACCTAGTTGAATTTTTATAAATACAAAGCAAGTGATTGGACGTATTGGTGCAATATACGTGCCAAGCGAACACAGGATCACAACGTGAATAGGTAATCCTGCGAACTACTGAAGTTCGCGTTTTATTTTATGTTTTCTTTACTGGCCATAAGCGATCCATTCAATTTAATCCCCTGGGGAGGAAACTTGTGAATTACTAAAGAATCTTCGCCAATACTCCGTGCATCTAATTTATCATTTAATTTTGCAAGCGTTGATTATGTGTAAATAGCAAAGATTAGAGTTTCATGTCATTCTTATAAAAAAAAACATACAGACGAATTGATAACCTCCTCCTTTTTTTGAAGTCGGTTAAAAAGGGAAGATATGAATCTTAGGTGCAGAAGTGGAGGACTTGGTGGAATAAATACATAGAAAGGTTCTGAAAAACTTTACCTGTGAAGCCACAGATTCCAGACACAATTGGTTTTAATTTTAATAAGCCCTCCGAGGGTATTTTGTGACTTGACAGATTACCTCATTTATCCTTCCCCCTTCCTTCACAAGAACACGCGTGCTGGTCTTCGGTGTCATTTGGTCAAATCAATTTGGTAGCTCTTCTCTCTGTCGAAGTATGGAAGTTTGAAACTCTCTGCCCAGTGCGCATTTTCAATGGTGACAATGAAAAATGAAAATATTTTTATTCAATTAGGCCCCCAAGAAGCACTTTCGAATCGTCAACAAAAAAACCCTTAAGTCTATCACATAAAAATAATATTAACTAACTAACAATTTCATAATGTTTGTCTCTCTGTCTTATCTGGATCTACGTAAGCTAAGAATGTTATGTCAGTCTGTCTATCGGTCTGTCTGTCGGTCCGTCGGTCCGTCAGTCAGTCTGTCTGTCAGTCTGTCTGAATTTACACCGGTTCCAAAAGTTGAACTACCGAGAAGATTCCGGCAACAAACTCGTGTAGTCACTCTTTTCAATCATTAAGTTACAATGTTTAATTACACAGTAATAGTATTTAGTAGCGCAGTGTCGCACAGAGTATAAAAAAGGTATATTAAAGTACCAATAAGTACCTAATGATAAGAATATTTACTGCATTTAAAGGCTGTCCGACAATGCACCATCACAATATAGGTATTACAATACACAAAGGTCAACAATTAATATACAAAGACCTAATAAAGCTAAACATCTTTCATTAATTTTAAACACTTGTCTTACAATAATAATTGTATTGTTTTATATATAATATCCTATAATGCCATATACCTCAAAAATCCCTCAAAAATTATACTATTGATGAATATGTAGGTAAATTATTACAAATTACAAAAAAGCTTAGAGATGACCATTTCCACTAGTGGCACCTGTTCACAAGTATGACGCATGTGCCAGCCATCGCTCCGCTCAACCATATCATAGGGAACGGAGCGACCCGGCACACGACGCCACCACCGCAGAAACTTATAGAGAGCATGACATCTTCCAGCAACCACAAAATCAATGAAATGCTATTGGTGGAAATAACTATATGACATTATAAGTTACAACCAAGCATTTTTGTCATTTATATAATCGTTAATAGTATAGTAACCTTTGGACATTAGAATTTTCTTAATGTGAATTTTAAATTTGTCAAATGGCAAGTCTAGTATGTTATTAGGAATCTTGTTATAGTAAAGTATGCTTTGACCCATAAAAGTATTAAAAACTTTATGCAGTCTTAGAGACGGTAAGATCAACTTATTTTTATTTCTTGTATTTAATGCATGTTGAAATAGATTATTGTGACCATTGGAGGAAGCGGGTACTGCGACAAGCCTGAGGACATCCTCAGGCTTGGTGGAGTGATGCTCTCCGCAGCTACCCAATACCCTTGAATTGAGAAAAGTGGCATTCATATGGGGAGGCCTATGTCACGCGGTTATCATTGTGAAATGATTGAGCATTGGGTCACTACGTCACTAATTGTTATTGCAAACATTGCAGTAGTTTTTAAGCTATTGTATAGCTTCTATCGCGGGCCTTGAGCGCGGGGACCGAATCCAGAAATTCCGTAACGAAAAAACCTCACGCTCCCCACTCCGATGCGCAAGGAGGTGTGGCTTGAAGGCCGTGTAACGTCTAACGTCGTTTCAGTTCGGCAGTCTTCGACACGGCGTTGTGTGCGTGCGATTAGACGTATTGTACGACTCTACGAAACTCGCACGAATCGAGACGAGCTGCTCCGAAATTGGATGAATACATAAGCAGCTGTTTATGAGAAAGTATATAGGTGTATAGGTATTTGTACATTATTATCACAAATGCAGTATTAATTTTGAATTGAAAATATAATACTGCTATAAAGATAACCTAAACTTTTGATATTAAAATGAGCGATATTAAAAGTAGCCCTTTTTTATACACACAAACACACACACGCGTATAGTTTAAATTCTAAATTTAGATTTTCAATATAAATAAATAAAAGAATTCAAATAAATAAATAAATTAAAATAATAATAATAATAATAAAATAAATATTAATAAAAAAAAAAATAAAAAAAATCATTCTTCATTATGTATATAACAGAAACCATCAAACCAAGCACGTGTACTTTTCAGTACCTTTGTTTTTGGTGTATAGATAATGCACATGAATGCCGCGCAGAGAAAGTATATATGATATTATATCTATATAAATGTAATCGCGCGAAATTCGATAATCATTTTTATTTATTTAATAATAGAATAATTTGTTTTCTTATCGGTCACCACGCTCAAAAAGTGTAACTTGAATTAATATCAAAGAAAAAGAAATACTGCATGAATAAAATAAATAAATAAAATTATAATTGCATAAGTTGATACAAAATGCTATGCAATAGCTTTACCGCGGCAGTCCCCGAGTGCCACACGTCTTTTTTTGTTCTTAAATTTTTTAGGGGAATTTTGAAGTTTATGGTTCTTGCTAGACCTATCATAACTCTAAAAAAAAAAAAAAAAAAAAAAAAAAATGAAAATATCTTTATTCAATTAGGCCCCCAAGAAGCACTTTTGAATCGTCAACAAAAAAACCCTTAAGTCTATCACATAAAAATAATATTAACTAACTAACAATTTCATAATGTTTGTCTCTCTGTCTTATCTGCATCTACGTAAGCTAAGAATGTTATGTCAGTCTGTCTATCGGTCTGTCTGTCGGTCCGTCTGTCTGTCAGTCAGTCTGTCTGTCTGAATTTACACCGGTTCCAAAAGTTGAACTACCGAGAAGATTCCGGCAACAAACTCGTGTAGTCACTCTTTTCAATCATTAAGTTACAATGTTTAATTACACAGTAATAGTATTTAGCAGCGCAGTGTCGCACAGAGTATAAAAAAGGTATATTAAAGTACCAATAAGTACCTAATAATAAGAATATTTACTGTATTTAAAGGCTGTCCGACAATGCACCTTCACAATATAGGTATTACAATACACAAAGGTCAACAATTAATATACAAAGACCTAATAAAGCTAAACATCTTTCATTAATTTTAAACACTTGTCTGAGCACGTCATTACAATAATAATTGTATTGTTTTATATATAATATCCTATAATGCCATATACCTCAAAAATCCCTCAAAAATGATACTATTGATGGATATGTAGGTAAATTATTACAAAATCAAGGAAGCTTAGAGATGACCATTTCCACTAGTGGCACCTGTTCACAAGTATGACGCATGTGCCAGCCATCGCTCCGCTCAACCATATCATAGGGAACGGAGCGACCCGGCACACGACGCCACCACCGCAGAAACTTATAGAGAGCATGACATCTTCCAGCAACCACAAAATCAATGAAATGCTATTGGTGGAAATAACTATATGACATTATAAGTTACAACCAAGCATTTTTGTCATTTATATAATCGTTAATAGTATAGTAACCTTTGGACATTAGAATTTTCTTAATGTGAATTTTAAATTTGTCAAATGGCAAGTCTAGTACGTTATTAGGAATCTTGTTATAGTAAAGTATGCTTTGACCCATAAAAGTATTAAAAACTTTATGCAGTCTTAGAGACGGTAAGATCAACTTATTTTTATTTCTTGTATTTAATGCATGTACATCGCTGTGTCTTAAGTAGGAATTTAAATTTTGACGTACAAAAATTATGCAAGCATAAATATATTGAGAAGCCACTGTTAGTATATCTATTTCTTTAAATAAGTCTCTAAGAGATGTTCGAGCAGCAAGGCAGTAGATTGCTCTAATTGCACGTTTTTGCAAGATAAATACTGTTTCAATGTCTGCTGCTTTACCCCACAGAAGAATACCATACGACATAATACTATGGAAGTAACTAAAGTAAACCAAGCGCGCCGTGGCAATATCAGTATATTGCCTTATTTTTCTAATAGCATAAGCCGCGGAGCTAAGTCTACTACAAAGTGTTGTGATGTGAGGGTTCCACTGGAGTTTCGCATCGATTGTAATGCCTAAAAACGTGGTGGATTGAATTAAATTTAGCGACTGATTATTTAATTTAATGTTTGTATCCACTTCCCTAACATTAGGTAAAATAAATTTAATACATTTAGTTTTCTTTGCATTCAGTTGTAAATTGTTCACAGTAAACCAATTCATTACTTGAGATAGCGCATTGTTTACGTCGTCAAAGTTAACTTTATTTCTATCACATTTAAAAATTAAAGAAGTATCATCTGCAAACAACACAATCTCACAAAATTCCTTAGCAAAGAAAGGCAAGTCGTTTACGTATATTAAAAATAAAAAAGGCCCTAGAATTGAACCCTGTGGAACTCCCATTTTGACATAAGACCCTGAAGATTTTGTTCCATTGATGTCAACTATTTGAGTTCTAGAACTTAAGTAAGATGTGATTAACTTCAGAGCTGAATTTGTAACCCCATAGTGTTGTAATTTTAAAATTAGCGTCTGATGGTCAACGCAGTCAAATGCCTTTGATAAGTCACAGAATATACCAATAGCATTTTGTGAACTCTCCCATGCATCAAATATGTGCCTTAACAGCGCTACACCAGCATCAGTAGTAGAACGACCCTTTGTAAATCCATATTGCGCACTATGGAAAAGATTATTTAAATTAAAATGCTTAATCAATTGTTCCAAAATAATTTTTTCAAATATTTTACTAAGTGCTGGTAAAATAGAAATTGGACGAAAATTACTAGGATCCTCTCTATCACCTGATTTAAATAGCGGAATAATCTTACTGTATTTCATTAAATTAGGAAAAATACTTTCATCCATACAGTTATTAAAAATTTGCGCGAGATAAGGGGCAATAATATCAATGATATTCTTAACTATTTTTACAGATACATCCCATAAATCCCCTGTATTTTTCAATTTTAGGGATTTAAAAATTTTAATGATTTTTTGAGGAACAACATGGGTAAATTGGAAAGTCTCGCTACACTCGGGCACACAATGCCTCAGGATGGAACTTGCTTCAAGAGAAGAAGAATCTAAATGAGATGTTGTAATCGAAGGTATTTTTGAAAAGTAATCTTCAAATATGCTAGCTATTTCGTGGTCAGAATTAATAATTTGATTATCTACATTTATTGTGAACGTGGTGTTTTGTGACTTGACTTTACCAGTTTCACGGTTTATTATATTCC
The DNA here is from genome assembly GCA_947347705.1 of Nymphula nitidulata. Taxonomy (NCBI): domain Eukaryota; kingdom Metazoa; phylum Arthropoda; class Insecta; order Lepidoptera; family Crambidae; genus Nymphula; species Nymphula nitidulata. The sequence goes on from OX374631.1 coordinate 16,904,793, forward strand.
ATGTAGTTTTTGTTTTGTTATTAGATTTTTCAATTTTGTCTCGGATGTGTATCGCTTTGGCGCGGTTACATATCTTTTTGAAAGTCTTGGAATATTTCTTTACATACTCATGAAAGTCCTTATTGTGATTGTATTTCTTTTGTGCGTATAATTCATACATCTTATTTCTACTTTTATATATACCTTTTGTAGCCCAGTCACCAAATTTCATTTTATTATTTGAAGATTTAACTGTCTTTTTTGTGAAGGTATTTTCGAACTCATTTTTTATTACATGAAACAAATAAGTATATTGATCGTCCGGGCTGGAATGTGTGAGTGGCAGTGTGGCTACCCTTATAGCCAATTTATTCATAAAAATGTCTTCACGACTCTTCGTAATAGGTCTATATGTTAAATATTTTGGTTCAATCAATAAATTATCAACAAAAGCAATCAGCAAACCACAATGATCAGACGTAAGATTGGTAATAACAGACTTTGAAACAAGGTCTTTATTTGAAAAAATATTATCAAGACAGGTGGCCGAGTGGGAAGTGATTCTAGTAGGCTCTAGAAATTGATTAACTAAGTCAAAGGATTTAAAAACGGAAAGTAAACGAGTACATGATGGTGTGCTCTCTAACAAATTAACGTTAAAATCGCCACAGATAATAATATGTTTCCTTTTATTACTTATTTTTTTGAGTACATCTTCCATTATGGACTCAAATGTGTTATAATTTCCAGAAGGTGGTCTGTACACACATACTATAACATAACTCTCTAATTCCACACAAGACAATTCAATTATACGCTCGACTGAAAGACCTACGATATCTTTACGTTCTTTACATTTCATTTTATTGTTAACAAGTATTAAAGAGCCACCATGAATTGCAGATTTCCTTACAAAATTGCTTGACAACTGAAAATTGTCAATAGACACCGATTCAAAAACTTTTAGCCAGTGTTCAGTTAAACATACCACATGAATATCTTGACTTTTTGTAAACAATTCAAGTTCTAGTTCTTTGCCAGCTAATCCTTGTAAATTTTGGTACACAATATTTAATAACATAGGCTTAGCTTTTGTCTTATGGTTCAGTTTAAAGATAATGAATTAAAACTACAATACATTGCAAAAGCACAGTGTTGTATCGTTGCAGGGGTCCTGTACAGACGACAGCACATCAAGCCGCCTCTATTAAAATAACACAGTAAGGCGGTCTCAAGGTGAAACTGTTACCATTGATGTGCTGTCGACTGTAATATGTTAAATGAAAAATACAAATTCAACAGAGTTTAACAGCGTTGTAACTAAAATAGATTTAATGAGCGTTTAATGAGTAAGACCATTAGTCCCTACGAGTAACGTGTAGTAACATTGGGACTTGACTTCTGACATGGCTCTAAACTTTTGGCCTACTAACTTTTGCGAAGGGATAATCCCTCTATACAATTTATGAATCATTTTAACAAGGTCTAAACCCTCTCCTAGAAATTTTTGTTACGAAATTCACATGGACATTAAAAAGTAGGCTGAATTCACAATTCTAAATCCAAAGCAAAACTGTTCACGCACAAAGAAGTTTAGTAAATCGATTCTTTGTCGTGTTCGGATTTCTTTTACAGCACATGTGTTCTCTCCTTCCTATAACATGGGTTCTTTAAAAAGAGACGTGGAAAGGTAGTTACCTTTTAGACTTTTAAGGTATTTCAAGCTGCACTAGCTGTCTTCTTCGCATAATAGCCTTTTCTTACCGCTTCGTATCAAGTGCATCTAGAAAAACATTTAATTTTAACCAAATTAATTCGGTTATTAGTTATGACCAAAATTAAGCTAGGTGTAATCACACTTTAATTTTGGCTAGGGGTTACCCTAAGTTATGTAGTTTTTTAAGTTACAGGTAGTTGAAAGTTCAGTTTTATTTTTTTTCAGTTTGGTGTTGAGTATTGAGTCATTTGCCATGCTAAGGATCAAAAAAAGATGGCAACGCGCACTGGGCCACCGAGCGTGGTGGTAGTATGACCCAAAAAGTCCTCGTGTTGCTTCCATGTAGGCCTGTGCTGGTCAGTGGCATGTTCAATTGCTGATGATGGATGTGAAGCGTTGTAAAGATGAGACGTCATTACTTATTGACACATGATTATGTTAGTAAAACTAATCTAGTGTTCAATAAATTTTTTAACCCTTCGCTAAACAGTATTTCTAATGGAACCGATCAGATTTTCTGATGGAACCCTTTTACCACTGCAAGACCGTACCGTCTTAGTCTTGCAGTAGTAAACAATTAATGAAACATATCTACTAGGTGGTAGGCCCGAATGTAGGGTCGTCTGGGTGGGTACCACCGCCTTTTCTATTCCAGCCGTGAAACAGTTCGCTGTTTCAAATTGATTCATCGTCGGCCTCAGGTTGACAACGCACCTGTAATTCCAAGTGATTTTGTCAATATTGATAGGTGACACAGGCGACTATAGCCACTTACCACCAATTAACTTACTTACTAGGTGGTAGACCCATATGTAGGGTCGCCTGGGTAGGTACCACCGCCTTTCTTATTTCAGCCGTGAAACAGTTCGTTGTGTTTCGGATTGAAGGGAAAGGTAGCCAGTGTAATTACTGGGCATGGACGGCATTTCATTTTAGGCCTCAGGATGACAACGCACCTGCAATATCAAGTGCTTTTCCTTGTTATTGCAGGTGTCTATAGGCGGCGGTAACCGCTTACCACCAGGTGGTAAGCGGTTACCGGTGGTAAGCGGTTGCCGTCAGCTTGTTTGTCATCTAGTTGTATAAAAAAAATTAGGTTGCTTGTCATCTAGTTGTATAAAAACATACAAACAAACATACTTACAAAGAGGGCAACAGAACACGTATGGGACGCTTATATTTAAAAATTCCTTTCGTCGTAATTAAGTTATTTTATTTACGTACCCCTATACCTTTTAGTTTTCCGATTGAAGTTAAACTCAATTTCACTGACTTTAATGTGCTTTTATTTTTACGATTCACATTTTCATGGATTTTATAGTTCTACTGAAATTTTCAGTCGCTGAAAATGATATTAACACAGACATCATATTCATCTTGTTTCGAGCTCAGGGTTTCGTATTAGCTTTTCAGAACATCTGGTCAGGAATCTCCAATAAACGCTTTATTTATTATACTTTTTAAATTGTTTATTCGGTTGAATTTACATATAAAAATACTTTTAACAAATATTCGAATAAGGTATGTATAAACAATGTGTTGAAAATGGGAATGGGCCCATTTCTCAAAATGGACGCCTTTTGTACTTCGCGCGGCTTGCTCCCTCCTATGACGTCGACTACGTCATCGGTCGCCGCCCGCGCCGCCCGCCGCCGCCCGCCGCCGCCCGCCCCGCCGCAGGTCGCCGATCTTGATCCGCGCATCTAATACGCGCGCGTATTTTCAAAAATAAAGACAGACGGGCGCGAACATACCGCCGGCCTTGGAAGCTCCTACTTAGCTTCCGAAATAATATTCATAGTCGGTTGTCGTCGTGTGTGGTGTTCTCCATCTCCTGTGATGGCTGCATCTCCTCTTAGTCTATGGGGAGTGGTACAATTTTTGAGAACGCTCGCCGTACTGTCCCTGTTGCCGTGCGAACTTCAGCGACTCGGGATACTCCATCACTGCCAGGAAAGACCCGTATAATTCTCCCGAGGCGCCACTTGAGAGGTGGCTGCTGATCGTCTTTGAGTAATACCAGACTATCAAGTTCAATGTCTTCGGCACTCGTCTTCCACTTCGTTCGGACCTGAAGCTCTGTGACGTAACACTCTGTTGACCAGCGTTTCCAGAAGTGTTGTCGTAGCTGCTCAACCCGGTCAAAGCGCGCCAGGCGACCAGACGGCACCCCGCTAATGTCTTCGGTGGCTGGAGCAGTCAAAGGTCGGCCGATGAGGAAGTGGGCAGGAGTCAAGGGAAGGTATTCAGAGGGATCTGTGGACATAGAAGATATAGGCCGGGAATTCAGGACGGCTTCGACTTGTGCTAGTACCGTGCTAAATTCCTCATAAGTTAGTTTAGCACTGCCTAGTATTCGTCTAAGGTGATGTTTACACGACTTGACCCCAGCTTCCCAAAGACCCCCAAAATGAGGCGCGTATGGAGGTATAAATTTGAATGTGATGCCATCATTGGCAGTAAAATTAATTATTTTATTCTGATTATTAAGTGTTGAAAAAGGAAACTCCTTTTCTGCTCCTACAAAATTTCTCCCGTTGTCGGAGAATATTACTGCGGGTTTTCCTCGTCTAGAAATAAATCGTTTTACCGCTAGAATATAATCATCTATCGATAAGCTACTCACGAGCTCCAAATGAATACATCGTGTAACAAAACAGATAAATAAACAAATATAACTTTTTATTAATCTAGCCCCTCGACCTTTCCGATTTAATACGAAGACTGGCCCAGCGTAGTCTACACCAGTACGCATGAAAGGGAATCCTGCCTCTAAACGTTCAGAAGGTAGATCACCCATTATAGGTGACACAGTCTTACCCTTCATGCGCGTACATACTATGCATTGATTCACTACCTTTCTGGCAAGGTTCCTTCCAAGCAGTGGCCACCAACTTTCGCGTATAGTGCACAATAAGAGCTGAGGGCCTGCATGTAATAATTTTATGTGATTATACTGGAAAAGGAGCAGAGTAAATCGACTTTTACTACACAATAATATCGGATTCCGCTTATCGACGTTAAAAAGAGACAAATTATTTAGTCTGCCACCTACTCGTATTAAATTTTTATCGTCTAAAAATACGTTTAATCCTAAAACCCTATTGTTTTCTTTGCAATTCTTTAAAGGCGTCTTACTAACTAAACTATTATATAACGTAGGAAACGATTGTAACTGCGCGAAACGAGATAGCATCAGCCGCGATTCATTCATTTCGGCAACTGATAAGCAACCGGTTTGTCGCGCTTGTTTGCTGCGGGCGCGCGTATTATGAATGAAACGACGCAAATACGCTCCCGCTCGCACTAGTTTTTTGTAAGATGAAAACCTTTCAAAATCGAACAAATTTTCTGGCATGGTGCATACGTCACAGAAAATTTTGTTTTTTAATTCGGGTAAATCATTACAGATTGGTATCGATTGTATATCGCTAGGCGACCACTTTAAGCAATTTAAATAAGTAGGGCCGTGCCACCATAAGTTATTATTCTTAAGTTCGATAACGTTTAGACCTCTCGATACTAAGTCAGCAGGGTTGTTATGACTTTCTACATGCAACCATGACGCGTCACCTGTCAACTCATTAATTTCTGTGATTCTATTTTGAACGAAAGTCTTTAACAAATGCTGAGACATGCGCAACCAGCCTATAACGATAGTCGAATCGGTCCAAAAGTAAACAGAATTAAATGTTAAACTAAGTGACTTAATGATCATTTTATAAAGTCGCGCACCTATTAAAGCGCCACACAGTTCTAACTTCGGAATGCTAATTGTTTTTAAGGGTGCTACTTTACTTTTAGCGCACAGTAATTCTATTTGAACCGAGTTATTATTTATTGAGCGTACGTAAGCACAGGCGCCGTATGCACTCTGTGAAGCATCGGAAAAAATGTGTAATTCCATGCGTTGAGCATGAACGTTTCTTACGAACCGTGGAATTTTAATTTCGTGTAAAAATTGCTTAATCGAAGTTACGAATTTAATAAACTGTGCTGAGACGTCACTGGGAACGGAATCATTCCAATCAAGTTTACACAACCAAAGACTTTGCAATAGCGTTTTTGCTACAATAACAACCGGAGCTAACAGTCCTAGAGGATCATAAATCTGCGAAACGATTGACAACATTAAACGTTTTGTCAGTGTTGACTTATCCACCGCTGCTAACTTTGTGGTAAAATAAAATTCATCACTCTTATTGTGCCAACCTACCCCGAGTGTTTTGGTCTGAGTATATTCGCCTATACCTAAATCCTTGAAAGATGTCACAGCCATTACGTCACAGTTAAAAGTCCACTTACGCAGCGAATAGCCATACTGTTCTAAAACACGAGACGTCTTCTCGCAAATCTTAACCAACATCTTAGGGTCATCGTGTGACGTCAACAAGTCGTCTACGAAAAAATCTTCTTCTATGACACGTGAGACTACGTCATCGTCGCATTCCTGGGCGATTTGATTTAAACACCTTATACACAAATATGGCGCCGACGCAGTACCGTACGTCACAGTATTTAACCGGTAAATGTCTATTGGATCTGAAGGATTTTCTCGCCAGAGTATAAGTTGAAGATCCCGTTGGTCAGGCTGAATAAGTGTCTGTCTATAGGCTTTCTCGATATCGGCACATGCTACCGATTGATACTGCCTAAAACGCAACAGAATAGAAAAGATTTCGTTTTGAAGCTTCGGGCCGATATATTGGATGTCGTTTAAAGACTTTTTTGTAGTAGTAGCACAACTAGCGTCGAATACTACCCTTAATTTAGTTGTTGTGCTACTATCCCGAAATACCCCGTGATGCGGGAGAAAATAATGTGGCCAACTGTACTTATCCACCCTAGACATGTGGCCTAACTCGCGATATTCTCGTAAAAAATCTGAATACATACGCTTATATTCAGGTCTACGATCTAATTTCTTTTCTAAAGAAATAAATCGTTTATAAGCTGTCGTATAAGAATCACCAAGTGAATGCGCTGATTCTTTCAGCGGTATATGAACTGAAAACCGACCGTCTAATTCGCGCTTTAATGTGTTCGTAAATATTTCTTCGCATTTCCGTTCGTCACTAGTCAGACTATCCCTTTGAGATAGGTCTTCTAACTCCCAAAACTTTTTTAATTGCGAATCTATGTTCTGTGTAAAATTACACTGAGTATAATTATTTTTGAAGTGTAAGTTACTCATGTAAATAGGCCCGGAAATTAACCAACCTAATTTCGAATCTTGTAAATAAGGTCCGCATTCTAATCGCATTCTATTTTCATTTAAAAGTTCCCAAAAGAGATCAGCACCTATCAATAAATCGACGTCGGAAGGCACATGATAATTTGGATCAGCGAGTTTCATATCGACTGGTATTCGCATATGATCAACATCGATACTCACAGACGGTAAGACTGATGTGATGCACGGTAAAACATAACAACGTATATTTGTATGATAATCGTTTACTTTTGATCGTATAATAAAATCGCATAATTTATTTGAGTGTGTGACCGATTGTCCCACACCCGAAATTTGGACAGTGGACTGTATATAATTCGTATAACCAATTCGATTACAAAACGCATCTGAAACAAAACAGTGTTGACTCCCGCTATCTAAAAGCGCACGGGCCGTGTGTCGCTTATTATTTTTGTCATTCAATATCACTTCTACTAGCGCAGTAGATAACAAAACCGGTTGTGCCGCTGCCGCCGCCGTCAGCTGACGCGTACTTAGCCCGTCATTGCTATGTAAGTCTAATGATGAGTGCAATACGGTCGATTTTACTTGAGATTGTCCGGACTCACTTTGCGAAGGCGATTCAATAGGTGTATTTTTGTATGAATCCCTATGTAATAAACTGTTGTGCTTACGTTTACATTGCTGGCAAGGGCCGAAATAGCACTCACTAATCGTATGACCGCTCCGTAAGCAGTTATGACAAAGACCCTTTTCAATCACTAACTTATATCTGTCCTCAACAGATAAGTTTAAAAACATACTACAAATAAATAAGGCATGATTGCCCCGGCACATCTCACAGACACGACTTCGTTTGGTTGTTCGCGTATTACTGACGGTAGTAGCCGCGGTATAACTATTTGTATGTGTTTGCATTGTCCGCGCTGGCGCCGATTTCATATCATGGGATTGTTTATTATAAAAATTAAATCTACCATTATTATTATTATTAGGCTTTTGAGAAATATGAATACTATTCGAATTATTAACATTTACCATTTCCAACAAATCAGCACGGTTTCTAAGGAATGACAATAAATCGTTTAATATTAATTTACGTTTAGGATCTTGGCTTTGTAAACCAGATATGAGAGCTCCCTTATGATTCTCCCACTCTCGCTCGGTAGAAGAGTCAAGTTTACACACAATTAAATGCATAATCAACGTGTCCCAATATTCTGTAGGCTCCCCCAGTGATTTTAATGCACGTAAATTACGTAGAATAGAATCGATCATTTTCCTAATAAGCAAAGGAGATTCCCTACTAATATTTGGCACAGAAAACAAAGACTTGACATGATTATGTACTAAAAGTCGATCGTTTTGAAATCGGTGGAGTAATAAATCCCATGCGTGGGTATAATTCTCCGCTGTAAATTCTAATGCGCTAATAACTTGAAGTGCACTACCACTAAGTGATGAACGCAAGTAGTGGAATTTTTGAATCGCATCTAAAACGTTACGCTCATGTATCATTGTCAAATAAGAATTTTTAAATTCCAGCCAGTCATCATATGAACCGTTGAAGGAGGGTAACTTGATATCTGGTAATCTTATTTGTGAAGTACTATTTTTACTACGTAAATTATGATTATTTCCAAATTTCTCCTTATTAATATCTTCTACTAAGGACTTAGCGGCAGAAATACATTGAAAATATTGCTCTTCAAATGTTTCTCGATATTCGATTTGCGTTAAAAGATCAATTTCATCAGAGGAAAACTCGATTTTATTTTGTATTTTATTAAACTCGTCAAAAACGGACTCGAATTGGGATATTTTTAAATTTAATTCTATTATTTGACTTTTTTCCAACTGAATGCTCTGAAATTTTGAAATATATTTTTCAAATAAAGTTACTCGGGCTTTAAATACTCCGCGCTGTTTCTTAAGGTCTGCAATTGATAATTTAAAATCAAAACCAGAACATTCTTTTGGTGACCTACTACCTTCTCTCGAAGGTTTTGGCAAATTAAGTTTGGTGATATTATCGCGCTCCTCACTCATTTTGGGAAGAAATTGAAAAGCAAGAGTACTTACAGTTGTTTAAAAATCACCTCACACGCGACTAGGCAGCCACACCCCGCGACAGGACGACAAAGCAGGTAGTTTTGAAAAACTGGAATTTGCAAATAACGGCACGATATTAGCACAAATCGAACTATGATGGGAGGGAATTGGAAGGATTTGACCTGACCGTAATATTCTGGATCGCTTCTTGCGTCGGGAATCGACTTCCGATCTTGAATTCTTCTTAGTGTCCGGTTCGATGGATCATGTTTCGAGCTCAGGGTTTCGTATTAGCTTTTCAGAACATCTGGTCAGGAATCTCCAATAAACGCTTTATTTATTATACTTTTTAAATTGTTTATTCGGTTGAATTTACATATAAAAATACTTTTAACAAATATTCGAATAAGGTATGTATAAACAATGTGTTGAAAATGGGAATGGGCCCATTTCTCAAAATGGACGCCTTTTGTACTTCGCGCGGCTTGCTCCCTCCTATGACGTCGACTACGTCATCGGTCGCCGCCCGCGCCGCCCGCCGCCGCCCGCCCCGCCGCAGGTCGCCGATCTTGATCCGCGCATCTAATACGCGCGCGTATTTTCAAAAATAAAGACAGACGGGCGCGAACACATCTTGTATTGAGAATTGTTTTATCGGCTTCCTCTACTGAATAAAAATTGTTGATGACTGTGCAAAAGGGAATATGATTCTTTTAAGGGGTTAAAAATTAATACTTTTCAGTACAGAAGACAGCATATCAACTGTAACAGATGCACTACGAAATCCCCCTCTATTACAGAAGTGAATAAGGGTGGTCTCAAGGTCTAGCTGTTAGCTTGATGTGCTGTCGCCTGTACAACTAAAATAATTTTAGACGCCCGTTTTATTTTAGAAAGAGACAGGTATACTGCAATTCCTAATTCAAACATCTCGGGAATTTTTGGCTGCAAATTTTGTTTTAATTATTAAGCAGTAGAATTTGACGTTTTTTTTTAATTTAACAAACCACTATTTCTTTGTCATTTATCATAACGAAAGCTTTACGAAAACACCCATGTACTTATCTACACAAATATGAGCACAGTGAATGACTTATTTCATCCCGACAAATCTTCTGGGTGCTAATTAAGCCAAAAGCATTTAGTTCTGTTAATCCTAGTACTGTTTGGTGGTTTCAAATACCTTTAGCTAGCTTTATTACTTAGTAAATGCACCTTCACAAAATTAATGAGCTTTGAATAGCAATATCCGGTATAGTTTATGGTCTATGTTAATATTTAAGAACCATCATTGTGTCTGGTACCAATCCGCGTTGGGCCAGTGTGGTGCTGTTATGGCCCAAACTCCTCAAGTGTTTCTTCCATGTAGGAAGGCTTTTGTCCAGCAGTGGAACGTATAAAGGCTGGTGATGATATTGCTCTAATATTATGTGTGTGATTCACTGATTAAGATGACTAGGTACAGGGTGGCAAGGGGATGGTGAAATGAAAAATAATGTCAAGTCATACATTCCGGACACAATGAGTTTTCAATTGTCAAGCTCCCAGGGGTCTTACGCGGCTTAAAAGCTTAAGGCGATACATTGAAAAAAATCGCACTTTTATAAGTAATGTCATACGTTGCTGAAAGATCTTACGAATCCTAAAATCAAATAAACGTTACTTTATATCCTTATCTAGATACGAGTAGAACGAAAACACGATTAAAGGAATTTGCCTCGATACATTTTATTTCCGAAAAGACCTCTTATAAACAAGAAAACTTAAGATTATTGGTGAACGGTAATTTGTATTCAATAGGAAATTACTTTAAATAGTAGAGATCATTAATATTCAGAATCGTGTAGCAGCGTTTTTTTTTAGTCCATAAGGTTATTTTTTAATTAAATAATTTGTGTATTTTGTTTACCTTTCACGCGCGATCACTGTTTTGTCTTTTTTCCTCCCGCTGAGTCAGCCATATCTCTATCCCTATCGGGCTTGGCCGAAACAACGTTTCGATAGATCGCCTTAACCGCTAATTGTATTAATTTTATACTATTCTTTTAATTCCATCCTAAAGCCATGTTAATCTGTGAAGCACACACATATTTTAGGGACACACATAAAACTAGTGGACAAGTATAGCTATACCGATACAAAAGTACTTAATTTTTCATGTCAATTATAAATAAAAAACTAATTAATCATGCTTAATTAGTTTGTGGTACACACATAACATAACATAGGCACTATCATAATGATAGTGCCTATGTTATGTGGGCATCCTACCTACGCAGGCGTTCAAATCAATTCAAATCAAATCCATTTATTGTCTTAGTCATAGGTTACAAGATAGGTCTCAAACTCTGCCTGAGTCTAATTCAACTAAGTAGTATTTGTAAAAACTGGCATAATACAAAACTTTATCCCTTAATCCGCAAGAAAACTTCCGGGACTCTATATGACAAATAAAAATCAATTAATTAATTGACAACCTTCTGGTCGAGTGGTATGTAGAACGGGATACGAACCCGGAACGAGTGGGGGGTTCGGGGTTCGTATCCCGATCGGCCCAGATGTTTGTATGATGAGTACGAGCATTTGTTCAAATCAATGTTTGTATGTTTGTTAAGTATATTTTAATATTTATAAACCATATAGGTACTATTATCAAATATTCTCTGTTATCTAGTACGAGTATATATATATATATATATATATATACTCTATACTATAAATAAATATATATATAACAGAGAATATTCTGTCAAAATACCTCTAGAGGTCTATGACAATTTAAAAATCTAACTTAACCTAACGGGTAAATAATGCTTACTTTGGGCTGTCTAAAATAGGTGTGAGTGTATAAAACAAAATGTGTCTGGAATGTATAGCTTGAGGTTAAGTTAGTCATTATCAGTCCAATTCAAAACATAAAAATGCTAATGTTTCATATTACTCGTACATAGAGGGTGATGACGAAAAACGACGGTAAATTAAAATATGTACTATATAAGTTCATAGAAACGTTTTACATCTAATTTTTTTGATAATTTTATGACATTTCTGTGAAGTAATACTAATCTAATACAATGAAAGTTGCAAAACATTTCTATGAACTAATATAGCAGATGTTTTAATTTATCGACGTATTGTCGTCATCATCCTGTACAAAACATTATTATTACTAAGCAACATTAATGTGCTACTTAAAAAGACGACATTTTCCTTCAGTGTAATAAAAAAAGTTTATTAAATTGGAACTTGTAAGGAGAAGGCTGCCTTATTTTATTTATATCTATCATTTCTGTTAGAATGTCGTGATTCGTGAACGAGATAAGTGTCATCAAATTATTCACAAACTCACTACTCCAAGTCCTCTAAATACAAGTAAAGCCAGCTTACCTTTGTAGATCTTTGAAATAATTTTTAGTCTTGTCATGAAAATCCGCTGCTTTATTTTTATTTCGTTGATTTCTCAGAATTTTTTTTCATTGATGCTTGATAAGATACAACAAGTCCTAAAAGAGTTTTTTTGTTACTTATGAAACCTACAAAAAACATGGATCAAACGTTCTTTGACTGTAGGTACCTACACAAAGCAATAAAATCCTACTTCAGTCCTAGATATTGTACACCAGTCAGTCTCGCTCCTTTTGTTATTTTCTTTAAAAATAAACATGATTCAAGATGTTCAATCCCTATAGACAACAAATAGTGAATAACAGGGAATAATAACACTAACCTAATATTTACAAAGCTTAAAACGTGACATAAAAAAAAGAACTTAGGTACAAATAATAAACACCACCTAAATCTTGCTTAACAGAAAGTGTACCAACAAGGCTGGCCCTATAGATAATATGAATTTTCACACTTTATGAGTTTTTTTAAAGAAATCTACATTGAGAAATCTTAAAGCAACACTATAGTTTTGACATAGAAACTTAAGCATTGGAGTGAGCTCAAATATCATACAAGATATGATCATATAATGGCTTAGTAATTTCGTTACAAACATTGGAAAGCTGAAGAAGTTTCTGTGCCGATTCTTCTCCACAGTAAAAATTTAAAATAAGTAAGTTTGAGTTCAAATGAATAGAGCTTTTTGTTTTTCCATCATTACCTATTGTGCGCGGTAAAGTTTATTTTTTTGTAATAAGTTACTACAGAGGTTTGGAATAAAACAACTATCGGATTTAGCTCGCGTTTGTTGAGATGGAACAATAATTATTATTCCTCCTCACTTAATCCTGCTGTATTTCTCCCGGGTAGGAAGGCCTGTGACCAGCATAGGAATGTACCTATATAGGCTGTGACAATATTATTTCCCAGCCGACGTTTCAATTACAATTACAGGCAAATTTGCAAACACTATACGAGGATTGCACTGATAATTAATAATTTCTGTACGTAATCTGAGTTCACCCATATAAATTATTTTTTTCGCGCAAACGTCTTTTCGCGCAAGTGTCCATTCGCGCAAACGTCTTTTCGCCCAAATGTCCTTTCGCGCAAATGGCTTTTCGCGTAAATGGCTTCGCGCAAGTGTCTTTCGCGCAAGTGTCCTGATACCTTAAAATCGACACTTTTTAAATTGTGTCTCTAGCAACAGAAATCGCATTGTGCACTATAATATTCACAAAAAACTTTCATCGTAATGAAGTTACCTTCTTTACGTACCCTAAACCTTTAAATTTCACGAATGAAGTAAAATACGATTTCATCGACTTGAATGCGTTTTTATTTTCACGATACCCACGTTTCGATGGAATTTACGGCTCTACTGAAATCTTCAGTCGTAGGAAATGTTATCGACACAGATAGTATATTGATATTGTGTTGAGAATTAATTGGCTTCCTCTACAGACTAAAAATGTTATCTATATGATACCTATATATAGATACATAAACATATACAAGGTGTTTGGTTCCAGCCCTATCAAGCCGAAACCTACCCATGTTAACATAGTCATATAAATACTATGGCGTTATCAAAAATTTGAAATTGTAAAATTAAAATTATATAGAAATACCTACCATTAGCCAGTTTATTTGATAGTTCTAAGATATTAAATACCTAAGGTCCATTGTTATAAGAAAAAAATATATCTGAAAATAGTGCCATAAAAACAAGCCTTTACCGTTTTCGGACTGTTAGGAGGGACTTTTTGAAAGTCTTTTTAAAAAATAAAAATACGAAATAAAGTAGAATGAGACGACCGTCGGATATGGATGATGGAATCAGACTGGCGGACCGGGCAGGAACGCGGTGATGGCACGGGACGCCATGTGATGATGAGTCGACAAACAGAGAATGCTTAGAAAGCAGAAAGGGGTGCAAATACAATTTATAACACCTCCCCGGGGTAGACTAAACTTCGGGGTTGAAATTGCGAAGTTTAGGAAAACTTGAAATTTTAAATCTATATATTTATTCTAATGCTAGGAGCAGGGACATCTTCGGGACGCGAGAGATTCTTATGAACTTTAGCATGATTGATAGGAGCGGAATTATCTGGTTGGACTACAATAGAAGAGTCAGGTGGAGTAGACCTGAAGACTACAGGAATCTGTGGGAAGGATAGACGGCCTCTCGATTTAATGTATAAAAATATCTTTACAAATACAAATAGTGATATTAGACATATAATTAAAATTACTATGATGGAGTAGTGAGTCTCGTATTTGATTATTGGGTGTTGATTGATAATTTCATTAGTTCTATCGGATATAGATTTTAATTGTAATTTAGTTTCCGGAGTGAAAATATCTAAGTCAATATTCTGTAATTTCATACGAGGTTCTCTACTTATCACCTTTTCAAACTTATCTAAAGAACAACATGAGTCATTTATTATACTAAAATCAGAGTGAACTATGGATACATTTATTTTAATATTATTATATTTAGGTACTAATTTAGTACTTCTACAATACGCGATACAATTATTTGGAATACTTACAATGCCGGTTCCGATGATATTTATTTCAAAAGTTTTCTTATTTTGACATTCAATATATAATATATTCTTTTGCGACTGTATATAAATCCAATTATTATTACATAAAGGTTTCCATAAATCTAAATGTCCGAATATGAAGTCCGTTTGACACTGCGTCGGTAAAACACTTATAACGTTAGATATTAGTTCACTTTCACAGGTTGGATTCGCACTAGTCGGATAAACAGACATGACGTCACAGATATATTCACGCGGTCTTATCACTTTGCACTCCTCCAAAGATTCGGGGTTACAGTATTCGGATTTGTCCTTGGTTATTGCGATGTATTTACTACTAGGAATTATAAAACTAAATGAATATGGATTAGAAACATTATGTGGGGTCGGTAATGCTATATTATGATAAAGGATAAAATCCTTTGACGACACTAACGGTATTCTTAAAATAAAAATGATTTTATTCTTAAAACTATAACAAACAATGTTAGATACCTTCATTAAGATATACATATGATTTAATTCTAAACTTACAGGTAACTTATAATTAGTAGATAAGTATATGGAGTTATCGACAAGCTCTTGATAAAGCTGCGTAGGCGTTAAGACGGCTGGGTGCAATATGTCTCGGCTACTGAACATAATTGCATTTGTTATGTCGTTCAACTGGAATGATAAGGTAAGTACAGCGGCTTCCAAACTGTTTAAAATTGAATTAATATTTAGTTTTATTCTTATTTCATCGTAATCTGAAGAAATATTTTTTAATTTTAGTGATAGCTTGTCAATGCCTTCATATAGTTTATCTTCATTAAATTTTATTTTATACAAAGTTTCATTAAATTTGGAAAGAACAGAAGTCGTAATTAAAATATTTTCTTTCATCAATGAACTTAATCTTTTTTCATTATCTTGAACATTTGATATGGCACTGTCATATTTGATAGCATCCTCTTCGTTCAAAGTCCCAAAGATTGTTTTAGATAAGACACCTATGCCACCTATCCATGCGCTACGCTTGGATCTACTATTGCTAACGAGATGTGCAATCGTAGAATATTCTGAAACTATCTCGTGATATCTAACAACGAGAGGTTCTAATATATTATGACATTCTAACTTGCTAGTTGTTTCTATTTGGATTTGACTACACAAAAAACGTAATGTTCCAAATACGGAATTTAAGTTCTGAATATGAGGACCGATATGAGAGATGTCGAATGGTGCAACTACATCTAAATACCCAGTATTAATCTTGAGTTCACCGATTGGATCAAAGTAAATGCCGGAACTTGATTTGATAGGTTGAACAAAGTCCTGTGCCAGGGCTCTGTAATAAAATGATATGTATACTTAACTTTAACTGTGTATAAAACGAATAATTCTTATAGCTACTATGATGTTTGTATAAAATAATACTTAATGTGTATAATCGATGTAAATGGAAATTAATTAATTATATTAATTAATTAATTATATTAATTAAATTAATTATAAGAAAATTTATAAGAGATTAGATTCATGTAGAAGGGACTTCAACATGCTTGACTTCGTCATAGTGATGTCTCACATGACGTCTATTTATTAACAAGGATAATGTATGGTTCCCGTGAATCTTTACAACTTTGTACGGGCCTTTCCATACTGGCGATAGAGCCTTTCTTAATCTCATGTGGTTCTTTAATAACACATAATCGCCAACTTTATATTCAACAGGACGAGTGCGCGAATCGTAATAATTTTTTGAATTTACTTTAGATTTATATATATACTCTAGAGCTTGGTCTCGAGCATGCTTCATTCGGTGTTGCAAGAGTCTTACATACTCAGGATAAGTTGCATTGGACCTGTCTTCATATATTGAATCTGGGATATGAGGCTTATGTCCAAACAATAGTTCGTAAGGCGAATAATGGGTAGTAGAGTGAACAGCAGTGTTGTATGCAAGCATAGAAGTATAAACATATTGGGGCCAGTTATCTTGGTTGGCGTTGGAATACGATTTGAGGTACTCCTTGAGAGTGGAATGTGATCTCTCTAAGGCACCTTGAGTCTGCGGATGATAAGGCGATGACCATAACTGCTTTATTTTTAGGAAATCGCATGTCTTCTTAAAAAGGTCTGCTGTAAAGTTAGTACCCTGATCAGTTAATATATGTTTTGGTATTCCGAAGAGAGAGACAAAGTGTAAAAGGCAATCACTGGCCTCGGCTGCTGTGTTACTACGGATAGGGTAAGCGAGAGAGAATTTTGTAAGATCATCCTGCATCGTCAGGATGTATTTTAATTTCGCAGTGCCGGCTTCGGGAAGAGGTCCTACGATATCTAAGGCAAGCCTTTCAAAAGGAAAAGTAGAAGTGGATGTTATGACCATGGGAGCTCTATTAATTTTGCGAAATGCCTTATTGCTTTGACATGATGTGCAGTTTTTGACATAGTTTTCGATGTCGCTGCGCATATTTTTCCAGGAAAATCTTTCTTTAATTCTGTTAAACATACGATTAGTTCCTAAATGTCCCGCTATTGGGATATCATGGTTTTCTTTTAGGAGTTTCGGGATTTCACTTGGAGATGGATAAATAATATTATTTTTGTATATGTGGATTCGGATATTTGTCCCATCAAATAGGTAAGCTAACATATTATAGATTTTTATATACGAATGTTTATCATAAGGATCTCTAAAATCTGATATGCTTATTTCGTTAATTGTAGGATAAGAAATCATTATTTCATCGCGAGTAAATTTTAAACCTTTAAATATGTTCTGATACGAGTGGTCATCAAAATAGTGGACTTTAGTAAATAGAAGCAGGTAAGTTTTATTTTCGATAATAATAGGTAAGTTCTTAAAATTAAAGTTCTTTCTTTTTCTAGGATCTCTTCGCGCTCTGGGCTTGGACAATTCTGAAGAACTTCTTGAACATATGGCATGGACTCGTCCATATCAATTGAGGTTGGTATTAAGATAAAGTTTTGTGTTCCTTTTAGTAAGTATTGATTATGTTCTGTGATATGAGTATTAAATATTTTAGTAGATGATTTCAAAAACTTACTATAAGTTTCATCAGTGCATGATGAATTTTCTGATCCTGATAAAGGACTTTCAGGTTCACGATACGCGGACATATTTTCAGGTAAAGTTTCAGGATTTTGATGACTTGTGGACGGCTGAGGATTAGATGTCGAATTGGATAATTCTTGATCATTTGTAACTTTTTCAGGAGCAGTATTTGGACTGTTGGATGAGGATAAGTTAGCATGATTTTCATTAGTTAAAGGAGGATTTGCTTCAGTAGACCTAATAGGACTGTAAGCATCACCAAATAAGCTGGTATGATCTAGTACACTTTCGCGGTCGAGTAAGTCAATTGTAGGCATATCGCTACTATCAGCATTCAACCCACTTGGAAGGCGGATATCAAAGTCTGTTAAGGTAAGTGGACTGAATGGTATAGAATTTTCTGTATTTTCATTACTAATTATATTCTCTTCTGTTTCAGGTGCGGATTCGTCATTGCGGATTTCGGGAGAACTTTTATTAGGCAAAATAGGATTCACCGGATATCGCGACAGAGCGTCAGCGGCAGAGTTTAATACTCCTTTACAGTAGACTATTTCATAGTCAAATTCTTCGAGTTTTAATCTCCATCTTTGGAGTTTGCTACTGGGATCTTTGTGATTGAATAGCCACTTCAAAGGCCTGTGATCTGTGACGATTACGAACTTGCGGCCGTATAAGTAGGGACGGAACGTTTTACAACCGTATAAGATAGACAACAACTCTTTCTCAGTAGTGCTATAGTTGGATTCGCTTTTATTAAGGGTGCGAGAAGCAAAAGCTATTGGATGGTCCTTACCAATGGACCCCTGGGAGAGTACTGCACCGACAGCATAGTTCGAGGCATCGCAGGTGAGGATAAATGACTGCGTGAAGTCAGGATATACAAGTAAAGGTGCAGTGGTTAGTTTATGTTTCAGGGTGTCGAAGGCAAGCTGTTGTTGGTTTTCCCATTTAAATACTGTGTCCTTTTTCAGGAGGCTGGTTAAGGATTTTGCAGTTTTAGAAAAATCAGGAATGAAGCGGCGATAGTATGAAACGAGCCCAAGGAATGATTTAATGTCCTTCGGAGTTTTAGGAACTGGAAATTCGGTTACGGCTTTGATTTTTTCTGGATTTGGCTTGACGCCTTGTTCAGTGATGATATGCCCAAGATAGCAGACTTCATGTCTTAGGAACTCGCACTTGTCGGGCTGCAATTTCAAGTTGAATTTACGGATTCTTTGAAAGACAGCGGTTAAATTGCTGATGCTATCATTTAGGTTATGGCCATAGGAGACCACGTCGTCTAAATAAACGAAACATCGTATACCTTGGAGGCCAGATAGGACAGAATTCATTAATCGTTGAAAGGTGGAAGGTGCGTTTTTGAGTCCGAATGGCATTCTGGTGAATTGAAAATGTCCTTCAGGGACTGTGAAAGCTGTTTTAGGTTTATCGGCTTCGTTTAGCTCGATTTGATGAAATCCAGATGCCAGGTCTAGGGTAGAAAAATAGCTGCTGTTACCGAGTTGGTCTAAGATTTCAGTAATTTGAGGGATTGGATATGTGTCACCGATTGTGATATCATTGAGTTTCCGATAATCTATGACTACACGCCATTTTTGGACATTGGAAGCGTCGAGTTTTTTTGGTACTACCCAAATAGGGGATGACCAGGGGGAATCAGAAGGCTCTATAATATTCTGGTCAAGCATTTTTTGGATTTGAGAACGCACTTCTTTTTTGTGGACTTCAGGAAAACGATACGATTTGACGTTTATAGGTTGATCGGAAGTGGTACGTATTTGGTGTTGGATAGCATCTGTCGAAGTTAATTGGTCACCAGGTAAGTGGAAGATATCTGAGAATTGTGAGCATAGATCAGTAAGGGCTTCGGATTCTTCTGGATTTAGGTGAGAAGTTCGAAGAAGGTTCAAAACTTCACGAGTTCGAGTTAGACTAGATTTATTTTCCATTTTTGTTTCAGATAATGATGGATCATATTCTATGGGACATAAGGTAAGTTGGAGATTTGAATTTAATGTTACAGGATTTTCAGAAGTATTAACCACGCTAAGGTTGACTCTATTATTATCTTTAACTTTTACTAAGCAGTTAGCAATCAGCAGGGATTCAGTGATATGTTGATCGAGGATAAGTCCTTCTTTGATTTCAGGGTTAGAAACTGAACATTCAATAATTGTTTCAGTTCTAGCAGGGATTATGTAAGCAGGTTCGTGGAAATATAATTTTAGTGATGTTTTACCGATGCGAAGAAGATTATCATTATAGTTTATACTGCAGTTGTGAGCATTGAGCATGTCGGAGCCAATTATACCATCATACGGTAAGTGAATTTCATCAATGACGTGGAATGAATAAGATATTTTGAATTTAGAAATTTGTAATTGTAATTGAAAATGACCTCTAGTGCTGATTGTTTCTTCAGCGGGGTCAATGCCCTTCAATTGGATGGATTCTTTAACGAGTTTAGGATTTTTTTGTATACATGACTGCTTTAGTAGGCTTACAGAGGATCCTGAGTCAACCAACAAAGATAGAGGGATATCTGAGACGGAAGATTTTACGAGGACATGAGGTAGTAAAGTTTTTTCAGGATTATTAATTATTTCGTGAACCTAAGGTTCACGAAATAATTAATAATCCTAATAAATGAAATAATTAATAATTAATATAATTTTTCTGGTTTTAGTGGATTAGAATTGTTGGATATTGAGTGTTCTGTGGATTTCGATGACACAGTGGTTTTTGATTTAGAAGGTTGCAACATAGATATAGAAGACGATACAGTGGGTTGCAACACGGATACAGTGGACGATACAGTGGGTGATACAGTGGACGATACAGTGGGCGATACAGTGAACGATACAGTGGACGATACAGTGGACGATACAGTGGACGATACAGTGGACGATACAGTGGACGATACAGTGAACTTTAACTTATCATATTGACTACCATGTAGCGGTGCCAAATTGGATGTGCCGGTTTTAGAATACTTATGTCCGATACGACACGGACTCGGAGCATTTATTCGTTTTTTGTCGGATCAACGGTTTCGTAGCTCGGCTCCTCTTCCGTATATTCATTTTCAGGGACGTTTGAGACGAAATGGACGTTATGGGATGATTGATTTTGGCCGGATCTATAACGACTATTGTAAAATTCGCGTTTTTTACACTGTTCTAGAGTGTGCCCGGGTGATTTGCAATATCTGCATATGGGAAACGACGAATTATCGAAATTAGTATTTAAATTAGGCCTCGGTTGACTTGGATTTGTGTCGCGGCGAAAGCTTTGATAATTTGGACGAGAAAAATTCGGCCTTGGGATGTTTGGTCTGATAAATGTCGGTCTCATGTTTGGCTTCTCAGGGCGCGAGCTAGTTGGATTTTGTTTGAATAGGAAATGTTGTATTTTCTCTTCCGATATTGCTATGTTCACAGCTTCGTTTAAGGATTTTGGAGATTTGCATCTAACTACAGTTGAAATTCGTGGTGTAAGCCCCATCTGGAAATGATGGAGGGCTAACTCCTCCATAGCTGCTGTACGGCCTATCATTTCCCTGCTTTTATGACCGTGTGTAATGGATATTTCGGATAACAATTGCGATAAACACGTTTCTATTCTTAAAGCGTACTGGCTAACAGGCTCGTTAATTTGTTGCTTACACTCTTGAAGGTCTGTAAGTAGATGTGTGTAATGTTTCCTCTCTGAAAATTGGGTTTTCAAAAATTCTTTAAGTTGTATCCAATTAGTGAACTCTTTAACTGAACATGCAATTTGGGCTTTACCTTGTAATTGGCAAAGGATGTATTTGAATAGAATATCTCTTTGGGCCTCTGATGCAAGCTCGTATGCGTTGCTACAATTCACTAAGAATGAACTTAGTGTTTCCCTACAGCCATCATATGGCTTTATGAATTTAAGTAGTGTCGTAAGATCTATTTCTATTTTATTTATAGCAGTGGTCTTCTTTTTCGACCTTGTAGCTGGACCAGACGGATGACAGAAAGCATCATCATCTGTATCTGTGACCGCGATTTCGGGTCTTTCTAATTTGGGACTTTGAGCTCTGGATTCAGACATTATTATAATTTATTTATTTTTTGATAGAAATTACTTTATATTAGGATATATATGTTATTTAATAGGTTAATATTTATTATCTATTTACGTTACGAGGATGTTTTACACACAGAATATAAAAAGAGAACAAAGACAATTATGAACAATGGACACGATATAAAACAGTTTGAGAATCGCAATAACCAAGACAACTTACTTGGTCGCTAACAAAAGGATGACGGTGAGCATAGCTTCGTTATCACGGTGTCTGGATGTAGATGAGACGCGCTTATAATGTCGCACGCCGAGTCTTATTCGTTGAGCTTATTAGGATGACTGATGGGTACTCGCTGGATGGGCAATACCGGTCACAGCACGAGCAGTGCGTGACAGTGGGTATTGTAGCTGGATACACAGGAACTCAGGAACTTAAAGACCGGCTTCAGCACGAGCAGTGCGAAGCAGTGGGCCTTATACGTCGATCTGGGTCAGGATTTGGTGCACACACACACACATGCACATACACGTATAGCACACACGACGAGTTCACAGAGTTTTTAGACCGTTTTTCGCGACGGAGACGGTACCTGGGACTTTTCAAATCCCTTTACGCTGCCACCATTAATGTTAGGAGGGACTTTTTGAAAGTCTTTTTAAAAAATAAAAATACGAAATAAAGTAGAATGAGACGACCGTCGGATATGGATGATGGAATCAGACTGGCGGACCGGGCAGGAACGCGGTGATGGCACGGGACGCCATGTGATGATGAGTCGACAAACAGAGAATGCTTAGAAAGCAGAAAGGGGTGCAAATACAATTTATAACAGGACGTTCAGTTTTGTCACTGGGCCTTATTCTGGGAAGACACTTTAATTCTAAATTTAAGTACAGTATGTCTCTTTCTCGCAATAAGTAATAGGCAAAAGATAGCAAGAATCTGTTTAGAGCTGTCACTTAAATTTAGATAGATTTCAAAGAAACCATAGACAATTTTAGACGGCATGTACGGAGGTGCCTCCTAAACACTGCATTTTAGCACGTTCAATAAGGTCGAAAATTGAACGCATCTTTCTAAATGTCAATTTGTATGACAGCCATCCTTTTCTTTTTCATTTTGAGAGAAAGAAATAGACTGAACTTAAACTTAAACTTAGCATGTGTTCGCCAGAATTAGGGCCACTGTCCCTTAATTTAGGAAAGAGAAAAACTAAAATTAGTCTATTCAATCTGGTTTAAGGGTACAGTATAAAATATCACTTAGAGTAAACATTAATTTTATTAAAATCAGTGACCTTGCAATCGCCAAAACTTGATATTTTTAATAAATATTAAAAAATCATCCAAATAAAAGTATCATTAGTCACAAAACTGATAAACAAAGTACATTTTTTTTGGGATTCTTGAAATAAGAGATCTGTTTTTGAGTTTTTCTGTTTATATATGTCATATATTTTAATATAAGCAAATATCTTTTAAATAACAGCAGTAGTTTTGTTTTAATATGTCTTTAAAAATAGTCACATAACGGATAGCACTACATGACTTGTTCCATTATGTTTAGGTATATCTTTAAATAAAGCTTATATTTTGGCGTATTCTACTATATTTCCATTATCAGATAGTATAAACGCTATAAATATGTGATAAAGTATACCTTAAAATATAAAAAATACTAAAACATGAGTGAATAAGAATTCGCACAAAAAAGAAAATATGGTCCCATATGTTTACCTTACTACCCTTGTTGTACAAAAAAAATGGGATAGAAAGCTTATATCGAAGGCATCACAGGAACTGGGTTCGGGAGAAGATACGCACGGCTGCTATTCGCAAGATTTTACCCTTTGTTCCCGTTGAGTTACACCATTTTGTGTTACACTGTTACATATTGGGAAAAATATTACCGATGAGTAACACTGTAACTAAATGCCACATTTTATTCCTGTTGAGTGACTGTGTAACTCAAGAAAACGCAGTATTCCCGTTAACTAACACCTTCTTGGGTAAAATCATTGTTCAAATTCGTATGTATGTAGCTGGATCATCCCCTGAAGTACCAGGCTACTATATCTATGAAGGAAATGTTTATCATAGGTACTCTTATTTTATTTATAGTATAATAATCTTTACACTGTCACTCAACGGGGAAAAAATGTGGCATTGAGTTACAGTGTTACTCATCGGTAATATTTTTCAACCCAATGTGAAAAATATTACCGATGAGTAACAAAATAACACAAATTAACACAAAATGGTGTAACTCAACGGGAACAGAGGGATTTGACGCATCCGGAATCCGTCATACGAAGGTGCATGATAGATAACAGTGTGTTTCGCATGTCTCTGCTATGGTTGAGTCAGAGTTTTAATATGTAAGAATCTTAGGGGTCTGAGTTTTAATCTAAAAGTACCTCAGATCTGACGATCCGGCTGGCCGAGTGGTCTGTGCCCCTTGCTATACAGGCTACTCGGTCGCGGGTCCCGGGTTCGAATCCAAGTAGGAACAAATGTTTGTAAAATGAGTACGAGCATTTGTGCACGAGTCGTGGATTTTGTTGTACGAGGCATATCCTCTTTTCTCATCTTACCGGGGACGATGGCACTTGATTTGTATCATCTGGCCCGGTAAATATATCACCGAGCCAGTTAAAACTCTTTTTTCCCATGTGGCTCGGCGCCGGGCCAAGTCACCGCCTAAGTCAGTCAGATAGGATACACTCCACCACTCGTCTACCAGGTACTCAGTTCTTTCTGCCCATG
Source organism: Nymphula nitidulata (assembly GCA_947347705.1). Taxonomy (NCBI): domain Eukaryota; kingdom Metazoa; phylum Arthropoda; class Insecta; order Lepidoptera; family Crambidae; genus Nymphula; species Nymphula nitidulata. The sequence goes on from OX374631.1 coordinate 16,929,575, forward strand.
ATTGTACAGCCAGCAACAGAAGTCGATCAACACTTTTGTACCTTTTCACAATAACCTATTGGCATACCTACTCTTGTCGATTTGTATGAACACTGTGAATAATGTAGTGAACAATGTACTAGTCTTAGTTTATATATTAAAAATTAAAAAAAAGTTCACGTCATCCGATTGCTCGGACTAAGCAGTCCACAGAATACTTTTACTCCAAGCAGTCGGACCAAGTGTTCACAAGGAAATTTTTATAGTCAGAGCACAAGTTGTATCTTTTTATGTAGTCACAATTTTACCGCCTAAAATGAAATTCGAATTAGATTTAGTTCTTTAGCTAACTCACTTATCGAATATTAATATATAATATATACATATTCTCAGTGTAACCAAAAAACAAAACAATAACGTATTTCTTAGAAAAGCAACATTTATACGCTTAATATAAAAGCGAATAATGCTTTTAAGTTGTAGAAACGAAATGCTTTTATTCTTTACACTCATGTTTTAATATTGGAATTATGAACTCGAAGGTGAATATAATATTATATTGAAATACTAAATAAATAAAAATTAAAAAAACCACCTGTTACATTATGACCATTAGGTACGCGGATAAGGTATGTACTTACGTAGCATCGGTTTGACTCATTATTGTTAGTACAACTTTTTTTACTTAGAAAATAACAAACCTATGGAACGAGTGTTGCAGACAGCCAGGTTAAGTTATTAGTTGAAATTTATAAAACCTAATCGACACTAAGAAACCTATCAAGATCTCTCTCTGAACTCAAAGGTTTGCTGGTAGAAAACACAGTTTTGTGTTAAGCTCGCCTGTGTACATCATGTTTTATATTGTAAATTTTGTTGTAAGTTGTTTTGTGTACAATAAAGAATAAATAAATAAATAAATTAATAAGAACCTACAAATTAGAACAGCAATATCACCGTGAATTTGACGTTATTTTATTTTATTTTGTATTTTAGTTAATTTGGAAAACTTACAGTATTGTATAACATTATTTAGGATATCTCAAAAATAACTATATACTATTACAGTTTTCTCATATGGGTATCTAAAAAAAATAAGACAGCCTTCACATTTAATTATTATTATTCCTATGTGCTCCTATAGAGATGGCATGATCATACTTGATCAAATCTCCTTAAGCAATAAAGGAAAAAAAATCCATCGTAATAGATTTCCATGTATTCCAGCTGAGAATAGCTTAGTAATTAAAATATAATAAAACTAGAAAAATTTTACGTCCTGAGGCAGGAATCGAACCCACGACCTTTCGCAATCCGGGCGACTGCTCTGAGCACTGAGCCACCCAGGACTTGGGATATCCCTGTGAAATTCTTTTAGTCTATCTGTATTTGCGTTTATGAGCTAACGTCCACGATTCTATAAATGACAGTAAGTTGGTCGCAGTGGATCGATGTTCAACGAATCCATGTTGTTGGTGGACAAATGTGCTTGACAAGGCGGTGTAAACCTGAGTATAAACAATACGTTCAAATATCTTTGTCTGTGTTTATTCAATATCAATTTATAAAGAAGTCCGATGTTAGTAGTGACTTATTTCAAGTTATTTATGAATGTATTGAGTTTAGATAAAGAAGTGTTTGTAACGGCACATAACTTAGTATTGTAACACTCGGTGCTACCACACTTAAAAAAGTTTGCTTGCTTGTTGCTTTAAAAAAGTTGCCAATGCTCGATTTTTAAAAACCCGCTTGTGTCATAATTAGTTTAAATAACCCCTTTTATGTGACAGTTACATAAATTACTAACTTTTGCAGTTGCAAAAACTAAAACATTTTCAAACTAGTGTAGGTACACGTGTGACCCGTTGGGACAGATCCGCAACTATGGCTCAGCTGTTCTCTACGAGTAGATTAAAGTCCAGATCCTAATGAATGCAACCAGGTAACTTGGCTAAGTTAAAATGTAAATTCCACGTGGAACCGCGGAAGACCATTAGCCATAATTCAACGAAACAAACATTTATGTAGCAATTTCACACGACATATCCGGGGAGTTGTCATGCAGTACCTCATGTTTACTGCCGGCTATTATTTTTGATGCTCGGTTTGTAAGTTTCACATTTTTAGTGTTTATAAAGCCGCATGCAAAGTTTCTGTAAGAAACAGCATGTATTGAGGACTGAGATGTTTCAGTGATCGATCACACCTAATGGTTTATGACAAAAATGTATTGCAGTTTTACATTGACGTTTTAAATACTTAGAAAAATACTTACCTAATCAAAATAATCATCTCTATGAATTTCCTCTAGTCTATTTGTGTTCGAGCTGAAACTTATTTAAATATTCGCGCCACTCGATATCTGTCAAAATGCTTCGCGCTTTCTCAACCTGGGACAAGTGGCGCGCTCTGCAGTTTGTCACTCGCAACATAACTTTGAATAAGGAAAATCATCTAGGCCACTTAAAGATATTCATTTTAATGATTTTAATACACTCGTTAATGCTATAGCATGGGAACGTCTTCTATGTGAGGATGTAGATGATACCGTGCAGGCTTTTAATGCTTACATTTTACATGTTTTTGATCTTCACGCTCCTATTATCCGATCTTATGTTAAGCGCCAAAGTTATCCATGGATAACTTCTACAATTAGAGATATGATGAATCTTAGAGATGATGCATATACGAGGAGTCGGTCGACCGGTTTAGATTCTGACATAAAATACTACAAGGAATTGAAGTCTTTGGTCAGTCGATCAATATCTGCGGAGAAATCTGCATATTTCCGCTACAACATTAGGCAAAAAGAGAAAAATTCGAAAGTCTTATGGAATTTTTTTAAGCAAAATATAGCTGATTTTGGCAACAAGCACGCCTGTCTTCCCATCGAAATTAGTGATCCAGATCTTGTTAACCTACATTTCCTTGACGTACCTGGTAGCAATTTCGTCTCAATTTCAGATTTAACGTTTTTTGAATATCATCGCTCTGATGCTAGATCCTTCCATATTAATACTGTTGACGAAATTACTATATTGAGGATTATAACGGGAATTGCGTCTAATGCTCAAGGTGTTGATGGTATTACTCGTGATATGATCCTTCTGACGTTACCTCGAACTCTTGCGGTTCTAACAGCAATAGTCAACAAGTCCATCAGAACTGGTGTCTTTCCAACTAAATGGAAGGAAGCTCTTGTCAAGCCGATACCCAAGAACAACCAACCTGCTGAATTGAAAGATCTAAGACCAATACTTCCATTCCTATCAAAAGTTGTAGAGAAAGTAGTTTGTCAGCAGCTGACAGAATATTTGGAGGCAAACAATATCTTGCCACAAAGGCAGTCGGGATTCCGTACCGGTCGAAGCACTTCCACGGCATTGCTAAGTGTCGTTGACGATATCTTGGCGGCAGAGGATAATGGAGAGGGGTCAATATTAGTGCTACTTGATTTTTCGCGTGCTTTTGACTCCATAAATCATAATCTCCTATTGTCCAAGTTATCATTTTATGGGTTCGATAGTGGTGCTTTGCATTGGTTTTCAAGCTATCTTTGCGGTAGATCACAGTGTGTAGAGATGTGCAGTGAAATGGGGATTGCCTCATATTCAGAGAGTGCCTCGGTAAATCGTGGTGTGCCGCAGGGATCCATTTTGGGGCCGGTTCTTTTTAATGTGTACACTGCCGATTTGGTAAATTTTATAAAAAATTGTAGCTATCATATTTATGCTGATGTTCTACAAATATACTTGTCTTTTAAGCCCGATGAAACTTTAACATCTGTGAGTGTAGTCAATGAAGACTTGGAGCGTATTTGTTGCTGGGCAAGGAAAAATTGTTTGATCATAAATCCATTGAAGTCAAAATTTATAATCTTTGGATCTGGCACCCAGAAGTGCAAAATTAATACTTTTGACCTTAGAATTGGTATAGGAGATTCTGATATCCAGCAGGTGACTGAAGCCCGGAATCTTGGGGTCCTTATGGGTGATGACTTAAAATTTCATAATCACATCCTTGAGACTGTCCAAAGTTGTTATTATAGGCTTAAGGTACTATATCGTGTTCGGGACTTTCTGGAAACTAGTGTCAGGGTTAAACTATGTGAATCCTTGATTTTGTCCAAGTTGAATTATGCAGATACCGTTATAGGAGGGTGCTTATTCGGTTATACGAGGAAACTCATACAGCGTGTCCAGAATGCATGTGCTCGATTTTGTTTCCATATTCCGCGTAGATCCCATATAACACCGTATCTTAATAGAGAAAATCTTCTGAATATGGAATCCAGGCGTGCGCTGCATTTTGCGTGTTTTTTATTCAGTATAGTGAAGACACAATCACCTTCTTATTTGTTTGAAAAATTGACTTTTTCGGAAAGATCAGTCAGATTGGCATCGCGCATTTTATGTCCAAGGCACAGCACAGCTGCGTTTCGTGGTAGCTTTCGGTACGCTGCCTCGAAATGCTGGAACAATATACCACCGCCTATAAGAAATCGACAAACACTTTGGTCTTTTAAATATAACTATAGGAGTTACTTACTGAATTTGCAAAAAAGTCAAAACCCCTAAATTTGGCATGGCTGTCTGTGTGCATGTTGCTAAATATGGTCACAATTTCATTCAAATTTAGTTATCTAGTTCAATTTTTGTATTTAATTTACATTACATTTAAAAATTTTATTTCATTCCTTTTAAATATATTGTTCTGAATAACGGTGCGACGCGGTGTACAGTCTTACTCCCACGTTTAAGGTGTCCACGGAAGACCAGCGTCGTGGCGTATTAGACGCCCGACATATGCTGAGTTGGGCTCCTGTTCAGTACCGCAATACAATTTATATACTCGTAAGTTAAGCTTTTTTTTTTGTTTGTATCGCACTTTGTAACATTGTATTCTTGTATCGTGTGTGCTGAATAAATTTTTATTCTATTCTATTCTATTCTATTCTATTCTATCTGTGTTTTTCTTTACTGTAAAACTTTATCTAAAGTTCATTGTAAACTGATTTATGTGAATTAAATCAACATTAACTTACCAGTGCATAGTTATTTCATGTCTTACTACCAGTTGACAACCTAAAATCAAGAAATATCTCGGAAAAGGATGCTAAAGTAAATTGCATCCTCAACAATCTGTATTTGAAATAAAATATTTCGAATGGGCCTAATTCTGGGAACACACTTTAATTCTAAATTTAGGTACAGTATATCTCTTTCTCGCAATAAGTAATAGGAAAAGGGTAGCAAGAATCTGTTTAGAGCTGTCACTTAAATTTAGATAGATTTCGAACAAACCATACACAATTTTAGACGGCATGTACGGAGGTGCCTCCTAAACACTGCATTTTAGCACGTTCAATAAGGTCGAAAATTGAACGCACCTTTCTAAATGTCAATTTATATGACAGTCATCCTTTTCTTTTTCATTTTGAGAGAAAGAAATAGACTGAACTTAAATTTAAACTTAGCATGTGTTCGCCAGAATTAGGGCCATGCGTAAGTTAATTACAAAGTAACGCAAATACAGATTAGAATGAATTCACAAGGACTGTGAATTACCCTATCGACAGACGTAGGTACCCTTCGTACTACTTAGTTCAGATGATTACAGTAGTCACCCGGATTGTGAAAAGTCGCGGGTTCGGTCTCCGCAGCAGGATTTTTTTTTCTAGTCTGTATATTTTAGAAATAGGTATAATTTTCAAGCATTTAAATATTTAATAATAATAATTTTCATACATACCACTAATTATCTATCCCAAAGTAAGCATCATTATGAGCATAAGTTATGGATAGCAGATAACGGAGGAATATTGATAGTAATATGTTTATAAATATTAGAAATATACTAAATAAATAAACATATATAAACATTCATGACTCGTGAACAAATGCTCATACTCATCACAAAACCATTTGCTCCTACCGGGATTCGAACCCGGGACCACTGACTAAGTAGCCTCCCTAAGTAGCAAAGGGTACAGATCGCTTGGCCAGCCGGTCATCGGTAATCAACAATTAATTACAATTTAAAGTTGCTAGTCACAAGAGGAAAACGAGTCCTCAATTGCATTCAGCTGTACAAAATAAAAAGTAGTCCAATACTTCACAAAAAAGGTGCCGCTGTCGCACTTTATCAAGCTACAGTTTTTAAAACAAAAGCTTAAAATAAACAAGAATTACAATATGGTTTAATTATGGATTTTCACTGTAAAGCCACTTAATAATACCTACAAGCTAATAAGATTAACTTAATTAAGAAAACAAATTAGTTTTAGTAAGCACGACCCAAATTCAAATCAACAGCGAATTGATATTAGCGTATGTTAATTTAGTCAATTTTCCTCATTCATAATACAATTAATAATTTGCTAAATGCCTACTAGATTGCGTGCAAGTCTATTCTCTCCAGTGGAAGGTCTTCATCTGCGGCATAGACCATATTATTATGACAGCAGAAGTGGCCTTATTAATATGTAAACTGAATAAATGCTAATATAGAAAACAAACGAGGAGGTGGATGATTACCCATTATTAGTAATCTTTTTTATTTGAAATAAAACCAATTTACCGGATTTAACTCGCGTTTAATTGATAACGCGATCGTGGTAAAGTAGTCGAAACGTCGTCGGGTGTATAATAATAATGTAACATCTAATTAAACGCGAGTTGGATCCGGTAAATTGGTTTTATTTCAAATGTGTAGTGCTCGCGAAAATGTAATAAAATCTTTTTTTATTATTATTCTTTATAAGGTATCTCTTGGCTTTCATCTCACCTGATGGTAAGTGATGATAAAGCCAAAGATGCAAGCGAGCTACAGTCGGATTCTTCGACCACGGAGGAACTGGCTATCTTACCTCCCAACTGCCGGAACATAACTAAGTATGCTGAATTTAAGGTGATACAATCTTAGTAATTAAAATAGAATAAAACTAGAAAAATTTCACGTCCTGAGGCAGGAATCGAACCCGCGACCTTTCGCAATCCGGGCGACTGCTCTGACCACTGAGCCACCTAGGACTTGGGATATCCCTGTGAAATTCTTCTAGTCTATCTGTAGTTGCGTTTATGAGCTAACGTCCACCCTACAATGTCGAAATATTCTATTTCAACATCCGAAACGAGTATTTTTACAAATACCGACGATTCGGTTAAGTTGGGGCAGTGATACAATCTGTCACAAATTGTTGTTTTGTAAGCTGAGTTATACTAGGTAATTAGGAAAGGCACTAAAGCTACTTAAATCCTACATGCAAAATAGAAAGAAGTGCTTTTATTCTATAGATTAGAACTTGAACTTCAAAATACCAGGCAAGAATAATAAGGAAAAATAATGTTTGACATAATCCTCATGGCACGGACTCCTTCTATCTCCGTACCGCTTGTCGCTGGCAGGGAGTTCATCCTCATACATTGAACCAGACTGTACGGTTTCAGGGATACTGTCGACGGTATACTCTCCAGTTGTGGAATGGGGTCCCTGCTGAGGTTCTTAAAGATGTAAAAAAGTTTTAGCAGGGCAACGTTCCAGTGATACCCCTGGTTTTGCAATCTTCAATAGGCTACGGTAGGCGCTTACCATCAGGCGTGTATCATGTTTGATTTCCACTTATGCTTAGCTTAGAAAAATATTTCACAATGACATTATAGTTAAGCAGCAGTGGTTCTGCAAGTTACTTAAGTCACTTAAGCTGTCAAAATTATGTTAACGAAACACCCACATGACGTTTCATTGGTTTCTATCGGCGCGTCATTGAAATATGTGTCGCAAGTCGCAACGCTCTAAGTTCATAGGGCTTCTCGACGCCTGTTTAGCCAAACTTTTCTAGTCACAGTTTATTTTTCAAATGTTTAAGACTCCCGGGAGTATTGCGCAGCTTAAGTGATTTAGAATTTAAACATTTAGGATTCAGGGTTTACACAGTCTTTACACTGATGTTTAATCACATTTATTTTTATGCAAATATGACCTTCTATGTCCGCTATATATTTACATCAACCGTCCACGACAACAATTCCAGTTATAAAGCTATCACGACAGTGTTGCATTTTAACATGACCAGTTTAAGGAATACCTAGAAAGTCTTCGATGCATCCCCACTGTGTGCAGCTTTCCTTCGAGGATGAGAGGCAGGGAGGGTCAAGGTACATTGGTTGAAGCACTATCCCGCTGCTAGTTGCAGCCAATTAAACAAACTGTGCGAAGTTGTAATGAGATTAGTAGAGAATTGAACACTTTAAAAAGTAGCGATTGTGTTTGAATCGAGTACTAGTTATAAGTTCTAAATAGACTTCCAACTGTTATTAGTTTAGATTTTAATGAATATAGTTGTTAACTTAATTCAGTCTCAGCATTTTAAGTAACAGACAGTTAGCTTTTTTTGTAGGAGAGACTGGAGGAAATATAACTGGTAAAACACAGGCTCGCTTCTTAACTGGAATACTTACATGGTATTTTGCTATTAACCACATGCTACATAAAATTCAACTATCCCTAGTACAACTTTGCCGAGAGTGTGGTAAGACCCAGGAATCGATGAAATACCTTTTATGCCGGAGTCATGTCCTGGCTAAAACCACAGAATAAGTGTTTTGGCTGTGCCATATAAGAATCCAGAAGCTTACAGGCTCTTACTGCCAAGAGATATAGTGAGGCTTGTTGCAGTTATATTCTGTACGAGGCAAGAGTAAAATAAAGCAAAGGAGGCACAAAGATTGTGAAGGGTCGAAGTAAACCGTGACATTTGTCATGGCCTCATAATAAGAGAAGTTATGATAAGTTAGCAAACAACCACAAAAACACACAATCATTTTTTCTAAATAATCATTTTTTCTTTCTTTCTTTATGATGATTGAAGGTGTAAATTACTCATGCACTCAGTATGAGTAATTTATATCTTCCAATTGCCATATATGCCTGACTGGCATTGTACATACCACCACTCAACTATACACATAAGCAAAATCTATCTCAAGTTTCATAAAATAAAAGTATTTTTTTGACCGATATTCAAATGTCAAAACTGTTCAGTATTCACATGTTTGTTAAGTTCATCAGGTAATGATTTAAATGATGAAAAGCAAAATGCTCATCAGAAATTATAGGCTTACTTGCAATAAAAATTAAAATTACGTTTAATTCTACCAAAATCTTTTAATTGCTATGATTACAATTTCATATTGACATTCAACAAAAGTAGGTCAAAGTTTATATGAGTTTTGTACTTTTATATTTTCTTTATAAATAAAATTAATCGACGAAATGTATGTAACGCGTTCAACTTCTGATTTACTGCACCCAATTAGATATTTTTTTATCTTATGTTCGTTATTGTCAGGACAAAGTTTCTATAAAGAGAATTAAAAAAAAAGATGTTTAATTTAGCTTGCTCCGAAAAGTGAGTGAATGAGATCAGAAGACAATAAGGGAGATCTCCAATATTTTGATAAAACACTCGAATATTTAATATAATGATACGGAGACCACCACTACCACCACCCGTGCAAAGTTGGGGCGGGCCGTTAGTTTTTTATATTCTGCCGGATTGTCGCTTGATAACTAAGAGTAGTTACACAGTTTGTATTTAAAAATTAGTCAATAACGAGAAAAAGGAAGAACAGAAGAAATTAATTAGGTTCAGGTTCTTCAAGCCCTCGACAGCATAGTGGTTAGTCACCAAAACTGCAAATGGTCGTGGGTTTGCATCCCGCTCATTTCTGTCTTTTTCTAATCTAGTCACTACTAAAAGACTACCAGGCCAAATATCCGCACCTAGCGCTTATTGTAATCTTTTAGAACGCGCGATAGAATTCACTTAACTTTGATAATGTTAGATATCTAAGAATTAATTGTCATCAGCTGCTAGGAGTTCATCCTCGCACGTTGGCACTTTCTGTAGTTCTTCTCGTTGGCACGTTAGCACTTTCTCTCGCGTACGCTCAGATTGTGGATTGAGCTCTTTGCGGAGGTTTGCTCCAAAATGGGTACAGTATGGGGTTCTTCAGCCTGAAAACTTACAGGGTCGGCATCGCGCAAGGATACCTCTGGTGTTGCAAGCATCTGGGCCCATGCTTGATTGCCACCTTCATCGTCACCATATCAATCAAAGACATCCACTGCTAATCAAAGCCCTCTCTAGAGGTTGTCGCGACGATCGGTCCAGCGCTGCCCGCATCCAGCGGCTACCTGTGCCGTTCACCAGATCGTTGATCCACCTTGTTGGAGACGCGTCCATGTAACCTCTTCCGGTCCATGGTCGACACTGGCCCTAATTCTGGAAAACACATGCTAAGTCTAAATTAAAGTTCAGTGCATCTCTTTCCCTCAATATGAATACGAAAAAGATGGCTGTTTTAAGATTTGATTTCTAAAAACGTGCGTTCAATTTTCGACCTTATTGAACGTGATAACATGCAGTGTTTAGAAGGCACCTCCGTACATGCCGTCTAAAATTGTCTATGGTTCCTTTGAAATCTGTCTAAATTTAATTGACAGCTCTAAACGAGTTTTTGCTATCTTTTTCCAATTACATAATGCGAGAAAGAGACATACTGAACTTAAATTTACACATAAAGTGTGTCTTCAGAATTAGGCCCGCTGTAGATTAACTTTTTCGCCTTAACGGTCATCTTTCTTTAAGGGATGTGTGTGTCTTGCCCACTGCAACTTTACTTTGGCATCTTTGCCACCTTATTGTATGTAAAATATATATTTTGTATAGTCTACAACAATTTATCTAATGCATAAATACCTCTATTTTGAAAACCCCACTATAAAGTAATGGACTTTATTTTATTAGTGCTCGTCTTGATTTTCGTATTAACCTAGGCTTCGTTCAAACACCTTAAAGACACCGCCCTGTCTGACGATAAGTTGGTTTATTATTGGATTTTATCTAAAGGAATACAAGAATGGATTAAATAACCTAACCAGAGATTAAGTGCCGAGGAGATGAATATAGTAGGCGTTCTTGTACTCATATAGAGCTGAATATTTTCGGTTTATGACAAAGAAAAGGAGGAAAGAAAAACTTAAAAAGAGGTTTGTTATATAAACATGGCTTCAATGAGAGCTATTTTTTCCATGAGGTTTGCACGGTGCGCCTGCAGCGCGTCTTTTAAAGTTGTTAGTCTCTTAAAACATTTGATTGTAAATCAGAAAATTTATATCTTCTTTTTAGGCCAGTAAGGAGTCATTTAACCACTTACATACATTTTTAACTTGTTGATTTAACTCGCGTTTAATTAGATGTAACATTATTATCATACACCCGACGTAACGAGTACTTTACAGCGATCATGGTCACGGGAAGACTGAAGATGTCAAATGTCTTTGATAAGAATTAAGTTAACTACCGTCGCTTTGTGTTATATTTTGAGCGCTCCGATTTACGCATACGGAGCTCACGGTGTCAGCTTTTGTACAGTGTGAAGACGGGCTTGGGACTTTATTATTCACATGATGGAATGCTAAGCTGGTGGTACACTCCAACCATCTTCTCTATTGAAATTAGGATGTTTTTTGATTTCAATAGCCCCAGACATGTTCTTTGGCAAGGATTTGAGGCTTATCAAATCTGATGTAATGATTGGGTCCGTCAAGAGCGTGTTCACACACTGCCGACTTTGTTTCGCGTCAGCTATAGGTTCTTTCACCCGGGTGCATAATTATGCTTCTCTTTGTTTGACCTATGTATGTGGCCGCAGTCACAATCCAACTCCTCTTGGCCTCTTGTAAGGTTGAATAATTTGCTAATCTTTTTCGGCGGCTTGAAATAATTTTTAAGTGAAGTACATTTCAAGATGTTGCCAATCTTGTCAGTGACACCTTTTATATATGGCAGTAAAGCAGGTTGAAGAAGTTCGACTGTGACAGGTTTCGCTCGGCTTCTATGACTCTGGTGTGGTATTTGCAATTTCTTGTCCACAATATGTCTAATAATGAATAATTCACTGGCGATTTTTGGTTGGTTGAAAAGATAGCCTGATTTGCTTATGCTTGTAAAGTCTCATTAGATTCGGTTTGTTCATTTCCAATATTTTTGACTTGAAAGTTGGTATGAAAAGCCGCGCGGCGTAAACGCCCTTAAGTTTTTTTTATAAAGATAAACATACTAAATTGTTGAAACTTATATCTAAGAATGAAAAATGTCATTCTGCTTTCACAGTTTTATTTATAACCGAAAATTTCATTAGTGACCATAAGTGTTGGGTTTACGATTATAAAAAAAATACTGGTATAGCCTTGTAATGAAGTTGTATTGTTAACTTGTTTGTAGTTTCGATAAATGAAAAAAAAACTACTACCACAACAAATCGACAAATGTTACTATGAAACCACCGCAATAAATTACAGCAAGCAAAATAATATAGAAGTTAAACTTGATATCAAGATACATACAATTTTCACAATTGTGTTATTTCAATATTGACTCCGATTTACGCAGTCAAAGTTCCTAGCAGTTTGGTAGTGGATACCAAATTTACATAATTAGGCCACTCAGGGTAAGATTTATGTCAGAAACCAAAGTAAACTTCACACAAATCCGTTTCGGGATGAATTTTGGTTATAGCGTAAAGTCTCTGAAGCGAAACCTTAACGCAGAAATGTTTGATAACTTTGTTTGTTGAGTAATTAATTCCTGGAATGAAGACTGAGTTTCGTTTTTAAGGTCCCGTAACAATAACCTCCGTAGAATAACTACTTTGTCCGTCTGTCAAGCGTCTAATTTATAGTTAAAACGCTAATTTTAGGATACTTCCCATTGACCTCGAATCGTGAAATTTGGCAATAAACAAAGCCAGAGTAAATTATAATAATAAATTATTCATAAAGTAACCGTAAAAAAACCCACATCGTCACATTGTAGTAATATCACAATTTCCTACAACATGAAGAAGTGTGTTCAAGCTGACTTTGCATATCGTCGGTAGGCGTGCAAAACCGCGTAAGAGCAGTTTGCAATACCGCGTACGTGCTTTTTGTTTATTTCACAGGATGGACGAAAAAAGTATTAATATCTTGGATATTTCTACACATTTCTTTGACTGGACTTGTTTCGGATTTCTCTGGGTGTTGTTTAATGGGAATCTAGTATAAGCGAATCAGTGCTAAGAGCCCGCTGGCGTGATATTTCAATGTTGCGACTTTTGTTAATACGCGATATTGCAAACCGCTTTTACGCGTTGTTGCACGCCCACCGACGATATGGACTTTTCTTATCGCTTAACATCACATGGTATTTCATAATGGTATAGGTGCTATCCGCGCTTTGTATAAATAAAAAAAAAAAACAATTGTCCATAGCACTTTTTGTTTTCATGGTTATTAACATTTGAATTAGAATTATATTCGGGATATTTAGCGTGTAATTTGTTTGTGACGATCGCCGTTTTCGATACATGGTAAATATCCCGAATATAATTTTAATTCAAGCAATAAATCGTCTCTTACAAAACTGAGTATGGTCTAAGGAGCTTTAATCTGTGGCTCGGTGGCGTAATGGTTTTAGCGCTCAGCCCCCTTATTCTCAACTGTCGGAAAATTATCGAATTTCGGAAACTCTATACCTGTCACTTTTTATCGCTATCCGTCAAAGCGAGACAGCATGTGACTTTTCGAAACGAATCCGTGATCCGACAGTTGAGAATAAGGGGGCTGGTTTCGATTACGAAACATAGCAACTTTCGCTAGGATGGGTCAGTCAAATTTATAATCTCGAGCTCCTCCGTGTTTCGGAAGGCACGTTAAGCTATGGGTCCCGGTTGTTCTGCAATCGCTTTAACCCACCAACCCGCATTGGGTCAGCGTGGTGGTGTTATGGGCCAAGCTCGTCATGTGTTTCCTCCATGTAGGAAGGCCTGTGCCCAGCAATGGGACTTATAAAGGCAGGTAATGGTGATGATAATGATGTATGGGTGAAGATTTTATAAACTACAAAGTTTGCCCTCTAATATTACTGGGCATGGACGGCATTTCATCTTAGGCCTCAGGATGACAACGCACCTGCAATATCAAGTGCTTTTCCTTGTTATTGCAGGTGTCTATAGGCGGAGGTAACCGCTTACCACCAGGTGGGCCGTCAGCTTGTTTGTCATCTAGTCGATAGTCGAATATAAGTTTGTACATATGTACATAGGCGTACATATCAGAACCTTTCAGTGCGCTATTCAGACTCGCACTTGCCTGGGATTGTTTCGTGATATAGGTACTTAGAGGTTGAAAACATAAAAATGTTAACAATAATAAGTTATACTAGTGTATTATTTATTAGAATAGGTTGGCAGGGCAAGGATCAAATAGCGCCGTAAATGTATTTTAACAATTCAGTGGTTTTATGCATAACTAGCTAGCTTCTCATAAAGGCTTTAGGTACTTTATTCAAAAGGCGTGGCCTACTCTTAATGACTTTGAGTAATCAGTCACTGTAATGGAAGTGCTACTCTAAAATACTGAAATAACGTGGCCCCATATGTAAATAGCGCCAATTCTACGAAATACTATACATTGTAATTGCGGACATTAAAATAAATTCAGGTCATGTCATTTTTTTCAACTAGCTTTAGTCGCCACACAGATTATTTGGACAAATGTTTGCGTTTGGCTTTGTGATTTTTCATAGCGAAAAATACAAATATTGAAAGTTGGAAAAATCATAACGTACAAAAACTATGTTTTTTAGCTGTGACGGGTTGGCAAAACCTGTGATTGCAAAGATTGGTTGGACTTGCCAATGCCTTTAAATAAAATAGCAGGGGATAGTGGGTTGATTCTAAACTTCCGCGGGGTAATTTGAACGAGTCTGTGTTGATCACGATAGAAAATAATAAGCTCTGGCTGAGAGGCGGTGACCTTTTTTCAATTTTCTATCATGATATAAGCAGCTGATATAAGCAGATGTTATATATCAGGAGTAACTACTCCGCGTTCGTAAATAGCCTACTTAGTAAAAGCAAAGTAATGTAGAGTTAAGAGAGTGCGCGAAGTAGGACGGCCTCCCACTAGATGGATAGACGACCTCGTCGCCGTCGGGGCCGACGGAGCCGTTGGATGCAGGTTACCCAGAACCGTTCCATTTGGAAATCAATAGGGAGGCCTTTGATCAGCAGTGGACACATCAACGGCTGGTATGATGAAGATGTAGAGTTGATAGGGAATATGAATGAAAAATAATATTGGTTATAAAAAATATCTACGCATAGAGTGAAAACAGAATTGATTTTAGCCAAATAATACCTGAGATATTTGAATTAGTAACTGGAGTATTTTTGTCTTTTTCTAAAACAATTATTATACAATAAATTAAAACATGGGCTATATTAGTTCCTAGAAATGTTGTTCAACTTTCAAATACATTTTATTCATTTGTTCAATTATACCATTTCTATGAAATAATGCAGTCAATGTCAATCATCAATCAAATCAATCAATCATTTATGTCATAAAATTATCAAATGAATAAGATGTATTTGAAAGTTGTACAACATTTCTATGAACTAATATAGCCCATGTTTTAATTTAATGTCGTATTGTCGGCACCACCCCGTATATGGAATATGTGTGGCGGCTGTGTAACGTGATGTCAAATGCTATATCGGATCTCCTTGTCTAACACGCAACTTTATGTGGTTGTATGTGGTAAGTTAAGTAGTTTATCATCAAATTTTTTAAAAAATCTTTCAGGTTTGCAAATAGTACCTAACTTTGTAGAATTAATTTTAACTCATAAAAAAAAGATGCATATTTTTGATTGACCAAACACCAATATACTTTTAATATTCGGGCTACAAATGCATGTGAATTCAGACAAGCATTATGACATTTTTAGTTAGTTGGGGCCAAATTGAATACAGATAATGTTTCATTTACAATTTTCACTACAGTTGAGTAGCCAAGAAATTTTGCAGATAAGTAAATTTATATTTAAAATATCATCGTTTAAATAACAGCTCTATATTAAATACGGAGTATGGATGGAGCGTATTGCGGCGTCATGGGCGTGTCAAATCATTAGGAGCCTTGATGGAATGCATCTGAATGCTGTGAGATTAGTCTTGATTTGAAAATATAAAGCTAGCGACGTTACTTAAATTTTAACCTCCACTTGATTGACTTTGACAAAATTTATAACATATATGAGGGCCTCAAATTTCAGAAACGTCTGAGTATTCGGCTGTAAAGTACGTAATTTATTGGACCACTGTTCAACACCAGCCTATATTATAATAATATACGTACGGAGAAAAACACGAGGAGTTTGGGCCATAACGGATTGGTGGGTTACAGCGGTTGCAGCAACAGCCGGGACCAACGGCTTAACGTTCCATCCGTAGCAGGGAAGAGCTAGAGATAACAAATTTTTATCGACCCATTCCGGGAGTGCGCTCAAACACTCCACCAAACTCCTCACAAGGACCACTGTTTGTTAAAGTAATAATAGTCAGAAATTGAGCACCCTTTTTTGGATGTTAATATTATTATATTTGACAGCTGTGCCTTTTCATCCATATTAAGATAAAGAGAGTAGGTACTCTAAATATTTAGTGAGTAAAATCCATACTTAGACCCGCTGGGATAGCATTTCCACCTTCCAAAAGACCGCGGTTAAATAACATTAGTTTCTATTGTTGATTTCCTGTGAGTAGGGTCACTAAGTGTCATTGAGAAAGCGATATTGGGCAGTTGGAGGACTAGTCTCCTAGGCTGTAAATATAACGTTCCATACTTAGGGAAGGTACTGCGAGAGTGCTGCCCAAGGTGCTACGATTGTCTATAGGCTATGGTAAGGCGGACTGTGCATTTGTTTGCCACTTTTGTCTAAAAAAAACCGAAGGAGCAAATAGAACTATTATTTTTAAATTGCAGCCATATTTACGTACAGTCATCAGCACATCAAGTGTAACAGTTTGACCTTGAGACCGCCCTTACTGCGTTCGTAATAGAGGCGGCTTTCGTAGTGCAGCTGTTACACTTGATATGCTGTCGTCTGTACTTACTGACTAACTGGATAAATTATTTACTTTGTTGCATTTGTTATTTGAAGCATGTGTTTTATTGTAACGACTGTTGATAAACCAAAATAAAGAAAAAATATTAACCCCCGACGCAAACAGTGTATTTGTGTGTCTGTCTGTGGCGTCGTAGCTCCTAAACTAATGGACCGATTTCAATTCTGTTTTTTGTCTGAAAGCTGACGTGATCGAGATGTTTCTTACCTATAATTTATGAAGATCTGTTCAGGTGTTTGATGACTATCAGCTCATATGCTACTTGACAAAAGGATCTTAGCAATTTTGACAGATTAAATTGATTTGAAATTTGGTTTACTGTAACTTCGGTGATATTTCCAATACATGCTAACTTTGAGCTGATCCAAATAGTCTGCGAGATACTAAATTCTTCAGAAACTAGCAGCAGATATAGAATATTTGTGCTCATAAGAAGATTTACATTGAGATGGTGTTAGATAGATGATTAATGAGGCCGGTGTTTTGTTTTACTTATCTTGTATAGCCTTAGGTTTATCTTATACGGATAGGCGCTAATGGTGTACGCCCATCTAAAATGAACCTGTTTTTGTTGTTTTTTATAAATGTTTTACATTTGAAATATTGTTTGTTTTAATATGTATTTTAAATGAATATCATGAAATTTTAAATTTTATATTCCGATCATTATGTTTTTATAAACCACTACGGTAGCAATCAAGCATATGGCCTATCTGATGGTAAGCGGCTACCGTAGCCTATGGACGCCTGCAACACCGGGGGTATCACTTGGGCGTTGCCGACCCTTTAAAAACCTTTTCACGCCTTTTTTGAAGAACCCCAATGCAAGAACCCCATGCGTGCATAAGTGTACAGCTTACAGATGTGTCTGCTATGCTTTAAACATAACGCTTGCTTTTAAGTTTTACAAGGAACGTTGCCCACAACCACTTAGTCAATACCTACCAAACTAACCGAAATAAAAATGCGATATAGCATGAACCACACAAAGCGCACGTACCGATTTTTTTTCCAACTCTTTTTATTAATGAAGCAGGATTTAGAGTAGAAATAGGTGTGGCGAATATTGGTTGTATTTGTTTATTTGGCGGAACCAAATGAATGTGTTCCGTTTGTCGGCTTTTTACGAATACATCACTATTTTGTGCTTTGTCTGTAGACCACACTAACATACCTATTAATATGAGAAAATATGAAGGTCTACATTTCATTTTTTTAATTTTAATTTGTCAGAATGATAAACGATTTCCTATTATATAACAATACACTTTGGTAAATGGTTACCGAAGCCGCTGGTAGTAACAGCTTTGGCAATAGGTACTCACGCGTTGCCTATCTTGTAAAAATCAATAGAAAGCATTTAACCCGTCGAGTACCAGATTTCAGACACAATTGATTTTTCAATTGTCATATCCCTCCGGAGAGGCAACGCCGTTTGACAGATTTTAAGAGAGTTTACGCTGCACGGCTTTTCATACTAACTTGCTAATGCGTGGCAAGTTTTGTAACGTTAGAATCGGTTTGTTTGTTTTCAATATTTTCGACATGAAAGTTTGTAACACAAAGCTTTCTCGACGATCCCTGGTGACTTTACTAACCAGCCAACTCTATACTTGTTACTTTTTAACGCGGCGCGTCACAGCGGGAATCCATGATCCGACGGTTGTGAATAAGGGGGCAGGAACCTAACACTGTGAAGGACTGATAATAGCTGCGATTTTCTCATTGGTCCAGTCAGGCACTGAAACTTCGAGCGGTAAGAATATTACTCTACGCCCTACGTTTAGCAATTTCGTCGTAGTGTAAAATTATTAAATTCTCGTCAAGACAATGTTTTATTTCTTAGTAAGACGTATATACATAGGGTATTTAGTAACGGCACAACTACGTGATGGCACAACTACGGGACTTTACAATAACGGTATGGTGGAACTACGGTACTGTACATTTACGGTACGGTACCATCATCATCATCACCAGCCTATATACGCCCCACTGCTGGGCACAGGCCTTCCTACATGGGAGAAACACATGAGGAGTTTGGGCCATAACATCACCACGCTGGCCCAATGCGGGTTGGTGGGTTAAAGCGGTTGCAGTAACAACCGGGACCAACGGCTTAACGTGCCTTCCGAAGCACGGAGGAGCTCAACATTATAAATTTGATTGACCCATCCAGGGACCGACCATGGCGAAAGTTGCTTTGTTTTTTCGTGATCGAAACCAAAACGCTCAATCCACTACGCCACCGAGCTCCTCATGGTACGGTACCATACATAAAAATAAATGGTTTTTCATATAAAAATATTAGGTATTATTAGGATAATCTTCAAAATTTATTTATATTTTATAAAATCATTAAATTAACATTACACGATTGTCATTCAAGGAATTCACTTTGTATGTCTCCCTTCATCAACTGAATTTTGCAAAGTTTTAATTAATAATGTCTTTGAAAGACAGCATGGAGTCGGAAATTAAAACGAGCTTGCTCTTTACGGCCCTTTGTTTAAGAATTTATTATTATAATTAAAAATAAAATAACATTTTCATTATTGATAATAACAAAATCTGGAATAATGCATTGTAATATTATTACTGTAACACAGAATAAAGATCCATTCTTTTTTTATACAAAACACGACAAATGTCTCAACACTACCTGATGTGAAGCGGTAAGAAGTGTCCATATGCGAAGACAGCTAGTGCAGTTCAGACACTGCTCTAGTCGCCTTCACCTTGTCGGCCACCAAAAGGTGCTTATCACGCCTCCTTTGAAGGAACCCATGTTATAGGAAGGAGGGAACACATATAGAAGGCGATAGAAGGCGCTAAGCGACGCAATGTCTCGACGCAATTGCAGAAGCTCAAGGTTGTACGTGACCTCTACAACGCCATGTGTTTTCTTAGCTCAACAAGATTGTAAGAGCCCCATTCAGATATGAGGTTTAACACCCTGTTGAGCTCAATGGTAAGATTCTCTCTCTCTTTCTCGGTTTCAAAGCCCCTGGGTGACCTTAATGTCATTGATATGAAGAAGAAAGATTGTGGGAGATAAAACAGAGCTTTGTGGTACACCAGCATTCATTGACATGAACCGCGAAGCGCATCCATCTGCGAGGACATGGATTCTCCGCTCATACAGCGAGCCGGCGTCCCAGTTGCAGAGTTGAGCGGGCAAACCTCAGGCCTTGGCTTGAATATAAAATAGTGATGAATAACAATCTTCAATAAAGAAGATTCATCAGAAAACATCAGCAAAGTTAGGACTTATTTATTGCTAATTGGTAATTTCTCAATCGCCTATGGTTGGAAGAAATTATATGAAACAGAAGTTGATAGTGCAAAAAATGATAAGGAAAGCAGGCAAACGTTACAAAATATCCTCCAACATTATTTTGATAAGAGAAATTGAGAAAGCATTAACGTTGTTTAAAATAAAAGATACTGAGCGAAATACAATATTGTATTGTAAGAGTTTAGTTCACACTGCGTCACATATACTGTATATGTATGATAACATAACAATTTATGTGTATGATTGATTTTTGTAACGAAATAAAAACTAAAATCCACTTGGAGCTGAGTTCAACTTTTTCTGTGAAACATGTCCAATTGGCCGTGTATAATATTTAGGGTTAGAATGACAAAAAATTGCAACGAAAATGCTTCCGCTTTCATTGTAGCTTTGTGAAAATCCTCACGCAACTAGTTTTTCGATATGAAGGCGCCCCAGGGCCCTTTCAACACAGCCTAGGCACTTTCATCTGTTATTGTTGCAGGAGTAGTTAATCTATAAAGGAACAAATCATCTTGATACTTGTAAATAAAAATATTTTTATTTATTTTGCAAATGTCTTAATGTAGGAGAAGATCCATGAACTATCTTGTATGCATTAATGTCTGTGATTTATAGATGAAATAATAAGGACAGACTGCTTGGAAAGAAACATAATTGTTGTAATGTAGTGTGAAATTGGTATTAAACTGTAGTGACCACTATAATTCAAAATTGTAATTAATACAACAACGATTATTGACTGAAAATATTTATGTTATTTTTATTGGAGCCATTTTTTTTGATACGTTACTGTAATATTAGCTGACCCGATTTATAACCGACATCGTTTTGGTTAATTGTAATCATTAAAAAATAGCCTTGAACCTACCAATCACTCAAACAGTCACACAAAAGCTGTACGATTTAAACGACCTGGCTCGGCGTCCAATTGAAAGGCTAATTTAACCAGACGGATGGCATGAAGTTCAGCTATCTGGTTGAACGTTGCGCTGTCCTTCAGCCGTTTCATTTGATGTCGCGTTCAATCAACGAGCTAGGCGTCCAGACCCACCAAAGCCTGCTAAACCAGACACAATTTTTTTAAAATTTTTATGCTGTTCGGAAATCTAACAGCATGCGCCGGATTCCCTCCCGATTGGTTAGTTAGTCGCATAGCAACACGCGTTTTGAGAGGTCGGTGACAGTGCGCATAAATTAATTACTCCCGGCTCGCGAAGATATTGCAATCTAATCAGGTGTCTTGGCAGCCTAACTAGGGCCCCCTGTGTTCTGTGTGATATTTGTGTGATCCTCTGTGTCGTGATCAAGTGTTCCTAGAAGATAGTCAGGGTCCATTGAAGGGCTTTGACCAGTTTCAAACCTCGGGGGAGCGCTCCTCCCTTCGCTGCTGTTCAGGTGCTGTCAGGGACATTTGCTGAGTGAGTTTGTTTGTTTGTTTATTAGGTTTAGACATTTCTAACGTGCAAGTTAGCTCCGTGTATCACGGACGTAAGCGTACACCCCGGTGTTTTGGTTTTGAGCAAGGGTGACGAGTGTTCCGCCCCCCAGACTACCGGCCGCGTATGCAACATATGCCATACATTGTACTTTGATGACGTCTGGGCATTAAAGGATTAAACGGCTAATTTAAACAGACAGCTGTGACATTTATACCCTTTCAGGTCTCGTGATGAGGGAAATTTAAGGGGTAGTAATTTAATATTAAAGTATGACCATATAAGTTTATAATCTTCACTATATTCTCACCAGTTAAAATTATTTTCTACTATCAATGGGGCTCGGTGGCGTAGAATCTGTGGTAGAGGTTTGAGCTCTCTGGGTTCGACTGCGGAAACAAAGTAACTTTCGCCATGGTCGATCCTGAGATGGATTAATCAAACTTTCTTATCTCGAGTTCCTCCGTGCTTCAGACGGCACGTTAAGCTGGTGGTCCTGGTGGTTACTTTCACTCACCAACCCGCATTGGGCTAGCATCGTGATGGTGTCATGGCGCAAACGTAAGTAGGTGTTATAAACGCAGAAAAAAACATTTAAACATATATTATTATTATTATTATTATAGTCATACACAACGTATGTTATTACACATAGTACATTTATGGGTTGGCTGGAAGAGATCTCTTATAGAGATAAGTCCACCTTTGCTAACTTATGTCATGAATTATCGTTGTGTAATTTAAAGTGCAATTAAGACTCATCATCACCAGCCTATATACGTCCCACTGCTGGGCACAGGCCTTCCTACATGGGAGAAACACATGAGGAGCTTGGGCCATAACACCACCACGCTGGCCCAGTGCGGGTTGGTGGGTTAAAGCGGTTGCAGTAGCAACCGGGACCAACGGCTTAACGTGCCTTCCGAAGCACGGAGGAGCTAGAGATTAGAAATTTTGGTTGACCCATCCCGGGATCGACCATGGCGAAAGTTGCTTTGTTTTCGTAATCGAAACCAGAGCGCTTAAACCACTACGCCACCGAGCCCCTCAACTCTGTACTTAACCTAAATTTTTCGAATCTTGAATTTCACTATTTTTTATTTTCTTACAGGAGTTTCTTTTAAAATAAATACAGATAAGCAGGGAAAAGGAATAAATATTTTCCTTTGGGTTTTTGAAAGCAGACGTCTAGAATTGAACACATCGTGGAAATTTCGAATTTATTCGTGCGATAACTTTTTTTACTAACAATGAAAGGGATTGGACGCAAGCTTACCTTGGGGCTTAGAGAACAGAAACTAGAACGTGATATAAACGCAGAAATAAATATTTCCAGACTTATATAAATCTAAATTTCCATATCAGACAAATGTGTCTTACGGGGATTTGAATTGGACAAGAAATATGTTTTTGTATATATTAGAATATGCTAGTCATATATTTCGTCTTGATAATTGTTCTGTTTGATTGATTTAGCCTTTTTTGTAAAAGGTAATTAACTTACTTTAATTTTTTTAATAACAGGAAGAGTACCTAAATTTTGTGGTCACATGACCCCTTTATTACAATCATTATCCTAATCCTTACTAATATTCTAAATGCGAAAGTGAATTTGTTTATTTGTTAATTAAGTGAATTTGTTTGTTTTCGCTTTCACGCCTAAACACTTAAAAAAACCGGCCAAGAACCTGTTGCCGTTATCAATATCGAGCAAAACGAGCCAAAAAAATTTTTATTAAATATTATTATTCTGTACTTTAGTATTCGCTGTTATAGCGGCAACAGAAATACATCATCTGTGAAATTTTAACTGTCTACCTATCACGGTTCATGCGATACAGCCTGGTGACAGACGGACGGACGGACAGCGGAGTCTTAGTAGATAGTGGGATCCCGTTTTACCCTTTGGGTATGGAACCCTAAAAACCAGATGGTGACGTACAAAAGGAATATTGACAAAAATTCAGATACTTATTTTAATTATTGTGCTTAGTTTATTTATGTCTATACCGATATAATTATGTCTCTTCCTGCTATTGATTCCTGAAATGATCTTTTCTCTTTTTTTGAAATAATAAAGATCATTTTCCACTGAAAAATAAAAAAGTGCAAACAAAGTGACTTGTGATGTTTGGTCTTAGTTTTATAACAGAATAGCACAGGTAATTATCATCCTTATCGTAATTCAAACTTATAATTTATTAAAACTAGTACACACGACAGCACATCAAGTGTAACAGTTGATGTGCTGTCGACTGTACAAACATTTTTAAATCGTAATCATATCGTTCACGCACTTTTAAAATTATAAACAAAAGCCAGACAAAAGCTAACTTAACTACTTGATACGATGGCGATTCGAAATTTAAAAGTGTTCGTGCTAGAGGTACTGAACTTAGATTAAGTTAATATTTTGAAAAAACCGTTTAGCAACTTAAAATTCGCATGAATTTGGTAAAAATAAATATTCTTCAAATATAACGAATCAAATCTTGGAATATTTCGTCTGTTAATTAATGCAAAACTCAAGCAAGATTTTGTTGAAAATAAACAGGGTTTGTTTATAAAACTTGAGCGAGGGTTTCAATTTATTTGGACTTGATAAAGTTCAATAATTCGAAAACCTTCTCGTTAATAAAAAAAAAACTTCACTCTGAAGAGGAAGCAAACAAAACGAAAACAGTACAAAATTATTAAAGAGTTAAATGTATATAAGAAGATTTGAACCCGTTTTATGTGACAGCTTATAAATGATTCCTTTTGTTTTAGCGTCTTAAACATGGAATTAAATTTTGTTACTCGATATCTTCTAAAGAAAAGTTTAGGTGTTTTAGACCTCCCGTGGCGGGCTGTCAAAATGGCTCTTCTCTTTAGTGATGCCCTCTACTACAACACAGATGAAGATATTTCAGGCGTTTCTTAAACTTTTCACTTTTGATTCGACGTTTCTGGTTGGTTGTAACTCAGCAAAGAGAATGTAATCGCTACACTTAGTGCAGATTTCAGCTGATAATACTGGTTTCTTTGGCGAATCTGTCGGATATCCTCCCTTGACTCTACGCTAATTCATTGATGCAGGCCCAAAATTACATTCAATTCTGGTTAAGTATTTTGTGAAACACTGAAAACTTTGTAGCTACCTACTATAGTTCCTTAATTTTGAGTGATACACTTAGTAGGTACTTACTCGGTTACTTGTGGCTGTATCGCCATACAAAATAACGGGCAGTAAACGAAATCATTTTATAACCATCATCATCATCATCATCACCCTTTATACGTCCCACTGCTGGGCACAGGCCTTCTTACATGGCAGAAACACATGAGAAGCTTGGGCCATAACACCACCACGCTGGCCCAATGCGGGTTGGTGGGTTAAAGCGGTTGCAGTAACAACCGGGACCAACGGCTTAACGTGCCTTCCGAAGCACGGAGGAGCTCGAGATTATAAATTTGATTGACCCATCCCAGGACCGACCATGGCGAAAGTTGCTTTGTTTTCGTTATCGAAACTAGAGCGCTCAAACCCCTACGCCACCGAGCTCCTCCATCTCCCATTTCCCATTTTATAACATTTTCAAATATTCACAATGATTCCGAACCAAATCTCTTGACCTAAAACTTATTTCAAAATGATGCCTTTTAGTTGGTATAAAATCAGCACCACTAGATAGATAGATAGAATATGTAAGAGATTTATATGATAGTATTCTTTTGATTTATAGATAGTTTCACTAGGTGGTACGACCGTATGTAGGGTTGCCTGGGTAGGTACCACCGCCTTTCTTATTTCAGCCGTGAAACAGTTCGCAGTGTTTCGAATTGAAGGGAAAGGTAGCCTGTGTAATTACTGGGCATGAACGGCATTTATGACAACGTACCTGCAATATAAAGTGATTTTTCCTTATTGTTGCAGGTGTCTACAGGCGGCGGTAACCGCTTACCATCAGGTGGGCCGTCAACTTGTTTGTCGTCTAGTTGTATAAAAAAAACATCAATCCGTTTGCAGATATAAATATCTTAAAAGATTTATAAATAGTATTCTTTTTATATCAATCAGTTAGTAGATATAAATTCTTAAAAGCAAAGATGCGTTGGAAGTATATATTAAACTAAGTGGAACTGTTCCTCCGGAACCGCTATATTAAACTAAGTGGAACTGTTCCTGTGTCTGACAGACTGTAAATGACGCTGGTGGCTCCACCAGCACATTGCAATTTACAGTCGATTGGAACTTAGCAAAATTAAAGTTTGGAATTCGAAGACTGGATTAAAAAGCTTACGTTATTAGCAGTCGGAAAACTCGTGGAAAAGAAAAATAATACCATTATTGTAGTTGATATAGATTTACTCCCGTGAACTTCTTTCGTGTTGGTATTCTACTCTAAGACATTAGTCATTCTTTCTTAAGAGCACAAATATGTATTGGAATAAAGCAACTTTACCGAATTGTAACGTATGTGATAAATTGAAGGATGTGCAACACTTGTTGACGGAACGTGACAAAAATATTAGAACATTTGATGTAAGAGTCATAATCATTATATCAGCCTATCATGCCCACTGCTGAACAAAGGACTCCCCCATAGATTTCCAAATGGATCGGTTCTGCGCAGCCTGCATCCAACGGCTCCCCGCCACCCTAATCAGGTCGTCTGTCCATCTAGTGGGAGGCCGTCCTACTTTACGCTTTCCGGTCCGTAGAGAAGTAGTTCAAACCATTTTGTCAAACCCTACATCGGAAGCATCGAAACTGATTTGCAATATCTAAACGTATTTGTCAATTTTGGTGACTCGCCATTGATTATCCTAATTTTTTTTTTTTATTTTTTTTTATACAAAGCACGACAAATGACTCAACACCACCTGATGTGAAGCGGTAAGAAGAGTCCATATGCGAAGACAGCTAGTGCAGTTCAGACACTGCTCCAGCCGCCTCCACCTTGCCGGCCCGAAAGGTGCTTTTTCACGCCTCTTTTGAAGGAACCCATGTTATAGGAAGGAGGGAACACATGTGCTGGCAAAGAATTCCAAGTTCTGGAAGTTCGACAAAGAAAAGAGCTACTAAATTTCTTTGTACGTGATGTTGAGGTGGAGACAGTGAATTGATGACTCCGAAGACCGGCACGCGTGCTCCTGAGTAGGAAGGGGGAAGGTGGGATAAGGTCAAATAGCTCCTCAGAACACTCTCCGTGATATAGCCGATAGAAGGCGTTAAGCGACGCAATGTCTCGACGCAATTGCAGAGGCTCAAGGTTGTTGGTGACCTCTACATCGCCAACGATACGGACAGCACGACGCTGCAATCTGTCCAGGGCATCGAGAAGGTACTTGGCGGAGCCATCCCACAAGTGCGAGCAATATTCCACGCAAGACCGGACCTGAGTTTTATAGAGCAGGCATAATTGGTCAGGCGTGAAAAATCGACGCACCTTGTTCAGGACACCGAGCTTCCGTGAGGCTGTTTTGATCACGGTTTCGATGTAGTTCCTGGAATTCAGATCGCAACATATCTCCATGCCTAGCAAGTTTAGGGAGCCCTGTGCCGAAAGAGTCGTGCCCTGAAGAGACGGAAGGGGAAGGAACGGCGACATTTTAGCTGTAAACGCGCACACCTGTGTTTTCTTAGCATTGAACTCAACAAGATTGTTAGATCCCCATTCAGATACGAGGTTCAACACCCTGTCGAGCTCAATGGTAAGATTCTCTCTCTCCCTCTCGGTTTCAGCGCGCCCAGCCCCTTGGCGACCGTAATATCCCCCATGCACTGTACTGTCATCTGCATAGCAATGAATGTTAATGTAAAATGTGTGTGTGTAATTAATATCTTTCAATTGTAGGTAGTCTACAATCTTGTTAGAACAGCGTGAGTGTGAAGTCCCTAATTTAATAAAAATAAATAATTTTCGAAAATATACCTACTTACTTACCTGTCTTCTACAAATTGGCACCATTGTTTCTGTGTAGAACATTTTTAGCTATGAACAACAAAATTGGATGGAAATTGATATCACAACAAAAGAGGAAAAAACCTATTGTATCGAGCGACGCCTAACACGGGCGCGAGGGATATGCAAAAATATTTCAAATTATCCTTGTACAGCTGACAACACATCTAGAAATATTTGTATTTTTTTTTAGAAATATTTGTACTACCGTCTCACATATGGTAGGTAACAACGTGGAACAAACTCACCGGGATTCAGTAACCAGTGAATAGACTGTTCGCCTGACCTCTAGTATCTCTAGTTTTCGATCTTTCTTCATAGGAAGAACAGTAGGTACCTTCCGTAACAGAATAGGAATAGCCCGATTTTGTTACGGTGGGTACCTACTATCCTATCCGCGTGTTGCACACAATCTCAACAAATAACTACGCAGTTGTATAATTCACACCCGACATAACCATTATAGAATGCTACTAAATTAAATCACTACTCCATTAACTAGATGATCATGGATTGCTACACCGTTTGCAATCAATTCCTTACTTCCCTTAAAAAACCAACTGCACTCCATAATGATGCACTTTACGTTTTTTAATACTCAGCCAAAGGCAAAAGAGTCATACTCCGTACAGCCAGACAGCACACGGCAGAACCGCATACAGCCGGAACGCATACAGCCAGGTCTAACCATACTCTCCGACAGGTATGTAAATATTAGAAATATACTAAGTAAACATACAAACATCCATGAATCGTGAACAAATGCTCGTACCTACTCAATATACAAGCATTTGCTCCTACCGAGATTCGAACCCGGGACCTATGACCGAGTAGCCTGTATAGTAAGAGGAATAGACCACTAGACTAGCAGGTAGTAGCAATAGTAGCAGCTTTAAAAATAATGTAGCCCCCATTGATCCGCTATTTCAATAAATATTCATCCATAATAGTCCTAGTTCTGGGGTGGCACCTCAATTCAAACGTTTAAATTGAGGAGCCACCATTATATTCATTTAACTTTTAAAATATTCCACTACAAAATCCTACATTATTTTTCAAGCTACTACTAATTAACTGTATTAGGCCTTTTAAGATGCGAAAAGAGGCCTTTTAGAATTTTCGAAGCCCTATTTGACTCTATAGGTGGATGATTTTGAAAAAAGTGTGATATACATGTCTCTTAATTTTAATTGAAAATTATGTGCAATAATTTTAGAGTCAATTGACCCGTAGCATAAAGAGTTTTCCAGGAAATCGAACTTCGTGAAATTTTGATAAACCCTTTTCTTAGGTACCTAACTACTATTCATAAAATAAATACCCTCGAAATTTCATGTCTCGGATGTATATCTCTGAAACGTGACTGAAATTGCAATATTTTTAGGTATTTTTTGAATTAATTGGCTAAAAACTTAGTAACTTTGATGGCAACAGTTCTTAAACTAAAACTTCAAATTTAATGTTAATCAAAACATATGTAAGCCATATTATCCCCTATATTTTACTGATAATTCAGGGTTCTAGCTTTAGCCAGCACAAAATTACAGGATGTTGAAAAGGGCCTGAATGGTATCGGGAAAAGGTTGGTACGGCCGTGCCTCTTTGTTTTGCTTGACTTGGCGGGGTCACTTCCGTGCCCCCTGATTAATTTTCTTAACCAGATATTGTGCGATTTGAAAACAAACTACAATGTTATCTTTGTAAGTATACCCCAATTTAATTCAATAAACTTCCTCGTATAGTCTTGATATAAGAGTGAAGTATGACCAAGTAGTGCTGAGAACCTGTAAGTAATAAAATAGTCATATGAAATTCTATTAATAGATAGTAATTACATTTTTGTGGCCGCTAGAATCTATCTTTATATTTCAAAGCTAAGGAAAGTTGGTGTAATTACGTATTAATTTTGTTATTAATAAATTTGCAAGTAAAAATGGCAATGAAAGATACAGACGGCTACAGATATTATCAAGGAAACTTTTCTTGTGATTTTTGTTCTTTGTATAATTATAGGTAATTTGGTTTAGAATTGACTGGAAGTTGAATAAAATATTTTTCATTTGAATTTGATTTTGACTATAATTAAAACTACGCAATTACACAAAAGTCGACGTCCCTTAAGCCATACATAATACATAGCATAAGCTACATTACATAGCATAATCATATCAGCTTGGCACTACTCAGCGCTGTCGAGCCCTCGAAAACAGCTTGTAAACATGACTCAAGACCGAGATATCTCTATAGTTTTCCAATTGGGTCATGTCACCCTTTTCAAGAAGAGTGTCATCACGCCCTTGTGCCACGCCTTTGGCGTTTTACCCTCGAGCATGATGGAGTTAAATAGCCTCAGAAGATCTTTCAGGACTGGTCATCCACCTGCTTTTAACAGCTCTACTGTATCTCGCCCGGTGCCTTGTTGTTTTTAAGCTATTCGAGAGCTTCACTAATCTTGTACAGGCTGACGTCCGGGATATCTTCTGTGTAAAGTCAAGTTAATATGGTTCTTGGATCGATTGCCTGAGTGACAGGTGTGCGTGATGTCGCGTAAAGCTGTCCATAGAAGTTTTGAATCTCGGCTAATAGCTCAGGTCAGGATGTATCCAATCTGCCGTCTTCCGTCTTCAGCTTCGTCAACAAACTCTGTTCAAGCGTCAGATATCTGGTGACCGCTTTAGAGCCCCTGTTTCACTCGATTGCTTATTTAATAAATCCTGTGTAAAATCGTCGGTTGTCGCACGTGCGCGATCCAAGGACTTTTAGATCTGTTTATTGAACTGCCGACGAGCGTCTTCTGAAGACTACAGAGCCATTCCACGTCTTTCCTCCATGAGCTTTAAAGTTGACTCGATATTTACTTACATCTTTTCTTGTGGCTGGATTTGATGAGTCTTGAACCCATTTTTAAATGCACTTTTAGAAACAGCACCCTCTTGGTGGGGAACGAATAAAACCTGATAAAGAAAGGTTGTTTTCTTTAGCAGGTTTTATTCACCCCCTGTTAAGTTGTGCACCCGTAGCACGCAAACTGTTGTTCAGTCCCCAGGGAGTTTACCATGATACGGGGGCTAGAAACGAATCCGTGGTTTCGGTATCCGTTAATAGTTCTTCTGGACTTAAATTAATATATTAATTACCTTGAAGAATGAGTTTAATGTTATAGGAGAGTATCTCATTGTTGTCAGGCAGCACGGTTTTTGGGCTCTGTAATCAGAAAGAGTATTATGTTATGATTCCTAAAAAATTTTTTGCTACAGCAGTATGTATGAAATTCGGGATTTGCCCTTCTTTACAAAAAAGTTCTAACAAACGTAAATAATCCAACAAACTAATGGGTTGACTCTTCTTCAATTCAACCCACGTATGTCAAGCTAATTTATTTATGCCCTAATCAAGAACACTAATGGGCTGAATGAAATAGTACTCCTTTATGATCTCTAAGAGCGAACTCTTTGAGACAACCTATGAATGTGTTGAATATTAATTACGTTTTATAGAAAGAGCTCTTCCTTATTGTCTCTTTAAAAGAACTCTTCGTGTCAACCAATCAGCTCATAAGTATGTTAAATTATTTAATTTTGCGTCATAATCGAACACACTACAGGGTTAATGTAAATCTAACTCCCTAATGGGTTGACTCTTCGTTGAACGCACTCATCAGAGTTCATCTGTTACCTCTATAAGAAATCTCTTCCAGTCTATCCACCCAGTTCTGTTATAAATATATAAAAAATGTAATATCCCATTTCATCCCATGATTGTGTCGTCTTCTTTAATCACCTTAGTTGGTTTACTGAAAGAGTTCTCTTTTAATATCTTTACAATAAAATTTTCCGATTCAACCTATGAGCGTGTCGGCTATTTACTTCCACCCAGCTAAGTATATTTTAAATGCCATAAACAGTACCTAAGTTTAAATTATGTAAATTGAAAAAACCCTGTATACTTACATTTATGTTAATGTATAACTTACTGTTTTTACCATAATTAGACATCACCTTTACATGTTTGACTTTGTGCGTTTTAAGAAGAAGAATAAAGAAAAGAAGGAAAGAACTTTTTGTGAAGTATTATTTCGTATCACTAGAGGTTGTAAAACTTCAATGCGATAAACGTTGCTATATTGTTTAAAAGTAGAAAGCGGTGAAGAAATTGGTAGGTTACACCTAGTACTCCAGTGGCGTAGCGGTTATCGCGTCTGGCCGGACCCCAGGAGACGTGGGTTCGATTCCCGCCTGGAGCATACATTTTTTTTCGTAATTTTCTTTAGTTATTTTTATTACTTACAATAATAAGACTTATTGCAACCCCTCTAAGTAATTATGGACATAGTTTCTGACTGGAGGCTCATGGCTATCCATGACCTCTACATCCCCAATGTTATACGGAGAGCACGACGCTGCAGCTCAATCATGTCTGCCCGTACAGAAAATATCAGAAGTGCGAGCAATATTCCCCGCAAGATCGGATCCACGTTTTGTACAGCCGCCTTATTCTCAACTGTAGGAAAGTATTCGAATTTCGGAAACTCTATACCTGTCACTTTTTATCGCGGTGCGTCAAAACGAGACGGCATGTGACTTTTCGAATCGAATCCGTGATCCGACAATTGAGAATAAGGGGGCAGCAAACAAGTTCAGGCGGGAAAATCTACGCATCTTATTCAGATACCTAGCTTTTGTAAGGCTGTTTTGATCACAGCTCTGAATTTACCTAATTATATGTCATTGCTTATTATATTATATTACTTACCTATGCTAATCCGCGAGACAACTAAGCTAATTATTAACATCGAACCACTTACCGCATTAAAATGAATAAGATAGCCTTTTGGTAACTTTGCCCGCCATTATACCACAAATTGTTGTACGTAGAATCTGCGATGCCTAAACTCTGAAAAATAATAGAAGTAGAAGTAAAAAAATGTTTTATATACACTTATTGACCGTGAATTCCAAGCCATCCGTTTGGGACTCTTTCCCGAAATTCGCTATTGTTCTGAGAAGAACGGGCAGGAAACACAGCAAGGCTTGTCTCTCCATTCACATGTCAATCCTTGGAAATGGTTTATTAGTTTATTAATGCTTTTATCTTAAACTATTGAACAAAGACACTCTTTATAAGGAATGTCTATCAGGCACTATCAGCCTGTGATAGGATTATGTGAAAACAAAACAGGCGCGTTTTTAGTTCTACGTTAAAGTAACTAGTACAAAATTTCCTGTAAGGACTCCACATTGAAATATGGTTCCCAATATCTACTTCAGAAAAGAAGTGCTGACTGCTGCTGTAATTTTCATTAATTTCACAGCTTTTGACAAACGTCAGGATCAGAACACACCTGCAATACCAAGTGATTTTTTGCTTTGTTATTGTAGGAGTTTTTAAACGACGGTAGCTTATTACCCCAATTACCATGTGGTGGGTCGTAGCTTGCTTGTCATCTAGTTGTATAAAAAGAACGTCGAAACTCGCACTAGGGCTTCAGGCTGTCAAATTTTATGAAAATGCTATTGTGAAGAACTGAAAACCATATTTCGGTATGGAGTATTTACATACGGTAATGGCCGTAGAAATGTTGGATATACAGTCGACGGCACATCAAGTGTAACAGTTTGACCTTGAGACCGCCCTTACTGCGTTTGTAATAGAGGCGGCTTTCGTAGTAAAACTATTACACTTCACGTGCTGTTGTCTGTACAAGTCACAGTAGAGGCACTGAGTAAAAACTAAAATAAAAACCGCTGTCGCATTTGTTCCAGTTTTATGTCAAACGAAGCTTTATGGATAGTCAAATATACTTAATAGCATAGGTACTTTAGACAATTTCTGCAATTTGACCTGTCCGTATTTTAGGCTACTCACCTCTGCCCTTAGCAGTTCACTGTAATAGCACAATACAAGTAGAAGCACCAGTATTCCCGAAACGGCCAAGTAATTGACTGTCATAAAAATACCGCGGGCCACCTGCAAGAATAAATTGAAACTGGTTCTTGTTTTGATAAATCTTTTGTAAAATCTTTTATCAAAACTAATATTCTGGACAGTAGAAGGCGTGGAATTAAGATTAGAGTTAAAATAAGCTTTCAAGCCAAAAAATACAAGGTAATTGGACAACAGCACTACCGCGCTGTCCCAATGCAGGTTGGTGAGTGCAAGCGATTGCAGTAACAACCGGGGCCAACACCAACGGCTCAACGTGATGTCCGAAGCACGAAGGAGAATTTTGAATGAGAATTCCCACTTTTTCACTAGCATAAGTGCAAAGTGTATTTATATCTTCGTAAAATTTACTCAAATCTAATGACATTCTTTAACTCAGTTAAACTATACTCACTTGAGCAGCATACGCAAAGAAGCAGATAATAATCGTAGCAAACAGAAAAGTGATGAAATTTAATTTGTTAAAAATTGAGTCCAAGTCTTTGCATAATCTGAAAATGAACAAGAAAATTTACGCTACCTCGGCTGTTTCGGGTTTTCACGAAAATTAATCATGACACACCTGGAGTGATTACAAATAAAGGAGTACAAGTACTTTCTGCTTTAATTTGAAATCCCCGACTGTACAAGCACGTTACAGAACATGACAGCCAGATAAAACTACCTTTTCACTGTAGCACAGGGAGTGCTGAGTTCAGCCTTATTGGTTTTTACAGTGTGGGCAAAGCAACACTCGGGTAATCCCCTTTGGTAAGTGTATATAGTCTACCGATCTATCTATATATAATATAGTCTACCGTTACTGATTTAAATCAGGAGAGGGCAAAGAAATGCTTGCACTCTCACTCAGTTATCTATCATACTCTACATATTTTTATCAATATTTATCCGTTGTGTAGGTAGTATCCATAACACAAGCTCTTATGATGCTGTTTTGGGCTAGATATGAATATTATTGTTATTTTTTTTCTCTCACATATTTGAGAAATTTCTAACTAAGCGAGTTAGTTGGTAACCAAACATAAAAAGGGGATTTAACTTTGTTGGTTTTCTTAGTTTAAGAATTGGGATCTAGTCTACAGGCATTTAATATTTGAATGTATGTGAGCCGGTGTAAGTTAAGGGCCTTTAAACTTGTATAAAGTGATACAGGTATTACTCCAGTTATGGATATGATGATCGCTATAGTTTTTGGGCTGTCTACTTTCCATTGATTAGTCAATGTGATAGCTAAATCTGTATACTTTGCGATTTTTTCGGTATGAGTGGTAGTAAGATTAATTGTGTTTGGTATAACTATATCAATTTGAACCGCTACTTTATGTCTGGTCTATTATAGTGAACATTTCTGTCCGGGATTTTTTTTTATATAATTATCATTGAGATCCAGAGAAAAAGACGTGAGTTTTTCGCTCAGAGTTAAAGTATTACATGAATTTACATATAGTCGTGACAGGGCTAGCACAGATCGGCTGTCAGCAAAAATAAGGACGGCCACAATGCTTAGATGGACGTCATTCATAAAAACACAGAATTCGCGTTGAGCTTATGTTGTCAATTCTAGTTGCTTTAGTTGTTTACTGTATTTTAAATTACTAGGTACTTCTAAATTCCTAAAACTTATACGTGTACTACTTACGTATTCAATTTTTGATGTTTTTTAACAAAGTCTCCCACTGTATTGATAGTGTTTGCTTCTTCAGAGTCCGATGTTGCATTATCGTTCAATATTGGTTTCATATGAATTAAATCCTCTCTAAGAAAACTCAATTCAGTGACCATATGTGAACAAAGCGCCACAATGAGAAACTCCACTCCCACATAGACGTATATAAAGCGGAACACTACAAAGTTTTAAAAATTAATAATAATAATTAATAGTCATAGATGAAACACCCATTGTAGCATAAAACTAAATTGAAGCAAGAAATGACTTGCTTAGTCTAAACAACACATTAGACTATGCAACTTATGTAGTTCTGCGATTCGATTGTATGCTACAGGCAAGAAACTAGCATCGTGTAATGAGCCTTTAAACATGAATCCTCTTTGTGTCGTTTACTGACTTACACCGAGTAGGTATGTATACGACACAATGTTCGAGGTGATGACTTTATTTGAGGTTGCGAATTTTTGTTTAAAGTAGTCTTTAATATTATACTGGCGCAAACAGCGCTGACAGCTAAAAATACACAAGTAGCAACCAAACAGACTATCAGCTTGGCCGGTAGCGTTGCAATAACGAGTAAGAGCGGTCTGAGCGGGATACTTGCGGGTTGGATGCTAAAGACACTTATTGAATTTGAAAGAACGTTTGAGCCCACTGCGCGCCGAATTCGATATCCAGCCGCTAGTCAACGCTCCATTCGGAGCAAGCGGTTCTCTGAGCAAAACGTCCTTACAGTCCTTACGCCTAAAACCTAAATGTCTGCTGAACAAAAATGAGCACATAGAAGACAGACCAGGGAGCAAATCGTCCACAGATAAAAATGCCCTTAGAACAAGTCATCACTATAGAAAATCGTCATAAAAGCAAAACGTACTTCTTTTTAATACGTTATCCACAGTCATAGTGCCCAGTTTGTACTCATAAGAATAAACAGTTTATATTTAGGACCATATAGTTAGTTTTTGATTTGAAAAGACAATAAAATATATTCATAAATCTATAATATTTTTCTTGAAATTTTTACTTAATATTGAAGAACAATTTATATTGTATAGTCACTTTTTATGATTAACATTAGGACAATATCGAATTAGGCGTAGCTTTGTAATGTTACATTTTACGCATTATTATTACCTACATTTTAATTTTAATACTTTCAAACGTTTCTATATCAATTTAGAATATACCTTACCTATATATTCTTTAAAGGCAATCTGAAAGTGTTTCACATTAAGCAAAAACCATTAACAAATGTAGGTAGATAATAAAATTATCTCAAAATTTGTTTAATCTTATGCGACATTATTACAAGGTTTCACTGGCGAAGTTGAATTAAAATCACAAGATAAGCTTAAGTGCATTAATAAATAAGTTAACAAAGTTTTGAAAGTGAACCGAAAACTCAGACGGTAATCCAAACAAATCAGTTCAAGTCTCAATTAGCTTTTAATTTCATCAAAGCGTCCTTATCTCCCCATTTACAGGACCCAACCTCGTATTAATTCTCAAAGTTCAAGCCAATAAGTGGTCCAGACTGTTTCTTTCCTTTCTTAACAAGTGCCATTAATAACTTCAAGTTTGTGCCGCTGCCTCCGCTAGAAATGATTAATTAGGTTGAATTATGAGCGATAACAACAGGCGGTCTTTCTTGAGGTCCATTCAAAATGTCTATGGGTAAGTTTGCTCTTTCTAAACATATGCCGCATCTCTTTATAAGTTCAATTATTGTTCATGTACAGATTACGAGCAGCCTTGAGCCTATAAATTAATATTTTATAATTTTTTTTTTTATACAACTGGATGACAAACAAGCTGACGGCCCACCTGATGGAAAGCGGTAACCGCCGCCTATAGACACCTGCAATAACAAGCAAAAATCACTTAATATTGCAGGTGCGTTGTCATCCTGGAGCCTAAGATGAAATGCCGTCCATGCCCAGTAATTTCACTGGCTACCTTTCCCTTCCCGGTGGTACCTACCCAGACGACCCTGCATACGGGCCTACCACCTAGTAAAATAGTAAATATTGTCTACAAGGGCGTCGCCAGCCCATGGGCCAGGGGGGGGGGGGGGGGGCAAGTTGATATTATGGAGATTTTTTATATACAACTAGATGACAAACAAGCTGACGGCGCACCTGGTGGTAAGTGGTTACCGTCGCCTATAGATACCTGCTTCAAACGAAATAAAAAGAGAAAAAGAAAAAACAAATGAGAATGAGAAATATACGACCTAAGCGACCATCAACAATACGGCGAATACGGCGTTCGAAACAGTCACTCTATGAATGAGTGATCTTCTAATATTCTTCACACACTATTGGGCCCTTGCCATTGAAAGTCAAGGTTGTTAGTCTAGCTAGATGTAGTAAAGGCGCAGAGAACTTCTTTAGAAGTTACCAACTTACGAGCTGCCTGACGGCTGGTGCAAATTGGTCGCTAGCTTTTTGTGCAGCAGATGCATAAGAGCCGTTGAGGGCAGCTGCTCGGCTAGCATGGGCATTCATGCTGGCCTCCCGCAATGCTCGGGGCTGCCTCCAACAGTTTCTGATACATATCAATGATACGCTGTCTATTGACAGACTGCATTGTTATGCGGATGACAGTACTAGACACACCTAGTATGCAGCTCGTGCCAATAACTGTGGCTCCACATTTTCTTAGAACATCCTTTACATGTCTAAGAGTATCGGGATTTCTGGATGTCCCTAGTGACGTTCAATTCAGCAGTCATTTAGAAGATTAAGTCAAGCTGGCATCCAAGAAGCTTGGTGTGGTATAAGTCTCAAGTTAGGCCCCATATGAAATAGGAGACTGCGGAACTGGTTAGAGAGAGGTCACCCTTAGGTGACCCGATCAGTCGCAGACGGCCAAGGGAAAGAAGAAGGCGTTACGTCCACTTGCTTCTCCCGTTGGAGTGGTGCCTTAGGTGGAAGGTCAGGGGGCCTAACTACCGAATAACACTGCCCGTCAAATATGAATAGAGTGGAGCTGGAAGAAGCTCGCAGTTGTGCGGGCTGACCATCGGAGTGGCAGGGTTGACTGCTTGTTCGTTCCCATGTCTCCCAATAATGACGGAAAAGGGTTTTAGCGGTGAATTTTAGTGGGTAGGACGGACTTTTATGTACGGGAGGCCCACAAAATCGTCAGGGCCCCCCGGGCTCAGTGATAGAACCTGTGCTTGAACCTGTAACCACTTCCCCCCGCGTTAAAAAACGGCCCTATATAAAATACTGCTGCCACCTATGGGCGGGGGCACCTAGATACTAGGACCATTTATCGTGGTTCACAGAAGCTTTATGAAAATTGTCGGTGATCTTGAGCTCACGAGAAATATTGGACCCTTTAGCCTAAGGAAAGATTTCGCCTCCTTAGGTGCATTCTACCTTTTGTAGAACGAGTTGTGCTCTAAGAAATTATTCGATATGATGCCCACGGCCTCTTCCCGTCGTCGCACCGCTGACCATTGGTACGAAATTTCAACCTTACATGTTTGAACCAAAGTGGTTACGGTTTCTGAGAAATTTTCTCCCACGTACGCCGCTCGGGTTGTGGAATGAGCTCCCTGCAGAGGTTTTCTCGAACAAGTACCATAACCTTTCTTATTTCAGGCGTGAAACAGCTCGTTTTTTTCAGATTGAAAGAAAATGTAGCCAGTGTAATTACTGGGCATGGAAGGCATTTTATCTTAGGCCTTCGAATGACAATGCACCTGCAATTATAAGTGATTTTTTCCTTGTTGTTGCAGGTGTCTATAGGCGGCGGTAGTCACTTACCACCAAGTGGGTCGTCAGCTTGTTTGTCATCTATTTGTATATAAAAAAATACAGCATGCGGTTCTTCAAATAGAGGTTGAAAAGGTCGACAACACGAAAAAGACTACGGTGACTACATTTTTTGATTTTGGATCTCTAGGGGGGGGCAGCTGCCCCCCCCCCCTGCCCCCCCTTGGCGACGCCCTTGATTGTCTATATTCCTCATTTGAGTCTCTTGGTTTTTGGTTTTCATCCCACCTTCCTACTAAGGACCACACGTGTCGTTTCACTGTCTTGAATTTACTGTCTCCACCTCAACATCACGCGTAAACAAATTAAGTGACTTGATTCACTGTTGTCACATCCGGAATTCCTTCGTTCGAAAAAGGTGAAGGTAAGAAGGTTGTAATACTTAGCAACAAAACGGTTAATGACATAATATTTTTTCTATTATCGAGAAACAAATCTTAAAATGCTCAAAAAAATGCTGAAATGATAATTGAAATGATAAAAAGTCTCATTTCAAATCTAAAATCTTTCCTTCAGTTATATGTACAGTTTTACTCTAATACAGTGTTTGATAAAATAAACATAATTTTGTACGGAAAACTTACACATTTCATATGGGATGTAGTCTTGCATGATCATATTTACTATTGCTAATATTAAAGAAAAGTTGCAACTTACTAGTGTAGACTTGGAACACGTACATTCCAATATATACCATCCAGTTCATGGTCGGATCGAATGGGTAGCTGCAAGGGAATGGCAGTTGCAACTCGCAGTCCTGATGCAGAATAATCCTGCGCAGAAGAGTCTCCGCGAGCGGAGCCAGTGAATACAAAAAAGAGCCGCCCACGCTTATGTAGTATAATACTGAAACATCGGACGCCGTAGACTTACTTTAGATATTTGAATAGGCTACACTAGTTTGTTGCCGCAGTCTTCTCGGTAGTTTAGCTTTTGGAACCGGTGTAAATTAAGAAATGACAGATAGACATTAGGGCATTGTTGGTTAACAATTTTTTGTGATAGATATATCTACCTACATATGGGATCTTTAACGATTTGAAACAGCTTCATGGGGGACCTAATTTAATAAAGATATTTTTATTTCATTAGATTTCATAAACTATTCGACTATCTAGAGATTATCAAGACCCCTTCAATTACCTCTTGTTGAGTAGGGGTGGGTAAATGAAAGTCAGTGCGCTACAGATATATTTTCTATCCTCAATAATCAAATAGAGGAAATAGCTCAATAGTTAACATAATTGAACTAAATTTAATTCACTTAGAATTTTATCAATGTAGTCAAATCATAAAAGTCAAGATATTTTATTTAAATTTATTGTGTCCAACTAGTGACATGAATGATTGTAATAATTGTCAATTATTATTTAGTTATCTGCTATATACGGATTTCCAGAAAAATATTCTTATCAGAATTACACTGTATAGAAGTGAGCATTTTTATTAATAGTTCATAATTTAACTCTCAAAATATTGTACACTTTTTGAGGCGTAAAAAACTTACGTAGACCTAAATAAGAACAAGTGGTTGAAGCTTCATGTAAGTTTCCAGCAAAAGACTTTATATCGGAC
Organism: Nymphula nitidulata; assembly: GCA_947347705.1. Lineage (NCBI taxonomy): Eukaryota > Metazoa > Arthropoda > Insecta > Lepidoptera > Crambidae > Nymphula > Nymphula nitidulata. The sequence continues at coordinate 16,970,229 of OX374631.1, forward strand.
GGTAGTTTTGTAATACTTAAGAGCTTTTAAACCTTTAATCCAACCTTAAAGTTGGATGTATTGGCGCAAACGTAATAGTGTTGTGAAAAGCAACAAAACCGTAATCAAAGTTTAGTTTTAGACGTGTGTGCTTAAAGGTTGATCAGAATAACCTCGACTGTGAAAATATAGAGAATCTACATCCGAAACGTTTCACGATTTACGTGGAAAACCCAATAAAATGTTGTTACGGCAATAATGTACGACAGCGCAGACAGTGGTTTGGAAGTGTATTTCAGAAAAACAGTCAAGTAACACTTATCATAGCTCCCTTAGGATGCATCAACGTGGTTCCTCGCGGGCGAATTCACGAGACAAAAGGGAAAGAATAAAACTAAGTTATACTTTTTTGACACAGCTCCAGTTTTCGGTTTAGAATGTTTTCCCTGCTCATCTGTGCTTTTGTCAGGTTGGTTTTCCACATGGCCCCGAGTTGATTGACAAAAGACTTTATATCCTTCTTTTTTATGATTATCGTCACTATTTTTAAGATTGCTGAAAATGAAAAGGTTTGCTGAGATAATTTTAAAGTGGTTAATAATGGTAGTTAATTTTAATTATGGTACCTAATACCTACGCAGTTTTGTCTACAGAAGCTTTTTTTGTAAAGAGCAAGAGAACGCGTTGCTTATGTATGAGAAAATCTTGTGCTGTTTTATAAAATCTTTGATGACCTTTCTTTAAGTAACATCATTTTTTTAAGAAACATTAAAAAAATCACTGGGGCCTAGTAGTGACGTAGCAGTAGTGGCAGAAAAAATGCAAGTTGGTGGTTGTATCCAAGGTTCTACGAACGTCTATAGGCTACGGTAACCGCTGAAAATTAACCCATCCAGCATAAGATTCCAGAGACAATTGATTTTTCAACTGTCATAGATCTTCAGAGGTATAACGGCACTTGACAGATTCAAATCAAATCAAATCAAAATTATTTATGAAGGACACTTCATGATATTGCTTAGTCTACTTAACAATTGTTGTAATCCAATTTTGTGAGGGACTGGTCCTGAAATAGTTTTCGTAAGAAACCTGTGCTACAGGTCGCCGGGCCTTTTTCCGACACAAACAGTAAGTATTCGTAAGACAGAAATTTCTTCAATAACGAATATATGTACAATAGATTTAATAAGGCTATTTTGAGAGCAGTGTCTAGTGTTTGAGTATGAGTATTTGAAATAGTGTGTCATGTGTGCATTTTTTTTCTGTGTGCGAGTGTGTGCATTTGTGATTGATTGGGTTTTTATTTAGTGTGACCTATAGTGTTTTGGGAGTTTAAATTTAAGGAGTTATTTTAAGGGACGGATTAGTTTTTCTGATGCCTCATAGTTTAAGGTCTTTAAATATTTAGAGACAACCAGTTTACAGCTAGCTTTATTTTGAGAGAAAATATGCCGAACGGTGTTAATTTTATTATATAAGTATGGGCCCAAAAAGCAAAAGAAGTTTTGCGCTAAGGAGGTTTTTAGGCTTGGTATGGAATGCAGACATGATTCTTCGCACCTATGAGCGATGATGTTGTAATAACGCAAAGGAGCTTGACTTGGGTTCTGCGTGAATGCTATGTATTTAGTTTTAGTGAAAAAGTGTTAAAACGTTACACTTCAGCCATTTGTAAACCTTGTCAAATCCCAACTGTGCTAAGATAAAGGCTTTTTCCCAGGTGTGACCCTCAGATTACGCACGCACGCTTGTTTGTACCCTTCACCCTTGTCATATAAAAAAAACATCAACATACCTTGTGATGTGATTATATAAATCGGCAAGGTAAACACCAGATCGACAACATGCTTCGTTCCACTTAATACCTGAATAACGAACAGCGTCAACGAAATATAATGTAAACTCATGCAGAGGTACATAACAAATATCCTAAATTTTTTCATCAATGTCACGTGCTCGTCGAAGAACCTGATATTGCATTCATCTAACATTTGGAAACATAGTTCCAAGGGCTTAACGAAAGCTTTGGGATAATCTTTTGTACTTATCATATTGAAAACCGAATATTTTAATACGACTCGAACTGTATGTGAATGAGAACGAATTGCTTTCTACGGAATTGCTGTTTACCTTTATATCTAGGTAATGTGTATGAATAATAAAGAGTTTTTAGGGTTCTGCAAGCTTCTCTATAAGCACTTTGAATGATCTACCGAATGGTATAAACGAATCGTTCTTCACAACTCATTTGATTAATTCATAAATTTTCGTTTTAAAAATTGATATACTCAACAAAATATTTTTCCATAATAATAAACAATATATCTTTTCAATATCTTCTCTTTTTTCTTTTCTTTTCTATTTATCTTTTACTTTTCTTTTTTTTTCTTTTCTTTTTATTCAATATATTTTTTTTATTTTAAATAATGCCCTTTAAAAATTACAAAAACTTAATATTCATAACATTTGTTATTTTATAACCTTACAACATATCTATAGGGTAGGGTAGGTAATGATAAGGAGAAGAAAAAGAACGAGCTACACCCGGATTCCCGGATACGAACCACAGAGAATCTGGCTATATTACCTCCAACTGCCGAAACACAACAATGCTGTTTACGTTATTGTTATGGCGGTAGACTTACTAAGATGGTAGAAGGTGGCAAACCGTAGTCCTATGATGCACCTTGAGCTTAGGCGTTGCTTACTCTGTAAAACTAAAACTAAAACTCAAGAGAAAGCGTTATATTAACAACATAGGAGAGCCCCCAGTGTTACATTTCGTAGTCAATATTTCCATCATTGACTTCCCGCAAAGGTACTGTTATCGGTCAACGAATACCGCATGATTATTCTGAGTTAATAATACTGCAATCTTTCAAATCAAAAGGAGCGAACACGAATTTCGACCCATAGGCCGCTGTCTTCTTGATATAGTTCACTGGTCAGGAATGCTCAAAGTTTAATTGTTCGAGACACAGAAATGTAAGATGTGCATTTTACATTCAACAATAGTTTAACATAATACTGTCAAACAGTATTATGTTGAAGGTATTGTCTTATATTTTCGCGAGCACCAAACATTTATATAAGCCTATTATACCTTTATATCGCGTTTAATTAGACGTTACACTATTAGTATATTATACCTTCGCCTTTTGACTACTTTATAACCATCGTGGTCACGAGAAGACTAAAATTATCTTTGTTAAGTTTAAGTAAACTGCCGTCATGATGTGTTATATTTTGAGTGTTTTGATTTACACGTGTGTTTTTATTGAATTCTTCATCAAGTAAAAACAACCAAAGAGTTCCTAAATCATCTCATAACATCGTTATATGACTCGGGGATGTGGATATCTGACCTAAACTTCTATTGGATCCGTTCCAGGAACCGTTCAGAATTTAAATCCGAGATGAAAATACTTCATGATTCAATTTTAAGTAAAATTCAATGGGTTTTTTTTAAAATAGGTAGGTTACATTTTGTAGTACTTATTATGTCCTTTTCTTTTTTAAGGAACCGAGAAAAAGCTGTGGACGTCATAGTTATAATTTCTGGGCCTATGCCTTCCTACATTGGAGAAACACGTGAGGATTTTGGGTCATAGGACCACCACGCTGGCCCAAATACGGTGAGTTAAAGCATCAGCTGTTTAACGTGCCTTACGAAGCACGGAGGAGCTCGAGATTCCAATTTTTGATTGACCCATCCCGGGATCGACCATGGCGAAAGTTGCTTTGTTTTCGTAATCGAAACCATTGCAGACGCTCAAATCACTACGCCACCGAGCTCCTCATAGTTGTGACGACGATGATTTCCTATTTTTATACGACAAGGGTAGTATAATATAATATTAATAATAATATTAATACACCCACACCTATTATTATCGAGCCCCGAGTAAGCATCATACTCATCATAAAAACATTTGCTCCTACCGGGATTCGAACCTGGGACCCCTGACCAAGTAGCCTGTATAGCAAGGGGCACAAGAAGCTTGCAACACCAGGCCCGTTGCCGACCCTGTAAAACCTTTTCAAGCCTTTTTTGAAGAACCCCATGCTGTACTCGTTCGTGAAAACCTTCTGTGGGGAGCTTATTTCACAACCTAAGCGTGCGTGGGAGAAAGTTTCAGAAAAACCGTATTACAGTACGCGAGCACTTTCGTTTCAATTTGTGAGGATGAGCACCCTGCCGGTGGCGAGCAAGAAAAGTAACTTAATAGATAATTTACAAAATATAACATGAAAGTATTAACACAGGCGAGTTCAACACAAAACTGTGTTTTCTACCAGCAACACTTTGAGTTCAGAGAGTTATTTTGATAGGTAAGTACGTGTTTGTCAAAAGGTATTTTGTGAGAAATATCACAAAATATTTTCATTTGGCCTGTTAAACAGTTAGCTGTGTTTCGGATAGAAGGAAGGTAAATCGTGTGCTTTTTGTGGCGTTAAATAAATGTATTTTTTTCTGTTTCTTTCTCTCTTTCTTTCAACCAACCAACCTGCCCCTACACTGGACGACGTTTGGTCTCCATACACAAAGACGGAACGGAATTGGCTATTTGCCAGTCTTAATCTTTTTGAGGCATCAAACGGTGAATTAATTGATGAGTATCATTCAGTTGGCATGGCATCTATCTAAAAATCAAAAGCCGACCGACCGACGTATCATTACGGTCTGAAGAGAGACGATAAAGTTGGAAAATGAAGCACATAACACTTTTAAGAAAACATACAAGAAATACTCAATTTCAATTTTAAAGTAATTTATTACAAATACAACAGAAGTAGGTATAGAAGAATTTACAGAAAGGCAAAAAATTAACATTTACTTACTAGGTGGAAGGCCCGTATGTAGGGTCGTCTGGGTAGGTACCACCGCCTTTCTTCTTTCAACCGTGAAACAGTTTGCTGTGTTTCGGATTGAAGGGAAAGGTAGCCAGTGTAATTACTGGGCATGGACGGCATTTCATCTTAGGCCCCAGGATGACAACACACCTGCAATATCAAGTGATTTTTCCTTGTTATTGCAGGTGTCTATAGGTGGCGGTAACCGCTTACCATCAGGTGGGCCGTCAGCTTGTTTATCATCTACCTAGTTGTATTAAGATTTTGTGCGTTTCGTGAGAACTAAACGGACATTGTGTTTGTCTTTAATGTACTTTGAGGAGCTCGCTGGAGCAATGGTTAGAGCGTTTTAGTTTTATATTAGGAAAACAAAGCAATTTTTACCATGGTCATATCCGGATGGATCACTCATCATCATCATCATATCAGACTATGATGTCCACTGCTGAATAAAGGCCTCTCCCATCGATTTCCTAATGGAACAGTTCTGCGCAGCCAGCATCCAACGGCTCCCCGCGCCCCTGACCAGGTCGTCTGTCATTCTAGTGGGAGGCCGTCCTACTTTGCGCTTTCGGCCTTCCAGTACGTGGTCGCTATTCTAGAACTTTAACGCCCCAACGGCCGTCTGCTCTGATTTCTTTGCTTGTTTTTACTCGATCTTGATAACGGCAACAGGCAGACGCTTGTTTATAGATAATGATACGGAACTCTTCATGCGCGAGTCCGAATCGCACTTGGCCGGTTTTTTGTTTATTTGTTTTAAAGCTGACTCTAACGAGGTGGTTCTTAGCTACAATTTATGAAGTTCTGTTCACGCGTTTGATGATAATCAGCTTATTGACAAAATAAGTAAACCAGGATATATTGTACATAATAACTTCTACAGATCCGATTGTTCTAAAATTTGGTGTACTGTTACTAATGTGGTATTTCTTAGACATGGTAATGCTAAACTTTCGTTTAGCTGATGCTTTAGTATCAAATAGTCTGTAGGATTCATCAGAAACGTTTCTTCAGAAACTTACCAGCAGATATGGCATGTTCTGGCTTATAAGAATGGTCTCAATGAGTAAAATTTTAATTTTATATCATTATTTCAGATAATATACGCAGTAGGTACTATGAATAGGCTTATGTAGCCACGAGTCCATGTGATTTAAAATGAATGTTGGGTAAGTCAGAGTTGAACGCTAGACTAAAGGACGCCATTTGTAATTCCATTTTCCAAATTACATCAGAAGAATTTATCAGGATTTAATACGCTTTAGAATTCCGTTTGTCAAAAGGAAAATAAGAAGGTGTACAGATCGAAGCCATAGTGATGCTAATTTTTTTACGGAGCTGCTGGGCTTGTTAAAATTTAATAATTTCGACATTGTGAGGATAATAAGAGATGATGAGATGATGATAGGAGATGTGAGCTTATACCGGGTGTTACAGAATTGCGAAATAAAGTTTGGGGTTGCGGGGGGTCGATATTACCCGTGCATAACATACTAAGCTATGTGCACGGGTTTTGTGTATGTGTGTGTGTGTGTGTGTGTGTGTGTGTGTGTGTGTGTGTGTGTGTTGTCACGAGCAGGACAATGTTTTTATTAATTTAATGGTAAAATAAAAGTGGTCTGAAAAGCGTCAAACTTTCAGAGGTACCATCACAGAAAGATCCAACCAGGCAATTTCTAAACATTTTCGCTTGAAGGTTGAAACTGGGTAGGTACTTTAGTAGACCCCAGTCCTTAAATTATTGACCAATCGGGAACCCTTATTGTTTGTGAAAGGTTATTGCTCTTCATTGTTTTCAAAAAACATCTGATCGCATAGACATTTCGGGACCATGTCTTTGTGACAAAAACAAAATGTTAGTTGTTTTAATATTTTACCATTGTTTTAATTGACAAAAATTTTTCGGAGACACTCTTTAATACTTTTGGTGGATAGTATTCTATTGGTGCCCAAGTAGGTGGCAGGTAGTTGACGACCTTTGTGTACCAAAATGATCTTAAGTGTGTCGGGTTGGACTATTCTTTGATAGTACCTAATTCTTGTGAGGGGACACAATCAGCCCATTAAATTTCATTTCGGACTTTCGGAACACACTGTACAACGTAATAACAGAGACTAAATACATACATTCCGATTATTTCCGATACATTCATAGAGTTTTCTCGGTACCTCAGTGGCAGGAGCAGTAATCAGGATTGTAAAAGGTTTCAGGTTTCCATCCCGCCGCAGAACACTTCTTCTAATCTACACATTTTTATAATAAAACATTAAATGTATTTATAAGAAAACATTAAATGTATTTATCAAATAAAATTTAAGACATAGTTAATTGGTTATATCTGACAAGCGGCGTTATACCTCCAGAGGTACACAATTGATTTTCCAACTGTCATAAACCGACAGAGGTCAAATCGATTGTCTTTGGAGCCTGATGCTTGATGGGTTAAAGAATTATTTATTCTCAATAAGGAAAAATATTACAACTTACCACCAGAAAAAAAATTCCACAGAATAACTATCAATATTTTAAATCTGAATAGCCGTCAAATAATAGAAAAATTTTTTTTTGAAACTACAACTAATTTATACATAACAAATGACTATTTCCAAGTTTTCAAGAATACAGTTGTGTAATTGAACTTACTCAAAAATCATGTATTCCGGGACTATTCTCCTTTAAAAGTTCTAAAAAAAGTTTGAGACAATATCTCCATCTTCTTACGACTCACTATAACCTTTTTTTTCAATTTCACGCATAATGACATATAAAATGATACATACGCATAATGACACATAGACATAAAGTAATCAGATTTGTTCTATAATGATGCAATATTTGCAAAGGTGTTTTTGTAAACATGAAATTATTCCATAACAAAATAAATACATTATTCATCACAAGTATTTAATTCTGAACAAAATTGTTTTGACATCATTTGAATTCAATGAATACCTATCACAAGAGATATCAAAGTTTCAAAATAGTTTCGTAAAAAAATAATGATCAAGTACCTGCGTACGACATGTAGATTTTTACCGACATCCACGGAAACGAAGTCAGCGGGCATAGCTATTTCAATATATAAATAAGCCATCTGTCACCGGCATAATATTAATTTCCTATTACATTAAAACTACACTCAGACTTTTCAACTTATTTCTCGAACCATTTAAAAAGTGAATTAAAACATTTCTTTTGAGTGATATTAATATTATTTCTTCTTAATCATTGCACCGTTGTTGTATATCTTTACATTCTTACTGGTCAACTAGGAGAGAATGCTGAATAGCATCAAGCCCGCAATTTATATCAGTTTGTGCAATAAAGAATTAATAAATAAAAAGAGAAGTCAAAATTGTTTATACGGAACAGCATTTTAATCTGGTAACACCTGCGTACTCAGTTCGAATTATGTTCTAGAATGCTCACGTCTATAATTTACGGCATGGGTAATAAAAGCTTAGGTGTATGTTACCCAACTGCAGCTACCGTTATTAGAACCTGTATTTACGTATAAGATGGTTGGATCAGGAATATGGCATTATTGTAAAATGAAACTTTAGTTGGTAATTTTTAATAGATAATAACACAGGTAAAAACCGACCAAGTGCGAGACGGACTCGCGCACAAAGGCTTCCGTACCATTATCTATAAACAAGCGTCTAAATTATTTAAATTGTTTTAGCTAAACAGGCCGCTTTTTCCGGCCTTATGAATAAAGTGGGTGTTAACTCATATTATTATGTGCTACTAAAAATGGCTACAAAAAAACCATAAAGAAAGACGAAGGTTTTCTGTGGTATGTGACGTAAACCTCTCTGCGGTGAACATACTGCACCAAGATGTGAAGAATGTGTCTACAAAAAAAAAGTTTTTTTTTTAAAACGGTTGTTAATCTTTCCATATAAATAAATAATGTTTTTTTAAATTTGTGTTCAATTTATTTAGTATTAATGACGTACATTTTGGGGACTATCGAACCCCTGGGTAGGAATAATGTTCCTCCTAGGATGGGTAGGGTTCGAGGGTTAAACTCTTGTGACATTTTTGCCTCCAATGAAGATCATAATAGTATTAAAATTAATTTTTGAAAAAAAAATTACTAAAACTTACTAATTATGGACAGATTTTTTTATTTTTATTTTTATTACAAAAAAGGTGCAAAAGCAAACAAGCGTACGGTAAGTCTTATTATTCGTTTGTAGCACCTTGGGCACTCACTACCAACTACCCACGCTTTGCTACCATGTAAAAACCAAGAGAAAACCTAAAATATATTTTATTTTTTTTGCTTTTACCCAGTCACCATAAATCACGGCTTTCTTAATAATTAAGAATAATTCACATTATTAATTCAAAGCGAGCAAACAAAGGTGCTCTGCACTCAGATATTTTGCATAAATTTTGCATTCAATTTAATTAAATCGCTACCAAAGGAATATTCCCCGACGTTTTATTCCGATGCGGAATTCTCGCGAATATGTTATAAGTATAAAACGAAAAGAATTTCAGGTGTTACTGTAACCGCTTTAACCCACCAACCCGCGTTGGGCCAGCGTGGTGGTGTTATGGCCCAAACTCCTCATGTGTTTCTCCATGTAGGAGGGCCTGTGCCCAGCAGTGGGACGTATTAAAGGCTGGCGATGATGATGATGATTTAGTGGTATATACCTAATTAATAAATGAAACAAGGCTTATGATTTTTCCAATTGAATTCGTATTATATTATTATGAATATCTATTGTATTAAAGAAATGTCACGGATTTATTGAGAAGAGCGAGGTAAGTACGTACAATAACCCCTATGTGTACATATTTGGTACTTATTATTTTAAAAACTCTGTCTGTCTGCCACGCTTTCACTTCTAGGCCACAGAACCGATTTAGATAAAATTTGGCATGGATATAGATTTTTTATATACAACTGATGACAAGCAACCTGAACGCGCATCTGGTGGTAAGTGGCTTTACCCATAGACATCTGCAATAACAAGGAAAAAAAATGTTGATAATTATGATTAATTGATTGTAATGCCCATAGGTCGCTGAAAGATCTTACGTATCTGAATATCAGATATACTTTTTTTTATTTCTGTATCACGACTATAATTGCTAATTTTATTAATCATAAAACGGTTTTTAAACCTAAATACGTGGTTTTAAACTTTTGAATTTGTTTAAAACTTGGTTATTAATGAAACACATAAAAATTAAGAAAAGAGGTCAATTGTAATATATTATTTTTGTTAATTCAAGTTAAGTTTACCATTTTTTAATCGACTCATAGAAAAAAGGTAAGGAGGATTCATTCGTTATTTTTTTTAGGTTAGCTCAAATCTCCGTCAAATGCAAATTGATTTTGATAAGGTTCTTTTTTTGTTCGCACGAGCATACTTCTAGGCTAGTTCCATATAAATTTCACTTGGATCTCATGAAAATCTTCAAAGACAGAGAACAGCACTCTTCAGTGAACAACAGTCAAGCTTTACAATAATGAGGTATATGTATTTCAACCAGAGACTGAGAGATAGACAGGTCGATAACGCTTATGGTCACTCATCCAGCTTTGACCTTGGAAAATCACAAAAAATAGTGAAAAATTTTTTCTTCCTAAAGTAGCTGCTTCACTTTTTATTGTTTTTGGAAACTGCTTTGCACCAACTCCAAAACTACCTTTGTTTTAGGTAAATAGTACGTAAATTAACTAATCATTGCCGGTTTGTGTTTTGAAGTCTGTTTTTAGTTTTGTTAATTTATTTTTTTGGAATGGACAGACTGAAGAAACAACCATAATGTGTGTATAAATTAACATTTGAATTTTTGATAATATGGTTTTTATTTGGCACTCAACCATTGCATATTATTTAGAATCTATTTTTTTGTAACAACAAAATAAAAACCGACTACAACTCAATAACAAGGATAGAATAATTAAATTTAAGTAGGTAGTTAGGTACTTATTCCCCTGGTAACTTATTTTTTGGAAATAGTGCTTAACTTTCTTTTGTTTCTGGAAAAAACCTAGCAGCTAATTATTCTAGTTATTTCGATTTTTAAAACCAAATTACCAAATCGAGTTTTAATAAATTTTTATGGGGCCAAATGGCAACTATTATTTCGCATACAAAAAAAGAATCACGTAAATCGGACCAGAAATCTCGGCGTAATCGGTGTACATACATAAGAAAAACATACCAACTGAATTGAGAACCTCCTCCTTTTTGAAGTCGTTGAAAATTCAATTTGTATGGAAAACAGAAAACGAAAGAATTTTTTATTGATTTATCAATTAATATAATTATTTATTTAACAAAGCTTTTGTTCTTTTAACAATTTATACTTTCTATATTGTTAAAGTTGGGGCCATCATAACCTTTTCCTAGTGACAGTACAGTTGGCAGAACGTCAAGCGCAACTGTATATTGAATATTAATGCAATGCTTTAAATTCGTTGACATATGCTTTTACATTACATTGATAACCTGGCGGCGCACGGGGTTACAAGTGTCGATAGGCCACGGTAACCGCATAACATCAGGTGTACTGTACGCTTTAAGTCTCCCTGAGATATAAAAACATATCTTAATCGTAGTTATAGACAACTAATACATGGCGTATATCCTAACATAATAGAAAAATACGTTTCATTCAAGCGTTTAAACACAAAAGTAACTCAGTTTGAACTAGCCTAAGTTTTTGAAAGTTTTACAGCAGTCTACAACCAGAATGCGCAACTGAGCGAGCCGGGTCATACGTGACGTATAACTTGGCCAATGCACTGGTAGATACAGTGCGAACTTGCAGAAAGTTCGTAACATAGGAATTCTTACACCCGTATTTACAAACGATACATATGTAAGTGAAGAAGCAATACTATGCGAAGTAAGTCATTTCTCAGTGGGTTCACTATGTCAAGCCTTTCAATTCACAAACAATACTCAAACGAATCTTTACTATGCGGACGCATAGCGTTGAATATAGCTCTGTGATTGGTTGATTAGTGTTACGTAGTTCACTTCATTGACTGACATTTAAATTTTATTGTTTATTTGCTTTTTATCGTAAGCTCCGTAGTGATTACATTCTTTTTGGTGAGCTCGACACTATACGTTGATTAATATAGCTATCAGGCTCCCTTACCATACCTTTGTTCATTATGACAAACGCATAGTGCCGATTGTCACTAAAGTATTGTTTATGAATAGGAATTTGGCACCCTGTGCGTCCGCGGGCACTGTGAGACCTCATAGTGTCTTTTGTGAATACGGGCGTTAATCTCGCCCTAGGAAAACAAAGCTATTTCCTGACGTTGAAATCGGCTAACACGAGTTATACATGAATGGTATGCCAAGACTTTGGAGCCCGGTGGCGTATTTGAGTGCTCTGGTTTCTGATTACGGAATCGTCGATACCGGGATGGGACAGTCAAAATTTGATATCTCGATCTCCTCCGTACTTCGGAAGGCACGTTAAGCCGCTTTAACCACCAACGTGGTAATGGTGGCAATTGGACCAGTATGGTAGCCTAAATCCCTTGTGTTTCTCTCGTGTAGGAGGACTTGTGCCCAGTAGTGGGACGTATATAAATGCTGCAGGTAAAGTTATATCTGGACTTTTAGTTTAGATGCATTGGAAAATAGATACTCGCAGTACTATGAAAGACAGGTAGTAAGCGAAGTAGTTTTATTATAATACTTGGAAGCGTGATTTTTGAGTTCACTTAAAAGTTACTAGCGGGTTTGTGTTCCGTGAAATCGCATGGAAACGTGAGGAGCGCTTAAGATGGGAAGTTAGGAAGTATTGAAAACCGTTTTCCTTTCTGAACCCGCTCAGTAAACGAGGTGTTAAGTTAAACATAAAATTCACATACGAGGCACTGAATACTGTATAGTAGGTAAGGCAGTTCGCAGTGATTGAGCATCATGACATACCTAGGCATATTATGAGAGATGATATTACGACTTCCCTTTTTGGTGGATTTTGGTTTAGATTGGTCACAAAACACCATTGAATCTACCAAGCAAATAGTTTAAACTATATTAAACAAACAGTCTATAGTAACCACCAGGCGATGTGCCAAATTAAACGACCAGCTTCCTGCATGCATCTTATTTATATTGTCAACGAAGATTTTAACATTCACCACTGTAGCCAGACAAAAAGGAATGTTTTATATTTTTTTAAATGATTTGTGATACTCAAAAACAAGTAATGTTTTTGCCGATGTATATACTTAAAAATGTAAATGGACAAAATCCAGGATTTCACATCGTTCCAAAGGTAACTTTCAACTAGCAACGCAACAGAGCTTTGACAACACTGATAAATGCTTACACAGAAATACTGAAATTTTTATAAAACCAATACGAAAACCTTTTCCATTCTTCTCTGATAGTTGTTATTGGAACTATGGAATTTCAGTGCTCAACGCTCACAATTCCGATGTTATTAAAGTTATTTTTATAGTACATCTTTGTCTATAGAGATAAGAGAGATACTACATTTATGAAGACGTTGTGAAGCATCAGGGAGAACAATGGCACGCCCCAAAGAAGTAGAAAAAAAATAGTTCGACCAATGTTATTCACAGGAAATAAATTAAAAGCCTATTTGAATTAAAAAATCTCTGTTTAGTTTTAAAAAGTTTTATTAATGAAAAATAACATCACAATTAATGAATGAAATTTTGTAGACGCATTGTAAAACATTCAGGTATTTTATTCCATTGTACTTTAAAAAAAGCGTTATGAGATTCAAATACGTCTCAAAAAAGTCATATTTAAATGTAAGTAAATTTTAATTCACGAGTAATGCATGCAGATGCGGCATAAAATTATGCCGGTAATAATATTAAAATATATCCATATAAATTTTAATATGTACATATTATGCCAGTATGTATTTTATGGCTAAAAGTTTATACATCATTTAAAATTATGATTTTATGTCCCTTTGCGTCGACATTTCTGAATTTTTAACTTAGAAATTTACGACGCCCTAGTTGTCTAGATTAAATTTGAGGCAAATGGCAAGTCGAACATTCAGTTCAGTTCAGTTCAGTTCTTTATTGTGTATGAAAAAAGGTTACAGATAAAGGTCACTTAATCCTACCTTTTTAGGCGTATACACAAAGGTTGTTAAAGTATTCAATAACAATATATCTATTTACAGTTCAGATATTCTTGGATACTATAGAAACAATGTTTTACAAGCCAATCTCTAACTACTCGCCGGAACTTACAAAACTTAATATCTTTGAACTCTTCTGGTAATTTATCATAAATTTTAATACACATTATGAACGTGTTATTGGATGCTACTGTAAGTTTGGTTGCTGGTCTATAGTCATTTAGAGTTTTGAGACTGGAGCAGCCTTATTCGTCACTTAGGTTTACACCTTAGAGGTGGAATCAAAGAATATCGAGTAGATTTATGAGAATTATTCCGATCAATAAGTAAGCCTTTTCCTTTATTGAACTAAATATTATTTGGCATTTAAGTCAAAATAATAGTGATTAAAGTTACCAGCAGTGTGCTAGGGGAATACTATTAACTAGAATCTGATAATTCCTAGACAAACTTCATTGTGAAGCCCACGGCTATAGTACTAATTTCGGGATATCGAGTTTTAGTCTCTAAGAAATTATCTACACCAGTATAATAGACTTTGCCAAGAAAAGATTCTTATAAACTTATAATACAGTTATAACACACATTGTTAATATCATATGAGAATCGAATTTTGGGTATTATCTAACTTACAGGAATTAAGTATTCAATTATCATTACCATTCTTATAAAGTTATCATTCTAACTTCAATAGGCGTTGAATTGAGATAAGCCCGTTAATTTTTTCCACCGCTGTTGTTACATGGTAATAGGGTATTATTTTATGTATCACTTACTACGCTTGTAGACATAGAACAAAGCTCTTCAACCCCTTTATTTTTTGTTTCATTCAATAAATTACAAACGGTGCCTCTCCACATTTTCTCCCTTTGGAATTTCTAAAGGGACGGTCTTATTTAATTTCAGCTTTCATATCCTCCACAATATCAAGTCATCGCTTCTAAGAAAGACGGCACAGTTGCAACGTATTGTGCAACTGTATTGAGCCATTTATTCCCAAATCTAATCTCGTCACTTGGGTAAATAGTACTCTCTTGTATAGACTGAGAATTTGCCGGGACACAAATTTTGTTGTTTCTCAGTAAAATAAATCTATAAATACTATCCACTATACGTTGCTTCAATGTTGCCTTTTTTTGCGGGCAAAAAAGGCATTTACGGCCGTCCTGCGCCACGGGTGAGAGAGGCATGGCCAATGCCCCCACATACTCAAGCCGCGTGGGTATGTGGGGTCCCCCGACCAAAGATGGTTGAACTAACCACTTAGGGTGTGCTAAGGGCCTGGCCACGAACTCACCGCACGCGCGTCCTGAGACTCGCGAATTGGCAACCACCGTGCGCTATCCCGCTGTCGGCCTCGCAGCGCGTCATCGTGACCGCGCAGTGGTTGCCGAAACGCCGCCGCCGCCGCTGCCGCCCGTTCCCGTGGCCAGGCCGAAAAACAACCCCAATGCTCTCACTTTCCGCATTATCAGAATTTCGGGCAACAGTTGGGCAAACTATATATCCATATCCCTATTTCTATCATACGTTTGTACGTATACCCTGCTCTAACAAAGATATTAGTACCGCTCCATGGCGTTATTATCATCACCACCAGCTTATATACGTCCCACTTTTAAACACATGAGGAGTTTGGGTCATAGCACCGCCACGCTAGCCCAATGCGGGTTGGTGGGTTCAGGAGGTTGCAGTAACAACCGGTACCAACGGCTTAACGTGTTCTCCGAAGCACGGAGAAGCTCGAGATGACACATTTTGATTGACCCATCCCTCCATCGACCATGGCGAAAGTTGCTTTACTACTGCGGAGTTGGACTCAAGTGATGGGGGACCATGCCTGTCTCCAATGGGCCCACTTCAAGGAACCAGCGCGCTGGTGTTATCTATACGCCTGCGGCCAGAGTTTACATAACGCGGATTTGCTAAGCCAAAGGATTGTCTTAAAGTGAGATTGCACCTGGGGATTACAGCCGTAAGCTATTTCTCTTGATCATCTAGGGCACGGTGTGAGTGTGGCAGATTGGAGTTCGCTCTTTTTTAACTCCAGACGAAAAAACAGGGTCTTGCGAGTTTGATATTTTTGGTATTTGAAGTTGTCTATATTGAAATTTTCAAATAAAACATAATATCGTTACAGCATTAAACTCGTAATATAACATTGGAATTAATGAGCGCACCTAGCGCCCGAATCGGTACCCCTATTATGAACATTGGAAATAGTCGTATCGTCTACGAATTGTCGCCTAAGAAGATGATGACAGGTAAGAAAATTGATGGTCGTATTAGACTTTTGGAATGACTATCGAATCTTTGTCAGAAAAATTAAAATTACTTCATGATATCGTCGCAACGTCATGTTTGTAACCCTAGCACGAACATATTTAAATTTCGAATCGTAATCGTATTGTTCACGCACGCTTAAAATTTCAAACAAAAGCCAGGCAAAAGCTAAAGTAACTACTCGATACGATGGCGATTCAAAGTTTAAAACTATTCGTGCTAAGGGTACAGCAGTACTGTTATCGAGACGAAAATTTGAGAAAATAGTTCGAGAAAAACCCGCCAGGTGTGCTGTTAAAAAAATCATACAAAATCTAACGAGTCGATAGTGATACGAAAATTTGAATTTTCGTGGTACTGGAATGCAAAATCAATAGGGGTTAAATTTTTTTACTAGTTAAAATGAAAGAAGTTTCTTAATTTGAAACGTATAACCATGGACTTGTTATAACCAAATACGAGACGAGGATGACGTAGCTTAAACACTAATAATAAATTGATTAAACTAGAGGAAGCATCCGTATTAGTTCCTTAGCTATGAGTTTGTTGATTATTCAAAGCACTACAACGTGCCCCCTTATAAAGATCTCTCTTTTAGTGATTGAGAATCTAATAAAAGAGAATATTCTTTCGATATAAACAAGAAATGATTATTTTTCCTAGAATCAATTGGGAAAAGAACGATTCTAGTTGTAGGAGTAGGTACAGCTGTATAATAAACTACTCTATGAAATTAAAGAATGTGATCGTTTTAATATTGAAAGTAAGCTTAGCCTACATTCATATTGACTATGACTTCGTCTACACAAGAATAATATTTTACTCATCTAGCTCATCAGAGGTTTTGTTTCTGCTGATATAAAAAAATATCTGTATCTCATTATAAGTAAACATGTATTGTATTAAGGGAATAAATCTTTCTAAACCTTATATTGCCGTGTGTTTCTCAGTATGAATCCGCCTAAAGATCAGTATTCTAAGAACATCGTTGCACGGCCGACCATGTTTCATCATTATTCACGACAATGCTTACTTGTAGGCGGAGTTTAATTTTTTTACGTCCCTCCGTGAAAATTTGGACAGCTTGGAACCTTTTGTTTCCACAATAAGCTGTTTTGCAATTCATATGCCTGTTTCTGGTTTTACTTTTTAGGTGGATTTTTATTGTTTACATTTGAATATCGGTAACGTGTTGATGAGATACGCCGTCGCAATTTTAAATACATTTCAAAAGATCGTTTCGCTCGAGTGGTGCTGATATTCACACGTAGGCAGGTATATAATCTTTGGGTATGTTTTACATTTTCGTTAAATCTATATCTATTTTGACGATTCTTTTTCAGTGAATAGGGTAATCCATCCCTTGCTGTCGGATGGAGATAGAATACGGGTCTTATTTATCAACTTATACACCATAAATATAAAATGTAAGATAACATTATTTATTGAAAAAGTTAAATACTATTTCAACTAACAACTAACACAAGTCAATATAGCAAGCGATTACGCACATATCTTCAAGCTAGGAATTTTCAGGATTTATGTCTTCAGTAAAATGGATAAGTTGATTAAGTTTCCATAGAAGACATTTTGTCGCAAAGGCGTAGAACCTAACTATATACTATATCATTTAACATAAGTATCACACACGAGTGTAAAAGTCATGTTTCGTCTGATGAAAATTTTATGGCATTTATTGTAATGCCATATAAAACTAAAAAAATCTCAAGGCGCAATGGATTTCAAATTTCAAATGCAATTCATGCATTGTAGAAACATGGCATTAAGCCGCAGTCATTGTTAATACTTGTTCATTTAGTATTTAAGTAGCTCGGTGGCGTAATGGTTTGAACGCTCTGCTTTCGATTACGAAACAAAGCAACTTTCGCCGTAGTCGATCCTGAGAAAGGTCAATCAAAATTTATAATCTTGGGCTCCTCCGTGCTTTGGAAGGCATGTTTAGCCATTGGTCCTGGTTGTGACTGCAACCGCTTTAACGCGCGTGGTTGTGCTATGGGCCAAACTCCTCATGTCCCATAGCACAACCTGCTATGGGACATGAGGAGTTTGGCCCATAGCACAAACATCGCACAAGCATCGTCCCCCAGCTCAGGCCTGCCTAACAGGCCTGAGCTGGGGGACGATGCTCATTGAGACAGTGTAGTCAATGATAATCTATTTAAACTACACGTGTTCTAATATCTAACTTATACAAACTCTTAAAAAACGTAGCGTGAGCCACTTTAGGTAACTTCGATTTTGTTCCAAAAATGCAATCTCTTACACCTCCTTATGTGCAGCGGTATGAGAGGTCAATATTTTTATTAAAAGTCTGAATTGAATAACATTGGGCCTTAATTTCGTCACCAGCCTAAATACGTCCCACCGCTGGGCACAGGCCTTCCTACATGGGAGAAACACATTAAGAATACGAATGCAGAATGTGAGTTGGAGGGCTGAAGCGTTGCAGTAACAACCGGGACCAACGGCTGAACGTGCCTTTCGAAGCACGGAGGAACTCGAGTTTAGAAATAGTTGACCGATTCCGGCATGGAATAAATCGGTAATCGAAACCAGAGCCACTACGCTACCGAGCTCTTCTACGTTCATATCACCCGATAGTAATTGATAATAGCCTCCAAGATAGAAGCGAGCTACACCCGGATTCCTCAACCACAGAGGAAGTGACTATCGTACCTCCAACTATCGGAACACAACAACGCCGTTAACATTCTTAATTTTTGATTTTAACATTATTATAAATATTATATTATTTAATAATAATAATTAATAAAAAATAATAATAATAATAATTAATAAATAATAAATAAATAATAAATAATAGTTTTAATATATTAATTAATAATATATATTTTTTTATTATTATTATTTTTTTAATATTATTATTCTTTTATTCTATTTAAATTACTAACGCCGTTAACATTATTGTTATGGCGGCACACTTAAGTATGATGGTGATGCTATCCAGGCGGACTTCCTAAAAGCCCTATCACCAACTAAACCGAGGAATTGGACCAAGGTCCTCTAGATCAGAGATGGGTGGTCTTAATCAGAAGACCATAGGGGCGGTTGAAATGCGGAGACTGGTCACTACCTAGCTGTCCATTAATGCGGATATTTTGGTTACCAAGAACTTCTTAACTGTAGGCTGTTAGGAGACGTTTAGCTCTAAAAACTTCACTTAGCTTTTAATTCTGATTACAACTGAATACGTGGCTCTTAAGAGGGTTTTAAAGCAAAAAGTCTTCATTGTACTCATTTTAAAAGTAAAAACTCTGCGAAACATTCCTTTCATTACAGTTTTGAATGCAAAAAAGTGCGCGTCCAAGACCTTAGCGATGAGCGCAGCGGAGTTGCATGCCAGTGGCGTTCATCGTTTCTCATCATCGTACTAAGACTAATGCTCGTTTTTACTAACATTTGCTTAGCGTTAAGAGTCTCTAAGTATTTTTTTATCTCAGTCTATCTAAAGGAGATAGAAAGAGACAAATGTCGAAGCCTAGGAAACGGTTAGTGAAAACAGGAATTAGAGCATTAAGTTGTAGTCAAATGCTCTAAGAATCTCATGAAGTGCCACTTTACGCTAAAAACATGCTGCGTCAATGTAGCAACCAATCTCACAGGTGCTGGCTATTCCCGCTATTGTGATATTATCTTATCATAGATAGGAAAAAAATCTGTGTCTTTTTAAAATACGTGTTGTTTTTCTATTTAATGCATTTTTAATAACTATATTTTTTAGCCCGATTTCAGCATCATTAAGTGCTTGAGTTATGGATACAAGACAAGGAAGAGATGTATATTATTATGATACTTTAATAGTAAGAAATATACTAGAAAACATACATACAATATCTATGACTTGTGAGCAACTACTGTTCATAAAAACTGGGAATCTATCTTGGGATTTCTGATCCACAGCGGGTAGGAGTCATGAACACTTATGTCCGTTATTATGCAGTGTGAGCCGTTTTAGGTCGAGACATAAGCGCTAAGGAGCTAGGCTTAGGGAAATTGCTTATTGATTATGTGAAACTCTATGTGACTTACTGGCTAAGATATATTTGCACAAATAATTGGACGGAACCTCGTCTATTATAATGAATGCTTATTCATCATTATTTGCTCGACACTTCGGCTAGGTTTAAAGCAGACTGGAGTAGTGAGAAATTGGGAGTGGACAAAGAATAATCGACGAGTTCATCCTTGAATTGATGACGCCGCGCTCTAGTCCGTTCGTGACCATGGCTAGGCCGACCTGGCCAGAATGTCAAGCACAAAACTTAATAAAATTATGCGTAGAAACCAGTAAAAGTAAGAGCCTCGCTATTCGCGTGGTTATGGCGACCAGCCTTATCGGTACATTTCCTATTTCGCAAGCCTTATGCGGCGTTTATTTATATATAAGTTTGTTTTTGCTAGGCCAATTTAATTACTTATAATCTTATTATTGATTTTTGTTTGAAACGACATAGACTGTCATTTGGCGCGATAACTGTCATCCAGTACAAAATACCGAAGCCTATATGTTGACACCATCAAAGACATCCTCTGATTCTAACACAATGCTTTCTTGATAGACCCTTGCATTAAGTTGCTCTTCTGCGATCTTCTTTGAGGTGAAGATGACAAATACAGCTTTACCCTACTTCTTACCCTCTCAAGCTATACATTCCAGACATGAACCAGCTTATTTTAAAACACGGTCTTAAGTTTCACCTGCTTTAAATCTAATGCTGGCTCTATCTTTCTCTTTAACCGACTCCAAAAAATGAGGAGGCTATCAATTTCTTCTTTTCTTTTTTTAGGCATGTTGGCTAATATCGTTGTAAAATGAAGATAGATTTCGATGATTCTTTTTATGATCGAATGAGAATAGTTCCAGGTTGGTACAAATTTTATCTGGATTTGATGAAATGAACAATAGTCAACTTATAAAAACAATACTTAGATGTAGTTCATTTAGAGACAGTGTGACAGTAATGTCGATAGTGCTAACAATCATCCATCTAGCTTTGACCTATCACAAAAAATTAGAAATAAAAAAAAAAAAGAAAAAGAAAAACCGACTCCAAAACATTAAAACGGCAAAAGTGATGTTGACTGCACATATATAGTTATTTAGCCTTTTTAGTAGTCCATAATATGTAGAGTCTTACGCAGCTCTACAGATTATGGAAAAGAAAAGATTTTTGTGGACGGATATATATGTGCATTCTCAAACCCCAATCAACTGGTCGCTGGCAAGTCGTGGCTTGCCACGCCACGAGTCCGCGACGGGCGTTTATGTTAGTCGACCAGCGCCTGGTCATCACGCCACTGGTAATACCATCTAAAACTCCCTTAATTGCTCCACTGTGGGTACCCCCACTGATAAAATTACTGCGGCAGGGGGTAGCCTGATTTCTACTTAATTTCACCAGCCTAAGCCTCAATTACCTTTCTTTTTTAAGAAATAGGAACAATTTTTAGGAATTAATTTGATCCACTCAATTATCAAACCCAATGGACGAGAGCGAACATTTTAACAAGTTAGCACTAGTTACATAATAACTCAGTCTCTACTACAATTTGAATACCTACACACTTCCCTCGTGACTTAAAATTTAACACATCCTATACAGTGTGTTCCTAAAGTCTGAAATAAAATCTAGGGTTGGGTTTGAGTTCCGTGTCAACAGTTCCCTTTTTTATATAAATCACGGCAAATGACTCAACACCACTTGATGTGAAGCGGTATTAAGAGTCCATATGCGAAGACAGCTAGTGCAGTTTAGACACTGCTCTAAACCTTCACATTCCCGGCTTTTTCACGACTCTTTTGAAGGAACTCATTTTACAGGAAGGAGGGAACACGTACTGGCAAAGAAATCCAAGTTCTGGATGTTGGACAAAGATACCGGGTACTAAATTGATAAACAGATACCGGGTACTGTAACATCAGGCACAAAGTGCCTGATGTTACAGTTTGACACCTTTCAGACCAATTTTATTTTCCGATTCAATTAATAATAACATTATCCTCATCCTGACAACCCTGAAAATGCCTGCTATTGCGTATTGTACGACTCACTACAGTCATATAACTAACCCTCACACACACACACACACACACGCACATACAACCCGCAATCCCAGAGTTTCAAATTATATTTCGGAGTTCCGTAACACCCGCAATAAAGAATATTATTTAGGTAATGTTTGTAATTGTTGCCGTAGAGCTGACACGATATTTTACTCAGTTATTAACCTTGAATCAACTTGAAAATACAATCAAATGATCAAAATTATCAGATTTCTTAAGGTAATGACCTCAGTCTGATATCATAAGAATCCTTAAGTTAATTAAGTCTGAATGCCTCTACTTTTTCTTGCGCAAATTAATTGAAATAAAATATCACTTAAGTTTTAAAAAACATTAATAATCTAATTTTAAACATAAAAATTAAGAGTGTAATCTTAGTCGAAGGATTTGTTTCACAATCTACTTTCATAAAAATGGTTGAAATTTTGAGATAAAAATACAAAATATGGTTATTTCATTACTATGACGTGATCAATCAAGTAAGAATAACTCCTACTTAAGGCCACCATAAAGCAACTTGATTTATGAATATCACCACGTCTAATTAACACAAAGACTTAAAATAGCCTGCTCCCTATCCATAAGCCCTCTCAACATTTTTAAATTCACGTTACTAAAAATGAGGTTCCATTTATATGTTTTATTGTGTGCGTTTTATAACGCCTGCTTTTTGTAAGAAATACAAATAAAGAATACGATACAGCTACCATGTAAAAATTGTATGTTCCAGGCGGGAATCAAACACTCGTCTCCTGGGGTCTGGCTAGACGCGATAACCGCTACGCCACCGGAGCACTAGGTGCAACCTATCAATTTCTTCACCGCTTTCTACCCTTTTTTAACGTTTTTAAAGAACGTTTATCTCACCACTCATTGAAGTTTACACTCATCATCACCAGCCTATATACGTCCCACTGCTGGGCACAGGCCCTCCTACACAGGAGAAACACATGAGGAGTTTGGGCCATAACACTACCACGCTGGCCCAATGCGGCTTAAAGCGGTTGCAGGACTAACGGCTTAACGTGCCTTCCGAAGCACGGAGGAGCTCGAGATAACATACTTTGATTGACAATACATTGTATTTCATACAATAAACATTAGGTTCTTTGAAAAACATTCGTAATGAATAATTTTGTTTCTAAGATTATGTCAAAACAGTTAAGAATTGACAGCCTAAAATAGCTCTGAAACTATTCAAAACTGGGGTAAATATCTTTAGAATCTTGGAGGTTATGTCGAAGTCTCTGAACATAATATTTGCTTATTTCGTTTACAACCTCCAACGTCGTGATGTAAACCACACTGGAATGCTTCGCGAATCGCTCTAAATTCTAAATATATAATTATTATTACCAAAGTTACATATCTAAATCAACAAGCCTCCTGACCCTTGAAGGGTGGCACGTCCTAGAAACATCCTGCTAACAATGGCCTCGTTGATTGCTTATTAAATGTATTTGGGTCATGTCTCTTTTGGTTTTTATTTATGTCAATAGGACACCGTTTCCGCTCTTATGGAATTACAAATTAGTATTTTGATTTCGCTGAGTAGTTCGATCTTGCTAGGCTTTACAAAAGACTAAAAATTATAATATCTTAATTTATAAAATTACAAGTATCTGACCGTTATATTAACCTTAATTGCTTTTGTAATAAGAGTACATTATGAATGAACTGTCAAAAGTAATTACTCACTTTTGTTGTTGATTGTACATCATACTATTTTCAATAACAATAACTTTCAATATGAAATGAATCAAATCAATTAACAAGTTTCAAGCTTTTAACATTTAATATTTACTTACTTTGAAATATTCCGAACTGGAATCCAAATAGGTACTGGGTGTTTATTGCTTCCTTGGAAATAATGAGAGACCGAGCAACTCTTTGGATGCTGCTAAGTTAATTATATTGCGATATTAAAACGTCTTTTGGTATTTATTTAATGAAAACAAATGTTACACCGAATACTGAAAAAAGGGAGTTTAAAGTAGCTACAAGGGAGGATTCATTATAAGATATCTCTTTCATTCCAGCCAACCCATTATGGGGTTTAATCTGTATTCAAATGGCATCAGTGCATTTATTTATTTTAAAAAATTATGATGGTAATAATAACTTAAATATTAACCTATTACTTACATTACAAGTCCCAATATACGTATAGGTACATACATAATTCACATGCATATTTAATTACTTATATTGTATTCATAAACTAAATGAGTGTTGTACTCCGACATGAAACATGGAACACGAATCACTTCATCACGAATTTACGCTACGAAAATAGTACTCACAAATTACGCAAACATACAGACGTAACCACGATGAAACCAGACTACAAAATGAAGCCTCTTGGATATTTTTCTCTTATCGAGGTTATTATAATAGAAGATTCCTAACTTAAAAACATTGAGACCATTTCGATTCTGGTTGCTGGTTTCTAAATAAACTAACCGCTCCCTAACTCCGCTCTTCGCAATCTAATTTTTCCTAGCCTATACCTATATTCGTCATTGCGTGATTCGTGAGCACTATTTTCATGGCGGCGTGATTTCGTGATGGAGTACCATCATCATCACCAGCCTACACACGTTCCACTGGTGGGCACAGGCCTACCTAAATGGGAGAATCATATGAAGAGTCTGGACCTTAGCACCACCGCGCTGGCCCAATGCGGGTTGGTTGGTTAAAGCGGTTGCAGTAGCAACCGGGACCAACGGCTTAACGTGCTTTCCGAAGCACGGAGGATTCATATTCATATATCTTTATTGCAAGTCACTACATGTTTTGATTTTAACAATAAGACATACTTAGTATTGTAGGTACTGTAAGTGACACCCATTCCGGGATCAACCATGGCGAAAGTTGCTTTGTTTTTGTTATTGAAACCAGAGCCCTCAAATCACTGCGCCGTTGGGCTCCTAGCTATTTTTACTTAGAAACAACAAAATTAGGGTCCCGCCAAATTCTCAGTCTTTACAACATCATAAAGCCCTTAGAACAAAGTGAGTACTATTTACCCAAGTGACGAGATTAGATTTGGGAATAAATGGCTCAATACAACGGCACAACGCGTTATACTGTGCCGTCTTTCTTAGAAGTGATGATTTGATAATAGGAAGAATATGAAAGCTGACATTAAATAAGACCGTCTTTTTAGAATTTCCAAAGGAGAAAACGTGGAGAGGCACCGTTTCTAATTTATTAAATGAAACAAAAAAATAAGGTTTTGAAAAGCTTTCTTCTTTGTGTACAAGCGTAGTAATTGAAACATTAAAAAATATGCTACTACCGTTTACAAAAGTAATGCAAAAAAGCAACGGGCTCATTATATCACTTCAACACTGATCAAACAAATCATCAGATTATTAAAAAGGTACAGCAGGTATCGCAAATAGAAAAATACTTTTATAAACTTGTTCACGATAGTTGAAAACTTAATTCCTGTAAATTACTTAATACCCAAAATTCCAATATCATACAATGTTAACAATGTGTGAACAAGAGAAGTTCGTAACCAAACCCCTGGTGACATAAAATTTAATACCTAAGGAATTGGTTACTATATTTTGTTCAAATAGGAATAAAGCATAATTTTATTACTTGAAAAATATTTAAACTAAAAAAAAATCATATCCTCAGGCAGGAACCGAATTAGCTTTGTAATCCCGGATGTAGTACTAGTACATAATTATTCTGAGTTGGAGTCCGTTTCGACTGTAAATTGATGTTTTCTCTGTTTTTGTTGTATGAAAGGCATAACTATCCAGCCAATTCTTTTATTATTACTGCAGATATTGCTTTAAAATACGGATGTAACACATTTCAATGTCTCTTGGGAGAGGTTGGCGCCAAATATAATTATGATGATAGTCTCCATGATTCTTCTATAATGAGCTGGATAACCACTACAAAATTCTCGACGTCTTTCACATCAAATTCATTTTTATTAGAGTGATCTTCCAATTGCACGTCAATAAAAACACTTGCTTCACAAGTACTATTACATCAATTTTATAACACAACGTTAGTTCACACACTGTTGTAGTTATTGTACTAAAAATTTAATAATTCCCTCTGCGTCGACTCTCTTTACGTCGAGTCTCGCTACGGCGACTCTCGCTGCCTCGCCTCCGCGCTTAGTAATAAAAAATAAATCTTCTCTGACATCTTAAAATCTCGCCAATAACTCCTTCTCTGTTTTTTTGTTTTTTCAAATTTGAATTTTTTTAGAATGAACTCACTTTCTTTTTTAGTGTTGATGGACAACATATACCTTTTGTAAGATCGGGTGTCACTTTTGCGTAGTATCCCTATGCTCCTACGCCTCTGACCCTTAAAAGTGCCCACAAATTTAACATAATAAATACTGATGTCAAGTCGACGATAATTTTATGTTATACTTTATAATTATAATATGACTACACTATCATTAAATTGGTCCTAATCTCTGTTCTCGTATAAAGTGTTCGCCAGAGAAAAATAGGACCACGTAGTGCTAAGTACCTGAAAAATAGTTTAAAAACATAGAGTTTAATATAATTTATAAATTAATTTTTTAAGGTGTCGTCGGTATTAAGAGTAATTTTTACTTGTTTGTGGTAAGTTGTCAACCACTTATTATTTGCATAGAAAATTATCTAAACTAGAAAAATTTCACGTCCTGGACCGAGGATCAAACCCGCAACCATTCACAATCCGGGTGACATTTATAATAATCTTATATATATATATATATATAAAATTCTCGTGTCACAAATTTAGTTACCATACTCCTCCGAAACGGCTTGACCGATTTTCATGAATTTTTATATGTATATTCAGTAGGTCTGAGAATCGGCTACTATCTATTTCTTTTTTTGGGATTTTTTTTATGGCCTAACGTTTTCGGAGCCAGCTAGTGTTAAAATAAAATAAAGAAGACATTTTATTTTTTTAGTCTATCGAAAAATATTGATGACACATTTTTGATGAAAAAATAAAAATATACCTACCTACAGTTTTTGAAATTTGAGAATTTGAAATTTATCGCCGTAAGTATTGTATACACTCTATCTAAGTGACTGCACATAAACATGTTCTAGTGCCTACACATTTTACACTGAAATCATTAAAACTTTAATATTTAAACCAATTCTTTTTAAAAAGGAAAAGGTTATTTTACCTTTGTAAATGTATTTAGAGATATCATCGTCGAGTAATTCATCGCAGCCAAACTGCAAGGTTTTTGTGACCTTAAATTACAAAAATAATAAAAATGTTGGTTTTACAAATTGAAATCCAAATAGCGGTAATTAATTGCATTATTTACAATTGTTTACAATTATAATTATCAATTATTACAATTGTTTTTCAAATGGTATTTGTAAAGAAATCGTCATCGGCAGTAATACTTAAAGTGAGATTAAAAGAAAAAAAAATTGAAAAATATTAAATAAAAAAAATCACCTAAAATTTCGATAATCAAAAATAATTACCTCATTATAATAATGCAAAGATTAGTCCTATACCGTGAGTCACCCTTGAGCCAGGGATTCTTATAAGCACTATCTGCTATACACGTGCTCTGTGAATAATATTACATACCTAAATAAAATAATGATAAGTAATCAATTTGCACAACTTTTCTTAATTATGACACTTATTAGACTTAAAAAATATGTTTTTTCAAGCAAACCGTTCCGTGATAGCGCAGTTTTGCAAATGGAAAGTTAGCAAAGTTATGACTATACTTAGCAATAGTAATAATAAATTATTATAATTACGTGCTTAGAGCATGCGGTTACCTATTATAAGTTCAACAATATTTCCGCCGAATTTCATTTGACAGAAAACTTTTCGACTATTTTCGTTACGACTTTTTTAACTTCGTCGAAATCAAGTTTGTCATTGAATCAATTGACCAATTATTAATTTGATTTTTTACGTTACTCCGACGTTTCATTGAGTCGAAGAACTTTTTACCGAAGTTATGCTTGGTCGAAATGATATTTGCTCGAAGTATTATGTGTCCGAAAAATAACTAAACCACTGTGATTCGCTATATTTACATTTCACCGAACGCCTTGAAAAATTTTGAGCTTACTAATATTTCCCATCTCTCGTTCAAGTAAGAAAGCAAACAAGCTTTCCTGCAGCAAGCAAGCAAACCTACAGGATGCAAGAAAACCTTCTGCGAGGGGCTGCGCCCCTGCGCCACCTGCTCATACAGGCAAGCATTCAGCATGCAAACAAGCATCCAGCATGCAAGCAAGCGTGCAGCATACAAGCACAACTGCAATAAATATGTATGCAAAATAACTACCAACTCCCAACACTCATTTTTTATTGTAGTACCACAGAGGTAGTAGTAGTCGAATTACCTACAAAAACATAGTTGTGGCCAAGTAATATCCAGCAAAATGTTGTTTTCATGAAGTGAAAGTATGGCAAACAAATCATCTGGCAAATGAAAAAGTTCAAAAGAGACTTCGGCCAACAGTAAATAGTAATTTTGAAAATCAATGAAACGTAGATCGGAAAAATGATATACTGATGTCAAATAATATTTCGATAATTTTGAATTAAGGCAAACAGTTAATATAGCAAAAAAGACGTTGATCATCCGTTTTCGGTCAAATGAAATTCGGTGAAGTAAATTTAGGACAAATAATTGGTTCCCCAAGCGTGCTCTTCGATTACCAGTCTTACCGAAGTACACAGCATTTCACTGCAGTAACACAGTATAAATATGGTAAACATAACAACTGCGACTGCTGCCAGATTACTAGCCATGTATCCTGCTCCAGTAGACACCTGGGAAACAATGGAAATGAAAAAAAAAATACATTCATCATCATCTTCATTATAGCCGAGTCCATTGCCTTAATTGATTATAACCTTCCCCTTCCTGCTCAGGAGCACGCATGCCGGTCTTCGGAGTCACGTACAAAGAAATTTAGTGCCTCGTTTCTTTGTCGTACTTCCAGAACTTGTAATTCTTTGCCAGCACATGTGTTCCCTCCTTCCTATAACATGGGGTCCTTCAAGAGAGGCGTGAAAAAGCACGTTTTGGGCCAGCAAGATGCAATGTTTATTCTGCACTAGCTGTCTTCGCATATGGACTCTCCTTACCGCTTCACATCAGGTGGTGTTGGATTGATTGCCGTGCTTTGTAAAAAAAAATTAAAGACGACTGAGTAGCTTGATAGCGTTGTGGCTTGAGCACTCTAGTTTCGTATACAAAAACTATGCAACTTTCGCCATGGTCGATCCTTTTTTTCTCGTTGGAAAACCTTTTATAGGTACCCAGGAGCGAAAACTAAACTTTTCGCAATCCCTGTCATGCTCCGAAGACTCTATGGCTAAAGTCCGCTATCGAGCCCACCGGGGATAGAGAGCACGCGCGAGACCAAATGGTGCTTCCCCTACGCGGGGACGCCTGGCGCGGGTGACTATCACCCGCCGTCCCCAAGCCATGGCCGATCCTGGATGGGTCCATCAAAATTTGTAATCTCGTGCTCCTCCGTGCTTCGAAAGGCGAGTTACGCCGTAAGTCCCAGTTGTTACTGCAACCGCTTTAACCCACATACCCCATTGGGCCAGCCTGTTGTTGTCATAGCCCAAGCTTCTCATGTGTTTCTCCCATGGAAGGCCTTTGCTCAATAGTGGGACCTTTATAGGTGATGATGATGCTGATAGACGGCAGTCTAGTGGAGTGGTCAGTAGAGTGAGGTGATTCCTATCGCGGGGTGACTCCTTAATAGGCCGTGATTTATCATGCTTTTCTATAATTGATACAAAAAGCTAAAAAGTGCTTCGAGCGTTTATGAGCTATTTACTGTTTTATTGCCATATTAAACCTAGCCTCAAATTTCGAAAAATCTGTGACATAAGCTAGGACAAAGGAATCACTTGTCGCAATCTTCATAATATCAACTTATGATGTTCAGTGATGATATCAAAGACGGAGATCTTTGATATCATCGACTCGATCATCGATTTTCAAACGGAGAAATTTTGTGCAGCCTGTTTTCTTTGGGTCAACGCTACCCTGACCAAGACACTTGACTCTCTAGTAGGCAGCCGCCCTACACAGCGCTTACGTGGTCGTATTGATTTATGACCTTTTGGGTCTTCCGTTCTGTATTCAACAAGTTATGAAATTCGTTCTCCCACGGATATACTCTTCTCATAGGTCAACATCTAACTTTACCTTTAAACAACTTTGTAATCAATTTGACTTATTAGATGAACATTTTAATGATTATGATTACAGTGAAACTCCTCGTGGTCTCTGAGATAAGTCTGAGCATTTATTTCTGAGCCCACGAGGACATTTACGATTCCATTAATGTAATCAAATATGACTTCCTGACTGTAGTTCTTCGTTCTTTGGACAGTACGGTTGCATATGAATTATTCAATATAATAAACCAAGCATTATCAGTACGTGTAGCTAATGAATTGTATAGCAGACATTATACCGTACAAATGTTAACTATAGAATGATAATACTCACTCTTGCCGCGAGAGCGAAGAAGCATATAATTAGGGTTGCGAACAGCAAATTGATAAAAGTCATTTTGTTGAAAGCAGCATTCAGTTGGTGAGTTAATCTGAATTAAAGATTTATGAGTTTGAATTAATTCATAACTTAAGAGAGCATTTACATTGCACTTTATACTGTGCTTACATTCGGGATATTACGTTCAAAACCCCTACTATTAGAATATAACAGTAGGGGGCTTCGATCGTAGGAAGCGTCAATGAAAGATGGCAGATCGATATAATATCTGCCCGCAATAAAGTATACTTCTACCCGCAGATTCAGCAGTCTACCCGTGATCATGGCGCATGCAACTGCGCCGAAATATCGGGAACTCGTTACAAACAAATTACATGGTAAATATCGCGAATATAATTCTAAGTCTAATAACATTAACATTTTATATTAATCATGAAATTGCTCTTCTAATTTATAAAGTGTTAAAAAAACTGTATTTAGATTTACTTGTAAGTATCATAGAAACTCAAAAAGGGCGTTTTTGTGTCACAGTAATGAAAGTAATGAAAATTAAATTCCCACACCGCCCCTACTAAACTGCTAAATATGTCGTCAAATAACTATTATCACTTTATTTTATCATAATTTCATGTTTAGACCTGCGAACACCATTAACTTTGAATTGAAGAGACATACTATCATCAGCGCTAAATTCCACAACACAATGTATTGGTTTTGCCAAGTAAAATTTCCCTTTATTCACTATCAATAAACTAGGTAACAACTTACAGAATTACGCTTTGATGTCGTCTCACAAAGTCTCTCAATGTGGGCTCTTCAAAGCCAGAAATTCGTTCATTGACTCTGCTTCTCTTAGGAGGCTTTATTAGACTCAAATCCTCTTGTAGTAATACGAATTGATTACAAAGATGGGCACAAATTGTTATAAGAAGCAAATCAGGACCTAAATACATGTAGACTATACATAATACTGTAATAAATAGAGATAATAAAAATTTCAATTTATTCTTTCCAAATAATTATGCCATCAATTCAACTGACATTGAAATGGTCGTAGTAAATAAAGAAAAAACGAGCAATAAATTTCAATTCGACATTTTAGATATACAGTAGATTAAAAGCTTAAAAAATGAAGATATAAATCTATTAATAGTAAAGACACAAGAACAAAAATTAATTCGTAAACTTACAGGTATATACTTGAAACACGTAAACTGGTATATATATCCACCAATTTGTGACACTGAAAGGATAAACGCTCTCCAAAGGCAGCTGCAGATCATGGTCCTGCTGTAGAACCAAATGTCTGAACAGTGTCTCCATGATGGGGAACAGCATATTCTGCCATGCTGCTGTCATGCTGAGCTTGTCATATACTAGAAAATAGCATGATAATATTGGGCTGTTATTAATACTGGGGAGCTCGATGGCGTGGTGGGTTATGCGCTTTGATTTTGCTTAAGAAACAAAGAAAATCTCTCAATGGATGATTCCGGGAGGATCTATGGAGGACTATTATCAACACTTGTAATCTCGGCCTTTGATCCAGGTTTTAGTTGCAACTATTTTAATCACCAATCTGTATTCGGACAGTGTACTTCAATCATGTAACCAAACAAATTATCTATGAAACAAGGGTCATCATCATCATCATCATAATCATCATCGTCATCACTAGCCTGTGTGTGTCCCACTGCTGGGCACAGGCCTTCCTACATGGGAGAAAAACATGAGGAGTTTGGACCTTAGTCCCGCCACGTTGGTCTAATGTGGGTTGGTGGGTTAAATTAAAATGGGTGCAGAAACGACTGGGAATAACTCTAACCTTGACGCCGTAACTTAGCTAGAATTTGTTATTAAATTCTTAAGCCTAACTAATATTACAAATGTCAAAGTGAGTTTGTTTGTTTGTTACGCTTTCACACCTCAAACACCAAACCGATTTAGATGGATTTTTTATGGAAATAGTATATAACATACTTTTTGGAGCGATACCTGACAACCACACGGGCGGACCCGCGAGCAAAACCTAGAGTAAAAAAACAAAACACAACTTACTTCTTTGCATAAGCATCACTCGTTTTAATGAAGAATTCCTTATCTTTATTTGATTTTCAGTGAGGCCTGAAGTCCTCCAATTTGCTCCTAATTGATCTATCACAGCTTTTATCTGAGATTTGTATTTCGTTAAAATACTTCCTTTTACAAGCACTAAAAACAATGGAAATTAGCCTGTAATGTCTACGGAGTCAATAAAATATGCTTTTAGTGTGATTACTAGGTAAGGTAGTATAAGCCGTACACGTCTGTACTCGCTGGCAGTTTGCGCACGAATACCGGACGCAGCGCGCTGGCGCATACACTATCGCATTACCCTCATTGACATTGTATGCCAGTGATGATAATGACGATTCTCTTGTGGGAAATCATCAATGATGGTTGAATCATTAAGAGCGTTGTCGTCGCATGGCTTTTCATACAAAATGTCAAGTCGAAAATTGGGAAACGACTAAGTAGATTCTAACAAAACTCACCATGCATAAGCAAGTCCAACTCCTCAAAAAAAAATCTGAAGATTTTTCGAAAATTCTTATAATTGGCCCTTTTAATTTAATATGGAAAGTCAAAAAATGTTACGACTGAACTATTATACAATTTTATAAAAAAAACCTTATTAAAATTGGTTTATTCGTTTCCAATGTGACTTGAGAGTTTGTTTGAAAAACAAAGAAATATAAATGCCCTTTATATGAGTAATATACAGTATGGTGCCGTCAATACGACAGTAAATTAAAACATGGACTACATTAGTTCATAGAAATGTTTTATTACTTTCAAATACATCTTATTCATTTAATAATTTCATGACATTTGTATGCAATAACATAAATTTGCCTGCATTGTTAGCTGATAGTCATCAAACGCTTAAACTGTCTTCATAAATAAAGCTAAGAACCATCCTGACCACGTCAGGCATCAAACAAAAATCTGAATCCAAATCGGTCTATTCCTTTAGGAGCTAAGATGCCACAGACAGATACACATACAGGCACGTCAAATTTGTTACGCCCCTCTTTTTGCGTCGGGTGT
Organism: Nymphula nitidulata; assembly: GCA_947347705.1. Classification (NCBI taxonomy): domain Eukaryota; kingdom Metazoa; phylum Arthropoda; class Insecta; order Lepidoptera; family Crambidae; genus Nymphula; species Nymphula nitidulata. Next base: position 17,004,189 of record OX374631.1, read on the forward strand.
TAAAAGTGGAGTATGATGGATGACGGATTGCATTAACTTCAAATCTAATTACTATCCCCTAAGCTTTTAAAAATTTGGAATGATCAAAATAACGACATGCAATAAAGACATAACGTCGTTGGGCGTGCAAGACCGCGTAAGAGCAGTTTGCAATTCCGCATATTTACAAAAGTCGTAAAATTGAAATATCGCTCCAGCGGGTTCTTAGCACTGATTCGCCTATACTCGATTTACATTAAACAATACCCAGAGAAATCCCAAACAAGTTCAGTCAAAGGCATGTGTAAAAATATCCAAGATACTTTTAACTTTTTTCTTCCTCCTGTGAAATAAAGAGAAATCTGGTACGCGGTAATGCAAACTGCTCTTATGCGGTCTTGCACGCCCACCGACGATAAAAAATAAACAATACATTATATCCCTACCTTGAACTATAACAAAACAAACAGGTATTACATCTGCTTCTTTAAACAGATTATCTCCATCCAACACTATCCTCACAATATAAGCGACCATGCTTATAAGTTGTAATACCATACAAACTACCATGAAAATACCACTTAACAGCGCCTTCAATGATTTTTTATCTGTATTGAAGGTGATATGGCAACTTTTTAAATAATCCAAGCATAAAGTCAAAGTTTTCGTGTATTCTTCTGGAGCTGTGTTACTGTTGTGTTCTTCCATTTTGTAAAATACTGAAACCAGAATATCATAAGTACAGTCGACAGCACATCAACCGTAGCAGTTTGACCTTGAGACCGCTCTTATTGTGTTTGTTCGAGAGGCGGTTTTCGTAGTGCAACTGTTTCATTTGATGTGCTGATAATATCAATCATAGATAATATTAATTGCCAGGTCTTGAGGTCAAACTGTTATGCTTGATGTGCTATCGACTGTACATCCCAGAGTACAGTTTACAGGGACTACCTACTTAATAAGTTAGAAAATTTTAAGGATGGAGCGACGAGGTATATTATATTTTTCCATAGATAAAAAAATCTTTGTTAGATACTTATTTGAATTTAAATGCACATCTGCTCCACCAACTAGAAGTCAACTTAAATTTAAAAAATCGCGTAAATATCTAATATTATTATTTCTCTCTCCAGGCTCGAGCACGGTGGCGTAATAGTTGTTTCGATACGAAAACAAAGCAACTTTCGCTATTGTCGATCCTGGGATGGGTCAATCAAAGTTTGCAATATCGAGCTCCTCCGTGCTTCGGAAGGCACGTTAAGCCGTTGGTCCCGGTTGTTTCTGCAACCGTTTTAACCCACCAACCCGCATTGGGCCAGCGGCAGCGTTGTGGTGTTATGGCCCAAACTCCTCATGTGTTTCTACCATGTAGGAAGGCCTGTGCCCAGCAGTGGGACGTAAATAGGCTGGTGATAATAATAATAATAATTATTTCTCTGAATGTCACAATTTTTGCTATATTTATTTGTTTATACGTGGCAATCTTATTGATATAACAAAACTCTAGCCGAAATCGTACGAAGAACTGACTCACATGTTACTCATGAACTTATTCTAACAGGTCTCGAGAGTCATATACTCATTGGACAGGGAAATTCAAAGTTTTATAAAAGTAAAAAAAAACCTTCTAAAGATTATATCGCCTGCTTGAATAAATGACTTCTTCTATTCTTAATTTTTGATTTTAACATTATTATAAATGTTTTAAAAAACTACTTAAGACTTCTTCTACTTTTTTAATTTTGCATAGTGTAATCAATTTTGATAGTAATAATAATTCTCCCAAGCATAGGCACAGGAACAGTTTAAGGTTTTGTTATGAAACTTAAAGGCAAATATCAAATAATTGAGAAAACATAAAAATAAAATACATATATTACAATGCAACAAACCGCTATATGAAAATCTTATAGGATTGTTACGTTTCCTTCAAGATGACAATCTGATACATATGGCACAACCCGTAACAGATATTCAAATGCCAGCTTGAAGCTGAGAAAAACAATGATATAAAATAATAATAACATTCATACACTCACACCTATTACCTACCTCAAAGTAAGCATCATTAAGAGCTTGTGTTATGGATGCTAGATAACGGAGAAATAACGATAATAATATGTATATAAATATTAGAAATATACTAAATAAACATATAAACATCCATGACTCGTAAACAAATGCTCGTACTCATCATACAAACATTTGCTCCTACCGGGTACAGACCACTTGGCCAGCCGGTGGTCAAAATAAACTAAAATTTCTGCAAATTAAATTTTAATCAAACTTTGGAAAAAAAAAGAAATATAACTGCTTTGTGTCTGCAATATTTAAAATAAATATATGCGCAAATTTTAAATGAAAAGCAATAAATTTACCAACAATGGAGACAGTATTTCAATCAACTTGGAAACAACGAAATCTGTTGACTGCATGAAACAGATTTAACATACCGCATATAAAGGCAGAACATCAAAGAGTTTTCTACAAAGTATAGATTTTTTTTAAAACACGTACAAAATGCAAATTTCACGCTGTTAAAAGAACTTAAATTATTGGCAATAACAGGGCATTTCATGAATTATTTGATGTTGAATATATTAAGCAGTGTTTTGTGTTTTCTTTTTCTTTGAAGGCTTAGATTTTTTTTTGTTATTACTTTATGGTTACTCTGACAACCTTACCCGTAACGGGAACATAAAGATGAAAAATTCTTTTTTTAACAGTGATTTGCAGCAGCTTTCGTTCCTAAAAAACACCACTCTACCATATAGGCTCTTACTTTTCCTGATTACTGATAAAGAATTTATTTTATCGATAGATTCATTTGATGATCTCTTTTTACCTAAACATGCATGGGACATGTTCACGGCTGTGCCACTTTACGGGCTTTGATTGGTCATAGCAATTTTGACAGACACTTTTGCTGAGCGAAGACAGAACAGCCGCTCATGTGCTGCTAGAATGCATAGGTGTGGATAACTACCGGGCAGACTACCTAGGAAGTTTGGGTAGCTTTCGGGAGGTATTCGACAACTTTAAGGTTCCAGGAGGTGTTGGGATGGTTTGAATAATTCAGCTCAACATCCTCTAATGCAAAATAGGCGCAACAAACGGGGATTCCCGATTTTTGCGGGGCCTACTCATGATCCTTTAACTATAAAAAAGTTACCGAAATGATGGCTGAAACGTTAATCCAAAAAAAATATATTTCTCTAATGTATACTCCACTGGACATCCAAGTAATCCAAAGTATATACCGTAAAGTTTTTTTTTTTTTTTTTTTTATACAAAGCACGGCAATTGACCCAACACCACCTGATGTGAAGCGGTAAGGAGAGTCCATATGCGAAGACAGCTAGTGCAGAAACGGACAATGCACTAGCTGCCTCCACCTTGCCGGCCCAAAAGGTGCTTTTTCACGCCTCTCTTGAAGGACCCCATGTTATAGGAAGGAGGAAACACATGCGCTGGCAAAGAATTCCAAGTTCTGGAAGTACGACAAAGAAACGAAGAACTAAATTCCTTTGTGCGTGATGTTGAGGTGGAGACAGTAAATGGATGACTCCGAAGACCAGCACGCGTGCTCCTGAGCAGAAAGGGGGAAGGTGGGATAAGGTCGAAAAGCTCTTCAGAGCACTCTCCGTGATAAAGCCGATAAAAGGCGCTAAGCGACGCAATGTCTCGACGCAATTGTAGAGGCTCAAGTTTGTTCGTGACCTCTACATCGCCAATGATACGGACAGCACGACGCTGCAATCTGTCCAGGGCATCGAGGAGGTACTTGGCGGAGCCATCCCATAAGTGCGAGCAATATTCCACGCAAGACCGGACCTGAGTTTTGTACAGCAGGCATAGCTGGTCAGGCGTGAAAAATCGACGCACCTTGTTCAGGACACCGAGCTTCCGTGAGGCTGTTTTTATCACGGTTTCGATGTAGTTTCTAGAATTGAGATCGCAGCATATCTCCATACCGAGCAAGTTCAAGGAGGCCTGTGCCGAAAGAGTAGTGCCCTGAAGAGAGGGAAGGGGAAGGAACGGCGACATTTAGGCTGTAAACGCACACACCTGTGTTTTCTTAGCATTGAACTCAACAAGATTGTTAGATCCCCATTCAGATACGAGGTTCAACACCCTGTTGAGCTCAATAGTAAGATTCTCCCTCTCTTTCTCGGTTTCAGCGCGCCCAGCCCCTGGGCGACCGTAATATCCCCCATGCACTGTACTGTCATCCGCATAACAATGAATGCTTCCTAATGGAAGCATATCATTGATATGAAGAAGAAAGAGTGTGGGGGATAAAACAGAGCCTTGTGGTACACCAGCATTCACAGACATGAACCGCGAAGCGCATCCATCTGCGAGGACGCGTATTCTCCGCTCATGTAGGAAGCCGGCGATCCAGTTGCAGAGCTGATCGGGCAGACCGTATGCCGGGAGCTTGGAGAGAAGAGCCTTGTGCCAGACCCGATCAAAAGCTTTGGCAATGTCAAGGCTAACAGCCAGTGACTCACCACGTTTATCAATAGCTTCACCCCAGACATGCATCAAGTACGCTAGAAGATCACCCATTGACCGTTTCGGCCGAAACCCGTACTGTCGATCATTAATTAATGAGTGACCTTCTAGGTATCGGATCAGCTGGTTATTTATGATCCGCTCCATGACCTTGCAAAGAACTGAGGTGACAGCTATTGGGCGGTAGTTTGCTGGGTCTGATCGGTCTCCCTTTTTGGGGACCGGTTGCACATTGGCCTCTCTCCAAGATTCAGGCACACACCCAGAAGAGAGAGAAAGGCGGTATAGCCGGGTTAAGATGGGAGACAACTCCGCTGCGCATTTATTTAGTACTATCGCTGGGATGCCATCAGGTCCACTAGCTTTCCGGACGTCGATTGACTGCAGCTCCGCACGTACATCACATTGCCTGATACGGATATTAGGCATTGTGTGGCCACAGTGGGAGAGTGTTGGTGGCTGTGAGTTGCAGTCATCGATTCGGGAATGAGCAGCAAAGAGTTTTACCAAAAGATCGGCTTTCTCTTGCGGCTTGTGAGCTAGCGAGCCGTCAGAACATCTCAACGGGGGCAGCGAGGGTTGACAGAAGTTGGACTGCACGGCTTTGGCCAGACGCCAATAGCTACGGCTTCCCGTAAGATGCGTGAGTAGTTCTTGGCCAACTCGTGCAACGCGCTGTGCATCCGCTCTGATGAATGCCCTCTTGCAGGACTTGGTGGCGTTGTTATAAGCTGCTTTCAGCGAGTCAATGTTAGGATCTCCGCAAGCTCGACCCCTGATCCAAGCGCGGTATGCTGACTGTCTGTTCTCAACAGCTATGGCACACTCCCGGTTGAACCAGAGGTTACGCCTACCCCTACTGATGAGATCGGAGTGAGGGATATAGTACTCCATCCCTAACATGATCTCATCAGCAACAGCAGTAGCGCTAGCGCTCGGGTCCAGCTCACTGAAGCAGCGCTGCCTCCAAGGGACAGATGCGAAGTAATCCCGCATACCGTCCCAATCTGCCGACGCATAGTGCCAGATGCGGCGTTTGGCAACCATAGGTACCGGTGGCGACGCCCGTGGCACCCCAGCGGATACCAGGCAGTGATCCGATGTTCCCAAAGGAGCACGAACCTCTAGCCGATATCCGTCCGGACGAGACGTCAGCAGAAGGTCCAACAATGAGGGCGCGTGACCGACAATGTCTGGAATCCTGGTGGGCTGGTTTACCAGTTGTGTCAGGTCGTGCGTGAGAGCGAAAGCGTAGGCAGTTCTACCAGCATGGTCAGTTTTAGAGGAACTTAACCACGACTCGTGGTGAGCATTGAAGTCCCCTAAAAACACCAATTCCGCGGTTGGATACTGCTCCAGCGCAACATCTGCCACCCGACTAAGATGTTCGAAAAGTCGAGTTGTCTTCATGTCACCGCTGTGAGATCTATAGAGGCACACGTAGACACGGCTATGTGTGCCCAGGTCCACATGCACCCCAAGAATCGAGTAGGAAGGGTCCTCCAAGCAGCGCAGACGGCGACAGCAAACATCCGCCCGGACAAACAAGCATACCCCGGCCTTCGCTTTGAAGGACTCCTCAAGAGCGTAGCCGGGGTAATCCAAGTAGCTAGTGTCAGCCGGGCGAAGAATTTGCGTCTCCGTCAAAAACAGCATAGCCGGTCGAGCCGTCTCGAGATGTTGGTGGACGGCATTGAGGTTAGCATGGAGCCCACGGATGTTAGTGAGCCCGACCTCAAACAGCGTGGTTGTGGTGGGGGTGTGCACCGCTGATCGACCGTTCATGTTCTTGAGCGCTGCCATAGAAGGTGATGTAAGGAGGAGAGGCGTGAATTGAGGGAACGTTGCCGCGATATAGACGGTCAAAGCGTGAGGCCTGTTTCCCCAGTTAACAGCCGACAGAAGAGAAGCGCTGACCCGCCGAACGGAAGGGCAGCGTTTTGGTGAAACAATAATTTTATCACTTAATACCTTTTTTTATGTCAAGGGTGGAACAAAAGCATACGGCTTGCCGGAGGGTAAGCGGTTACCGTAGCCATTAGACGCTCGTAGCCTAGTGGACACTACTAGGCGTTGCCTATCGTATATAAATGAAGAGAGAGCTTCACAAGGGTTGCAATGAGGGCCAGCGACAGCAACTGATGATCGCTCTAAAACTAAATCGCTTAGATGTTGGTACCTTCCAAAGCATATTAGCCGAACCCCTATCTGGTTTCGCTAAATTACTCTGCGACATGGTGAGACATCGCTAGTTGTCAATGTACTCTTGACATTCCTGTAAATATTTTTTTTTAAATTTAGTTTATCATATCTATAATTAGGTTAAAACTATTGTAGTAGCAATAAGTATAAGTTTACAGGACTGACATGTCTTAAAAGACCAAAGTCCTTAAATTAAATAAAGAGAAAAAAAAGAGGCGTGAAAAAGGACCTTTTAGGTGGAGTCGGATGGAGCAGTGTCTAAACTGCTCTAGCTGTCTTCGCATATGGACTCTTCCTACCGCTTCACATCAGGTGGTGTTGAGTCATTTTTCGAGCTTTCAATAAAAAAATATACTTTCTCAATGAGCTCCGGCGACATTGCTGTACCACGACACTACAAAGAAGTGTAATTTAGCTATGCTATTTCAGTCCGGAGCTCGACATTCGAGTGGTAGACACCACTACGCCCGACCCCTATTCATCGTCACCAGCCTATATACTTCCTGCTGGGCACAGGCCTTCCTACATAGGAAAAACTTAAGGGAAGTTTGGATCTTACCATCACCACGTTGGTGGGCTAGAGCGGTTGCAGCAACAACCGGGCCCAACGGCTAAACGTGCCTTCCCAAGCATGAAATAACAAATTATGATTGACCCTGGGATCGACCATGGCGAAAGTTACTTTATATAAGGTTGGGGAAAAAGTTTCTTCGCATTTTTTAAGAAAATTCAAAACATTTTTTAATATAGTTTATTCACATTTAACTAAAGTATGAAGGTACCATTTTGTTCGATAACTTTTTGCCATCTTGTAGGTAGGGACATGATCCCATTGCTATAGAAATTTTGGGGCTTCTGATCAAAATACCGCGACAAGTGGTTTTGGCAGTCCTCTCGTGATGTTAACCTGACACTGCCTAGAGAATTCTGAAGAGAGCGAAACAGGTGGAAATCTGAAGGTGCAAGGTCAGGACTATACGGCGGATGCATTAACACCTCCCAGCCAAACTCTCTTAATTTTTGCTGAGTGGCTAAAGATGTGTGAGGTCTAGCGTTATCATGATGAAAAACCACACCCCTTCTGTTGATTAATTCCGGCCGCTTTCTCTCAACTTCTTGCTTTAATGTCATCAGTTGTTCGCAGTAGAGTACAGAATCGAAGCTCATAATGAATAATGCCCTTCCAATCCTACCACACACACAGCATCACCTTGTTGCAAGTTAACCCAGGTTTCGCCACAGTCTGTGAAGCCTGACCGGCCTTTGACTACGACCTTTTTCGCACGTTCTTGTCGTACGTGATCCACTTTTCATCATCAGTTATCAGCTTCTTCAAAAATGGTTCGGTTTCATTACGTCGTAATAAAGAATCACAAATGAGTTCGTTAGGTTTCTTTCAGTGAGCGTGGGGTACCCAAGTATCGAGCTTTTTTGTGTACAAATTTTTTTTTAAATGCGCCAAAACTGTTTAGTGGTCAATTCCCAGTTCTTCAGCTACGTCGTAACTACTGATATGCCGATCTTGCTCCAGTTTTTCAAAAATGGCATCAAATTTATCCGTAATAGGGCGACCAGAGCGACGTGATCTTTGACATCAAAATTTCCGGATTGAAAACGCTTAAACCAAATTTGTGCTACTCTGACAGACACTGCACTAGGTCCATAAACATCGCAAATTTTTTCGCGGCTTGCGTTGCATTTTTATCTTTTTTGTAGTAAAATTTTAAAATGTATCGAATTTCTTTATTAGATTCACTCATCTTGACAGTACGAAAAACAAATGAAAAACACACATTTTCCTAATTTGAATTTGGAATTATCTTTTTTAAAATCTATACTTTTAATGGTACCAAAACCAGCCAGATACAAATAGTATAGCCAAAGAGATTTTATTACAAGTTCAGACATACTATAATGCGAAAAGACTTTTTCCCCAACCTATTATATATACATATTATTTCTTATCCTTATTTCTCCGTTATCTAGCATCCATAACACAAGCTCTTAATGATACTTACTTTGAGCTAGATAATAGGTGTGAGTGTATGAATATTATTATTATTTTATATCAGCGGTCGATCAGCGGTGCACACCCCCACCACAACCACGCTGTTTGAGGTCGGGCTCACTAACATCCGTGGGCTCCATGCTAACCTCAATGCCGTCCACCAACATCTCGAGACGGCTCGACCGGCTATGCTGTTTTTGACGGAGACGCAAATACTTCGCCCGGCTGACACTAGCTACTTGGATTACCCCGGCTACGCTCTTGAGGAGTCCTTCAAAGCGAAGGCCGGGGTATGCTTGTTTGTCCGGGCGGATGTTTGCTGTCGCCGTCTGCGCTGCTTGGAGGACCCTTCCTACTCGATTCTTGGGGTGCATGTGGACCTGGGCACACATAGCCGTGTCTACGTGTGCCTGTATAGATCCCACAGCGGTGACATGGAGACAACTCGACTTTTCGAACATCTTAGTCGGGTGGCAGATGTTGCGCTGGAGCAGTATCCAACCGCGGAATTGGTGTTTTTAGGGGACTTTAATGCTCACCACGAGTCGTGGTTAAGTTCCTCTAAAACTGACCATGCTGGTAGAACTGCCCATGCTTTCGCTCTCACGCACGACCTGACACAACTGGTAAACCAGCCCACCAGGATTCCAGACATTGTCGGTCACGCGCCCTCATTGTTGGACCTTCTGCTGACGTCTCGTCCGGACGGATATCGGCTAGAGGTTCGTGCTCCTTTGGGAACATCGGATCACTGCCTGATATCCGCTGGGGTGCCACGGGCGTCGCCACCGGTACCTATGGTTGCCAAACGCCGCATCTGGCACTATGCGTCGGCAGATTGGGATGGTATGCGGGATTACTTCGCATCTGTCCCTTGGAGGCAGCGCTGCTTCAGTGAGCTGGACCCGAGTGCTAGCGCTACTGCTGTTGCTGATGAGATCATGTTAGGGATGGAGTACTATATCCCTCACTCCGATCTCATCAGTAGGGGTAGGCGTAACCTCTGGTTCAACCGGGAGTGTGCCATAGCTGTTGAGAACAGACAGTCGGCATACCGCGCTTGGATCAGGGGTCGAGCTTGCGGAGATCCTAACATTGACTCGCTGAAAGCAGCTTATAACAACGCCACCAAGTCCTGCAAGAGGGCATTCATCAGAGCGGATGCACAGCGCGTTGCACGAGTTGGCCAAGAACTACTCACGTATCCTACGGGAAGCCGTAGCTACTGGCGTCTGGCCAAAGCCGTGCAGTCCAACTTCTGTCAACCCTCGCTGCCCCCGTTGAGATGTTCTGACGGCTCGCTAGCTCACAAGCCGCAAGAGAAAGCCGATCTTTTGGTAAAACTCTTTGCTGCTCATTCCCGAATCGATGACTGCAACTCACAGCCACCAACACTCTCCCACTGTGGCCACACAATGCCTAATATCCGTATCAGGCAATGTGATGTACGTGCGGAGCTGCAGTCAATCGACGTCCGGAAAGCTAGTGGACCTGATGGCATCCCAGCGATAGTACTAAATAAATGCGCAGCGGAGTTGTCTCCCATCTTAACCCGGCTATACCGCCTTTCTCTCTCTTCTGGGTGTGTGCCTGAATCTTGGAGAGAGGCTAATGTGCAACCGGTCCCCAAAAAGGGAGACCGATCAGACCCAGCAAACTACCGCCCAATAGCTGTCACCTCAGTTCTTTGCAAGGTCATGGAGCGGATCATAAATAACCAGCTGATCCGATACCTAGAAGGTCACTCATTAATTAATGATCGACAGTACGGGTTTCGGCCGAAACGGTCAACGGGTGATCTTCTAGCGTACTTAATGCATGTCTGGGGTGAAGCTATTGATAAACGTGGTGAGTCACTGGCTGTTAGCCTTGACATTGCCAAAGCTTTTGATCGGGTCTGGCACAAGGCTCTTCTCTCCAAGCTCCCGGCATACGGTCTGCCCGATCAGCTCTGCAACTGGATCGCCGGCTTCCTACATGAGCGGAGAATACGCGTCCTCGCAGATGGATGCGCTTCGCGGTTCATGTCTGTGAATGCTGGTGTACCACAAGGCTCTGTTTTATCCCCCACACTCTTTCTTCTTCATATCAATGATATGCTTCCATTAGGAAGCATTCATTGTTATGCGGATGACAGTACAGTGCATGGGGGATATTACGGTCGCCCAGGGGCTGGGCGCGCTGAAACCGAGAAAGAGAGGGAGAATCTTTCTATTGAGCTCAACAGGGTGTTGAACCTCGTATCTGAATGGGGATCTAACAATCTTGTTGAGTTCAATGCTAAGAAAACACAGGTGTGTGCGTTTACAGCCAAAATGTCGCCGTTCCTTCCCCTTCCCTCTCTTCAGGGTACTACTCTTTCGGCACAGGCCTCCTTGAACTTACTCGGTATGGAGATATGCTGCGATCTCAATTCTAGAAACTACATCGAAACCGTGATAAAAACAGCCTCACGGAAGCTCGGTGTCCTGAACAAGGTGCGTCGATTTTTCACGCCTGACCAGCTATGCCTGCTGTACAAAACTCAGGTCCGGTCTTGCGTGGAATATTGCTCGCACTTATGGGATGGCTCCGCCAAGTACCTCCTCGATGCACTGGACAGATTGCAGCGTCGTGCTGTCCGTATCATTGGCGATGTAGAGGTCACGAACAAACTTGAGCCTCTACAATTGCGTCGGGACATTGCGTCGCTTAGCGCCTTTTATCGGCTTTATCACGGAGAGTGCTCTGAAGAGCTTTTCGACCTTATCCCACCTTCCCCCTTTCTGCTCAGGAGCACGCGTGCTGGTCTTCGGAGTCATCCATTTACTGTCTCCACCTCAACATCACGCACAAAGAAATTTAGTTCTTCGTTTCTTTGTCGTACTTCCAGAACTTGGAATTCTTTGCCAGCGCATGTGTTTCCTCCTTCCTATAACATGGGGTCCTTCAAGAGAGGCGTGAAAAAGCACCTTTTGGGCCGGCAAGGTGGAGGCAGCTAGTGCATTGTCCGTTTCTGCACTAGCTGTCTTCGCATATGGACTCTCCTTACCGCTTCACATCAGGTGGTGTTGGGTCAATTGCCGTGCTTTGTATAAAAAAAAAAAAAAAAATCATTATTTTTCTCAGCTTCAAGCTGGTATTTGAATATCTGTTCCGGTTCCGGTGCCGGTATTTGAATATAATGCGAAAAGACTTTTTCCCCAACCTATTATGTCAATGGTTGCTTTGCTTCCGTAATTGAAACCAGAGCACTTAAACCACAATGCCACTGAGCTCTATAAATCTGACTCAAATGTCATAAAACGGGTTTCTTTCGGGTTCCATGTTGCAGATTTTTTTGTTCCGAATTTTACTTGGCGTAACACACTTGGCATAATTTTCTTTAAACGAATATGTTCAATGCATAAAAATCATTTAGTATAATTATCATTTAGTCGAATGCTTATATGTCCAAATTGCCAATAGCATACTTTTAAGATGGCAGATTTTCACTAGGCATAATTTCATTTAGCAAAATTTCATTACGCATAATTTCGTTTAGCATAACACTTATTCAGTGCGACGATTACTCGGTATAATTTCACTTGGCATACTATTTCTAATGAATTATGCCATCGGCTGATATGCATAATAATATTGTGACATAAAAAATTTTGCCATAAAGGGTAGATTCTGAAGATTGTGCTACATTAGTGACAGAAACGAATCGCACCACCAAGCCGAAGCTGCGGTGGTGGGCGAAAACCATCTGCGAAGATAAGGTCGCGTGGGACCGCCGGAACCCCGCAGCGCCGGAGCCGTTGCATGCTGAATGCTTGTTTGCTACCTGCTGTTTGCATGCTGACTGTTGCTTGCATACTGCATGCGTGCATGGTGGATGCTAGTATTACTTCTGAATATGACTTTCTTCGATATGATGGTTCTGCCTCTTAATATTATGGATATTAAATTTATGCATAAAGATGATTCTGAATATAAACTTTCTGCGATATGATAGTTTTGCCTCTTAATTATTATGGATATTAGATATATGCCTAAAGATGATTCTCACTTATAAAATTATGGGTTTTGAATATATGATTAATGAGTGTGTGCCAAATGACTTTCTGCCAAATGAAGTTTATGCTTTCCGCTATTATGCATAATAAAATTAACATAAAAATTTCTGCGATAATAGGTAGACCCCATAAAACAGCTTTCCTTTCATAGGTCAATTTTCTGTTACTTTGCGCAGTATCTACAGGCATATTTTTCCAGGTTATAGGAATGTCACGTATGACCCGACTCTTTTAGTTGCGCATTCTAGTTGTCGACTGCTATAAAACTTTCAAAAACTTAGGCTAGTCCAAACTATGTTACAAAGTTAAATACTTGAACAAACGGTTCTTTATCTACAATGTCAGGATATTTGCATCTTGCTAATTTTATTTGTTACCAGCCTATAGTTTACAGGATGACACCGTCAATACGGCAATATATTAAGACATGAGCTATATTATTCTTAATTTTTGATTTTAACATTATTATAAATGTTTGAAAAATTACTTAGTAAATAAAATATAAAACTGGAAAAATTTTACGTCCTGCCCCCTTATTCTCAACTGTCGGATCACGGATTCGATTCGACAAGTCACGTGCCGTCTCGCTTTGACGCAGCGCGATAAAAGTGACAGGCATAGAGTTTCCGAAATTCGAATTCTTTCCGACAGTTGAGAATAAGAGGCGGGAATCGAAACCACGATCTTTCGGAATCCGGGAGACTGCTCTAACCAACTGAGCCACCCAGGACTTGGGATATCCCTGTGAAATTCTTCTAGTCTACGTCCCGCTTTCCACGCCCGCCCGTCTTGAAGATCCTAAATGCGTGCATGAAATTTTAAAATTATACCTAATATCTTTTAGGATATTCATTGAAATCAATTTTGTTCAAAATTTTATACTTGTGGTAAATAATGTATTTATTTTGATAAGGAATAATATCATGTTTACGAAAAAACCTTCGCATATAGTGCATTATTTTAGAACAAATTTGATTACCAAAAAATGTTGAAAGTAAGTCAATGTTAAAAGATAAACATGTGCTGTCGTGGACTTTTTTTAACTTTAAAGGAGGAAGGAATATAAAAATAGAAAAATACATGGTTTTTTCGTAACTTAAACCGTTAACGCAGCGCACGAAACAAAAGCTTTAAAAAGGAATATATTTTCCCGTTTTTGCTACATTTTTCATTGATGCTCAGCTCCTATTGGTCATAACGTGATGCTTTATAGCCTATATAATACCTCGATAAATGGAGTATTCAACAAAAAAAAAACTTTTTAATTTGAATCAGTAGTTCCTGCGATTAGCGCGTTCAACTAAACAAACAAACAAACTCTTCAGCTTTATAATATTAGTATAGATTTGATAAAAATAGTTTTCAAACCACTATCAATGATAATGTATGTCATTCAAATATAAGTTTCAAGCGAGATATTTACCAATTTTTCTAGAAGATATTTAAAGTAATTATTTTATTTCTTGCTTTGGTTAATAATTTGTTTTAGAATAGATAGATAGTTTAAGATGTGTTTGAGTGTATATTTTTTTATCTATTTATGTGTAAGTATATGTATTGTAAGTATGATAATATATTTATTTAAATATATTTTCATAAAAAAATAAGTTTCCATCGCAAGTCACACTCTATCAGGATAACAGCGCTTCTTCTCTTTCTTCGATGTTTATATAATGTCGCAGCAGCTTTATGCTGAGATAGGGTTTGTTGACTGCACCTGCTGTTAAGTGTTTATTTTCCTACTTTTTCTTTGTTTTATTGTCTAATTTTTATGTTTGGTGTATGTCAGTATAAATATTTTTCTTTCTTTCTGATATTTTCATGACATTTCTATGAAATAATGCAGCCAATTATACTTATATATTATTTCTTACAAATGTCATGAAGTTATTTAATAGATAAGATGTTTTTTGACTGTGGCAAACCATTTCTATGAACTAATATAGCCCATGTTTCAAATTATTGTTGTATTGACGGCACCACCCTGTATATCCCACTGCTGGGCACAGACCGTCCTACATAGGAGAAACACGAGTGGAGTTGCGGCCTGTTGCGGGTTACCGAAACACGAGCGACTACCGGGGGACTACCGAAGCAAGGAGGACCGAGCTGGCTCGAGATAACAAATTCACCCATCCCGGAATCGACCATGGTTAAAGTAAGTTTGTTTTCGTAATCGAAATCAAAGCGCTCAAACCACAATGCTCTCCACACCGAACTCCTTCATTAAACCATAGTGCATCTATGGTCTGAAAATAGTGCACGCCACTCCATTTTCTAATGAAATTCAAATAGCCCATCCATTTGACATCAATCAAAATTTGTAATATTTGTAATATCGATCTCCTCCGTGCTTTTGGTCCCGATTGCTACTGCAACCGTTTTAAACACCCAACCCATATTGGGCCAGTGTGTTATGGCCCAAACAAAACTCCTTACGGGCTTCTCCCATGCATGAAGTTCTGTGCGCAGCAGTAGGACGTATATTTATCCGTCTCGCTGCTGGATTGGTAATGTAGGCTGATGATGAACCTCATCCCTCAGCGGCAAAACAAAAAAAAACATCTACTATAGATTCTTAGAATACGACTACAATTATGAATGGAATTGCCGAAACAATTGTCACTGCGCCGTTTGTCGTCGTACCGTGCTGTCACTACAGCGTTTGCCGCCGCAATGTGCTGTCGCTATAGCATTTGCCGCCACAATGTGCTGTCGCTATAGCATTTGCCGCCACAATGTGCTGTCGCTGTAGAGGTGGTCGCTGTAACGGCCTGGCCACAGGAACGGGCGGCGGCGACGGCGTGGCGACTGGTGGAATAAATATTCGCCCGCCGTGAATTTCACGCTATTACCAGTAGCGCCACCCGCCGCCGACGCCGCCCGTGGCCAGTGGGTCAAAATGGATCGGCTGCGGTTCGGTTTCGTTACTAATGCGATTGTAATACAAATATTCCACTATCAATGCTTAAAAAGCCGGAACGCTAACGAAACGATCTCGGTTGATTAAACTTCGGCTCGATAATTGTTAGCAATATTGCAAGAAACAAATATATTTTGGCTTAGTGGCTAGACAGTTGTTAATTTTGGACAGTTCGAACAAAGAACTATCGATGCGTTTCGGCTGCCACAAATGTTAAATATTTAGCAGAATACGAAACAATGATTGAACCGAACGGTTCGCGTTACGTGTTTGTTAGTAGAATACCAAACTGATGCGTTTCGGTTACGTTTCGATTGCGTTGGGTTAGCAAAATACAAAAACGATGTAACCTAAGCGTTTCCGATTCGTTTCAGATCAAAATAAAATAGCAGAATTGGGGGGCAGGTCGTAACGTTTGTCGCCGTAAGGTGCTGTCGCCGCAACGTTCGCCGACAAAACGGCAGTTATGTCTGTGGCTCTCACGTTACGGAGTCTGCACTAGCTGTTTCCACATTTGTATTTAACTTTCCGCTTGACACCAGGTGAATTGATTCATTTGTCGTGCTTTGTTTAAAAACTCCCAGAAAGATTTAGTTAATATAGAAAGCACGTAATAGACTTTCAAAGCGCGGAACGCGGTACTGGGAAAATCATAGAAATTAAAATAAGTAGTATTGGTCCAATGTTCAATGTCATATAAATAAAAAACAACTACGTAAATACACACTTTTGAGACTTTTATAAGTTTTTTTGTTCGTAGTGGTTCGTTTTTAGCTCATAATCTGCTCTTAGACCCATAAGTCTGTGCACCCCTGCTTTACGGAAATAGTTTATATTGATAAAGACGTCAATATGAAGCCAGATAGATGGTTTCCAGGGCCTGTGATACACGCTCCAGCGAAACGTGAGAGGGAACTTGATTGATCATGACCATATTTCGTTACTAACAACGATTCAGGAGAATGGACATCGTAGACAATTAATTTGGAAAGCTGTGATATGTAATTCATGACAACGCTTTGTTTTTATTTGATATGAAAATCCATTACCTACTTTAGTCAAATTTTTATTCAAACAACCGCAATCGACTCTACACCCATGAAGAAAAGTGATAGGAAGAGTCTTTACATTTTAATGTTTTTGGTGATAATTACAAATAAAGAAACAAAACGATGACAAAATATATGCTCTAGGCGGGAAGCAAACCCGCGTCTCCTGATATCCGGCCAGACTCGATTACCACTACGCCACCGGAGCACTAGGTATAACCTGCTAATTTCTTCACCGCTTTCTATCCTTTTTTCCATCGATAAGGAGCATATATTTTATCACCGTTGTTTATTTGTAATTGTTGTATTATAGAAGAGTCTTACTTTAAATTAATTCTCACAAACTTTAATTAAGTAAAGAATTTCATTTAAGTCGAAATGCTGGAGAATTGAGAATTACGTCTCTTCTATTATAACATTTCTGGTAATCCAGGCATTTCCTGGCATTAATCAAGCATGTGTGTTTAGGAAAAGGTACAGTTGGTTTACTAAACAAAACATATCTGATGCGACATCTTAAATTCGTAAATTCAGTCCCTCTTTTTATAAAACGCGGACTAAAGTTAGTACTGGTCTAAAACTTATGCTGTCACTGTCTTTCTTTTATCAAATATAAGTGACAGGACTAACTTTAGTCCACGTTTTATAATAAGGCGGAGTGAGTTAGGTAAAAAAAAACAATCCCCAGATTACACAATTATTCGAAGAACAACTTTTGAAAATTTACAGTTAATCTATATATTATATAAGATCTGTCAAAACTTTATAATGTAATGTAATAATCCAATATAAGTTAAAAACCTTTTTAGTACATGACAGCATACATTTCGCGAGTGACATAACTAATTTGAAATACATTTCGGCTTCAGAAACGGTAATTAGGTACAACCCTGGAAATTATGAAATTCAATTTATCCCAAAAGGTTTTAATTAAGCTCCCATATTAAATCAGATGGGTGTTTACAGGTAAATCCATGAAGTTAACATAATTGCTTTGTTGGGGCTGGTGGTACATTTTTAATATTACTTACATTGATTATTTACTTAAAATCCCTTCAGCTTATTCCGAAGTCTGTTTAATGGTTATTAACGAATTATTTGTGCCACCATATTTATATTGATATATTTAAGGAAATTCGCTTGATGAAGCCTCATCAATGTGCGACGGTGTTTCGAAACCGAAAAGTCTTTAATTTTTAAGAACATCTGCGAGAACAACTCGTGCAATATTTTACTAACAAAATACTACTATCGATTAAAGTGAAAAATATCGCACAAAATTTGAAACCGAGAACTTTCTTCGAAAGAGAATCGTGGTTCTCAATAATAAATGAAAATTTTAAGTGCAAGGGCGTTCGACGCTAACTGACGATAAGTGGCGTCTGTCCCCCTGTGACGTCTGCACTGTTGACTGTCGTGTCACTCGCAAATTGAGATGCGCCACGCAATATGATGGTTCACGCTTTTGACAAATTTTCCGGTCGTTGCAGCTGTAAAGCAAACTGAAATGCTAGTCAGTCGTGGAATAACGTCAAATACTTGGTAGCGGTTTTTATGTTTTGAATACCGAAATTATTGCGTCACGATTCAACTTATTCGAACTGTTAGGGTATAATGGGGTCGGTCCAAGCGACGGTAAAGATAAACTCCCATCATAAAAGGATAAAGAGCCCCTGGGCAGACTCAGCAGAAATAGATTATTTAATATTCTTTTCTGCCATGATGTAAACAGCCTCGTTCAGAGTCAGAATTACCCCTCTCGCCTACATTACTCTATCTCAAAATATTCAAACTGAAATTGCGAAGCGCAGGGCGTCTGTAAGCTCGGTGCAGTGGCGATCTTTGCAGAGTTGCTGGCAGGAACTGAATGAGGATAGCCAAGGAACGAGTCGATAATCAAATAGCGAAGCCTATCCAGCAGTGGACTGTAGGCTGATTTGTGCCAATTTCAGTTTTATCATTA
Organism: Nymphula nitidulata; assembly: GCA_947347705.1. NCBI lineage: Eukaryota > Metazoa > Arthropoda > Insecta > Lepidoptera > Crambidae > Nymphula > Nymphula nitidulata. Next base: position 17,022,871 of record OX374631.1, read on the forward strand.
TCAATAAAACTGAAATTGGCACAGTCAATCTTTTTTTAATTTAAAATCCCCAGAACATCGCTCTATCTCTTGATAAAACTTATGATATAGTTTAAAAACCAAAGCATGTCGTAAAAATCTCCAATAAGCAAGAGCATAGCCGTAAAGTGACACCATCTCTTTTGAACTGAAAAATCTGTTTTAGCTTTATAAAAAAAAGTTTGATTAAATTTCGATCCGACTCTATTGCATCCCTTTATTAATCAGTTTCCCTTGGCACCCATCCCTTGTTATTGCAGGTGTCTATAGGCGTCGGTAACCGCTTACCAACAGGTGGGCCGTCAGCTTGTTTGTCATCTAGTAGTATAAAAAAAAAAGTTTCCTTTTACAGCACAATGTCTAAGGATCAAAAAGTCCAAGGAGCCAATAAGGTCCAAGTGTCAAAATGTCCAAAGAGTCGGTATTGTCCAAGGGGTCATTAGGTCCAGGTGTTAAAATGTCAATATGTCCAAGGAGTCAATATGTCCAATGAGTAAATAGGTCCAAGTGTCAAAATGTACAATGAGTAGATAGGTCCAAGTGTCAAAATGTCCAAAGAGTCAATAGGTCCAAGTTGTAAAATGTTGTAACAGCCACACGTCAAATTATAGATAACAGTGCATCTTAAACCGAATTTTTAAGCTCATGAAACCCACGAAGCCTAACAATATTCGAACTGAAATGTTATTTCAAAGGGCTGAGATGAGATCAGTGCTCTCTTAGCTTGCTTTACAACTTTTAATAAATAATTCGTTTTGAAAATATTAGTTACACATTGAAAAGCAACTTCCTTACTTTACTCTTTGGTCTTTACCAATCCACCAGCATCTACTTAAGAACAGAATACTATTGTGTCAGGGGAGCCAGTACTTCAAAAATTAATGAAATAACAGTAGAAATTTAGGGATCAGCCAAGAGATCATTGGAGGAGGCCTATGCCCAGCCTTTGGCGTCCCTTGCCTGAAATGATGAAAATGTCGATGAAAAAGAATTTGTGGAGATTTCTGTTGAAAACATTGTGTGAAAAGAAAATGGAAACTCTTTCATTATAATTTCAAGAAATTGTATAGATCTTCTTTCGTTGGATACTACATCTTTTTTAGATGTTCCTAAGTAAATCAGTAGATAAACCATCCGCTTTCTTTATCCTAATACTTTCAGATTCAATTTAAATGTTGAAAAACATCTAACTACTTTAATTTCATAAAGCAGGCATAATTTTTCTCGTTGTAAAGTAGAGATGTCCTTTGTTTCGAACAAGAATCCTTGGCATAAAAGGGTTGCGCTCCAAGGCTGTTTTCAACTAAAGTAGTGAGAAGTGGACGAGAAATGAGCATGCTTGTTCCTAGTGCTGCATTCAGGAAAGGCCCTTTAGTACTTTAGCTTAAGTCTAGGTAGGACTGAAATATTACGGACTGGTAAATTCTGTGTAAGCTGCATTTGCACCGGCTGGATTTTCTACTATTGTTAAATTATTAGATTTTGTTAGATTTTTTTAACCGACTTCAAAAAATGGAGGAGGTTATCAATTCGTCTGTATGTATTTTTTTATGTTTTTTACCTCAGAACTTTTGACTGGGTGAACCGATATTGATGATTCTTTTTTTGTTCGATGCGGAATAGTTCCCATTTGGTCCCATAAAATTTTTTAGAAAATCCATTGGGTAGCTTGGTTTTAAAATAAAAAAAACTGGAAAAATTAAGTCGCCTACATATGCGAAATTGCGGATTTTTGCTTTCTTATGAATTTTTATAGTGAAATGATACGATAGTAGAAATCAATTTAAGCTCACGGTCACCCATCTAGCTTTGACCTTTAAAAGTTATCACTAAAAATTGTGAAAAAAAATATTTAATTATTTTATTATTTTCAGTTTTTTGGAGTCGGTTTTAATTTTTGTTTAAAATTTTTTTCTATAAAATTTCAAATTAAAAGTTCATTAGGGTGACCGCCGTTTATGCAGCACTCTATTGCCTAAGTTCTACATTATGAAGTGCATTTATAGCCGGTGCTTTCACTAAGCATCAGCAAGTGTAGCATGAGGAGGCGGCCACATGATAGTCACGCTGAACTAGCTTAATTCGCAAGTGGTCTCTTTTTACCGCCTTTCATCAGGTGGTGTTTCATTCACTGTGATTCGTATAAAGTATCCAAAAGTCCGAAAAAATATTGTGTTCCCTGTCAAGAATTACCTCTAAAAGTTTGACACCTTTCTGACCACTTCTATTTTCCAATTTAATTAATAAAAACAATGTCCTGATTGTGACAACCCTAAAATGCGTATCACGAACATTTTTAAATTTCGAATCGTAATCGTTTCGTTCAGGCACGCTTAAAATTTCAAACAAAAGCCAGACAAAAGCTAACGTAACTACTCGATACGATGGTGATTCGAAATTTAAAATTGTTCGTGCTAGGGGTACAGTTATACCACACACACAACCCGCGCACATACTACGATATCGACTTCCAGCAACCCCAGAATTCCAAATTTTATTGCGAAGTCCTGTAACACTCGGTATAAAACATGAGAAAGGTTTTGTATATATAAAAATGTCATTTTACTCGGGTTGTTGACGAGTAGTTTCCCTTCGAGAAATGATTTAGCTTTCCTCCCCAACGAAAGTTCCAGTGGGGAGTGAATCGCGATCGAATCGCTGAGACGACGGCGAAATTTCTTCGGACCATCCCATGATGTCGTCAGGAAGCAGTTAGAAAGGTGCGACGCTGAAGACCTTCTCCTCCTTCCCTTCTCCTGTTCCTCAGTAAAGCTTTTCTTCAGCGCCAAAAAATGTAGGTCTTCGTTTAATTAAGACGTAAATCGACGAATCCAACTCGGATGGACAGCGTTTGAAAAATTGCGTACCTACTTAATAATTATTAATTACAGTAAGTTGAAAATTTCTTGCTTGTTTAAAAATCAGGCTATTTATAGAGACAAATATTTTTCGTAATGGATTTTCTTATTGTCTTAGCGACAAAACTCTAATGCAAATTAACATAATTTTGCGATGTTTATGGTACTTTTCGACTTCAATATTTTTTTCAGATAAAAACAAAAATATAATATCAATAGTAAAACTAATAGAAGGATTAATCCAAAAGATACTAATAAATTCTTCACAAACTCTGCTCAAGGTGAAATATAATACACAAACACAATTCTTTCACAGCAACAAAGTGTGTTCTAACTTCTAACTGCAGATGTTTTAATTGGAATGCCTGTTTTATTAGCCATTAAAGCAAACGTCTGATTGCTAATTTTCGAAGCAACAGATGATGTTTGTTTGATAGCCGGGGGCTTGGCGAATCAAGTGACATCGCAGTCCATACTCACACTTGGTGCCGGCGAGTGAAGGTACGATATTTTTTGTTTATTTCATAACATGTTCATAATGCAGCACATAATTTCAGTTCTTTAAGTAAACAGTAAGAATTATTTTCGGTTTTCAAGTAATTTATGAATTATTTATGTAAGTTAACTGATAAATTGTTGAAAAAATAATTCAAAACATTACACGGACATCAAAACACTTAAAAGAAACAAATAATAAAAATGAAGTAGTTAGATACTTACCTCATAAAAAGGTATTATTAGAGTTGGTGCTTAAGTGTTTCCAGAAACAATAGAAACTATTTTTTGGAGGTGGTGCTTAGCTGTTCCCAGAAACAATAGAAAGTGAAGCACCGACTTCAAAAAATACCTTACAAGAGATAAGTACCTACCTACTGCGTTATTACTATTTGTTTCTTTTTAGTATCTCGATAGCGGTATATTTTTTTACCGACTTCAAAAAAAGGAGGTTATCAAAGCGACTTGTTGTTATGTATGTAATATTGACAGAATTGCACAGGTTTTGCATATGTTAGTCTATACCAGATTTTGAACGTGGGTGGCAAATATTATGAATGTATGTATGTATGTTTGTAAATTTGTATGTTTGTCCGTATATCTTAAAAATTATAAGTCAAATTTCAAAAATCCTTTGTTTGTTGAATTTGACATATTCCAACTTAGGGACCTGTGTAAGTTTTATCAAAATCGGTTCGGTAGAAATTTTTGAGGCAGAGAGTTAAGTGTCACTAACAAAACTTGTCGTTTGCTTAGCAACGTAATTCTAAAACATGTTATTATGCATGTTATTTTAATGGTTGCATGCAATTAGGTCATCATCATAATCATTACTAGCTTATATACGTCTCACTGATGGCCACTGGCTTTCCCATATGGGAGATACAGATGAGGAGTATCTCCTATGTAGGAAGGGATACAATTAGGCTCTAGCTAAACGAAATAAAAAAAATATAATAAAATAAAAATAGACTTGAAAACTCAAAGAAACAAATAATTAAAATGAAGTAGGTACTTATCTCATTAAAAAGTTATTTTTGGAGTCGATGCTAAAATATTTTTAGAAACAATAGAAAGTGAAACACCGACTCCAAACAATACCTTATTATGAGATAGTACCTACCTACCGAGTTCATTTAAATTATTTATTTCTTTTTTTATTATTTCGTTTAGCTAGTGCCTAACTGCATGCAAACATTGAAACAAAAACTGATAACTGATACTCACTTTGGCTCTCGATCTCAAAAACTATTGTATCGATTTTGATAAAACTTACACTGTTACCTAAGTTGGACTAGACGTAATAAAAAAAATCTGATTTATAGTTCTTGAGATATGCGAGGACAAACATACAAACAAACATAAATACTAAAGTAGACTAATATATGCAAAACTGTGCAATTCTGACAATAATACATAAGGGTCGAACTGATAACCTCGTTTTTTGTAGTCGGTTAAAATTACATTAAATCAAGTAATAATTTAAGAAGTCGCAAAGTGCTTATGTTAAATCTCTTATGACATAAACCCCTTCAGTGCCTATAATTGAGTGTGTAACCCTTACTTAATTATTGGTACTTTATACCCTAGGGAGGTAGGTGTAACTTAATTTCTGCTATCACTCGGTAAAATATGATATTTTCAAGTTCTTATAACATCTATTATAAGTTTCATTACATTACAGGCACATTTCTAATCAAAGTAATTTGTAATTTTATTAGACTTTTTTAGGCTACAACGCTCGTTAGACGTGGAAAACCTAATGCTAAGTTTATTTCTAAGAAGTATGTAGAAAGTAAAATCCTCTGGCAATGAGTGAGTTCGGATTTCGTTGCTTCTCTGAATATAATTTTGACAATTTTGAATTTAATCTTCTTAATTTTATTTTCAACATTATAATAAACGTTGGAAAGATACTAAAAAAAGTAAAAGTAAAAGTAAAAAAAGTACTACTAATAAAATTCTAGTGCGGGGGCGGGAACCAAACGGCAATCATTATTTTTTTATAGTTCAGTTTTTTTATAGGCAATCATTATAATTTTTTTAGTAAGAATTAATTCACTTTGAAGTTAATTAATAATAATAATAATAATACACCATCTTCAACATAAATACATCACACGCTACACTTACTTGGTACAAGCCCGTAAGTGTAGCTTATACCAGCTTACAGCTGAGAATTCAAAATACCCATAATAATAATAATAATATTTATACACTCACACCTATTATCTAGCCAAAAGTAAGCATCATTAAGAGCTTGTGTTATGGATACTAGATAACGGAGAAATAATGATAATAATATGTATATAAATATTAGAAATATACTAAATAAACATATAAACATCCATGACTCGTAAACAAATGCTCGTACTCATCATACAAACATTTGTTCCTACCGGGATTCGAACCCGGGACCTCTTGACCGAGTAGCCTGGGGTACAGGCCACTCGGCCAGCCGGTCGTCAAAAATAAAATTACAAGTTAAATAAATAAATAATACTTATACATTCAAACCTATTATCTAGCCCAAAGTTAGAATCATTAAGAGCTTGTGTTTTGGATACTGGATAGAGAAGAAATAATAAAGAAGTTAATTGTTGTTCTATTGGCAACTAAAAACTGTTTTTATATTATAATGGTGGACAAACGTAAGGTCATTAAGAATCATTAAGGTAAAGTTGAAGGGAAAGGTAGCCAGTGTAATTTCTGGGCATGGACGGCATGTCATCTTAGGCCTCAGGATGACAATGCACCTGCAATATCAAGTGATTTTTCCATATTATTGTAGGTGTCTATAAACGGCGGTAACCGCTTACTATCAGGTGGGCCGTCAGCTTGTTTGTCATCTAGTAGTATAAAAAAAGGGTATACATTTAAAAAAAACGCACTTTTAAGTAATTTGTCATAGGTCACTGTAAGATCTTACTGATCTGAAAATAAGATATACATTTATTCTTCATCTGTATCTAGACACGTGTAGAACCAAAACCCGATCAAAGGATTTTGTCTCAATACGTTTTGTTTCCGAAAAAACCTCTTAAAAATAGGAAATCTTAAGATTATTCGTAAACGATAATTAGTATTCAATTGGAAATAACTTATAATAGTAGACATTATTGATATTCACAATCGTATAGAAGGCGTTTTATATTAATCCTTACTTTTGTTACTATACACGCGCGATCGCTATTTTGTTTTTCTTCCTCCCGCGGAGTCTCTTATATCTCTATCCTCATCTGTTTTGGTTAAAAAAAACGTTTCGATAGATCGCCTTAAATCAAAATAAGTTAATTTAGAACTGTGACCATAAAATCATACCGAGGAAGTTGGACAATTTTGTCAGGAAGCAAGATGCGCCTTTATCGTACGTTTCGAATTCGTACCGCCACCTCAGGCGGCTATAGAATTGAGATTTTTTTTTTCAAGGGAGAATAATACACTTACGCTTCCTCCGCGGGGGGAAACAGGGATAACAATGTCGAGATCCTCTGTTTAAGATGTTAAAGGCTGAGCTAACCCGCTAAAATAACAATTGTGTCCCTCACTTCTCGCGTAGACAGATTTGGGCAACAGCTGTCCTTGTCCCGACAAATTCTGTCGTACGTGTGCTCGTATGTCAGTCAGGCCCAACTCCACCACGATAGTGAAGATATGCCACAACGGGACACCCATTTAGCACTTTAGACCATATTAAACTCTAAGATATAGGACTGCCATCACTCAACAAGCTTGGAAACTTAAATAACGACCCCAAGTCCCTCAAGAAAACCCTGTGCTTACAACAAATTCTTCATCGAAGGAGTCCTCTTCTCGTTCTCCTTGCCACTCATCACTGACTCGCCAAATTTGTGGAAGGCATGCCATGCTTCGTCGCTGCCAACTATAGATTTAACACCAGGGCTCGCCGAGAGCCTTTGCTATTGAGACCGGTTGCTTGCTGTTGTAACGACTAGTCGATAGGTTCAATAGCAAGTCACCATACTTAATGATTTGTTAATGGGTCGCCATATACGGATGGTCGTATGGAGCTAACGTCACAGATTAATAAAAGGTAACGTCCCAGCCCCGCCGGATTATTTGCTAACTAATTCTTTCTCTCTATCAGGTAAGTGATCATAGAAACTTTTTATTGGCTTACACACTACAATATTCAGGAATAATAAACAAATAAGTTACAAAATATGACAGTCAATAAGTATAATTAAACATGTAAACATATTAGACAAAGTGCAAAGCCAACAGGTCCCTATCTCAGCACAAATGCTTAAACGACATTCGCAAAATGCCGAAGAAGCGCTGTTATTCTGAGCGAAGAAGCTGATAGAAAGTTGATTCTTACATTTTTTGCTAATCACCCGGATTTTTTTAATTTAGTTTTTTTCACCACGTAACTGCTATGTAATCAGCCATTTTACATGTACGTGTACGCATATTGCTGCTAATCATATTTACAATATTTATCAAAATGAATGTCGTGTCATTAAAAAACATTTGGCATCTACTACTTAGATTACATTTAATTAAATTTCATATTAATTTTCACAGTGTTTTTGCATATCAATGATCGGAATCGAATCGGAATACTCTGATATCTAAAACAATGTTAGAAATATAGTTAACACGGAAATGACATAAAAATCAAATTCGAACTCTTTATAGTTGGATAATCCAAACCGATTGCATAACGACCGCGACCGCCGACTTGGAATTGCCCGAATCGGTATTAAATTCGCTATTATCTGATCACGGGGCAATTTCACCCAACTATCGAATAAAACTTTCTAAATGATGTTCGAATATTAATCGATGTTCGATTTGCCGTACCGAATAAAAACCGGTGGAGTTTGGAAAATTTTCATTTTTTGATTATGTCCTTTTTAGTGTCACAAATAGAACTGATTTTGTCATGTTGATATGGCACAACTGATTTAAAAGTTAATGTTCAAATTTGCCTACAACAATACACATTTGGCATTCATAATACGAAAAAAAACATTTAAACAAAAATTAAAACCGACTCCAAAAAACTGAAAAGGATAAAATAATTAAATTTTAGTAGGAACATATTTTTGGAGTCGGTGCTTCACTATCTATGGTTTCTGGAAACAACTTAGCACTGTCGTACCGTATTGTTTTACTAACTTATAGTTTTACTAACGTAAAAATCCGCAATTTGGCATACGTAGATGACTTTCTCATTTCAGTTTTTTTTTTGATTTAAAAACCAAACTACCCAAGTGATTTTAAAAAAAAATATGGGACCAAATGGCAACTATTCCGCATCGAACAAAAAAAGAATCACGTAAATCGGATCAGAAGTCTCGGAGTAATCGGTGTACATAAATAGAAAAAATAAAAAAATAATACCGACCGATTTGAGAACCTCCTCTTTCTGAAGTCGGTTAAAAAAATGCCCGTGAATGTATAAGCGTGCGAGCGTGGGCGTATATGATAGCGTACGTGTATATGTAACTGTATTTAGTTTTACGAGTGAAATTTAACACACGTTTGTCACATGCGAGCTTGCCAATAACTTTTGCACAACATTCAAATTCTATTTCCTAGGATTTATCGGAAATTGCTACGGAGCCCTTTATGCATGTCCGACACGCTACTGTCGGATTTTTCATTTCATATTTACCCACACCTCGTTCTGTATGATCTTTCTAGATTATTGCTCAGGAGACGCGGGCCACAGTTGTTATCCTCATAAAATTAGAATGAATGAGTACATATTTGAAACCATATTTCTCTACTGTTAAACGCGATTTTCTGCGAGTTAGGATCACATATCTCTAGAGGACTGTATGAGTTGAACAATATTTTTCCATGAAATAGGACCGTTATACACAATGTTCGCGTTTCAAGTTTGCTTAAAATTGGTATTTGTGGAGATGAGGTAAAACAAACAATTATTTTGTGATGAAGTCAAACATTATTGTAACTCGTGATATATCTCCGGTAACCTTACCTACATTAACCAACCTTTGTTTTTTATTTATTTATTGACGCTTTGACTGATAGGGCTATCAGCTTAAACCAGGTTTTGTTCAAAATTTAAAATCTGACGCACTTTTCCGACGCGTGGCAACAAGTTCTTCGTGTGGGATTCGGACCACAGGAACATAGAGAACAATTAAAAAAAATCCTCTTAAAATTAGATTCGAAGTTAACTATTTAATGGACTGACTGCCATCACAGGCACTGTGTACAAGTTAGATTGTGACTGCGGCCTCTCGTACATAGGTCAAACAAAGAGAACCATAGGCACCCGGGTAAAAGAACATATAGCTGACGTAAAACACAGGCGCGAAACGAAGTCAGCAGTGTGTGAACACGCTCTTGATGGACCCAATCACTATATCAGATTAGATAAGCCCCAGATCCTCGCCAAAGAACACCGTTTCATTACTAGACGTGTAGAAGTTACGTGAGGCTATTGAAATAAAAAAAAACATCCTAATTTCAATAGAGAACATGGTTGCAGTGTACCACCAGCTTGGGATCCCATCATGCGAATAATAAAGTCCCAAGCCCGTCCTCACACTGTCCAAAAAACTGACACCGTGAGCTCCGTATGCGTAATTCGGACTGCTCAAAATGTAACAAAAAGTGACGGTAGTTAACTTTAACTTAAGACATTTAACATCTTTAGTGACCCCGTTCATTTTCCCGTGACCACGATCGCTGTTAAGTAATCGGTAAGTCGGGTTTATAATTGTTAAACCTTCTTGGTTTTTATATAATAAGAACACCCTGACACTATACTAATTCAAATATGACGTAAGTCATTTGTGTGTCACATCCCTTTTTTGTTGTTTATCAATATACACCGTTTACTTCAGAACTCTATATATTTTATTTATTACCACGTCAATACTGTGTTTCCAACTGAAATTCTGCAAAAATAATAATAACGTAACATCTAATTAAACGCTAGTTAAATCCGGTAAATTGGTTGTAAATCAAATGTGTAGTGCTCGCGAAAATGTAAGACAACACTAGGCACATTATATTCTAAAATGAAAACAAAATTTTTGATTTAGCGATTAATGTAAACATGTTTATATTTTTATTTATGCGATTAGTTATATTATGTCTACCTGTGTAAGCTAATAAATTGCTACGCCCCTACAGGGTTACTTACATGTACCTGCAATACTATGTCCCATGATTAAAATTAAAACATGTAGTGACTTGCAATAAAGATATATGAATATGAATATATGAAAAAAGGTACCATGCATAAAATACAAATAGGAGTAATCGAATACTGGCATAAATGCTAACAATTCTTTAATTTTTTTTACAAATTTCGAATATTTTTGCCTTAATTTTTACAAAAATATAAAGCGTGTCCAGATATGTAAAAAACCTGCAATAGTGGCGCCACTATCACTTTCATGTCATTTGGTGTAGGAAAATATAGTGTATGCTGGGAGCAGTTGAACAACATTTTATTGGTTAGGTAGCGCGTGAGGAGTTCCCAAGGTGCTACGATCGTCTATAGGCGAAGGTAACCGCTTATCAACTTTCGCTCAAAAAAGTGACTACATAGGTAACACCTAGCCAAAAATAAAGTTGCAAGGATGCCGTTTTGCTAAATCAAATAAAATGTAATTACACCTCGCAAAATTTTGGTTAATTCAAATGTAACCGAAGTAGTTTAGTTAAATATTTTTTCAGGGCATCTGGCGAGCAGAGCGCTTATTTGCTAGTCTTGTCCTGTAAAAAAACAAAGTGCTACTTATCATCATACGTAACTATGTATATCGGCCTATATACGTCCCACTACTGGGCACAGGCCATTCTACATGGAAGAAACACAGAAGGAGTTTTGGGCCATAATATCACCAAGCTGTCCCAATGCGGGTTGGTGGGTTGCAGTTGCAGTAACAACCAGAACCAACGGCTTAACGTACCTTCCTGTTGCTATGGTAACCTATTTTATAAATTAAACTATTAACATGTGCCGCTACTTTAAGAAGCTTAAAGCCTTGTTTGTAGCAGCACACTGAAGTTATAATTTCCATATAAAATGTTGTACACGTCGCGACACAGGTGACGTCATAAGCTGAGTCTCAGGTGTCTACATTGAAATAAATTAGGACGCCTTACCTTTCAAAGAAAGGATTTCTGAACCTAATTTGATTGGAACTCGCGTAGACGGTGTGTCATTGAAGAGTACAGTCGACAGCGCATCAAGCGTAACAGTTCGACCTTGAGACCGCCCTTATTCCGTTCGTAATAGAGGCTGCTTTCGTAGTGCAACTGTTACACGTGATGTGTTGCCGTCTGTACATCCAATCTTTCTTAACTTTACAACATTAGCATTAGCTAGATTGGTACACGCTGACGATAGTTTAACACGATAAGGTGATACCTACTTGAATTAGGAGTTTCAATAATGGAGCAATATTCCGCGACAGTTATGTGTTATATGTAGAGCTAGCTACTGGCTACATGGCCAGGGATGCCGGTTCGAGTCCCGGCCGGGGCAGAGGATTGAGTGATAAGTACGAACATTTGTTCATAATCTTAGGTCTAGGTCTTAAATCTAGATGCTGGTTACAACATGAACCCTGTCAGGGCACAGCAATTTTCGGAGTAAATATAATTATTTTCATTATTAACTTATTATGGTAAATATTAAATTATGTATGTATGTTCTCTTGACGTGGTTGTTTATTATATTTATGGACGTATAAAATAAGGGCCTTTGGTGCAATTTTGCAGGCATACAACAAGCAATAGAACGATCTGTTAGGTGTTTATTTGCGAGTTATAATCATAAATGATAACATCTGTGAGAAAACCAAAGTCACTGACATAGCTCTTACGATTTGTAAGTTGAAGTGGCAGTGGGCAGGGCACATAGCACGCAGAACAGACGGCCGGTGCGGCGTTAAAGTTCTAAAATGGCGACTACGTACCGGAAAGCGGAAAGTAGGAAGGCCTCCCATTAGATGGACAGACGAGCTGGTCAGGGCCGAGGGAATCCGTTGGATGCAGGCTGCACATAATCGTTCCATTTGGAAATCCATGGGGAAGGTTTTCGTTCAGCGGTGAATGTATAAAATAAAAGGGAATAAAAAGAGACAGTGAGGGAGTGCAACTGAGATAGAGAAGAATATATAAAATATTACATGATTTCCTTTATCGAGTATCAAAAGCAGAACCTCTCAATATTCTTACTTTGCGCTAAACAATAGGTGTGAGTGTTTGAATATAACTGGATATATAGATAAAAATTCTTAATTTATTTTTAACCGACTTCAAAAACGAGGAGGTTCTCAATTCGGCCGGTATGTTTTTTTTTTCTATGTATGTACACCGATTACGCCGAGACTACTGATCCGATTGATCCGATTTACATGATTCTTTTTTTGTTCGATGCGGAATAGCTGCCATTAGGTCCCATAAAAATTTTTTTACAATCAGTTTGGTAGTTTGGTTTTTATAAATAAAAAAAAGTGAAATTACTAAGTCGTCTACGTATTTTTTTCTTTGTATGTGCACCGATTAGGCGTAATCGGTGCACATACAAAGAAAAAAATACGTAGACGACTTAGTAATTTCACTTTTTTTTATTTATAAAATATTACTGATCCGATTTACGTGATTCTTTTTTTGTTAGATGTGGAATAGCTACCATTTGGTCCCATGAAAATTTTTTCAAAATCAGTTAGGTCGTTTGGTTTTAAATAAAAAAAACTGAAATCATTAAGTCGTCTACGTGTGCAAAATTGCGAATTTTTGATTTCCTATGACTTTTTAGTAAAACGATTCGATAGTAGGAAACAATATAAATTGACGGTCACCCATCTTGCTTCGACCTTAGAAAGTTATCACTAAAAATTGTAAAAAAAAATCTTATATACATTCTTTTAAAAGTTGTTCAAAGTCGTGATATCGTGAGAGAGTCGTCAGATTGTCTTGTTGCGTGTTTTCTTCCGCATTTCAGCAGTTAACTTTTATCTCAGTGATGAAGTTGTATAGTTACTTTCTTTATCTGCAAGTTTGCAGCGTCATTAGTAAGAATGTTGCTTAAGCTTTTGCAATATATCAACACAATGACTTATGTATTTCGGTGATGCTCGATATGTATTGTCAGTTAAGTCCTGGGAAGTCTTTATGCCTATACCGTGATAGGGAATCACGATAAAATTACTCAAAAAGGGACTCAACTATTCCCAATGAGCATTTTCTTTAACTTTGGTGGTATTCTATTGTTTTATTCGTCAACTTAAGAAGTTTTGGAGGGGCTTTTTAATGAGAGGTACCTATTGATGCTGGTTTTTTTATTTTATATAAAACTTCATATAGCCTTCATTGTCTAGAAAATTAACAGAGCTCGTAGAAAATAAAAGGTAATAATATACCCCTTGCAACATTCTGCCTCTTCATTCATCTACCATGCTATTTTCAATACTACGTGGCGTGGGTTTTATCCGTTAGTAAATAGCAGTTTAATTACGGTATACTGTTAAATATTACTGTTGGTAGATTATAAAAATTAAAACCCTCTTTATTAGTACGGAAGGTTATGTAACCATTTGTGTTAAGCGTTATGTCACAGTTAAAAATTATCTCCGTGCAGATACTTGTGTCGTGTTGTACTAATTAGTGTGTACAGACACCAACACATTAATAAAACGGTTGTATCGCTAAAAGCGACCTTATCTGGATCGACTAAAGTGGATTTCTCCTTCATATTTTTAAATAGCTGACTTCGTGATAAAAAGTGTTTCATGCATCAATAAAATTAGGAAAATAGTGTTAAAGTGATAAAAGGACAGAAAATATTTATCATCTCATCAATTTCATAATATCTGACGGACTTACAGGTGGGTTTAATTTTGTAAAGAACCTTATGCCATTGACGTTTCCGAAATTAAATAGTATAATTATTATGACAAAAATTAGTGCCCTGTTATAAGATATTTCAAGGTTTATTGCAAGCACGGTAGAGATGTAAATTGTGAACTAAGTATGTAGTAGTAGTTTGTTGAAAAGTGAACATATATTTTTCTTCATGGACTACAAGTTGCCGAAGGCTTCTCCGCTCGCGTATATATCTAGGATATCACGCCAAAAGTATCGTATGTCTTCCCAGGATCTTAAACTACACCAATGATCTCAAACTGCCTAGTCTTGCCATAAATACTGAAACAAAGAAAAAATATATTTGCTATTGAAAATAACATTTATTACTTTTACAGTGTGTTAGTTTAATACATAAATATAAAACAATTTAAAACATGAAAAGCTTATTCGAAGTGGTCTTCATTGGCTGCAATACAGTCCTTTAAACGTTGAGGCCAGTTATCAATAGAAGCACGCTCTGTGTCCATGGGAAAATTTTTCACTGCCAATCGTACGGATTGTTTTAGGGACTCCAAATTATCATGGCGTTTAGAGCAAGCCGTACTCTCTATCTCTATAACTGACCATAAATCATAATCCAGCGGATTAAGATCGGGACTAGACGGCGGCCAGTCTTCAGCTCTGATGAAGTCCGAAACGTTCGTTTCCAACCAAGACTGCGTAGTCCGAACTTTATGACCCGGCGCCGAGTCTTGCTGGATGGACCATTCTTGGTTATTGAACATGGTGTTGTTAAGGGGCTTCACTACCTTCTCAAGAATGGTATCTTGATACACTTGTGCCGATGTTTTGATACCTTTTTGACAAAAGTATGGCTCAGTCACTCCTTCATAGCTAATATCCCACCAAACCACAACTGAAGACGGATAGTGCCCACGTTGCACTCTGTCGACTGATTGGGAAGCTTTCTTAGAGCTTTGAGCATAAATACGGTCATTTTGTTTGTTAAAATGTTGCTCAATTGTAAAAAATTTCTCATCCGTAAACAAAATTTTTCTGTGACCTCCCTTTGTGTACCGCTTCAGTAGTTGTTTCGATTTTACTACCCTATTCTTTTTTTAATTATCAGTTATGAAAAGACCAGTACCTACGTCTCTTATGGGCTGCAAGTCCTAAGTCATCTTTTAAAATACGCGTCATGGTTCTAGGTGCTATCTTCATCTCCCGAGATAGTTTTCGTAATCTTAAACAGGGCGCTCAAACCACCGAGCTCTTCATCTATCAACTATCTTATTATCAAGACTATGTATCTTAGTTGAATCATATAAATCACAAAAACATTGAGAAACATTTTTTTCAGTTTTTTTTTATGTTTTGCAATCCTTAGTTACATTAGCTTGTGATCGGCTTAAAGTTATATCTATTATCTATATCTAAGAAAACAAGAGAAAAAAAGCACCGATTTTCTACAGTTTTTAAAGCAATCAACGTTAAATAAAATCCGTTCCTTCTCTCGTTTCTTTTTCCGAGTGGACCCCTTGTGAAACACACCAGACACAATATATTTTGTTATTGTGTAGATGCCGGTGGGCTGATAAGAGTCTTCATCATCAGCCTATATACGTCCGAGAAACACATGAGGAGATTGGGCCATAACACCACCACGCTGGCCCAATGCGGGTTAGTGGGTTTAAGCGGTTGCAGTAACAACCAGGACCAACGGCTTAACGTGCCTTCCGAAGCACGGTGGAGCTCGTATTATAAATTTGATATACCCATCCCGGGATGGACCATGGCGAAAGTTTCTTTGTTTGCGGAATCGATTACGCACCGATTTTATCGATTAAATCAGAGCGCTCAAACCACTACGATACCGAGCTCCTCCGAGATAAGGGTGTTAAGAAACAAAAAATTATAAGTATACACTGAACTGTGTATTGATTTTCCCGAATACTGCTTAGACTTAGTAAATAATACCTGGTAAGAAAATATTCTATACAAGGATGTCGTTTACCCCTTCAAAAAGTATTCTATGTCCTTTCCAGAGTCTCAAAATATCTCCATACAAATTTCATCTTAATCGCTTCAGCGGCGGCTTATGAGTAAAAACCTGACAGACAGAGTTATTTTCGCAATGATTTATAAGATTAGTTAAGATTTTTTTTATCTTATTGTAGAAATCAAGTGTAATCTCACATTCTTGACAATTATAATTATTTTTATAATTCCTTTTTAGAGTACAGGGCTTTATAATTGATAGTAAGAAGCTTTTAATTTTTTTTAAATGAGGGCCGCGATTTTCATATTACATCTCAAGACCCATGGAATGAAGGAGATTAACAATTCACAGTACTAATAGTAGCTTATCGGTTCAAATAGACACGAAATCAGAATATCTCATTCAGTCTCTTTCTTGCGGCCGCTAGTTCAATAGACATTACTGGAAGACACATTGGAAAACTGGAAAAAATAAGAGACTCCTGAGATCTTTGTATGATGAGAGCGAACATAATATTAACGTCTAGTAAAATATACAAAGTAACTTAAAAATTATCATTAAGACTACTTTAGATAAATCTCTGTCAAACATGGTTTGTCCTTTTCATTTTGCTTTAGAGTGAGAGAAAAAGGACTGACTCGTTTTATCAGTGTTTCGACTAAAATGAGGTTTAATGACCTTTTATGTGTAAGGCCATCAGAGCTTAGGTTGTAGCTACTGCACTTGGTATTTATTACTTTATGATAAAGACACAACTATCAACGCAGACGCAATGGGGAATATCCATTATTTTTTTAGGTTTCTTAATTATTTCTACACTGTTCCAATTTACAAAACTAAAAGACCCGAGACCCCAGGGGTCTCGCCGGCTCCGAGAGACGCAGATTCGATTCCCACCTGCAGCATATATTTTTTTATCGTTTTCTTTTCTTATTTGTAATTGTCACATTAAAGAAGGCGTCATAATCGCACAAAATCAAACATAACTGTGAAAACTAAAAGAAATAAAAAAAATGTAGAATACCTGACTTACAACCATAGAAAGTTGCGTGACAGACAAGAAGATCCAATATGAAACTTTATGTCACATTACACACCGCCATACATATTTCATATAAAAAGTTATTTTAGAAAGAGACAGGAGTGCTGCAATTTCTTCAGACGGGGACATTGCTTAAAAACTTAAAAAGTATAGTAAGACTCCTGAGATGTTTGTATGTAATGAACAAAACATTTCTTTACAAGTCACAGCTGGTGTTCTTTTCAGTATAAATCTAATGTTAGTAAACATAATCATTATTATGTACACCTAACGATTTTTCCTTTATCTAGTATCCATAATACAAGGCCCTTAATGTGGTAAGAAAAATTAGATTTCAATTTTTCTTTTTGTTGCAGGAGACACAGTATCCAATCATGGTGCTAAAGTTCACCGGCATGAAGTATGCATCGCTCATGGCGTTCCAGCTCGTTCTGCTGGTCTTGTACTTCATCTTTGTGAGGTATGGAGATACCAAGGAAATAGATGTTAAAGGTAAGAATGACATTAGAAAATTTTATTTGATAATTCTTTTGTTTATCACAGGTACACACGGCAACACATCAAGTGTAACAGTTGGACTACGAATACTCGAACGGAGTAAGGGTCTCAAGGTCAAACTGTTACTCTTCATGTGCTGTCACAGGTGGCCAGTGAAATTACTGGACATGGAAAGTATTTCATCTTAGGCCTCAGGATGACAGACACACCAAGTGATTTTTTCCTAGTAATTATAGGTGTTTTTACGCGATGGTAGCCGCTTACCACCAAACGGACCGTCAACTTGCTTGTCGTTGAGTTGTATATTATAAAAAAAACCTAAAATATTTAAGCGAGGGACAAAAGGCTCAATTATTGGGAATGCGACAAATTATTAATGATTTGTCGCTTTGTCAATAATTTTTGATGTTATAATTTTTAGCATTGCAATAAATAATTACCATATTAAGCACCTCCATATAATGCTATTAAAAGCAACCCTGTAAAGCCTAGTTACGTTAAGAACACCGAATAAGTGACAATGAGCCAATATATTTAATAAATAACGGTCCAACACTGTAAAGAAAAGCTTATAGCCCATACAGGCTTAGAATAAGCACTCAAAATGCAAATTGAGGATTGTAGCCTCATTCCAGGGGACAGGCTTCAACTTAATAATTTGTTGTCTTTTAGAAAGTAACTTTAATAAAAATATTGTAATTTACAACAGTTTCTATTTAAAACGAAGATAAACATTTTATTAAGTTGGCCACAGGCACATTTATTATAGCAAATTAAAATTAGATCATCATTATAACAATAATAATAATATTCATACACTCACACCTATTATCTAGCCCAAAGTAAGCATCATTAAGAGTTTGTGTTATGGATACTAGATAACGAATAAATATCGATAATAATATGTGTATAAATATTAGAAATCTACTAAATAAACATATAAACATCCATTACTAGTAAACAAATGCTCAACATTCTCAAAAACTCATCATACAAACATTTGCTCCTACCGGGATTCGAACCCGGGACCTCTTGACCGAGTAGCCTGCATAGCAAGGGGTACAGACCACTCGACCAGACGGTCGTCATTATTAACACAAAATTAGCACGTTTTGAAAATAAACGTTACAGTGCTAATGCCTAACTTACGTGAAACTACACCAGGCACAACTTAAAGTTTAATTGGAGAGTTCAGAAGAAACGTGGCAAGTTTTTATAAGACCACTACTGTTACAAAAATCTTTTGATGACTACTTAACCCGAAATTTTCATACCAAACTGTCGACACAAATAACAGGATCATGTTACGTCTCTTAGACAATTGCAATAATTAAAATGATATCAATTAGTGTGGTGGCGTCTGGTCGAGAGCTTTGCAGCAAATTGATATTAACTCACTTGAAATTCTTCATTAATCCAATGAGAACTATGACAAGGACAGATTAGTTGGACCGAAGTGTTGAGTTGTGCAAAATAAACATGATGCATTCTCATGCATGCATCATGCTATTTATAAAAGAAGGTCTTTTCAGAGATTCTGTTACTTAAATGGAAAAGTGCAGTCCAAATTATAGTTTTGTTATGTTTGTCTGCTTATCACAGCTGTCATTCTCAGTAATTTTTACATCTTATGGAGTGCCATTTTGGATTAAAATTGTGTTTGTTGACATTTGTTTTCTATTTATTTGTCTTAGTTTTGTTATAGAAAACTGTTGATAAAATAAATGGTGAAAAAATAAAGAGTGAACTCACAAGGAAAACGAAGTGTACTTTTCTTCTTAATCTATCCGGGGAAATCGTATAATTGAAGACTTTTTATTTAAATACAGCGAGTATGTTGAGTTTAATGAAGTTAATGACCGATTACTGTTAAATTTCGAATTGCTTTTGAAACTCGTTTTAGCAAATTCATAAAATAACAAACTCAATATGATTGAGTGATTCATTTATAATTAGGAACGTAATTAAGCTTCCAGGGTTGTTAATCAGCCCATTGTTTATGTGCATAATAAGATGATTTTAAAAATATAATACTCATGGAACAATATCCAGGGTTAATTAATTTAGACAAACAAGATTCTTTTATATAAAATTCAACTACGGAAACTATGAAATATTCTGAAAACCGTAGGACCATTGTAAAGCTTAAAGATTCTGTATCCCAGAGAATTAAAAATTTTCAGATCGGTGTCCATCAATATGTAACTAATGCAAACCATTTTGAGGTACTTATTGTAAAAATATGAGATTGGGGTCTATATCGGGTCGTCTAATTTTTTGAACTTCTAATTGGCAATGGCACACAAACGGTTAGCCTAATTTTTTTTCGCATAATTTCACTCTTTATAATCGTGTTTGGTCTAATTTCCCTTCGCCTTAACTTTTTATCGCCATATTATTATTTACCAAATGCGACATTTGGCGGAACAATTCGTAATCCATAAAGTTTGCAATTACTAAATAATAATTTAGTTACGTACGTAAACGTAAATACGAATCATTAATTCAATTACTAAATATTAATTTCCACAAAATAAAAAATCATAAAGTATAAAACACCGACTCATTTTAATAAGGCAAAGTAACTCGGCCAAATTAATATTTATTAATACTAACGTAGCATGCAGGTAGGCATGCAGCATGCAAGCAGGTATGCCATGCAAACAGGCATGCAGCATATAAGCCAGCATGCAGCATGCAGGCAGCAAGCAGCATGCAGGCAGCATGCAGCATGCAAGTAAGCATGCAGCATGCAAGTAAGCATGCAGCATGCATGGCTTCTGTCACGGCTCCGGCGCTGCGGGGCTCCGGCGCTGCGGGGCTCCGGCAGTCCCACGCGACCTTATCGTCGCAGATGGTTTTCGCTGACCACCGCAGCTTCGGCTTGTTGGCCGGCTATGCCGGCCAGTCTCAGCCGCGGCAGCGTTCGTTAAAACCACCTGCTCCTCAGCTCGCGGGCCGCCTCGCCCCTCCGCGCCTTCGCGGGCTTAAATTACACTCTAGGGGTAGGGCAGACAAGACTACGTGGTGTTGGATTTGCAGCGATTCGTTTCTGTCAATTTATTTATTCAATAAAATTGTTTTTGTCTTAGGCTGATAAATTTTTAGCATATTTAATATTAGAAATGCTAAAATTAGAGCTTTATTAAGCGAAATCGTCGTAATGCCAAAATAACGTTATGCCAATATATTTTAGGGTATTCCACATTATAGATCCAAAAATTAGGGTTTTCAATTCTTAGACCAAATTATAATGGTGGCAAAACAATTGTTAGGCGAAACAATTATTGTTCGCATTAAGTTTAGGCCAATACGGTTTGGCCATGTAGGACTAAAATTTTTAGGCGAACCTGGCACCCATGAGATAGATATGACTGAAATATACAAATTCTATAAATGATACCTGATTTAAATATACACCCGGTTCCTAATCCACAATCGAAGTTTCTCAATAATCTTCTAATGGAAAGTACACAACATCTCCAAAACTCATTACTGCTAACTATATCTTGTTACACGAAATTAAGGATCGTACCTTTTTTGATGAGCGCAGAATAACCTTAGGAAATACCGAAACTTCCTCATTTACCATGATAGCTGAACCGGTCGGTCCCTACTAATACACTAACTAGCGTTACGAGCAATCGACTTTAATGAAGAAAGTTTGTTGACGAGTCTCCGACGTGCCGTGAGAGTCGACAATGTTCCCGCATAGGGAGCCAATGTCAACCGCTTCCCACGACTAATCTGAACGCGACCCAATGGAACGTTCGGGTACTCACTTTGTGATTCGACAAGCGGATGTTAATATTTTTCCCGCGTCTTTAAGCTACATTTGGATTTGTGCTTATGATGAGGAATAATTTGATGTAAGTTAACAGTGTTTTGTAAGTAAACTTTAACAATTTTTATATATTTTGTATTTGTATTAGTGTTAAGAGTTGAGAGCTTGAACTGTCAAAGAGCAGGGCATTTGTTCTAAGTATCAGAACAGCTGTAAACTATTCATCATCATCAAAAGCACACTCGTGTGTGTCAGAGTCTTCAAAGAAGTCTCTATTTTTTTTGGAAATAATTTTTTTTTTACAATCCTTAGTGCATTGTTGCATTTCGGGAAATGGATTTATTACACCGACTGTTGGGCTAAATGAAGCTTTATTCAGGTTCTTACAGTATTTTTGAAGATAAAGAACACGCAGTTCACTTAGTTATTCTTTCTCTACAAGAAAACTATTATGAACTACAGTCATTCTATCTATAGTTCAACAAAATATTTCGACAGTACTTACGTCGAAAATATCTGAAACCATTGAGTTCAATACCGACGTAACGATGTAAATTATTGTCACTAAATGTCGTGTCTAAGTCTTCATACAACATGACAATGTAATTCAAACGTAGTATTGTAAAACATACAAAGTATGAAACATCAAAGTCACCTAAGTCATCAATATAAAACGCACATTCCAAATGCATGATTAAAGTTACCAACTAATGAATACCCAGTTTCTTTTCGAAAATATGCCGAAGAGACCAGATATTGATATTTTATTTGTGGGAATGCAATCAGAAGATTGTAACGAGAAAGACTGATTTAATAAAGCTTCAAATAAGAAGATTTACAGATAAAAAGATATGAAATGGAAGAAAACGGCCATTACATTCCTTTAATCAGAATAATGTATATCAATTTTATTGGTTTCTCGTAAATGAAATTGAACATCAAACAAAACATAAAAGTTGTTCATTTTTCTTACTTTCTTTTTATACTTTTCCAATTGGAGTTTTGTTTTTTTAGATCGTATTAATTATTTGTATGATCACGCCAATTAAGTTAATTCAGCATTACAAAAGCTAGTAAAATACGCCTTTAAGTAATTTAAATAAAAGCATAAGTATTGTAATGATACCAAGTTTAAGTGTTAGATTCGTCGTCCATTTCTCGGTAGTTTGCATAAATTGTAAAATCTACTAGATTATCAACAACAATACGTTTCGGTAACTGTAATCGACAGGACATCCGTCACTCTAGTTAACAACATTGCGAGAACCGCAAATCTAACCGTTGGGCAGACGGCGACTAAACAAGCCATTACGAAATTAGGCGAGGGTTTATTGTGTAAGGAGAAAGCGATTTTTGAAGATGTTAATACTAGATATAAGGTACAAAAGAGAAAAAACTGGGAAAGAAACAAAACATATAAGCACAAAAATATGTTTCGATAGTTTCGCAAATAATTTTGCGATTGATAATTTTGTCCTCAAAAGAACGGGAAAATATTATTGTAAGTCAGATATTTGCTGACTGCATTTTATCTGATTACACGTGATTGATTTTAAACGTCTCTTAAAATGTTCTTTAAAATCATTTATTTATTTCAATCCAGTAACAAGCCGGCTAACCGGCACACCTATTATCTAGCTCAAAGTAAGCATCATTATAAGCTTGTGTTATGGATACTAGATAACGGAGAAATAATGATAATAATATGTATATAAATATTCTAAATAAGCACAAAGACATTCAAGAGTTTTGAACAAATGCTCGAACCTAACAAACATTTTGGACTACCTGGACTCGAACTCGGGACCCCTTACCGAGTAGCCTGTATAGCAAGGGCTACAGACCGCGAATATGTCCAAAACATTTCACTATTAGTAAGCAAAATCGAAGAAGTATAGCATTCAAAAATCGGCAGCGTATGTTTACGTTTATATTATTTCATCATTTTTAACCGACTTCAAAAAAGGAGGAGGTTATCAATTCGTCTGTATGTTTTTTTTTATGTTTGTTACCTCAGAACTTTTGACTGGGTGAACCGATATTGGTGATTCTTTTTTGTTCGATGCGGAATAGTTCCCATTTGGTTCCATAAAAAATTTTTGAAAATCCATTGGGCAGTTTGGTTTTTAAATCAAAAAAACTGGAAAAATTAAGTCGTCTACATATGCGAAATTGCGGATTTTTGCTTTCCTATGAATTTTTAGTGAAATGATACGATAGTAGAAATCAATATAAGCTCACGATCACCCATCTAGCTTTGACCTTCAAAAGTTATCACTAAAAATTGTGAAAAAAAAATTAAACAAAAATTAAAACCGACTCTAAAAAACTGAAAAGGATAAAATAATTTAATTAAATTTTAGTACGTACTCATCCCCTAGGAACATATTTTTGGAGTTGGTGCTAAGTTGTTTCCAGACACCATAGATAGTGAAGCACCGACTCCAAAAACATGTTCCTAGGGCATGAGTACCTACTAAAATTTAATTATTTTATCCTTTTCAGTTTTTTGGAGTCGGTTTTAATTTATGTTTAAATTTTTCACGGCTGATGTTGTCTATAGCATTTTGTAAAATTCGCTAGTAATCCAAGCTCTTTTCTCTACGATTGCTAGCACACAATACACTATTATGAGACATTTATTCATATGCCACGCCATTTGAATGGTAATAGAACGAAAGAGATAAAAATAACGCGTGGTGCATACATCGTTAGTGTTTCTTTAGTATTTCTGGTAACATTCTCAAGAAAAACATAACTACTTTTATATTTAATTTCATGGCTATCAATATATTCTTTATCTAGTCACAGTGAATATTTACTCAGTAGGGAACATGACACTATTATGAGCTCTCGATAAAAAGGAAACCATCTGTTTTGATTGTTGTAGTTGGGGGTAGCGGCACACGAATTCATTTCATAGCTGCTATAACTTAAAACCACGTGCTACACCCCGCACGCATACATGATACTCCCTTCCAATGAAAGGTTATATCATAAGTTACATTTAGAGTGGCAAAGATATTTCGTACTAGCGTTTTTTGAAATTCTTTATCTGAAATCTTCAAAAATTTATAAGTCAATTAAGACGTTCCGAAGTTGCAGAAAAAGAAGTTAGGCGGACTTTTGGTCTGAATAGTGACTGGAATAAGCTTGTCACACCATAATTAGATCATTCAGCTAAATTTCAAAACAAAATTTCTGCAGCAGAAACCATTAGAATAATTGAATACCAAGCGGCAATCATGACTTTAAAACAATCCTCTTGAAAGTTGAAAGATTTAGTGGAAACTAGTTTGCGATTTCCATGGCACGAATTCTGTTAAAGTACATAATTAATTCAAAATTGATTTTCCAGTTTCACACAGGCTAACTCATGGGGCGATTTCGCTAACCACTTCCAGTTCAATAAACAAATCAATTTAGTTGATCTAGTTCAGTTCTAAAACAAACACGTTGAAAAAGTGGAGTTGATAGAAAGTTTGTTGTTGATTTTCAGATAGTAAAATTTAGACTTTATTGGCCATGTCGAATTTAGTTTCCTGCACGAATCAAGGGGTTGTACGATTTTTTACGAGCCTGTTATTGATTGGATCCGGTTTTGATAGAAGCCACGAGTTTTAGTGTTGCTTTTTTCATAACAGAACAAACGGTTCATTTTATAAGTTTGGAACAATTAAGTAAATTGGTTCTTGTTTGTCCAATACATTAAAAGCCTCTGTTATGGATACTAGGCCTGATTCTGAAATAAAAATCCATATTAAATCTTGCGTTTAGGAAATTTTTTTTATTGAAAGAAATATTTAAACTAGAAAAGTTTCATGTCCTTGGGGCGGGGATCGAACCCACGACTTTTCAAAATCCGGGTCACTGCACTATCTAATATCCATCTCAGCTACCAAGGACTTGGGATAACCATGTGAAGTTCTTCTAGTCTATCTTTATTTGCGTCAGGTAAATGAGAAAATATTCTATTCGAACGAGTATTTTTAGAAATACCTACGAAATAAATTACTTTCCTACTATGTTTATCACATATTTATAATAATGTTAAAATAAAGTTAAGAATAAATATTTTTCAACAATTTTTTTATTACACATTTAAAAATGTGTTATATAAATCTATAAATACCTATATAATAAAAATAGACATCTCGGAGAAAAGTGAACCTTGCCTATACCTACTATTCCTATTGTTTAATATCATAAATTGTTGATATTTCAATTGTTGATCATTTAAGTTTTGATCGTATTATTGTTGATCCTTAGACCAATCCCACAATATAACCTAGTACTGGACTATTTATAATTTAGTACAGTTTGCCAAAATGAGGCCCTTGTTTTTTGAAGGCAAAATGTAGTATACAGCATGAGTTATAGAATCCATAGCCTTTTTTTGAAGGATAGTAAAAAAATTGCAAGTCCAAAGTTATTCAAGTTACAAATTAAAATCTCCGTTTTGTCTTCAAAAGTTGTATTATGAAAAATCGTATTAAATAAAATAATCTTCACCAGCCTGTATACCCACTGCTGGCCACAGGCCTTCCTCCATTGGAGAAATATATGAAGTGATTGGGCCATAACACCACCACGCTGCCGCTGGCCCAATGCGGGTTGGTGGGTTAAAGTGGTTGCAGTAACAAATTAAATAATGAAGTTTTTTTTATATGCTATTAGATGACTAACAAGCTGACGGCCCACCTGATGTTAAGCGGTTACCGCCGCCTATAGACACCTGCAATAACAAGGAAAAAATTACTTGATATTGCAGGTGCGTTGTCATCCTGAGGCCTAAGATGAAATGCCGTCAGTAATCACACTGGCTACCTTTCCCTTCAATCCGAAACACAGCGAACTTTTTCACGGCTGAAATAAGAAAAGCGGTGGTACCTACCCAGACTACCCTACATACGGGCCTACCACCTAGTGAATGAAGTTTTGTACATATTAGATTCTAGGACGCTATCTGTTACGTCTATTGTTATTTATCACGTTTAATAATGCCCGAAATGGAAGACACCTTCGAAACGTCAAATGATTTCACAGCTGTTCTTAGTGTATTCATATTAAGACATTACAAACGGCAGCACATCAAGTGTAATAGTTGCACTACGAAAGCCGCCTCTATTGCGAACGCAATATGGTCTCAGATCAAACTGTTATTACTCTTGATGTGCTGTCGACTGTACTTATTGTACTTGAATTTGGATTTAGTTTGTCTAGTCCGGACTCCAGCCCACTAGGCAACATTCATGATAAATTATTATGTAAAGATATTAGAATACCTAAATAAACAAACAAACAACAATTACTCTTTCGGAGTACTAGTAACGTTCGTGTTTATCACGTACACAGATATCTAGTAGATAACATACGCATTAACATTTTTTTTATAAGAAATTGAATAGGGATGTTGCCTAAGTTTGAATGTGGCGTTATTTTTTACAAATTTGAAAAAAAAACGTTTGTGCTACCCATAAGAACAATTCAAACTTGAAAGTTATGGAATATTGTAGAAATTATACGGTTTAGAAAATTAATAAGAAATGGTAAAAAAAAACTAATATTTATCAAAACTTATAATGATATTTGATGGCTTACATCAATTAAACAACTATTATTATATCAACTATTAATAAAATGATACATATTAGATAGTTATTATCAATTTTGTCAATATGCCCATACATTTTATTAATATAGCCACATGTGACGTCATCTGTTCCGGTGGTTTTACATGGAGCGTTTATAGACGATGCGCAACGATGTGCAACAATGTGTATCAAATATACCACTGTATATGTGAAACTATTGATTTTAAACATGTTATTTCTTTTGCAACATGTTATTATATAATGAGTTCTAAACTTCTCATCTATGAAATAAAAATAAAGTTATCAACTACCCTATGTATGTACCCTAGAATACTATGTGCCCTAGAATGAAATGCCTAGTCTAAAAAAGTTATATTTTGGGGCGCGAACCGAAACCGCGACCTCTCACCATCCTGCTTTACAAACGACTGCTATAACCATGAGCTACTGAGGACTTGAGATAACCATCTAGTTATAACTCACGTCCTCAGTAGTCATTCTATTTTTGTGTCATCGACATTAATAATTTATTGTTTGAATAAACTTGAGAAACAATAATGATTCTTATTCCTTACTTTTTCATCTATAGAATCCGTGGGGAAGATGTTCTTTAGAATATGATCTTTTTTAGAATCTACTAACGCATCTACTACGAATTAATATAGCATTTCTTGTGTGTGCCCTGCTTATGTGTGCTTAAGACCTTAAGACGTGTGATGACGGTTCTATAGAGTTTCACTACTTTAAAATCCGCTGTGCCATAAGCCATGCTCGAATAAAAGAAAATTATAAGAGCAGCGCATTTTATAACTATTTAAACCAGATCCTTATTAATATCTTTCTGCAATTTAAAATGTTACGAAGTTAAGCTGAAATGCAGGAAATTAAGAAAATGGGTCAAACTATTACGACTCCCGACTCAGTAATAATAAAAAAAACGACTTCGTTCAAGTTTTTAATAGGCTGTACACGTCTACGAACAATCTTCGCATATAACAGTAGCTACTGTACCAGCGCGCGTGCACTTTATGTTTAATTTAGAGATTCTGATCTAAGTCATACGTAGTTATAAAGTATCACTTTTGTATAAAACATTTTAGTGACTGATAAGATAAACCCACATTTTTTTTCTTGTACATTGCTGGTAATGTAACTCGGTAATGTACGAGTAACAAGGGACATTTTTTTATTGACAACCAAGCATACGGCCCACCTGATGGTAAGCGGTTACCGTAGCCTATGGACGCTTGCAATACCAGTGGTATCACTTGCGCCCTGCCGATCCTGTGAAATGCTGTACTCATTCGAGAAAACCTCTGCAGGGAGCTCATTCCACAACTTGAGCGTACGCGGGAGAAAGTTTCTCTGAAACCGTACAGTACGCGACCACTTTGGTTCCAATTGACTTTATGTGATGACAATTTACATTATGTGATGTTAGTCAATTCATAAGTTAAATAATATTTCTGGATAATACAAATAATTTAATTTCAACGTAGTAAATACAGTCACGTCTGAAAAGATCTGCACATTTTATGCTTAATTAAGCAAATATATGTTATGGTCTCTATTGTAGTATACGGCGTTTTCTACATATTTTTGGAGTCTTAAATGTATAGATAGATCTTCTAGACGTGACTGATCAAGGAGCCAATGAACAATGGAAAATATCTCAACTAATAAATATGTATATCAAAAAATGAAAACAAATTAAGGAGTTGTTAAGCGTAATAAAAATATTTCAGGGAAATACGTAACATGTACATTTGAGCTTTTTAAGCTTGACTTGTTTGTTATTAAAGGTAGGAAGGCTTTTATTTTAGTCCTACCTGTCCATTCCTGCACCCCAATCTGTTCGTTCGTATGTTTGTATTAGGTACGTCACAACCCTTTCTATCCTTAACCTTTTCACCCGGTCAGCATTTCAACATAGATCTTATGTGACCTGATAAACTATAATGAGAGAACAGCTAATTATCACATCTCGGAACAGCTAATTATCTTATTATTGATATCTTATTATGCCACGAAAAGGAAGTCATTATTTTTTATTCACACTACCTAGTCGTATAAAGTATGTTAAGCAGATCTTTGAAAATGAATTGAAGTTTTGCAGACCACTATTTCAAAGAAGAAACACTTAAAATGCCGCACTGAGTCAAATTTTCTTGATAGCTAACAAATTAGTTAGATCCCGGAATATAATATTATATTTTCGATATTTTTTGTAGTAGCTCAGAGGGCAGAGCAGTCACCCAGATCGTAAAAGTGCGAGGAGTCAGTTCTCGCCACAGGACACGACTTCTTCTAGTTAATTGTTTCTACATTTATCATCTCCTCCTTGTTGCATGTAGGTTGTCTTATCAAATTGATACCGTGGCGCGTATTCTCTTGTACTCCATCAGGAGAATACAAGGTGGTAGCCCTGGAGTGGGTACTCCAATGCATTACAATGTGTGACTGAACAACTCTTCAGCTTGGATACCACAGTATTTTTTCCATTAAGGTGTTATCGGAGGAGCTCGGTGGTGAAGTGGTTTGAGGGTTTCGATTACGAAAACCAAGTAACTTTCGCTATGGTCGGTCCCGGGATGAGTCAATCAAAGTTTGTTATCTTGAGCTGCTCCGTACTTCAGAAGGCACGTTAAGCCGTTGGTCCCGGTTGTTACTGCAACCGCTTAAATACACTAACCCGCATTTGGCCAGCGTGGTGATGGTGATCTGGCCCAAACTCCTCGTGTGGTTCTCCCGTGTAGGCAGCCCTGTACCCAGCAGTGGGACGTATATAGGCTGGCGATTTGTTACGGACAGCTCACAGTAAAGACCTGACACAGCTCTTCGATCAATGGAAAAGATGCTAAAATTTCTGCGACGTCACGTCTGCTGTTATTTGACTGAGTCAGTGTCTAATCAGTTGGTAACAAACCCCTGGAGAGATGAGGCTCGATATTTCATTGTAGTGGTCACTTATCAGATAACAAGAGAAGACGCTAATTATTGTTACTCTTTACTATACGAGTATTATGATCAATTTATTTACGTCTGACGTTTCACTGAGAGGGTGTCAGTGTGTATCAACTTCTATTGTTACATAACTGGAATCGCTCATTATTACGAGAACAAGCTAACACAAAGGGTAGGTATATCTTTTGATAGGCACACGAAGTAATTTCATCAGCCTATACGTTATTACAGGAAAGAAATAATTAATGATAGGATTACTGGATAAGCCTGATGTCGAACTCGTTACCCGGGATAGAAACATTAGCACAATAATCGGGAAAGAGAATTATGTGATCTGGAATTGGTTTGATTATTGTGTGACGTAATCGTATGATTTATTGGCGGATTGTAAAGCTTGATAGAATGTAATAGATCTCACCGTTATAAGGATTTTGCAGGAATTTGGTACATGTTTTTCAGTATATGACATGAAAGCGTTTATCATTTATAATTTATTAATTATTTATAATTTATCTAGTATAATACGTAACACAAGCTCTTACTTTGAGCTACATAAAAGGTGTGAGTATATGAATATTTATTATTATTGCACAAAATGTGTACAAACAGCGGACTTAATTCCTAAAGGCATTCTCTACCGGTGAACCAGGGACTAAATAGTAAATCTATAAGCGAACAACAATGAATAAAGATAATTATTATTAAAATCTTATTTATCTATAATAATCTATAATAGGCACACATACATAAATACATGAAATAATCGTATTTAAAGAATACACATAATAAGTATATGTTGTTGATTAAGTGTCAAATTCCCTACTGAAATAATTTCGTTTTGTTGAGGTCCAGATATTTTTTGTTTCAGAAAAATTATGGAGAACCTTCCATTCTTTTTTTTTCTGTACACCGTAGCTCTGTAATATTCATAATGAACGTTACATATAGCATGACAATTTAAATTTAATGTTTAAATAATGTTATGTGAAATATTAATTTCGTTACATTAATGTTTCTGTTTTAACTTTATTTTGCATGTCTGTCATGATAAAACACGTAGATACTTGATTTTTTAAATGTAATACCTACTGCCTACTTATACACATGTTAATACAAATAAATAATTATTCATTCGTTCATTAAATGTATATTTAATCAAAAGCTCCCTGCATTTCGAATACCTGGCACAGCCTGTAGCTTGATGGAGTGAGGCAGGTTTTCTCTGACTTTACTTCTCAGAAAGAAACAACACTTGTTCATGAAACATTCATGTGTATTAGTACCGAGTATTTACGGTTGTTGCTAACGTTACCATGTCGATTACCATAAGAAAGGGGTTCGAGGAGTGTATGGTGTGTTGTCTCCTGTGTTATTTCTATGAAATAACAGACACGACGTGGTTCGTAATAATCATAACAAAGGAAAGCTTTTCCGACGCGTCGCTTGTTCCACGTTGGCATACCTATATATTATTAGCATGTACGGTTGGCCAAAAATGAGATCTACCACCCTAACGTTAAAGTTAATTTTCACGTCATAAAACCACAAGGTAGGTTTTTCCTAGCAACAACCTGACAGTTACTAAATGTTTCTCCTTTTCTTTTAGTAGTTTCAACACTTTCCTTGTGTTTCTCATCTCAATTATCGGAACTGATAACCATCCTTTGAGTGCAATTCGTTTTATGAGACAATTTTCTTATTATTTCTATATAGCAGCATAGTTTGAACAGTGCAGTGGCACTGAAGCAATATTAAGTGTTATCATCTAATTTTTACATAAAAATAAAGATGAAAATACTTGACAGTGATTGCCATCTTGTTATTTTCATTGTGTTGATATATTCTTTTTTCAAGTAAAAAGGTTTTCTTTCTCTCGGGGAATTTTCCATCGAACAAAAGATTATGAATATCAATCAACTGTTGAATGAAGAGGCCTAATGCATTGATAACAAAGGTTAAATTAGCACCTGTCACCTATGCATTCAGATGTTAATAACAAACAATACCTCATAACTATGCTTCTCTTTCATGCTTAATAAAACTCAACCTTATTGCTATTTTAATTACACAAAAGTTATGTCAAAACTGGTAATTCACTTTCTTGGTCGATCGATACGTAGGTAACATTACACTGACAGAGTCTTACACCCGTATTCACAAACGACACTATGAGGTCTCACAATGCCCACGGACGCACAGGGTGCCAAATTCCTATTCATAAACAATACTTGAGTGACAATCGGCACTATGCGTTTGTCATAATGAACACTTAGCTAAGGGAGCCTGATAGCTATATTAATCAACGCATATGTCGAGCTCACCAAAGAGAATATAATCACTACGGAGTTTACGATAAAAAGTAAACAAACAATAAAATTGAAATGTCAGTCAGTGAAGTGCTATATTCAACGCTATGCGTCAGCATAGTAAAGATTCGTTTGAGTATTGTTTGTGAATTGAAAGGCTTGTCAAAGTGAACGTACTGAGAAATGCCTTACTTCGCTATGTATTGCTCCTTTACTTACATAAGTATCGTTTGTGAATACGGATGTTAAATTGTGTGTAGCGTCACTTAAATTTTTAACAAGTTAAAGTCGATTCTAATATTGTTCTTGTAGTAACAGCTCTTTTAAAACCGTTGTAGTTGTTTTGAGCACTCTGAAAGCTTAAATAATTCTGACGCTGCTAGTGATGTATCAATTTCTATAAAATAGAAATAAATACTGTTTTTAAGCATTAAAATTGAATTGATCAATAGGTATGTATAACGTACTTTATACATCCTATGAGGTATTAGTTAAGAGCAACGCGTCTCGTAGTTTTTTTAAAAATCTGGTGCTCTGGTTTAACTGGACTTTTAACGTTACCATTTGCTGCGTAACTGCGTAATAAATAATTACAAATATAATTTTTAAACATTAAATGGACATATTAATTATATTAATAACATCCCTCTCAAGAGGTCATTGCTGAACACATCTAGCGCGGTAGCGCCGATAATGGGGGACTATAACGGACAGTTTGAATAAACTGGTTTCTAGCTTCAATTTTCTAAGTATATAGTAGGTAAGTCATGAAAAAATAACAATGAAGAAGATCATAGTCCAGTATTAAGTGGTAATTATTTGTTGTATTGTAGATTACAGAAGGGAAAGAAAAAAAAAGGTTCAGCAAATACCATACAAATAATAAACAAACTACAGAAAACAAACCAAACATAAATCTATTTGAATAAAAAATATTGTTTGTAGGTTTGTCCTCTACGCCTCCAGATACCATTTATCTGATTCTGATGAAACTTTGGCAGGGTGTTCTCGGGCCTCTCCCGCAAAGGATCCTGGATTATCTATAATTCCCCTTTATGGGCGTTGCAAAGCATGCCAAGCAATTTATATATATATATACATAGCTGAACCCCCTAATTTCGGGGGGGGGGGGGGGGTGAATGGGTTGTGTGTGGGGCTCTCACCCACCAAACTCCTCAGCGAGGCACCTTCTGAACCGCTTTTTGACGACATCACGGGATGGCCCGAAGACATTTCACCGATGTGTCGTCAAGGCGGTTTGACCGCGGTCCGGTCGCTACTCAAAGTTTCGTTGGGGGGAGGAAAAGGGGATGAAAGGGTCTGTAACAAGGACCCTCAACTTTCTTGCGTTTAAACTTTAAAGTCTGCGCGCCGTGCGTAGGCCCCCTACCGTTCCCGGAGCCCAAAGAAGAGCCTAACCCAACATAATATTATTATGTCGGGATACTATGAGATCGACAGTAGTCCTCGTTTGTGTTATAAGCGTCTGTAACTTATACTAGTTGTTATTATCAGATGAACACCATATTCCATTACTCGTCTTTTATAGTACCTAATGAAAGAGTAATACTAAGACAATTCTCACTACAATAAATTTGGCTTTACGTGTGATTGTCAGAACTGATAATTCCTTTTCTGATTACAGTAATCTTATTGCTTCCATTCCAATCAACATTACCGCGCCAATTACGTATGGCAATATATGTTCTCACATTCGATAACGTTATATGAACTGGTATTGAGGAATATAGAAGATTGTGAAAGATTATGTTTCAAGGAAATTCCATCGCTCTATAAAGAAAATCTTAAGGCTTTGCCAGACAGAGCGCGTAATTAACGCGCGTCAGAGCGTTAGTCTGACGCCGTGTTATAGCGTCAAATTGTGTTGTACTATGAACGGAACTAGTCGTCAAACAGAGCACCGGCGCTAGCAGTACGCAACGCTCTGTCGCGGCGCTAGGACGCTTTGACGCCAGAGGTATTTTTTTACAGATTGTGTTTAACGCCCAACTGCTCGTTTGCTAAAATATTGCAATTATGACTGAAAAACTAATAGAATTGGTTCGGAAACACCTATGTTTATATAATACGAAGGATAATACTTATAAAAATGTAACAATAAAGGCAAAATTTTGAGTTTAAATCGGAAAAACAATCAATACGAAAGTGTGTAAAAAAACGATCTTCATGTGATGAAAGTTCGCGACCCAAATGATGATATTCTCCTAATTCCTTTCTCTTTTTATTAATAAAGTGAACACATACTCTTTTTTTGTGTTAAAGCATATAAAAGTATAATTCTTCCAAATCTGAAGCACACCACATCTCAATAGCATACAGACTTTCCAAAGACTGGTGGTGATCTGCACTGCGCTCTGTTGAATGGTACGCTGCATTGGAGCGTTTCGCTAACTAATCAATCTAGTGTGTGTGACATGAAACAGAACGCGACGTTAAAACGCAACGCTATTGACGCTCTAGCGCGGCGCTAAGTACGCGTTCTGTCTGGCAAAGCCTTAACGAAGTAATAATGAGGGTTCTCCTATGTTTTGTCCAACAACGTTTCATATAATATTTTATTTAGCATATTTTCAGTTTGTCGGTTCAAATAATAATTATTTTATATAATAAAGATAAGACTACTGTTTGAGTAGTATAATATTCATTTGGTTAGTTGTTTGATAATTTTTTTCTTTGATCGAATATTAATTTAATTATTATTAATAGAATATAATAGTCATTTTCTCGAATAATATCTTTATATAAAAATCAGTTATACTAAACACTACTTATAAAATATAGGGTTAGGGTAGTACACATATACGTAGGTATAAATTTCGTAAAATTTACGTAAAATTGTGTCTATGTTTTCATCCTTGTTGGGCTTCTTTTTTTTCGTTCGTTTCACCATTTAATATGGTTTGCATTTTGCCCTCAACAATGTTTATTTCGGCAAGCAGCATGCAAGAATGCAGCATGCATGGCTTCTGTCACGGCTCCGGCGCTGTGGGGCTTAGGCGCGCGGCGGTCCCACGCAACCTTATCGTCGCAGATGGTTTTCGCCCACCACCGCAGCTTCGGCTTGCTGGCCTGCTGCACCGGGCAGTCTCAGCCGCGGCGGTGGTCGTAAAAACCACCTGCTCCTCAGCTCGCGGGTCCCCTCGCCCCTCCGCGCCTTCGCGGGCTTAAATTACACTCTAGTAGGGCAGACAAGACTACGTGGTGTCGGTTTTTTAATTTTATTACGCAACGGTTGTTTAGGTTCGTAAGACAACATTTTAGTCATAATGAAAATTAGCTGAAATGTATATGACGTGAAATGATAATTAAATCAAACAAAATTAGTCGTAATGAAAATTAGCTGAAACGTATTTATATGAAATGAATATTTCTGTCTAACAATATTAGGCTTAATTAATATTAGATGAACTGAATAATTAGCGATATTGATTTTAGATGAACTGAAATTAGACAAAGTGAAATTATCTGAAACTTTGTTCGGCAAAACATAGGAGAACCAGTAATAAGGTCAGTATATAGGAGATAGGCTGACACGAGGCTATCGTCATAACCATATATAGTTGGAAAACTTGGAATTCTTTGCCAGCACATGAATTCTCCTATTACAAAGTTAATAAAATTTTATTGATTTTCCTTTATTCAACTATACATATTGTATTTCGCTACAGATTTTCCTTTATAATAGTGATTAGAATAAGTTTTCTTAGATCCCCTTTAACGTCCAATTAAGAAAGCTTAGTTGATTAACATGTCTAAACAAATACGTAGTTGTATTTTTCTATTTTCTTCCAAACTTTGCAGACGTTTTCAGAAACTCATGGTTGACTGAATTCGTCTTTAAACGAGATTACTTCCAACCTTACTATTTTTTATTTTGAACTTTATGTAGAGACTTTAAGTGTTATATTTAAAATTCAACAACAACTTGTCTCGTTAGGGGTAAGTTGTAGGTATTTTTAAATAATAATGTTCTTGCACTGCTATTGTTGATCATCGGTAAGGGTGCTTACACACTGAGACGCTATGGCGACGCCGCTGGCTACACCTACTACCCATCGAACTACTACCGGCTACCCATCGAAGCCAAACGAGGATAACGAGGTTAACGTTGCTATAAAAACATTGGAAAGAAAAGAAAGCGGTGAAGAAATTAGTAGGTTATACCTTTGTTTTTTTGGGGGAAGAATCCGCTTACGGAACTACCCGACTAATGACCCCCTAAGCGACGGGCGTGTGTTGGGGTCGCCCAGTGCCCAGTGCTTGATGGTAACGGCACTGGGACTACCCACTAAAAATCCCCGGTAACTCCACTGCCCTTAAAGGGGATGGACGGGGCTCTGCTGAAGCAATTTCACCAGCTCATCTCGGGCAATCCGGCCTTACGGCGTAGTGTAAGTCGCGTCTGACCAGAAATCAGGAGACGCGGGTTCGGGTCCCGCCTGGAGCATATATTTCTTCATCGTTTTCTTTCTTTATTTGTGATAGTTACAATAAAGTAGGGGCATCAAAAACCTCGAAATGTGACCAAACGAGGTTGCGAATAAGTAGCCAGTGGCTACCGACTCTCAAATATATCCTCTTGGGTGACTTGGCCATAGAGTAAGTAACTTACTTGTATACAAATTGCTGGTGCCTTGACTACGCATCACTATTACGGCAGAGCAACCAGTCTTTACGTAGAGGAAATCGGCCGTGGCTTCGCTTTCAAATTGGCGACGACGCCAGACCGTAGCCAAGGGTGCTGTCATACATTTCAATTCGAATTGTTTGAATGCGAAACCGACGTCGATCTCGCCACCGCGTCCCAGTGTACTAGAGCTCACTTTCATACATTTCAACACAAATTGATTGGATACGTAGCTGGCGACGTCGCCATGGCGTCCCCCAGTGTGAACGCTCTACGAACTTGTGTTATGTATTTTAGATAATGGGGAATTACAGATAATATTAATATACATACTCGTACGATAACTGATATTATATGTATACATAAATATACTTATTATAATATTCATATTCATATTCGTTTATTGCATCACATAATGTTTATATTTAGATCTGAAATAACACTTAGGTATCATTATGGAGCACACACACTGTCACGCGGCATGCGGCATGCGTTGCAGGCACTGCAACACATTTTTCATTTGAAATTAAATTAAAATTAAATGTCAGTGTAAAATTGAATGTCACTATAAAATTGAATGTCACTCGGTAACAAATTTAAATATTAAAATTAGGTATACAAACAACAAAATTATTAATATCAACATCAATTTACACGATTATTCAATGTCAGTAGGTAACAATAGGCAGGTACATACACTACAATGCTAATTTTTCGCCAAAACATTCCTTAGCTAGAGAATAGTAAGCCTTGCTGACGAGTAATTTCCTCAATGAACGCTCAAATCTACGTCCCTGAAGAGTTTTTAGTGCAACTGGTAAGTGATTGTAGACTTTAATAGCCATACAGTATGGACCAGTCCCGAACAACGCAAGCCGTGAGGGGGGTGTGACCAGGTCATTTACGCGGCGCGAGGCATAGCGTCTTGGTACAAAATCTGCTGCTACCGGGACTCAAACCCTGACTAAGCAGAAAGGGTATCTCACTCGACCAGACGCCCATCTTCTCGTATTGTATTTAATATACATAGTTACGTCAAAAATCTAATTAAGTGTTGTCAGTTTTTTATCCGTAAATCTATCTTGTCTGGATGAGTGGTAGCTATCCATCAATGTCCAGGAAAAGGTGGGATTCATCTCTCCCGATTACTTAGTAAGCGGCTTTGGAAGTACGCGCTCTTAATGAATTTTCCAAATAAGCAAACCCAAAGTTATTTATTTATTTATTAGGAAAGTCAACAGCATTTTTAACTGACCTAGAAAAAAGAAGGAGGATATTAATTCGACTGTTTTTTTTTATTTATTATTTATGTTTGTTACCTCAGAACTTTCGACTGGATAAACCGATATTGATGATTCTTTTTTGTTCGATGCGGAATAGTTCCCATTTGGTCGCATAAAATTTTTTTGAAAATTCATTGGGAAATTTGGTTTTTAAATCAAAATATCTGGAATGAGTAAGTCATAGACATGTGCAATTTTTAGTGAAATGATATGATAGTAGATAACAATATAAGCTGACGGTCACCCATCTGTAGCATTACAATCGAATTCCTCTGTTTTGTATTAAACTCTTCATCTGATTCTCATCAGAAAGAATCACAACAGCATACCACAGCAGTATTTATGTAATTATGATGTTTGGAAATACCTCATATCGTTAGCTAATTTAAAATTTGGCGAAATACACTTGATTTTGATAGCGGTTTTATAAATATTTAAATGTGAAAACTAAAAATTTATGAGCATTAGTTACTTTAGTTTACGTTATAAAATTGTAATTAGCAAATTTTCCTGATTCAGAGAAGTTGTTTTGCAGCCCGCATACAAAACTTTGACAAAAACCTGATAAATTTCGTTTGACTAGCTTATCAAGACTTCTCAATCGCTAAACAAAGGCGCTTGAAAGGCGAAGCTTTTAATTAAAAGAAATTAAAATACACTATGGATGGTGAATAAAAAATGCAGATTCCTTTGTTTCAGTTGATAGAAAGCAACTATTTTAATCAAATCTGATGGATCGCTTTGTTGGATAGAAATTGTTAATTTAAGAAACGCTCGAGGCTATTGTTTCAATTTTAGAAGCAAAGCAACTGTCTGCCATATTAAGCTCGGATGGGTCAGCTAAACTAGTAAGGATTTGGAACTCATTGGACTTAATAGCAAATATTAGCTTATAAGCAAATAGTCTAGTGTATGTAAGCGAGTAAAGTCTTTGGATATACAGGGTGGTAACGATAATACGACTATAAATTAAAACATACACAAAAAAAATAACAACTGACCTTTTGAGGTCAAAAAGTGACTTTATAATTTAACACCTAGCCGGACATAAAGTTGCATAGATATGCGCCATTTTGTTAAATAAAATATAATGTAATTACATCTTGTTTAAATTTTGGTTGGTTTTGGTTTTGGTTCTGGTTTTTGGTTTTGGTAGCCGAAGTAGTTTAGCTATATATCTTATCAGTGTGGGCTATATTAGTTTATAGATACCTATGTTATGAAATTATCAAATGAATAACATATATTTGAAAGATGCAAAACATTTCAATGAACTGATAAAGTGCATGTTTTAATTTATTGTCGTATTGGGCCTAATTCTGAAGGCTCTCTCTCTCTTTCTCGCAATAAGGAATAGGAAAAAGACAGCAAGAATTCGTTTAGAGCTATCAACTAAATTTAGACAGATTTCAAAGGAACCATAGACAATTAAATGTCAAATTTTATATCAGCCATCCTTTTCGTATTCATATTGAGAGAAAGAGATGCACTGAACTTTAATTTAAACTAAGCATGTGTTCTCCAGAATTAGGGCCAGTCGACACAAGAATTAGATAACATAAAGCCCGCTGCGCCTGATGGTAAAAGGATACCGTAGCCTATAGACGCTAAGAGCCGAGCCGATGCAATGAGCAATAGAAACACCCTTATTTTATAGGGACAATGGTTTTTCTCACCAGTTTAGGCCGTTTCCACGTCGATAAATGTAGGGAGAGGGAGAGAGAGGTAGTATGAAAGTGCTACCTCACACGAGTGGGTAACACCACAACACCCTACCTCCCTCAACATCGTTTGTCAGTTATAAATACAGACGAGAGGAAGAAACATATTTGGGTTTCTCGCTCAAAATTTCAGCGCTCGACTGGAGAACCTCCTCCACATAATAGAAGATCGCTAATAATACTATTTTGTAGTGTTCTGTTACTGTATAGTGAGATTGGTCACCAGACCTCTTTGAAGAGACATTTTGTTGAGAGCAGAGTGACACGTCTCGTTTAGTCTCCTATTCTGATAACTTTTATCTTCCACTTGCTTCTTATAGCAATCTTGCTTCTTATATCTTTGAACGGAAAGCCTATTGTCGAGTGTGTGCACAAGCCTTCATACACAGGAGAAACACATATTATTATGAAGTTTAAGCCTAAACACGTTCACGCTGACCCAATGGGAGTTGGTGGCTTAAGAGCCACCGCACATATACAATTTCAAATCGCACAACTAAATTGCGTGCTTTTATAGGCCGCACACTTCGTCGACTTAGTTGATGGACAGTGTTGCTAGCGCGGTGAAGTCTGCGATAAAATGCGGAAAAACAACGCACTACTTCTTTTATTTCTTTTATTAATTAGGTTTTTAAGGGCTGGCCTTTTTTGGACTTCGTCGATCAGCAGTTCTATTTTTTCATTTGTTACAAGTAAGTAGAGAATGCAGAGATTGACTGGGCGGCTGCGCGCCCGTCAGCAAAAATCCAAGCGTGGGGAAATCACACGCACGGGTCTGGTCATACTGCATCTTGCCGTGCGACTGACCAACTAAGTTGTTATAGTGTGCGGGCTATCGGCCGATAGTTGATCAACTATTTAGTTGAACGACTTAGTTGATATAATGTGCGGGCTATCATAAGATTCTATGCCTATTAGACATTCTGCGATTTAGTTGTACGATTTGAAATTGTATATGTGCGGTGGCTCTAAAGCGATTGCAATAACAAATGCGACCAACTGCTAAAAAAAAGCAAAAGACACGTAGGAGCTTGAGATTACAAAGAAAAACAATCTTCTATAATAGCTTCAAATAACAGAAAATATTCATCAGTAATTCTCGTGCCAAAAACACAAAATTCTGACATTTTGACTTAGCATGCATGATTTGTTACGTTTCATTTTGTTTGTCGCAGCGCAGAGTTGCCCGAATCTGTGAAAACTAGCAAAAAGATTAATGCGATGGCGACGTAGAAAAAGCTAGATTTAACCAGGCGAATAGTCGGAACTAACAGTAAGGTCTGCAGCAGACTATGAGTTCACAAGTTGACAAAAGAAATATTAGAAGTTGTATTCCGTATATACAACAAGACTAGCATAAACCTATGTTTTGTAACTTTTATTAAAGTTACAAAATATAGCTTTCTTTATGTCAATCTTTTCTCCCAACGAAGCGATATTTTAGAAAAAAGCTTTATGACGATACCGAACCTTCTCGTAGTGCAAGGAAACTTGTATAAAACCATACGCTTAGGCCACATCCGCGTGCCTATGCAGATGGTTATGTAAGGTAATCGTTAAATATTTGCTTTTATTTTTATTGACAACAAATATCAAGCTAGCAGATGATCTGTCAGAGAGAAAATAATTATGTTAGCCTCCAATGTTTTGAAATTACACTTGTGTGATGTTTCTCTTCAGACCGAAACGGTTAAAAATTTTTTACCGAGGCGCCGTAGAAGGCATGCCTAGGTAAAATTAAAACATTCTGGATAACAAACTATTACACACCACATAATAGTTTACGACGCTATAAAACTATACAGGATGGTGACGACAGTGCGAAAATAAATCATCACATGGGCTATATTAGTTCATAGAAATGTTTAACTGAAAAAAATATTTTACCGAACTACTTCGGTTAAATTTTGCGAGGTGTAATTACAGTTTATTTGATTTAACAAAACGGTGCATCTATATGCAACTTTATTTTTGGCTGGGTGTTATCATAAGTTATGTAGTCACTTTTTTAGCTACAGGTATTCGAAAGTTTAGTTGTCATTTTTTTCAGTGCTTGCAACTTTTTAATACATCTTATTCATTTAATAATTTTATAACATTTCTATGAAATAATGTAGCTAAATAATGTAGTTATATTATTTCATAAAAATGTAATGGAATTATCAAACGAATAAGCTATAGGTATTTAAAAGGTGTAAAGCATTACTATGCACGAATAAGCCTATTTTTTATATTAATGCCCTATGGTCGTCACCACCCAGTATATCCGTGATCGCTATTTTTATTAATCTAGCTCTTACTAGTTATCATGCCAATAAGGCTTGGAGATTTATCAGATCCACTGGTGCTGGTCATCGGTTGACATGCAAGGGACATGCAAGGAGGTTGACATTGGTCAGGGGTCAACTGTCGTGGTGTTCCGACGTTCTATCTGACATCTATATATTATTGCCATGCTTTACCATATTGCTTTTATGCGATTTGTTTAGATTTTTCTTCTGTTTTGTTGTCCATATTTTTTTTTATACAACTAGATGACAAACAAGCTGACGGTCCACCTGATGGTAAGCGGTTACCTCCGCCTATAGACACCTGCAATAACAAGGAAAACTCACTTGATATTGCAGGTGCGTTGTCATCCTGAGGTCTAAGATGAAATGCCGTCCATTCCCAGTAATTACACTGGCTACCTTGCC
This sequence comes from Nymphula nitidulata, assembly GCA_947347705.1. NCBI lineage: Eukaryota > Metazoa > Arthropoda > Insecta > Lepidoptera > Crambidae > Nymphula > Nymphula nitidulata. The sequence goes on from OX374631.1 coordinate 17,065,607, forward strand.
CTTCAATCCGAAACACAGCGAACTGTTTCACACCCTCTTTCGGGATTGTTCTCTAACCAGGCCAATACTATAGAATAGTTATTTAGCAGTAAGTCGGACATTTTTTTATATTACTAGATGACAACCAAACTGACGAATAACATGGTGGCATGCAGCTACCGTCGCCAATAAAATAACAAGGAAAAAATCACTTGATACTGCAGGTGTATTGTCATTCTTAGCCCTATAGAGATTGATTCCACTCTGACGTCCCTACATACGGGCCTACCACTTAATATAGAAGATAATAAAATTTTGTCTCGTCAATTTAAATTTGTTTTTTTTTTTCAGGATTCGAGGGCACTCACGTCATGATCTTCATCGGTTTTGGTTTTCTGATGACCTTCCTCAAGAAGTACTGCTACAGTGCCCTTGGCTTCAACTGGCTCCTGGCAGCGCTGGTCATCCAATGGGCACTCCTCTGCCAACAATTCTACCATATGATAGACAACACAATATTGGTTACTAAAATGTCTTTATTAGGTAAGATTTTATATCAGATGACAATTTACATCGTTAAATATTGTTGGGGATAAATTAGACTATAAAAAAAACAACTTTTCATATGAGAGTAACATTGAAAGCGCAAAAAAAAAACAACTGTTACTTGCTGATTTTTTCGCGTTGCTCCCTTATTGGTTAGAAAGTTGTTCATTTGATAGTCTAAATCGTTAGTTCCCAAAGTGGATCCCCAAGGGTCCACGGGAGACTCGACGGGGGGGTCTACGTTGGTGTGACAAAAAACACATTTTTTGTCGAGTTAAGTTGTAAAAGAAAAAAGGCCTGGGAACCTCTGGTCTAAATTATCCCCTGAAAATTCTAGTAATGTAAATTGTTACGCTGTTAGTTTCACGTCATTTTTAAAATTTTAAAATTAAAATAATTCACAATCGAATTTAAGGATTTAAGAAGGAGCTTTGTTTCACTGACTTACATATCTTCCCTTTTCTTAAAATTTTCAATTAGCTATGATTTTGTTCATCTCTACTCAGGTAAATACATCCGTAACCTAATTAGGATATTTAATAGGTTATGTCAGTTTGACAGCTGTTTAAGGATAGCCATGGTTTAGTTCAAAGAATCCTTTTAATGTGCTTAAAATTTTTTCACTTAAGTACTTATGAACGTTAATTATTCAAATATTACTTACCCTAAAATACGAGTCAGAACTCTTCTTACATAAAAAATTTGGAGTGCAATGAAATGAATTTTTTATTTATTTCGAGTTTAATTTTTCAGAACATTCTCACGTGTCAACTTAAAGTGAGTTGATTGTGTTTTTTGTACGCTTCAGGCTATCATCAACCAATTGTTTCAATCAAAACTGCCTGTCGGTCGGTGTTTCATTGTATTGATTTGCATCAAGTACTCAATAAAAAAAAAGAGCTAAGAGAAAACAGAATATCTATCAGAACTACAAGCATCATTCCCATTGATATTTTAAATTGCAAGTAAAAGTAATTTGTTGTGTTAATATATAAACCGAGTTTCAAGAGCGAATAAATCGGAGAATTCCGTCATTTTGACACCACTAATTTTGAATACTAAGTTGAAATTATGAATGCCAAGTTGAAATTAAAATACCGTAATCTGGTAAATGGGTATTGCGGATGGGTATAACGGCCTTCATCATATCAGCCTATGATGTCCACTGCTGAACAAAGGCCTCCCCCATCGATCTCCAAATAAAACGGTTTTGCGCAGTCTGCATCCAACGGCTCCCCGCGACCCTGATCAGGTCGTATGTCCAGTCTATAAAGGCCTTATTAATAACAAAATATTTTACTCCTTGGACCATCCTAGGATTGGCTATTTCGTGTTTCTTACACATAAAGAATGTTACTTGTAATGTAAATAAAAATATGACAAAACATTGATTGGCTAAACTACATCCGTTACGTTAGTCATAGCCAAAATTTTTCGAAGTTAAATTACAGTTTATTTGATTTAACAAAACTATGCATTTCTATGCAACTTTATTTTTGGCTAGATGTTACCATAAGTTAAGTAGTCACTTTTTAAGCTACAGGTAGTCGAAAGTTACATGTCATTATTTTTCAGTACGTTTTGATGCGCGTCCTCTTCGACTTTATTATGAATGCTGGATAAGGACTAGTTATATCCGAAACAAAGTCAAAGTCTAAAGGTTTATTTACATGAACACAACGGTTAAAAGATCTTAAGTTCATGTATTTATAGTACGTGTATTCAGTCTGCGTGCAGACGTGCAAAATTTCTTATAAAGTCACTCACTACTCACATAAATACATTTAGCTAAAAAGTCCCATTTAAAATTATAGTCTTATTTTCTAAATATCTTTCAAGAACATCTATTCTAATTTAAAAAATTAAGAGTTCTAATTCATTTACAATTTCTTAAAATTCAAATATTCCTTAACACTGTAAAACAATTATCCAAAAACTTTTATATCTATGACTCTACTTATAGAAAGAATATTACAATGCTAAAATATTGTAAGGTCTGCAAAAAATTTCCGTGTTTGTAAGCAATATATGTTATTGCCTAACTTCCAGTAATAACTCGTAAGAGCACCCTCATATTTTTCACAGGATTAGCTAGCTCGCTATAAATGAATTATAACTTAATCACAGAGGATTATTCCACCATTTCTACTTACAGTGGGATAACTAAATATTACTTCCGACTGTATTTCGAGGTTTGTTGTAAATGGTTAATGTTTCTTTTTAATAACTTTTTTATTACGAAAGTTAGGTAACTTTAGATGTCTGGCCGTGCAGAAATATCGAGCGGCAACTTGATTTTGCTTTTAAGTTAATATCCATTGTTATGGTCATTACCTACTCATGAAATTCAACGAGGAGAAATGATTATGGTCAAAATTACTCAGCTTTTAATATTTTGAGCCCGAAATTATTATTTTGCTGATTTTTATATAAAAACAGACCATAAAATTTAGAAGATATTTACATGCTTATAAACTCTCAGAAAATTGTATGTCTGTTAAGATATAATCTAATATTGTTACAGTCGTAATTATATTGATTGTTTAATAATAATGTACTTATAATAACAATATTTTTCCAGGTGATTTTTTATATTTGCGTGTTAGATATGTTTTCCCGGAAAACGCTTACAGGCATTCAATATAGCAGTTTTCACATCATTTTGGTGTAAGTAACAACACCAGATGTTGTTATCATGTAAAAAAACATAATCTCAACTTTCTCCTAGAAAACATCATACCTTATTCTACAAATAATATTCTTTCGTTGTCGCCAGTAAGTTCCGCCGCTAACAACATGTTATTGTTTCGGCCAACCCTTTGTTTTTGAAGTAGATTGATTTATGGACTGAAGTTTTCTTACGCTAAAGCAAAATTTTCTCATTTTGTGCTTTGTGAAAATATTACTTACTGTTTTGTTTGTGTCAAGAGGGCCGAATATTTTGATTAAATATTTGAAGAACAGCTCATTATTTAAAAGCTTACTTACCATTCTTGATTTTCATTACGTACCTGCGTAGATATTAAATGGTAATACAAATTATAGAAAGGAACAATCTTTGCCTTCTGGGATTTCTTCAGGATTCTCCCGATGAATATTTTAAGGTTTCTGAAAGCCTTCTTTATAAAGGTATTATATTTGGCGACGTTACTCGCAAGGCTTTAGGAAGGGATAAACCATAAAAATCTTATGTAATGGTAACGAATTTTTTTCCAATCGTTGTAAGTAATCTAAAGAATAAAATACCTATAGTGAATTGACTAAAACGTGAACTGTTACACAGCTATGAAGCGTACGTAGATTTAAGTAGAAAAATTCTTGATCAACTTCTTAAAATTGCAGAGGCAGATATAATGGCGGCGACGTTTCTTATAACATTTGGAGCATTACTGGGCATTGCTAGTGGGGTTCAACTTATCTTTATTGCTATAGTGGAGACAGCTATTGCTTGCTTGAATTTGTGGCTGGTGACCGACGTATTTAAGGTAGGCATGGTTCTAATAGTTATATTAATTAATGTATTGTAACATAGCAAGAAAGGTATTGATTTAATTTAATGTATTAATATAACTAACGAAGCTGTTATCGAAATTATAGAAATTGTATAAATCAAGCACTAAAAAGTATGGTACGGGCCTTGAAAGGGATATGAAGTACTTGGGGTATCTGCTGAATCCGGGGTGGAAATTTACAAATCACTTTCGGCAACTCTACCGCAAACTAACGGTAACGGCATCTGAACTAAGCGGATTCCTACCCAACGTCACTGGCCCCGGAGACGTATGCCGTCGCCTCTTTACAGGGGCGGTGCGCTCAATGGCGCTTTATGGGGCACCAGCGTAGGTGGACGCTCTGTCGGTCCCTATTAAGACTCTTCTATGGAAGGCGCAGCAAGTAATGACCGTCAGAGTAATCCGGGGCTACCGCACAGTGTCCTCCGAGGATATGAAGCCTGAGCAGGCATGAGCCTGCTGAATCAGATACCGCCCTGAGATCTTGGTGCTAGAGTCTTACCGGAGGTCTACGGGTATGGAGCAGCGCTCCGTGCGGAGTATGGCAACCGGAGAATCATGCCGGAGCTGGTTAGGCGCTGGAAGAGAACGCAAGAAGCGTATTGGGGACGGTAGGTCATCACCTATCGTATCGTGGGGCTCCGTCACCTGAGCCAGACGTTCTCGTGTAGGAGGAGCACACGGGAACATCTGGCTCAGTTGTGTCGCGCATGCTCCCTATCCCCGGTAGGCCCGACAGCAGGTATTAGTCCCACAGTCTTCGGTGCATGACAGCGATTGCGAAAAGTATCATGTCGTGCGTTGAAGCAGTTACACTGAGTAACACGATGGTTTTTAGTGGGTATGCCGAAAATTAGCCCCGGAGACTCCCACATAACCCAGCAGCAGCTCCACCCTCCTCTGGGTGGATACTCTTTAAACCCTTTTTTTATCAAGGGATTATTTTTAAGATAAAAAGTTAACAAAATATTTCTGAACTGTCTTTTTACATTTTTTTACTAAGAAATTCTTCACCAATTTCTAATAATAACTATGATCATGATCTTAAGAATAGTTTTGAATATTGGATGTTATTCCAGGCAGCTGATGTAGGAGGTTCAATCGCAATCCACACGTTTGGAGCCTATTTTGGACTTGGTGTAAGCTTGGCTCTTAGACCGAAGGCTAATACTGCTGAAGCCAACGCTAACAATGTCCCAACTGTAGATCTTAATGGAGCGAGCTATACTTCTGACGTGACTGCTATGATTGGTAAGATTTATAATGTATGTCTATAGAAGCCATAAATAAGAGTGGCATGTAAGCGTAATTAATGGGCACAAGGGTAACAAAGGTATATGAGAATTATATCGTTCGAGCTAGCCAAGCTATTTATTAGAAATCAGAGAATTTTTAGAAATTTAAGAATTTGTGACTGGCTGAGACAAACAGCGATAGAGATATATGACTACTCAGGGCAAGAAAAAAAGATAATAATAGTGCACGCGCGCTTAATGTAAGCAAATGGAAAATTTATTAAAAATTGTACTGATTTTTCAAAGAAATGATTTCGAGAATATCCTATAGTTTTAGCATTACCAAAAAATTTAGCTAAGGTTTCAATTATTCGTCCGTTAGCTCATAGAATGGAAGGAATGAGAATTATCTTCAGGGTAAACAATTTAAGCCTTTTGAAAACAATAACAGCAGTAGTAGGTAATTACTCCTCCATCTTTATATTACCAATTATGTTTACAAATATATTATTTTATTTCAGAATGTTATTCATTATGAAAATTCAATTATAGTCGCGCGTCGACGTGTGTAAATTTTTACGCGCGTAAAGAGATCTTATTGCCTAGGACAGGACCGCTCACATAATCGCATGTTACTACACGTTCACTTGCAGCTACGTGCGGTTGTCGCTTAACGTAGAAGTTTTTAAAATAATTTACGTCAAAGCTGGCAAGATCCGTTTATAGTTTCGTATTTTTTATTGGTATATTTTATCAATTTAAAATTATTTTTGTCAATTTTAAGCGCTCTAATTATAAGTAATAGGGGTTAAAATATGAAGTTGCTGTTATATTGTAATAGGTACTTCGAATTGACATTGAACCTTCATGGTTTGAGATTATTGAGTGAAACTTTTTTCAAATGGTACCTTTGAGGTTGTTCTTTTAAAAAATGTGCAACATTCGATTATCAACTTTCAGTTGTTTTCTTTATTTAGCTTAGACAAGAAAGATGGATACTTATAAAATTCGAGTGATTTTTTAATTACGAGTTCCGACGCGGAACTAACGCGGCAGAAACAGCTCGCAATATCAATGTTGCGTTTGGAGAGGGGACTGCTAATGAACGCACCGTGCGATTTTGGTTTAAACGCTTTCGTGGTGGAAATTTTGATTTGAAGAACGAACCACGCGGAAGATCGCCCAGGTGAATAACAAAGAATTTTTTTATTTTTTTTATAGAAAAAAGAAAGAATAAAGAAAAAATATTTTATTTAAATAGGCCACAAAGAAGCGCTTTTAAATCGTCAAAAAACACATTTTTACAACTATCACAAAAAATATATTAACTAACAACGTCATAGTCTCTGTCTGTCTGTCATGTCTGAATTTACACCGGTTCCAAAAGTTGAACTACCGAGAAGATTCCGGCAACAAACTCGTGTAGTCACTCTTTTCAAAATAAATATTCAATTACAATGTTTGTAGTTAAAAAAAAATATAACTTTTAGCAGTGCAGTGCCGCCCAGCGATAAAAATAATTAAAATTAGAAGAGAATCTATATCAACGTACCAACAAAGTAGGTACCCAATGTCAAAAGTATTATCATTATTTTCAAGCTATCTGACAATGCACAATCACAAAATAGGTATACAGAGGTTAATAGTCATAATACTTACTCGTAAATAAACATATAATAAACATTTTGGAATTTTAATGTTTCCACGCATTCTTATCATCTAAATATTCTTGGACCTTATAGTAGCCTTTTTTCATTAAAGTTTGTTTGACATATAACTTAAGTTTGTGAAAAGGCAGTTCAGTTACATTTGGTGGGACTTTGTTATAAATGTGTAGGTATACATTTCCCCATGAATGAGCGACTTGTCTTGTGAAGTCTAAAACTTGGAACAGCAAGTTTATTTTTATATCTAGTGTTTAAGTTATGAATATCACTATGTTTTGAAAAGGTATGTTTATATTTGTGAACATAAATTATGTTCTCATATATATATTGAGAAACAATGGTCAAAATATTAATTTCTTTAAATAAATCCCTTAGTGAATCACGTGGCTTAAGTCCGTAAATAGCACGCACAGCCCTTTTTTGTAAAACAAAAATGTCTTCAATGTCGGCTGCTGTGCCCCACAATAACAAGCCATATGACATGACACTGTGGAAGTAACCAAAGTAAACAAGTCTTGCTGTTTCAACATCACACAAAGACCTAATTTTTTTAACAGCATATGCAGCTGAACTAAGTCTTTTAGATAGGGACGAGATATGAGGATACCATTGTAAACGAGAATCTAACTTAATTCCCAAAAATACTGTAGAGTCAACACATTCAATAGTTTCTTCATTGATTTCAACATGAGTACTAACCTGCCTTACATTTGGTAAAGTAAATTTAATACACTTTGTTTTCTTTGAATTTAACAATAAATTATTATTTTCAAACCAGGATAGCACTTTTGAAATGGCATTATTTACATCCTCAAAGTCAGTTTTAGTTCGGTCTATTTTAAAAATTAGTGAGGTGTCATCTGCAAACAATACCGTCTAACACAATTTTCTTGAAAAGTAAGGGAGGTCGTTGATATAAATTAAAAAAAGCAATGGCCCTAATATCGAACCCTGAGGCACGCCCATATGCACAGGCGCACCAGAAGACTCAGTTTTGTTTATAACAACTTTTTGAATTCTATTGGTCAAATAGGATTCAATAAGTTTTAATGAGTTTATTGATACACCATAATGCTTTAATTTACCCAATAGTGTTTGATGATCAACACAGTCAAACGCCTTGGACAAGTCGCAGAAGATACCTAGAGCATCCTGCCGATTTTCCCAAGCATCAAATATGTGTTTTATAAGTGCAATTCCCGCGTCTGTAGTATTTTTTCCTTTAGTAAATCCGAACTGTCTATTGTGAAGCAATTCATTTCTCGTAAAATGAGAAAGCAATTAGTTATGAATAATTTTTTAAAAAATTTTGCTAAGAGTCGGCAAAATAGAAATGGGACGGAAATTTGTGGGGTCATTGCTATCTCCCGCCTTAAACAAAGGTATTATTTTACTTAATTTCATTTGATTGGGAAATACACCATCATCAATACATTTATTAAATATAAACGATAGTTGAGGAGATATAACATTTCTTATAGAATTTATAACACTAACAGAAAAGCCCCATAAATCCTCAGTCTTTTTCATATTCAAAGACTTGAAAGCTTCTATGATCGTATTAACGTTAATTTCATGGAAATTGAAAGGAATATTGCACTTATGAACATTCGTCTCTATGAGAGCAAGTGCGCGCTTAGTACACGAATTCAATTCTTTTGTAATTTTAATAGGTATATTGGAAAAAAAAGTCTCGAAGGTATTTGCAACTCCATCATCTGTTTCTATAGTTTTGCCATTGACATTAATTTTAAAACACCTATTAGTAACTTTTGATTTACCACTTTCTTGATTTATAACTTTCCAAGTGGCTTTTATTTTATTATCAGATTTCTTAATTTTATTACTCAAAAAGTTCGCTTTGGCAGTATTACAAACCTTTTTAAAGATTTTGGAGTACTTTCTGACATAATCAATAAAAAATGGATCAGTGGATGTCGACTTCTGATAGTATAGTTCAAATAATTTTCTTCTACTTATATAACTACCCGGAGTTGCCCAATCACTAAACTTCCTTTTAGAACTGACTTTAAAGCTTTTTTGTTTAAAAATATTCTTGAATTCAATATTTAAATTATCAAATAAACTGCTATACAACTTATTGGGATCATCGGCTTCTTTTAGATAGGTGAATTCTATTCATTATATTATTTTCAAATTTCCTCAAGCGACTATCTGTAATAGGCCTATAAGTTACTTTTTTTATTTGGTTAACATGATGGTGCTCAATAGCGATTTTCTGTCCACTATGATCTGAATTTATACAATATATAATTGATTGTTCAAGTACATCACAGTTACAAAAAATATTATCCAAGCAGGTAGCTGATATTGGTGTAATTCTAGTAGGTTCAAAGAAAGTATGGAGAAGATTAAAACATCTGAATAAATTAAGGAACCTATCTGTGTACGAACATGATACCAAAATGTTTATATTGAAGTCACCACATACAACTATCTTCTTGTTATTGCCACTTATTATATTTAAAACGTTTTCCATTGAAGCCTCAAATAGATCATAGTTTCCAGAGGGAGGTCTGTATACACATACAACAATATGTTGCTCGAGTTCTATGCAGGAAATTTCAATAGTTCGCTCAATAGAGTGACGAACAACATCTGGTCGTTCTTTATATTTTATATTATTTAATAATAATATTAAAGATCCACCTCTAATAGTAGATTCTCTTGTAAAAGCACTTACAATATTATAGTTTTCAATACAGGTCAGAATTTCATTTTTTTTTAACCAATGTTCTGTAAGACATAACACATGCACTTCCATGGTCTGCAAAAATAAACTAATTTCTAGATCTTTGCCAGAAAAGCCCTGTACATTTTGGTGAACAATATTCAAATAATTAGACTTTTCTGTTGTTTTAACTTTGCCAGAGACTTTCTCTGTTGTCTTATTATCTAATTTAAATGAATTGGAATAGATTCCAAAACAGTATCATTAGTCAATCTAATTTGCTCAATAGAAGCATTGTCAGGAGTAAATTGCTCAATAGAAGCAAGGTCATTAATAAAAGTCTGCTCAATAGAAGCAGAGGTTTGAATAGCCAAATTTCTGGCTAAAGTTAAAAAATTATAGCTTAGCAATTCAGCTATTTGTCTTCTAAAATACTTAGATAGATTTATTCTATCTTTAGTCAAATAAAATTTATTTTTTAAGTTGGTCAATTTATTGAAGTCAATAACTTGTATTTTTTTACTATAATATGCCATGTTGGACAGTACTAAATTTAATTTATACCTAATGTTATTTTCTTCCTGTGGCAAACTGTAACAGTAGGGTAATGTAAACATAACAATTTTTTTCACATTTAATCTATTTAAATAGTCAAGATAGTTTTGAAGCGATTTTTTGTTTACATTACCTGTTTCCAATTAAAATAATCAAATTATCACTTTTAGTCAAGTTATGTTTGGATATTTTATCCATAATATTATTGTAAGATGAGCCCGGACTACAGTAATTTGTTACACTTTGTCCCAATTTATTTTTTAACATAAGGCCTAGATCTTTTCCAATTTATACTACTAGAGAATTGAATTGAAAGAGATGGTGGAAGCCGATCCGAGCCAAACTACCCAGGAATTAGCGGCATGGTTTAACGTTACCTTACCAACAAAATTGACTCATTTGCGTCAAATCAAAAAAATAAAAAAATATGAAAAATGGGTGCCTCATGATTTGACTAATCTGCAGAAAGAAATGCGTGTTGAAACTTGAGTTGAATCGATACAGAAATGAAGGAATATTGGATCGAATTGTGACATGTGATGAAAAGGTAATGGTAACTGTTTGGTGGTCTCAGCATGGTGTTATTCACTATAGCTTTCTCCGATCTGGTTAAGCAATAACGGCAGATGTCTACTGTGTCAAACTCCGAACAATGATAGCAAAACTTGCAGTGAAACAGCCCCGACTCATAAATCGATCTTCACCGTTATTGCTCCATGATAACGTGAGACCTCATACAGCACGAGAAACCATTTTAACTCTACAGGAACTGCTATTAGAAACCATTCGTCACCCTCCGTATTCGCCAGACCTTGCTACAACGGACTACCATTTTTTTCGTGATTTGAACAGTTTTATACGTGATAAAAAGTTTTATTCCCAGGAAGCAGTACAATATGCTTTCACCGAGTTTGTAGAATCTAGATCACTAGAGATCTATTGCAAAGGCATAAATGACCTTCTAGATGGCAGCAATGTATAGATAATAATGATAGATATTTTGATTAAATAAATATGTTAAATTAAAAAATTAACGAATTTCAGTTTTTCCTTACAAATCGGCAATTTCATACTTTAACCCCTAATATTAAGTACAAGTGATTGTTTTGAGATCTTTCGGTTGTGATATTTTTTCCCTTGTGTTACGAAATATCAAAAAGATTAGGTACATCTCATCATTCATCTCCAGGTCGTTGACTTTTTTGTAGGAGTCCTTCATAGAATATAACGTTTATAAAGACACAATAGTCCTGATGTCAGTCTTATATTGAGGATAAAGCACTCTCATTATACTCATATCAAATTGTATAACCTATCATATCTTATTGAACCATAATATGTAGGTTGATACGGGATCACCGACTTATTTTTAGAACGAAAATGGAAACGTGAATGGTATTGAGCACACAATTAGAGACGATGTCTTTGATACTCTATTTTCTTAAATATTTTTACAAATTTTTATGTCGTACATTTTAGGCTATTAGGTACATCTTATTCAGGCACAATAGCGAGGAAGTTAATAGATAAATAATTTTTAATTCAGGGTTTTAATTGGTCAACTTAGAGATTAATTTAGTTCAAACAAACAAACAAACTCCCTATATCAAGTAAAATCCAAACTAGAGATTTCCACTTTAGACTGAGGTATAAAATTGTTAAAGAATTTCAAAGAGCTCCTCGAAATCACAAAAGAAACAGAAAAACCTACAAAGAAGAAATAAAAAGAAAAAATCATAAAGATCTTTATATAGATTTCCATAATATCAGAAAGGTAAAATATGATGCTAGAAAAATAAAAAGTCAATGTCCGAGATCTATGTGTGCTAAGTATAAGTAGACGGATGCTTTTAAATATCTGTTTTACAAACTTTCAATGACTCGACATGTCATTAGTCCTTACCATTTTCGATTCAAATGAAAGACGGGTACTTTAATGTTTTTTAAATAAGTCTGGGAGACTTTACAAAACCCGCAAATTATTATCTGTGCTCACGACCTCATTAGAGAAAATCATAGCCAAATAACATTACTTGTAGATTCTCTGTCACCCGAGCTGTTTGCTCCGATAAAGATAACATATAGATAAGACGGTTACCGCTTATCATTAGGTGAGACGGTGAGCTTGTTAGCCATCCTTTGTTGCATAAAAATAAACAAGAGAATTACACGTAAATAGAAACAACCCATTCTTTACAATAATAGTATAAGTTTCAGTAATATGATATTTTTTTTCATTATCCAACCAAAGCGCTCGAACCACTAAGCAAATATGCTTATATTATTTCACGTATAATATTCGTAATAGAAACTTGGTGATTAACTTAGACCATAAGTTTAGCAACCTGTGGCTTGCTTATCTTATTTTCTAAGCCACTTCAGCGTGCTAATCCTATGGCTTATATCCCATTCTTAGAATAATAAACGGATATAACACACAGAACGGTAGGTCGGTGAGGCGGCAACCACGAACCAGAAACTGAAAAGTTTTTGTAGTTATTTGCCATGGTTTGTATACAAGACCGCGTAAAAGCAGTTTGCAATACCGCGTATGAGTTTTTTGTTTCATCCTGTGAAATGAGAAAAAAACTCATACGCTCTCACGAAAAGAGATAATATCTTGGATATTTCTACACATTTCTTTGACTGAGCTTGTTTGGGATTTCTCTGGGTGTTGTTCAATGAGAATCTAGCATAAGCGAGTAAACGCTAAGAACCCGCTGCCGCAATATTTCAATTTTGCGAGTTTTGTAAATACGCGGTATTGCAAACCGCTCTTACGCGGTCTTGCACGCCCACCGACTATACAGGGTGGTGCCGTCAATGCGACAATAATTAGGTAATTTTATGTCATTTGTATGGAATAGTGTAACGTTGGCAGCATTATTTCATACAAACGTCATGAAATTATCAAATGAATACGATTTTTTTGAAAGTGGCAAACCATTTTTATGGACTAATATAGCCCATGTTTAAATTTATTGTCGCATTGACGGCACCACCCTGTATAACAATACACGGCAAATAAGCCGCCTCCACCTTGCCGGCCTTTTCACGCCTCTTTTGAAGAAACCCATGTTACATAGAGGAGGGAACATGACAAAGTGTTGCTGTCAAAGGGTTTTAAGTTTAGGAAGTGCCACAAAGAAACAAGATACTAAATTTCTTTGTGCGTAATGCTGAGGTGGAGACAGTGAAAGTAGGGCGGCCTCCTACAATATGGGCTTGTGAGATTGCTTGTTAAGAGATATACGACTTCACTTATTCGTACAATTAATACTTCTAAAATATTATTGCGCTTACAGGGTCTATTTTCCTATGGATTTACTGGCCATCGTTCAACTCTGGCTTGACGGAATCCGACCAAGAATATCAGAGAGCTGTTGTTAACACGTACCTATCATTGGCTGCTGCAACGGTGAGATGACATTTAGTTTTTTTTTGTAAAATGAGAATTTAATGTCCATGTGCCTATTCAAGAAAGAAAACCTCATTTTTTTTTATACAACTAGATGACAAACAAGCTGACGGCCCACCTGATAGTGAGCGGTTACCGCCGCCTAAAGACACCTGCAATAACAAGGAAAAGCACTTGATATTGCAGGTGCGTTGTCATCCTCAGGCCTAAGATGAAATGCCGTCCATGCCCAGTAATTACACTGGCTACCTTTCCCTTCAATCCGAAACACAGCGAACTGTTTCACGGCTGAAATAAGAAAGGCGGTGGTACCTATCCAGGCGACCCTACATGTGGGTCTACCACCTAGTAATTATTTTATTTATTTAACAGTTTATGTTTACCACTAAGGTGGCAATCCAGCATACGGCCCACCTGATGGTAAGCTGTTACCGTAGCTTATGGACACTTGTAACCCCAGGGGTATAACTTGCGCGTTGCCGACTCTGTAAAACTCTGTAAAACCTCAGCAGGGAGCTCATTCCACAACCTGAGCGTACGCGGGAGACAGTTTCTCTGAAACCACACAGTACGAGATCATTTTGTTTCCAACATGTGAGGATGGCTTCTCTGCCAATGGCGAGCGGTGCGATGGCAGAAAGAGGCCATGGGCATCATGTCAAATAATTCCCATTATACAAACGGAACATATATAAGGAAGCAAAAGTTCAATACCGTTTGTGAGTTCGGGATCGTCGACAATTCTCATAGCGCGTCATTGAACTGCGTCTAACGGTCCAAGCTGGTATCTAGACATTAATATATAGCCCATAGGTGCGAGCAGTATTCCATAAAGGGCCTGACTTGAGACTTATAAAGTGACAGACATGAATATATGCATAGTAAATGGAGGGAACTTAGAAGTACTACTTATTTGTAGAGAAATATCTTCCAGTAGTTCCGGAAGAATTTCCTGAAAACAAGGAAAGACTAGGTTCACTCAGTTTGCATGCCTATAATAAATATACCGTTTATAAATAAATACATACATATATTACATAAATATATTCATACTAATATTCTAAATGAGAAAGTAACTCTGTCTGTCTTTTTTCATTCCTAAGCCGCTGTAGGTACTATTAAGATGAGATGGAGAAAGATTACCTTCTGAGAACGTATGCCGGGTGTTACAGAGAGCGAAGAAAATAAAATGGAATGAGAAGTAGATTAAAAAGTAATTCCTGAGCGAATAATTCGGCAAGAAAGATGGACTTAGCAGACATTACTTTGCTTTCTGTTTTATCTTAATTTTACACTAAGAAGTTTGATAAAAGTTTCGATTAAAGAGCCTTACTAAATTTTCAAATTCATTCACAAGTTCACTATGCTCTATCAAAATGGTTGCAAGCGATACGTTGTTGCCATAAGGATTCCATAAATTAATATGATTATTACATGATCTAATATTTATGCCCCCGGCGTTGCTCAACTCCCGTTATGCATAAACAAAGTCTGCTCTCCTATTTCCTAGAAAATAATGTCTTCAAAGGCAGTGAGTAGGCTGTTTCTAAAGTGCTTGTGACCATTATGAAGCAAAGTGTGTGATGAAATTATTTTCTGATAAGAAAATTGAATTCTGTATGAATGGTGGTCAGCATAAGGGAAATTTTATTGAATACAAAATCTAAATAATTAATGCTAGTTGCAGTTCCTGTACATAAGTATGATAAAAAATTGTTTTTTAAACTGCTTTGTAATTAAAAAGTATGGAATCATACTGAGCATTAGTAGTGCCCGATGTTTTAGTAATTTCGCCAGTAGCCAACTTTTCGCTGTCTCAAGAACTTTCGTTTACTCAGGGTAAAGCATTATGATGCTGCCTAAGTTTTTTTGGCGCTATTTTTCACGAATTCTGTTACCCACTGGTACCCATAAAAACAATTTAAACTTAAACGACATGATATATTGTTGAAGTTGTACTGTTTAGAAAATTCAGAAAACTGTTAATTTTTCCAAAATCATGACATGAAATGACATCATTTAAAACAACTATTATTATAAAAGCTATGTAAAAAACATACATATGTTCACGCCTACATCGGCACATCACTAGCGACGTGAACATAGCGCGGCTTAATCTGCGCCTAACGTCAGACGGACTCGCTCTCTCGGAAATTCGCGTCAACCATTTTTGTACGCAAAATATCTTTGTAATAAATTTAGAATAAAAGTTAATTTCAAGAACTAGCTGAATTTCATTTACGGCGCCCATACACTTATTATATTGCAATTATTAATTTTGTTAGTATGCCCATACATTTTTTTTGGACGATGCGCCGCAACACAACAAACATACCACTATACCAGTGAAACTATTGATCTTAAACATACTACTTAAATATTACTTTATGAGGAATTGCATAAGTTAAATTAAAAAAATGTTGCCAAATACCTACCATATTGTGCAATAGTATTACACTAAAAGATTTAAAATTTCTTACACAATGGAACATTCAGCGCTTTTTTGTTGTCCATTCTGTACATCATTGTTATAACTACGACCATCTTTCTTATATTCCACACGTGCTATTCATGTCAATAGACACGTGATTTCAAATATCTTGTCCAATATTTATGATTGCGCAAAGAAATGAAACATGTGTTCATATCCAATGTCCAGTCACGTGTTGTACCAGGCTATTTTGTTTCAGAACTATTACTACATACGAAATTTCATGTCACCAAGATATAATTGTATATACATTCATTACTCCCTGGAGTTTCGCTTGTTTGCTGTCTCTTTTAAATCTTATTAGATCTCCAAGTAATAAATTGCTGTTTTATATGAATGACCGATTTTTTGAAATTTTTTGTTTATTTGAAGATATTCATTAATAAGTAAATGCAGTAAAAAATATAATTTTTAAATTATAGAAAATATATATAACAAATCTAAACATCGAAATCTGCTATATATTCTACAAGCTCTAATAGCATCATTTTCAAGTAATAAACTTTAACAAAAATTAATAATTACGTTCGTAAAATCATAATTGTACTAAAATTTTAATATAAACTGTTATATTTTAGGTAGAAATGAATTGAAAATGATTGAAAAAAACGGCATTGGAAATAAGGGCAATTTTACATATGAAGACCTATTATTTGAGATTTGAAATAAAGCTACTTTATTTGATTTTACTATCGTTTGATAAGGTCTTACATTATAATTTTATACCCGACGTTTCAATCACTTTACTGCAATCGTGGTCACGGGATAACTGAAGATGCCAGATGTCTTTGTGAAGTCTAATAAAATGTCATCTTGATGTTAGAGTTTTGAGTGTTCCGATTCACGCACACGGAGCTCACGGAGTTTTATTTCAAATGTGTAGTGCTCGCGAAAATAAGAGCATATTTATTTAAGATTTTAATCTTTTGTAATAAAATCGGATACCAAAAGTATGTATTATGCTCAGTTTCGGTATCCGATTTTCTTTTGTTCTGATTAAAGACAACAAATGAACAACAACAAAAGAAGTAAAACATGACAACAAATTTTTGGCTCTTTATTCATACCAATGATATATTCTGAATTTAAATCTGCTAGAATGAGAATGTGAAGCAGGATTATGGGGTGTGTGTCTTGTCTTATCAGGTTTCTCGATGTGCTGTCTTATCAGGTTTTATTGCAATACAAATAAAAAATCAAAGCCACAGCAATGGCACGGATTTTGTGTGTAAAGACGATTGCACACCAAGTTCAGCATTTACATTACGAAAGCCACCTCTATTTCCAACGAAGTACGTTACTCAAGGTCAAACTGTTGCACTTCATGTGCAGTCGACTGTACATAATAATATTAGCTGGTGTTGAGGTGTATTACTCATCACACAGTAACATACACATTATGCCGCAACCGCAAGGTATCTTGATTCATGTCAAATTAAATTAGTGTTGACTGAGCGAACTCTGGTCTCTGATTTATTAATAGCTACTTGACTAAATCCATTATCTATCCCTTTGAGGTAATGAAAATGTTACTAATTACTTGGTAGTAAATAATTACTCAGTGATTTCGTCTTTGTTGTAAAGATTATGGTTTAGTCTCGCGAATAATTAATAAGCTCGTGCCCCACTTTCCATGTCACATAATTCTAAATTCGCATATAGTTTTCGATTCTGTTTCCAATATTGTGCTCTATAAAATCTTTATTATTTATTCTGCCAGTGTAGGTTATGTTAAAATTATCTTCAATATTTAACGTTATCAATTCACCATTTTTGCCATGATTTTCTGTGCCTTAATTTTTATATCACTTTGTAAATATCGGCTTAATATAATTGTTTTCAAATAAGGCTTGTTTTATTGATAGACATAAATCGTCTATCAAGTCAATATTATCAATTAGATCAACATGTTTGGGAGAATCTTTTATATTGCAGCACTTTATAAGAGAAACCAAAGTCTTTGTGTCATTATTACTTCTTCACATGGGTCTGATATTAAGATATTTTTTAAGGACAAGGGAAGTCATATGGCCCATCTGATGGTAAGCGGCTACTGTAATCTATAGACGCTTGTAGCTCCTTGGGCACTACTCGCATGCTAATAACCGTATGAAAATCTAAAATATAATAAATGAAAGCGCTATGTTGATAGCATAGGAGTCGCCCTGCGTCCAACATACCTAAATGAGCTCCTTATCCTGACTCATCACAGGTACACAACATAATGAAGTAGTGTTATTAAGCTACGATCTTCTGTATGATGGAGGTAGGTTGATATAATGCAAAAGGCGGTCTCATTACTAAGGTAGCAATATCTGCTAGACAACCTTAGGGTAAAGGAAAAAATGATAAATAAATTCGAGATGGAATAGTGCACTAAAAGTATGTAAAAATGATATTTTAGCAATATTATTATATATTTAGCATTATAAATAAACGTATAGTAAAAATAAAATAAATCAATTATAATACCTATATACTTACAAATACATATATATATATAATGTCTAAGGTAGAAAGAATACTAAGAAAAATATACTAAGCAAACTAAGTGGTATAGTCCAACTTATAATGTCGCTTGTAGGAGTCTTGCGATGGGGCTTGCCTGATACTCTCAGGTAAGGAGGTTGTTTACCACCATGTTCTACTTCACTTAATAATACTTAAGTTTCTGTTTGAATATCTAATTAGTGTATGATTTCAGCAGGATTAATACGAAGTTCATCTTTGAATAAGGTTTTGCCATTAACCACAATTCCCTGATGTGATTTCGTAGTAACTGTCTGAGTTGTGCTGTTTAATCAATGCTAATTACACATATGAGTGTCGCTAATAGCTACATGAATTGCTGATATTAATTAGTGAGAACAAGGCTGTAATCTAATACGTATCTTTAAAAGATGAAGAGCTGATCAGTTGAAAGAAAGAAAATAAGTAGGAAGGATTTGATGCGATGTGGTCTTTTAAAATTAAATATTTCTCTAAATATAATTTTGTCAAGGCACGTAAGACTTTAATAGGTATTATACTTTGAATGTATCATAAAGAAGGAACTTTGGATAGCAGTAAGATGCGGCTTAACAAATCAAAAGAGATAAAGCAATGGGGTAGCAACTCTACCATAAACGAAGATTGTAGCTAAATAACACTTGTTTGTGGTGCTGTGTTGTGTTCTTAGTAAACTCGCTAAAGCTCATTAAGGAGGCGGTGCAGACGTTGAAAGCAGTAGGCCGTATCTTTTATGCTGTTAACGTCTTGCTTCCCATCAAGTGTGGCAAAAGAAGTTCCTTAGTGTCACAAGCTTCTGTAAGGTTAGATAGAAATCGCTTGTCATCAGGCAGGCTGATGATTGCTATGGTTTTTAGTTTTTTTCTTTCTTCAATATGAATGTAACTTTTTGTAATGTGATATATTCTATTGAGGTTAGGTACGTATTTTTTTCTTCACTTATTTCCGTCTGATTCTTCCTGATGACGGTTATCTCATCGAGTGGTCAATACGCTAGACTAATAAGCCAGAGGTACCGGTTTCGAATTTTTAAACACATACATTCACGTGTAAGATTTTTTCTGCTTGTTTCTTATAGGTTACAACGTTCGTCTTCTCGTCGGCATTGAGCAAACACCACGGTAGGTTCGACATGGTGCACGTACAAAACTCCACGCTGGCTGGTGGGGTGGCTGTGGGCTCTGTGTGCAATATGCATATTGGTCCTGGCGGAGCGATTGCTGTAGGAATCGGTGCTGGGATTCTCAGTGTTGTTGGATACAGGTTTTTGACGGTAAGAACATTATGACACTCTTAAATTGTCTCTTTGTGTGGTCAGTGCCGCTGTGTACTACACTATAATTCCGGTAGGCATACCGGGTTTCGAGCCCCGGTTGTTTGTAGAATGACTTAGATTTGTTTAAATACCCATATTTTTATTAAGATATATTTCTATTTAGGTACAAGCGTTCAATATATTAAGAATACTTCATGCATGATGCTTAATTTATCTAATAACAGATGACTTTATTACTGCCATCTATCCCATATACCCTGTAAAATGTAATGTATATTATCAAATCCTAATTCATTTTTACTTTCCTTTACCAACAGCCGAAGCTTACAAAGATCGGTCTTCAAGATACATGTGGCGTAAACAACCTACACGGCATGCCAGGGTTGTACTCTGGGCTACTGTCAGTTCTGTTCGCTGCTCTCGCTACTAAAGATAAATATGGTGCTGAAGAGCTGGGTGTCGTATTTGAAGCCATGGGCAAGGTAACACCTGAGAACTGTTTCATATATAACCACGCTAATGTTATAAATGCGCAGTTTTCACTAATTTAGATTAAACTGAACTAATTTAGATTAAACTTGGCATGGAGATATATTAAATCCTATAAGAGATCATAGGCTAGCTTTTGGTGCGATAAACGAGAACAACACGTCGGATTCGTGGGTGGTCCAATAGGTAAAGATACATATTGCGTTTGTGATTGTTCCGCTAGGTCATTTGCACAGAATGTGTGTACCTGCGAAATCATTGCAATCGGGATGTTGGTTCAGAATACATTGAGTGCAGTGTGCGCCTCTGTGCCAACCTTATAGTATAAAAGGACATCGATGACCGTCTCTCGCTGTGGAAAGAGAGTTTGACTAGTAAATAAACATATTTTGTTTCCCTACAGGACGGTAGAACTGCTGCCAACCAAGCATTGTATCAGTTCATAGCTTTGGCGGTGACCTTCGTGATGTCTCTCGTATCAGGATATATCACGGGTAAGCATTTCATCACATTGAAAGAATCCCTAGGATCGATTCACACTAGAGCAGAGTCGAAGCGCAACGAAGCATCAATTTCCTTACAATAAAACAGGGCGCACCAATCAGCGCTGGTCGCTTGCAAGCGAGCGTTTTCTGAATACGCACGAATTCGTACGAATTTTTACCTCAGAAGAAAGAACATGGTATAAGCCTGAAATTGATATTTTTTTTAGAATAACGCTTCGATACGCTTCTACTCTAGGCTAGCATAAATTGACCCCAAGAACATTATGTTCGTGCATTTAAACATTACAATAAATACTTTCGAAAAACCAAGCTAAAAGGAAAGAGTTTGATGGTTGGTTCGGTTCGCCTCAGAACTAGTTTGGTTTAATTTCTAATTTACATATTTTTCAAAATTATTTGTTGACGAAAATTGTAAACCTTTTGAAAATTCGAAAGGTAAAGAGTGCAGAAGAAAAAGATAAGAATAGTTTTTATCTCGGGATAATCTTATATCCCGGAATATGCGTCGACGGTTTGGAATCCTCATTATAGGGTTGGTATTGATGCCATTGAAAAAATATGTAAAATAATGTATAGGTACGTTAATTTCAAGGCTTCAAGCCACAACCAGTCTCTGAATTCCACCGCGTCACTGGAAAATCGTCGCTTAGAGAGAGATCAAATGTTTCTATACAAGATTTTGAGAAACCTCGTCGACGCACCATTTCTTTTAGAAAATATCTCTCTGAGATGCCCTCGTTCCCATAATATGTTTGCTATGCTAACAACTAAGACAAACTATTTGAGTAATAGTTTTCTGTATAGATCTTGTGCCGTGTACAATAATACATTTAAGGAGATTGACCTTTTAATTACAGTAATGTGTAACTCTATATGATACAAATTAGAGATAAGTTGTACATGCGAACTACCGGCTCGTCTCTGTAGTATTTTTTTTTATTGTGAATAAATAATGTTAAGGTTAATTTAGGATATTTCTTATAAATATTTTTTTGTTAAAAATTTTCAAATATTTTTTTTGATTTTTTTTTTGTATAATGTTTTTTTTTAGTTTTTTAGTTTACTTAATTAAAATTTAATCGTTAATATTTTTTTTCCCTTATTTTGTATATTTTAGATTTGGATTTTAAATTTAATTAGTAATATTATTAAAATTTAATTAGATTTAAATTTAATTAGTATATTTATACGTCTGTTTTAACTCTCTGTGGAAACTTCGCTGATTTAAGTTTTATTTTACTGTGTTCAATTTTATGTGCAATTAAATTTGTATGTTTCCCAAATAAATAAATAAATAAGTAGTTACGCGAATGATGCTTCGGGCAAGATATGCGATCTATAAATTCACCTTCGTAATAAAAACAAAATCGTGGCAGTGAAATTTTACCTGCAATGAAAATAGTAGAACAAAATCGGTCTTCATGATTCTATTTTGAACAGATTTTAATAAAGAATTCAATTAACAATTCCAATGTGCAATATTCGCAATGAAATATTTGAAAACGAGAGCTTTGTTTAGGAAGCGGGTGTTTTGGAATGAAGTAGGTTTTGGAACCGGATTTCACGGCTCTATGTAGTCGTATTATGAGCGATTTTGAAGTGCAGTTGATGTGATTTTCTATCGACTTCAAAAAAGGAGGTAATTGATTCGTCTGTATGTTTCCTATGTATGTTTGTTACCTCGGAACTCTGTCATTTATAAACCGATTTGAAAATTCGTTTTTTAATTGAAAGAGTATACTAAGTATACTAGGAAACCTACTAACAGTACATGTGTGAATCTGCAATAAGCTTCTTAACACATTATTTCTACTTATCTGTTTATCAATCAGGTGCTGATTTACAGAATATAAAAATAATGAATAAATATTAAATTGATTGGTAAGTGGTTATTATTACATTTAATATTTTTAAAAATATAACTCTCCTTTTGGCACAGTCGGGTAAAACATTTTAAAGCGGTTCAGGAACAGGAACATTCATGGCTATATGCGCAGTGGTACTTAACTGTCTTAAGAGTTAAGTGATGCTTGCCACGGTCGGGGCGAAATGGGTGATCGAATACTTACCTGTTTTTGCTCTCGTCTTAAGCATTACTTTTCTTTTTAAAGGGTTATCGCCACCTAGCTTTTTGGACTTAGCAATTTATAAAAATTATTGCCTCAAAGAGTTGCAGGAAACAGAAATACTACCATCTAAGATACGCGCGAAGTTTGCAATATAGATGCCTACACCTCGACTACGCCCAAGGAATGTATGGCGCAGAGAGCATGTAAGGCATGCCACCTTTGCGGGTTCTCTTAATATAACTGACCTCGTCTTTGGTTATTTAAGCGCTCTTACGTTATAAAAGTCTAGAAATGGCGTTCATTTTACAGAAAAACTTTGGTTCTAAGTAGCTGCTCTATAAATGAAGCTTATATCTAAGTATATTTACATACTAGCTACATTTATAGAGCAGATACAACCAAAGTTAAAGCTGTTCTAATCACAGAATACATAAATAGTGCTAGAAAAAGTGCTCTCCGCACAATCATTTAAATAAATAGTGACTCTTGTACCAATATAATACATAATGACACAATAAAGTTCAATTCAGGCCGCACAGCCCATTGATAAATTCACTTCTCTTTTTCTATCGTATATCTCGTCTGTTTCCGACTACGGCTTAGGTTGGGGAAAAAGTCTTTTCGCATTATAGTATATATGAACTTCTAATAAAATTTCTTTGGCTGTACTATTTGTATCAGGCTGGTTTTGGTATCATCAAAAGTTTAGATTTTAAAAAAGATAATTCCAAATTCAAATTAGGAAAATGTGTGTATTTCATTTGTTTTTCGTACTGTCAAGATGAGTGAATCTAATGAAGAAATTCGATACATTTTAAAAATTTACTACAAAAAAGGTAAATATGCAACGCCAGCCGCGAAAAAAATTTGGGATGTTAATGGACCTAGTGCAGTGTCTGTGAGAGTAGCTAAAATTTGGTTTAAGCGTGTTTTTCATTTGTTTTTCGTACTGTCAAGATGAGTGAATCTAATGAAGAAATTCGATACATTTTAAAAATTTACTACAAAAAAGGTAAAAATGCAACGCCAGCCGCGAAAAAAATTTGGGATGTTAATGGACCTAGTGCAGTGTCTGTGAGAGTAGCTAAAATTTGGTTTAAGCGTTTTCAATCAGGAAATTTTGATGTCAAAGATGCACATCGCTCTGGTCGCCCTATTATGGATAACATTGATGCCATTTTTTAAAAACTGGAGCAAGATCGGCATATCAGTAGTTACGAGGTAGCTAAAGAACTGGGAATTGACCTCAAAACAGTTTTGGAGCATTTAATAAAAATGGGTACACAAAAAAGCTCGATATTTGGGTACCCCACGAGCTCACTGAAAGAAACCTAATGAACCGTGTACTCATTTGTGATTCTTCCGAAACCGAATCATTTTTGAAGAAGCTGATAACTGGTGATGAAAAGTGGATCACGTACGACAAGAACGTGCGAAAAAGGTCGTGATCAAAGGCCGGTCAGGCTTCACAGACTGTGGCGAAACCCGGGTTAACTCGCAACAAGGTGATGCTACACAGCATGCTTCCACCACACACACGTGTGGTGGGATTGGAAGGGAATTATTCATTATGAGCTGTTACCACCAGGCAGGACCATCGATTCTGAACTCTACTGCGAACAACTGATGAGATTAAAGCAAGAAGTTGAGAGAAAGCGGCCGGAATTAATCAACAGAAGGGGTGTGGTTTTTTATCATGATAACGCTAGACCTCACACATCTTTAGCCACTCAGAAAAAATTAAGAGAGTTTGGCTGATAAGTGTTAATGCATCCGCCGTATAGTCCTAACCTTGCACCTTCAGATTTCCACCTGTTTCGCTCTCTTCAGAATTCTCTAGGCAGTGCCAGGTTAACATCACGAGAGGAACGCCAAAACCACTTGTCGCGGTATTTTGATCAGAAGCCCCAAAATTTTTACAGCAATGGGATCATGTCCCTACCTACAAGATGGCGTAAAGTTATCAAACAAAACTATATTAAAAAATGTTTTGAATTTTCTGAAAGAATGCGAAGAAACTTTTTCCCCGACCTATTATTTGCATTGCTGCTATGCGATTTTCCAAAGTTTTAAATAAAAAGCCTTAAATTCGTGGTCGTGGCAGCGCTGTCATACCTTTTGGGTTTTGTTTGAGAACTATTTGACAACCGTTGGCGATACTAGCGTTTCGATGACGAGTACGGCGTAAGCCGGAACTAAAAAGGTTGTTTGTTTTTATATCTTTCTGTAAAAGTCAATCAAATATTAAAAGAAGCCATTATGATGCATTTTAAACACACGAAAAATTTCATCGAAAAATATCGATTGTACTTCATGTAGTATCTCTAAAACAGAGACAAACATACACAACCAAGCGATCGACGTAGAGATTAGTGAATACAAAAATGAATGGCGGCTCGTCGTCTTGTCAGTCGTCAAGCTCGATGTCAAAAAATTCTGTTAGTGAATAGCACTGCTGGTCATCCTAAACATGACTTGTGAATATATATGTATAAAAACAAACAGCAAAAGACAAAAAACAGCTGTTTCATATAAACAGATCGTGTAAGTATTTACAATTTTGTACAAAGCTAATTTTTTTCGGGATGCCATTTTTTTTCAAGTCTCTTTCAGAGTTCTGCCTTCGTTTACGCAAACGTTCCCCTTACATCCTGTACATTATTATCACGTAATTTCAAACGAAATTATATTGAGGAAAATGTACAGTCGATAGCACATCAAGCGTAACAGTTTGACCCTGACACCGTCCTTATTGCGTTAGTAATAGAGGCGGCTTTCGTTGTGCAACTGTTAAACTTGATGTGCTGTCGTCTGTACAAAGAGCATACTTTATTTACGTAATTATAGTTCAAATTCCTTACCCTTTTTAATGGCTTGTAGTGATTATGTGTGCGCAATCATTTATCATACAGAAAAAAAAATTTTTTTTTACATTTATTACATTTTTTTTATTAATAATGCAATTGTACCTATTACGTGACGACCGGCTGGTCGAGTGGTCTGTACCCCTTGCTATATGGGCTGCTCGATCAAGAGGTCCCGGGTTCGAATCCCGGTAGTGGCAAATGTTTGTGTGATGAATATGAACATTTGTTTACGAGTTATGGATGTTTATATGTTTATTTAGTATATTTCTAATATTTATATACATATTATTATCAATATTTATCCGTTATCTAGAATCCATAATACAAGCTCTTAATGATGCTTACTTTGGGCTAGATAATAGGTGTTGAGTGTATGAATATTATTATTTATTTATTTACCTATGTGATTTTTTACCAATAAAATTACTAGCAAATTTAAGTTTTATACGACGGTTTTGTAGTATTAAAAATTTCGTAAGAGCCATAGAGTCGAGGGTCAAAGGAAACGCTACAGAATCAATTGGCTTTCACATGCTTGTGACCTCTTGAAAGGGACGAGCACCCTTCAGCTTGTTAATTTAATGGTTGCACGTATTTTTTTTCTAGTATAAATTGTATTTCTAACAATTTATTGTAATCTTGTTAGGTGTCGTCCAACAATTACGATTAGGACGCGGAATGTTAGTTTTATGTTACACGTAATTAGACTCGATTGAAAATGAAAAAGTATTTATTTAAGAAGCACTTTCGAATCGTCAAAAATCACATTTGTGTGACTAGCACAAAAAAATGATCAACTAAAAACGTCTATCTATCTGTCTGTTTTAAGCACAAAAGATCCCGAAGGGTCGAAGTGCATCGTGACATGATCACGGCCCTATTATAAGATAAGATCTGTCTGTCTGTCTTTCTGTGTGTCCGTCTGTCCGCCTGTCTGTCTGTCTGTACGTCTGTCCGTCTGTCTGTCTGTCTGTCTGTCATGTCTGAATTTACGTTACCTAACTGAACTAAAACTAATATCGAGAGAAATTACCTGAACTATAACTGATGTCGAACTGAAATCTATAGAGGATAATTGCTATCAAATTCTCAAACTTTGAACACATCTTTGTGTAACGATTTTTATTCTTTCTGAACGTTGTGGTTGCATGTGGTAAGGTAATGGTGTCAAACCCATACAACAAAAACCCAGAATCAACAGCAATGAAATGTTATTTCAGTTTCGTCCGGTCCCAATCTATCCACAGGACAGAGATGCGTACTAAAGTTTAGTTGCCTGGCAATTATTCATATTAGACAATATAATACATAACAGAGGTTATGGTAAAGGTCTTAATTTTGGACAACACGCGCTAAATTGAAGTTCAATACCTCTCTTTCTCTCAATATGAATACAAAAAGGAAGGCTGTTATCCTAGTACGGGATAACAGCCTTCCTTAGCTCTCTCACTATGGCTAATGTATGTTTGCATTCTTTTATACTATTTTTAGCTAGTATCTAAGTTATGTAAAGTTATGTATGTAAGATGCCATTGACATGGATAAATAAATGAAATATAAAGCGTGATGAAGCCTGTTATATAATTTGACGTTTAGAAAAGAGCGTTCAATTTTCGACCTTGTTGAACATGCTAACAAGCAGTGTTAAGGAAGCATCTAAACTAAACACTTTTAAAATGTGCGGTTTTTATTGCACTTTACAATAATCACACTTATGAATCGAGTTTTCTTTTCAGGTCTGCTAGCGAAGCTGCCTCTTTTCGACTCCCTCAAGGATAAAGAAAAATACGATGACGAAATCAACTGGGAATTGCCCTAATCGAAAATTGGACCATTCGCGTTCTCGACTAAACTTTAACGAAATTCATCGGGAACGCAAACATTTTTATCGAAATCCTTTAAAACGGCGTAATTTAAATAGACACAGTGCTTTGTTTTGTTTTACAGTGCTCTGGTTGTAAGTTTTCAGTTGGTATTACAGCATTTGAGTTACTTTTTATGTCTTCTGAACCGCTGGAAAGTATCAAAATCTATTGTCCTTTATTGAGTCCCCTCAACAGACGCTGCAGTTAGGTATGTTGTAAGTACAGAAAACTCATATCAGGGCACCAAAGCTGTATTCAGCAAAAGTATGTGATCACTTTTTTCAAAAGCTATAAAGATCATGATATGTGAACAGTGATCACTTTTGCTGGTGGCTGTAGAGTTTTAGAATCGCAATCATCAAGAATAGAAGAGAAGCTGTATTTACCGATCGCTGTAATAAGTTTTTATAGAAAGCATAACATAAACAATATTCAAAAAAGGGTTAAAGCAGTTTGTCAGAATACGTTGTTTTTAACGTTCTGTTATATTTTTATATTATTCTCTAGGATTTCAATTTAAAATAATAATGATATAAAATGTAAATAGGCCTAACGAATTAACATAATTAATTCTATTTTTGTTAAGTTGAAATTATTGTATTATGATAGCATAATTATTTACTGTTTTGTTATCTTTAGCTTTAGCTCTCTACCAAAGATACACATCCAAGCATCATTTTATTATATAACCTTAAACAGTATCTAATACTTCAGTAATTTTATTTCAAGTTTGAAAAATATATTTGTTTTTCTATTGAGGACGGCGGCTCCATATGGGTTAATTTAGATTAATGTATTAATATGTAAATATTTTTAATGATAGATAATTTATAACCATCAATTGAAAGCGTTTTATTTTATAATACCCTGTTATTTTTGCATCAAGTAGCACATTAAGCCGCTGAACCCTGTTGAGGACCAGCCTGCCTCATGTGTTTCTCAAATGTAGAAAAGGCTTCGAGCACTGCAGTCTGCAGTGGACATTTAAATATAAATATAACAGATGACCTGAAAAAATTTGAGCATTATAACAGTTTTTCATATTCATTACGGCGTAGTCCTTGGCTTTCATCTTATATTACGGTAAATAATAATAAGGCCGAAGATGGCAGCGAGCTGGAATCCTTAACCAAAGACAGAACTGGCCATCTAACCTCTAACTGCGGGAGCACAACGCTGTTAGCATTAATGTTATGGCGACAGACTAAGGTAAGATAGTGGTAGCTAGCCAGGTGGAATTTTTGTGTATATGCACTTCACAATCTCAGTTTCAATGACAAACCATATTTTGCTAAAAAGAAGTCTACAACTATCACATACACACAGGCGCACTCACACACACACACACTCGCACACATTCCCATCATTGACATGCATCAGATTGGCGTTATTTTTATGGTATTGTTTCACTTTTAATATTTTAACCATCCAAATATCTGTATAAATCTCAATGTATATTTTATATTGGCCTACATTTTAATCATAATTTTATCCTCTCTGGTAACAAAGTCAGAATCCGTAATTGGCTGATGTTTTGTGTACTTATCTTACTAAATAACAGTTTTACCACTCTAAGCTATGGATTTTTTGTAAAGTAAATAACTAAATAAATCGTTAATTTTTTTTAAACACAGAAGTGGTAAAAAAATTTAACCATGTGCAAAAAATCTATACACGATTGATTTGGTGAGCAGTTGATGTTTGCTCATTTTTCGACTGCTAATATAAGGTTATTGGGACTTGGGTAATGGTGAACAGGTGATTACAAGCCTGATTTCACTTAATCCATTAGTACAATAAAAAAGGTGTATCCCACTATTTCTATTTTATATTTTCGTTAATGGAACTTTTAGGATCTATTTAGTCTTTAGTCTATAAGTCTATGAGTCAGGATACGTGGTTAACTTCTATGGGTATTTAAAGAGCGTGATAATCATTAATTTAAAACTTAAAATCTTTAGCGCACCGTGTGTAATGTGAATACGCCCTGACCATTTGCGATTTACTGTCATCATGGAAATAACAGGATAAAAAATTGTGTGTGTCAGCTCCGACGCACGACTGGAGTTTACTCCTTAAGTTCGATAGTCTAACCAGACGCAAAAAGAGTTTATTTAACTTAAAAAAGATTAATACTGTATGAAAGGGTAAATTAACAAATTGATGAAAATAATATACATATAGGAGGAGCTCGGTGGCGTAGTGGTTTGAGCGCTCTGGTTTCGTTCACGAAAACAAAGCAACTTTCGCCATGGTTGGTCCCTGGATGGGTCAATCAAATTTATAATTTTGAGCTCCTCCGTGCTTCGGAAGGCACGTTAAGCCGTTGGTCCCGGTTGTTACTGCAACCGCTTTAACCCACCAACCCGCATTGGGCCAGCGTGGTGGTGTTATGGCCCAAACTCCTCATGTGTTTCTGCCATGTAGGAAGGCCTGTGCCCAGCAGTGGGACATATATAGGCTGGAGATGATGATGATGATGAATATACATATATAAATATATATTTATTCATTTCATATACATTTATTATAACTAATCGACGAAATATTTTACATTAAACTTTTTACAATAGTCTATTTCAATACCCTACACTCACAACCAAATTAGAAAGTTGCGCGACATAGGATGCGCACCAAAAACGTAACGAGGTCATTCATCGATAGATTTTACTCTTCACATTTTTCTCATACCGGGCCCCTTATATAGGCAAATCGATTCTTAAGGAGTAAACACCAATTAGAAAAAAAAAACACTTGTCCCACAATTTTAATTTGTTGCCATGGAAAAAGCGGGTAACAACCAATAAAAGAAACATATTTTACTATATTAAGGCAGAGGGAAATATCCTTGTAATTCATTTACTCTAATTTCGCCAATCCCGACTGTCCCTCTTTGTACATATAAGAAGAATTTAGGGACAAAAACATTAATTTTTATGTGAGTGCGGTGACTTAGCTGAATTTTTGATTATTCATTTAACCATTTTGGTAACAATGGTGGAGAGAAGCAAGCTGTTGCATTACATTTTGGCTGGCTATCTATAAAAATATGATTACCTAGACCTATGATGTAGCAGGTGAAGAAATTTATGTAAGATTATAATGTTCGGCTTTGTTTAAAACTAACTCCTTGGTTTGAAAATTGGGTTCCAAAATTATAAAAACATCTTTAAACGATGTTGAGAAACAAAAATACATGTCCTGAGGTGGATTCGGTTTTCAACCGTTTTCAAAAAAGGAAGTTTAGTAAAAAAAGTAAAAAGATTGTATTAAATAAACTTTTTCATCCGTCCGAATTACACGGCAATTATTTTCTAACACGAACTCGGTCGTATCAAATTTCATTAAAAACAGTTCAGCGCCATTTCTGAAAGCGTAAATAAATGAATACACTGTCATTTTAATCCTGAAAAGGGTTGAAAAGTCAGGCTTTAAATAAAATATATATCCGTAGATTAGGGCTGGACCCCACTTGGCCGCACGAAGTCCCTATTGGGATCGTGCAAGACATTAAATTAATATGAAGTAGGTCATCCCTTAGTTTTGAATCTTCAAAAAAAAACCTGTTATTGTAGTAATGCTCCCTCGTACATACGCATGCACACATGTTTACACACACACACTCGAGGCAGTTTAAAATGATGATCGCCAAATTAATTGCGAATCCACTAATACTTCACTTTCACTTGTCGCCGTCCCCGCAGAATAAAATGATAACTGTCAATATCTTAGTTTTAGTGTTATGCCACTTTTGGGATCTGTGGGTGGTAATACATCTGCTCAATTTTTTTTGGAATTTTTATAGAGTTATTTCACGAAGTTACAAATCGTTATAATAGTATTCATAGATTTAACACAGGACTTAAAATACGAGAGTAAAATTTTAATATAACATTATAGAAATGTATTCTTACTTGTTAGTATGACAAACAGTCATACAATTATGTTCTAAATATTCCCACTAGACAATGATAAATGCTTAGAGAATAAAATGACAAGTAACGATTAGTGCAATATTTGACTTGGGTCATGCTGTTTGAAGTATAAAATGATAATGGATATTATAGACCAAAAACAATGACTTTCCGTTTTTCCTGAATACTATCTGTATTTTATTAATTAGGGATGTTTCACTAAATAATCTTTATTCAAAGCTAATCATAAGCCTGCGTCCAGTTTAAGGAGCAAAAGACAATAACACGTTTTTTTTTATTTTTCCTGAAAAGTAGCATTTTTGTTATTATCATTTTATTCGCCGGGGACGGCGTTGTGATATTGTGATATCACCTGTTAACCTTGGAACAATGAAATGGATTGACAATATTTGACGGCGATCGTCACTTAAGACTGGAAGACGCAGCGTAAGCAGGCCTCCAAAACAGAGAAACAACGATCCGGCGAAGGCCGCAGGTAGCCGCTGGATGCACACAGTGCAGAACCAAGCGTCATGGAAATTTTTAGGGGAGGCCTTCCAGCAGTGAACGTTTTTTGGCGGAAATAATGATGATGATAATGATCATCTTGGACTCTCAATTTAAGTCAGCAAACAAGTCCGCTGGTTAGTGAAAGAAACTTTAAGCATAAACTATTTTCATGGCATTCTACTTTTAGCGTTCAACGCAATTAGTTAATTAAAAGATACGGCTTAAGTTACTTAAGCTTATTTAAATCTCACACCAAGTTCTACGTTTTAAGAAAACTAATTGCTTTAAATTGGTTTCAGTGCAAACTTCACCGGTGAAACTGAATTTCAAATTCAACATCATGCCGATGACTTCGTATCCAAAATTTTTGCTGGGAATAAAATTTTCTTTATCATTTCGAAGTTTGAATTTTGAGTAAATACTAAACACACATCAAACTTTTACCAACTTATATAGCGTAAATAAACTAAATGGAGTTTTATTTGCTTAGGCTTCGGAGCTATTGATAGCAAAAAACAATTATTTTCATCAAAGTTTAGTTTTAGCGAATTTATAATTGCCTTATATATTGAACTATGGTACCGATATAGCGCCATTTATTAGAATAGTTCTCATTTCCTGGCTGAAGACAATAAGGTCTTTGTGTTGCCTCGAACAGAAAAATGAAACGGAACAATAAAGTTGCTGCAGTCGATAAGTTGTTAGACAATACATTGTTTCTGGTAAATGTTAGTTGTGATCCTGTATTTTGAGAAAATCTTATGATTTCTTTCTTTAATAGTACCAGACATACACGCAAATAACAAACACTGTCTCCACCTCAACA
The DNA here is from genome assembly GCA_947347705.1 of Nymphula nitidulata. Taxonomy (NCBI): domain Eukaryota; kingdom Metazoa; phylum Arthropoda; class Insecta; order Lepidoptera; family Crambidae; genus Nymphula; species Nymphula nitidulata. The sequence continues at coordinate 17,098,532 of OX374631.1, forward strand.
TCATGTACAAAGAAATTTAGTACCTCGTTTCTTTGTCGTACTTCCAGAACTTAGAATTCTTTGCCAGCACATGTTTCCCTCCTTCCTATAACATGGGATCCTTCAAGAGAGGCGTGAAAAAGCACCATTTGGGTCGGCAACGTGGAGGCGGCTAGTGCAATGTCTATTCTTCACTAGCTGTCTTCGCATATTGACTATCCTTACCGCTTCACACCAGGTGATGTTGGGTCAAGTGCCGTGCTTTGTATAAAAAAAAAACAATAACAATTAAATTACTTTATACAACATTTTGAACGAGGCCGTATATGTAGGACTTCTTGTGACAATGTAAGGATCGTTGATGATGGAAGATCAAACAAAATGGCTAATACAAGTTACTTTAATCTATATTGTTGATAGTTAACTAAAAGTGCTAATAATAAAAAAACTGCAGTAAACGAAGGAACCGTTCACTTCTTACAATATTTCGTGTTACATTAAACATCCTACAAGTGAAAATTTTAAACATCCTACAAGTGAAATATTTTATTATAATCTCGAATGGCGAATCACGAAGTTTAATGAAAAGCTAAACGAACTTACCTCTTGTGTCGTTCGATTATTATTAATCGAGTGATTCTCCCGAGACATTATAATCCCTCCGGACCCCAAGAGCATAAATATAATATTTAAAATAGTTTATTTTTATTATGCCCATATTACACGAAATAATTTGTCTTCAAATAATGTAAGTGACATAACAAACGAAACTATACTTCGAACAGAGGTGCAATTACGCGTATTGATATGTATGTCGCAGACCTCTGGTTAAATCAGCCGCTTAACTGGATGGCTAGCCCGTTGATTGAATGCCGGCATCCAATCAAACGGCTGAAGTACAACACGCCAAAGCATTGAGATGGCTGAACGTAATGTCAGCCGTCTGGTTTAAATTAGTCATTCAATTGGACGCCTAGGCAGATGATTTAAATCGAAGAGCTTTTGTGTGACTGTTTGAGAGATTGGTAGACACTTAGAACCAAAACGATGTCGGTTATGTGGTTTTAAAAAATAACCTTGAACCTACCAATTGAACCGAAACTTTTCAGTACAAGACGATCTATTCAATACGCCAAGTCGTTAAAGGTTAAGTGAGTCTAGTTCAATTAACTATCGGGCTACGCATTCGATTGGATGCCAGCGTTTAATCAACGGGCTAGCCGTCCAGTTAAGCGGCTGATTTAACCAGGCGGGGGCGCGCGGCGGTGACGTATACACTCGCGAGCAAAAGTATGGTATCGCTTACTTGGTATTGATTCCGCGCGATCTTGAGTACTAGATGGTAGACCCATATGTAGGGTCGCCTGGGTAGGTACCACCGCCTTTCTTATTTCAGCCGTGAAACAGTTCGCTGTGTTTCGGATTGAAGGGAAAGGTAGCCAGTGTAATTACTGGGCATGGACGGCATTTCATCTTAGGCCTCAGGATGACAACGCACCTGCAATATCAAGTGCTTTTCCTTGTTATTGCAGGTGTCTATAGGCGGCGGTAACCGCTTACCACCAGGTGGGCCGTCAGCTTGTTGGTCATCTAGTTGTATAAAAAAAAACTATTTAAGAAAGTAAAAATGGCACCATTTTAAAGGTTACACTCTTAACTTTAAATTGATACTAAATTTTAATTCATTGAAATCAAATTCCAGTAAGTGATTCCATACTTTGGCTCGTGAGGGTAGTTTGTTGAACGCAACACGGCCCGCTCCATTTAGTCGGGCGAGCGCATTATGTATGATTTCCTTCCTGTAAAAATACCTGCTTACTGAAAAAATGAGAAATATATTCAACTGACTCCTCCGTCGTGTAGGAACGTCTGTGCCCAGAAGTGGGACGTATATAGACTGGTGGTGATGATTATGATGATGATTAAGACTCCTCCGGCGTTCATGAAAAAGATGACTTATATTGACTTCGACAGTTCGTTTTGCGATGAATTTTAACGATTTTTCGTTCCAGTTTTTTTCGTTTTTTGTGCAAAATGTTGTTCTTCATATTTACTTCTCTTTTTTGTCATATTTTTACCTGGAATATAACACTAACACCCGAAAACCTTTTTTTCGTAAGTTTTGGCAATCGGTCGTTAAAAAGTGGAAACGACAGTATCTGCTAATGTCAAGTGATGGAAACTTGGATGTAGTTTGTTCGATGAGGATTTCTACTACTATCGAGAAACAAAAATCAGGTGCACAATGGCCACAACAAAAAATGTTTTTGCTTGTTTGCTTTAGTGCTTTCAATTTGTGTATGATGCGCGTGCTATTGATTTACAGTGCATGCTGTAATCTCGAACGGCAAATCACGAAGCTTAATCTCTTCCTGTTCATTATAAGAGACCTTTGTATGAACAAAGGTCTCTTACTATGAGCAGGAAGGAATGAGCTGGCATGAGCCAGGCACTGAGCATGGTCTATTTATCTTCTTCCTCATATAAACTGCTGCGTTCGTTATTTATCAATTGAGTTAACCACTAATTTCATTTAAACAAGATTTAATTTTAAGTTACGCGTAAGATTTGATGGTTTCTCAACATCTCTTTCACAAATAAACAGAATATTTGAGTGCAATGTCCCAGACGAAGTTTTATTGCTTCAACAAAGAGACGTTTACTTTCACCGAAGCCTTAGACATGATTTTTATTTCAAATATGCACGGAGACGTTTGAAATGGTTTTCAATCATGGTAAATAAACCTCTTTGTAAAATTCTGTAGAGAGTCTTTCACGCGATATTTTTCTTCTATGATATTATACTTAGGCTTTAAAATTTAAAACTATACTGCTTTCAGCTTTTAGCACTATTTCAGCAAAAAATGATAAAACTTTGTTTGCCATTGTACCCTAGACATGTAAAATGTAAAATCCATTGCTTTTCCCATTTAAATCTTACCAGAAGTAAAAATCGGGATCCCTTCGGATACGGAATATTACGCTTCAATTTTTGCTTCAGCCAAACACCTGTGGCCTCGTTACGGGTCCAAGCTTGTATCCCGAAACCCTTATTTTGCTCTCAATAAAGTTCATAGTCAAATAGCGAGATTTAGAACATTTCTCACTAGCTGTCAGGCGCATTGAAATAATGGAATTCCGGAATATTATATGGGTGAGTTTATGTATTGTAAATAATGTTGGAAGGGAAAAATTCTTGCATAATTTATGAGCTGTATTTTGTTATTTTTAACATAATGCTGCATCGTTGAATAAACTTGAATACCTACATTAGATAGAATCCTTCATGAGAACATTTGAACGTTTGATAAAGCAGAGGTTTATATTTTTTCCCTATAACTTGTTCTGATTCTGGAGGGTCCTAACAAAATTCAACGTTATTTTTTTTACAATTAGATGACAAACAAGCTGACGGCCCACCTGGTGGTAAGCGGTTACCGCCGCCCATAGACACCTGCAAAAACAAGGAAAAGCACTTGATATTGCAGGTGCGTTCTCATCCTGAGGCCTAAGATGAAATGCCGTCTATGCCCAGTAATTACACTGGCTACCTTTCCCTTCAATCCGAAACACAGCGAACTGTTGTACGGCTGTAATAAGAAAGGCGTTGGTACCTACCCAGGCGACCCTACATATGGGTCTCCCACCTAGTAAATAATGTTATTTATCTTAAAATAATGCTCTCGCTATTTTATAAATAAAGTAGGTGTTCATTTTGATAGAGTATGAAGGTCATTATCATTATTACCAGCCGATACGTGTCCTACTGCTGAGCACCAGCCTTCCTGCATGGTAAAAATACACCAAGAGCTTTAGGTCATTATATATATCATTACTCTGTCCCAATGTGGGTTGATGGCTTAAAACGGTTGCGGTAACCACCGGAACCAACGGCTTACCGTGCTTTCCTAAGCACGGAGGAGCTTGAAATTACAAATTTTGTTTGACCCTTACCTGGATCGAGCATGGCGAAAGTTGCTATACTTCGTAATCTAAGCAGAGCGCTCAAACCACTATGCTCGAGCTCCTCAACAAAGTATGAGGGTACTTATTTGTGGATACTGATTTATTTTATGTAACGGTATGTTCCAGTCAAGTGTGGGGTAGCATCTTTCGGGCTCATTGAGAAAGCGTAGATGACGAGAACCCATGCTCCCATCGGCACGGAGACTGGTCACCTATATGCTGTCAACGTAACAATTCCTGTTGAATTTTACATGGTGTGAGTAGTGTCAAAGGTGCTACAAGCGTCTGTAGGTCATTAGGCAGACTGGATGCTCGTATACTACCCTTGTCGCATAAAAAAACCGGCCTTGGTAGATATTGGCACATTCACTGACGACGTTAAAAAGAAAGTTTTATTTTAATAATATTCATATTGTCAGAATAGTTCTAAACTTTGAGAGAGAGAGATAGAGGGAATCAGGCCGAGGAGCCACGCGGGATGGTCGGTCACTAGACATATTAATAATATAATTTTCCAAGAAATACAAGCGATTCACAAGATGTTTGATTGTGGCGCAAACCGGGTCACGACAGTACCCATGTTGTTATTATTTTGAAAATAAACAGTCTGTATTATCAAATGTTAATAGTTTTAAGTTAACTCTCAAAGGGCTGAACAGTTGAGCTATGTTAATTAAACATCATACTCTTTGAAACTTAAGTTTGGAACACGTCTCAACGGTATTTGCCAAGGACATATTTAACGAAAGTTTCGAATCTTATAATACGAATAAGTTACCATGTTTCCCGGTTTATGGTATGATTCGATAACAGCCACAGAGTACTATCACAGTGTAATCATATAGACTTTGGTACTATATAATATACGAAAATAGAAGCTACCCAGCCACCAAAATAAAGCTAAAGATAAACTCCTTAAATTATATTTACAAAGTCTCTAGGATTTAAATATTAAACTTTCATTTCAGTAGATTAATTCCGTGTGCCTGTCTTCTTTTCAGAAACTTTTTGCTTTGATAGAATAAAAAAAATACGGACTAAGTTATAAAACTAGAAAGCTTCGGGGATAAAGAAGTAGCCACATTAGTAAAGATAGCTTATATGAAAGTAATAATAATAATAATAATATTTATACACTCACACCTATTATTTAGCCCAAAGTAAGCATCATTAAGAGCTTGTGTTATGGATACTAAATAACGGAGAAATAATGATAATAATATGTATATAAATATTAGAAATATACTAAATAAACATATAAACATCCATGACTCGTAAACAAATGCTCGTACTCATCATACAAACATTTGTTCCTACCGGGATTCGAACCCGGGACCTCATGACCGAGTAGCCTGGGGTATAGACCACTCGGCCATCCGGTCGTCAAAAGTACCTACCTATAACCAATTTACCTGTACTAATTAATGATATAAAATTGTGTCTGACACCGAAACAGCCGTAAACCTATTTGCGTCTCGTGAATATTCCCCTAAGCCCAATCGAAGACAACAGTAAGCCCGTGGCTCAATAAAAGCGAAATTGGGTTATGGGAATGAGATTATGTTTAATGAAAACATTTCTTATTTACTGATTGCTGGGACTGAAACAGTAATTGAGTTTAAGAAAAGAGATAGAAGGGTTATTTTGGACGTTCAAATAGAACGAGAGGCAATTAGCCATTTTGACATAGAAATGTAAGTGTCTTTGGAAATATAAAATTCTAATTAAGTGATTGAAATTAAACTAGCAACAGTGAAGTTAAAAATTTAAGCTTTAAAGATGAAATTATGAGATAATCTACAGATGAAATTATGAGTTTTATTGCGGGTGTGATTTAAGAAGCTACTGAACTAAATATTTTACTTCGTCCTTGGGTTGGCTATTCCGTGTTTGGTCTTGTTCGTACAGATATCGAATATCACATGTAAAATATGACAAATCGTAGACTAGCTTTTACGAGGATCATTCAAGAAGGACTAAATTTAGAGTTCTTTGTAATTGGGATGTTGCCTACCTTTGAATATGGCGCTACTTTTACCCATAAAAACAGTTCAAACTTAAAAGTTATGGGCATGGACGGCATTTCATCAAGTTATTTTCCCTTCTTGTTGCAGGTGTCTATAGGCGGCGGTAACCGCTTACCATCAGGTGGGCCGGCAGCTTGTTTGTCATGTAGTTGTATAAAAAAAATCTATAGAGCATTTTTTGGCCACTTGAGTCAGCTTTATGTTTTACTATCGTATGTTTATATGGTGCATATACAGATACACATAAGTGTCTAAAATAAAAAAAAGTTCTTAAATAACAAATTCCTCGAAAATCTCTGATAAAGTTATAATAAGACTTAGGTCTTCGGGAAAAAAAAACACTCAGTTCAATTTCAATTTATTTTATTTGCATTTCACATTGTTTAAGAATGGTAGTTTTGAACCGGTCGCAAGGAATCACTAGACTCTTACTAAAATGCGAAGCAAGCCATTGAAGTTAAAACACTACTCGTGTGCCAAAAGCCTTATATGACAGACGCTGCCCCTAAGCTTAGCCTTGCTAATAAATAACACCTAATAATGATAGCCCCCAGCTAACAAGCTTTGATCAATACAGAATCAGATATAGTGAACATTTACTTTTATTTATGACTGTGATGTTATTGGACTTTGATAAAACATAATCGGTATTACACCGTTTGTCAAACTGCTCGATTTATTCGATGGATTGTAATGTTATTTATCGGACACAACACAGATTATTAATGAGGATCGCTAAGCCACAAAAGGTCATTAAAATATTATGTCATGTGGGATAGATTTCTGAACGTAAGTTGGTAAGCGAGTGATGAATGGCGGATTTTGATGCAATGACGGCTAACGAAGCTTTATTTTTTTTATAAAATAAATCCAGTTAATAGTCAAATCTCCTTTTACTTGAAAACCTCGAACCTATAGTCATAACATACAAAACAGAATAATCAACACCGTCTCCTAACTCTTACTATCTCTATGTAGTACATTCTGTCGTCACCGACCACAATAATGCTATACAAAATGCAACCCTCTCCATCACAACTACGCCAAGGGCATGAAGAGGGCCACGTATCTATAAAACAACTTTTTTGTCGGTGTGCTACCCTGGTTAAAAACTCAGAATCAGTCATTTGGAAGCGGCGTATCGAAATCCAGAACAACTACAAGTTCTTCCTGCCCAGAGAAATATTTTTTTTAATATAAGGCACGACAGTGACAACCCCTGTATTCACAAACGATACTTATGTGTAAAATGTGGAATTTAAATAATAATAATAAATTTTTATTTCTCACCACTAACACAATAGTCATGTTTTAACAATAATATTTTTTGTTTAAAATGCATTCAATATTAATGCTTGTGGCGGGTTAATACCTGAACTAGGAAGATTCTTGTGACTCAAGTTATTAACCGTCCACCCCAAAGATAAATGTTACAAGTGAATAATGATGTAAACAAAGTCAAAATCCAAATACCAAAAATAATTACTAGTGAAGGTAATCATACAATCATTTGCATCTCCGCTTCATTATAATGATAGTGTAAGTAACAATGTTTGCACATACCCACAATCATTCATATCATTCTAAACTTGGTGTATGGTACAAGTCACAAATGGTAGCAGTTTAATACTTAGCTTATAAAGCATTTTTACATTTCTTTTATTTTTATTGTGAATGTGTGTGTGTGTGTGTGTGTCTGTGTGTACAGAGTAGCTTGACATGTTTTATTTAAAGCTTCGCAGTAGTTTCTCAGTTTTTTCATAATTAAGAGATATACAGAAGAAAAAGAAGATGGGCTACTTTTACACGTCTTGTTTAAAGGAACCATATCATAGGAAGGAGGGAAAACGCGCACCGGCAAACAGGGCCCCGATCGCGCTAATATACAATGTATTTACCAAACCTAAACCAAAATGTTCCGTTTCGCACAATTTGTGTTACGCGAAACATTCAAACGGCCACCAAATAGATTTTTTTTCTGAAAATACGTTAATTTCTGCCGAATTAAGTTTAAATTACATAAATTAATATAATGAAAACTTTCTAAATTGAGTCAATATATCGATCGGTTTTTGACAGCATCTAGATACAAAGACGATACTATGGCAACCATCTATGAGAACGTATTTTCCGCTGTCCAACAAACATTTTTGACGTTTATTGAAAGTTGCTTAGGCACCAACTATATCAACAATGTTCGTCCGACAGCGCTAAATACGTTCCCATAGATGGTTTCCATAGTAACGTTCAATTTAGAAAGTTTTAATTTAAACTTAATGAATATTTAATATGATTATAATCGAAGATATCAAGGTATGTTCCGAAAAAAAAAGCTAATTGGTGGCCGTTTAAATGTTTCGCGCAACACAAATTCAGCGCCGCGGAACGTTTCAGTTTTGCTTTAGTAAATACAATGTAAATTAGCGCGATCGAGGCCCAGGTTCATACATCAGTAGAATGTTAGATATTATTCACCAAAATTCTATATGCGGAAAGTAGAGGTGGATACAAGATCCATAATGTATGGATAACTTTCATGATCAGCATGCATACTCTTGTCAATTTAAGAGGAAAATATTCTTAATTTTTTATTTTAACATCATTATAAATGTTTGAAAAATTACTTAGTAATTAAAATATAAAACTAGAAAAAATTCACGTCCTGAGGCGGGAATCGAACCCGCGACCTTTCGCTATCCGGGCGACTGCAGAGAGCAGTTTATTAGGAAAACTTTGCAGAACACTCTAGATGGTTCAGCCAATAAAAGACGCCCAGGGAAGCAAAAGCGAAATTTAATCTTAGCGAAGGCGAATTAGCGAAGTCAGCCGCCTATAGACACCTGCAATAACAAGGAAAAATCACATGATATTGCAGGTGCGTTGTCATCCTGAGGCCTAAGATGAAATGCCGTCCATGCCCAGTAATTACACTGGCTACCTCTTCCTTCAATCCGAAGCACAGCGAACTGTTTCACGGCTGAAATAAGAAAGGCGGTGTTACCTACCCAGACAACCCTACATACGGGCCTACCACCTAGTAAACCCTGCAATAATGTTCCTGTACATCCAAAGATTAGTCAATTAATACGGCGTCAAAAGGCACTTTTTAGACCGACAAGGTGGCGGCTAGAATAATGTTCAACCTACACTAGCTGTCTTCGCATATGGACTATTCTTACCGCTGCACATCAGGTGTTTGTAAAAAAAGATTACTAACTAAATCTGTAAGTACAGTATCTACGGCAAAGAAGTAGTCAGTATGGGAAGACAATAAAATGAATCTTTAATAGTACTCTGTTTACTCAAAATAAAAATAAAAATACTTCCAGTTAATATTCCGAATTAAAAACGCCAACACCTTAAGTTGAATAAGGTCTTCTCAGAAAGGTTAATTGCGCGAGGGTAATCTCATTATTCAGCCAGGTGTCTTGTACAGCTGAATAGAGTGGTTGAAAAAAGCTTAATTGGAAATAAATTAATGTAATCGCTATCAATAAGACTGGCTTATATTTTGTGAATTTTCTAGGGTCATTCCTTTTTAATTGGTACGATTAAAAATAGAATGAGTCTTACATTATTGCTTTTTGTGCGCTCGTAACAAGGGTCATATTTAAACAGAAGTATAAAGTTTTGTTGGCTAAGCGAGGTTTTTTAAAGATATAAGTTGATATAGGACGCTTTTGGGATATAAATTGATCAGAAATTTATAATATAGGTAAATTAACGAACTTCGTTGACGCTATTGCAGTTCTTTGAAAGTTGTCTTCAGCGTCGAAAACAATGAACGTACGATGCCAATATTAATTTCTTGCCTTAAGTTTGCAAGTATAAAATATAAAACTTAACACATTAGCGAACCAAGCATATTTTCACAAATTTCTTTGAATATTTTAACGAATAAATTCATCTATTCAGTAGACGTTAACGACTTTCAGACTTATTCGCTCGGATACGTCAAACACTCAAAAACACAAAAGGACAGGGAATATATTATCCTATAATACACCTTTATCAAATAAACTTTCTGTGCGTGTGTGAATATATTTCACGCTTCATCTGGATTTATATCTAAATATAGTTCTGAAATAATATAAAGCATACATTATAATATAAGCAACATACGCACATCTACCCACATGTTTCAGCTTATGTCAATACATATAGGTCCCATTATCATTGCTTTCGAAATAAACCATTATTATTTTAGAGTGGCAGAGTGCCAATAATGGGTCGTAGTATAAACAAGGGTGACCATACGATTGAGGACACTAATCATCTATGATTTTTGGGACAAGATGAGTGTATGAGTGACCAATTAATACTCGGTCAGGGGTCTCGGGTTATAATCCATAGGTGATAGTTGTATGATGAGTAAGAATACGAGCTACAAGCGGTACAGCGGATACGGTTTACGAGCTATGGATCTTTGTATATTTATCTAGTATGTTTCTAATATTTAAATACTTATTACTATCAATATTTCTCCGTCATCTTGAATTCTTAACACAAGTTCTTAATGATTCTTACTTTGGGCTAGATAATAAGTGTGAGTGTTAAAAAAAACTGGGAAAAGATATCTACCTTATAAAATATCAGCCATAACACTAGAGCCTATTCACGTGCTGTTTTTAAGCAAGCGCGCGTGACGCGCTTTTTTATCGATACATATGCTAAAAAGACACGCTGCTAACGCACGTCAGTATCGATACGAACGCTAACTATGTGCGAAAACGCCGAGACGACGCGCAGGATACTCGATCAAATATGTCGTGTCTATAGGCCCTAATTTTGTGCTCGTCGCGGAGCGATCTCTTCTATATAACAAGCAAAATGCTTACTCTTCATTTTTGTTGGGTGGGCAACTTGCAGTAGATTACTTAACATCACCCTGAAGGTAACCGGTAAGAGTCCATATGAAAATGCCGCAAGTAAAGCATAAAACATTAATCAGATCTCCTCTAACCACCCTCACATCTTCAGTCCTTAAGATGCCTCTTATTATATCTTTTTCTTCACTGAGGGCTCTACCAGTCTACCCTCCCTTTTTATAGACTCTTTTACCCTAATGTTTGGCGCACCGGTACACTGGCTCGCTGACTGGAAAAAACAATATCACGTGGTGATCCCAGCTCGTTACGAGCTAATGAGCGACTTCTGGCGACAGCTAGTGTTTTCAACATTGTATGGACGGTGGCTATCTTTTCATTCCTGTCTTGACCCTTATAGGTACAGATACAGTTGCCGATTGCCACAGGTGGTAAATGAGCTTGTTTGCCATTTTTATTCATAAACGAAATAAATACCTGTTAGACCTACTTTGCGGAAATATGGATATTGACGCTGCTGTCTATTATTGCGGAGACGATCCGAGGTGAGCTTGTGATCAAACACAAATTAATCGTAGACTTGTCATATAGCTCTATTTAAATTAACTGTGTCACCGATCTCCCCTTCAAATGTTTATGTTAGTTTTATAGCAAACATAACAAATTACGTATTCTTTAGAAAACGCTTCACTGGAAAGCTTCAGACACAGATACTGATGAACAAAGTAGGTATAGGTGTCAGCCCCACTATTCGCTAAATCAAACGACAACTGCCGATGGATAAAATCTTCCGTGTTTTATGTACATTGATGTTTCACAACGAAACGTTTTGTTTCATTGTGGCGTGAATCAGCAATGTATATAGATGGTGGCACTTGTAATTTTTAGCGAATAAGGGGGAAGAGCGTTTAACTACTAAAAATTTACCAGCCTCAATTATCATCCATCTAACACCATCTCATTGAGACTATTCTTATGAGTCCAATAACGCTATAATTTCTGTAAGTTTCTGAAGAATTAAGGATCCCGCAGACTTTTTGATGGTATAGGATCAACTCAAGGTTAGTATGTCATAGGAATGTCACTGAAGTGACAGTATACGAAATTTCGTCTCGTATCAATCAATCGGATCTGTGAAAGTTAGTAAAACCCTTTTATCATGTAGAAAATAAGCTGATAGTTATCAAACACCTGAACTGATCTTCATAAGAACCATCCTAGTCACCTCAGCTTTCAAACAAAAAAAACGTGTTTTTTTTTGTAGCGTAGCTCCTACGAGCTACGATGCCAATGACAGACACACAGATACACAGACAGACACGTCAAAATTAAAACACCCCTCTTTTTTCGTCGAGGGTTAAAATACAGGATTCGAAGTACCTACTTTTGTCGCTATCTACTGATTGGGAGAGTTCGAAGATAAAATTTTATCTTAAACAGTTCGCCGTAAATTATTTACGACGGGAGAAAGATTTTGTGAATAATTTCAAACAATTACTTTTGTAGTCACTTTGTAAAATGCCAAAGTGAAGACTGAAATATCGTTTGTTGGCCTTTTACTTTTCTTTGACAGATGGCTATAAGCAGTTCTTGTAATTTAAAACGAGAATATTCATAAACGTGTGATAGCTACAACAAAACATACATCTACCCGCAGTCGCGGCGTAAGCATTTGAAATCTATTCTCCGTACATTTTATTTTTAAAAGTGCAGTTAAAAGTGTGATAATCGAGCTGTAAAATATATCAAAACAAAGCTAAAATTACAAAGAATCCAAAACAGTGATAAGGTTGCATAAGCATTCAATAGTTTAGGAGCAATCGTAGTGTAAATTTATTGGTCGCGCGGGCTTATTTTACTCGCCGCCTTTGTCGCTCGTTAACAACGTCCTTGAGCTGTGTCATATCGTTGAGTGCGTGCGACGGGTTGTATTTATTTATTTACGTCGGATTAATAGGTATCTGCGCACGTATAGAATATGAACTGTTTGGCCTGTAATGCATCTACTGATTGCGGAGATGTTCTGCGCTGTGTCGCTTGCAGAGGTATTTATCATTACGAATGTATAAATATGTCATCGGCTTATTACATTGAGCATAATACGGAGCTTAAGCGGGCCTGGAAATGTCACTCTTGTACCAACATAACAAGGCGTAAAAACGACAACACACCCGTGCGTAACCAATTCGAGATATTGGAAGTGGCTGACATGTCCTGTGATGACCTGCAATTGGATGTTACTCCAACAATGTGCCCTGCGAAATCACAAAAAACTGAATCGCCCCTTTTGAAAGAAGGTTCAACAAACACTATCACACTTGAGCAGTTTAGTTTATTGTTGGATACAAAGCTTGACACAAAACTTGATTTATTTAAAACTTCCATTATAAAGGACATAAATGCCGCTGTTCGTAGAGAAATAACCTCAGCTATTAACAAATTGAGAACTGAAATAACTGAGACCACAGATTTTCTGTCAGCAGAGCAGAAGGACTTTAAGGACACACTTCAAAATACTAATCAAAAAATTACTACTTTAGAAAGTGAAGGACTTAAGCTCCATACAGAAATGCGTAACCTATGCAGAAGGATGGTTCCTTTGGAGAAACTTTCGCGTAGTCAGAACGTTGAAATTCGGATGTTGCCGGAAAGGCAGAACGAGAACTTGTTGACGATTATGAAACAACTTTGTGATATCATTAAAGCCCCAATCACCGAAGCTGAAATTCACTCGATACGTAGAGTAGCGAAGCTGGACCCTTCGTCTAAAAGGCCACGGAATCTGCTTGTTACGGTGCCATCTGAGCGTCACAGGGATCATATCATCTCTGCTTTTAAAAGGTATAACAAACTAAACAAAAATGATTTACTCAACACAACGCATCTCGGTTTCACTGGTGAAAAGCAGTCTATTTATATGGTCGAACATCTAGCCCCTGAATGTAAGGCTATTCATGCAGCAGCAAGAAGATTTGCGAAAGAAAAAAATTATAAGTTTGTGTGGGTGAAGTATGGGCGAGTGTATATTCGAAAAACAGACACAACAACAGCTATATTGATTAAGGACATTACATGTTTGGAAAAATTGGAGTGATCAATTATTTTATACATATATTTTTTATTTTTTTATTACTGTATTTTTTTTCTCTTTATTAATACAAAGCTGTTATTAGGACTTTCTTAAAATTGTATAATATGTTAATTTTTTACCAAAATGTAAACAGAGTTCGCTCTAAAATAACAGATCTATTCCTTAACACATTAAATAATGATTATGATGTAATTTGTCTCACTGAAACGAACTTAAACTGTAGTGTACTGGATAGCGAGTTGTTCGATGGACGCTATAATGTTTTCCGGAGGGATCGTGAGAGTACATGTATAGATAAAAGAGAGGGTGGAGGGGTTCTGCTTGCAATTAAAAAGTGTCTACAAGTCAGGCGTCAGTGTTCTTGGGACAGTCTAATTGAAGACATTTGGGTCTCAGTAGATTTGGATGATAAGCACAATTCTAAACTTAATATATGTATCTGCTACCTTCCCCCCGATCTCCCCCGAGTATGTATGGAGCAATTTTATGATAACTGCCAAAGGGTACTTGGTTCCGTCGTATGTAATGGTACTAGTCTAGTCTTGGGCGACTTTAATACACCAGGTGTCACCTGGTCGACCACTTCATTGGCCACAAACCTGTTGCCCAGTGGTTCCGGTGATTATAAGTCCACTCTTTTACTCGGAATGGTTGACTTCTGTAATCTCTCTCAGTTTAACGGTATCGGTAATAGAAATGGTCGAATGCTTGATCTTGTGTTTTGTAATACCAATCACATATTGGCTGTTTCTGACGCCGAGCCTCTTTCTCGCCCTGATGATCATCATCCTTCATTGTGCATCGTGATGAATATGCTTAATATATCTAAACCGCTACGGCCAAATGCGCATAAGGTTTACAATTTTATAAATGCGGATTATCTTAAAATTAGGGCTGAACTTGCATGTCGGGACTGGTCGTGTTTAACATTTAATGGCAACATTGATGATTCTGTATCAAAATTATATGAAGTTTTGAATGAAGTAATTAAAAAATATATCCCATTTAGAAACAAGAAAAACAGTAATTTTCCATTTTGGTATTCTAATTATTTAAAATATTGTCTAAAAAGAAAAAAAATGTTACATGATAGGTTCAAAAAGTACAATAATCCTAAAGATTATGATAACTTTGCATCAATGAGAACTCGCTGTAAAAAACTAATTCATTCGTGCTATGCTTCATACCTGGCTTCTGTCGAGGATTCGATCAAGGGTGATGTGAAGCATTTCTGGAGATATGTGAATAACAAAAAAGCTAACAACAGCATTCCTCAGATAATGTATCTCAATGGTTCCTCGGCTTCGAATGGCCAAGGTGTATGTGAGCTTTTCTCCAGTTTCTTCAGTTCTGTGTTTGACGATAACTCGCAATCATCTACCGAAATGGCCTTCACTGAAATGGAGTGTATCTCACTGTCTAATTTACAAATAACAAATAGTGAAGTTCTCTCAAAGCTTAAGACCTTGAATGTTAACAAGGGGCCTGGTCCAGATGGCATTCCTCCAATATTTTTGAAGGAATGCGCGCATGAACTAGGCAAGCCGCTGGAAATGCTTTTCAATCAATCGTTGAAGTCGGGTAAGTTTCCTACCGTATGGAAAACAGCTCACGTGGTGCCTATTCACAAATCTGGGGACAAGTCGGATTGCTCTAATTATCGACCTATTAGCATTCTTTCTAGTCTGGCAAAGCTGTTTGAGAGGGTTGTTTATGATCATGTTTATCATCATGTTCAGTCACAGTTGTCACAAAATCAGCATGGTTTTATTAGACGCAGGTCCACGGTATCCAATTTGCTTGAATACAAGAACTATATTTGTACAGTCTTTGCTGCTGGGGGTCAAGTTGACTCAGTTTACACCGACTTCAGCAAAGCATTTGACAGGGTGAGTCATTTTGTACTGCGTAAAAAGCTTGCTTCACAGTTTGGCTTGCACGGTAGCTTACTTCGCTGGATTTCTTCATACTTGGATAGAAGATGTCAATTGGTGGCTTTGAAGGGCTATGTATCTTTACCGGTTACTGTGACGTCGGGTGTGCCGCAGGGCTCACATCTTGGTCCATTGTTATTTGTTATGTTCATTAATGACTTGGCTGGTCAGTTGAGGAGCATGTCTCTGCTGTATGCGGATGACTTGAAGGTGTTCGCAGATATTAAAAATAGTGACGACTGCGTAGAAATGCAGTATGATTTAAATAGAATCTCTGAATGGTGTCACAGCAATAGAATGTATCTGAATATTAATAAATGCCACGTTATTACATTCTCAAATAAAAAACAAAAAATAGTTTTTGATTATCGGTTGAATGGACAGTCATTGGATCGTGTTCATTCTATCACGGACTTGGGCGTCATTTTTGACGAGAAGTTAACTTTCAGAGAACATTATAACCAAATCGTCACAAAAAGTTACCAACTTCTAGGGTTTATAGCCAGAAATACCAAACGCTTCAAAAGCCCAGTAAGCTGTCTTCGTCTTTATTCAAGTCTTGTGAGGAGTAAGTTGGAATATTGTTCTGTGGTTTGGTCTCCGCATTATTCAGTGCACTCACGGCATATTGAGGGCGTGCAGAAGAAATGTTTGAAAATATTGGGCTATAGGTGTGGTCTTAACCGTATACTCACCTCTTATGCAGATAGGCTTCGTCATTTTAGAATTGTTGAATTGGACGTACGACGCCGACATCAGGACCTCTTTCACTTGCATAAAATCATACATAGCTTTATTGATTCCCCAAAATTATTATCTTTAATTAATTTTAATACCAAGTTGTTGATTAGAAATAGAAACAAAAAAATTTTTGTATTGCAAACATTTAAAAATAACACATCGTATTATAATCCTGTTGTAAGAATGTGCCGGCAATATAATGACTTAATATTGTCCAGTGGACAGCTCGATATTTACACTACAAATCATAATACTTTTAGGTCTCAGGTTAAAAGATTAATTTTGTAACTCGTTATTTATTTAGTAATCAAATAATATTTATCTTTTATCAATAATTCAATCCAATTTAATTTTAATATACCTAATGTAATTTAATTGTTTCAATCTATAAGTTTAATTGGCTCCAATTATTCTATAATTATTTTTTATAATAACAACTTTTGCTGTACTAATCTACTCTTATGTCAAATGTTTCCGCATCGCATGTGTTGTTGTGTATGCACGTTTTTGGGTGTCGGTTTTGTTTGATACCTTGGAAATGTTGTTTTGCGCTAATTTTTACTGTCATCTGTTGTGTGTGCCATTGAATAAATAAATAAAATAAATGACTTAGCTTAAATCAAGCCTGTAGGTATTTCTTGTGTATCTTTATGTTTTCATAAGTTTGGATGACAAGACTTATTCTCGGGCATACTAAAAAGGTATTTCAAAGCAAGATTCAACATTAACATATACGTAGCTTCTATGAATCAGGTCAAAACACTTAAGTCCTGCTCCATTTTTTTTACACTGATCCCTATATAACAATGTATCTCCTAAGCCAAATTTACCAAAAGTCAGAAGATTACTAGCTTCTTGTGTATAGTAAAGTAAATGAATGCTAAGGCACGAAGAAGTATAAATATTGGAGTCTCTTTTGATTTGAGAGGCTATTTGATTTTATTACACGGAGTGAAATAAAGCCCTGAAGAGTTCTTTTATTATGCAATCTTATGGACACCCCAATCTAGGCTCAATTGCTTTATTTGATAATTTAGCTTTATTTGTAATTTTGGGTGGCATATTAGATTGTATGGGAGTAGTTAGGTAAAAGGTAAAATTTAAGTTTGACGAGAATAATGGAATGGTTTATACACTTGTTTATTTAGGGTAATAGACTAGAAATGACATAATTAAAACTACAGACTATTTTTTGCATATAAATCTTTTTATTAATCTTGGTGACAAAAAGGTAAATGAATTAAAACCCAACTTTGGCGTACAAAGACATATGTGAGGTGAACCCATATTATTTGAAAAGATTCGTAACAATAAATTTATTTCAAAACACCAATGCTAAATTATCGTGAGTAAAACTAAACAGATTTAATGGAATTTTGATCTCAATCCACAACTCGTCCATGACTCGTAAACAAAAAAATATACTTGCCTTCAAAATTCTGATGACTACCGAGTCATTAGAAATTGTTGTAGGCATATTTTTTATAATACAGAATATTTCACATAATCGCAAATTTATTACTTTTTGTGCAAATCTTCTCATCGGGATATTAATTAAAAAGATTCGAATATCTACGGTATCAGAATCATTTTTTAATAGGAGAAAAGCCTGGATAAACACGAAGACTATTTAACGAAACCGAGTAGGTACACAATTCCCTTTTCTCACCACAAAAAATCGTTTTTTGGTAATGAAAATTAGGGCGAGCCCTAACGCTCGATCAAACGACCGTTAAGGAATCGAGAGGAGAGATGAAAAATTAATGAGAAAATAAGCGCACAACATCTGCCCTGCGGTGTCGGATAAGGTCCATTATATAAAGGCCTCCATTTACACAGCCCACCCTTCTGCATTAGAATTGCTCTACCATTCGTAAGAGGTCCTTCAATCTGGCCAATAGTCCCATCATGAAATATTCATTCTCGAAGGCTTCTACCAGCCTGAGATCTCTTTTATTAGCATTTAAGACAAGTTTGTAATGTAAGTCTGGTTTCCTTTTATGTGGAAATACACGCTCGGCTTATTTCCGAATATTGCCATCGATAATTTAAATTTGTCCATAAAGATTTGACAAGGTCTGATTAAGCTTGTTGCTCACGAAATGGCGGCGTATTACAATATGGCGGACTATTCGTCACTGGCTCTTGCAGCAGTTGATGCTTTTTTTTACTAGATTAAATGATTGTTACGTTTAGTGCTATATTTCTATGGAAATTAACGTAGTTTAAAATATCGTCATTTCAATTTGGGCTTTTCAAAAGTGTTACTTAAACCAATTTTTATTGACCAACTTTACTTTCTAACAACTATGGTTCTGTTAAATATTTTAGGACTAGTAAACATTATATTTTACTATGTTTGTTTCATACAAGATGTCAAGACAAAATAAAGTAATATTGCTGTAGATTTCAAAGATGAAAGTAAGTAAACTGTAAAGGGCTTATTACATTATCCGATTTCCTAACTCTCTAACTAGGAAATAGGAGTTATAGAAATTAGAGCAGTTAGAATTCTATCTAGAGAGTTAGGACGGCCCGTATTGCTCTATTTCCAAAAGACAATATTAGGTACACGGTTAAAAAATTTATTGAAATTATTATTAAAATGAGACAGTGAATTCATAAACATTATAAACACGATAGTAACTTTTTTATATATATAATTAACTGCCTGTCTGTTACGCTTTCGTGCCTTAGCCACTGAACTGATTTAAATTAAATTTGGCATGAAGATAGATTTTACCATGAGAAAGGTCAAAGGCTACTTTTGGCGAGATATCCAATATCTAGGCGGGTGAAGCAAAGCGGGTATAAATAAAATTTAACTGTTAGAAATAAAAAAGTACTTATAAAATTTAAATGAGATTTTTTTTGTGATAAGAAATTTTCTTTTACGTAAGTATACTTCAGTTATTATTAATGTGTGTAAATAAATACGGTGTCATCAATACGTGTAACGCGAAGTAATTCTACATCACGGCTGCGTGTCCTCTCCGATTTAGAATCCTATTTAGGATCCTTTTAGTGTAGTGTGATCGCTGGCTCTCTACTTAGGTAGGTCTCTGACTCTATTTCTAGTTAGGAAATAGGATAATGTATTAAGCGCTTAAGTCATCATTATTAAAAAAACAAAGATATTTGATATACATTATTTACTGACAATGTAAAACCCAAGAATCCTTTCATTACAAAATATAATATCATAATAATGTAAGTCAAACAGAAATTTCGTGGAAGCCATTTGAAGGCCGCGTCTTACTAATTTTTTACATTGACTAGAAATTTTATTCATTTTCGGCAGAGAAGGCTTTGTATCGCGATCTGTTGCTCATTTATCTGGCATTCTTGTAATGAGGGTCGGAACGTTTTGTCGTCGTAACTTTTATGGGTAATCTGACTAGAAAGAATGGAAAGAAACTTGTGTTTCAATCGGAAAATGCCGGTTCGTTAAGTCTCTTCGCAGTTACATCTGCATTAATGGTCGATTGCGCTTTGAGTCCAAGGATTCGCTCCTTTGTTTTTAGTGGGTTTTATTATTTATTGTAATTGAGAATAAAACAATATTTTGCTCAATCAAGCAATAAGAAAAGGTAACTATCTGAATTTATATTATTACTTTACTTACCTACAAAGAATCATTGTAGATATATCAAATGGTATTTTCTTACAGAGAAACATTTTGGCAAAATTCTTATGTCGTCGAATGAGACGACGCACGTTTCATATTAATATTTCCATTACAACTGCTATGTTTGCTAGAATTACTAATATTATCCTTTGAAGAAAATACTAAGTATGTCACTTCGTAAGCTTTGACAAGTTTTATGATTCGTTTCATAATAATATATTTCAGAAGTGTAGCTACTATTATTATTATTAAACGTTCTAATAATGTAAAAACGTTAGGCGTTTCGTCCAAAGATTAAACGGCATTCTCTTATTCCATTTTATCATCACAGATTCCTGGAACGGCAGGATTATAGTGCTTATCCTTATAGTATTCACCAACGGAATTTCAAAGTAGGTATAGTCAGCAATGGAAGTCAACCAAATTGTAGAATAGAGATGCTTCTGCTGAAATTTGAAGCTTTGGGAAGTTTAGGAAGTCGGGTACAATCTGAACGTGGGAAATACCAATACTTCTATAATTGTCAAGAGGTCCCGGGTTCGAATCCCGGTAGGAACAAATGTTTGTATGATGAGTACGAGCATTTGTTTACGAGTCATGGATGTTTATATGTTTATTTAGTATTTCTAATATTTATATACATATTATTATCATTATTTCTTCGTTATCTAGTATCCATAACACAAGCTCTTAATGATGCTTACTTTGGGCTAGATAATAGGTGTGAGTGTATAATAAATATTACTGATAATCATTATAATGATTGTTGATATCCTCTTATTATTGGTTGAGTGTGCGCTTATGCTCAATTGCAGGAACCAAACTGAGCTCTCATTCTTATTCTATCATAATGGAAGTCTCGTGTAGGGTTACCCCGCGTTCTGAATTACCCCACTCTCAGGGAAGGTTGAGGTAAGAACCTTGACCTTTCAGAAGATTGTAGTTTTATAAAGACGTGTTATTTACTCTTCTAGAAACAATAATACAATATTATTAAGAAATATTTATTTGTTTTGCGCATGTTGAGTCCAAAAATTCAGACAGGGCTTCCTGAATGGGTAAAAATATGGAGGTTTGGACCACAGCATCACCAGGCTGGCCCAATGCGGGTTTGGTAGGTTGAAGCAGTTGCAGTATCAACCAGGACCAACGGCTTCACGTGCCTTCCGATGCACGGATTACAAATTTTGACTTACCCATCTTAGGATCGGCCAAGGCTCTAGCTACTAGGTACGCCAATCGAACTAACCTAACTGAATCAATTTTATTTAGCGAACTTACAGGTTAACTAGTTTTTGCTTAACAAAAAACTTGTATTGTAACTAAAAACTGGTTTTTACTTCAACATATACGATACGCCTCAGGATGACAACGCACCTGTAATATGTGATTTTTCTTTGTTATTGCAGGTGTCTATAGGCGGCGGTTGAAGGATTTTGGGCGGAAATATAAACAACACCCTGATTTAAGACGATTTAATTAAGAACACAGCTGAACAAAGCAAAATTATACAATCAGAGAGAGCAGATTAACAAGGTATTATTCGAGACCCAATTTTTCGTGAGCATTTATAAAAGAAGTTATTGTGAGTCTTATGCAAGACCTATTCTACTATGAAAATAATACTTCTTAAATTATGGCATTGCGTTTACAAAATTAAATACAGTTCCAATACTACCCCTTAAACCTATGTCATAATTAACTATCTTTATGTAGTTACAATAATCTAAGACATTACTTTGTATGTACCTATTGATATCTATTAAACCTAATTACAATATCAAAAAATTAGTATTTTAATTTAATACAATTCTGAAAGAAAATGTACACATTCAAAATGTCAAACATTATGAACATAATTTACAAACAATGTAAACACAATCCTTTCACAAATTGATCATGTTTCTCTTTTGTTAAAGGCTTCGTTAACAAGTCTGCAATCATTAAATCAGTTGGCAAATACTCAACATTAACAATATTTTTCTCTATTTTTTCTCTTATAAAATGATGCCTTACATCTTTGTGCTTAGTTCTACCATGATACATAGAATCAATAGTTAATTTCTGAGCAGACTGGTTGTCGTTATACAATGTTACTTTACAATTTATATTCAGTAATTCATTAAGAAAGCTACGTACAAAAAGTGCTTCTTTACAACCATCTGATAGAGCCATATACTCGGCCTCTGTGCTGGAGAGGGCAACAGTCTTTTGTTTTCGACTTTCCCAAGAAATCAAAGAATTACCTAACTTAAATATGAAACCAGTAAAGGACTTACGATCAACTTCGTTACCACCCCAATCAGCATCAACATGAGCAGTTAAATCCAAACCCCCTTTTTGAAATACTAACCCATAGTTCACTGTACCTTTAAGATAGCGAAGGACACGCTTCAGTGCTTTCCAGTGGTGTTCAGAGTGACATTCGTTGAATTTACTGAGCATACTGACAGCATGAGCAATATCCGGTCGGGTGCATACCGCTATGTACATGAGACAGCCAATTAGATTTCTGTAATTAGAATTTTCACTTTTCTTCTCACATTTTGATAACTTTATTCCTTTTTCTAGTGGAGTTTTCGCAGGTTTGCAGTCCGCCATGTTAAACTTCTCTAGAACTCTTTTTATGTATCCAGTTTGATCAAGAGTAATTTTGTTCTGATATTTATTTACTCTCATTCCAAGAATGTGGTGTGCTGGACCTAAATCCTTCATTTCAAATGTATTCATTAGATCATGTTTAACTTTTTCTTTCAAGGTTGTGTTACTAGAGAATAATAAAATATCGTCTACGTAGATAGCTATTATTATCAGCTCACCTTTTGTTTTCATAAAAAAAACACATGGTTCAGATAAAATCCTTTTAAAATTCATTTTCTGTAATAATACCTCATTCATTCTTTCATACCACATTTTGGAAGCTTGTTTTAAGCCATAAATGGCCTTGTTTAATTTATATACATAATGTTCTTTACCTTCTTGAACGAACCCTTCTGGTTGTTCCATGTATATAGTTTCATTAAGATTACCATTCAAAAATGCAGTCTTAACATCAAGATGGTCAATGTCCATATTAAATTCTGCAGCTATAGCAAGTAGAGTCCTTATAGTAGAGTGTCTTACCACTGGCGAGAAAGTCTCCTCATAGTCGACTCCATACTTCTGTGAATAACCTTTTGCTACTAGTCGAGCTTTGAAGTTTAAAAGTCCACCATTGAGATCTCTCTTCTTTTTAAAAACCCATTTACATTTAATTGGTTTACGGTTTTTCGGTTTCTCAACGAGAGTCCAACACTTATTGTCATTAAAGGATTTATACTCATCTGCCATTGCTTTTCTCCACTCAGCTGCTTCTGTGCTTGCTAAGACTTCCTGTACTGTGTCTGGTTCATCATCATTGCTACACAGCTTCTTCACTAACAGGATGGACATTGAACCTATATCAGTATCTTCATACTCCGATGAATCGGTTGTCACCCCTTCCAGTGTTGATCGCCCTGGAACGTAAGTAGGATCCGCAGAACTATTTGATTCTAAAGTGCTGTCAGTCTCACTGTCTGAATCATTTACTGTAATTATGCTCGGCCGTGTTCTTAATTGGTCATCAGAAATCTCTGGTCTTACAGTAGATGGTTCAACCTGTCCATCTTGCTGTGAGCACTGGTCACTCTCCAGGACTGATTCTGGGTAGTGAGCAACACTCACAGATTTCGTCGAAGCATCATTTTGAGGAAACTCAATAAACTCAGAGGTAAAATTATCATCATGTGACTCATTTTCATTAAAAAACTTATTTTCTAAAAAAATCACATCTCTTGCTTTGACACACTTGTAGTTTTTTGTAGGATCTAATAGTCTATAACCTTTTGTACCCTCACAGTACCCTACAAAAATATGCTGTTTAGATTTAGGATCTAGTTTGCTCCTTTTTGGAGTAACAGCATAAGCGATGCAGCCAAAAACACGAAAATGACTTACATCTACCTTTTTATTGTTCCATTTTTCTTCAGGTACTTGTCTAAGTAGAGCCTTAGTTGGTGTCCGGTTCTTTAGATATACAGCGGTGTTCACTGCTTCTGCCCAGAATTTGTTGTCTAGGCCAGCGTCTCTTAGCATGCATCTGGTTTTCTCTACAATGGTCCTATTTGCTCTCTCTGCCACACCATTTTGTTGTGGGGAATATGGGACTGTTGTATGATGCTTGATGCCATTCTCTTTCAGGTATGCCTGTAATTTAGAGTTAACATATTCACCACCATTGTCACTACGTAAAATTTTTATTTTTTGGTTAGTTTCTTTTTCGACTGCGACTCTAAAATTTTTAAAATGTTCAAAAACTTCATCTTTGTTGTGCAAAAAATAAACAAATGTTCTCCTGGAAAAATCATCTATGAATGTGAGAAAATACTTACAACCCCCAAGAGACAGTGTTGGCATTGGTCCACATAAATCTGTGTGTACTAACCCTAATACTTGACTTGCTCTTGTATATGACTTTTTAGGAAAAATAGCACGAGTCTGTTTACCTTCAATGCACGCAACACAAGGATTAAAAATATTTGGATTATATTTAATACCTGTGACCATACCTTTATTCATTAGTGCCATACTCCTGGAGTTCAAGTGGCCGAGTCGACGGTGCCACATTTCTTGTGACTCCTCAGCTACTGTACCTTTTGATGAGAGAAGTCATGACACTTTCATCATTTGCCTGTGTCTCTTTGGTAACTGTACTGTAAGAAGCAAAATTAGTATTACCTCCCCCCAAACACAAAGGCCGATCTATGTTATCAAGTTGATAGATACCATTTTTAAGAGTGGCAGTAGCCAAAATCTCATCTTCATCAGATATATTACATTTATGTTTACTAAAAACTACTTTGTAACCTTTCTTCACTAAGGAACTGACAGACAGTAAATTTGCAGAAAGATTAGGCACATAATAAACGTCTCTAATTGTTCTCTCACAGTCTTTCAATTGTACACGCACACTACCTTGTCCGGTTGTTAATAATTTGTCACCATTCGCAACACTTACTTGTGACGGGTTTTGTTCAATAAAATCACAAAATAGTTTTTTGTTATTACACATATGGTTCGACGCACCGCTGTCCACATACCATACATTACACTGGATGCTTGCTGAGAATACTGTTAAGAGAGCCTTTGAATCCTTCCAATACTTTTCTTTGGTGGACTTCTTATCTTCATCTGGCTTCTTATTAAAATTCTTGGGGCAATCCTTAATAAAATGTCCAGTTTTCTTGCATTTAAAACATTTTGGTGCTTTCCTAGTTGTTGCAAAGGCCATAGTTTCTTCAGTATTGTTTCTGCGGTCATATTCTTGTAATAGTTTCATTTTGACCATGTCA
This sequence comes from Nymphula nitidulata, assembly GCA_947347705.1. Classification (NCBI taxonomy): domain Eukaryota; kingdom Metazoa; phylum Arthropoda; class Insecta; order Lepidoptera; family Crambidae; genus Nymphula; species Nymphula nitidulata. The sequence continues at coordinate 17,124,096 of OX374631.1, forward strand.
CTCGTCAACTTTAAACTTGAATTCTCAAGTGCCATTATAAGCGGATCATAGTTACTTGGTAGCCCGCTGAGCATAATAACAGCCAAGAACTCATCATCCAGAGATGAATTGATATCATTCAGTTGTTGTGACAATTCCTGAAGCTTGCTAAGGTAGCTTTCCATGCTGTTATGCTCTGTCAATTTGGTGCTGAACAGCGATCTTAATAGACCTAGTCTGCGGCACAGCCCTTTGTCCTCGTAGGCTTTGCTCAGGTTATTCCACGCCTCACGTGCATCCTTTGCGTTCCTGACATGAGGGAATGCACTCGTTTGCACCGACAGGCATATTCTTGCTAGTGCTTTCAACGTCCTTTTTGTGTATTCTTCACTCTTCGTTGGTTTAGGCTCACCATCGATAGTGTCCCAGAGGTCTTCATGGACTAGTATCATCTTCATACAAAACTTCCAAGTGGAATAGTTTTCCACACCCCTGAGTTTCTCGATGTTATGTAGTTGTGAATTATTTCCTGCCATTTTTCAACTTGTACACCATGCACGCGTAGCGAGGTTATAGTTATATTTATTTCCAAATTTCGATGTGAAATAAAACAATAATCGAATAGATTTCGACGCTCTGGGCCCATAACCTGAAGGATTTTGGGCGGAAATATAAACAACAGCCTGATTTAAGACGATTTAATTAAGAACACAGCTGAACAAAGCAAAATTATACAATCAGAGAGAGCAGATTAACAAGGTATTATTCGAGACCCAATTTTTCGTGAGCATTTATAAAAGAAGTTATTGTGAGTCTTATGCAAGACCTATTCTACTATGAAAATAATACTTCTTAAATTATGGCATTGCGTTTACAAAATTAAATAAAGTTACAATAGCGGTAACCGCTTACCATCGAGTGGGCCGTCAGCTTGTTTGTCATCTAGTAGTATAAAAAAAAATAGGATGGTATTGGTGATGCCAAATATATGTACACAGATCTTTTCTTAATGATCGCAGCAAAACCATCGATTCGTGCTACGTTAAATAGTAGCTTGATGTTGTAGGTTTGATAGCGCCTGTATCAGTTAAAAACTGTGCCCACAGCGCAGCTGCTGTACTTAAGCCAGTACGTACCATAGTTGAGTTTAGTTATAGCTCCAGTATTATCAGAGAAAATGCACTGTTTGTTATAGTTGCGCTTTGAGAACATCACAAAATGGAATCCATCCATCAAGTGGCAACTCTGCGTCAACTCTGCGCGATCACTATGCCAAAGATTTGTCACTCCAACGTGCATCCACTCTGAGGGATGAAAATAAACCTATCCTTTGCTGTTTTGATTAAAATTGCAGCATTTTTGAGAATAGGTCTGTTGGAGTTATTTATAGTTCAATCCAGTAACAAAAAATAGTTAATAGATAGCCGAAATGATTACGGGACGTTATTTGGGGCTATAAATATAAAAGCTTCGAAGTGAAAACCCACCTAAAAGCGTCGTGGAAAATTCATCTGTCTTTCTGTCCCATGAATCACGTTTGAGACATAAAATTGTGTTGCCACTGTTATACTTAATAGACGGTAATAAGTTACAAAAGCTAATAAATGTAAAATCACGACGTGTGTATTACTTGAACCTCTACGACTTTCATTGGGAGTTTTACTGTCTTATATTATTATTGTATCGTAATAAAACCAGGCTCAGAAATAGAAAATCAAAAGTGAACAACTACAAAGTAACGCATGAAAACGAAAGTCTTAAACGTCAAAAAGGGGGGAGGGAGCAGAACCACTAAAATAACGAATGATCGTATTTCAAAAACTTCAAATCTGTGATATCAGTATCTGGTATACGGTTGTAAGCACGGTTACGGTTTTATCACAACTTTGGCTGCATTATTTCATAGAAATGTTATATAATTATCAAATGAATAAGGTCTATTTGAAAGTAGCAGAACATTTCTATGAACGCATTTTTTAGGGTTGTAACGAGTGCTCGTCGGGAGGAGACGCCGCGGTGTCATCACTGCGACTCCCCCGACGATACGGCCGAGCACACCCTTCTGGAGTGTCCGGCCTGGCGACACGAGTGCCGCGAAGTTGGTACGGCGTACGGTGGCGGCGTTGGTAGCGAGAGGATATGGGAGGCTGCCGCCTCCTTCTGCGAGACTGTGCTAATGCAGAAGGAGGCAGCGGAGAGGGAGCGGGAACAGGATCCTCTGGCCGCCCCTATCCGGCGTAGGCGGGTAGGCGTGAGGAGGCGGGCGGTTGTTGCCCGTTTTCCTGCGCCCTAAGCGCGGCCGCGTGCGTGGAGGGCCCCCATGCATAGGCCGCCACGTCTGGGATTGCCCAAGTGACTCTGGGTAATCTCCAACGGCGCGAAACCTGGCTGTAAGGCCGTGTTGCCTGGGGGTGGGAAATTGCTTCGGCAGAACCTAGGCTACCCCCGCAAGTGGAGTTACCGGGGAGTTTTAGTAGGTATTTCCAGTGTCATTAGCACTGGGCGACCTCTACACACGCTCGTCGCCTAGCCAGCGACGACTAGGTCTGTAATCAGATTTCTCCCCGACAAAAAAAGGGTTGTAACTAGCAGGACAATGTTTTTATTAATTTAATCGGAAAATAAAAGTGGTCTGAAAGGTGTTGAACTTTCAGAGGTAACACTTGACAAAGGACGCAACCATCCCCTTAATTTTTATTTTCGGACGTTTAAATATAACACACTATACTTAGATATAGTTAGATCACGTGATAATAATTATCAGTGAACCACGTACCTACGCAGTAGAAATAGTGTGTATCGAGCTAATCCACAATGATTTTGATGTCCGACAGGTCTCTAAAAGCTCCAGGAAAAACGTTTCGTTGGAAGCGAACGGAACAGGTTCGTCTATTTCTGATGTCACAAGCGTCAATACTGTGGAGTTTATGTTTCAGGTGATATCACCACAGCGCTTAAGAAAAAAACTAAAATAATCAAAGAAGACAAAACTTCTTAGGTACGAAAGTATGTTTTGAAAATCACACTCGAGACGAAAAGCCTCAAACATCTTTAGAATATTTAAAACCCAAATCATTTTCATGAAAGTGAATGCGTCTTATTTGATCAAAGTAATGTGTCAAACATAAAGGATCTAATTTCATTAATATTAAAGGAGCTATTTAGAACAAAAGATTATTGAGAAGAGTTGAAGCGGAAATACGCGGTACATTTGTGAAAAAATGAAGAAAGAGTTATAACGTAATATGCACCATATTTCACCTCACCTTATCTGCTCAGGAGCACTTGAACTGGTCTTCGGAGTCTTCAATTCTCCGTTTTCACCTCAACATCACGCAGAAAGTGTAGTGACGTTTCTTTGTCGTACTTCCAAAACTTGAAATTCTTTGCTAGCACGTGTTTCTTTCTTCCTATAACATATTGGAGTTCTACAAAACAAGTGCGAAGGAGGTTGAAACAGTATTTTCAAGCTGCACTAGCTGTCTTCCCAAATGGACTCTTCTTACCGCTTTTTTATTGTGGGTTTTAGTCATTTGCCGTGATTTGTAGAAAAAAATGTCAAATACTGCATCAGATTCCAGAATTGATTTTTCAATTGTCATAGACCTCGAGAGGTATCACACCGCTTGACAGATTAACATCGCTCCCTGATTAAACAGTGCTTAGAAAAATCTGAACATATTCACGAAGGCACGCATGAATGCTCTTCACGCTCGCTGCGCTTGATCTACATAATCGTTGTAATTTAGGTACCCATGCTCGGGACTGACGGTATTTTCTTAGTTCTTTTTAAAATAAAATTACATTACAAGGTAAAACGCAGTTGCATGTCACATTTTTAAGACAGTACAGTATTTTTAGCCATATTTAAAATTAGTACCTACCCGCACGCAGACAGCCCGACAGAGCTAGATTCTATTATAATATTAGCATGCATACTTAAGTTATTTGAAGAACGCTTTTATGAGATAAACATATTCTGTAAAGAGTTTTATAAATTTTAGTTATGACAACATTGTTAATCCATTAGCCTTTTATTGTGGAGTGAGTGGAAATTTACAAATGCTTATAGCATTTGTTTTAATAAAATGTATCTATCTGAAAAGTTTGTTAGTTAATTTGTTTGGTTGAACGTGCTTATCTCAGAAACTACTGATTTAAATTGAAAAATTCTTCATGTGTTTGATAGTCTATTTATCTAGGAAGGATATTGTGAGAACGCGAAAAAATATTCCTTTAATTCTTAAGCAAAATCAAGTACGCCATGTTGTTATTTTCCGACATCCACGCGAACGAATTCGCGGGCACAACTAGTAATATTATTCATTATTTTTGATTGATTGGTAATTACGCTATTAACATCTAAGTCAATGTTGGTAACAATTTCCTGTACAAGAGCTAATTGTAGATACTTGTGGAGCTCGTACCATATATCTAGTTCGTCGTTTCGCTGTTCGCAGTATAACCGCCTCTGTGGTCTAGAGGTTGAGATCACCTACTTCAGATTAGAGGTCCGGTGTTCGATCTCTGTGGATGCAGAAATTTTCTGCTCGGTTTGCGTGATGGTAAGACTATTCTAAGTCCGCCTGGCTAGGTACCACCATCTTACCTAAGTCTGCCGCCGTACTCGTTATAATGTCAACAGCATTGTTGTGTTACGGTAGTTGGAGGTAATTAGCCAGTTCCTCTCGTTGAGGAATCCGGGTGTAGCTCGCTTCCATCGTCGGCCTTATCTTCACTTACCATCAGGTGAGATGAAGGCCAAGAACTACCCCGTAAAGAATTAAAAAAAAACATCAAGTTCGCTCTGAAGTTGCATCGCGCAATATTTACGGCTCTGCCCGCAGCTACCGTCCATGCCGCGTTGTTCCGCCCCGTTCCATAGTTTGATAGTGCGCAATCGACAGCTGATTCAGAGCTAACTAGAAGTTTGGAGCTAGCTTTCCTGAAATTTTTTGCATGGGCATTGTTAGGTTAATAAAATGTTAATAATAAAATGATTGTGTTCCTTATTAGCTCGCCGTCGGGTCAGCAGTAGAATAACTATTGTGTCTGATTTGGCGCTCTACAAATTAAAACACAATATAAGTTGTTGCGTAACTGGAAGAAATGAAATTAAAACCATAAAATCTTTTGTTCACGAAATACAGTTAGTCCATGAAATATGACTATTTGCACTTAATGTCTGCATCTTAAAAAGTTTCAAAGACAAAAGAACAGTGGGAATATTCCATCAGAAAACTGGAACGAAAACATAATACGTAATAAAACACCAAATGAGAAAAACAGTCTCGATTTACATTTTAAGATGAAAAACAATGTGTGTTTATTGCTTCCTTCAATTGTTTCCACCCGTGCATTTTAAGAGAAGTTCTTATGCTATAATAGACGGTATTATATTTCAATAAAGGCGACAATGGCTTGAGCAACATTGACAAATGACAGCGAGCTGGTGACAGCTTTTGTGGAGGATTTAATCTAAGCGGGCTTAAGCGGAACAATCTCCCAAAGAGTTGATACAACTCGCTGGGCACTTTTGTCTGTTCCGCCTTTATTTAAGTTCTTTTTTATTCGGCCTATAAATGTTTTATTAGGTGTTTCGATGGCAAAGGGAATTTTTATACGTAGTGAAATTTTATTTAAGTTTCGATTGGAAACTTTGGCAGTTGTGAATGGTGAGTAGACAGAACGGGATACGGTTGGGGCAAAATTTATAAAGATTGCGTTTATGCTTCCACTTTGAAAGCGCCGTTTGGAGACAAAATGGAATTTTAAAGTTCTGATTAATGATTGTACCAATTTCCTTTCGTGTGAAATTGTAATGGTGCATAAAGTGTTTTGCCATTAAAATGATCACTGATCCATAAAGTAGGTAAGGTAGTTTTTAAGTGTCACAACAATATCTCTGAAGCCTTACAGTTTAAGAGCGTTTTCGTCGCGCGGCTTTTGGTAAAAAAAAATTAAGTCAAAAGTATTTAAGAAGAAAACAGATTCCGGTAAAAAAATCACATACATAAGCAAGTTTGGTTAGGTACTCTAAAATAGTCTAAATAGTTCTCAGAGCATTTTTGTAAAAACAGTAGTATAGTTGAATAAGAGAAAATTTTAGCTTTTCATCATCAGTAACAAGTGCTGGGCGGGCAAGGCTGGGCGGGCATAGGCCTCCCCCAAGGATATCCGAACTGATCGGTCCTGCGCTTCCCTCATCCATCGGCTTTACCAGATCGTCGGTCTACCTTGTAGGGAGCCTACCAACGCTGCGTCTGCCGGTAAGTGGTAAGCTTTTCTACAAAGTAAAATTTAACAATAATTTCACTATTATTAGACTTTTCGAAAAATTCTCTGATAAATTTTTAGTCTGATTCGTTAAAGCATAGCAATATTTCTTAGCATCGGTTTGTAATTCCAATATTTTCGATTTGACAGTTTCTATGAAAAGCCGAGCGACGTAAACTCTTTTAAGTGGTTATAAACTTACATGCCAGAGCATGCTTCTCCAAGATATAAATACATCTCAACATTGTACAGTTTGAGAACATGTGACCATATAAACAATTATTACCCTCGTAACTTTTATAAAGGTACCTACTGTTATTATTCTGTGAAATAATGTTGCAAACAAGAAAAACAAATAAGATCAGATTACCATACTTTAAATAAATAAAGAAACAAAGTGGCTGCTACTAATCCCATTACTGCTTTTCTTTATAGAAGAAACATAAGCAAGGTTTAAAAATAATATTCTTACACTCGCAGCGGTAAACACTCCTCGGACACTAGACAAATGACAAAAAATTCAGTCTTGGTTGTTTATTTACTCATCCTTTATCTACCACAACAATGGAAAATTGGCAATGGAATATTTTTTTTCTGATCAATCTGATCAGAGTCGACCATATATCGACTCATTCAACACCGCCTGATATGAAGTGATAAGCCTGATATCTAGCCGCTTTATTAATTGATGAACTCACACATAATTATTTTAAAAACCGTTTTAGCAGAAAAAAAAGGAATAAGTCCAGTCGACAGCACATCAAACGTAACAATTTGACCTTGAGACGGCTCTTACTGCGTTCGTAATAGAGGCCGCTTTCGTAGTGCCACTGATATACTTGACGAGCTGTCGTCTGTACAATTATATTAATTGTCCGCAAGGAGTTAAGTTATGATTCTCGTAAGCAGAGGTATCATAGTTTTACTTCACAGCGACCTTCACACAAGTTCATGGACAAATAATGTCATCGACTGTAATCAGATCTCATATTAGGAAAACCCCGCAAGTAATTCAACCATGACTATCAATATCATTTCTAATTATCTTCTTAATGGTTCATTTTGGCTGCTGACTATTGTAGTGTTATTGACTCTTGACGGGTTGCTTTATGTCACTTTGTTTTGTTCCGATCAAACATTGACAATGTATCTGCCGATCAGATTTCAAGTTGGAGCGGTGACGTCAAAGGTCGATTATCTTTCTATACTTGTTTCATGTTACTAATCTTTATCTCTCTTACAATAATATTCAACTCTTACATATTACTGGTTGAGTTAGTTCTTAAGTAATTTAAAAAGTGACCAATTAATGATATTATTATTAAAATATACTGTAAGATCGAATTTATTTATGTACACAATTTAAACGTAAATAGTTAGAGTGATTATTTTGGAAAATTATAGGTATTAATATAGCTAAATTTTGGACTTAGCATTTTCAAATTTTTAATTAGGTCTTTCTAAATGATAAGTTAAAATGTCGCTGTGGGACCTACCATGAAGAGCTCTCCAAAATTTCAGACTAAAACCAACAAGAAGAATTGGTCTGTGCTTAGTGTATTTTATGATTTTGTATGAAACCCTTTTATATCGAATACCTCACAAATGTTCTTTATTACTCCATTCATAAGGTTCAAAATTGAAACTAACGTTGTGGTCGTTTCGCTTTTGGTATCTGACTATTTCGTTCTTTTCCCAACTTTCGGATAGATTTTTTCATGGTAAGGGTGCTGGTTGCGTCTACGAGTACAAAGAAACCTTCGCCCTGGTTAATCCCGGATCACCGTCACCAACCTATATACATGGGAGAAACACATAAGGAGCTTGGGCCATTACACCACCACGCTGGCCCAATGCGGGTTGGTGGGTGAAAGCGGTTGCAGGAACAACCGGGACCAACGGCTTAACGTGCCTTTTGAAGCACGGAGGAGCTCGCAAAAATAAACTTTAATTGACCCATCCCAGGATCGACCATGGCGAAAGTTGCTTTGTTTTTCGTATCGAAACCAGACCACTCAAACCAATACGCCACCGATCTCCTCCCGATTAATCCCGGATGAATCAGTCAAAACGTTAACGCGCTGTTTCTGTGGTTGCTACTTCAACCGCTTTCACCTCATGTGTTTCTTTCGTCTAGAATGATCTATGTCAGCAGACAGCAGTGGGAGGTATATTCAGTTTGTTGATGATGAATACCAAGTAGATATACCATAAAAAAGCCATAAAAACTGGAAAGATTGGAAAACGGCAATTAAAAATAGACCTTTTAAACCCACGGCTCGCTTTGTCTTCATGAAGAATAACTTCATCATCTCCAGCCTATATACGTCCCACTGCTGGGCACAGGCCTACCAACATGGGAGAAACACATCAGGAGTTTGGACCATAACATCACCACGCTGGCCCAATGCACGTTGTTGGATTAAAGAGGTTGCAGTAACAACCGGGACCAACGGCTTAATGTGTTGAAGCACGGAGGAGCTCAAGATTATAAATTTGATTGACGCATCCAGGGATCGACCATGGCAAAAATTGCTTTGTTTTCGTGATCGAACCCAGAGTGCTCAAACCACTACGCCACCGAGCTCCTCAATAACTATAACAATAAGATATGTTCTTTTAAATATTCAATAAACTGAAAATATCATTATGGACCGTGCGATCGCCCTAAATCTATGCTTGATTTACATTTGCGGCAGAGACGCTAAATTACCTGCAGGATCGTTTGAAATAGATTAAGATATTGAGATCGTGATACAATATTTATGGAGGAATTATAATTTTAGAGGATTGAAATGGTTAACTAAATTCAAAGGTAATACCAATCTAAGCTCATGGAATACTGATGAGAGAGAAATTCGGGGAATTCCAAAAGGAAGTACTTTGACTTTGAATGGAAAGACTGTTGTGAATTATCAAAAAAATTAAGAATAGGATGTATGTTAAGAGAAGCATCAGTAAGGTGGACCGACGATCTGGTGAAGTTCGCAGGTATTCGCTGGATGCGTTCAAGGCAGCACCGATTGTCGTGCAAATCATTAGCCTTTGTCTAGACAAGCTGCCACTACTAGGAGTCTTAATTAATAATTAGAGAAGATCTCAGCTCCGTGTCCTGAACAAAGTTCGTCGATTTTTCACGTCTAATTAATTATGCCTGTTTGTATAAATATAATTGATATTAAGCGATTACAAGCGATTATATATGTATTTTACATTTTTTATACGGGTACAGAGGTATCACTCCATACTACAAAATATATCGCGCTTAGCGATATCTGGTGATCTGAATCGGTAGACAACCAAAAAAATATTTTCTTATTAATACCTTTTTTTTCTTAAAAACTAAATTTAAATAATCAAAAGTTACATAAAAATGTTTATATATGTATTTTTATCATCAAAAAAATAATTAAAAAAATAATAATTCTACATTGGGATTCGAACATGGTTTTCTCGGTTATGAACGCAGGATGTCTCGCAAATCTACCATCTAATCATCATTAACAATGTTGAATTAGCGGTACCATAGATACTTCAGTAATGTTCTTAACTAAAATATTTATAATGGTAGATAATTTATTGAAAAATACTGTATAAAAATTATATCGTTAAAATAATGAACACCGATGACGACCGGCTGGACGAGTGGTCTGTACCCCTTGCTATATGGGCTGCACGATCAAGAGGTCCCGGGTTCGAATCCTGGTAGGGGCAAATGTTTGTATTATGAATACGAGCATTTGTTCACGAGTCATGGATGTTTATATGTTTATTTAGTATATTTCTAATATTTATTTACATATTATTATCAATATTTGTCCGTTATCTAGTATCCATAACACAAGCTCTTAATGATGCTTACTTTGGGCTAGATAATAGGTGTGAGTTATTATTATTATTATTATTACCAAAAACTCATAAAAAAATTAAAATGTCATAAAAAATTCAAAACTGACAGCAACTGCTAAAACTGTCTAGGTTCAAATCCCAATACTTAGGTCGCTACTCTAGCTAAGTAATTAATAATTTGGCAAAATATTATAATATAAGTTATAGTAAGAATATTACTAACAACATAGTGAAAAAATATCAAAGTTACCTAATATTGATTACAAATTGAAGTAATTATTTTTCTCAGTTTAATGAATAACATCGTAAATGTTATTTATGTTTTAAATATTTTTTGTTAATATTTTTCGAACTCACTGAAATGAATGAATGAAAATGAAAATGAATGAAATGAATGAAATGAATGAAAATATCTTTATTCAATTAGGCCCCCAAGAAGCACTTTTGAATCGTCAACAAAAAAACCCTTAAGTCTATCACATAAAAATAATATTAACTAACTAACAATTTCATAATGTTTGTCTCTCTGTCTTATCTGCATCTACGTAAGCTAAGAATGTTATGTCAGTCTGTCTATCGGTCTGTCTGTCGGTCCGTCTGTCCGTCAGTCAGTCTGTCTGTCTGTCCGTCAGTCAGTCTGTCTGTCAGTCAGTCTGTCTGTCAGTCTGTCTGAATTTACACCGGTTCCAAAAGTTGAACTACCGAGAAGATTCCGGCAACAAACTCGTGTAGTCACTCTTTTCAATCATTAAGTTACAATGTTTAATTACACAGTAATAGTATTTAGCAGCGCAGTGTCGCACAGAGTATAAAAAAGGTATATTAAAGTACCAATAAGTACCTAATGATAAGAATATTTACTGTATTTAAAGGCTGTCCGACAATGCACCTTCACAATATAGGTATTACAATACACAAAGGTCAACAATTAATATACAAAGACCTAATAAAGCTAAACATCTTTGATTAATTTTAAACACTTGTCTGAGCACGTCATTACAATAATAATTGTATTGTTTTATATATAATATCCTATAATGCCATATACCTCAAAAATCCCTCAAAAATGATACTATTGATGAATATGTAGGTAAATTATTACAAAATCAAGGAAGCTTAGAGATGACCATTTCCACTAGTGGCACCTGTTCACAAGTATGACGCATGTGCCAGCCATCGCTCCGCTCAACCATATTACCACTATTTTTTATGGTTACAGAGTCATCTATCGACTTGGGCCTGAATTTCTAACCTATTATAAGCCGACCAAATTAAATATCAGTAAAACGAATGGTCCTAGTCGATACTTCAATATTAACTGCAATTGGTCTTATAATGATATGGTTATTTTAGTATGATGCTATAACACCGTGGCTGCTGCTACACGTACTGTCGGCAGCTGTTCTCTGTACTTTTCTTTAGGTAACTCTTTCCGACATTTATTAAGGTATCATTCTCCATCTCCTTTTAATAGACAGAGATAAATATTTGTGAGAGACTCTTATAACTAGGAAACGACGAGCGAGAAGAATTAGGTACTGTCAAAATAATGAAAAATGATTATTATTAATTAATAAAATTACCTTTGTATTTCGCTTTAGCTTATACTCTTAAGTACTTACTGTTTATTTTTTAATATGAAAATTCATTACTTTTAAACCAAGTGGTATTAGAAGTAATAGCTTAATAAAGGTTTAATTAAATTTACAAACAAGGTAAAAACGTTGTTAAAATTAATATAATAAACCAGAACGTTAATAAATAATATGTTTTTGAAATACATTATCATTACCATATAGGAAGCGAAAAACAAATTAGCCATTAGGCTTTAACGAGTTAGTACTTATTTCAAAAAAGCAATAAAGTTTTGTATTGTATAAAATTAACGAGCGGCCGAGCGGCACTGACAATATCTCGGAAGGACTGCCACACGAGTGTTGAAAGACCTAAGTAATAAATGTTTGTATGTACAGCCAGCATCAACTCGATGCACACATTATGTCTCCTATCTCCGTGCCATAGGGATCAAAGTAGTTCATCTTCAATAGTAGTACATCTTCACAATGGAAAGAGCTTAAAGAGAAATACCTAGTGCAGACGACCGCTTTGAATCGGTTTCTTGTCGGCTGTATTCTGTGGTCTGAAAAGACCGCTGCACAAGTTTCAACCTTATTTCAACTAGCTTAACAATCATAATGCCTCGACACAAAGTCTGTACTTATCGCGGGATGCAAGGGCGCGCCGCGGCAGAATGTTGCAGCGCGTCGCGTCATGCCGCAGCATCCCGCGGCGCGTGGCGTCATGCCGCAACATCCCGCGGCATCGTATCGTATATCGCGTATCTTTATCGATATAAAGTAACATGAATTCTAAACTTATTGAAATAAGTATCAAAACAACTTGATTAGTCATAAAATCCTTTGCCATGACACGCCGTGCCGTGCCGGCAGTGAACGCCGGCCCTAAACCATTCAAATAAACTACTGGCCGGCCGATGGTCCGTGCCCCTTGCTATACAGGCTACTTGGTCAGGGGTGCCGGGTTCGAAACCCGGTAGGAGGAAATGTTTGTATGATGAGTACGAGTAGTTGTTCACGAGTCATGGATGTTTATATGTTTATTTAGTATAATATCTATTTATATTTCTAGTATCCATAACACAAGCTCATGTGAGTGTATGGATATTAAAATAATAATAATTTGAGCGCCCCGGTTTCGATTACGAAAATAAAGCAACTTTTGCCAAGGTTGATCCTGGATGGGTCAACCGAATTTATAATTTCAAGGTCCTCCAATATGATGAAGACTTTTGTTTTAAAACTATGCGTAATGTGTATAAGAAAAAAATGCAGTTGTAGTAGTAGTTTCTTGTTTAAGGCAAAAAACTGCGAATTCAAGCCTTATCGTAAAAACAAAAAACTTTAGGTATTCTAAAGTGCGATAGGCCTGAACGTCCGAATGAGCAATTTGGTGTGATAGACGTGATTTCATACGAGGGGACTGCGTACCACGCAGATCGCAAAATATATTCCATTTGCTGAGAGTACATTATAATACCTTGACGTGAGGGTCAGAAATAAATGGCATTGTAAGATAGTACTGCAAAATGAAATATGTGCAAGTTTTTGACATCTTTTGCATTATAGGCCCAATCTTACTGATACCCTAATTACAATGGGTAGTCTACACAGCTAAGTTTCTGCATCGCCATTGGCTAGTGCTATCGTAACTACTCTTCATGTTCCATCAGGTCCGTGATCAGTTACGTAACTCGTGCGAGTGGCCATACAAGAGCCCATTTGAAGAGTTGTAAATCTAAAGAGTCTATGTGCCTAGGCTTCAAATCGCTAATGTTTCCATGAAAATGCGATAGGTATATATGCCAGGACTGAAATATCCAAACGAACCCAAAGGCCCGGATAAAATTGGCACTTAGACCCTTTAAATTTTCAACACTTAAATAGCAAACTCGACCCTTACGTTTAATGCTAAACATTCAATACCTACTATTGCCAAAAGGGCATTAGTTTAGTACTTTTCTAAAACTATTGGATTACTGAACTCGGTTCTCTTTGTTCAAAAAATCTGTAAACTGTTCTAAAAATAAAATGTTCTAAATTATTATAAAACGACCAAATTCTTGAGTATTTGAATAAATGTGTGATTAGAAAAAGTCATGTCATTTGATGGGATGCGAACTCACGACTTTTGCAATTCTGGCGAATGCTCTAACCACTGTCCTCAGTGAAAATTCTTCTAGAAAATCATCACAATGTCGAAATCTTACATTTCATCACTCAAACGAGCATTTTACCTTGAGTTCTAGTCATGACTATATTTTATTCTTATAACTTATTTTTAATATATTTGTGTTTTCTCAATTATATTTTCGTTCATTGTATAAAGTAGTTTCTTTCATTGTATAAAATGTTTGTCGTAATATGTTTTTGTAGAAATATGTTGGGAAGAAGCCAAGGTTGACCATGAAAGCTTTACGTCACCTGTTCAACTTTTCGAACAATTATTACAATAGGTATTTTGGAAAGGATATCGATCTAATTAACGATACCAATCAATGAAAAAACACACACATAATATATTTTGTCATATCATATCAATAGGCATAAACATTATAATACAGAATTGTTGAAAGGCAATTATGAATATAATATTAATAATCATAATCATTAAATTCCTATTTTGGTTTGTTAAAAATTCTTTAACCATACTTTGAAACGCATAACTTTACTACGCATAACTGCTACTACCCATAATTTTGTTTGACATAATTCAACTATGCGTAACTCACTAAAGACATGTCATCTATAAATATTTGTAAATTTCATTTGACATAATCTAGAAGCGTGACGGTTTATTAACTTACGATGTAATTTCAATATGATATCGTTCACATGTCATAATAAATATAAGTTACTAGCTGTGCTCGCGACTTCGTTCGCGTATTTGTCGGAAAATAGCAACATGTCTTAGGTGGGTAGGCTACATGATTTTACTTGGGTATTAACCTTTCCATGCCTGACATGCCAGACACAATTAAATTTTAATTGTCTCTGTCGTACATTTATGACATCTGAGGGTTAACGGATTAAGGCTATAAATTGTTTTTATAAAAACACCTTCTTTAGAACAAATGACCAGTAAGAGTGGATGTATAGTAAATAATGTCACGGGCCCACCCCTCTCAGGATCGCCCCGCCCGGCCCTTGGATATCATAAATGCGTGTGTGGTACTTGATCATTATTTTGTTGCGGAATTATTTTACAATTATACTGATATCTCATAAGATATTCATTGAGATCAAATGACGTCAAGTACTATTTTGTTCAAAATTAAATACTTATGATGAATAATGTATATATTTTGATAAGAAATAATACCATGTTTACAAAATTACCTTCGCAGTAATGAACTATTATGGAACAAATTTGATTACCAAAAAAACGTTACGTGAGACTAAAAAATAGTCATATACTCTGGCGAACTTTTTTTATAATTTTTAAAGAAAAAAACAATTTCGGGATACATGATTTTTGCGTAATTTTATCCGTTTATGCAGTAGACACAACGTAAGCTCTGAAAAGGAATATTTTTTCCTGGTTTAGCAACATTTTTCATTGATGCTCAGCTGCTATTGGTTGTAACGTGATGATATATAGCCTTTATAATTTTATTAGTGTGGATCTGTAACTGGTTTACTATTTTCTACTTATTTGTCTTATTATTGGAATAGAAAACTGTTGATCTACCAATAAAATAAAAATAAAATAATACCTCAATAAATGGACCATCAACACATTTTTTTAAAAAAAATATCAGTAGTTCCTGAGAATAACGCTCTCAACCAAACAAACAAACAAACTCCTCAGCTTTCAATATTAACATGTAATGTTTACTTCACATAATAAATCATTTTTAATAATGCTATTTCAGATTAACGATCATCACCCTTAAAGACTTTTAGTATAAACCTTACTTTAGTCTGTTATGGTTCATATGAATTCTCATTAACCATCGTATAATTTGTTATATATATATATATATATATATATTCTTAATTTTTGATTTTAACATTATTATAAATGTTTGAAAAATTACTTAGTAATTAAAATAGAATAAAACTAGAAAAATTTTACGTCCTGAGGCAGGAATCGAACCTGCGACCTTTCGCTATCCGGGCGACTGCTCTGACCACTGAGCCACCCAGGACTTGGGATAACCCTGTGAAATTCTTCTAGTCTATCTTGTATTTGCGTTTATGAGCTAACGTCCACCCTACAATGTCGAAATATTCTATTTCGATTCCTGCCTCAGGACGTAAAATTTTTCTAGTTTTATTCTATTTTAATTACTATATATATATTGTCATAATATTTGTTTTAACTACTAATTGGTATATTCTTCAATTGATATAAATTTTAGTTGATAGAAGTTTTTGTTAATCGCTTTCATTATTCACTTAGTCTTTTGATTGTGTAGGATAGGTATAATAGTATGTACACGTTTTGTAATGACTTTAGTCTTTAATGACTCCACGCAGTCTTGATTGCCATTTTTAATATATATTTTTTGTTACGGGGAGAAATCCGATTACTGACCTACCCGCCGCTGGCTGAGAGACGGGCGTGTGTGGGGTCGTCCAGCGCTAGCAGCACTGGAAATACCTACTAAAACTCCCCGGTAACTCCACTGCCCTTCGCGGGGGTAGCCTGGGCTCTGCTGAAGCAATTTGACCAGCCCACCGTATCTACCACCCCACCCTTGTCTGCCCTACCTGTAGAGTGTAATTTAGAAGCTCGTAGGGACGGAGGGTGACTTAGGGGCTAGGTGGCCCGCTGGACTAGGTGCAGGCGGCTGCGAGCGAGATGCCGCGTGAGTCTGGCTGGTAAAGCCAGCCAACAAGCCGAAGCTGCGGGTGGTGAGCGAAAGCCATCTACGACGATTACCACGCGTGGGACCGCCGGAGTCCCACAGGGCCGGAGCCGTGACAGAAGTCCTGTGTTGTTAGTCATCTAATTTGCATTGTTTGCTTGAAAGAAAGAAAAATATTTTATGTAAATAGGCCACAAAGAAGCACTTTCAAATCGTCAAAACACACATCTGTATAACCATCACAAAAAATATATTAACTAACACCGTCATAGTCTCTGTCTGTCTGTCACGTCTGAATTTACACCGGTTTCAAAAGTTGAACTACAGAGAAGATTCCGGCAACAAACTCGTGTAGTCACTCTTTTCAAATATTAAATTACAATGTTTTACTCATGAACAAATTATTTACTTTAGTTTTTTTCTCTATAACTCGGCAAGTTACTTTGTTAATTCTAGCTAGTACCTTAATTGTATTTATTATCATTGCTTCAACTTATTATTACTAAGCACTGTAATAAGCTAGTTTTATCCTTTCTGCGGGCAGGGCCTGGTGACCTGTGGAACAGGTTTGAACAAACCCATTTCAGGCACTGGACCTTCACAATTTTAGGTTATTTTTTATTATAAGGTCTTCCGATTATAATTGTAATGTTTGTGAAGGATAATAAAGAAATAATTATTATTATAATGTTTGTTTTCTTGCATGCTTGCTTGTTTGCTGCATACATGCTTAATTACTTTGCTTGTTTTAAAATGTATACAAGTAGAAATGGAGTCAGCGGTAGCGAGAAAATCAAACAGTAATTATACAGAAATGCAAACAAAACAGCATTGCTCCAACAAATGACCAACAGTATTACCAGCTCTAAATAATTTATCTAATTCAGAACACAATAACATATCGGGCCCTCAGGCGTTTCGCATCGTATACATTACCGAGGCACGTTCCAATGACAAATGTTTACTGTATCTAACATACAACGTTGTAATTACGTTGAAAGCACTTGTCAGTCCTATTTATATCAATGCATAAATATGTTTGGATAAAAAAGCAAACTGAATTCGAGAAGTGCTGCGCAAATAAGAATTTGACGGGGATACAGTGGGATTTTATAAGCAAAGAATTTTCAGTGCGGTGTTTTTGTGGGATTATCAAATTTGTACGAAATATGCAGTAACAAGAGCGATACAAAATACACTTTTAAATACATAATTCAAAAACTTCTAAAAGAGATTTGCAATCACAGAATAGATAGAAGAAGATTGTCTGTTCTGTGCTTACGATATTCAGCTGATATATTACTGACGACAATGTTAGACTGTACTAATTTTTGTTTTATTTTTTTTCACAGTTTTTAGTGATTGCTTTCTAAGATCGAAGCTAGATGGGTGACCTTCAACTTATATTGTTTCCTACTATCGTATTATTTCATTAAAAAGTCATAGGAAAGCAAAAATTAGCAATTACGCGTAATATGTAGACGACTTAATGATTTCAGTTATTTTTATTTAAAACCAAACTACCCAACTGTTTTTGAAAAAAATTATGGAATCAAATGGCAGCTATTCCGCATCGAACAAAAAAAGATTCACGTAAATCGGATCAGTAATCTCGGCGTAATCGGTGTACATACATAGAAAAAAAAAAAAACATACCGGCCGAATTGAAAACCCCTCGCTTTTGAAGTCGGTGAAAAACGTAACAAAATATTGTTACGGCGGTGTTCCTAGCGTTGCGCAACTGTGAAGTCAATTTTCTCTCACTTAGAGACGTTTTCAGCAGGCTGTAATGCGTTTTCAGTCCGATCTAGAGGGAGCTCTATCATATACCAAATAATAGAATTATGATCTACTTACAACCGTTTTCAGGCGCCTGAAACTTGTTTTCAGAATTTTTCAGAAGCCAACGAATCCGATGCTACTATTTCTATAAAACCCTTTTCAGGCGTTTTCAGGACCCTTTATGGCCTTTTAACGCCCTTATGTAAAATTCCATAAGAGTGAGTGAGATAGAGCTAATGTTAGACAAAGACAGAAGAAGAACCTTCTGGAACGGTCGCGAAAAGACAGCGCGATATACTACACAAGAACAGAAAAAGAAACTTCAAGAAAGTATTTAGGGAGCATGTTATTCCATATAAGGAACATTTTAGTATTCTCAATTAAACGAAGTAATGTTTTGGAAGCTTCGAGAACTATCTAGTAGTGAGTACTCGGCGGCTATGTAAGCACTTGTGCGCGACACAGGAATTCAGTTCTATTTGGAATTGCGTAGCGATAACTTTGAAGCGATGTCGGTGCAAGTGTTCCAGAGCGATAAGTGATTAATTTGTTAGTGTTGTGACGTTGTAATTAACATTTTATTTTATTTTATTTTATTGGTGTTTATCGCTTAATTGTCACTGTGTTTTTAATAAATGTGATCTCTTATTTGAATTGTATTGGCATTTTAGTCACACCTAGCCCGTAACAATATAAATAATATCGTCCAAATTTTGATATTTTCTGCTTCACCTTCTATTGTTTCTACAAACAGCTTTACAAGATAATTGCATTTAATTTATTCTTTTTGTTGTTGTCTTGAATCATTATTTTAGCTAAATAATGTTTTTCTCAATGTTTTGTGTTGAAGTTGAAGGACCGTAAGTGGAATCGACTTGCCTGTCAGTCAGTCGCTGCTTGAAATACAAATCTTATTCACTGTGGTTTGTTTCCGAATTCCCTTCTCCGAACCTTTGGAAAAAATAAAGGATCAGATCATTACTAAGGCCCGTATTACAGAACGCGGCTCAAGCATCGTTTGAACTCGAATCACTCAAAACTAGTTTTAAGTGTAGATCACTACTTAATTGCCCAGCTTATTACAGGTTGCGAATCAGCTGAAACTAGAATCAAAAATAGATTTGAACTCTGATCAAATTTGTCTATACTTTTTAATTTTTAAAAATTACTGTTATCCAACTCCATTTCAAGCAGACACGTTATTTTTATTAATCTTGTGTTATTAATTGACAAAGCAACAATGACTAGTACAAAAAGCGAAACTGTCAAAATATGGGCGAATACAATCCGTCAGATTATAAAACAATATAGCGTTATGTCAAACATATTGAACTAGTATTACAACTTTCTTTGGGAGTATAGTACGTGATCCGTTCTCAAGAATGGTGTCGACCATACTTAGCTAAACAAAGATCAAATCTTTACTTGAGCGCAGATTTTGACGTAAGTAGGTATAGTTCTAAAATAGTCAATTACTCAGCTGAGAGTTGATCAATGTATAACGTTTCAAGTAAAGTTCTAAATCTAAATCTCTTATTAAAATTAGTTTTAAAACTAGATTCCTTACTGAGAAATGTTCTGTAATACGGGCCTTAATCAACTAAAAATATATGTCAAAATCATGAAAAATCAAACAAAACGGTTTGTCGAATTGAAACGTCAAATTTTACAGATATGTGCCAAGTAGGTAAATAGACATTATGACAAAATGTCAAAATGTATCTACTGTATGACGGGCGGGACAGACCAGCCTCCTTATTCTCAACTGTCGGAAATAATTCAAATTTCGGAAACTCTATACCTGTCACTTTTTATCGCACTGCGTCAAAGCGAGACGGCATGTGACTTTTCGAATCGAATCCGTGATCCGACAGTTGAGAATAAGGGGGCAGATGACAAAATAAAGGAAATTCACAAAGTGCGTACTTTTGAAATATATGTATACAGGATGAAAAAAAAACAATGCCCCCGGACAGAATGTACCCTAAATATTGAAGTTAGCAATAATTTGGTAACTCCGGGAATCGAACCAGCGAAATGTACAAAATAAACTTTCTGTTTTATTACGACACCGATCGATAGGGTCTATTACAGTTAAAAAATCTCTACCGACATTACCTCTTAAATCAAAAGGCGATAAGAAAAAAAAAAGTAAATATAAATACACGTACGCTTCGTGAATTTTACACAATAATCAAAGTCATTCCTTATAATCTTAATAAACAAATTATGTTAGAGACAATTATACTGCTAATTTAAACAAGTAAATGTTCATTTGACGACCGGCTGGCCGAGTGGTCTGTGCCCCTTGCTATTCAGGCTACTTGGTCGGGAGGCCCCGGGTTCAAATCCCGGTACGAGCAAATGTTTGTATGATGAGTACGAGCATTTGTTTACGAGTCATGGATGTTTATATGTTAATTTAGTAAATTATATGTATATACATTATTATCATTATTTCTCCGTTATCTAACATCCATAACACAAGCTCTTAATGATGCTTACTTTGGGCTAGATAATAGGTGTGAGTGTATGAATATTATTATTATTATTATATTGCTAATTTAAACAAGTAAATGTACTAGACCAATTATTCGCGTCAAATCGAAAATTAGTATTTTCAATAGTTAGTGGCAGCATAAAACTTACCTACATTGTAAAATTATAGTCTTCTCAACCGTTAATGTTTATTAGTGAGATTTGTTCCTATCGATGGGTATCATAATAATACAGAATGTTCATTTTCTACATTTAAAGGGTTCGATTCCAGGCTCAGATAACCAGTTACTTTTAATAAATTTTTAATTTTCTTTATTATTATTTCTAAAAATAATGGAATTATTCTTTTGAGTATAATTTTTAAACTTCAATGTTTAGGATACTTTTCCACCGGGGCATTGGTTTGACTCATTCTGTATATTGTGTTTTAAGAAAAGCTTAGGCTGGATTTATTCAAAAATAAAATATTATTCTTATATAACAAAGGTGACAAACAAGCGTACGGCCCGCCTGGTGGTAAGTGGTTACCGTGTCTTATAGTACCTTGCAGCACTTTGGACACTATTGACACGCTATTACACTATAAAAATCAAGAGAAAGCATTATGTTGGCAGCTTAAGAGATGAGTCTTTTAGCCCCCACATTGCGTTTTATCTGAGCTTTGGCGACCATATTCACCGCAGGAACACGACTACAAAGTAGTGTGATTTAGGTGCGATCTTCTGCAAAGAGTGATAAAAACCACTATCCCCATCATCACCACGCTATACAGAGTGGTTTCATCAAAACGACAATAAATTAAAACATGGGCTATATAAAATGGTTTGCCACTTTCAAAAACATCTTATTCATTTGATAATTTCATGACATTAATGAAACAATGCAGCCAATGTTGTATTAATTCACACAAATGTCATTAAATTATTAAATTAATAAGATGTTGTTTGAAAGTGGTAAACCATTTCTAAACGCGCAAGTGATACCCCTGGTGTTACAAACTTACAAGCGTCCATAGGCTACGGTAACCGCTTACCATCAGGTGAGCCGTATGCTTGATTGCCACCTTTATGGTATAAAAACAAATGTATCCGACCAGCAGTCCGTGATGACGTCATCGAGGATTTAGTTGGGGGGAGCAGAGTAACCAAGGACTGCTGGTCGGCTATGAACTAGTATAACCCATGTTTCAATTTATTATGGTATAAATCCTACTGCTGCGCACAGGCCTTCCTGCACAGGTGAAACACATAAGGAGTTCGGGCCATAACACCACCACGTTGTCCCTATGCGGGTTTGTGGGTTAAAGCGGTTGCAGTAACAACGAGGTCCAACGTCTTAATGTGCCTTCCGAAGCACGGAGGAGCTCGGGATTACAAATCCACGGCATAGGTTGTTTTTCTCTGGTAATGGAAACCAGAGCGCTCAAACCAGAGAGCTCCTCGCTATGCCTTACTCTCTTAGATCTGTTAATATTCATCATCATCATCACCAGCCTATATACGTCCCACTGTTGGGCACGGGCCTTCCTACATGAGACAAACACATGAGGAGTTTGGGCCATAGCACCACCACCCTGGCCGAATGCGGGTTGGGCTGTTCATATTAAGTGGATCAATTTCAACTTAATTTGCAGCTAACGATACCGCAGGCGTATGATTCCTATTACCCGCACTCTCCCTTAGAACAGAATTTACATTTATCAACGTTCCCGTGTGTTGGGGCGCACACAAAGCTGTATTTAGGGTCCTAATTTGGAATGCTTAAACACGGCTCTTTCTATGTGCTACGTGACGACTGAACGGTGGAACGATTCATTTTGAAACGCTTAGGTGCGGTCTCATTTGGTGTCAGTATGCGGTTTTATGTTTGCTCTGATTTGCGCTAACTCTATTTTCAATAGAGCTGTCAAGCTAAGTGTTTTGTAGGCAGTTTGCGGCTATCTAAAATGCCGGGTAAAGCATGGATGACAGGCGTTAATTATTCAATGCAATGTGTGTAATACTTCAATGCATATATTTTTAAACATTGCTTATAATATATAGAGGTTGATAATATATAGAATTAAAACATGGGCTATATTAGTTCATGGAAATGGTTTGCCACTTTCAAAAACATCTTATTCATTTGATAATTTCATGAAATTTGTATGAAATAACATAACACTAGGCTGCATTATTTCATATAATAGAAATGTCATAAAATTATCAAACGGATAAGATGTTTTTGAAAGTGGCAAACCATTTCTATGAACTAATAAGGCCCATATTTTAATTTACTGTCGTATTGACGACACCACCCTGTGTAATAATATAATATAATTATATTTTTAAAGATTGCTTGAACTTTAACAATGGGTGAAGAAACAATATTATAGATTCAAACGGTATGCTAATTTAAACAAATTATTTTAAGCAATGATCAAGAATATATTTTTAAAACGATAAACCCGTATATGTAGGCCATCCCTATTTTGGCCGAAAAACAGTTTGACGTGTTTTGGATTTAACGGAAAGGTAGCCAGTGTTATTACTGGGCATAGACGGCATTTCATCTTCGGCGTCAGAATGACAATGCACCTGCAATACCAAGTAACTTTTTCTTTGTTTTGCAGGTGTCTATTATTATAGGGGCGTAGCCACTTACCACCAGATGGGCCATCAGCTTGAGTGTCATATAGTACTTTAAAAAAATGTAGGTAAACTGGTAAAGGAAACCGCACACGGACGCCAAGTGATACCCCGGTCTTTGAATGTAGGAGCTATTAATTCCTAGCTTGGTTAATTATTGCTATAACTATTATGAATGAATAGACTGAATTATTTGGATACGTTAATCACTGCTTACCTTGACTTAAAGTTCACTTAATATGATTGAACTGAAAGTAATAAAAATTACAAATTTCCATGCACAGTGACACTACAATATACAATATATTTCGACTTACTTCGGCCGCAATTAATGCAGCGAATATTATATTATTTCATACAAATATCATGAAATTATCAAATGAATAAGATGTTTTCGAAAGTGGCAAACCATTTCTATGAACTAATATAGCCCATGTTTCAATTTATTGTCGTATTTTTTATACCAGCCTGTATAAAAAATGTCTTTAACAATACGATTTCTTATTTCATTAATTTCAAGGTAAAATGAGTTTTTGACGCTCACCATGATAAATAACAGTTGTAACAACTTTTAGTTGCAGAAATAACAAAAAACTTTGTATACAGGCCAACTCCGTGCAATAACTTGGTCGCCTGTATTTTTTTGTTTTCGCATTCAGTTTACGCTCCAGAAACAGTCCTTATTAAAGTGCTAGGGAAATATGAAACAAGGAATACGGTTTTGAATTAAGTATGTAATAAAGAAAAGATACGAATTCTTTGAAGAGCTCGGTAGCGTGGTAGTTTGAGGGCTCTGATTTCGATATCGAAAAATAGTAACTTTCGCCATGATCGATCCCAGGATGGGTCAATCAAGATTTGCAATCTCTTGATTCCTCAAGCAGCACAATCTCACTGGAGAGCTAGGACAATTGAAAAATCAATTGTGTCTACTTCTTATGTGTTGTGTGTACTATACACATCCTACTGCTGGGCACGGGCATTCTGTAGATACACCTGTGAGTGCGAGAATATTATTTTTATCAAGTAATAATAAAATTATTATTTTACTTTTAAGATACAAGCTGGGGATGTCTCCCCTATTTTTGTTTGTCTTTTACCATATGCAAGCAAGTGGAAAGAAAAAAGTACATCTCATCTAAAAATATGCTTGGTGCATCTAATCTAAAAATATAACCAAAAATTTTACTGTTTAATTTCATGAACTGTTTCAAAAATGCAATACAAATTCGCGATTTTTTTGTAAGATATTTCTAGCACAAGAATCGATATTTGAAAGCAATAGAGTTCTCGAAAATAATACACAAGCAAAAAAAGTGTTAGTGAAGCACTTAAAATTAGGGGTCTACAGCGTACGGTCGACCACAAAAGTAGCTGAACACTTTAGTACCATGTCACAACGACTCTAGCGTCAATATAGTACGGTAGCAACTATAAAGTACGTGCACAAGATCGGTGTGACATGGCACTGAAGTCTTCAGCTACTTTTGTGGTCGACTGTACTTACAATGTTAAGCTTTGAATGCCGTGAAATTGAATTTTTTGTATTATTTCACACTATATGTACAGACGACAGCGCATCAAGTGTAACAGTTGCACTACGAAAGCCGCCTCTACTACGAACGGAATAAGGGCGGTCTCAATGTCAAACTGTTACCTTGAGTAACCTTATTAAAACTTACTGCATAACTACAGTACAACACACCACTAATATCTTTGGTTGTACTTTACAGATGATGAGATTGATGAGCCTCTATAGAAGAGCGCACTCGGAGTATTATTCTTCGCAGAGAGATAAAAAAGTATTATGGTACACACGACATCACATCAAGTGTAACAGTTGCACTACTAAAGCCGCCTCTATTACAAACACATTAAGGGCGGTCTCAAGGCCAAACTGTTACGCTTGATGTGCTGTCGACTGCACCTAACTATTCTGTTTTTCGCTATTTGAGTAAATTATGAGGTTTTCCACCACGTTTGCTCAAGTGAACGTGCTGAAAAACATGTAGTCCAACTTCAAGGTAGAGTTTTATAGAGCTAAGACATAGTTGAGTTTTTGAAGCGAGGTCCAATTCTGGCCTACCAGCCTCTAGACACACTAGCTTTGGGTTGCTGGTACAACGTCCCTATGACGTAGGAATCTAGTATAATTGACCCGTGGTTCCACTATCGTGAACTAGTAGAACAAAGAATATTTTGTTTTTTTTTCCTCTTAACGAAGTAGCTCTTGGCCCTCAACTCATCTGATGCAAAGTGATTATAAGGCCGAGGATGGAAGCGAGCTACACCCGAATTCCTCAACTACATTGGAACTAGCTACCTTACCTCCAACTGCCAGAACACTAAAGTGTTGTGGCAGTTGGAGGTAAGATATATAGGTAAGATATTAAAATGCTGCTGTGGCGTCAGAGTTAGGTAAAGTGGTGGTAGGTAGTCAGGCAAACTTTTAAGTCCTACCACCAACCAAACTGGGCAGAAAATTTTGTACTCACGGGGAATGAACCCCGGATCTCTAGATTATCTCAAAGACTAGACCACAGAAGCGGTTAAATGTATCTTCCACTGGCCTTAAGGTCATCTGACTGTGGAAGCACCTCACCTTACTAGAATATCGCAGCCGAATAACAATACCATGTAGTGTTGTACCCTTTGATGTGTACATTTTCTAGAGTTAATTTTAGCTTGAGAAACCGTTGCGTTGGAAGTAGAAGGACTGATCTCCCGTGCTGTCAGTATAAGGCTTCTTCTTGACTTTTATTAAGCACCATTAAGCAGGCCATAATATAACACTTGACTCTTCTTTTTGGGACCAAAAAAGTTGACTAAGCTTTGAAATATTTTGGAACCGAATCCAAAATGAGAATTTCGATTCTATGAGCTGAGTTTCGAGATGGGTGTTGTCCTCTGCTGGGCAAAGGTACTACAACAACACAACAAACATCCTCTTAATTTTTTTGGGAATGCTTAGGCAACAACATTTTATGACAAGCACAGATGCGCCTTCTGTTGATTTGCTACCGTTTTAAGATTAAATTCGCATAAAAAATATATTCCATTAATTTCATCGCCGTAATATCACGGTACGACATTCTCTAGCTGAGTTTACTGCTTTACTTAGAATTTTATTTGGCTCAGTAGTTATAAAATTGCACTAAAATATTATTATGAGTACAACTTTGTTTATAAGCCAGACGATATAAAATATAATTTTGGTAAAACTCGCCCCTGGTGATAAAAATATTTGCTAGGGCAGATGTTCCACTTTATATTGTAGATTGAATACAAATAACAACATTTTTTTTTTTTAAGTTTCATCAAGACTATCATTTAATTTTATCTTTAATTAGTAAGTAGGAGACACATATAAAATTTATTTACTTGTGTACAGTAGAAACTTCTCGAGCAAACTCTACTATTCACAAACGTAAGCACATGCCATGCAAACGCATGCGCGTGCAAACGCACGCACCGGCAAAAGCTCGCGCGTGCATACGCTCGCATATGCAAATGCACATATATATAAACATGCATACAGATACATACGAAATACAATGACACAGTCGCTATGTCTGAATAATAATATCACTTTTTTATTCACTTTATTATTCACTAATTTGTAAGATCTTACAAAAGGTATAAGTAAATACTTAACAATATCTCTATTGTGAATCACTCTTAGTGAGATTCAGTGAATACACACCACACATAGGCAAACAAGTATAAAACGTTAATTAGGTTACCTAACACCTTATTCATTGCGGATTGCAATGAATAGAATAAAAGCCTAATCATTTAGTTTGAATTCATAAAATATGTCTAGTTTTATATAAAATACTGTTGGATGTGGAACTTATTATGATAAGTATTGAATCTACCATTTGTACTACAAAGTAACTTGATCTCGACCTATAATTAATTTGGTGGATAAATGTACTTTCATGATAAAACAAACAAAAATCAATAAATTCGATAAAAAAATTAGTTGTGCTAGCGAGCGCTATGGAATATAATTGTTTTGTCACGCTGAGAAGCGATTCCTTATGTCATACGCGTATTTATTTATGTTATTATTCATAATATTCTAGAGGTCTTTAGAACTTATACAGTATTGAAAGTTGTCTTTGTCTATTGCAATACTTGGCCGAGGTAGACGTGTTCTTGGAAGACCTCGAGTGGCTCGCCGCAGACAGTTATCGGCACCGGGACTACGTAATCATTAAACAAGACATCGTGAGGAAACATTAAGTCATCGTTGCCATGCTATATAGGCCTCTTAGCACCTCAACATAACGCCAATCGACTTGACATCGCTGCAAGGATTCTAGAACAGCCCAAGCTTCGATGGAGTCGAAGGCTATAGTGGCTGGTTATACGAGTATTGCTTGGTATTCTCTATAATCTGCCTAACTCTGTGGATGTGATTCACGCTTTACGAAACCTGGCCTGCTCCGGTGGCACGAAGGCGTCGAATCTTGCGGCAAGACGATTTGTGAGGATTCTCGAAAACATCTTATAGACGTAACTTAACAGCGCTATTGGCCTGTAATTCTAAGGGCCTGCGCAGACGGCGGAATTTTCTCCGCGGCGCGGCAGAGAAAAAAGTATGCTCCGCGAATAAAAAGTCCGCCGCGGATTTACCGCGAAGTGAATGCACACGGTGTGCGATCCTCTGTTGCCCGGAAATGTAGAGAAGTGCACGCTGTGGAAGCAAATATTCAGAGGTTACGTTGTGTTGCAATTTACATGAAGTTTAAGAAAAAGAGAAGACATTTTAAAAGAAAATACTGGTTCCACCTGGCAACGACGAGCAACCTAGTGACTCGTGTGACTAGGTTGCTTCTCCTAGTCACTCTATTCTAGTTCTATTTTTTTCGGGGACTCCCCCGTACATTTGTCCGGTCCGCTCTCTGCATGTCCTCGGTTATTCGGGGGACTTATGGTACGCGGTACTTTTAATCCCTCGTTTGCGTTACTAGCTACAGTTGTTAGCGATCTATATTAGCGGACAAAAAAGTCCACGGGCAAAAAACCCTCGTCTGCGCAAGCTCTAAAAGATAGTTTTGTCACCCTTTTTGAAGAACAATGCCAACGCGCTCCCACTCCACGCCTCCGGGATAGTCCCAATAGCAAAGACGGTGTTAAAATATTAAAATCCCATCGAAGCTTTTTTACCGACTGGAGTTCCTTCTGCTTTCAGGAATTCAGGTGTACTCATCACCGGAAGCCTTCCCATTGGCAATCTATTTAAGAGCTCTCCCAACTTCATATCTGGGAGATCCTCTGTGTAGTGGCATGTCAGCATGGCTCTTTGGTCGTTCGCATCAGGAGAACACTTCGAGACCTGCAAAGCATATGGATGGTAGAAGTTCTCGACTTCTACGAGAATCTCTGGAATCGATGTGATGGTATTGCCCTCCGAGGTTTTTAGCAACGTCAGATGGCTCCTTTCTAGTCTTTTAGAAAAGCCTTCCGAAATGATAACATGGAAATTTCATGTTAATACTATAATCATAAAAATACTACTTATGATGTTAACAAAAATTCAAAATTGTTAAATAAATTTCAAACTTCTTTCAAACAGAAAATCTTTAAATTTCGCCGAGATTACACCGTGTCCTTCCCAAGGTTATCACTCACAATCACAAGTACCCGTATAAAAATGAACTCTTTGATTACAAACAAAAACACGGGGCGCTGTCGGTTAACAAAACGATGATAACAACAAAAACAAAAAAAGAGTTTTTTTTAAATTTATCAAAGCTTTGGCTGCTAGGGCCATTTAGTCCGGTACGGCTAGGCGATTTTGAGGTGCTAAGTTACAAAAATTCTAAAGTTTCTGAATTTTCGCAAGGGGATACAGTTCTACCTAAAAAGCTTATATTTAATTTTTGTGTCGAATCTTGCTATTGCATTTTCAGTAATTCAATATTTTGTGACTTAAATGTTAAAATATAAATAAAACTGCCAAAAATAATTTAATGTGTCAAATGATAATAATATTGAGTGTAAAATAGCCCAGGCTGTGTGCAAACTAAGTGTGTGTCGTTTTCGTCCAGTGCAAATTGACAGTGGGCCCAATATAAGTTTAAAGTGTCAAAAAAATATTATAGTTTATAAAACAAATACAACCTAACTCAGGGCACCTAAATATGACCTAGACGTGATTTTGTGCCAAACTAAGCCATGGGTTATTAAGATATTTAATAATTTAGCTTTTCCAAGCCATAGCGGCTGTAAAAAAATATTAAAGTTATTAGAGTTTGCACATTTAATATCATAAAAGCATAAAATATCTGCTATAAAAATTTGTGTCATTTTAATCCATGATATACTTAAAAAATAAATTTAATTTTCTACATAAATATTAGTTCGTTCGCGCGTTGTGTACCGCACGGAGCATTTACACACGTTTGCAAAGAGTAGCAAGTAGGAACAGTCAACCGAAGGTCACGTTAACACAAACGCCCGAATTAAACTAAACGTTTTGTACTTTAATTCGATTTCGTTTAGGTTGAAAATTGATTGGATTTTTTTTCTCATATTACCTGACCTGCTGTTGTTTGTACAGTCGACAGCACATCAAGCGTAACAGTATGACCTCGAGTTTGCCCTTACTGCGTTCATAATAGAGGTCGATGCCCCCAAGCAAAAAGTCGGTAATCGAAAAATGCAAATTTTACAGGAGAGACGTTTTACTGTTTTTTGTGATATCTTTGCAATGCATGGGAATATTTAAGAAATTGATATACCAAATCAAACCTAATTTTTTGTAAAATGTTATTCTTATACAATTGTGAAATTATGTTTAGTAAAAAGCTAGAAATCAGCGAAAATACATATTACAGGAAATGTTGTATGTTAAATATTACGGTACTAATACTTACGGGGTTTTTGCAGTAAATATAAGAAACATTACAATTTGTAACATTAAATTATGGACTTTTATAACGTACTTTTCTGTAGGAAAGATGACGCGTAATGGTTTATTACCGTATTATTGCAGTAATTTATGATACATACAAAAACGGTATTGCTAAATTACAGTATATTTACAAAGAAATTCATTATAAAATGTGTAGCGTTAGCACCAATACCAATATTTTATTGACCTATTTATTCAACGTAATATTAAAGGATTTGTAAGAAAAAAGACAGAATATTAAGTTTATTAATTTCAAAACAAAATATTATTGGCTTTAATCAGTTTGGTAAAATAAACACAAATTCATTATATCAGAACCACAAAAGTAACAAACAAAAAATCAAGATATAAGAAATATGAGGTGTTCATTATTCACATGTGCTCTTTTCAGTCGGTGCTTCAGCACAAGATAATGATTCATAAAATGGATGGTAAAATCTCGGGATCACTCCACATAAACTTAAAAGGTCTGCATGCAACGCTTTATTTATTGGAATAGGTTGGGGGTATGCACGTTTTAATTCAGTATTATCTATACTTTCAGATGTATCTTGAGTACTCTTTCGTCCTCTTCGTCTACCTAACGCAGAATGAGGATTGTCTATATCAAGCTCAGAATAATAGTCTTCAAAGTTGTATTTAAAAACAACTTATTTGGTTTTGAATCTCCGCTCTCTCAAAGGCGATGGAGCGCATAGTATTGTCTTACATTATCGCGAGCACTACACATTTGAAATAAAACCAATTTACCGGATTTAACCCGCGTTTAATACGATGTAAGAAAACGTCTTCCCGTGACCACGATCGCTGTAAAGTAATCGAAACGTCGGGTGTATAATAATAATATAACATCTAATTAAAGGCGAGTTAAATCGAGGTAATTTGGTTTTATTTCAAATGTGATGGAGCGCGTCATAAATACGCAACTTATCAGGTACCTAGAAGATCACGACCTAATCAGCGACCGCCAATATGGCTTTCGACACAAACGCTCGACGGGTGATCTACCAGTGTACCTAACACACGGTTGGGATCTTTCCATTGAGGCATTGAGGCATGAGGCATTG
Organism: Nymphula nitidulata; assembly: GCA_947347705.1. NCBI lineage: Eukaryota > Metazoa > Arthropoda > Insecta > Lepidoptera > Crambidae > Nymphula > Nymphula nitidulata. The sequence goes on from OX374631.1 coordinate 17,155,491, forward strand.
GCTGTTAGTCTAGATGTAGCGAAGGCGTTCGATCGGGTCTGGCACAGGGGTCTTCTTTCGAATTAACCAACGTACAGGCTACCCGAGGGGCTCTACAAATGGGTAGCTAGATTTTTGTCCGGCAGATGCATAAGAGCCATCTTCGATGGCTGTTGCTCAGATAGCAAGGACATTAACGCTGGCGTCCCGCAAGACTCGGTGCTGTCTCCAACACTGTTTCTGCTACATGTCAATGATATGCTGTCTATTGGCGGGTTGCATTGCTATGCGGATGACAATACTGGAGACTCGGTCTACAGTGGAGAAAAGTCGCGGTCGACTTGTGTCTGAAATAGAGAGTTCTCTCATCAGAGCCTCCGATTGAGAACGACTAAACTTAGTCCAATGTAACCCCACTAAGACACAAGTCTGCGCGTTCACCACTATAGAATCCCCATTTGCTGTGTCTCTACAATTCCTTGACACACCCCTTTCCATCTCTAAGAGTATAGGGATTCTTGGTGACGATATCTCTAATGACGTGCAGTTCCGCGGTCATTTAGAAGATTAAGTCAAGCTGGCATCTAAGAAACTTGGTGTGCTCAATAAAGCGCGGTGGTTCTTTTCTTCGGCGCAAACTGGGACAAAAATTTTCCTGAATAGGAAAGTCTCAAGTCAGACCCCATATGGAATACTGCGCCACCTATGGGCGGAAGCACCTAGATACCAGCTTGGACCATTTGACGCAGTTCAAAGACGCGCTATGAGAATTGTCGACGATTCCGAGCTCACAAGCGGTATTGAACCCTTAATCTTAAGGAGAGATTTTTCTTCCTTATGTGTATTCTACCATTTGTGTTCAGAGGAATTCATGCCCAATGCCTCTACTATCGCACCTCTCGCCATCGGCAGGGAATTCATCCTCACACGTTGGATCTAAAATGGTCTCGTACTGTGCGGTTTCAGAAAAACATTGTCTCGCGTACGCTTAGGTTGTGGAATGATCTCCCTGTAGAGGTTTTCTCGAATGACTACAGCATGGGGTTCTTCAAAAAAAGGGGTTGAAAAGGTTTTTACAGGGTCGGCAACGCGCAAGTGATACCCTTGGCGTTGTAAGCGTCTATAGGCTACGGTAACCGTTTACCATCATGTGGCCCGTATGCTTGATTGCCACCATAATGGTATAAAAAAAATTTTCATGACACAAATGTGAAAACCCTTCAAAATATATTCAATATTAGGTACTTATTTTAATTCGTGTCGTCAACCATTAGAAACATTCGTTTCACACGATCAATTTTTAATTTTATATTATTTTGGATTTTATATTATACTACTAGGTGGTAGGCCCGTATGTAGGGTCGTCTGGGTAGGTACCACCGTCTTTCTTATTTCAGCCGTAAAGCAGTTCGCTGCGTTTCGGATTGATCTAGTTGTATAAAAAAATGTATTTTCGAACTCATATTCAAATTAAATCAATTTTTCCCTTTGAACAATAACAATCAATTAGATACGACTACTACTCCCACACTAGACTGACACGTGAAAAACTTTTAACTTAAAGCAGGACGTCACAGTACCAAAACTCCGAAAATACAACTTTTTACTGTCTGATTATTAGTACAAGAAAGAGAGAAATGCGCATCGCAAAATGTCGCCGGGCTAGCCAAATACAGTAAAGGTTGAAAACAGAGTTAGGCATATCGATTTTTAAATAAATTTATTAGTATTGACATATTACGTATATTACTAAGCCGATTGTTATCTGCAACAACATTGTAGGTGTCTATTACGAAATTCGTATGCATCAATTCGTTCAATAAAAATACTGCAGTACAGTTTTAGCAAAACCATAACGCATTAATTTTACGGCAATAATCCGGTAAACGCATCTTACCAAAACAAGATTTTTAATATTTTTTTATAATACTGCGTTACAGAACTTTTGCTGGAACAATGTTGTAAGTTAATTTCCGTGCAATAAATGTATATTTCGTTGTATCTTCATAAATATAATTAGGAAAAATCCAAATCCAAGTCTATAGATTCCGAATTCATCAAAACAGGAATAAGCCCATAATAGCACATTACCGACTTTTTGCTTGGGGGCATCGAGGTGGCTTTCGTATTGCAACTGTTACACTTGATGTGCTGTAGTCTGTAGTGTTACATATAAGTATAAATTTATCAATTCTTGTGACAATAGTGTACAGAACATAACAATTTCCTATTATAAGTAGGTATATTTTTTATTTATAAACATTTGCACATTATTAATGGTTAGATCGGATAATCCGAATTAATTTCATATCCGTTATACAGCCCTACATAATGAAAAATTTAAGAGGATACTTTATTTGATAAATAAAACAAGTGCGGGTACCGCGCGTTGTGAGCGAAATTATATAATAATAATTTTATACAAAGTGGCCCGGTCAATGCGATAATAAATTAAAACTTGGGCTATATTAGTTCATAGAAATGTTATAAGATTGGCTGTATTACTTCATAGAAATGTCATAAAATTATCAAATCAATACGATGTTTTTGAAAGTGGCACCACCCTGTATAACCAATTGAAACAAATTGAACAATTCTAGAGATAGTAAACTTATTAATAGTAGTAATAAACCAGTTATATCTCTAAAATCTTATTTAAAAAATTGTACCGCGCGGCGCCCCATTTCCTCCCGTGGGTGTCGTAAGAGGCGACTAAGGGATCTCTGAGCTATCAACTGCTCCACTGGGGGTAGGGTGTGAAAACCCTGGCTAGTGACCACCGTACGCAAGGCGCAAAAACCCGCCAAGTGACCACTTGTGGCCGCGTTCCGGGATCAGTCGGCGTACAACCAGAGCTTGAGGCGACGATGCCGCGATGGATGCGGTCAATGGTGGCTTCCGTCCAACTAGTGCCAAGTGGACTACGTTGACCCGCTGGCCACCCGCGGCACAGTACAGGGGCCCAAGCTTTCCTATCCAGATCGTGAGGCTGCCCCATCATGCCTCGGATAATCTCGGGGTTGTCCGTCGTGCCGGTTGGTGACCGGATGGTGGGGTTCCAGCGGCCATACACGGGAGGGTTCAGGGTCCCTTCCGTCCGGCGGGTCAGCGCTTCTCTGCTGTCGGCTGTTTGACTTGTCTTTGCTGACCTGGCGAAACAGGCCTCACGATTTGACTGCCTATATCCATCCATGGTAGCGACATGTAATGTGTATGGTCGTACAGCGGTGCACATCCCCACTACAGCCACGCTGTTTGAGGTCGGGCTCACTAACTTCCGTGGGCTCCATGCTAACCTCAATGTCGTACCAACATCTGGAGACGGCTAGGGCAGCGCTGCTTTTTTTGACGGAGATGCAAATACTCCGCCCGGCTGACACAAGGTATCTGGAATATCCCGGCTATGCTCTTGAAGAGGCCTTCAAAGCGAAGTCCGGGGTATGCTTGCTTGTCCGGGCGGATGTTTGCTGTCGCCATCTACGCCGCTTGGAAGACCCTTTATTTTCCATCCTCGGGGTGCACGTGGACCTGGGCACTCATTACCTGTCTACGTTTGCCTCTACAGATCCTACAGCAGTGACATGGAGACAAGTTTCGAGTCGAGTTTTTGAACACCTTAGTCGGGTGGCAGATGTTGCTCAGGAGCAGTTTCCAACCGCGGAATTGTTGTTTTTGGGAGATTTCAATGTTCACCACGAGACGTGGTTATTTTTCCCCAAAACTGACCATGCTGGTAGAACTGTCCATGCGTTCGCACTCACGCACGTCCTGACTTAACTGGTTAACCAGCGCACCAGGATTCCAGATATTGTCGGTCACGCACCCTCTTCGTTGGACCTTCTGCTGACGACTCGCCCGGAGGGATATCAATTAGAGGTTCGAGCTTCCTTGGGATCATCGTGTCACTGCCTGATTTCCGCTAAGGTGCCACGGGCGTCGCCACCCGCATCTGTGGTAGCCAAACGCCGCATCTGGCACTATGCGTCGGTAGATTGGGGCGGTATGCGGAATTACTTTGCATCTGTTCCTTGGAGGCAGCGCTGTTTCAGTGAGTCCGAGCCGAATGCTAGCGCTACTGCTGAGTGAGCTGGTGAGATAATGTTAGAGATGGAGTACTATATCCCTCACTCCGATCTCGTCAGTAACGGCAGGCGTAACCACTAGTTCAATCGCAAGTGTGCCTTAGCTGTTGAGAACAAACAGTCGGCATACCGCGCTTGGATCAAAGGTCGAGTCAATGGGGATCCCAATAATGACTCACTGAAAGCAGCCTATAATAATGCCACCAAGTCCTGCAAAAGGACCCTCATCAGAGCGGATGCTGGGCGCGTTGCACGAGTTGGCCAAGAATTACTAACGCACCCTACGGGAAGCCGTAGCTACTGGCGTCTGGCCAGAGCCGTGCTATCCAACTTCTGCCAACCCTCGCTGCCCCCGCTGAGATGCTCTGACGGAACACTTGCTCATAAGCCGCAAGAGATAGCCAATCTCATGGCAAAACCCTTTGCTGCTCACTCCTAAATCGATGACTGAAATTCTCAGCCACTGATCAGACCCAGCTAACTACCGCCAATAGCTGTTACCTCTGTTATTTGCAAGGTTATGGAACGGATCTTAAAAAACCAGCTGGTCCGATACCTAGAAGATCACTTATTAATTAATGATCGTGAGTGTAGGTTTCGGTCGACACGGTCAACGGGTGATCTTCTAACGTATTTAATGCATGTCTGGGCTGAAGCTATTGACAAACGTGGTGAGTCAGTGGCTGTTAGCCTTGACATTGCCAAAGCTTTTGATCGGGTCTGGCACAGGGCTCTTCTCTCCAAGCTCCCGGCATACGCTCTGCCCACTCAACTCTGCAACTGGATCGCCAGCTCCTTGCATGAGCGGAGAATCCGTGTCCTCGTTGATGGGTCATCCACCCATCAACGAGGACACGGATTCTCCGCTTTCTTGGTTTGGATTCTTGGTTTGTGTCAGTGAAGGCGGGTGTACCACAAAACCACAATGCTCTGTTCTATCCCCCACTCTCTTTCTTCTTCATATCAATGATATGCTTCCATTAGGAAACGTTCATTGCTATGCGGATGACAGTACAGTGCATGGTGGATATTACGGTCGCCCAGGGGCTGGGGGCATTGAAACCGAGAGGGAGAGAATCAATCTTACCATTGAGCTCAACAGGGTGTTAAACCTCATATCTGAATGGGGATTTAACAATCTTGTTGAGTTCAATGCTAAGAAAACACATGTGAGCGCGTTTACAGCCAAAATGTCGCAGTTCCTTCCCCTTCCCTCTCTTCAGGGCACTACTCTTTCGGCACAGGGCTACATTAACTTGCTCGGTATGGAGATATGCTGCGATCTAAATCAGAGGAATTATATCGAAACCGTGGTCAAAACAGCCTCACGGAAGCTAGGTGTCCTGAACAAGGTGCGTCGATTTTTCACGGCTGACCTGGTCCGGTTTTGCGTTGAATATTGCTCGCATCTGTAGGATAGCTCCGCCAAGTACCTCCTCGATGGGCTGGATAGATTGCAGCGTCGTGCCGTCCGTATCATTGACGACGTAGAGGTCACGAACAGCCTAGAACCTCTACAACTCCGTCGTGAGATTGCATCGCTAAGCGCCATCTATCGGCTTTATCATGGTGAGTGTTCTGAGGAGCTTTTCGACCTTATCCCACCTTCCCCTTTCCTACTCAGGAGCACGCGTGCCGGTCCTCGGAGTCATCAATTTACTGTCTCAGCCTAAACATCACGCACAAAGAAGTATAGTAACTCGTTTCTTTGTCGGACTTCCAAAACTTGGAATTCTTTGCCAGCACATTTGTTCCCTCCTTCCTATAACATGGGTTCCTTCAAAAAAGGTGTTAAAAGGGCTGGCAAGATGGGGGCGGCTAGAACAGTGTGTTTTTAAACTGCACTAGCTGTCTCCGCACATGGACTTTTCTTACCGCTTCACATCAGATGGTGATGACTCATTTGCTGAGCTTTGTATATAAAAAGCGGTTTGGTGAGTTAAAGCAGTTGTGGTAACGACTGAGACCAACGGCTTAGCGTGCCTTCCAAAGCACGGAGGAGCTGGAGATTATAAATTATGATTGACCCATCTCGGGGCATGGCGAAAGTTGCTTTGTTATTGCAATCGAAACTATAGCGTTCAAATCACTACGCTATCGCCACCGAGATACTTAAATCACTGTATAAATTAATTAAATTAAAAACAACTTAGCACCAACTCCAAAAAATTTGTTTCTAGGGGATGAGTGTACCTACCTACTCAATTTAATTATTTTATCCTTTTCAGTTTTGTGAAGTCGGTTTTAATTATTGTTTAAAAAAATTTTTTCACAATATTTACTGTTAACTTTCTAAGGTCAAAGCTAGATGGGTGACCGTCAACTTATATTGTGTCCCACTATCGTATCGTTTCACTAAAAAGTCATAGGAAAGCAAAAATCCGCAATTTCGCATACGTAGACGACTTACTGATTACAGTTTTTTTTATTTAAAACCCAAACTACCCATCTGATTTTGAAAAAAAATTATGGGACTAAATGGCAACTATTCCGCATCAAACAAAAAAAGAATTACATAAATCGGATCAGTAATCTCGGCGTGATCGGTGTACATACAAAGAAAAAAAATACGTAGACGATTTACTAATTTCATTTTATTTTATTTGTAAAAACCAAACTACCAAACTGATTTTGAAAAAAAATTATGGGACTAAATGGCAGCTATTCCGCATTGAACAAAAAAAGAATCACGTAAACCGGATCAGTAATCTCGGCGTAATTGGTGTACATACATAGAAAAAAAAAACACAGCTTTACCACCCAACATTAGCCCACAAATATGACATGTTTTATTAGTTTCCATTTTCTACGCAATTATCACAAGTCACTACTCATAGAACAGCAAACAAATAGCGCCTCGCTCCCGGCCGGCAGCCGGTCGCCGGGCGGAGCCAGAGACTGCCTACGCGCTCCTTTGCCACGCGCGCTGTGGCCGCGCTAGTGTTCTTCGCATCAAAACGTTGAAAATAATATAAATCATAATCCCATGGATAAAAACGACACAAATTAAGCATAGAGCTTCGTTTTACCTTAATATTAATAAAGACATATACTCTAATAACTTGAATTTTCTTTTATGGCTATTACAGGGGGTGAAATAGGAAAAAATTATAGTTCCGAACACCATCGATGAATATGACACAAAATGATTTAAACAATAGATACTAGAGTTAGTGAACCGTTAACACTTATTTCACCAACTTTAATATTTTTCTATAGCTATTACAGCGATGGATAAGGTATTTGGGTGAAACCACTATTCCCATGGAGTGAGATGGCACAAAAAGCTTATGTATATCACTTATGACTTTGTTATCATCATGGAAGTTAAATTTTCAACTCTATTTTTTTTTTCAACGAAATAATGCATAAAAAGACAAATACCTAAATTGTGACCTTAGCAACCACCAAAAATGACACAAAATCATGATTTCGGTTGGTCTAATAGTATACTAACTGTATGCAAAAAATCATAAACTTTAATATTTTTGGAACCTCAAAACCTAGCGGTACCGGACTAATTAGCTTAAACAGAGACTTATTTCTTCATTTATTGCATTGAAATGCTGATGTAACACATTTCAATGCTTCTTGGGAGTATTTGACACGAAATATATGATGACAGTCACTTTATGCGCTACTTGATAAGGTGGATAACCACAAAAAAAGTTCTCATCGTATTTCACAACATAATCACTTTCATTCTAATAATCTTTAAGTTGCACGTCAACACAAACACTTTGTATATAAAAAAACACCACTTTTATAACACAAAGTTCGCTCCGACACAATTTTTAATTATTATAATAAAAATCTTGACAAACGCCAATCTGTGAAATGGCGTCACAGATTCCCGGAACCACTGCAACCTACCGGTCCGTAATGAACAATTTGCGCACCGAAGGAATCGAGTTGTACGTATTCATACCAACGAGAGTAATGTGTCGTCATGAAGCAGTGCGCTGCTCACGATAAAATGTAGTGGAGTGTAAATGTCACATTTGAAAATAAGACGTAGAGTTTGTGAAAAATGTTGTAAACATTTTAGTTTCGTAACGTGGTAATGTTTGCATATTACGGACCGTAAGGAACGTCTTTCTTTATTAATCTGTGTGTTGTTTGTTGTTATTTAGTTTTTGTCTTTTTACTAAATAATATTTACTATAAGTAAAACTTCTTTTTCATAACTTCAAAGTGACATGGTTTGTAACCTCCTTTAAGAATTATGTAAAAATATTTAACTAGAATTGGAATTGTTTTAATGTTTCGCAAATCATGCAAAGTTATGTTTTGTGACTAGCTCATCTGTCAAAATGCACCTATTGAAATAATTTTGTACGTGTCAGAAGTAGGAAGATCCACATCTCACACGAGGCTAGATTTGTCCCTTTCTCACATACTGATTTTCAATGTTAATAATAATTTACTTTCGCGCACATAGTTTGCTTTATAATTTGTATGGCTTACGCGTAAGGTATACTTTGCTTTGATTTGCCTGAATTTAGAAACAAATTTCGTTAACACCTTTAATTATAGAAAGTATTCAAATATACTAAAATTTATAAACAACAATAAAAACTGACTTCAAAAAACTGAATAGGATAAAATAATTAAATTTAAGTAGGTACTCATCCCCTATAAACATATTTTTTGGAGTTGGTGCTAAGTTGTTTCCAGAAACAATAGATAGTGCACTCACTTCACTCAATTCACTTTTTGAAGTCGATTTTCATTTTTGTTTAATTTTTCTTTTTACTATTTTTAGTGGTAACTTTCTAAGGTCAAAGCTAGATAGGTGACCGTCAGCTTATACTGTTTCCTGCTATCGTATCGTTTCACTAAAAAGTCAAAGGAAAACAAAAATCCGCAATTTCGTATACATAGACGATTCACTCATTCCAGTATTTTTGATTTAAAAAACCTAACTACCCAATCGATTTTCAAAAACTTTTATGGGGCCAAATGGCAATTATTCCGTCTCGAACAAAAAGAAATCATCAATATCGGTTCACCCAGTCGAAAGCTCTAATATAACAAACATTAAAAAAATCAGTCCAATTGAGAACCTCCTACTTTTTGAAGTCGGTTAAAAATGAGAGTAATTGGATCCTTTCGTGTTTGAAAGCACCTAAATTTAATAATGAGTATAATGTACATAATATACTCTACAGTTCCGCTGTTAGACCTAAAATCCCGTGGTTTGCAAGCTTATTAGAATTCGAAGGAAAGAAAATATTTATAAAATATTTTGAATTAAATTGAACATATCAAAACAGGTTTTCCCCGCTTTAGTATTCGACAACAGTAACCAATATAAAAACATAGGTAAGGCTACGTAAAGAACACGGAATCTTGTTAATAGGGTAATGGGAATATGCTGGGTCTCATGTTATACATGCCGGTTTACTGTAGAGACATATCGTGAAACGTAGATTGAAAACATGCCGTTGAAGTGGCAAAAGACAGAAGTTTTTTAAATACTTTTTTTTAAAGAAAGCATGACAAATGATTCAAACCACCTGATGTGAAGCGGTAAGAAGAGTCCATATGCGAAGACAGCTAGTGCAGTTCAGACACTGCTCTAGCCGCCTCCACCTTGCCGGCCCGAAAGGTGTTTTTTCACGTCTCTTTTGAAGGAACCCATATTATAGGAAGGTGGACACCCACACACATACTTCATCATCATCATCATCATTTCAGCCGAGAGACGCCCACTGCTGGGCATAAGCCTCCCCCAGGGATCTCCAAACCGATCGGTCCTGCGCTGCCCACATCCATTGGCTTCCCGCGACCCTCACCAGATCGTCGGCCCACCTTGTGGGGGGCCTACCAACGCTGCGTCTCCCGATACGCGGCCACACACACACACACTTAGTATAAATTTATTTTTATATTTGAAATTACTGTGTAGAGTAGTCAGACGGATAGTAAAATGTCGCGGGATCGTTCCCGCCGCAAGATTTTTTTGCTTGTCATTTCATTTTCTAATATTAATTTCTCTAGCAGCAATCTATTCTTGCTCTAAGGTGGTACTGAAAGGAAATTGAAAATAGTCTGAATACAACTTTAAAGTAATAAATAGTGGGTAGATAGTAGATGAAAAATTTCAAAGGCCAAAGACTAGAATATTTTAAAAGAAAGATTAAAACCGACTGCACTGATCCGGGCCAGGCAATGCTATTAGAATCAGAAAATCTAGGATAGTTGGATTCCAAGACTGCCTCCAAACTGCTGTTACACGAATAAGCAGAGCAAGAATTCTCTTATTTCCTAAAATGTCAAGATTCTTTTTCAAACGTTGTTATTCTGGGGACTTTAATTTAGTACAGTGGCCCTAACAGTACTTTGGTTGGAAAAACACCTTTCCACAAGCGAAACACGTAGATACAATAAGTTTGCATGGGAATTTTACTGAAAAAATACTCGTGTAATGGTGCAGACAATTATCGACCTAATGATATAAAACATAAACGCAATATTCATCTTAGTAGGATTGAAATAAGCAATGAGCATTACCTACAGGCGTTCTGATGTCAGGTACTTATTGTAAAAGTTGTTCTATTCCAGATATTTCACTAAATATCTTTAATAAAATAATTTAAAACAAACTTTATAAAACAAAAAATTAAGAAATTACATAAAATATATAAATAAATATATAAGGGTATTGAGTGATAAAGGTAAAATCCGGGTGGACTTAAAACAAAATGTGTACATTTACTTACTTATAAAATATGTTAACTAGAAAAAATCATGTCCTGGGGACTGAATTCGAAACCTTTCATAGTCCGGCTCACTGCCCTAACCATCAGATCTACCAAGGACTTGGGATAACCCCATGAATTTTTTCGAGTGTCTTTGTGTTTGCGTTATAAGCTAAAGCATGCCCTTGCAAAGTCGAAATATTACATTTATAATAATGTTAAAATAAAATATGAATATAGAATGATTCTTTTGACTAATGCTCCCACTGAAAAAAATATTTAACCAAACTACTTTGATTACATTTGTAGTAATGACCAATATTTAGCAAGGTGTAATAACAGTTTGATTTAACAAAACAGTGCACCTTTATTTTAGGCTAGGTGTTAACTCTTAGGGTAAGTTGTGTATCCGTGTGCGGTTTCCAGTGCCGCCATCGGACGCTTCCCTCGGGTTGCGGATAAGGGATCGCCCCCCAGATATGGGGGTACCGGCCGGCGCTCTTTTCAAGGGCGGGCATTGCACGGCCACACAAACCCGTAGCCCTGCTGTCATGTGGGGTCGGGGGCCTGGCGCGTTAGCGTAGGGCCGCGAGGAAGAAAACCTCTATAAAAAATCACCCTGGGGCCCCCTTAGGGGCCCGCGGAGCTTCGGCTCGGTGGTTGCGACCTTTTAGGTCGCGTCTGCGTTGCTCCGGCTTCGGGGGGCGTGCAGTCTCCTCGAGGCTCTTACGCCGGGATGTGGGTCTTGCGTCCCCGTGGCCCTTGTTGACCAGCAGCACTTTGTGGCGGTCCAGTCTGTTCCTATCCGTACTAGTACAGGCAGTGGGCTTTTACGGTTTTGGGGCATACCGCATGGTTGGTGCCCAGGGGGGTGACTGCCGCTAGCCCTTCCGGGGCTCCGCGTCAACCTGTAAGCCGTCCCCTTCTCCCAAATGTTTGCGTAAGTCCTGGCTCAGACCGATAGGCAACTATTTTTGACCGTTGCCGGGGTTCTCCTATGGACGGTGTATGGCGGATAAATCACCTCAGTCAGCGGCACTTCGACATGCAGCAGGGGCGCTAGGAGGTGGAGGCAATCTTTACTTAAGCCCTCCCAAGCTTCTTCTCCTGCGGTGTCTGAGGTGCAGACAGAGGTCGTCAACTTGTGTTGTGGTCGGGGTTGGTGGGTCTACAAGACCAGCCGTACACGCAACGAGGTTCGAGTGGGTGAGCCCCGGGATGGGCATCTCCGTATGTCGGTCTGCTGTGACCCCGTACAGCGGGGTGGAACGGCTGTAAACCCTCCGGACCTAAAACCGATCCCCGCTAAGCCTCAGCCCACATCCTCGTTTTGCGTTGTACAGGGACGGTGACCCTTCGGGGTTGGGGAATGGCGGGCCTTTAAGGCCTGCGGCATGGCGATGCTGTAGGAGCGCTAGAAGTGAGGTCACCTGCCCTAAGTCCTCCCAAGCCTTTTTCTCCTACAGTGTTAAAGTGCACAAGGGCCCTTATCAGGGCCAGCGGAGATGCGACGTGTGGCTGCAGCTCGTGGATTGCCGGTCTGCTAGACCGGCGCTACATCTATGGTTAGGGCTCCGGGCATGGTAAGGGGACTATGTGCGGCTTGCACAGCCCGGTCCGTGCGTCAATGTATCGGCGTGCGGACCAACCGAAGTTTAGGGGGCGAGCCCCCACGAGAGGGGACTAAGAGTCGTTGGTCGTCTGCTTGTGACGGTATGGTGGATGTCTTGCTCTTTGCGTCCCCCGCAAAACCGTCATTCCGCAGCAAGCTGGGTACATCGCTGAGGGGTTTAGTGGTTGAGAGCCCCACACCTCTTCCATCTCCTCTCCCGGGAGTTGGGAGTTAGGCTGGTAGAGCTTCCCCTCAGCGAGAAAAACAAGGGGTAAGTTGTGTAGTCACTTTTTTTTAGCTACAGGTAGTCGAAAGTTTAGTTGTAAATTTTTTCAGTGCGTAGTTTGAGTATAAAAATTATTAAGGCATTTGCTGTAAAAACTTTGGTGTCTCAATATTTACTAAACATCATCAAGCAATGTAATTGCACAGGTTAATTTTGGGTAAAAAATATCTCTATTTCACGCTTCTCTTATCTGACTTACGGAGGGGTAAGCTCGAAATTCATAAACACAATTCACACCTGAGATCCCACACATTAAATCTTTACCGCGGAACCCGGGAGTGTTAAAAAAAACTTTACGGGCCCTCCGTAGCGCATTAATTAAGGAAACGAGCCTAATTCCACGTTTCACCTCCCGTTAAATTGAAATAAACGCGAGATTTTAATCAGGAGAATAGAAATACTGCGACATGGCTTATACGTCTTAAGCGGACCGAGAGAGTACTTCATTGTTTTAGGGTTGAATCATGGGAATTTGGACTTAATGGAGTAAAGCGTTTAGGTCACAGTCAAAGGATTGTGATTGGTCGTTAACTTGAATTTTTAGAGCTAATTTAGCAGCTTTCCACACACTGTTCTAGCAGGTGCAAAAAACTCCAAAGAATACCTTTTTTAAGGTGGTTATGCTTAAGATTTAATTTTGATAGAATCCTTAGAATACATCTAAGATTTTTATCATAAAAGACAAATCAAAAATTTACCCATAACTTTAATTAGAGAAGGATTGGAATGAAATTCTTATACTGATACCCAATTTTAGATAGGTAATGAAGTTATGTGCGTGTTAACCGATTAACTATAATTTGACCAAAATAATTTCTCCTGTAAAAATAGTGTGCTTTATTCAGCAACTATAAGCCGACGAACTTATTTAGATGAAATTTGATATCGAGATTTGCGACACTAGGACTGACATAGGATACTTTTTGGAGCGTAGCCGACAATCGCGCGGGCAGAGTAATGGGCGAACACGAAAATAAAATTAAGAAAATAACAGTGACATTTGACTTGGAGTTGGCGGTGTGGAGGTTAAGGAGAGGTTTTACCATCATCGCCAGCTTATATATACAAGGTGATTCAAACCAATGCCTCCCAGATAAGTATCCTAAATATTAAAGTTAGCAAACTACAAGGAAACATTCCTTTATATTTAAAATAAAAAAATGCATTAAAATATTTGTTAAAACTCAGTTACCTGCACTGAAAAAATGACAACTGAAGTTTCGATTACCTTCAGTTCAAAAAAGTGACTAAATAATTACGGTAACACCTAGCCAAAATAAAGTTGCGTAGATGCACCGTTTTGTTAAAACAAATAAACTGTAATGACACCTCGCGAAATTTTAGTAATAACTAATGTAACCTTAGTAGTTTGGCTAAATATTTTTTTAGTGGGAGCCAGGAATCGAACCCGCCAAATGTTGAGAATGAAGATCCTGACCACCTACTTCAAATCTACAGATCCGGGGTTGGATCCCGTGACGGTAGAAATTTCCTACTCGGTGTGGTTGATCGTAGGACTATTCTAAGTCTGGCTGGCTAGCTGCCACCATCTTACCTAAGTTTGTCGCCATAACAAAAATGTTACCAGCATTGTTGAGTTCCGGCAGTTAGAGGTAAGATAGGTTCCTGTGTGGGTGAGGAATCCTGGTATAACTCGCTTCCAACTTTGGCCTTATCATCAGGTGAGATGAAGGACGAGGCCGCCTCAGGACGTGAATTTTTTTTAGTTTAGATTTTTTTTAATTAGTAAATAATTTTTTAAACATTTATAATAATGTTAAAATCGAATAATTACAGGCTTTGCCAGACAGAGCGCGTAATTAACGCGCGTCAGGGCGTTAGTCTGACGCCGCGTTATAGCGTCAAATTGTGTTGTACTATGAACGGTACTAGCCGTCAAACAGAGCACCGGCGTTAGCAGTACGCAACGCTCTGTCGCGGCGCTAGGACGCTTTGACGCCGAGCGTTGTATTATTTACAGATTGTGTTTACCGCTCGACTGCTCGTTTGCTAAAATATTGCAATTATGACTGAAAAACTAATAGAATTGGCTCGGAAACACCTATGTTTATATAATACGAAGGATAATACTTATAAAAATGTAACAATAAAGGAAAAATTGTAAGTATAAATCGGGGAAGCAATCAATACGAAAGTATGTAAAAAAACGATCTTCATGTGATGAAAGTTCGCGACCCAAACGATGATATTCTCCTAATTCCTTTCTCTTTTTATTAATAAAGTGAACATATACTCTTTTTTTTCGTGTTAAAGCATATTAAAGTGTAATTCTTCCAAATGTGAATCACTCCACATCTCAATAGCATACAGACTTTCCAAAGAGTGGTAGTGATCTGCACTGCGCTCTGTTGAATGGTACGCTGCGTTGGAGCGTTCCGCTAACTAATCAATCTAGTGTGTGTTACATGAAAGAACGCGACGTTAAAACGCAACGCTATTGACGCTCTTACGCGGCGGTAAGTACGCGTTCTGTCTGGCAAAGCCTTAAGATTATGAGAGATAACAAGATAAATTTGAAGATAAATTTATCGATCAAACTAGACAGAACTCTTGTAACATAACTTTTTAATTAATTCTATGGTGGTAGGGCCGTATGTAGGGTTACCTGGGTAGGTAACACCGCCTTTGTTATTTCAGCCGTGAAACAGTTCTCTGTGTTTCTGATTGAAGGAAAAGGTAGCCATGTAATTACTGGGCATGGACGGCGTTTCATCTTAGGCCTCAGGATGACAACGCATCTGACATATCAAGTGATGTTTCCTTGTTATTGCAGGTGTCTATAGGCGGCGGTAACCGTTTACCACCAGGTGGGTCATCAGCTTGTTTGTCATCTAGTTAAGTATATAAAAAATGTCCATAACTAAATGTACAATCTAAAATATGACTTTTCGAAATATAGCTTCATTTTAGTTTGTCTTTTATTAGAATCAACACAACTTCATCATCAGCACCAGTCTATTATCTGTCCCACTGCTGGGCACGCCAAATGAGAGAAACAAACTGAAAAAAATATTTAATCTAATTACTTCGGTTAGTAATAACCAAAATTTGGTTGTGTAATTTTACAGTTTATTGGTTTAACAAAACGGTGCATCTCTAAGTATGCACATTTATGTTTGACTTGGTATTTCCGTAGGTTATGTAGTCACTTTTTTAAGCTACAGATAGGTTTTCCTATTCTGTTACAGATGAAAGCACACCAAAAGTAACATTTGCACCACAAAAACCGCCTTTAATACAAACGGAGTAAGGGCGGTGTTAAGGTCGAACCGCTACGCTTGATGTACGGTCGACTGCACTTCGCAGATTAAAGTTGACGATAATGGCTAGAAAATACCATAAAACGCCGTCCTTATACGTATTCGCTTGATCAGGAAAAAACAGTGACCTACTTTTACAAATGGCTAAAGTATTTCCATTTACTGTGTCACAAACTTTCATTGCTAAAACGAAATTAATTTCATTGTTGGACCCCTAAGGGACCTCTTAGCTTCCATTTGTAGAGGACAGAAATTAAGGTTTATTTTTATGTGGACATCAGTTTGGGGACACCTTTTGTGATTAGGAGTTCAATAGAATTACTTGCCGGCCGTCGGATAGAAGATTTTTAATAATGTATCACAGAAAAATGACGTTGCCTTTACCTTATTTTTTATTTATTTTTAAATAAAACATATAAACTTCGCAGATAGGAATTCTACATCATACTGACTTTTAAAAATAGTCATTTTGCGACGAAAGGACGATATAATTATGACGTCAGACGGTCCTGAAAAGGACCTTATTACGTCACAGCCTCAGTGCCCCTACTGTAAGTTTCCATCGAATTGAAAGCTTTCGACGTCGTTACAACTGTCAATATCTGTCTTTTAACCTTATCCCACCTTCCCGCTTCCTACTCAGGAGCATGCGTGTCGATCTGCAGGATCATCAATTCACTGTCTCCACCTCAACATCACGTACAAAGAAATTTAGTACCGCGTCTCTTTGTCGTACTTCCAGAACTTGCAATTCTTTGCCAGCACATGTGTTCCCTCCTTCCTATAACATGGGTTTCTTCAAAAGAGGCGTGAAAAAGCGCCTCGCCTTTTGGGCCTTCTTCACACCAGGTGGTGTTGAGTCATTTGTCGTGCTTTGTATAAAAAAATGTATGAAAACGGCAGCAGCGCCTCTGTTGTGAATTATTGGAAACCACTTTTTATGTATGGATTTGAGAGGTGAACACGACTTTGATTGTTTTCGTTTCGTATCGATCGAAACTTACACTAGGGATACAAAGACGTCAAGTTAGGATGTACTGAGTGCGTCATCTTAGGAGAGCTTGCCCACTCTGTGAGCTGAGATGATTCTCATGCTAATTGTACGTAGGTACATAAAACATTGTTACAAAGTAATAAAATATCTAATTTATTTTATTTAATACAAATCACTCGTCAAGTAACACTTAATAAGCAGATATATTATCTGTAAACTAAGTATCACGAAAGAAGGATGACGAAAATCGCCTCAATAATGTTTTAACAAAATATAAACCATACATGCTAATAATTATCATTTCATCACAGTTTTTCCACATTTAAATTCTATTTTTAAAAGCTCAGAATAAGGAAATAATTACTTTGTTTATTGTTTAAGCACCTACAGAATTTCAATCGTACGTTTAAATCTGAAATTTTACATGACCTATTGTGCGTCTCACTTTGGCATTGGCTACCGAAGCCACAGCATCATTTTTAATGCAATATTTGACATACGAATCATTTTTCATTAAAAAGGTTAAAAAAATACAAAAAGTTATTTCTAAATCCTTAAATATCTACATTGTGAATAACATCTCTAAAATGCATACTTTTGAACTGTTCTGTTTTTTACCAATTTTTTTAACTTTGTTCTCCCATGTTCTACGAATGAGATGTGATTGGCAATTTTATTATGTTGAATGATTTTTTACGATATGTAAAGATTTTATGCATGTACGCGGTTTTTCATCGAAGCTGAATTTTTTTAGAAGTCTGCCATACTTCTTTCTTTGAAACTAGTAATAAGTATTATTCGGATCAGTGAATCAAAATTTGGTAAGTTATTACTATGCATATTTTATGCCTCAGATTTTTGCGCTATTGCGCTATTTTCACCGACAAAATGGTGAGTGTCGTCTGCGTTGGGACGAACGCGTTGAAGAGGCGATGACGTTGTGGTGATTTTAGTGTTCCGCAGCCGAAATGGTAAAATCTGGGCCGAATTCACTTGATTATGTATGTCAAGGTGGGCATCCATAATCAAGTAAATTACAGGTGTTAAACGGAGTGTTCAAAGCACTAGCGGTGTCCGTCGTTAGTGAGCTTCTAAAGCTTCGATAATGTGCAGTAAGAAAATAAAGAAACCCAGTTTCTGTGAGGTTTTTGTTTAGGGTTCAATTTTAGGTCCAGAAAGCGATTCTGTGATTAATACATATAAAAACAACACTTCCTACTATAACCCTGTAGTGCGTATGTGTCGTTTATACAATGAACTGTTGCAAACACACAATGAACTTGATATATTTGTTGAAAATCATTTGAAATTCCGGTTTGAAATTAAAAGTATCCTCCACTAAACTTATTCCTTACTTTATCTTCGAATAAATCCTAATTTTAATATTGTAACGTGGGCAATTAAAATTAACCTTTTTTTCCTATTTTTCAAAGCATACTTCCATAGCTTTGTTTACGCGTCAAATATAATTAACCATCATGTTGTGTATACACGCTTTTGGGTTCCAGTCTAGATTTTACACTTTTTTATTTTTATGTTGTATGTTATATGATTGTTACCTGTTGTGTATGCCTATTATGAATAAATGAATAAATAAATAACATTTTTCTTGCAAAAAAATACTGATATTGTTTTCAATATTTTTTCAATGGTGATCAATTAGTAGTGAGATAAACGTTGCTATAAAAAACGTAAGAAATGGAAAGAAAGCCGTGAAGAAATTAGTAGGTTATGCCTAGTGCTCCGGTGACGTAGTGGTAATCGCGTCTGGCCGGAAATCAGGAGACGCGGGTTCGAATTCCGTCTGGAGCATATATTTTTCTTCGTTTTCTTTCTTTATTTGTAATTATTACAATAAAGTAGGCGTTTAAACGCATCAAAAACATTATAATGGGTTTTAATAATCTTTATGAATACCTAGTTATTAGTCTAAAAACGTAACAACACGTCAGATATACACGCGTGAATCAATAAAATATGGCGGTCCGGATCCATTAAAAGCTTTTTCTGTGTACACGGTGTTTGGGCATTTGATGGACACAGCCATACAGCCGGTTTTATTTTGTCGGTCTAGCGTGGATATGCAGGTGGTTTATTTAAAATTCAACGCTATAGCAATGGGCTTACGGACGAAATGGTTTAATTCCTTTTATGGCCTAGCAAACGGAGATCCCTATAAAAACTTGAGTTTAACAACCTAAGCAATCTGGAACACTGTCTCACTGATAGGAAAAACAATTTGCACCACATGACAGTCAATATTAGCACGAAATAGTTATGTGACTGTCGCATAATACAGGTTATTAAAATACGCAAGCCTTGGCGAGTTTAAGTCCCACTGCTGGGCCTGGGACTGGCCTTGAGAAGTTTGGGTCACAACACCGCCACGCTGTCCTAATGCGGGTTGGTTAGTTAAAACGGTTGTAGTAACAACCAAGATCAACGGCTAAACATGACCTCTGAAGCACGGAGGAGCTAGAGATTACATATTTTGATTGACCCATCCCGTGGTCGACCGTGGCGAACGTTGCTTTGTTTTCATAATGGAAATCAGAGCGCACAAAAACAAACCGCAAGGCTTTTTTTTCTATCGGCGTCGACCAAAATTGAAACCACCTTTTGTGATTAACTCTAACTTACCTTCATAACGATGATGATCCTGTAATAAACAGTAATCACTATAATTATAGAGTGAATTGGGTTTTATGACTCCTCTTCACGGTCGGTCATGATACGTCATTATTGACGAATACGAGCGTATGGGAGGGATCTAATCTTTTATGTTTTATATGATAAGTTCGACGACCGTCTGGTCTAGTGGTCTGTGCCCCTTGCTATACAGGCTACTCGATCAAGAGGTACCCGGTTTCGAATCCCGGTAGGAGCAAGTGTTTGTATGATGAGTACGAGCATTTGTTTACGAGTCATGGATGTTTATATGTTTATTTAGTATATTTCTAGTATTTATATACATATTATTATAATTATTTCTCCGTTATCTAGTATCCATAACACAAGCTCTTAATGATGCTTACTTTGGGCTAGATAATAGGTGTGAGTGTATGAAAAAAAAAAGTGTGGCAAACAAGCGTACAAATATATGGTGCTCATAGCACGTTTTTGACAGTTTACAAATTCCTCTTGTTTCTAACATAACATAACACACACAAATAAGTTTAGTAATTCGTTTCTTTGTCATACCACCAAAACTTGGAATACTTTGCCAGCTCATGACTCTGTTCCCTCCTTCCTATAACATGGGTTCCTTTAAAAGAGGCGTAAAGGGCCGGCAAGGTAAAGGCGGCTAGAACAGTGTGATTCAAGCTGCACCAGCTGTCTTCGCATATGGGCTCTTCTTACCGCTTCACATCAGGTGGTGTTGAGTCATTTACCTTGTATTAAAAAACCCATGCACCTTGATCACATGTCAAACACACACAGGTTTAGGATTTTATGTAAGGTGAAGGTGCTACCCCAAACGCTTAAAGCTTGAAGAAAAAATACCACTTAATAGCCCACCTCTATTTGTATTATTGAATTAAATGATATCTGAAACAAAACCATATTACCGGATTTAACTTATTTCAGCAGGCCGTAATGCGTTTTCAGTCCGATCTAGAGGGAGCTCTACCATATAACAAATATTAAAAAGTTTGACCTAGTTACCACCGTTTTCAGGCGCCTGAAACATGCTTTCAGGCTGTTTCAGTAGCCAACTAATGTAATGTGGCTATTTCTAGAAACCCCTTTTACAGGCGTTTTCAGGTGATTTTACGCCTTTATGTAAAATATCATAAGAGTGAGTGAGATAGAGCTATGATAGACAAAGACAAAAGAAGTACCTTCTAGAATGGTCGTGAAAAGACAGCGCGATATACTACACAAGAAACTCTGAGAAATTAGTTAGGGAGCATGTATTTCCATATAAGGAACGTTGTTGCATTCTCGATTAAACGTATTTAGTAATGTTGTGGGAGCTTTATTCGACGGCTATAAAAGCACTTGTGTCGCGGTACAGGCATTCAGGTTCTATTTGGAATTGCGAAGCGATTACTTTAAACCGATTTCTGTGAAAGTGTTCCAGAACGTTAAGTGATTAATTTAGTGAGTGACGTGTTTGTTTTAGTAACGTTGTAATTAACATTTTATTTTATTTAATTAGGTTTTACCGTTAATGTCACTGTGTTTTTAATAAACGTGATCTCTCGACTGAATTGGCATTTTAGTTACACCTAGCCCGTAACACTGTTATCCAATGTAATACAACAATTGAAATTACTCTAATGATCTTAAAAATTCTACGGGGGTACAGAATGTTGAGTAGGTATCGGGTGGTCAATGCGAGTCAGTGGGTTAAAGCACGAGATTATAAATTTTGATTGACCTATTTCTCAAGCAAAAAAATGCAACTTTCGCCATAGTTTATCCCCCATGGCGAAAGTTACCGAAACCGGAACGCTCAAATTACTACGCCTCCGATCTCCTCTTAACTGCATTGTAAATGATGCTGTAAATAGTATTGTGTTATATTTTCGCGAATACTACACATTTTACTAGGTGGTAGGCCCGTATGTAGAGTCGTTTGGGTAGGTACCACCACCTTTCTTATTTCAGCCGCGAAACAGTTCGCTGTGTTTCGGATTGAAGGGAAAGGTAGCCAGTGTAATTACTGGGCATGGACGGCATTTCATCTTTGGCTTTAGGATGACAACGCACCTGCAATATCAAGTGATTGTTCCTTGTTATTGCAGGTGTCTATAGGCGGCAGTAACCGCTTACCATCAGGCGGGCCGTCAGCTTGTGTGTCATGTAGTTGTATAAAAAAAAAACATTTGAAATAAAACTACTTTAAACGCGAGTTAAATCCGTTAAAGTGGTTTTATTTCATATGATGTCGAAAAATTAAAATAAAGTAACAACGCGTTAATTTGTGTAGGCGCGTTAGACTCCAGGGAGCATAATGTGGCATTTAAAAACCTATTACAGAAACGCTGTGTTGACAAGTTAACATAAAATCAAACGAAAGTAGCAACGCGTTGAAACAAAATAAAACTAAAGAAACAACACTCGTTTTTGTTACTATTAGATAAATGGTGGCCATCAACTGTAAGTATTGGAAACTAACTTGATAGCTATGCATTTAAGTGGTATCAAAACACAATTGTTGACTCAAACCCGATCGCTAGTTTTGGCAATGCCACTCGGATTCTTTATGGCACATTAGCGACGAAGAAGGACTATTACGTCTCTGGCTCCGCTTAACGACAACCATAGTTCACTCTCAATCGCTGGATTAAGCCGCTATTTGTATCAGTCGGGGACTGTCGCATTTACCCTATTTAATCCAGTGCTGAGAAAGTCCCTATTAACATAACACGTAGCTCTCAACGTAGGTCAAAGGTCGTGTTTATGTATACGCCGCACTGTTTTAATCATGAGACAGAACTAGCGTGTCCTTTGTTTCTTTTCGTTAACTAGGGAACGTAAAATCTGATTTGTACGGCTCGTGAAGTGATAACAGGACGGCACCTCTTATCTTTCGTTCTGAAACGTGTAGAAATCATGATGTTAGGAAAATTATCAGGCGTGATTCAGCATTGCTGCATCGCGTTGTTAAAATGCATGAAAAAATGTTTATTTGCTAATACTAGAATAAAATACAATACAACATCAGTCTCAGTTCGAAATGAAAAAGATCTCAAGTTTCATAACTTCATTTCTGTTTCATTTCAAATTATTGTCAGACACAACTTAAAACTAGAAACCGTAAGTACCAAAAATGTTGCCGCTCAATATATGCCATGACATAGAATGCTACAGCGCTGGTCTTCCGCTTGGAAGCTGGTATATTGTATTTACTTTTCGATAGACGACAATTCCAGGCTGCTTAGTCTTAATACGCATACAACTAAAGCATAACTCACAAACCTTCACTTTACAGTAGATCGCAGTTTAAAAAAACAAGTGGTAGTTATCTCCTAACTTATGGAGTCAACATAATGGTTTCTCTTGATTGTTACAGGGTAGACAACTCTAAAGTAGAGCCCAAGGTCATAGATTTGCCAATTTGCTACGAGGCCTCCTATTAGATTCTCGTGAGGATCTCATAGGCTACGGTAACCGCTTACCATCAGGTTGGCCGTAAGCTTGTTTGCTACCTTTGTTGTATCATATAAAAAAACTCAGCAAAATTCAATTCCTATTTTATACATTCATATATTATCCTGATTCATTGCTTGAATTTCGCGACAAAAGATAAAAAAATGATCACTGCGCTTGATTATACCTTGTCAATCGGGGTCTTCATTCAAAATTATGACGTCAGGGATTCAGTGTTCGCGGGTAGACCGAAGGTTGTAATGAAAATCTCAGGGTTGAGCCACTTATTATGTCGACTTACGTGACGTGGGTTGCGAAATTTGAACGCTCATGCTCACTGTTAAATCGATCGGTTGATCCGGGTCAACCGGACGGCAGGGAAAGGGTGAATTGACCTCATATTCTTATTGCGAAAGCAGGAAGAATTTGGATTTACTTATTGAAGTTTTTCAGTATTTGGTCGTCAAATTTAACTTTTGCTACTACTACAATATAGAAAAGACTCAATGGCTTAGTGGTTTGAGCGCTCTGGTTTTGATTATGAAAACAAAGCAACTTTCGCCATGGTTGATCTCGGATGGGTAAATCCAAATTTGTAATCTCAAGCTTTTGAATCGTAATCATGGCGCTTGCAACTGCGCCGAAATATCCGGGAACTCGTTACAAACAAATTGCATGGTAAATATCCTAAATATAATTCTAACTCAAATGCTTTTTTATAACCATGAAAGTATAAAGTGGTAATCTCCAGCTCCTTTGTGGTTCGGAAAGCACATTAAGCCGTTGTTCCCGATTGCTATATACTGCAACCGCTTTAACCCAAAACCCCGTATTTTGCTAGCGTGGTGATGTTATGGCCCTCATGTGTTTCTCCCATGTAGGAAGGCCTAGGTATGCCTAGCAAAGAGAAGGCAATCGGCAGGAGAAATGACAATAATGATGACATGTAACCAACTGATCTTCTCCTAACGCAGACCTCAATGACCCATTTGTCTACATTTTCTCGACACATGTTTCATAATTATAAAAAATATTCAGATTCGTCATAATTGTTCAACTATCTTTGTGTATTGCTATCTTGGTGTTGCTTTTCGTCATCTTTCGCCAGAGAGTGGAATCCACTGCGGGCCTCGGTGTTCCCTATTGCTAAACTGAGCTCCTTCAAAGGCTGGAATAAATAGGCATCTTCTGGTTATGATAGCTACATCGTCCCCCCCCCCCCCTTTTTATACCTCTCCTAGTAAGAGTAGGATCAAAAGCAATCCATTTTAAGAAAATTAAATAAAAAGAACTATAAAATGAACGATCGAAGTGTGTGTAATCATTTTTGATGTAGGCATAGGTCCTCACATCAAATATACGTATTTATGTTTCTTTGGTTTTTGGATTGGACCCCATTCTAGCTCGTTTGTCTAAATTTCCAATCCAAATCCAGTAAAGGGGCTCGTAAAGTATTTATTTGCCAGTAAAAATATCATAATAAAAAACAACGCCCTGGTCTCGCACGTTTCACGTGATGAAATTTCTCGACGCCCGAGTGTTGTGGGTTTATCGATATTGAGTGTTTCGCATAAAATATCTAATACCATAATAACGTAATATCATCACCCTGTTACAGAAAGGTGGAAGTCCCGATACCAATCTCTATTACAATGAATACTTTATTCCATATTTCGTTAAAACCATGCTTTTAGGGATATGAACGTGAAGGTAAATATTTATCAGTTTACATTTTAGGTAATCAGTGAAGTACTCGCATCATAGATGCAATAGATTTTTTTATTGATTGTGAGAACCGGGGGGCTGGTAAGGGATGAAAGGTAAAAACGATTGCTTACCTTCAGGCGGATAATATCCATAAGTGCAATCTGTAAATAAAATACTAGCACATTGTTTCACTGTCGTATTAGAGGAAGTGTTAATTTAAGCGCCCAGTTTAATGTCAAATAAGTTACTGAATAATAGACTTATTTGAGTCCTCCGTACGTTAGAAAGCAGACTGAGCCGTTAGTTCCGGTAGTTAGAGCTACCCTTGCTTTTAGATGACGGTAGTTAAAAGTGCTAAACCAAGTCACGCTAGAGGCCCAATAAAAAGTTATATCGTAACGAAAACTGGCAAAGCGTATAAAGAACCTCTACATAATGTTTTAAAAACCACTTTACTGTTCCAAAAAAAAAAAACAAGTGAAAATGTATAGGACGGTGCCGTCAATACGACTATAAATTAAAACATGGGCTATATTAGTTCATAGAAATGGTTTGCCACTTTCAAAAAGATATCATTCATTTGATAAATTCATTTCTATGAAATAATGCAGCCACTATTATATTATTTTATAGAAATATCATAAAATTATCAAAGAATAAGGCACCAACATGTATAACAGGATGGAAATCTGAAGGTGCAAGGTCAGGACTATACGGCGGATGCATAAACACCTCCCAGCCAAACTCTCTTAATTTTTGCTGAGTGGCTAAAGATGTGTGAGGTCTAGCGTTATCATGATGAAAAACCAAACCCCTTCTGATGATTAATTCCGGCCGCTTTCTCTCAACTTCTTGCTTTAATCTCATCAGTTGTTCGCAGTAGAGTTCAGAATCGATGGTCCTGCCTAGTGGTAACAGCTCATAATGAATAATGCCCTTCCAATCCCACTACACACACAGCATCACCTTGCTGCGAGTTAGCCTGGGTTTCGCCACAGTCTGTGAAGCCTGACCGGCCTTTGACCACGACCATTTTCGCACGTTCTTGTCGTACGTGATCCACTTTTCATCACCAGTTATCAGCTTCTTCAAAAATGGTTCGGTTTCATTACGTCGTAATAAAGAATCACAAATGAGTACACGGTTCATTAGGTTTCTTTCAGTGAGCTCGTGGGGTACCCTATTATATCGAGCTTTTTTGTGTACCCATTTTTTTTGGAATACGCCAAAACTGTTTTGTGGTCAATTCCCAGTTCTTCAGCTACGTCGTAACTACTGAAATGCCGATCTTGCTCCAGTTTTTCAAAAATGGCATCCATTTTATCCGTAATAGGGCGACCAGAGCGACGTGCATCTTTGACATCAAAATTTCCGGATTGAAAACGCTTAAACCAAATTTGTGCTACTCTCACAGATACTGCACTAGGTCCATAACCATCGCAAATTTTTTTTGCGGCTTGCGTTGCATTGTTACCTTTTTTGTAGTAAAATTTTAAAAAGTATCGAATTTCTTTATTAGATTCACTCATCTTGACAGTACGAAAAACAAATGAAAAACACACATTTTCCTAATTTGAATTTGGAATTATCTTTTTTAAAATCTAAACTTTTGATGATACCAAAACCAGCCAGATACAAATAGTACAGTCAAAGAGATTTTATTACAAGTTAATACATACTATAATGCAAAAAGACTTTTTCCCCAACCTAATATAATGAAAACTATAAAATTTTACAATACTCTTGTTCATTTATCGTTGCAACATAAAATTCACCTTTAAATCTATACATTTACTTACCCTATACCTAATTAACCAAAAAAAAAACGTTTTCAATAACCATCGTCGCTCCAATAAATGATTCATTTTTATATGTCGCATTTTATTTCCACTACAAAATTTATCGATATTCATGTAGCATCATTAGTGTGCTTAGCTGTGCATAAAATTTAATGTGTACCTACATAAAACTCGCGTTACCATTTTAGCGGGAAACTTTTTCATTCTTTCATTGTCGATGTCTGCAGACTGTATCGTTGGTATGTATGTCGCAGCCATCTGGTTAAATCAGCCACCCAATTAGACGGCTAGCCCGTTTAATAAAAGCCGGCATCCAATCAAACGTCCTAAACGTCGTCGTTGCAAACTAGCCAAGTCATTGAGCGCAACGTTTAGCCAGATGGCTGAACGTCAAGTCAACCGCCTGGTTTAAATTAGTCCTTAGCCATAAGCATACCTAGAATGCGCTTGTAATATTCATATGTTAAAGTAATAAGTAGCACCAGGGATTACCCCTAGTACTACCAGACAACATAGTAGTACTACGGGCAAAAAATAATCTCCTTGGTACAACCAGTTGTACCACCGGTAGTACCACGGGTAAGAAGGGGTTCATACTGCAACTAATAAATTCGACTTTTTAACGGACTGCAAAAAGGAGGAGATTCTCAATGCGAACAGCATTGAGAATCTAGCTCAATCAGCATAGCTTTATTTAGGATCGGCTACTGCATCTTCTTTTGTTCTTGTGGAGCATTCAACATTTGAACAATCGTTCCTTACTTACCCAGTGTATCCTATCTTTTCTTCACTCTTAGTAATAACGTTCTAAGCATACTCTTATACAACATTTTTCCCATTTTAGTAATATTCTTGAGAGGAAGCACTATGTCCTTTTGCATAATGCACAGTTCCCGAGTTAAATTTCTACCGTATACATAATTTTCATTCGAATCTAAATATTTTCGCTTTGAGAATATAATGTCGTAAAGCGCAGCTTTTAGCTAACGTGATGATGACAATATTTGTTTTTATTTTAATACATGTTTGGTACACACCACAACCAACAGGTTAACCATGTCAACACAGTCATATAATTACTATGGTACTCTCGTACCACCAACTTTTTAAGCTGAATCGCGATCAAATTTGTAACATTTAATCTTCTTTAATTGAATCTCAAGCATTATTTTGCACTAAGTAGATTATTTTTAAAAGTTGGGAATAAATAGACCGGTCAGTAAAACAAAATGTATGGGAAATTTAATAATTACAATTTTGTGTTTTTGATAACATAATAATATTTATTTAAGTATGATAACATGGGTGCCCGCTTGTTACACCATGTACCACATACCTTATGTAATAATATACATATATGCTTTATTAATATTCATAGAAATTGCTGTAAAAAAATTTAACTAACTTGTGAAAACCTTTTAAGTATTGGCTTAATATTAAGGGGCTACCTCGTGCACACTAGCGACACCAATTGATTGTTATTAATTATGGTGAATTTAGAACATAATAAACAAAAACGCTTTAGAGAATTGCTCAAGAACGGTATTTGTAATGTTTAAAGATGTATCTTGTATAAAGTGTCTACCTATAAGTAACCAAATTTTTTACTATTGTTAAAAGTGGCCAGGCAATAATGAACAAATAGGTTACATGTAGAGGAATATCTTCTACCGAACACATCTCAAAAATTACAAATACCATTCTTTAGTCATTCACTAAAGCGTTTTTGTTTATTATGTTCTATATTCACCACAATTAATATAAATCAAGTGGTGTCGCTAGTTCCGACGAGGTATCGCCTTAACTATTCTTTGTAGCTGTTTATCTTATTAGCCTATGATGTCAACTGCTGAACAAAGGCCTCTCCCATCGTTTTCCGAACGCTGGCCTGCATCCAACTGCTCCTTGTGACACTGAGTAGGTCGTCAGTCCATCTAGTGAGAATTGTCTTACTTTGCGCTTTCCGGTACGTGGTCGCCATGCTAGAACTTTAATGCCACTTAGGCCGCTCGTTCTGCTTGCTATGTTCCGTACCAGCTGCTTGTACCTGTTACTTTTGCGTAAATAAATAAAAAAAATCCGTTAAAAAACATATAAAAATAAATATTTAAACGAGCAACCAAAAATATATGAAGTTACTGATTGTGATAAAATGCTTAAAAATAAATGTATATCCCTACACCGAATACTTCCATACCGAATTTAATGAAAGTTATCAGGTTGATCTCATATACTTTTGGATCTGATGGAAATCTTCGGAGATAGAGAACTCCTCAACAAACAAAGGACAAGTTAAATGGCATAAACCAATAGCTGATTGACAAACTTATTTTTTTGAAGGCGGTTAAGACATCAGTCCACGTTTTGTAATAAGGGAGATTGTGTCTGAAACGTCTGGCTTGACAGGCTGATGATAGAATCTTGCAATATTTACGATTCGGTTAATGTAGTAGGTACAACTAGCGCCAAACGTCTAGTTGGCGCTAAAGTTGCACCGTGCAGTTTTTTTTTACAAAAAGCACGGCAAATAACTCAACACCACCTGATGTGAAGCGGGTAAGAAAAGAGAAGTCTATATACGAAGACAGCTAGTGCATAGTAATTAAAATATAATAAAAGTAGAAAAAATTCACGTCCTGAGGCAGGAATCGAACCCGCGACCTTTCGCAATCCGGGCGACTGCTCTGACCACTGAGCCACCCAGGACTTGGGATATCCATGTGGAATTCTTCTAGTCTATTTTTTATTTGCGTTTATGAGCTAACGTCCACCCTACAATGTCGAAAAATAGACTAGAAGAAATTCACAGGGATATCCCAAGTCCTGGGTGGCTCAGTGGTCAGAGCAGTCGCCCGGATTGCGAAAGGTCGCGGGTTCGATTCCTGCCTCAGGACGTGAATTTTTTCTAGTTTTATTATATTTTAATTACTAAGTAATTTTTCAAACATTTATAATAATGTTAAAATCAAAAATTAAGAATACAGCTAGTGCAGTTTAGACATTGCTCAAGCCGCCTCCGCCTTGCCGGCCCAAAAGGTGCTTTTCACGCCTTTTTTGAAGGAACCCATGTTATGGGAAGGAGGGAACACATGTGCTGGCAAAGAATTCCAAGTTCTGGAAGAAACAAGGTACTAAATTTCTACGTTGGTGATGTTGAGGCGGAGAAAAGCTCTTCAGAGTATTCTCCGTGACAGCCATCACTACCGTTCATACAGCGTTGTTCCAATGTGCCACATTTTTATAGTGCGCAGTGAATTGACTTGTGTTCAGAGCGAACTTTCTAGTTCTCTCTTTCTAGCTCTGAACACGAGTCGATTACGTTTCGTCTTACTTTCTTATACCTCGTTTGCTTATTTACATTACACCGTTATCTTTATAAAAATTACACTGAAATAACAAAATATATTCACAAGAAATAGAAAGTAGCATAAAGGATCGGAATATAAGAAATACTAGTTCTTTGATAAATAGGAGACCCAAATATCTGAGACGACGAGTGACTCGTGACAAGCAATTTCTAACACGATTACTGGAAAGACATATTTTTAAGATTTATGAGGAAAATCACGCAAGCTTTTTGTATTTGAAACATTTCTCCCGAATATCTTTTCAGCTTCAGCTAACTGTAAAGTAATTTTTATATTCGTACATGTGATACATGTAATACATTTTACAATAATTTGTTTTTTAATAGCACCAAACGTTTGGGCTTGCGAGCTTTCTGGCGCTGTGGTTTGTGTGCTTTTGTTACAATTAACAAAACAACTTTTTCCATCAATTTTTAATCTCAAACTCCTCCGTGCTTCGGAAGGCACGATATGCCGGTGGTTGTCACTGCAACCGCTTCGACCCACTCGTAGGCGTTGGGCCAGCGTGGCGTTGTTATTGTATGCTCAAAACTTCTTATATGTGCGTCTCTCATGTAGGTAGGGTCGTGCCTGCCATTGGGATGTGTATAGCCTGTTGATGTGTGCAAATTTAAATTGTGTCTTTTCGTATTAAATACATTATCTCGAGTTTGGTCTAGCAATTTGTAAAAACAATATATATTTCATCTGTCGCCGCCATCTGGTTAAATCAGCCACTTAATTGGTTGCCTAGGCCGTTGATTGAACGCCGGAATCCAATGAAATGCCTAGTCCTAGTTAATTAATCTAGGAAAACTCACCGTTTAATAACTTGGCGTATTGAAAGTATGCTATGCTAAGAATAATCAGATGCCTAGGCGAATCGTCATGTGCTGAAGAGTTTTGGTGTGATTGACAGGTTCAAGTTTTTATTTGACAACTTATTACCAAAAAGATGTCAGTTATAAGTGGTCATGAAAAAAAATAACCAAAAAAATAATGAGGTAGTCTTAATTTTTTATTTTAACATTATTATAAATGTTTGAAAATTTTAATTATTAAATAACAAGGTAGCTTTAAGCTACCGTTCACACAAACAGTCACACAAAAGCTCTTCGATTTAAACGACCTGCCTAGACGTCCAATTAAATAGTTTACTAAGCCAAACGGCTGAAACGACGTTCAGTCATGTGTTTAAGCGTTGAGCTCAATTACTCGGCTAGTTGTCCTTCAGCCATTTCATTGGATGTCAACGTTTAATAAACGGCCTAGGCATCCAATCGAGTGGCTAATTTACCAAGAAGGCTGCGACATAATCGAAATTCTGTGCTATCTGTGTATCCCAAATTCAAACTATCAAGTAGTTCCCAATATCTATTCCCCGCTAAAATGGCTATGACATGGGACCGACACTTTAAGAACAAAGACATGTTCAAAATACATGTTATACTCTTTGGTACCAATACAACTTAGATATGGATCTTATGATCCATACTTAGGGGAGGTGAAATCAATATCTTTTGAATTGAATGGTGCTACTAGCACTTTGAATTTTTAACCGACTTCAAAAACGAGGAGGTTCTCAATTCGGCCGGTATGTTTTTTTTTTTTTTTTTTTCTATGTATGTACACCGATTACGCCGAGATTACTGATCCGATTTACGTGATTCTTTTTTTGTTCGATGCGGAATAGCTGCCATTTGGTCCCATAAAAATTTTTTCAAAAACAGTTGGGTACTTTGGTTTTAAATTAAAAAAAACTGAAATTATGAAATCGTCTACATAAGCGAAATTGCGAATTTTTGCTTTTCCAATGACTTTTTATTGAAACGATACGATAGTAGGAAACAATATAAGTTGACGGTCACCCATCTAGCTTCGACCGTAGAAAATTATCACTAAAAATTGTGAAAAAAAAATTTTAAACAAGAATTAAAACCGACTTCAAAAAACTGAAAAGGATAAAATAATTAAATTTAAGTAGGTATTCATCCGCTAGAAACATATTTTTGGAGTTGGTGCTAAGTGGTTTCCAAAAACAATAGAAAGTAAAGCACCGACTCCAAAAATATGTTTCTAGGGGATTAATACCTACTTAAATTTAATTATTTTATCCTTTTCAGTTTTTTGAAGTCGGTTTTAATTTTTGTTTAAATTTTTTTTTATGGTTATTAACATTAGAATTTGAATTATATTCGGGATATTTATTAAGCAACTTGTTTGTAATGAATTTCTCATATTTCTGCGCAGTTATTGGGCTTCATCTTACTTGATAGTGAGTGATGATAAGACTGAAGATGGAAGCGAGATACACCCGTATTCCTCAGCCACAGAGAATCTTACCTCAATACTCAATACTTAATTTATTGCAACCATAATGTAGCACATAGGTGTTACACATTTATACAAATCAGATTACGGACCCTGTCAGGCATCGCAACGGGTAGAGGAGAGGACAACGTCTTACTCATTCAACAATTACCAATTCTTTAAACTTATTTATGCGTTTAAATTGCATGCTGTTGCTTAAGGCTAAATATATATAAAACTAAATACTTATAAGGCTATATTTTATTTTATTTTCCTTCTTCTACCCGCAGTTTTGGCAGTTTACTCGTGATCGTGGTGCATGCAACTGCGCCGGAACATCAGGAACTCATTACAAACAAATTAAATGATAAATGTCCCTAACTTAATTCTTATTGAAATGGTGACCCTATCATGTTGATAATAACTCGCAGTAAGCTAGTAAGTACGGCTTAGTGGACCATTACAACTTTTTAAATATGAATTGCGTAGAAAGATTGATGAATTGATAATAACTGTTAGCCATAGCGTCCTCGTTCGGTATTCTCAAAAATTTTTCAGTTAGAATCCAGGAAAGTTGTTATACTGTTTTCAACAGTCAATTCTTCAAAGGTATTTAGTAATAATGCAGTGTGTTCACAAAATGGAATCGGCATTATTGCTATGCGGAGCAGTAGTTGGTAATTAAACCTCATTTGGATGCAAGCGTGGGTGTGTGCCGCTTTTAGTTCGCAACAAGCC
Source organism: Nymphula nitidulata (assembly GCA_947347705.1). Taxonomy (NCBI): domain Eukaryota; kingdom Metazoa; phylum Arthropoda; class Insecta; order Lepidoptera; family Crambidae; genus Nymphula; species Nymphula nitidulata. The sequence goes on from OX374631.1 coordinate 17,188,429, forward strand.
CATATATCGGAACAATACCAGTTCTGAAATTACGCGGAAACTAATTGCTGCATTCCATTTGCGCTGGGATTTGATACGTGCGGCTCTGATGGATGTTTTATAATGCAACCAGAGCGTTTGCCGGCCTTTGACAAAACAGTGCCGAATTGCAGATGCTCAATATTATTATACTGTTCAGGACCGATAGCAGCGAGATATATTATTTACATATATTTTCACACTTTAAATTCATTTTCTTTATTTTCCTTCATCATGAAAAAGACGAATGAAAGGAAACGGTGCGGTGATCCTTAGTTTGATAGAGGATGCACATCTAGAAAGGTCGTCCCATTTTGCAGCGTCCCATAATTTTATGTCAACATAACATAGTTACCTGTCATTTAACTTAGGTTTCGAAAATTATTCTATTCATTTCCCAATTGAATAAAAGGTATTTTTAATAAAATACATATGTCAAATTGTGCGTCTAAGCCAAGCACCATAAATACAATTTTGATGCCAATGCGGAGAATCAAAGCTAAGGCCGTAAATGTTTGATTTTTTCTTGCACGTCAAAGATGTCATTTTCTTACATGACAGTGATAACAATAATAAATCAGGATTAGCTTACTTTCTAATTATTTTACATCCAAAATGTGTAAAAGCGGTGTCGTAGATGAAATAAACCAAGTGTGGTACTACTTGAAAACAATAGACGATTTCCTCTTGTGCTTACCATTGAAGACAGGATCTTTGATAATTTCAATATTTGGATCTCTATATGGATTGCTTGGCTTAATACTTCTTTTGATGATGATAATAAGTTTCTCTGAATGGGAAAAAGTGTATATCAGCAAGCTAGATTTATTGACGTACATCTTTTGCAGATCCGTGAGCATGACTGAGTTATTTATTGTGAGTTGCATCCTGTTTTTGGGTGCCCTAACGGAAAAAGAGGTTTTGGTGTACATTTTCCTATGGGGCATTGTCGTTCATTTATTCCTGGATTGGCTCGCGATGTTTGGAGTGACTATCTATTGTACTTTTATCAATTGGGATTGCTTCCAAGGATCTGGGTTTGGTATGGTGATTACTGGGTTTGTAATAACCATTTCCTATTCAGTTTTCTGGTCATATATGGTGGTGACAGTAAATAGTTTTAGAATGGAGATTTACTGAGAGCTATGTATATTTTTTAATAACTAGTTGCACTCGGCATGCTTTCCAATGCCTGTAGAGAGAAAATTGATAGGTTTATTTAGGAAAGTTTTTAAAATCCAGAAACTTTCGAGGGCGTCCCCAGAACACCTTAAGGTTTCATCACAGTCTGATCAATGGTTTCGGAGCCCGAGGGGTCAAACATACAAACATTGATCTTTATAGAATCTTGATATAATATAGATAGAACAATGTGTAAATATAATCAACTATAGCATTATTTATGATGTATTTGAATTACCTACTTTTCCTTTAATACTTAATCAACTTGAAACAAATCTACACATTGCAAGTGAACAACATTTTTAATCAAATTTAAAACTATCTCATTTTGTAGGGATTAAAGTTCTATTCAATATTATCTCAATGTCCTATTCAATTTTATATTATGTGTGTTAATAGAATAACAAAGAATATTAGATAAAGGACTTTTTATTGGACAAATTATAAATTTGTATTGACAATCGCTTAGATATTTTTCATGACATTTCTTCATAGACAAAAGAACATCATAAACATTTTACTTTTTATTTTAACAATGTGATGTTAGGTCTTTGTTATATTATCTACTTATTATAACTTATACTACTTACCTATTATAACTAGCGTCTATTCTTACAGGATATTTCCATATTAAGTTAACAATAGTTTTCTATTACTAGCTATATCATGTATACTACAGACCTCGAGTATTCGTGCCAAAGAGAGTATTTGTAAAATAATCCATAGTGGCGTAACAAAGTTTCCGAGCTACGTCAGCGATGTTCGCTTTTGAGGATTAAATTTCCGAACTGCAACATGAATACTGGATAGCAAAATTGGCTTAGCAAGACAGGTGTGTACCCGAAGATGTGATTGCGCTGATCCAAAATGAATATAAAAAATTTACGACAGAATTCCGCTTATCTAGAAAACTCGGCTTAAAGATATACAACTACTTACCTAAGTATGTTACCAAGCAGATTCAGTCTAAAGTGTCGTAACTAAGTTGTCATAAAGTTTTTAAAATTGAAATAATTATACTAGGGGGTAGGCCTATAAGTCGTCTGGGTAGATGCCACCGCCTTCCTTATTTCTGCCGTGAAACAGTTCGCTGTGTTTTGGATTCAAGGGAAAGGTGGCCAGTGTAATTACTGGGCATGGATAGCAACGTACCTGCAATATCTATTTTTTATACTACTAAGTAGATGACAAACAAGCTGATGGCCCACCTGATGGTAAGCGGTTACCGCCGCCTATAGACACCTGCAATAACAAGGGAAAATCACTTGATATTGCAGGTGCGTTGTCATCCTGAGGCCTAAGATGAAATGCCGTCCATGCCCAGTAATTACACTGGCTACCTTTCTCTTCAATCCGAAACACAGCGAACTGTTTCACGGCTGAAATAAGAAAGGCGGTGGTACCTATCCAGACGATCCTACATACGGGCCTACCACTTAGTAAAAAATCAAATGCTTTTCCTTGTTTATGCAGTTGTCTATAGGCGGCAGTAACCGCTCACCAGCAGGTGGGCCTTCAGCCTGTTTGTCATCTAGTTGTATAAAACAAATGTAAGTAGGTACTCATGTAATAATGTCAACTCGCGGCTCATATTGTTTACTCCACGGCATTACACGGAACACCTAGAAACGCCGCTATACTCTTCTTCGAAATCTTTCAGTAGTGTCATAGCTCGCACTGAGGTCACAGGGGTAAAGAATCGTACAGAGATTCAGCTTCTTAGGAGCGGCCAAAATGTTTACCTATTTTCGTAGAGTTGGTACAAAAGTACGTGCTGTCGACTGTACATACTTAAATGCGGAGGGATCAGAGAACTATGAATTTTAGTTTATCATCATCATGATCACCAGCCTATATTCGTCCCACTGCTGGGCACAGGCCTTCCTACATGGGAGAAACACATGAGAAGTTTGGACAATGTCGGTTGGTGGGTTAAAGCGGTTGCAGGAACAACCGGGACTAGCGGCTTAACGTGCCTTCCGAAGCACGGAGGAGCTCGAGATAACAAACTTTGATTGACCCATCCTAGGATCGACCATGGCGAAAGTTGCTTTGTCTTTCGTATCGAAACCAGAGCGCTCAAACCAATACGCCACCGAGCTCCTCATTTTAGTTTATAAACATAATTATTCAATGACAATTTTAACGGTACAGCTGACAGCACATCACGGTTGCACTACGATAGCCGCCTCTATCGAACAGAGGCGGTCTTAAGGTGCGTACGGATAGCGCGTTCCTGTGTTACGCGTAGTTGGGAAACACTGTCCACGCGTACATTGGATACGCGTACAGCTGCTGTACGGACCGCCGCGAACCTGTACGCTAGGTCAATCGATCCAGAGCGCTCCGCGAGCCCCAGTCATTCGCCATGACTCCGACAAACTTAGCGGTTGTGTGCACCACCACTGCTGCGGCGTTAGTCATTATTCAACACATTTATAAAAAAAAAGAGGAACAAACGGAAACCTAGATGGTGGATGAAAAAATTATATCGTGAAAGATTACAGTGTGGAAATAGGCTCGAAGAACACGCGTGTTTATTCATTTTGCCGTCCAAATATAGCGTAGCCGGCTGCGTGCGTCCTCTTTGACGCGCGACCAAAAACCGACTGACGGTGGCTCGCGCTGCGAGTTGCCTCGCGCGGTACGCGTACCCCAAGAGTGAACGCGTAGCTTCCGGATACGCGTAAACTGAGTACGCGTACCAGGCTACGCGCAATCTGTACGCACCTTTAAGGTCAAGCTGTTACCTACGTATTCTGTGCAACTAATTTAAAAAACTAAAATCAATATTTAAACGTTTTGTTGCACCACCACTCATAAATTCTACTTACTTTGTGGAATCTTTGAGAGAACAAAATTTTTGACGTTTTTTAATTTTTACTTTATTGTTCATAAACATTGTACAGTGAGCCATGTTTGCACTTTTTCTTCTAAACACTTTCAAATCTTAAAACGATAACAAATACGACGCGCAGCGAACGACAGTTGAGCCCTATGTTTGGACACTGGCCGAGCGGTTTCGCTCCGTACGCAACAAAGCGGCCAGTGCTCACGCAAACACGCGCTATAAGCAGTCTAGCGCAAGTTCGTAAGAAGAAAAAATTGTATGAAACGTGCACGCTCAGTAATGGCGGTATAATCCGCCTCAATCCGAAAGAAGGCATTATCCATACAATCAATATGGTGGTCGACGCTCTTCATAAACAGGTGATTTATATCTGTCATCTGTCTCTGTCGCTGTTGTCTTGTTTTCAAAACGTTTGACATTTCATTTAGTTGTGTTGGAGAATTTTCTAAAATCACAAATTAATGTAAATTATTATTAAAAACGAGTGTTTTGCCTCAAGAAATAAGCTTGACCCAAAAAGGATTGTGTGTGATGTGAAGTAAACTAAATGAGTAAACGAATAAGTTAAGAAATATGTAATTTAAAGACACGCCGGCGGCCAATGTAAAACGAACATATTATGTGTGAATTTCCTCTCAATGATGATCGGTAGGTACCAATGACTGTTGATTAGTTCTATTCTAAAGCTATTATTGTTTAAATAGTGATTTTAGTACAAATTTCAGTACATAAAAGTAATATTTACCTACCGACCTAAGTAAAAAATAGTGCTGTCTGTACAATTTTATTTCCCTATCGATGTCGTGCCCATTAATTAAACCACTTAATTTTTTTCGCAGATGTAAACAGTGGGTTCAATTGACAGGGAAGGATTTGGTGTAGGTACCAATCGACAACAAAATCGCGACATATTTTTGGTGTAGTCGGAATCCAAATCGGAGTTGATGGCCGATCCAGGACGATTCACACGCCTACCGTCAACCTAACAACCTATCATGTTGTCATAGTAGTCAAGCTTGATATATTGTATATTATACTGAATAAAAGTTTTTCAAGTACCATTGTATATTAATTTCAAACACCTATAACTATCGATAAAAATCTAAATTATATCTCTCATCCCTACTAAGCACATCCCTATTTTATTGCTTATGTTGGCATTATTGTTGCCAGACTGTTGGCTGAATTTTTATTATATTGGTATGAGTCTGGCGTGCACGTTCTATAGAATTTTTTTTTTCCTTGAAGTCCCGTCTCTTCTAGCGTAGCGTTTTATATTCTCTTTGCTATAAGCTTGTAGTAGTGTACCTATCGTAGCGTGGCTGTATGAAGTTAGGCCTCTAACTCCTGTAGGTAGGTACTTGGCCTTTATTTGTAATCATTGCTTCAATGACACTGACAGCCCATCTGGTGGTAAGTGGCTACTATCGCCTATAGACACCTGCAATAACAAGGAAAAATAACTTGGTGCTATGCGTGAGGAGCTCGGTGGTGGTGGTTTAAGCGCTTTGGTTTGATTACGAAACAAAGCACCTTTCGCCTTGGTCGATCCCAGGATGGGTCAATTAAAAGTTGTTATCTGAGCTTCTCCGTGCTTCGGAAGGCACGTTCAGCAGTTGGTCCCGGTTGTGTTTGTAGCCGCTTTAACCCGCCAACCCGCATTGGGCCAGCGTGGTGGTGCTATGGCCTAAACTCCTGATGTGTTTCTTCGATGTAGGAAGGCCCGTGCCCAGCAGTGGGACGTGTACAGGCTGGTGATGATGATGATGATGATTGCGGTGCGTTATCATCCGGAGACTTAAAATAAAATGCCATCAATGCCCAGTAATTACACTGGCTACCTACTTACTGGTTTTATTCGTTTAAAATTTCAAATGAAAATATTCCAAGATCAAAACTACATGGAGAAATGCTAGTGTTATCGACTTGTTTATAATAATTATGTCCGTGGTTGATTAAAATACTAAAGTATATTTTTACCGTCTTTAATTTTGATGCGCTGAGCTGTTTCGTTATATATGTCTGAAGTTTTCATCAGATCACTATCAAATTAGATATAAGCCCAAAAACGAAGCTTGTTCGATTAGCTTCGTTTATGTTTTCTTCTTTTTAAAATGTTGAGAAAAATATCTTTTCTCGACATTTTAAAAAACTGCATATAGATTGAATTCTTTGATACTTAAACTTACACAGACTTTCTGACTGACAGACGGACCGAAAGACAGATCGACTGACAGATCGACCGAAAGATCAACGGACAGACCGATAGACAGACTGACATTATAACATTGTTAGCTTACGTAGACCCAGACAAGACAGACCAACATTATGGCATTGTTAGTTAATAATAGTTTATGTGATAGACATAAGGGTTTTTTGACGATTCGAAAGTGCTTCTAGGGGGGCCTTATAGAATAAAGTCATTTTCATTTCATTACTTCAATTGTAGTACAAACATCGACGAAATGATATTTAAAATTCACAAAAGCTTTTACCTAACCCTGTTTGAAACGCTACACCGGCGAATTTTCCATCGATGAATGTTTCGCCAACACATTCAAGATCCATTCCACAAATACCATATGAAATAATTCAATAGAAATAATGGCATTACTAGTGGTTTCATGGTTATTTTTATATGATCATTGACCAAGCAGAATTGAATATTTTGATTGGTATTTTCTTAAATACCAAACAAAATATTCAATTCTGCTTGGTCCAAGGAATCGAACGTAGTAACGTCGACAAATCCAAAGCCCTTTAAGAAAAGGGCTTTGGATTTTTCGGCGTTAATTCGTTGACGAAAAATTCTTCGGTGAAGCGTTTCACACCCTATCTAATCTGAAGACTCAGCGTAATTTACAGGAACTTATTATTCATATAATCACGTTAGGAGTGGAAATCTCTGCTTAAAAACTTGTCATCTTTGAAGTTCTAGAGAATCGTAATTTTATAGAAAATCTTATTTTGGTCTGTATAAGTTGTTACTAATTTGCAAGAATAATTTTAAAAATAGCGAAGTTATTAATGTAACAAAATCTATCACTTTTGACTGCCAGCCCGAAAAGTTAGTATTGCAGTGCAAATGATTTGTGTGAGCAAAAGTTTTATTACAGCAATCAACTACTACCGGGAAAAGCGTTGTATTGTGTGAAAACTTTCTAGTAAAACTATGCTATTCTAAAATGAAATTGAATTTTTATTTATTTCAATTTGTTCGCTAAAATGTTTCGTGTGGGTGAATCTAACATTGCACTTCTGATAAAAGATCGTACTCAAAAACACAGCATAAAAAGTTTGAGTATGCTACAGAAAGGTTGGTTAAATTGACGACAGCTCAACTCACCAAGTAAAATGCGATTTACCTAAGTATATATTCAACATGTAAAGAACTGAAGCACAGTGCTAGCGACGCGAAGGATTGCGATTTTACTAATTCAAATATAGTTATCATAAAAGCCACCGTGATCTGAGAATAAGTCATGTTCATTAAACAAAGAAAAGTGACCCGACTGGGACCTCAACTCGCCCATATGCCTTAGAGTTATAGACAAGGGGATTGTAGGTCGCCAAAGAACTCCGGTCAACACTCATTTTAATGAGTGTATTCTCGAGGCGATAAGGATGCGGACATGCAATATGGATAGGTCAATAGAATAAATTTCAATTTCATCACCAGCCTACATACGTCCCACTGCTGGGTACAGGCCTTTCTACATGGGAGAAACACATAGCTTGCGCCATAACACCACTACGCTGGCCCAATTATAAAAAGAATAAAATTACAAATAGGATCTCGCTAAATTTCAATATACAAAGAATAAAATTACAAATAGGATCTCGCTGGCGTAGTGATTTGAGCTCTCTGGGTAAGTTTTGAGAACTAAGCAACTTTTGAAGTGGTTGATCCCGGATAGATCAATCTAAAATTTTTGCTGTTTAACTCATCCGTGCTTCGCAATCGCTTTCACCCATTAGACCGCATTTAATCAGTGTAGTTACGCCCCACTGCTGGGCAATGGAATTTTTGGTCATAACTACAGACACGACTACAGTCGTAGTAGATGTCATGAATACAGTCGTAGTAGTTATGACATGATCAAAAACTCCTCTATGTGTTTGTCTCCTGTATGGTTGGCCTTTGCCCAGCAGTGGGACGTGTATAGGCTGTTGATGACGATAATGATCTTTATCTATTATTGTTAGTTTAATTATATATATCACGACGCAAACTTCCGAAGTGATCTACAACTTGGTGTGGAAGTCGCAACGCATCGCATTTTATCGCGCGTAATGTGTTTCAGCTTTATGTCATATCTGGGGACAAAATTTTTGAGTTGCTTTGCTCACGTCTTGTGTGGTTACTTCGTACACAGCTTGCTTTTGCGAGAGACTGGCTACGTTACTTAACTGCGGTCCTCTTTACGAGGTCAACAGCATTACCACCTTTTTCACTCTTCAGTACTGCGGAGTTAAAATTTTGTATAATAATCCTTTTACGAAGTCATTTTAACTTACTTCGTGTTTATACCGGCTGTATTTTAGATGTTTTGAAAAATTCACGTTCTGTGGCGGAAATCGAACCGAAAGAATATTTCGACATTGTGGGGAGGATACTTTTGTTATCTTTATACTGTAATTAAAAAGTGTAAAATAAATACATTAGAAGTTTTGGTTATTCCAAAACGTCTAAAACACATCCAGCTATAAAAAAATAATAACCATATCTTCTGTTGAATTTCTTTTTTTTTCTTTTTTCACATGAGTCTTTCCTAATCTCACTTAAAATCAAGAGCCTGTAGTAATAGGCTCAGTATGATCATGGGAAAACAACACTATAAAAAAGCTTTATTTCAGTCTTAAGTGCCATCTTCACCGGGTGCTCTAATTTTGTGTCTCAAACACTAAAAAAATGTAAAGGAAAACATATTTAATTTCAGATAAGAACGTTAAAATATCACAACCCTAATCCCTCTACTAATTTCACCATCAGTCGAGACATGGTTAAATGGGAGTATAACAACTCTGACTAAAACCAAAAATTATGGTTTCAAATTTGAAAATGTGTCTAGTTTCTTAAGCTGCAATAAAATTGAAATGCTATCCATTGTGATGGATCTAGATATTTCTTTTATCGGTTTTACTACATTACACTTTAGATGATTAAACTACCACTAAAATTTGAAATAAAACCAATTAACCGGATATTCTTAATTTTAACATTATTATAAATGTTTGAAAAATTACTTTGTAAATTAAATAATGTAAAACATTTCAACATTGTAGGGTGGACGTTAGCTCGTGAACGCAAATCAGATAGACTAAAAGAATTTCACAGGGATATCCCAAGTCCTGGGTGGCTCAGTAGTTAGAGCAGTCGCCCGGATTGCGAAAGATCGCGGGTTCGATTCCCGCATCAGGACGTGAATTTTTTCTAGTTTTACATTATTTTAATTACAAAGTAATTTCTCAAACATTTATAATAATGTTAAAATCAAAAATTAAGAATATTTGAAAGCACTCCCCCAACTTAACCGAATTTGTAAAAATACTCGTTTCGGATGTTGAAATAGAACATTTCGACATTGTAGGGTAGACGTTAGCTCATAAACGCAAATCAGATATACTAGTAGAATTTCACAGGGATATCCTAAGTCCTGGGTGGCTCAGTGGTTAGAGCAGTCGCCCGGATTGCGAAAGATCGCGGGTTCGATTCCCGCCTCAGGACGTGATTTTTTTTCTAGTTTTACATTATTTTAATGACATTTAACCGGATTTAGCTCGCGTTTAATTTCAATAGAGAAGATGGTTCGAGTGTACCATCAGCTTGGGGTCCCATCATGCGAATAATAAAGTCCCAAGCCTATTCTCCCACTGTCAATAAAACTGGCACCACGAGCTTCGTATGCGTAATTCGACCGCTCAAAATAATAATAGTAATAATAATATTTATACACTCACACCTATTATCTAGCCCAAAGTAAGCATCATTAAGAGCTTGTGTTATGGATACTAGATAACGGAGAAATAATGATAATAATATGTATATAAATATTAGAAATATACTAAATAAACATATTAACATCCATGACTCGTAAACAAATCGTACTCATCATAATAACATTTGTTCCTACCGGGATTCGAACCCGGGACCTATTGACCGAGTAGCCTGGGGTACAGACCACTCGGCCAGCCGGTCGTCAAAGTGACGGTCGTAAACTTAACAACTTATAAAAGACATTTGACATCTTCAGTCTTCCCGTGACCACGATCGCTTTAAAGTAATCAAAACGTCGGGTGTATAATAATAATGTAACATCTAATTAAACGCAAGTCAAATCCGGCAAATTGGTTTTATTTCAAACGTGTAGTGCTCGCGAAAATGTAAGACAATACTTTCACTGAAACTCTTCTGCAGAGTTTAATACAGAAATACTGAAGTAACTACATGCAGTATAATGAATATCCTGTCGCGTGCCCTCTGCGATAGCGTCACCTACTACTTTTTTATTTTTCCCTAGTCGACGGTGCTCGAGTTTTCGTTTTCGTTTCTCCATCCGGGAAAGATTTACGTATTATATAAAGAACGTTCAGTCTACCGTGAGGACGGATTTAATGGCACTTGGGTTCATAGTTTTTTTTATTTTATTTAACTCAATTAATAGCTTTACCCTTTGAAAAGTTTTTTCACACTTCATACCCTTACACTTTTCGACGATAAAGAGTGCATTTTTATCAAGTTTAAATTAAATTAAATATGCTTTAGCTATGTTTAAGTTATAATCAAATACACCGTGCTTGAAACGGTACAACGTATCAAACAACTCCGTCAAGGGCGCTGACTTAAATGTTTTTAAATCTATTTAGTGTTTTCAGTTAATGGGTTATTGTACAAATAAGTAGCTCTTTTCTTTGTCGAACTTCCAGAACTTGGAATTCTTTGCCAGCACATGTGTTCCCTCCTTCCTGTAACATGGGTTCATTCAAAAGAGGCGTGAAAAAGCACCTTTCGGGCCGGCAAGGTGGAGGCGGCTAGAGCAGTGTCTGAACTACACTAGCTGTCTTCGCATATGGACTCTTCTTACCGCTTCACATCAGGTGGTGTTTAATCATTTGTAATGCTTTGTTTAAAAAAAAAAATTAAAACACTTTTTACATATTTGTACAATAACCCAGGCACCAAGCCACCAGGTGGGCCGGCAGCTTGTTTGTCATCTAGTTGCATAAAAAAAGGTTTATTGTTAAAGATTTCAGGGTTTCCTGACATGCTGTTAGGCACTTTTGCTGAAATTTCAAATTGCGACTGTATGAATTATATATGAACACACCAACACGATCAAACGCTTTTTTTACGGCAAAGATACCACTGATACAACTGATTTTACCAATAAAATCTTTACTTTCTTGATTATTCTAAACATTTCACGCAACAATTGTATTCCAAAGACAAGAGGTCTCAGTATTGATCCTTGTGGCACGCTATAAGGGAACCTGATACAACAGTTTCGTAACTGAAGCCTATGTCAAATATTGTATGTGTAACTTCAGCCGTGGCTACCTTGCAATATCGTGTTGATCTTAGGTCGATGTGATATATTGCATATAGGTTCAGGTCATTGGACTAACTATTGTATATCAGTTAGGAGCCTAACAATATTTGCTGAGATTTATGCTAAAAATTCTAGCAAAGTATACACATACTCATTAGTGGCATGCTTTTCTGCTAGTAATGAACATGTCTATTTGTACTTTTGCACTAACAGTTTTTAGGGTTCCGTACCGAATGGGCAAAACGGGACCCTGTTACTAAGACTCTGCTGTCCGTCCGCCTATCTGTCACCAGGCTGTCTGTTTCATGAACCGTGACAGTTACAGTTGAAATTTTTACAGATAATGTATTTCTGTTGCTGCTATAACAACAATGCTAATAAACAGAATAAAAGAAATATTTATTTTTCTACTTGTTTTTGCTCGATATTCATAACGCCAACAGGTAGACGCTTTTTTATAGATAAGGGTACGGAACCCTTCGTCCACGAGTCCGACTCGCACTTGGCCGGTTTTTAATACAACAAGTGCAACGTATCTTACAAACACTCGAAACACTTTTTAAATAGAGTAGACAAAAATACATGATTTTTAACTCTCCTAAAATATGAAAAGATAGCAACATAAATTTGAGCATAATGTCCGTAGAATAGGAATAGGTAAGGTACCATGATGACTTATTATGATATTTATCTTTCCACCAGCGTTGAGTGTAAGCTGGTGTCTGATGGACATAATAGACATCGGCTTTCACTCAACGCTGGTTTGCGTAGGACCTAAGACGATATCAATGTGCACATGCTTCTCTACAAAGTTCCTCTTCGAGACAGTTCGTTGTGCTTCTGATTGAAGGGAAAGGTAGCCAGTGTATTTACTGAGCACAGACGCCATTTTGGATGACAGGATGACAGCGTACCTTCTTTTTGCAGATGTCTATATGTGGTAACCGCTTACCATCAGGTGGGACTTCAGGTCATCTAGTTGTATATATATAATACATTATAATAGTAGTGCACAAGGTGTTTCGAGCGTCAGGGTATGGAAGGCGCTTACCATCAGGCGGGTCGTGCGCTTGTATGTCATAATTGTTGTATATGAAAAATGTGTCTGGTTTGTGGTTTAGAAAAGAACAGATTTATAAAGTCATCGCTTGGAATGGTTAATTCACAATGTACAGTAAAATTAATTTAAGTTGGGTTTGAGGTATTCCGCTAATCAAAACTTTTCTTTTGATGTTCTCTCTCCATTGTTTTGTTATGTTTTATACATTTCATAATAGCTAAAGTTTTCTAGTTAATACGCAAAGTCATCCAGAAACATTAATAATAACTAAAGTATTGAGTTACCTTCATTTAACCTCGTGGCCCTTAACAGCCCGCCTCGCATCTTCTCAACAATGGAAAACAATTTGTGTCTAGTTGTGGGTTTACAAATATTAGTACTTTTAATTATAAGTTTAAGGTTTAAAGTCGTATAACAAGGAAAATAAATTCATATCTTAAAGACGGTCTTGAAGAAGAATTGTCAGTTAGACAATAGGAAGCAGTTTCTGTACCATAGAATCTAAAGGCCTCGGAATCAGCAGCTCAAAGAGATTAAAATCTATTTCCCTATACTATAAGTACATATTATACATAAATTTTATCTTAGTTTTCTCGGAGGAGGTCGGTGCCGCCTAAATTATTGAGCCTGCCCTGCTAGCGTGAAACTTGACTTAACGGATTCCTTCATACAAATTTTGAAATGAGAACGCGACAAAACGGGTTTTGTCGATATCGAACGTAGTTTTTTTTCATTGAGAGATCTATACTTGCACTGCTGTGCAATTTCTCTCAAGTTATAGCTTATAACTATCGCGGTTATAACTTTTTAAACGTCAAAATCAATGCCGGCTTGTCGTCGAGCTCTATGTCGAATGTTTCTATCAGTGAATTGTACTGCTGTAATGATACCAAAAAAGTTCTTTTATGAAACAAGGATGTCAGACAAGCAAGCCCGCCTGATGGTGAACTGATATCGTAGCCACCAAGGTTCACCTTGTACTTACTTGATAAAAGAAATCTTTACATTGAAGATATTGTAGACAAGCCAACCTTTAATTGCCTTAAAACACTATAGAGTCAATGAGTTTCTGTATTGCTTAAAAGCTTAATATACTTACTTTGAACTTAAATTATTTTCCTTAATAAACTTCAATTCGTTCTACGTTTGTAACGCAAATGTTCAGTAAAATGCATAACGTACGAGCTAGTATAATTGAAAGAAGTAAATTAATTCCAATCAACAGCCAACGCACGATTTACTTTTTTATATTTTAATTATACGTATGACTCAATTAAAATACAAAGAAGAATTAATCGCAAAAACGCCGAGCGAAAATAATTGTTCCGGTATTTGAGCCTGCTCTTTTATTTTGTTTTTATATCAATGGACAATAATATAACGGTTATACGCAACGATGATAATTACTATCTGTCTACCAAATGATTGAGTTCGTCGTTAGATTGATATAACATAATATTATAATAATTAAAAAATAAAAAAATTTAAGTATCCCCCGGCGTCATTAATCATCTTTTGAACACCATCTCATTAAGACTATTCATAAGAGCCCAAACACGACAGTCTTTTTGATGATATAGGATCAGCTCAAAGTTTGTATGTCATGGGAATGTCACCGAAGTGACAGTTCACCAAATTTCAATTCAATCGGATCTGTAAAAGTTAGTAAAATCATATTATCATGTAGAAAATGAGCTGATAGTCATCAAACGCCTAAACTGATCTTCATAAATTATAGCTAAGAACCATTGTAGTCACATCAGCTTTTAAACAAAAAAAAACGAATCAAAATCGGTCCATTCGTTTAGGCGCTACGATGCCACAGACGGACACACAGATACACAGACAGACACGTCAAACTTATAACAGCCCCCTTTTTACGTCGGGGGTTAAAAAACTATGACATTTTATGCCATAACTCCAATAAGACGACCGGAGGGTAGATAATGTGTATCTAACATTATAGTACTAATAACCGATTGAAGTAACGTAAGAGATTAAGAAATTTCCACACAGGAAAATATTTGCCGGGAACTTTGACCCAATTTTCTTTTACGTAAACACATAGTACACAACGATGCCGACATGTGTAAAATCTCCCATGAATGTACGGCGTAGAGTTACCGTAAATAGGTGAAAAATAATATTGTAAAATTAGGAAGCGGAAAAAACATGTTTCAGATTTCGTTGTTACCTTTCTAACGTTGTTTTACATATCCACAATTTGTGCCTAACGCCTATACCTCAAAATGTCAGCTTGCTTGCTTATGTTAGAAACTTTACAAATCAATATTCAGTTTAGTTGATCGTAGTGGAAAGCCTGATTTTTAGAATTGTAAAAGTTGTACGCATTACCTTTTTTTTTGAAAATTTTTTTAACATTGTAATTATAATTTTAATCGAGAAACGGATAGACACAGACTGACAGACATTGTTAGCTAACGTACATCCAGACATGACAAACAGACAGAGAGACACACATTATGTCATTATTAGTGAATATTATTTTTTGTGATAGACATAAGGGATTTTTGACGATTCGAATGAGCTTCTTGGGGGGTCTAATTGAATAAAGATTTTTTTACACACTTAACTCTTCAAGTTGTACACACGACAGCACATCAAGTGTAACTACGAAAGCCGCCTCTATTACGAACGGCGTAAGGGCGGTCTCAAGGTCAAACTGTTACACTTAATATGATGTCGACAGCACACACTCACTATCAAGTGACTTCTTCTTGTAATTGCAGGTGTCTATAGGCGGCGGTAACTGCTTAGCGCCAGGTGGGCTGTCAGCTTGTTTGTCATCTAGCTAGTTGTATATAAAAAAAATATGAACTCTATTGTAGTAATAAGTTGAAGTCTAAGATGTATACATTTTTTAAATGTAGTTAAAAACTTTTTTATTTCATCATATTCATAAGAAGTTTAGAACTCATAAAAAAATATTACAAAACAAATAGCATGTTTAAAATCAATAGTTTCACAGATACAGTGGTAGTTTTGATATGTTGCAGCGCATCCTCTAAAAACACTCCCTAGAAACTCTGCGGAACAGATAACATCACATGTTGCTAAAAAAACAAAAAAATAGAAGTTTATGGACATAATATTTGCAAAATTAAAAATAACTTTTTCTTTAATAACTTTGTAATTATGTATATTTTATACATAGTTGTCATGTAATTATGTATATTTTATACATAACTGTCACAATAATAACTATTATTGTATAGCATTGCTTGCATCAATTAAAATAGTTGTTTTAATTGATGCAAGCAATCGAATATCATTATAGTTTTTGACAAATTGTAGGAAAAAAACCTTTTTTATATTTTTTCTAAAATTTCAACATTATTCCATAACTTTTTAGTTTGAATTATTTTTGTAACGGAAACGTTTATTTTTGGAATTTGTGAAAAATAGCGCCATAATCAAACTTAGACAACTTCGCTTTTGTACAGTCATGTGCACTATGGGTATACTTTTGACAATCAGTGACAGCTGTCATCCCAATACTTTCTGTTGATTTTAAAGGGAAAAAGTAATCTAGATGACCACCGCTCAGTGGTTCCTCTTCATAAATAACTTCCATATCCATAAAATATGCAACAGAGATAAAGCGACATAACAAAGTCACATACTGCATTACGTATTTATCACTGGCATCAAAGATTTATGAACCAATGCATAAATACATAATTTTATTTAAAAGAACTGCATTTTTAAATAAATTGTCACCCCATTGGAAACATTCCATATCGTTTGAAGCGTCAAACACTGGGAGATAATATCCTTGCTTCAGCATCGCGACATCGAATGAAACGGAGTAAAATATTGTCTGGAAATATTGTGTAAGCTCTGCAAATCTATATAAGTTCACGTACATTCTTTTTCAGTTTAAAGCAGCTAGAATTGTGCTTCGTGTTTGAATCTGATGCTCTAAGTTTGTATTTGTCTCATAAGTGTAATGTCAGAGCTACTACAATTAGCTTTTTAAGTGTGGATGATGCTGTGAGTTGTAAGCAATTACCGTAATATTCTTTAAGCTAATAAAAAAATATCTAAACTAGAAAAAATTCACGTGCCGAGGTGGGGATCGAACCCGTGACCTTTCGAGGCGACAAATACTCGTTTCGGATGTTGAAATAGAACATTTCGACATTGTAGGGTGGACGTTAGCTCATAACGCAAATGCAGATAGACTAGAAGAATTTGACAGGGATATCCCAAGTCTTGAGTAGATTTTTAGAATTTGACCCAAAAAACCCATACCTAGTGCCCAGGAACTAGGTATGGGTTTTTACAATGCCAGCATTGAGCAGGCTTATTATGATGTAAATGGCACCACCCGGAGTTACCCCAAATTACCCCACTCTCCCTACACTATAGGTTTCATGCGTTGTTATCCAGGAGTCTTAACGGGTCAGTTTAGACGCTGGGCGAGCCCCACACATGCCAGCTACTTCTCCAGCGGTGGGTAGGTCCATCAATAGATTTCTCAGGGTGCGCAGCGCACTCACTTCAATCGGGTTGTAAACATGCTTGCAATCCTTGTTTCACAAACAAAAATCTTATTTTAAAACTTATTTTACTCTAGAAATATTTTTTCTTTAATTCAATGAACTATAGGTATATTATTATAACATAACGACGTCTATAGATACTATAAGCCAGGGGGGGCACTCTTAGAAGAATGCTATTGGCAAAGAAAGTAGCGCCATCTATGAAGCTTAGCGGTGACCTTTTTGAATTAAGTCTTCAAAGTTTCTCGTAAGATGTCGCTGCTGCCGCTACTAGGTTGAAAACAAACAATATTATTGAATCAAAAACAAAATAATAGCAATAAATTGATATTTCCTTTAGTAAAAGGTTGATAAGTATATTATTTTTATTTTATTTGTGACTTTTAGCAGCAAGGAATAATATTTTTACCCTTGGCAACCCTGGTAGTAACCGTATTATCTGCGTGAGTGAATGACTCACGTAATGGCTGCCGAAACTTGCACTTGCGCTTACGTTGTTTTTAGTTAGGTATCTAATTACGTGTGTGTTCTAGTGGTTTTGATATATTTCTGTACTAACAAACGTTGAGTTGAGAGTACTTCTCCGTCCAGATTTCCATATCACTACATCGAAGCCATTATTTTCTGCGAAAGTTGTGTCAAGTCAACCGACTCTATAAACTTGAAGACTTGGTGTATTTACTTGCTTAGGAGACGTTATGTTGCGATAAAGACGCTTTGTGTATTTTGGACTCTGAATGTGTTGTGGACTGTGGATTACATAATTGCTACAATGCCTTTCTTTTGTATTTTTGGATGTAAAAATCCAGAGCAGTGATAGATTATTAAAACGGAAAATTGTATACGTTGGAGACGATAAAATGAAAATTGCGGCCCAAAAATATTGTTTGCAATATAAAAATTATAAAAATAAGTCACGGATTATGTGCTGTTTTATTTATTTATTTTGAAATAAATATAATTCATTAATTTAATGAAGCGTATTTTCCAGATCGAGTTATTTTATTTCATTGAGATAATGTTTGTTTTAATGTTGAAAAGCTATCCTTACATTAAAGTAAAGTCTCGATGAAATAAAATAGCTCACATCTGGGAAATACGCGCCATTTAGATTTCAAATCTTTAGATACAAACCTACCTTTAGCTACGTATATATAGTAGTAGTTCCCGCACTATTTTCCAGAGGCGCTGATGGCGTTTTAAATTTATGTTACAAAAAATTGCCGTGAGTGGGCGCTCTTTTCCCCTATACTTACATTACTCTTTGCTTTAAGCAAAAAGCTGTTTACGAGGCGTATAGATTATTAAGAAAAAAAAGTTCGGTAAGCAGAACCTTAAAATCAACGACGTATACTCAGCCTGTCAAATGCTCAAATATTGCCTGAAGTTTTTTAGATACCTACATAATATTTTCAGCCCTCTTGGAATTGAAAATCTTCGCTGTATTATTTTATTCGATTTAACATGGCAGGGGAGCGAGAAAATTTAATGTATTTTAAAAATTTGCGCAACTAATAGCCAAGACGACATCTGTGGCCAATTTGACGATATTCAAATTGGCTGAATTTATGAGGGGAGCCAATAGAATATTTGAATCCAAATAACTGGCTGCCGAGGCAAACAACCTTTGGATGGCAAAGGATTATTAAATAAAATCTGGAGATACTTAAAATAAAAAGATTGAATAAACTATTGTATCATGATTACGAACTACAACAAGTACTTTATTTCACGTTTCCGGTTGTTCCGGTGGACCTCTTACAAGAAGCTGTTTGTATGCGTAGAGTATTAACATGTCGTAACATAACACTGCTGAAGAAAAAATCAATTCAGAATGAGTTTAATTGATAAACTACAATATAACATTTATGACGTGGGTACTAAACTAAAAAGTACGTACAGCGACCACAGAAGTAGGTGAACACTTTAGTACCATGTCACACCGATCTTATTGCACGTACTTTATAGTTGCTACCGTACTATATTGACACTAGAGTCGTTGTGACATAGTACTAAAGTGTTCAGCTACTTCTTGGTCGACCGTACCTTTCTTCCTTCCATACTCGTACTTCTTTCTTTCTTTCTATACCTGGCTTTCACTTATGTGACGATTGCAGCTAAATTTCATTTGTTTAGTGTTATGTAGTACTCTAAGTACATTACAACATTAATTTTATTGTATTTTATCTTGGCATCTTTTACTTTACAATATTTTTCTTTGCTAATTATGTACTTACTACTTATTTTAGATATTCTTTGCAGAAATAAACCTTAACGAGATCTTGTAACATAAACTCTGATCGTAATAAAGATTTGTTTACGTTGCGCTCCATTTTGTATATTTTTTTTCAAGCTAGTATCATAAGATAGACAAGGAGCCTCTCATAAAACAATTACTCAGCGCTACTCGGAACTCTGGCCATATTGACCTAAAACTTTTTAATTGCGAAAGATCTTGTATCTTTGCCAATTCAAAAGTTCTCTCCCGCCCAATTGCTTCTACGCAATACGCTCACTACTATGATCATTCTTTTGTAACACTAGTCTACTATTACGGCTTTCTTCAGTTGTGGATACATTTTTCATTTTTTCATGGTCTTCGGCATCTAATAATAATCTTTACGATTACTGAATATATCCATCATAATAGGTATATGGTGAGTCGAGGTTTAAAATGATATATTACCAACATACCGAATTTAATTTAAAAAAATATACAGAGCGTAATTAGCCGTCGTTTCACTTCAATTTCACAATCCGATATTTCATCGTTTTTCTCGCACATCGTTCTATCTCGCTCACTCCTCATTCAGAAGCTGGTTCTACATTTCCCACTCGCTTACTAACTTTGTTCAGAAATCTATCCCACATAGCAAAATGGCTTACCTACTACTAATGTAATTCTTAGAAATTCTTGAATAAAGCTAACATTAATAAAACTTCAGATTTAATAGTGAGAAACTTACTGAACAAAGATAAGCCAAGCACGGTAAAAATGGCCGCCAGGAAGAAGTGCATAGTATAATATCCTGTGCGTATGAAGTATACAGCCCCTATAACTCCGAGCACGGTGTTATACGAGGCCAATATGAGACAAAGCCAAATTGCCACTTCCAATAACAATGGTTTCTCCTGAAACAAGAAATATTTTAGGCTTTTAAAGAACCAGATGGAATTTAGCTGGTTGTCGGGATCCCTTATTTCGCCACTCATTTACACAATGTTCCGTTCAAGTGTGGCTATAGCGCTACACTTCACTCAGTCGCTTGCTAGCGTTGCTAGAACGAAACGCGTAAGTGCCATAAAAATCAACGGCGCTTACAACCTTTTGGTCGCGAATAAACTACATCCTATCGTTTCAAAATGGAACATGAATTTTTTTGACGGACTATTGCTGTTGACCGCAGATGGCCTTTACAGCGTAACTGGGGTTTTAAGGAGGCAATAACTTGCTGAATCATCAATCCTTGAGGGCGAATTCGCTTCTGGAGGGTTTCTAATCAACAGGCATCGCCTCCCGGGAGGTGTCCCACTGACGCTTAGTCTTCAGGGCACTCAAACCAAGAGGGAGCGACTAACTTAAGGGTGCCTCTAAAAGCTCAGACCTCGGTTCAGGTGAGTTGTGTCGTGGAGGGATGGGAGAGAAGCGCCCAGGCACATGTCTGTAAGTGGTAACGCGCGGCGAGTGTAGACCGAGTCTTCGCACCCTTGTTCGAAGAGTGTGGTGTATATCAAGAGTGTGGCTAGTGCGTGATGTGCTTGTGTGTGCGAGGGCATTTGCGCTCGGATTTAGGATCGTCAGGGTCGTGGAGGACATTCCTTGGTCTAAGTAAACGGGTCGGGGCGTTCACATCAGGAGAGTAATCGGAGGCTCTTACAATGAGTGGGTTAGAGTGGTGGGACGCTTTGTGGGGCGTATTTCATGACCTGGGTACGGTTGGGAGGTCGAAGTTCTTATGGAGATCGAAATTGCGGTGCCATGTAAGTATAAACTGTTTTGTATAACCTATACTTTCTGTAGGGGTTGGACTGGGGCATGGGCGAACATAAGTTTTGTATGCGATGTCTTGTCTATATATGTATTATTCACGTCCACAAGGTACAATGTCTTCTTTATACTCGTATGCTATAGACACGAATAAGGACAGACAGAGGGACCGACAAAATAAAGAGAAGAGTTCTCTTAAGTCAATATTGCCCCCCCCCCCCCCCCCCCCCCAATGTCTTACACATTACATTTCCGCAACGAAGCGACCAACCCCGACTACAACTGCGTATTAGTGCGTAGGTTTCGTTATTAAAGTGAAACGGAAAAAAGCTTTTTAATTTCATTTTAGAACCTCCTTAGTTTTATATGCAATGAATAGTGCTAAAGGAAATTTATTTTATCAATATCTTTGTATAGTAATTGCAATGTCGTTTTAGCCTTACCTTTACCCAGAAGTTTATTTAATTTTTAACCGACTTCAAAAACGAGGAGGTTCTCAATTCGGTCGGTACGTTTTTTTTTTTTTTTTTTCTATGTATGTACACCGATTACGCCGAGATTACTGATCCGATTTACGTGATTCTTTTTTTGTTCGATGCGGAATAGCTGCCATTTGGTCCCATAGTTATAGTTTTAAACAAATTAAAACCGACTTCAAAAAACTGAAAAGGATAAAATAATTAAATTTAAGTAGGTATTCATCCCCTAGAAACATATTTTGGAGTTGGTGCTAAGTGCTTCACTTTCTATTGTTTTTGGAAACCACTTAGCACCAACTCCAAAATATGTTTCTAGGGGATGAATACCTACTTAAATTTAATTATTTTATCCTTTTCAGTTTTTTGAAGTCGGTTTTAATAGAATTGATTTAACCGAGGTCTTACAATACTAATGGACGCTCATGTCGTCGCCATCTTGGCCGCCTTTCGCCGCTTGATCATATGCCTAGCCCGTTGATCAAATGCCGGAATCTAATTAAATGCCTAGCCCGTTATTAAATTGAACTAGACTCGCACAACGTTTAACAACATGGTGCATCGAAAGTCCGCTCAATTAGATGCCTTGGAGGATCGTCTTGTACTGAAGAGTTTTGGTGTGATGGGTAGGCTCAATATTATTTCTTTTATGATTACTTATAACCAAAACGATTTCGGTTAGGTATAAATGGCCATAAAAAATAACATTGAAGGTACCCATCACTCAAACAGTTACACAAAAGCTCTTCGATTTAAACTACCTGCCTAAGCGTTCTATTGAATGTCTGATCAAACCAGACGGCTGACATGACATTCAGCCATCTGGTCAAACGTTGCGTTCAATGACCTGGCTAGTTGTCCTTCAGTCATTTTATTGGATGCCGACGATTAATCAACGGCCTAGGCGTCCAGTTAAGAGGATAATTTAATGAAACGGCTGCAACATGTACACCGGGGTGAATTATTATTTCAGAAGCTCTTCCTCCAGTATCTTTACAAAGTACTTTGAAGTTACATTTTACAAACTTAGTTCTACTTCAAGCCGCAACTTTATATTGAAATTTATATGCCTCTTGATTGTTTCGTTCAAATAATTCAATGTTAGAAGATACTTTTTAATGCCAAAATAACATAATAATAGAATTGGATATCTGAAACTTTATCAATTTCTTAAAATCTATTCCTACAGTATTATAAATATATTATAAGAGATTCGACTGCGAAAAAATATTGCTTAGGCTTTCGCTATCTTTTAATAGTTATTGGTTTAACAAGTGAGAAAAGTTATTTTTTTCTGTGTGTGTGTGATTCTTAAATAGACTACTGAGCACTGTGCGTGATTCAAATATATACAAGCAATTAAAAAATAGCTCACGTGTGCTACATACAACTTTTTACCTTTGTTAGCGAGAAAAATATTAGGTTACCTACAAAAAGTAAAATCGATCAACGCAATGCTTAATTTAAGTAA
The DNA here is from genome assembly GCA_947347705.1 of Nymphula nitidulata. Taxonomy (NCBI): domain Eukaryota; kingdom Metazoa; phylum Arthropoda; class Insecta; order Lepidoptera; family Crambidae; genus Nymphula; species Nymphula nitidulata. Next base: position 17,211,551 of record OX374631.1, read on the forward strand.
GAAATAGGGCATTAACAAATTAAGTATACCAAAAAACTATTTAAAAGTCAAAAGTGAAGTAACTGCAATTAAAAAAAATAATAATAAAAAACCGACTTCAAAAAACTGAAAAGGATGAAATAATTAAATTTAAGTAGGTATTCATCCCCTAGAAACATATTTTTGGAGTCGGTGCTTTACTTTCTATTGTTTTTGGAAACCACTTAACACCAACTCCAAAAATATGTTTCTAGGGGATGAATACCTACTTAAATTTAATTATTTCATCCTTTTCAGTTTTTTGAAGTCGGTTTTAATTTTTGTTTAAAATTTTTTTTCCACAATTTTTAGTGATAACTTTCTACGGTCGAAGCTAGATGGGTGACCGTCAACTTATATTGTTTCCTACTATCGTATCGTTTCACTAAAAAGTCATTGGAAAAGCAAAAATTCGCAATTTCGCTTATGTAGACGATATCATAATTTCAGTTTTTTTTTATTTAAAACCAAAGTACCCAACTGTTTTTGAAAAAATTTTTATGGGACCAAATGGCAGCTATTCCGCATCGAACAAAAAAAGAATCACGTAAATCGGATCAGTAATCTCGGCGTAATCGGTGTACATACATAGAATAAAAAAATAAAAAAACATACCGGCCGAATTGAGAACCTCCTCGTTTTTGAAGTCGGTTAAAAAAAGTCGCACAATTGCATTGGTACTTAAGGCTTTTTATTTATCTAGGTTGAATAGATGATTGAATTTTTTCAACTATAAATTAATACCAGGCAGATATATTATTATGAATTTTTGAACACAGTTAATTTTATTTTTTGCTGCGCTGGCCTAAAGGACATCCATCCCAGCCTATGCGATTTGGCGTTAGTTTGACAGCCGTCGGTGACACTAGCGTTCGACGACGAGCACGGCGTGGACCGGAATTAAAAAGTTGTTTATTTTTATTTCTTATGTAAAAGTTAATTAAATATTGAATGAAGTCATTGCGATACATTTTAAACACAAGACAAATGAAATCGTAAAATATCGATTTTAATTCATGTCGTTTATCTAAAAACAGCGACAAACATACACAGCCAAGAGATCGTCGTAAAGATTAGTGAATACGCTTACGCGCAGCGCTGTACTCTAACGTCAAAATCAATGGCGGGTCGTCGTCTTGTCAGTCGTCAACCTCGATACCGGGTATTTCTGCTAATGAACCACACTGCAAGCCAGTAACACACAAAAAACGATTAAATTTTATGCCGCGTAATATGAAAATGCCCTGTTCAAACTTTACTTAAATTTTGCTCAAATGTAAGCAAAATGCGACTTTTCATGTTGGAGAAATGAAACGATATTTTTTTTTCATTCCTTGAAAAGTTTATTGAGTTATTGGACTTCAGTTCCAATAAATTGGAATATTAATGTAGACAGAAACAAAGTTATGGTCGTACTTCATAAGTTATTGTTCATACATAAATGAATATAACAACAAAAATTAATTTTCCCAATGACATTGTTCATTACGTAACCACGTACCTACGTGTCATTGTTCGTTCCAAAATACGTTTTTGGTCAAGTATTCGAACCGGAAATTGTAGACTGAGTCACTGAACACTCTGCAAGCTTGTATTCGCTCATTAGGTTTTGTAAAGATTTATTTTTCTTTATTTTTATATAATTTAAATAGTCCGACTAAAAAGTACTTCTCTAATATCATTTATTTCTCCTATCCGGATTCTTTATAAAGGAATATTTAAAATTAATATATTGAAAATGTTTAGTTAGAAATGTCTTTGAAGAAATTTCCTTTGTAACGTCTATACAACATAAAGTCTTATTATTCAAAATGACGTGAATAATTTCAGGATTTCGACCTATGTGGACGAAAATATTGTCTTTAATCGAAACTTGGGGAGTAGTTAGGAGTGTGAGCTATAATAAATAAACTGCAAATAAAGACACATTTAAAAAAAATCTTATTATGATCACGATAATTAGGAACATGAGGTGGCTTGTGAATGATAATTACATGTCAATATGACTAGGTATCTATTATATGCAATTGTTATTCGAATACTGTTTTTTTCCATGAATAGATAAATAAATAATTAATGCCTCACAATAAGATTATCTCCAAAAATCGGTTTGACGTAAACCACGAGGCCTCACCACCATTACCAAGTCAAACAGTTTTTTTTGGATTTGAAGCTGTGCATGCTACAAAGATTAATTTGTTTTTATAAATACTTAGACTACAAATCATTGAAATTCTAGACCTTCCAACCTTTTTAAAATCTCACAATGTCTTACAAAAGTAAACCGTACATTGTATTCACAATAGCTGTTAACGCAGACATTTCTCTACAACAGAATATTTTCTCTGAATAAAAGATACAGATTTAAATTTGCAATTTTTACCGACGTACCCTTTTATAGTAGCGATTGCCAACGGATTGTCCTAACAAGATCCAACCTGGGGGCAGATGAAGCTCAAAGGAAAACATGTGCATGTTTTACTTTGAAAAGTCCTTGCCTGCCCTCGAGCTTACGAAGATTTTGAGACATGTTTCCCAGGTACCACTCAATATATTATTACCCTTATGTGGTTGAGATAAGAGTTCCTAATCAAATAAGAAGTTTCACGTTTCAATACGATCCTCACAAATTCAAGACCGACGTTTAAATTTCAATAGGGCGTAATTTGGCACTCAAGTCTTCTTTACACTCGATTTTACACGAAAGTTTTGTTAAGGCAACACGTATACTTTATTTATTTATTCTTTATTTAAAACTTTATTATACATACATCAACCATATGGACAAAATATAATGCTTTGTACGTGTTTATCAGCTATGATTTTTTTTATACAACTGAATGACAAACAGGCTCACGGCCCACCTGATGGTAAGCGGTTACCGCCGCCTATAGACACCTGCCAAAAATCACTTGATATTGCAGGTGCGTTGTCATCCTGAGGCCTAAGATGAAATGCCTTCAATGCCCAGTAATTACACTGTCAATATTTTTGAAAACATGAAATTCATAAATGTAATGCTCGACTGTATTTTTTCCCCATTTTTTTAAAGACAATATTTGTATAGACATTTTTTTTTTAAAATAAGCAAACTATGAATGCCATATCCAAATATATTATTATTATGCCTGGTTCAAATAATTATTAATAATCTACTCATAAAAACATTTAGTTACCATATGTCTTTATTAATATGATTTTAGAACAACTTAAAATTATATAACATTGTTTTCGAAATTGTCTTCATCTATATACGTGTGAAAGCTATATTGCTTTTCGTGTGTTACATAATTCCGAAATCTTATTTGGAATTCTAGGGTTGCGGGGGTCGATATGGTAGATTGTGCGGGGGCTGTGGGTGTGTGTAGTATGACTGTAGTGTATCGTACGATCGTACACATTGCTTAGGGTTGTCACGAGCAGGACCATTTTTGTTATTTTTCAGTAACCACCGGCCTCATTAATCATCTATCAAACACCATCACATTATGACTATTCTTATGAGCCCAAACACGCTATATCCGCTGTAAGTTTCTGAAGAATTAGCATCCCGTAGACTTTTTGATGGTATAGGATCAACTCAAGGTTAGTATGTCATGGGAATGTCACCGATGTGACAGTACACCAAATTTTAAATTAATCGGATCTGTGAAAGTTACTATAACCCATTCATCATGTAGACCATGAGCTAGTAATCATCAAACGCCTAAACTGATCTTCATAAATCATAGCTAAGAACCATCGTAGTCACGTCAGCTTTCAAATAAATAAAAAAAACAAATCAAAATCGGTCCATTCGTTTAGGAGCTACGATGCCACAGACAGACACGTCAAACTTAAAACACCCCTCTTTTTTCGTCGGGGGGTTAAAAAGTGGTCAGAAAGGTGTCAAACTTGCAAAGGTATCTCCTGACAAGGAATATACAACCAAGGAATGCAAACCAACCCCTTAAATTTTATTTCGGACTTTACACATTGTATATTTTTAAGATAGTCATAAATTACTTACTTTAAGTGCACCAAAGAAGATCAGTGCAGCATGTAGTGTTTGAGCAGGGATTACTGACAGGACCATAATCTGAATAATCGATGACACAATATCTTCTTCGCTGTTTGCGTGAACAAGAAAGTAGAGAACTAGGAAGCATGTTATTGAAGCCTGAAAAGGAAACCAAAGTAATCATTTTAAGGAAATTAAACCCTAACAATGTACAGACGACGGCACATCAAGCGTAACAGTTGCACTACGAAAGCCACCTCTATTACTAATGGTGTAAGGCTGATCTCAAGGTCAAACTGTTAAACTTGATGTGTTGTCGACTGTACAGACGGATGTACAAACAGCAACAATCTTGACTGCTCGCACGAGACGCAACAGACAGAGAGGTAGAAAGTAATTTGTACAAATAATTTCATCTCATACTACCTTATTGTCTGTTGCGTCGCGAACGGGCAGTTAAGATTGTTGCTGTTTGTACATGAACTCCATTGTAAAATGGTTCCTATCATAGCGGTTTCAGTAACCTACAAGAAAATGTCAAAGTGCTCCGTTAAGTAAATGAACTTCAAAGCCTCCTCCTAAGATTATGATTGTGTATGTTCATCATATCAGCCTGTGATGGCCACTGCTGAACAAAGGTCTCCCCTATCGATTTGCAAATGGAACGGATCTGATCTGCCTGCATCCAACGGCTCCCCGCGACCGCGATAAAATGTACTGTGTAATATTATAACACTCTAAGCCGTTGGTTTATTGTTGAATAATAAAATAAAAATAAAATATGCTAAAATATTAATTACAATCCTGACATTATGATATCAGGGTGCTATTATAGTTATAAGCAGTTTCACATAATGGGTACAGACAGAGCTATACAGTGTCCCATGCGCACTTTTTTATTGTTTCATTTTAGGTTTAACATTTGTATCGCTTGTCCATTATCAAATCAATATCTAAATCAATAATTTTCTTTACTTTTAGCAAGCGTCAGCGAAACAAAATAGAAAAATCAGAAACAAGAGACATAGATAACACAAACAACGTGACCTAAAAACTGTTTCTGCACTACAATAAACAAGCAGGAAAGTACATTTGTTATTGAATAATAGAACTACGAAGATAAACATACACCAACCTAAACATTCGATTCCTTCAATTTATGAAAATCTGATCAGGTTTATCTATCGGAATAAGGTGCTGTCGGCCGCACCACACTAGTTTGACACGTCACTTCAAAACTGAGTCGTATTACAATGGTTGATAGTGTCAAAAGAGATGTCTCATATCCGGCCAAGTGTACATATGTACCTACACTATCTCAAAAAATCAGGAGAAATCTCTTGAATCCGGGAAAAATACTATATAATCATTCGTTACCATGTATAGTTTTTTGGTATATAAGTTGAAATTTTCGTCGATTTCACAGTTATTTAGTATGGCAATATGGCTATGCTTTGGTCATTTGGTGACGTTTAGTGGACTTCTATGTGGGGGCATAGAAGTCAACTAAACCAAAGTGACATAGCCGCCATGATGAATATTTGACTGTGTTGCAGTCTTGTTTAGTACCACGCAACAAAGCAAATAAAAAGAAAATGGACAATTTAACACTGTTCTCCATATTTTTACCTATTTTTCAGTATACTGCACATAGACCTGTCCAGGTCTCCATACATTTTGGAACTACTATTTTGTCAAAGTGATTTATTTAATCTGCTGGTGTATTAGAACTGTCTCCCGGATTGTGAAAGGAAAGGAAGTAGTACAGTTAGCAACGAAATAATAAAAAACGATGTTGATCCCTTTTGCATTAACATTATGAAACAGAATGTAAGCATTATTTAGTTGCCGACTGTAGGTACGGACTGTTCGATGTGTCTTATGTCTAGAACCATATTATTATCAGAAATAAAATGTCTAAAACATATATTCTGTTCTTCGGTATTTTTATTTTAGCCCCCGACGAAGGGGTAGCTTAAGTTTCACGTGTCTGTCTGTATATCTGTCTGAGACATCGTAGCTTCTAAGCGAATGGACTGGTTTTGATTTGGATTTTCTGTTTAAAAGCTGACGTGATTATGATGGTTCTAAGCTATAATTTATGAAGATCATTTCAGGCGTTTGATGACTATCAGATCATTTTCTACATGATAAAAGGGTTTTACTTACTTTCACAGATACAATTGATTTGAAATTTGGTGTACTGTCAATTCGGTGACATCATCGAATGCCATGGGAATGTTCCCATGACATAGGTACTAACCTTGAGCTGATCATATAGCATCAAAAAGTCTACAGGATGCTTAATTCTCCAGAAACTTACAGCAGATGTTTGGGTTCTTATGAGAATAGTCTCATTGAGATGGTGTTAGATAGATGATTAATGAGGCTGGAGCTACTTTTTTTTAAGTTGTATTGCGCAGCCCTAATCAATCAATCACATCAATCAATCACAAAAGAGTTAAATGAAACTGTTCATACTGATGATCCGCCTAGGCGTCCAATATACTGGCTAATTTTACCAGATGGCTGCGTTCAGCCATCTACGCTAAGAACCACCCTAGTTACGTCAGCTTTTAACAAAAAAAAAACATATCAAAATGGGTCTATTCGTTTAGGAGCTACGATGTCACAGACAGACACACAGATACGCAGACAGCCACGTGAAACTTATAACACCCCTATTTTTACGTCGGGGGTTAAAAAGAAGTATTTGTATAATAGAAGTAGGGATTTCATGTTAATGGGGCGGGGTATGTTGTCGGTGAGGAGCTCGGTGGCGTATTGGCTTGAGCATTGTGGTTTCAATACGAAAAACGAAGCAACTTACGCCATGCTCGATCATGGGATGGGTCAATCAAAGTTTGTTATCTCGAGCTCCTCCGTGCTTCGGAAGGCACTTTAAGGCGTTGGTCTTGGTTGTTGCTGCAACCGCTTTACCCACCAACCCACATTGGGCCAGCGTGGTGGTGTTATGGCCCAAAATCGTCATGTGTTTCGCCCATGTAGGAAGGTCTGTGCCCAGCAGTGGGATGTATGTTGTCGGGTAGTAAATCATATAAGGAAACACGGTACAAGAGCAGAAAAAGAGATGTGGTCAGTGGATCCTTCCTCATTACCACAGTCGCAAAGAGGAGAGTTTAGGACTTGGATTTTGAACACTTGTGCACCCCGCACAAGTGTCCTAGGCGTAAACGACAGATGACTGAAGTTGTTTGTTTGTCAATCGATCGGGAGAGGAAGAACCAAGATTTAAGTGGGATATCTGGTTGGATGTCTCTATAATATTTACCCTTTATTTTCTAGGTGGTCCTTTAGGCATTTAATTCGACGTTTTTTATGAACGTCCTCAGCATCCAATTAGATGCCTTAATTTATCAGATGGCTGCGTCAGATACATCACGACTTGAATTGAGCCGACACATGCATGAATGATTTAGTCTTCTAGTGTGTAGCAAGTTACAGAAAATGCGTTAAAATATAATATTTTTTAAAAAACTAGATGAAACACATGAAAAGACACTTGCAATAACATGGAAAAAGTTACTTGGTAGGTAGGTATTGCAGGTGCGTTGTTTTCCTGAGGCCTAAGATGAAATGCCTTCCATGCCCAGTAATATCAAGTGATGTAGGTAATTAAATTATTTAGTGAATGATGCAACAAAACTTTCTTCAGCTTGCTTCTACCTGCAGATAAAGTAATGTACGACCGTTCTTTAGTAAAGGCGTGAATTTTTAGTTTTGATAAATCTTCATGAGACACGTGACCGTGATTGATAAATCAGATAAGACCAGAACCAATAGATAGTACTTGCCATTTTCAGCCATCCCATACATATTATTGCTCGTCTCTTAAATAGTATTTCATCTTGATCTAACGCTCTTATTTCGCTACGCGCAGACATATTAAATTTTTTATGCCCTGCGATTTAAAAGAGATACATAAGTATATCATTAATCTATGAGATACATTGGCCACTGGAAAATAGTTGCATTACTAACTATTTTTGGGGAATATCTATTGAAAAATTTCTGTTATTTATTTAATGTTCTTGTGACGGTTGTGACCTCTTTGCTAGTGACTTGCTTGTGACAAGTTGGTGACAAGAACAGCGTCATCATTGTTGTTGTATTCATTTGTCTATTAGGACAGGCAAAGGCACAAACATACAACTGTATGTTGATAAGAAATAACTATTTCTTTTTTTTAAATTCTCCCTATAAAGGCAAGGCAAAGGGAACTAATGTCCATACATGCATGTCTTAAGTATTTCTTTATTTTGTCTTTTATTGCATTAAAATGCTGCCGTAACACATTTCAATGCTTCTTGGGAGTATTTGACACGAAATATATGATGACAGTCACTTTATGTGCTACTTGATGAGGTGGATAACCACAAAAAAGTTTTCATCGTATTTCACACCAAAATCACTTTTGTTTTAATAATAGTTGCATGTCAACATAAACACTTGAATAATAAAACTACGCCACTTTTATAACTCAATATTCGCTCCGACACAATTTTTAATTATTGCAATAAAAATCTTGACTGACGCCACAAAAACTCACCAAACACCCCAACTATTTCTTTTAGTTTTTCTGCAGAGATTGCATTGAAATCCCGGTGTAATATATTTCAACGCATCTTCGGAGAGTTTGGCACCAAATATATGATGCAAGTCTTCAGAATGCTACTTTGTTTATTTGACTTTAACCGTGGTATAAAATAAATCAGGCAAAAAATTACGTTCAAAAAGTTTGTGCTCGAAATAGCTGTAGACTTCTTACTACAATTGGATACAATACATTAAACAATAAAGTTTCATAGATTAGTAATAGGTATTCGTATCTACGATATTATTACTGGTAAATTACTTTGTTGTTACTTGCCACAATAAAAGTAAAGCTTACTTTCTGCGTAGCCGCTACATATCCCTGTTTTTAACAATATCCAGAAGTTGCGGGTCGCACCTTGCTAGCAGACTATTAAAATGACATTTTTATTTATTTATTTATTTTTATTTATTTATTTATTCTCAAAAACTGCTTATTCTAACAACTACAATATTTTACAGATACTATTACACTTTGTTTTATGTATATTATTACTATTTAGTCTAGAGTAGATGACAATCCTTAAGTCCGATATTAACAAATTTTGAAGAAATAAGATATTATTAACAAATAAACGGGTTAAGAGATACATTTTGCCTATGTATTTAGTCTAAAATAGCTTATCTTAGTGTGCTCAATCAGTATGTAGTTGTTAACATTAAGTTTGGTTCATGGACCCCCGTATTAGTATTATTTTTACTGTGCTACGGTGGGATACCATTTCCCTTCCCCTTTAACAACATCGTACAATGTGGTGTGAAAAGAAAAACAAACCGCTAATGACTTGGCATGACAAATCCTATATACTAGTAATTAATGTATTAGAAATAGGTATAATTTAGGTAGTGTGTAGGTACTATTATGTTATTATACTATCCTATATTACATAATACATTTCATATCTTAATGAATTATATTTTTATACAACTAGATGACAAACATGCTTCCCCAATAACACAGCAAACTTTAACAGTCTATTATTTTCTCTCCTTCAGTAAATCTTCAGTACTATTATAGTTTAGCTCCAACAAGTAATTATTTACGACCTTCTTACAAGAATACATCGTGAGGTTACTTATGTTAATATGCTGAGAGATTCTGTTATATAATAACGGCCCAAAGTAAGTATAATGGTGTCGTGCAAATTTTGTTCTTATTTTCGGTAATTTAAAAATTATGTCTTTTCTTCTTTTATCTTTTAAAGTTAAGGGCTTTGAGCAATTATGTTGATTAATTATAAGGGTTTTTATGTAAAGCTGCCTAACTAATTACTAACATGTAGGTTGCTGTGAATTACTACTAACACATTCTGTTTACGGTATTTGCAAAAACTGATATTTAATTTCAATTAGGTCCTTGAAATTTATGTATATTTATGCTGTGATTTGTATTCTATTGCTGTACCTTAAATAACTAAATGAATTGCTGCATTATGGCTCAGACTAATGATAAATCAATTATAAAGAACATAATAGGAGCTTGTAAAATACAAGCTTTTCTCCATACATCGTGCGCATGGTTTTTATGACTGCTTTTATAGATCCTGTGGGAATCTTGTTTCGGATACACATGAGTTATTTAACATAAGGGGTCATAACTCATAACGAAGGACAATGTAAATTTTTCATCTAAACATACCCAGCTTTTGCCTGATGAGTGAACAGGGAAATATCAGAGAGACCAAAACATACTTCTGTTTATTATTAGGTACTCATAAATTTGAGTCAAATATTAGTTTTGATTGTTTTCATCGCTTTGAATGGAATTTCACCACAGATGACTTTTGTATTGCGATGATGATAATATCCACTTCTGAATAGAGGCCCCAAGTTTGCTTTGTCCATCACATTCTCTTTTTATTAAACTATTATCATCACTGAGGAACTCGATGGTGTATTGGTTTGACGGTTCTATAAACAAAGCAACTTACGCCATAGTCGACCCCGGGATGGGGTTTTTTATACAACTAGATGATAAATAAGCTGACGGCCCACCTGATGGTAAGCGGTTACCGCCGCCTATAGACACCTGCAATCCTGAGGCCTGAGATGAAATGCCGTCCATGCCCAGTTACTTACACTGGCTACCTTTCCCTTCAATCCGAAACACAGCGAACTGTTTCACGGCTGAAATAAGAAAGGCGGGTCAACCAAAATTTATAATCTCGAGCTCCTCTGTGCTTCGGAAGGCACTTTAAGCCGTTGCTCTCGGTTGTTACTGCAACTGCTTAAGGCCACCAACAAGCATTGGGCCCGCGTCAAACTTTAAGCCTACGTTCCTGTTCAGGCAACCCTTAGTGGTCTTTTATGATATTAAAACAGTTGCCAAATATAGATTTCAACGAACAAAGGGTAACACCGAACGAGGCTTAGTAGTTATATCATGATAGAAAAAGAAAACGATCGCCGCTGTGGTGTAGTGGTTGACACCACCTACTTCAAATTTAAAGGTCCGCGGTTTGACTCCCGTGGGTGCAGAAATTTTCAGCTCAGTTTGGTTGGTGGTAGGACTTTTCTAAGTCCACCTGGCTAGCTACCACCATCTTACCTAAGTCTATCGCCATAACAATAAGGTTACCAGCATTGTTGTGTTCCGGCAGTTGGAGGTAAGATAGCCAGTTCCTCTGTTCCTCTGTGGTTGAGGAACCCAGTGGTAGCTCGCTTCCACCTTCGGCCTCAGCATCACCTACCATCAGGTAAGTTGAAGGTCAAGACTACCCCGTTATGAATTTTTAAAAAAAAGGATTAAGAGTCCATGCTCACTGCTTGGCATTGACAATGAATCTTCTTCTAACCAAGCAGAATAGAGGATAAACCTATCCTCTTCTATCATGATGTACTCACCTTCGTTCAAAATTAGCTTTCGTAGTGCATCTGTGATACTTAATGTGATGTCGTCTGTAAAATGAATAGGGTTTTAAATTAACCATAATCATCACCAGCCTACATACGTCCCACTGCTGGGCACAGGCCTTCCTACATGGGAGAAACATACGAGGAGTTTCGGCCATAACACCACCACGCTGGCCCAATGCAGTTGGTGGATTGAAGCAGTTGTAGTAACAAACGGGACGTGAGACTTAACGTACCTTTCAAAGAATAGAGGAGCTCGGGATCACAAATTTTAATTGATCCATAGACATCTGAAAGCTGAAACCACTAGCTCATCAATAAACTCATTAATTTAGAATCTTCTCTATAATTTTATTCATAACATGTTACAAATTAAAAGGAATCCTTAATTGCAGGTAGTACTACCTTCATTTATTTAACGAAAGACCTAGAACATTTGCTAGTGAAATTGCTGAGTGGCTGTAGACCGAATTTTTCTGTAAAATTCAAAATGGTAGTCAAGCCCTCTTGGCGGAGTGAAACTTTTAATTATTATTGTTGTTTTAACTACTTTCAAACCATTAAGGGGGGTTCACGATGTTTTCAGAAGTACGAAATATGACAAAAGGCTTTGCCCAACATAACATAAATTACTTGTATAAACTGATTAACTTAATAAGATAGCTAAGCAACAAAGGTGAAATAAAATGAAACATATATGTCACAGTATACATTAAGCAATGTTGTAGCGGCTTGTTTTGGATGATGTTTTTTTCTGCAAGCTGTTTCAATATTCATTCTTATAGGCCAACGATTCAAGGTTCAATTTGCTTCACATTTTCTGTAACGAAGTGCCCTTGGTATTAATATCCGGCCTTCCTGGTGTGAGGACATTGAGCGGAATGACAATAAATAAGAAATATCTACTAAAATCAAAATGCGAAAAAAATCTGTCTGTCCTTCGGTTGCGTTTTCAAGCCTAAGCCGCTGAATCAATTCAGATGGAATTTTGAACGGAGGTGTATGTATAGAAGTGAACTAAACGTCACCAAAGTGACATATGCGGCATGGTGAATATTTGCAGTTTTTTCTATGAAAATTCTTGTTTTGTACCACGAAATAAAGCATGTAAAAAGAAAATGCACAATTCAACACTGTTCGGCATTTTATTACCTATTTTTCCGTATAGTGTACATAGACCTGGCCGGGTCTCCATACATTTTTGTAACATATCTTTTATGTTCTTTACGAGCTCCTGTTAAAGACACTATATAACAAAAAAAAAACTTAAGTAGGTACTAGCACTATAAATCCATGTTCATTAAACAAAAATTAGTCCGTTCCAGTACTCGAACCCGGTACCTCTAGTTTGTGTGTTACTACCTACTAGTTTTACAAAAATAAAGTAAAAGCAATATTTTCATATCGTATCACTAAATGCTTTTAATGGTTCAATTTCGAAGTGAAATGAAGCGAAGCTATTATTGTGAACACCACCTAATGTACATAACAAATATTGATGGCAGTAGGAAAAATATTTTTTTTTTTTATTTTTTTATACTCCTAAGGTGGCAATCAAGCATACGGCCCACCTGATGGTAAGCGGTTACCGTAGCCTATGGACGATTGCAATACCCCTGGGTATCACTTGCGCATTGCCGATCCTGTAAAAACCTTTTCACACCTTTTTTAAGAACCCCATGCAGTACTCATTTGAGAAAACAATTTCTTTTGGCTACTGGTCTATCAATGTGCTTGTTGGCTGAAATCTAGTCCAATATCCTAGACACAGACCCAATATAGGTCTTTACATAATATCTTCACTATTTGACATAAGACTCTTCAAAGTTCATGACATTGTATGACAAAGCAATAAATTAAACGTCGACCTTCAAGCTGCTAGGCAGTTTAGTTCACCTAGAGACTAATTTCACCGTAAAAATTAAACTGCTGTAAGTAGTAAATTACTGCATAAGTTTTTTAATACAGAGAATTATGGCAAAATGGTATAATCGTTGCATTTTCCACTCAAATCGCCAATTCAAATAGGGATTTTCAAAGTCCACCTAGCTAGCTACCACCATCTTGCCTAAGTTTGCCTTCATGAAAAAAATGTTAACAGCTTTGTCGGGTTTCTAGCAGCTGGAAGTATAATTGCAAAATTAAAAATTATAAGTACACCATCTCATTCAGACTATTCATAACATCCCAAACACGCTATATCTGCTGTAAGTTTCTGAAGAATTAAGCATTCCGCAGACTTTTTGATGGTATAGGATCAGCTCTAAGTTACTATGTCATGGGAATGTCATCGAAGTGACAGTACACGAAATTTGAAATCAATCGGATCTGTAAAAGTTAGTAAAATCCTAATATCATGTAGAAAATGACCTGATAGTCTTCAAATGCCTGAACTGATCTTCATAAATTATAGCTAAGAACCATCGTAGTGACATCAGCTTTCAAACAAAAAAAACCGAATCAAAATCGGTTCATTAGTTTAGGCGCTACGATGCCACAGACAGACACACAGATACACAGACAGACACGTCAAACTTATAACAACCCTCTTTTTTCGTCGGGGTTTAAAAATAGCCAGCTCTACTGTTTTTGATCAATACACGGAGAGTTCTCTAAAGAGGTTCTTGACATTTCGTATTAATAATATTAGTATGGAAGTATGGATATTTAACAAGTTAGCATACTGACGATTCAATAAGTATGTATAAAATAACAGCACATGGTTCCGATAATTACCATTTCCACTCTGCGTAGCGATAATCAAACGCCTTCTATAATGATCTAAATATCTTTCACATCTCTCTCTCTCACACACATATTCTATCTTATTTCATTATATTGACACTATGTGTGTCAATATAATCTATAAGCGGCGGTAACCGCTTACCTCCAGGTGGGCGGTCAGATTGTTTCATCTAGTTGTATAAAAAAAATAAAGTTCCTGATTGAATGATTACCAAAAATTCTATAAATACTAAATTTTGTAAGAATTTAGCCATTTTTGATAAGCATTTCTTAAGTTGGAAGCATGTCCTAAGTCGGAAGCATTTCTTAAGTTGGAAGCATATCTTAAGTTGGAAGCATATCTTAAGTTGGAAGCATATCTTAAGTTGGAAGCATATCTTAAGTTGGAAGCATTTCTGTGATATTAATTAAATAGTAATTAACTGATCAGTGCCTTTAAGTGACGTAAAAGTAGCGGTCCCAGCTAATCTACAGTTCACTACTATCGTAAAGATCCTAAAAAGTTGCGTCGCACTACAAACTACTCACTCGATGTCTAGATAACTATAAATTCATCACCACATATATACGTTCCACTGCTGGGCACAGGCCTTCCCAAAGGGGGAAACAAATGAGAAGTTTTGGCCATAGCAATACTACTCTGGCCCGATGCGGGTTGGTGGATCAAGGCGGTTGAAGTAACCACCGAGGCCATCGGATTAAAAAGTTTGATTGACCCATCCCAGGATCGACCTTAGCTTTGTTTTCGTAATAGAAACCAGAGCGCTGAAATCACTGCCACCAAGCTCCTCAAAGCTCAAAAAATCGATTATAATATACTCTTGTTTATGTTTTACTGTTAGATTTTAACGACGAATACATTTTGAAACAAATCAAATAAGTAAAATAAATAATAAAAATATTATTGTTACAAAAATTAAACCACACAAATATAAAAGACAATTATTTTGAAGTTAATAAATAATCTTTAGTCCCTTAAAAGGTCGCCGGTATCTTTATTACGGCTATAGCGCAGTAAGATCACCGGGATTCTATGAAGATTAAATACCAAGTACTTATAACCTTCCTTTAAAGTAAGATTAAATAGACACCTTCTGAGTAGGCTCCCACCATCGTCGATAGCCTCTTAACTTCTCAAGAACATGTGATCAAGGGGAATCCCCATTTTAATATAAACAAAAAACAAAATTAAGCGTCTAAAACGCGTCTCTTTCCAGCGTTAATAGTAAGATGAGTCTATCTCGTAAGGTCGGTTAGAAGCAGGATCAAGGCAACATAAGTCCTGGCAAAAGTTAATTTTACTTTCAGCGTATCGGTTGACGTATGTTACCTTTATTTGTACATATAACAGACGTTATCGATACGGTCAAACTAACGATCATACGACTTTGCTAGTCCATGCCAACCTGCCAGCGTCATCAGCTTTGAGCTGTAGGCTGTTAATTTGACCTGACACGTTGGTTTGCTACAAAGCTAGACTGACCGCTCATAATACACACTAACATATTGTATAAAGCGGCGACGTCCATTTTCTAACTATCAAAATTGGCACTTCAATGGAACATTCGAATTGTTCCATATACAGAATATTGACCACAATGGGCTATATTAGTTCATAAAAAAAATATTTCAACTTTCAAATACATCTTTTTCAATTCGATAATTTGATGACATTCCTATGAAGTATCTTATTTCATATAATAATATTTAATAATAATATAATATATAATAATATTGATACACTCACACCTATTATCTAGCCCAAAGTAAGCATCATTAAGAGCTTGTGTTATGGATACTAGATAACGGAGAAATAATGATAATAATATGTATATAAATATTAGAAATATACTAAATAAACATATAAACATCCATGACTCGTAAACAAATGTTCGTACTCATCATACAAACATTTGTTCCTTCCGGGATTCGAACCCGGGACCTTTTGACCGAGTAGCCTGGGGTACAGACCACTCGGCCAAGCGGTCGTCAAACATAATAAAATATAAACGTTATAAAATTATCAAAACGTCAAATATAAACGTTATAAAATTATCAAATGAATAAAATGTATTTAGAAGCAGCGAAACATTTCTATGAAGTAATACATGTTTTAATTTATTGTCGTATTGTCGTCACAATCCTGTAATTTTCAGACTCAACCAATCGCTGAATGTCTGGAACGATCGCAAATACACGTGAAAAATCACATAAGAAATATAAGAATATATAATACAAAAAAATAATTTATTTTATAAATTTGGTCTTCAACACGAATACGATATGATATCTGAAATTACGCTGCTGGTTGTTATACAACATTAATGTCCACAACTGTAGCGGCAAAATTTTTGTAAAAACTTACAACAACAAAAACTACTATAGCAAAGATGAAAAAAGTCGCAATCAGCAAACGCTTACCAGCTGGGAAGTTTTACTTCAAACTGTCATATAACTCAAGTTTGTGGTCAGAGATTTATTGTTCAAGACAAATGGTTTGTAACTTGGAAATAGTACGGAACGTTACCTAAGGCTATAATTCTTGTTGTTTTTCTTTTTGTTTAAAAACTTGCTCTCGTTTCGTGTTAAGGATTAATGAAAATGGTAATATGGCCGGCCTTGGTTTGCTGGAAATTGGTGCGATTGAAATCTTACGTGTCATTCTAATGTTTTAATGCTGTTTCTGTAACTGAAAAGTCAGTTTAAGCACTTTAAGCTATCTTAATAAAAGTTATTTGACAGCTCAAATTTTTTTTTCTTCACTTATTGCGAGAACCTTTAATTGCAAAATTACTACTCTCGTTAAAAATGACATTCTCAAAGATCTAACCAGAAATGTATCACTCTGAAATTAATTTTATTTCCTCTACTACAGTATATTATTAATTTATAGAAGTGGTTATTTCTTTATTACAGCTCTTATTGAGGACGCAAACACAAACCATAAATAAGTATTAACATGAAAACATAATATCCATTTACAACTACCCTGAATTCATTTCAAATTTAATCGTAAAGGTTCAAACATTCATAATTATTTCAAATATACCGGGAACAATATTTCCACTATATGCATATTTCACCTAACTGCAAACGAACCCATCCATCATTATTGTTGATCAGTTGTTACTGGAATCGATGCAAATAAACTCTTGGCCCGTTACAAAATAGCTTTATTAAAAATTAATAGGTCATTGGAGCGTGATACCAATCCTTTGGCCAACGATTTTCGTACACGATTATTTTTACCACAATTTTTCGCACGTTCGGGCTGTTGAGAGCCTCGGGTCGATTCTATTTGCGGTCTGCATACGAAAAATTGATGAGCCATCCTTGGGTGCACGTGTTTTTGGTTGGAAATCAATGTGAACTACTGTGACAAGATATGAAATGAACTTTACACGATGAATATGGATTTTTCCAACAATTTTAGATTACTGTACTAGAAAAGACGAAATTATTGTTTCACTCGATGCCATCGGAATAACTTAACCTTATTTGGTCCAGTTTTGATAGTTGCATCTTTGTCAATGACAACCTCCAATGCGTCATTAGACCCGCTTCGCGTGTCGGTTTCTTTTCCTGCATAATACTAAGTACCTAATACCTAATCCGCTTAGAGACTTCTAAGCGGATTGGTTCGCAGACTAAATACTAATATTATAGAGTCACTCAAAAAAGGGCTCACTGGCGTTGTGGTTTGAGCACTCTGGTTTCGAATACGAAAACAAAGCAACTTTCGCCATGGTCGACCCCATGATGGGTGAATCAAAATTTGTAATCTCGAGCTCCTCAGTGCTTCGGGAGGGACGTTAAGCCGTTGGTCCCGGTTGTAACAGCAACCGCTTTGACCCACGAACCCGCATTGGGCCAGCGGCAGCGTGGTGGTGTTATGGGCCAAACTCCTCATGTGTTTCTACCGGTAGAAAGGCCTGTGCCTAGCTATGGGACGTATATAGGCTGGTATTGATGTCGATACGCGCGCAGATACAACTTTTCTTAATTTTGACTTATTTTATCTAGTCGATAAGGAGTAGTTTTTAACCCCCGACGAAATAAGAGGGGCGTTATAAGTTTGACGTGTCTGTCTGTGTATCTGTGTGTCTGCCTTTGGCATTGTAGCGCCTAAACGAATGGACCGATTTTGATTCGTTTTTTTTTGTTTGAAAGCTGATGTGACTACAATGGTTCTTAGCTATAATTTATGAAGATCAGTTTAGGGGTTTGATGACTTTCAGCTCATTTTCTACATGATAATAGGATTTTACTAACTTTTACAGATCCGATTGATTTCAAATTTGGTGTACTGTCACTTCAGTGACATTCCCATGACATACTAACTTTGAGCTGATCCTATACCATCAAAATGTCTGCAAAATGCTTAATTCTTCAGAAACTAACAGCAAATATAGCGTGTTTGGGCTCTTAAGATGGTGTTAGATAGATAATTATTGAAGCCGGGGGTTACTTAAAATTTTTAATTTTGTAATTATATTATGATAGTAAACACAAATCACTACATAGTATAAAACAAAGTCGCTATCCGCCGTCTGTCTGTCCCTATGTATTTTCATGCGGTTTTTTTTAATAGATAGAGTGATTCTTAAGGAAAGTTTATATGTATAATACATGCATAATATTTACATAAGCATTGCACCCGTGCAAAGCCGGGGCAGGTCGCTAGTAAAATATAAAACAAAATCGTTATCATAGTGCAACTGTAACATTTTGTGGATGGTAAACATAAAATCACAGGGCAGGGCACATAGCACGCAAATATGTAGACGGTCCTTTGGGGCGTTTGGACATCATAGGCTGGGATGATGATGATAATCTTCCATACAGATAGGTACTTCCATACATTTATATAGATACTCTATATAAATGTTGTTGAGTACGACCATCACCCAATCTCTTAAGTATGTAAGACGAAAAACAAAAAGCAAGACCAAAGTTACCATTTCCTCGAAACCATGGCAGGGTCGAATGCGCGTGGTTGACCGCCATTCGGGTATTGAAAATATCCGTAGGTTTGAGCCTTTGATATAAATAATCAAAGGCTTGAGCTTGTTTCAAGTTATTTGCGACCGAAAGTCATATTATGTTATAGTAGCAATTGTTATATGTATAATATATAAATTTCCACCGTCGATTTGTACGTCAATTACTTAGGGGGCGTAGAGTTTGTAACTTTTAAATTATTTAATATTATAAATATCAAACGCTTTCGCATTTGTAATAATTAGTAGGATAAGGAAAAAGGTGTCAAATAATAAGGTGTCTATTTACAATCAACATAGTAATTTTTTTATTTTTAGAGGATACCCACTGTTCCAATAATCTTTTTATTTCATACATTACAATTTCTATAAGAAATACCTTCGTTCAGGATATAAAAAATAAAATGCCGAAAATTTACTTATTACGCCGGAAATGGTTAAGTGCTTCATTGCTAAAGAAACCCACAGGATTCTTGAATTAAATTAACACAACCTTTAGAGATTCGCCGTTATATGGATAACTGGATTGCTTTGGTTCCGTCCCTTCAAAGTGTAGTCCTTGGGGATTTCTTCAAGTGTCTTGGTGTACTCTGTACACCAAAGATACTTCCACAAGATATTTAGTTTTAAATTGTTTTAAGTTCTATTGAAATACACAAAGCCTGAAGTTATCACCCACAAAAGAAATATAGATTGCTACATACCTGTCTTAAATATTACAATAGCATCGGTAGATATATATCAAAACAAATTTAAATATTTGTGCACATAATCTAGTTTAGTCAAAACTCCGTTTAACATGGTTCGACTTTTTCATTCGACGTGTGAATGAGAAAAATTAAATGATTATATAATTTTAGATATAATATCTTTGTAAGTAAGGCGTATAGTATTTGTGTAGGTAATTAGGATAAATAATTCAAGCCACAGATTCCAGGAACAATTACTTTTTAGTTATCATAAGACTCCCGCTGTAGTCATAAAATGGCTAGACAAATTAAAAGAATTTATTTTACTTTAAAATTCAAAGTTTATTGTTTTTTTTATCGCGCGATTCAAATTTGCGTATCGTCTGCTTATTTTATTGTTGGTTAACATAGTGTTTATTTTGTAAATTATTATACAGCAAGCTCCGAATAACACTGTGTGTACCGGTATTTCCGTGTCAATAGAAAGTTTTAAGTAATCAAAAAGTAGAGTAATTACAGCAATACTTAAATATTAAATGAAATACGACGATTTACCTGATCTTTATTTTCTAATTATTTGCTTTTAAATTGTGATTAATGAGACAGAAAAATATGCTCCTGGAGTACATCGACACAATACCAAATTTGTCAAAATGACGATCAACACGGGACAGATAGGGTATTCAACAATGTATTACTTTTGCTAACCGTACTTTGATACTAAATGAGTAATGCTATTTGTGGACCATATTATTATTACCTCATATTGTTCAATATTAGCTTTAATTAATAGCCTTATAACTATTCCTGCCTTAAGTGTTGTAATCAGTTTATCTAGTTTAATGGCCAAATACTGAAACGCTTCTCAGATTTTACACGGCGCTTAATTTTAAGGACCGTTAAACTTAATGTTTACCAATACAATGTTTTGACTTTTACAAAACACACAAATCATATAAAGGAGAGTTCAAATGTAAAAAGCTGTTGAGTTTTTCTATAAACTACAGGTAAATATAACTAATTTTCTCTCTTTTGTCGTACAACAGTAATCCAATAGCTGAAAGTGAAAAATATTTAACACCATTCGAATAAATATCCGATATCAAAGTATTCCGAAACCTGTGGTGGTATTTGAAATTTTAAACGATGAAAACGATAGCGATGAAATCGGTTAAAATCGCTCCATGCATTCTGCACATAGTCGTCCTAAGGTTTTAAAGTGGTTGCTCTTGATTTAATGGGAATATACGTTTATAATTTTAGACATTTTATAAAATGGAAGAGAAAAAAAGGTATTGAAAAAGGAAAGTGTGGAAGGTTACAAAGGAAGAGGCATGCGAGAAATCGGGTGGTAAAAGTTAAATTGCTATTTTTTTAGTAAAAGTAAAATAGGCTTTACTGAGTAATAGGAAAAAGATAATGCAGCACCAAATACGCTGATAAGTAAGACTATAATTACTTTATTGAGCTGGTGACCATTTATATTAATTTTCGTATCAATACTAACTGGTTGGTCACAATAGATGCACTCTGGGTAGGTAAGTTCCACGGAACTGAATCAGATGTAAGTTCGAGAGTGGGTGAAATAACACACAATAGTATAGAATAGGATAATTCACCATTTATATAAATACAAGCATCTATAAGCTAAAGTTACCGCCTACCATCACACATAGCAGACGTTCGTGTACATAAGCATAAGAAAAAAATGATTGAAATAATGAGTAGTTTGTATGTTACGAAATACTTAATGATAATATCAATGCAAGAGAATAAAAATATACTTTCTAGCACAAGTTAATCTGTCACGCGGCGTTTTACCTCTGGAGGTCTATGACAATTGAAAAATCAACTGTGTCTGGAATCTGATGCTTGATAAGTTAAAACATAACACAGCTAAGTAAGAAAATATATAATACAAAAGCCGACCTTGAAAAACCCCTGCGAAATCTTCGATTTTCAATAATTTAATGTTTTCGATAAATACAGTTGGATATAATACTAAGTATGGTTGTATTTCTTTCGATAATTGATTTTCAAATAAGAAGAAAATTTATGCTTTTGTATTTGTTAAAATTCATTGCACAATGTTATTAAATGTACCTTCTTTTTAAATTCTGCGTCCATACTTAAATTAAATATCTGTTATGCGTTCCCAATAAACGTGGGCATTGAACATTAATTATAATATGTAAACCATTAAGCAATATTTATTGATATCGAATTTCGAAATGTTGAGTACTTACAATAAATTATGTTAATTGCAATCAACAGTACACATTATCAGGAATAATTATTGCTGAAAGTTTCTAGTGTTTAAGTATTGGAGATCGATTTCCGGTCATGGAAGTTCCGGAGTGGCGACTATGTACCCGGAAACAGCGGGATCAATTTCTTACTAGAACAACAATCACGTCAGGATCACAGGGAGCTGGTAGACTGCTTACTGACACAAACTACAAACGAAATATTTAAGCACATAGGCGAAAATGAAGATGACATTATATCTGAGAAATCTATTCGAACCAACCTAAGAATCAAAATTGAGATTCAACATTAATTTTAAGTAATTTAAGGTAAGGTAAGACCTGTGGTACTACTACGCGGTAGGTCCGTAGAAAGGATCTTCTATTTCTGCCGAAAAGCAGTTCACTGTGTTCCGAATTTTATATAAAAGTGTCCAGTGTAATTACAGGACATGGAAGGCATTTCATCATAGGCCTCATAATGATAACGCACTTGTATACCAAGTGTTTTTTTTTCTTATTATTGCAAGTGTCTATAGGTGACAGTATCCACTTACCACCAGGTGCGCCGTCAGCTTGCTTTCCATCTGGTTGCTTCTAAAAAACCTGAATATATTGAATTTTAATCCATAGCAATTGCTTTCTCGGTTGATGATGAACGTAAATCGAAACGAAATTCAGAAGAGACAACTATAAACGCTGGTGCTGCTCTAACTTATCGTCTAAACCTATACGTTCTGTGGCATTTGACCAACAATGTGGGAACGTGCGGGCGAACGTTAGCTCTGCAACCAGACGTGACTAACGGTCACAATTGACTTGCGATAGCAATTTGATTTATATGAGGATTGGTTGGTAAACTGCTGCGGCTTCAAACAAAGATCTTTAAATGCTTTCCGGGAATTCTGACCCTAATTTCCTTTGTTAGTGATTATCTCTCGGTATTATTGTTTCATGTGTGTTTACTGGTTTCGGTAGAATTATCTTTTCTAAAGTTCCAAAATTGAAATTTAATTGAAATTTAAAATTAATTTATTTTTATGTTCACAATGTTGGCTTATATAAGTACATACCTAAGCTATGCTATAGCGTAATTTAACACCACCTGCAGTGGGCTGCAGTTGCAGTAACAGCTTTCCGAAGCATGGGGGATCTCGAGATTATAAATTTTGATTCACCCATTCCAGGATAGACCACGGCAAAAGTTGCTTTATTTTCGTAATCGAAAACAGAGCGTTCAAACCACTACGCTACCGAGCTCCTTGATTTATTCCTTTATTGGATACCTAAAACTACTCTGTAATACTCGTAATGTTTCGCCATTTGTAAATTGAGTAAATGGCAGTTTGCAAATTAAGTAATTATGTATATGATCTGTCTGTAATTTAACAAAGAAAAGCCCTGTACCTACGTATATTAAAGTATTAAACAAATCACTCTTTAGTTTTGTCTTATATTTTCGCGAGAACTACACATTTGTCATAAACCACTTTATCATATTTCACTGTCATTTAATTAGATGTTGCATAATTTCACAGGGATACCCCAAGTCCTGGGTGGCGCAGTTGTCAGAGCAGTCGGCCGGATTGCGAAAGGTCGCGGGTTCGATTCCTGCCTCAGGACGTGAAATTATTCTAGTTTTATTATATTTTAATTACTAAGTAATTTTTCAAACATTTATAATAATGTTAAAATCAAAAATTAAGAATATTTGAAAGCACTGCCCCAACTTAACCGAATCGTAGGTATTTGTAAAAATACTCGTTTCGGATGTTGAAATAGAATATTTCGACATTGTAGGGTGGACGTTAGCTCATAAACGCAAATACAGATAGACTAGAAGAATTTCACAGGGATACCCCAAGTCCTGGGTAGCTCAGTGGTCAGAGCAGTCACCCGGATTGCGAAAGGTCGCGGGTTCGATTCCTGCCTCAGGACGTGAAAATTTTGTAGTTTTATTATATTTTAATTACTAAGTAATTTTTCAAACATTTATAATAATGTTTGTTATGGCCATTTGTTTTCTTGCTTTATTTTCGGATTATTTCTGTTGTTCGTGGATAACACAAACGAGAAAAGAGCAAGGATCTTAGATTTGAATTCGCCGCTAATTGCATGAGATTTAGGAATCGCGAGTGTGACGTATGCGCCATCTATCTGTCTTTTCGTGTCGCTTTTGTGGAATTTCCGCCGTGTGTTCGCTCCGCATCTTAAATGAATTATTAATTGATCTTAGACACTATTTTATATAATTATATCGTGAAAGGACAGTAGACGTATCTACGCATCTACTCTAGTGTTATCTCGAGAAGGCAAGGTGTTTTACTCGTGAATTTAACCAAGGAAATCAACCACGTGTTCGCTGCTTGAGGAGCCTAGTCCAGAGATCCAGGAAGATTGCTCAACAAGTAAGTGTTTCCATTGCTTACAACTTTGGGAATATCCGTCTATACGGTTTGAATGCGAATGGTCAAATTTTCTATGCCCACCTTGACTTAGGTACGTTAATCTACTACCTTTCTAACTGCTCCCGAGGAGTGTACAAAAAAGCGTATGAAGGGCGCGTACACCCCTATTTATGGTCCATTTCGAACCGGATATAAGTTCTCATTTCGCCTCATTTAGTTTAAAGCTGCGTAATCAGGTATATTTTATTGAAATTTGCAATTATTCCCGTTAGAACCGCTGCTAAACATCCTAGTTTGTGTATTATTATTTTTTCGTACTTTACCCCGCTAATAATAAATTGCATATTTCGCAAAATACTTGTTATCTCCGCACTAAGTCTTGTTAGTGATAGGCGAATAATAGCGAACTTATTTACTTATAATTCAATATCTCATTTAAAAAACGTTTAAGTGTACCAATTTTGTTGATTAACCGCAATTCTAATACGAATCACAGGTAATGCTTATGATTTCTCGCACATTTTTTGTTCATACCGCACTATTTATATCTTAATTTCATTAAGAAGTATTAGCGACGTCGTTAACCGCGTCAGTAATTCATTCATCACAATTTGAACCGATCTGTATAGCATTATATCTACAGCTATACGTACGTATAGATACTTCTCATTCAATTCAACTCGAGCGCACAGTTGACTCGAACGAATACCTACGGCCGATACGTTTTTTCTTATAGGCTATAATTGTCGCAGTAATTTCATTTGAATTACATAATTGTTTCATACAGGAATATTCTTACAATTGTCCAAAATGTCAAAAACTACGCTACCACGTAAAGCAGATACGATTCCCATAGTTTCCCCGCAAATCTTGATGTTAGAAGCTCGTGTTCAAGCATTTTTCACGAGACTGCAAAATATTTATGATTTATCACAAGAAGTAGCTTCACCCGCATCGCAAAAAAGATTTCTTACTTCTACTGTGTGTTTAGATCAACTACGCACTGATTTTTTGCAAACTAACGACGACTTAAATGTAGCAAAACTCCAGGCAGACCCTGAATGCAAACCAGACTACAACTGTTTCATAGCCTTCGACGAAATCTATTGTTCTATAAAGAGTATAGTAAACAATTTAAAACAAACCGCTGTCGAGCAATCGATTTCAAATAATAAGCCGAAATTGAAATTGCCACCCATCAATCTGCAAACGTTTGATGGCGATTATAAGTTATGGCCTTCATTTTTCGAGTGTTATAATAATGCTGTACATTATAACAATAGCTTAAATAGTTCCGAAAAAGTTTTTTATTTGAGTGGCATTCTTTCTAAAACTGCTTCAGCGACTATTTCTGGTATTCCGCCTACTGGAGATAATTACGAGCTTATTTATTCGACTTTGGTAGACAAGTATCAGGATTGTCGTACTTTAGGTACTTCATATTTACAACAAATAATCAATATTAAGCCTATACATTCACAAAGTGCAGATGGCTTAAATAGTTTCTTAGATAAATTCACATGTTCGATTTCTGCTTTCGAAAAGTTAAATATTCCCGACAAAAAAGATTTCATTTATTTGTTTCTAGCCTTACAAAAAATAGATAAAGAAACTGCACGTATGTACGAAAATACTGTACGTACAGTGAAGCTACCCACTTATGACAGTTTTATTCAGTTCTTACGCGAACAAAGTAAAATTATGGAACGCACTACCGATCTTTGTTCTAAGTCACACGCTAATAAATCGGAAAATTATAATTTACCACAAAAATTTCAGCCTATTAAAAATAAAACAAATTCTTTTGTAACTTCTAATAACGCGCATTTTTGTCTATTATGCAATAAAGGTGGCCACGAACAATTTTATCGCTGTCCCCAATTTTTAAAACTCACCCCAAGAGATCGATATAATTCCGTTAAAACAAAGGGTGGTTGTTTTAACTGTTTAAGTTTTAATCACAAGGTAGGTTCTTGTAACTCAATTAAATCTTGTAGTATTTGCCAGTCGAAACTACATCATACTTTATTGCATTTTCCACGTTCTGGAGATAATTTGCCTCAATCGGAAATCAAACCGCAACCCATCGCTGCTACCACGACTACACCAGAGCGTGCGCTTGCGCCGCCGCCACAGCCGTCGCAGACAGTCGCGCACTGCATGTCTACGCGTGACGTCACACCTCTGCCCCACCCAAGTGCGGCATTGTGTTCTCACTCTCACACTGCGCTGCCGTCTAGCCCAACTACGGTGCTGTTAGCAACTGCCCGCGTTATCGTTAAGAATGCACGCGGAGAAGAATATTCGGTGCGTGCTTTAATAGATAACGGTTCCATGAATCATTTTGTCACTTATAACCTAGGTAAGAAATTAGCTTTAGACATAAAAGCGCTGCCGAGCCAGGTAACGGTAAATGGTTTTGGTGGTTCTTCGAACTTAGTAAAAGGTGTCACTGATTTAACTATATTTTCTCGATTCGACCGTAATGTTTCGTTTCGTCTGCGCCCCCTTGTGGTGGATAACATTACGGACCGCTTGCCTACATCTCCTATAGACAGGTCGATGTTAAATTACCTTTCTGGTATTCCAATTGCCGACGATACATTTTCAGAACCTGGTGAGGTGGAAATGCTTATCGGCGCGCAACTTTTTCCTCGCTTATTATTACCCGGTCACGTCCGCGGACCTCAGGGTACTCCTGATGCGATTCGTACTTCCTTTGGTTTTATTTTGATGGGCAATGCTCCCTTAGCCCTCTTTCACCGTGCTTCTCGCACGAAACATCGCACTATATCTCAAACGTTTTGTTCTATTACAAGTGAACCTCTTGATAGTCTTTTACGCAATTTTTGGGAAGTTGAACAAGTTGCTACGCCACGTCTCACCTTGCTCAGTCAGGATGAGCGTGATTGTGAGAATATTTATAAGTCTACAACTTCTCGCGAACCTTCCGGTTCTTATGTAGTCTCTTTGCCATTCAAAATTGATCCTTCAGTTTTAGGCGATTCGTTTAGTGGGTCTCGTAAGAGATTCCTTTCGTTAGAAAAACGATTTATTAAATCACCGCAGTTTCGCTCAGCGTATGATGATATTGTGGTCGGGTACTGTGAGAGGGATTATTTAGCTCCAGTAACCACCGCAAACACTACTACTGGCTATGTCATACCACATCATGGCGTAATACGAGAAGACAAAATTACTACGAAGGTTAGACTCGTACTCGACGCAAGTGCATGCACTGATACAAATATCTCTCTTAACGATATTTTATATTCAGGGCCGAACTTACAGTCGGACTTGTTCTTGATTCTTTTGAACTTCAGACTTTATCCCATTGCATTTTGTGCTGACGTGGAGCAAATGTATTTAAGAATTAAGGTACATCCTGAATTTCACAAGTTTCAAAGAATGTTATACCGATTTGACGCATCAGATCCTATCCAGGTGTTTGAATTTAAGCGAGTCTGCTTTGGCCTATCATGTAGTCCCTATCTCGCTCTGCGCACTATTCGTCAGCTTGCAGATGACGAATGCTCGAATTTTCCGCTTGCTGCTGACGTCATCAGTCGCGGTGATTTTTTCACGGATGACGTAGTAGTATCCATAAATGATTTGAATAATGCAACTGAATTAGCCTTACAACTTATAAAAATGTTTTCTGCTGGAGGTTTCAAACTTCATAAGTGGTCAAGTAACTCCCAAGAGTTGCTACGATTTTTGCCACAAGATTATTTACACCCGCAAACAATTAACTTTGATTCTACCGCTACTCAGAAGGTCCTAGGTGTTTCGTGGGATCCTGTTAAAGACCATTTTCATTTTGTCATATGTCCTAGTAACAGCCCATGCACCAAACGCTTAATGCTTTCGGTTATAGCCCGCTTATGGGACATTATTGGTTTTGCAGCACCGCTAATTTTATACGCTAAATTTCTCATTAAGGAGCTGTGGCTCCAAAAATTGGATTGGGACGACCAACCGCCCCAACACATAGTTGATAAATGGACAAGGTTCCAACACGAACTTCCACTTTTAATGAATTTGAACATACCGCGTCACATTGGAGTGACACAGTCTTGTAATGCTTCGCTGCTGGCTTTTTCAGACGCTTCTGAAAAGGGATATGGTGCAGCCATTTATGTTCGGGTACAGGGTAAAGTTGAAGTCACTGTGCGACTGCTTTGCGCTAAGTCTAAGGTCGCGCCTGTTCAAACAATTTCTTTGGCCCGCTTGGAACTCATGGGTGTCCATCTTATGGCAAAATTAGTTAAAGTTGTCCTGTCTACTTATTCTAATCGCTTTGAATTTGATAAAATTTACGCCTTTAGTGACTCAACAATCGCTCTTTGCTGGATAAATTCTAGCCCGCATAAATTAAAAACTTTTGTTGCTAATCGGGTCTCCAAAATTCAAGAGTGTCTTGATCCACATAATTTTTATCATATTTCAGGAAATGAAAATCCCAGTGATTGCTTATCACGCGGCCAAACGCCCGCGCAACTTGTCTGTAACCAAACTTGGTTACATGGGCCTGCTTGGTCATATCTTCAATTTGAAGAATGGCCAATTAAGTCGTTTACCCCGCTCAACTCTGATGAGCTACCAGAGATGAAGTCTATAGTTTTGACAAATGTCACTCCCGCTAAAAATGAAAAATCGTTTTTATTCGTTTTATCTGAGCGTGTTTCAAGTTGGACGCGTTTAATCCGCATTATTGTTTATATTTTACGTTTTTCTAAACGCCTAAAATCGAGAGGTAGTATAACATCGGATGACTTAAATTTTTCCGAGCTATATGTAGTTCGCGCAGTACAGAAAAAACATTTTTCTGAGTATATTTTTACGATTCAAGCTGGTAAACAGTGCCCTAAAACTATTCGCAAATTAAGACCTTTTTTGTTTAATGGAATTCTTCGTGTTGGAGGTCGCTTACACAATAGTAATTTGAGCTTTGATCATAAACATCCCATTCTTATGCCAAGCAAGGATCGCATCGTTGACTTGATCATTGATCATGTTCATAGAGTTTCTTGTCATGCAGGACCCCAACTTACTATATCTATACTGAGGCAGACCTATTGGATTTTAGCTGCTCGTCGAATAGTTCGCGCAAGAATTTATGCTTGCCTAAAATGTTTCAGGGTACGACCTAAGCCACATGCTACACCAGTTATGGCTAATTTACCTTCGTGTCGACTACAAATTTCAAAACCTTTTGCACATACTGGCGTGGATTATGCTGGACCTTTGTCCATAACTCTCCATAGGAAACGAGGCGTACGCAGTCAAAAGGCTTACCTCTGCATTTTTATTTGCTTAACCACCAGGGCAGTACATATAGAAATTGCATCAGATTTAAGTACTGATTCCTTTTTGAACGCATTTAAAAGATTTCTCTCTCGTCGCGGCCCGATCGACAAAATGTATTCCGATCAGGGCACTAATTTTGTAGGTGCGAAAGCATATTTAAATGATTTATATAAATTTTTGATGTCTTCGTCTTATACGGAAGAATTTAAAAATGAGTTGTCTCATAATCGCATTTCATGGCAAATGAATCCACCGAACGCTCCCCACTTCGGTGGTGGTTGGGAGGCTACTGTCAAATGCTTTAAGACACATCTCTTTCGCGTCGTAGGTTCTCAAATATTGACTTACGAAGAGATGCTTACCATTCTTTGTCAAATTGAGGCGATCCTCAATTCTAGACCCCTAGGTATTCTCAGTGAGGATCCTTCAGAACCTCTACCGCTAACCCCATCGCACTTTTTAAATACGAGGCCGCTATGTTCGTTCCCGTCAGCAGATGTGCAGGATAAAAATCCAAATCTGTTATCGCGATTTATGCTTCTTGACTGTCTTGTTCAATCTTATTGGAAAAGGTGGCAAGATGAGTACTTGCACACATTACAAATTCGTGAAAAATGGAATACTGATTCGAATCCGGTGAAGGAAGGGAAACTCGTTTTAATTATGAGAGATAATTGTCCTCCACTTCATTGGCCATTGGGCGTAATTGAAAAAATATTTACAGGCGATGACGGTCGCGTAAGAGTCGCATTAGTTAAAACAAGGACTGGTACACTTAAGCGTCCGATTATTCGACTTTGTCCACTTCCTAATTTAGAATAGAATAGTTTGAAATATATTTACGCAAACGCATTTCTATTAAGTATTAAATCTTAGGTCTAAATAAATTAGTTAGTTTATTTGCTTTACTATAAATTTTAGGTTGTTCTCTAGCGCTTAAAACACTGTAATATAATTTTGAAAGAGGACCTTTCAAGGCGGGGAGTATGTTATGGCCATTTGTTTTCTTGCTTTATTTTCGGATTATTTCTGTTGTTCGTGGATAACACAAACGAGAAAAGAGCAAGGATCTTAGATTTGAATTCGCCGCTAATTGCATGAGATTTAGGAATCGCGAGTGTGACGTATGCGCCATCTATCTGTCTTTTCGTGTCGCTTGTGTGGAATTTCCGCCGTGTGTTCGCTCCGCATCTTAAATGAATTATTAATTGATCTTAGACACTATTTTATATAATTATATCGTGAAAGGACAGTAGACGTATCTACGCATCTACTCTAGTGTTATCTCGAGAAGGCAAGGTGTTTTACTCGTGAATTTAACCAAGGAAATCAACCACGTGTTCGCTGCTTGAGGAGCCTAGTCCAGAGATCCAGGAAGATTGCTCAACAAGTAAGTGTTTCCATTGCTTACAACTTTGGGAATATCCGTCTATACGGTTTGAATGCGAATGGTCAAATTTTCTATGCCCACCTTGACTTAGGTACGTTAATCTACTACCTTTCTAACTGCTCCCGAGGAGTGTACAAAAAAGCGTATGAAGGGCGCGTACAATGTTAAAATCAAAAATTAAGAATAATAATGAAACATTTAATTCCAAAATCACTGACATAGCTCAAAGAGTTGCCAACTAAGGCAGTGGGCAGGACACATCGCTCGCAAAACCGATGGTCGTTGGGGCGGGTCTAGTGGCGACCACGGACCGGGCAGCAAGCAGGCCTCCAACAAGATGGACTGATGATCTGGTGAAGGTAGCAGATAGCCGCTGGTACAAGCAGTGCAGGACCGATCGTCGAGGATATCATCAGGCCTTTGTCCGACAGTGGACGTCCACCGATGATGATAATGATACCTATAATTAAACGCGAGCTGAGCCCGGTAAAGTGGTTTTATTTTAAAAGATCGCCATTTAAGCAGTATCGCAGTAAAAGAATTTAGCAAGGGAATGTAGAATGCTTGAGTGAACAATTAATTCGGAAGTTTGCGATACCGCGCCGTTAAAGTTTAATTAACCTTTTGCTTTCCTGCGTATTGCTTCACTTTTCATTCGAGTTTGGACGGTAGCGATGTTCTTTTACCTAATATTTTATTTCATTACATTGTAAAGGTAGCTGTCACTGAATATAATATGCAATATATTGTGTAGAAATATATTTTTTCTCTGTGTTTCTCACAGATCACTGGTGGCAATGGTATACTGTTACCGTAGTCTATGGACGTTTGCAATACTACGGGGCATCGGTCGCGCATTGTAGACTGTATATTTTCACGCTCTTTTTGAAGCACTTAATATTTTTTTGGTTTCAAATAACCTCCGAATGGGGGCTTATCCCTTTTTATAAGAAAAATAGTCTGTACTTTTCATTTGGACTAGGCCCTTAGAATGAATTCTATCTCAATGCCAAATTAAAATCAGTCTAAATCAGTACTGTGGTTTAGAAATTAATAGGTAGCAGATAGACAGACAGAAAGAGTTACTTTTACATTTACAATACTATATGGATTCTAATTGACAGTGGCAATGTATGGGATTCGACATAAGCTCTCGATCGAGTTTCGATCGCAAATGTCAAATCCCATAAAGTTTCCATTAGTGACAGCGATAGCATCTTGTCTAGGGGGCTGAGACAGGACTAAGGCTAACTTTTGAGCCGATAAACAAGCTGGCGGATGCCACTTCCGATATTATTATAATTTTCCACGGGGGAGATTCTTTATTACCAAAAACAATAGAGGTACATTTGAGTAATGAAATAAATAATATTAATATGTTTCATACAGCAAAGAAAACTGTTTTATTTTAACTATAAAATGAGCAAAAACTAAGTAGATATTGAGTCATTCATTTCTTAAACAGAAGAAATAACAAATCGAATCATTATTCCATTTGGCATGCTGCCTGTCGATTCTGTAACAAAACTCGCACCTCATTTCGCAAGTCACTTCGAATTCAACTGTCAAATAGAGCAAATTTTCATACATTTTTTGCTCTATTTGACAGTTGAATTCGAAGTGACTTGCGAAGTGAGGTGCGAGATTCGTTACAGAATCGCACCCCAGTATTTGGGATACATTTATTTTTGTGAGTTAAAAAGAGTATAAGGGCATGCAGATAAAAGTGATATCTAAAAGACAAAGAAAGACAGGGCGGCTTCTCACAATTGACTCACGGTTGGCTGCTCCAACCCACGACCTTTCACAGGTCGGGTGACTGCTCCAACCTCAGAGTAACCAAGGACTTGACAACCGAACTCAATTGTACACAAGAGGTCAAGATTGAATGCTACAAACTTTTTGGGCTGATACTACAACGAACGCTTTTATTGCGCAATATTCAAGACAACTGAATTTGTTATTGTGTTAATAAATATTCTAATATTTTTTTGTATGATAAATATTTGATAGATGTTTATAGAATTGTCTCATCATCACCAGCCTTTATACGTCCTTCTGCTGGGCACAGGCCTTCCTACATGGGAGACACATATTAGGAGTTTGGGCCATAACACCACCATATATTATTCGTATCCGTTATCTAGTATCCATAACACAAGCTCTTAACGATGCTTACTTTGGGCTAGATAATAGGTGTGAGTGTATAAATATTATTATTATTATTATATAAGCCCAATAAGCGCTAAAACCAATACGCTACCAAGCGCCTCCGCTCCGAGAAAATTGTCTAGTCAGATAAAATATTAAAATATATTATTATTATGTCTTGGTGTCAAACAAGCGTGCCTGCCCGCCTGAGGCTAAGCAGTTACCGCAACTTAGAGACGCTCGCAGCACCTTGGGCACTTTAATATTCACGCTAATAAATATTTTGTGGAATGGGTGCTAGACTATTTTCAGAAACAGAGAATGAAGCAGCGACTCAAGCACACCCATGAATTAGACAAGTACACAAATGTAATTTTTTGCCTTTTTAATCGGTTTTCAGTCTTCAATGATCTTCATACTTAGACTTACACTATATTATTATATAGAGACACTACCAAACCTCTTGGCTATCATTTAATCTCATAGTAAGTGATGATACTGCCGACGATTGGAGCGAGCTACACCCGGATTTCTCGACCACAGAGAAACTGGGTATCTTACCTTTAACTGCCGCAACACAACACTATTAACATTATTGTTATGGCAGAGGACCTAGTCAAGATGGTGGCAGCTAGCGAGATGGACTATCACAAACCAAACCGAGCAGATTTTTTTTGCCTCTGGACCTCTAAACCTAAGGATAGGTGGCCTCAACCACTAGACCACAGAGGTACTTGATGCGGCGGTAGAATATCGCGTGATATACGCACAAAAGAATTCAGTAGCATTTAGAACCTCCTTTTTGAGTCGGTTGAAAATTGTATCTCATTTCGAATAGTCTGATTAAGCTTTCGTTTCTTACTATGTAGGTATAAATCACGTTACTAAATGACTCAATAATTTTATGGCAAACTTAAACAGCGTTAAACATTGATATTTAAAGATCGCTTAGCAAAGAGAAACCCACCCTGAGTTTAGGCTAATTAGATTTCATGCTGAACTTCAAAACGATTGTTCAAAGAGTAATCAGGGAGCTACTTGAAAGGAGTTTGGGATGTCAGATGAAGCTCAAACTTTCTCTTAACTCAGGTTATTCTAAAATTGTGTTTGATTGTTGGAGTAGGTAGTAGAAAGTTGCGATTCTACTTTATTTAAAAATGTTTTTGTCCAAAAATGTACATGTTTTTTTTTTGTGCAATGTTTTTTTAATAAATAGCTATTCTGGAATCAACTTCGTTTTCAAGAATCGGACCGCAGACCCGCTTAGTAACTAGTGACTACGTTATCTGTGGTTTTCTAATAATAAATTATTATTTTGTTTCGCTGAAGCTCTTGTATCTATAATTTGCCGCCCTTTTTCGTCGTCTCATTTTAATTTTCATTTAGATAACTAAATACAGTCCACTTATGAATTAAAATTAAAACAACAACAATTAAAATACGATCGTGGGAAATCCTTTTGGTATTCTTAATATAAAATTTTAATAATAAGGCTAAAACTTATTATTAATATTTGAACGACATTTGTAACAAATATCTAAACTAGAAAGACCGCAGGTTCGGTTATTGCCCCAGGGCATAATTTTTTCTGGTTAAGATATTTTCCTTAACCCGTTTAGTCTTATTTATCAGGTACATTATAATGTCCAATAATGTAAACTTAATAGTTATTTACTTTACATTATTTCTTAAAGACTAATAGGAAAAACTCTACTGTATAAATTACTTGAAATTGTCTCTGAATTTTACTCAGATGATGGTAAAAATAAAAGGTCCAATACTTGTCACTAAAAGTTAAACAGAGTGGTGAAGACAATTTGACTTAATTTCTTTTAGTTACTTTGTCACTACAAACAATTAAAACATGGGTTATGTTAGTTCATAGAAATGTTTTGCGACGTAGAAATACATCTTATTCATTTGATGATTTCATAAAATTTCCAAGAAATAATACAGCTAATGTTATTTTATTTCATAGAAATGTCATGAAAATATTAAATAAAAAAGATGTTTCTGAAAGTTGCAAAACATTTCTATGAAGTAATAACAATATAATTTATTTCGGGCTTTTTTCAATATAAGCCCATGTTTCAGTTTTATGTCGTTTTATCGTCACCACCCTGTATATTTCTCACTAAGTTATATCAATACATGATATATAAAAAAAAACGTTACAATAAAATTCACAGTGCGCTATGGAAAGTTGGTTAACGTGTGGAGCATTGGGGAATGGCTGGAGAGAAAAGTATTCTGTGCTGAAAAGGCGGCGCATGCGCGGTTGCAGCATGCTAAACGGCTGACTCGCTTGTTACGCACATACATGCATACAATATGTGTCCCTACAATAACTATGTATATCTATATCAAAATGATAATATAAAATTCTTATTTACCTGTATTTTACTCCGGAATCACTTCGAATGCCTGGAGAGCTGCGTTACAGTGGACGAGATAAATAGGTGATAGGTAGAAACTCTCTAAGCAGTGAGTTCTAAGTTATGCAAGACCCAACGCAGAAAGGGACCCCAAAAACTATATAACCACACCCTTGTGGAACAACGGCTACTGATGAGGTAGCAGTCTTCAGACGATGCGTCACTATATCTGCAGTATATCAGCCTGTGAAGTCCACGGCTGAACAAAGGCCTCCCCTATTAATTTCATAACGGATCGGTTTTGCGCAGTCTGCATCCAACGGCTCCCCGCGTCCCTGACCAGGTAGCCTATCCATCTAGTGGGAGGCCGGGCGGCTTTGCCTTTTCCGGGACATGGTCGTTCCATCGGTCATATGTTATGCGTGCACACTGCCACTTCTACTTGCAATTGACTCAATAACACCAATATATTTAGTACAAAATTCCATTATACTTTAATTTTAGGGTAAGAATGTGGTTCAATACACTTATTCCATAATATCGAGAGTTAGAAGTCACCGTCAGCCTTTTCGAGACGCGCTGCGGCGACTTGTGTCACGTTCTATATAGCTTGTTATATTTGTTCTCTCACGGGTAGAGGGCGCAACGTAGGTCGTCCGAGCGGTAAGGTCGTGACCAAAACATGAGGTGACATACTCATACAATTGCGAACGTTTAACAGAGATAGGACATTGTAATTTTTCCATTTGAGCTCAAGGCTGTGACCTCAAACTTGGTGCTTCCGTGGCCATGTGGAACTTCAAAAATGTTTGCAAATGTTTCTCAAACGCGTTTCACGCGATTATCTGTATGAAAGCATCTTTGTTTGTACACGTGACAGCGGCAACGGCGCGGCATCCTGAAGGTGATTGCTGCCAGAAACAACTGCACCAAACAAAAGCACTGTTGGAAATCGGTTTAGGGTTTTTAAATAATTGTAGGCGTAATAAATATTTCAAATTAACTAAAATACTAGCTTAGAACATACGCACAATTATTACTAACATTATACTTATAATCTATGGATGTTTTCACGCGTGAAATAAATATTTATTAGTATTATTATTATCAAAGCTCCTGAATAGAGAAACACATATACCGTAAAGATGATCACAGCACTATCTGAAACACAGCAAACTGTTTCATGGCTGAAATAAGAA
Source organism: Nymphula nitidulata (assembly GCA_947347705.1). Classification (NCBI taxonomy): domain Eukaryota; kingdom Metazoa; phylum Arthropoda; class Insecta; order Lepidoptera; family Crambidae; genus Nymphula; species Nymphula nitidulata. Next base: position 17,248,549 of record OX374631.1, read on the forward strand.
AGGCGATTGTACCTACCCAGATGACCCTACATACGGGCCTACCACTCAGTACAACATTGACTAGGCAGTTTACTACTTATTTGACGTACTTATTTCCGAAAAATTTGTAGCACCTTTAAATTTTAAACTATCAAATGATCGATATTTCATCACTCGGTTTCATTACAGTTGTGATAGAAGTAAACAAGTCAGCTATATTGGGTTACATTATTGTGACATTCTCTTTGAAATCTGGAACAGATTCAAAGGAAATATCGCAGCAAATAATTCGATACTGAATTCAGAGAGAATTATCGTGTGCCGGGAACGAATATTTTATCGATGTTACCCAACATCCGAATCACATTTTAAGTGCTCACGCACTTTCGGAATTTGAGCCTGGAATATCGGCGCGAATAATACCTGACACATTTATGATACTTTTTTAAGATCTACAAAAAGTAGGTTTTACTTCTAGCTTGTATGTTTAAAGATCTTTTATTGTATGATCTACAAAAAAGAGGCTTTACTTCCAGCTTAAAATTAAAGATGTTTTATTTGTTAATGACCCTTTATTTACCTTACTTTAATTTATTCGTATTATAACTTTCACTTGTAAGTTACTAAGGGCCGAATACACAAACGTTTGGATATAAGAAATGTTGACATTGAATATACTTAGAATATTTCAGAAGGCTTCAAAAGAGTTTCAGTAATCAGCTGTTAAGGTATGTTGGGGTAAGAGCAAATGGTTTTTTACTGTTCTTGAAAGACATCAGAAAATATTTTTTATTTCAATGTTCTAACTGGTTACATGACTTATGAATTATTTTTTACGAATAAGAAAGACCATGCTTTATTTATACATATTTTTGTACCCCGTAACAATTTAACTTTGTCCATAAAATAAAGGTCTAACTGAGCATGCAGTGGTTTTTTTTTTCAGGGAAAGTGCGGACTATACCGGGGGAAGATCGTACTATAGCCTAAAACCGGCTCTATTCACTATTTTAATAAGGTTCATAATGATTAGTAAACCGTTGTTACCCCAAACAAATTATACTATTGAACCAGTCTCGATTCTTTCGTATCTGGGTCTGTAATGACAATATTTTTTTTTAAAACATTTAACCATTTAAAAATGAAACACAGAAGTGGCTCTCAAACTTTGTTCAATAATTCCAGAAATTAATATGTACTTATCAAAATCCTATGATAATATTGATCTCAAAGCGTTAGGAGAAAACAAATTAAAACAGGTAAAATAGATTAACCCCTCTAGCTAACTCCTTTGAATTTTTGAATTTTGTTTTTTTTTTGAAACTTTTTTTTTGTTTTGCTTTTTTTTGTAACTTCCAGAGATATATTCTAGCATAGTTATGCTAGAATATATCTCTAGAAGTTTGCAATGTCCCTAAATGATAAACGGGTCAGTCAATTTTTCGTAAGTATTCTAAGGTTGTGGTTTTTTTATTGACAAGCGATGACACTATCTAAATGAGATGGAAACGATCTCTAGGACTTCCTCTCTAGACAAACCAAAGCCCCGTATCTCTAATGTCCGGAGGCAATCAGTCAGCCTATTTCTGTTTCCATGGGTATTGCAAGTGGTCTACCCATTGTTCCACTTTTCAAGCCTTTTTTTACCAAGGACTCGGTCATTCAGTGTCGAATATGGTATGTTAAATATATTTGCTGCAGCATAGTTTGTAAGCTCCTTATTTTTTACTTTTTCAATTGCTACCTCATAATCTTATTACGAATATCCCGTAACCCTTTCTGATTTCCTAAAGTACTTGTGGGGAATTTTGAACCTAAAAAGATAATGTTTTATAAATAGGGAGTGTCGCTAGAAATTCAGTATGTATATTATGTGAGTCTCGATATAGTGCGCATGAATGTGGGGGTAAAACCTAACTTGTTTTCATCGGCGGGAAAAATAAACAAAATAGGTTGTTGAAATATTATTTATAAAACTTTTATTTTCTCGTAATATTTCTCGTAAAGTTTATGATGTTTTATGTAAAACAATGACAGTGGAACGTTATGGATTGATGAAAAAAATATATTACTTTTCCTGCCGATAAAAACGGGTTTAGTTTCACTCACATTAAAATTTATACGTGCTATATTTCAAGACTCACTATATGTTTGGCTCAAAGTACGTTAAAGTCAGAAAAGCTTAAAGTTTAGGAACCACAGATTCTTTCTATACATTCATTAAACGGGAAAGTGCGGATGAAATTTAGTCCGCTTTTCCCCCGCAGGGGAAAGAGCGGATTCAAATAAAATATCTAAACTGTGCGTTATTCATTATCCTAACCTAGAAAACATGAATCGAACGAGAGTGTTACGAGCAAAAAACTTACCAGATTTAGAATATTCCTCTTAGATGCGGAGATATGCTACCAGGGCAAAGAGCGGATTCGACGAAAATGGAGCAAAATTTCACACTTTCACATTTTGCTCAATTGCACACGTTTTGTTGTCGAAAACTAACACTGCAGACTGAATATCGAGGCACTACGAAATGGCGTCATTGACTATGGTGTCAGTAATAGAAAATATGCATAAGTTTGGGAGTTATTAGAATTATCCGCTCTTTCTCCGATCCGCTCTCACCCCAACATAACTGGACAGTTATGTTATATATGGATTTCTATGTGGGTTTGGATAGCGGGCACTGCGCTACTAAAAGTTATAATTTTGTAACTACAAACATTGTAATTTAATATTTGAAAAGTCTGACTGAACGGAATACCGGAATCTTCTCGGTAGTTCAACTTTTGGAATGGGTGTAAATTCAGACATGACAGACGGACAGACATTTTACAATGTTAGTTAACGTAAATTCAGACATGAGGACGTAGGTATAGACGGACGGACAGACACTATGACGTTGTTAGTAAATCTATTTTTTGTGATTAGTGGATAGATGTAGTATGTAGTAGATAATTATATGCTTTTTTGTGGCGTATTTAAATAAAATGTATTTTTAATTTTGAATTTTGTCGTAGGCTGTAGCTTTAAAAATCCCATAATGCCGAAATTTTATTGCCTACATCTTTTTTGTTCTTTTTCTACAGTCAGTGAGGTTTTTTTGCAACTAGATCACCAACAAGCTGATGGCCAACCTAGTGTTGCCCATAGACACCTGGATAACTATCGTGCCTTTCGCGGAGGTGGTCTGGGATCAAATTTACCAGACCTGCCCATAGACACCTGCTATAGTAAGGATAGAGTTATTTGGTATTGTAGATGTGTCGTCATTCTTAGGCCTTTGATGAAAAGTCTACCTTTCCCAGTAATAACGCTGGCTGCTAACTTCTTTACGCATGGAATAGGAAAGACGGTGGTACAGTCGGCCACAGAAGTAGCTTAACACTTTAGTACCATATCGCACTGACTATTGCGCTCGTACTTAAACTGCTACCGTACTAATATTGATGCCATAGTTAATGTGACATGGTACTAAAGTGTTTAGCTACTTCTGTGGTCGACCGTACCTACTCAAATGACCGTACATACGGGCCTACCAGTGTTATATTAATTTAGAGAAAGTTTATAAAGGTACTTCCTGAGCTAGTATTCAGTAGTAAAAAAAATCCCACAGTATAAAAAGGAAAAAGAGTTTTAAACGTTTTATAATGCTATACAAAAGCCTTAAATTGTATTACACATGTGAATTAATTAATGGTGCCAGCGACGATATTTGTATTCATTCATGCACTGAAATGAGATTTTTATACCTTGACGATGATCGAAATCGTTCACAATCAATCGTGAAAATTAAATCAATTGATGATGTTTTCGAGCGTACTTTTTTTTCATACGACTAGATGACAAACAAGCTGACGGCCCTCCCATAGATACCTGAAATAGCAAGGAAAAATCACTTGATATTGTAGGTGCGTTGTCATCCTGAGGGCTAAGATCAAAAGCCGTCCATGTCCAAACTTACTATTTATTATTGCAAATAACTATAAAATTCAATATAATGAATGTTAAAGTGATATAAGTAGGCTTGTTCAATTTCGATAGGCCATAATTTTACTAAAGAGATAGATTCGGAAATTTTGAAAGAAGAATTTTATTGAAATATACTATGTTTAATTAAGTGAATGAAATATATGATCATCATCAACCTGTATACGTACCACTACTGGGCTCAGGCCTTTATACATGGAAGAAACCCACGAGGAGTTTGGGCCATAACACCACCACACTCTGGCCCAATGTCATTTAGTGGGTTGAATTGCACGCAGGAGCTAGAGATCATAAATTCATTGATCCATCCCGGATCAACCACGGCGAAAGTGGCCTTATTTTCGTAATCGAAACAAGAGCGCTCAAACCACTACCACCACCACCACTGCCACCGAAATCCTCAATATAGTTAAATGTAGAAAACATAGTGTATATTAATCATAAATTATTGATCTTGATTTAAGTTTATTGGTTGTTCAATTATGCTATTTCTTTATTCTGAAATAGTTATATTAAGAAAACATTACCAACTTTCAAATATTCTTATTTGAAACGTAAACAAGATTAGAAAGTAAGTATTAACATTTGATTTAATCGCAGGTTGGAGAACTTCAATACCAAAGGAGCCAGCATGATAATCAAATCAGCCCTACAATACAAATGTAAAATTTGCAGCCTTTATCCTTTAATTTGGGAAAAAGGTCGCCTCATGTAAAGGCGTAATTTATTTCCCAGTGCGAAATCGCAAGCATCGACCTATTTACATTTTTGCAATCATTGTTGCTTTTGTCGTTCCGTTTTTGTTTTGCATTGAAGAGCAGAACTGAATGGCATAATTAACACGCTGAGATTCCGTGAAGCGATGTGAATCGTTCCCCATATGTGTTCTTTTTTTTTCATTTATTTGGGTTAAAAAACAGTGCACACAATAAATTATAACTTATAGATTAGTAACAACCAGTAAAGTAATTGTGTCACCCACATCATTAACCACAACATTAGATATATAAATAAAAATAGGTTAAGAGTTGTCGCCATCGATCAACTACAATTTTTCTTCTACTTCGAGATAATAATACAATTTACACAGTATACTAGTTTTAACCTTATTGGAATGTAACTGCGGCACTATTATAATTTTTTTATAAACAGTTATTATCTAAGACCAGAAATACATTTGCTTAGTGTTCACTTAATAATTCTGTTAGTTGTTTTTTAAAATTACTTACTGAGGTGGAGAAAATATCAATTGTATTAAAATTATTTCTCTCTTAATAATTCTTCGGGTTTCATTATGTTTTTAACTACAAAGTATTGTACTTTGTGGTTATACAGCAGTTTAACGTGACGTATTTATCACTTTGTGGTTATATTTTGAGTTCCTTATAACTCAGACATGAAGAAAATTTAAACAAAAATTAAAACCGACTTCAAAAAAGTTGAAGTCGGTTTTAATTTTTGTTTAGATTTTTTTTACAAATTTAGTGATAACTTTCTAAGGTCAAAGCTAGATGGGTGACCGTCAGCTTATATTGTTTCCTATATATCGTATCATTTCACTAAAAAGTCATTGAATGCCAAATGGCAAGTATTTCGCATCGAACAAAAAAAGAATCATCAATATCGGTTTACCCAGTCGAAAGATCCGAGGTAACAAACATAAAAAAATACAGTCTAATTGATAACCTCCTTTGTTTGAAGTCGGTTAAAAAAGGATTTCTCAGATTGGTTTTTAGGGGATCTAATTCTTGGTATGAGATGAAAGAGTATTATCAAAAAGCTGTTTATGTTGGATTATTTTCCTACAATCCCTACAGAAATATTATAAAAAATTACATTTATTGTGTTAGATTGGTCTTCAACGAATAGCGTCTCAATCAACAAGAAATATGCTTAAGAATATTCACTGTACAAGTGTGTTCTATATGATACATATCAAAACACGATTATATTAAATATATATTAGAAGTTTCGGGAAGGTCACCTTAACAAAAATAAATACACAAAATACAAAAATAAATCTGGGGTTTTGCTTATCTTTCGCGTTATTAACACTGTCTTGATCAAAGGAATGTAAAATTTTGGTACGCTACCTGAGACCGTTTTTAGATGAGAATTATGTGGAAAATACCTGAACACCCTTCGAAGCGAAAGGGAATAACTTTAAACAAGCCTATAACTCTGACTCTGCTAACTTCAGTTAAAATTTTATTTCCAATGGATCAAAAAGCATTTCTGCATAAATTCTGATACAATTTTTGTTTCTAAGTCAAAGAACGCCAAATAAGCTGATGATCTACCTAATGATTAGTAGTAACTATTGAATACATAGTAGTGTCAAATCTTACCTCTAGCAAGAACGTTTGAAATTTTTAGACGATCCGAAAATGTATGAAAAATGCGTTTGGTTTTGCATGAAATTTCGAACATCGCTGGCGGGCGACATTGGTACTTTTTAGAAATTTTCATCGAAGGTGACGATAGCGTTTCTATGGGAAACATGACACTACAACGATAGCATGGTGCTATTTTCATTCTCCTATAATAGATTCGATAGCCATTCTAAAGTTTAATGTGACCATCATTCTGTATCGTAATCGAATCGAGCGACAATACGTTGTCGATGCGAAAATTTCAAATCCTCGTGCTAGATGTACAGCAGTATAAAGCAAGACACTTGTTATTGTGTGTGTGCGGTTTTTTCCTCTCCCTGGTTAGTGTGACCGATTTTTGCAATGTCGCCATTAAGCTGCGTGACAAATTGAAATTAAAATATTTATTTGGCACACACCATTATACCAAATTCTTCACTCAATTGTGTGTTGAGCCATTCTCGATTTACATAAATTATAAAAAAACATCGCTTCAAACAGATGAAACCTGAACAGATTGGTCTTGAATAAATTTTTAATCAGCAATCACAAATACGTAATGTAAAAATTTCATAATCTAAGCATTTGTTAGAGATTGGTTTTGAAATGTTTATTTGTTTCCAGACTTTGTCCCAGTAGGACAAAGTCTGGAAAGTTGTGTATTGAGAAAAACATTATTTGGAAAATTCCTTCTTTAAAGCTGATCTTATTAGATTATACGTATGACTACGGTTATAATATTCGTTATTTATTTACAAATTATCCTATACAGGGTTGTGTCGTTCATGACATTCTATGAAATAATGCAGCCAATGTTATATTATTTCATACAAATGTCATGAAATTATCAAATGAATAAGCTGTATTTCAAAGTAGCAAACCAATTCTATGAACTAATATAGCCCATGTTTGAATTTATTTTCGTATTGACGGCACCACCCCTGTATACCTATATTGTCTCATTGTCTCAGCTAACACAATCACATACTTAAACTGCCCAAACTGCACACCCATCTGTACGTGAAGAATGTGCTAACACACTCAATACTGGTTGAATAAATAACAAACAGGTATCCGACTTAGCCTTTATAGTGCGCCCACAAATCTACCGGCTTACAATTTTCTATTAAATGTGACTAGGCGCTGGTCCAAGAACTGCAAACGTGACCTGGACGACGTTAGGCTTAATTCAATAACTATTAAGCGTCAGCAGTCTAGCTTGGAAGAAAATTGTAATCTATAAGTCGTTAATTTAAGGAACCAATATAATCCTTTAAAATGTACAAGTTAGAATTTATAGGCAACTAGCTTTTGCTTGCGACTTCGCCTTATCCCATTTCTGAGTATCTAATATTTCAGAAAAAAAATATATCCATGTGCCACTTTCATCTAGATCCTTTCAGTTTTTCCGTGATTGACTAACGAAAATCCATTCAAACTTTCGCATTCACAATATTACTGGCTTCCGCCTGCGGTTCCACCCACGTGGATGTCGGTTATCGCTCCAAAAAAGTATCCTTTGTTTATCTGGTATTAATTACAAAAGTTTTTAATGATACTTAATTTGAGCTACATATTAGGTGCGAGTGTGACAATATTATTGATATTATAACTCAGCAACTAAAAACTTCGCACTACTTAGAAACAATGACAACACGTGACATAAAAATAATATACCTAACTGTAACTCTAATTTGACATTATATGGCGTGACATTAAATAAATTAAAATTTATTGTTTGTTATTTAGGGTGTTTACACACCAAAAATCTTTGCGGCGAACGTGGAAGTAATATAGGTACGTCGTTAAAGATCAAGACCACAGATTTATTCTTTCCTCTGTTATCACGACGCTAACGCGATCTGTCGCTACTCGCTAATTATGTACCTACCTACTAGCACACGCACTCTGTACCCCTCAAGGAACTTATATATAAGTTCCTTGGTACCCCTACCACGAACATTTTTAAATTTCGAATCGCAATCGCATTGTTGACGCACGCTTGAAATTCAAACAAAAGCCAGACAAAAGGTAAAACAACTACTTAATACGATGGCGATTCCAAATTTAAAAGTGTTCGTACTAACCCCTAGCAGTCTCAAATTGAATCACGGAAGTCATAGTGATCCTTTCCTTGATACGACCTACACAAGCATTGACGAGTAATTCTTCATTAGTTGTTCTTTACTACGGTGACCATTAAAAAAAGAGCGTTTTATTTTAGTTGACCTAGCCAACTAGTAATGAAGGTAGCCTCTTCTCTTGCCATCCACCCCGGATTGCACCGGAGATCACGCGTTGCGCTGGTATTGCGCTTTCACTCCAATTTAACTGCCTATTGTATCGATACTATCAATATTAACGATACTATCTATATTTGTACTATTGGCTGTGCTATTTGATAGACTATCGATAATGACCTATAGAGCGGCGTCACTAAATAAAGACTCGATTCAGCATTGGCAAAGTAGACTTCATTGGCTCACGAATCTCACGATACGAATACGCAGCTTTTTCGTTCTTTTACTGTCGCGCGATTGATTTGAACACTAGAATTAATGCATTTGTCGTCCTGAGGCCTAAGTTGAAACGCCGTTTATGTCCAGTAATTAAATGGCTATCTTTAACTTCAATCAGAAACAGTGAACTGTTTCACGGCTGAAAGATAAGAAAGGCGGTGGTACCTACCCAGACGACCTAGCATACGGGCTTACCACCTAGTAAAAAATTTGACAAACGTTTACCAATGCGCTCCGCTAGGGACTGATATGTTTAAAAGCATTGTTGTATTCCGACAGTTGGAGCTAAGATAGCCAGTTCCTCTGTGGTTGAGGAATCAGAGTGTTGCTCGCTTCCATATTGGGCCTTTTATCACTTACCATCAGGTGAGATGAAGTCCAAGAGCTACCCTGTTAACCCTGAACTAGTATCGTGTCCTAAACTCGCTATATTTTTTGTAATCCCATCAGGTCACGAGTCACGTTGGATGCCAAAAGTTTGGTGTTGTAATTCTTACCAGGATAGTCGCACGGACCTTCTGGGGTCCGCGTAGCCCTCACTTTACTATTTTTGTTAGTTTTTTAGGATGTGTTTTTATGTTTTTTGTTTATTTGTCAAAAATGACACTATGTTTGATTAAGTAATAAAACAAAAGAAGAGTAAATCAAATTCCGAATCGGAATATTTTTCCCATTACGCAAAAATAAAGCGACAGTGAAGGTGAGAGTATTTGTGACGAGCTACATGGTTCCGTCGTTGATGACACCAAACAATGAAAATTAAACCATTTTGGAAATCTTTCGTAAGAATTTGTTCCCTAGAGGCAAATTTTGCTTGGGGGCTGCGCAGGCCCCACGATACCAGTTACGTTTGTCAAATTTACGATATCGGCAAGGGGAATAATAATTAAAAAAATACTTTGACACTGAATTGCTTTAGTCTTATTAATGCTTAGGTTAAAAAAATAAGTGCTCTCAAAATATGCTATGAACATTATTCGTGAGTAATTGCCCTTACCAGGAATATAAGAGCCTATTATGAACTACACACTCCCTTTATACTATGCCTTTAAACCGTAGCCTGACCCATGTCACATAATATACTGAATAAAGAACCATAAATTTATAATGTTGACACAAACAAAAGCTTTTTACTTTAACATTTAAACGTAATCTAGTTTCACGCCTGTCAATTAAACTAAGTCCTGTTATTTTTCCATTAGCAAAAGTCTTTTCCATTTCGGGCTATTCTCTGTAGTATTTATTCTTTTTATATCTTTGTAAATCTTTCGAAAGGAGAAACTGAGAAGTATTAAAGTGACATTAAACATTTTTTCTTATTTGATTACAAGAATAGAAGTTTCAAAATAAAATTCATTTTTTACGTTTATGTTGTTTAAACCTTTCTTGGGAATTACCCAACTGACGTAAGACTCCCGGGACTGTAAGACAATTGAAAAATCAACACTATGGAAAACCTAATGCATCTAATTTTTGGGTACTATAAAGATTAGCAACACTAAAGAGTGCTGTCCACGGGGAGAGTAGAGTAAAAGCACGAGTAAAAGCGAACTAATCTAACAGTATTGAGTTCGTCGCTAATCTACTTTGATAATGGTGTCTATAATGAGTTTTTGACGGCCTGCTGGCCGAGTGGCCTGTGCCCCTTGCTATACAGGCTTCTTGGTCGGGAGGTCCCGGGTTTAAATCCCGGTAGGAGCAAATGTTTGTATGGTGAGTACGAGCATTTGTTCACGAGTCATGGATGTTTATATGTTCATTTAGTATATTTCTAATATTTATATACATATTATTATCATTATTTATCCGCTATCTAGTATCTATAACACAAGCTCTTAACGATGCTTACTTTGCTAGATAATAGGTGTGAGTGTATGAATATTATTATTATTATTATTATAGTTAGTACTCTACCGAGTTACTCTACCGTAAACCCTGCCCATGGAAAGTCCTCTTATTTTTTTATTTATATTTTTAGGATAACTTACACCTAATTATTCTATAAAATAACAACACTAACGACTAAAAGCCAATGAAAAGCTATCACAAATGGAATACAAATATAACCCTGCTAAGAACTTACTTTGTTCCGTTATGTGATTATAGTCTAAGGTTCAAGCAGTACTCTTTATACTACTAATGCTGTCACTGACTATATCCAACTTAATACCATTGTCATGCTGAGTAGACAAAATTTTATCAAAACAAATATTGAAGAAGTCCACTTTCTACTTATTTTAAGTGTAAATTTAAATGTACTGGATAATATTTTATTGCAATAAAGAGTATAAATATGTATAATATCTAATAATAATATAGGTACATAGTGATTTTTACATAGATATTAGAATAAGTGGCAAGGTGGCAATCAAGCAAACGGCCCACCTGATGGTAAGCGGTTACTGTAGCTTACGGATGCTTGCAACACCAGGGTTAGCTCTTGCGCTTTGCCGACCACGTAAAAACCTTTTCACACCTTTTTTGAAGAATCCCATGCTGTAATCATTCGAGAAAACCTTAACAGGGAGCTCATTCCACAACCTGATCGTACGTGGGAGGAAGTTTCTCTGAAACCGTACAGTACGCGACCACTTTGGTTCCAATTTATGAGGATATTCTAGATAAGGCTCAGAAGACACTGAATCATGAATTCGTAACTAATGTGAAGTGAATTTTCTGATCGCGGTAAAATGTAGAGCTATCTTTGTACATTCCACATAATTATTACGTTTTTGCGTGTGAGTTTTATCCTTGAGTATAATTTGTGCGTTTTGCTACTATCCGTTTTGACCGGCGACTGCTCTCTTCGTTCGCCGTATTTGAGTCTACTATATCCATACTAATATTAAAAATGCAAAAGTAGCTATGTCTGTCTGTTACGTTTTCACTCATGAACACATGAATCAACTTAAATGAAAGGATGACAGCTCGGAGTGATGAGGACCTCGGTGGCGTAGTAGTTTAAGCGCTCTGGTATCGATTACGAAAACAAAGCAACTTTCGCCATGGTCGATCCAGAATTGGGTCAATCAAATTTATGATATTGAGCTCCTCCGTGCTTCGGAAGGCACGTTAAGCCGTTGGTCCCGGTTGTTACTGGAACCGTTTTAGCCCGCCAACCCGCATTGGGCCAGCGTGGTTTTATATGACCCAAACTCCTCATGTAGTTCTGCCATGGAGGAGATGCGTGGGGAGTGTGTGTGCCTGTGCCCAGCAGCGGAACGTATAATGGCTGATGATAATGAGGATGACAATGTTTGCCCCAACCCAAGAATAATGTCCAAGAAAACATTTTTTTCAAAAATACCTAATAGTAGATAGATCATTTATGAAAACGGTTTCAGTTGATTTAAAGCTAAGGTTTAGATCGTCAGTTTGAATATAATCGTCAAAAATCTTTATTTCCCGAATCGTGATATTTTTACAATGGAGACCTAAAAGAATAAAGGCCTATATAAATGATGCAAGTTTCCTGCCTGTAGCATTATGCTGAGAACCGGCACCAAATGGAAACCACCGTTTCTTGGTTGGTTGCTTGTGGTTGGCTGGTTTGGTGCCGGTTAAAGTTGTCATTTACATTACGTTACTGATTCATAATCCACAGACACAATTAGGCTATCACTCAGTTCGTAATTAACATAGTAATATATTTCAACAAAACCCTTCCCAAAGACATGGCCTAACGAGTGTAATTAAACTGTCCCTTTCAAGGAAAGGTCTTGAAATTAGCTCTAATATCAACAGATGGATATAGGCAAGCTAGACTTTCGCCTTTAATAACCAAGTCTGCTGATTCCACCTACGTGTGTATTGAAGTGCTTTGTCAGATTGCGTTGTAATTTATGCTCCCTAATAAAGCTCCAACAAGAGGATTATGAGCTAACAGGCAACGTACTTTAGTCTCTTGTTCGGATATAATATGTGTATTTAGATGTCAGCCAGTTTATACTTACAGATTAAGTAGTAAATATGTTTGGTTTGAAATGATTTAACTTTCAAATGAGTATTTTTTATATCGTATACACTTAATTGTAATATATGTATAAAGATAATAACCGACAGACTGACTGATGGACTGAGCAACTGACTGATTGACTGACTTATGTAAATGTTTTTTTCAAGTGGGCGTGGTACTTAGGCCAAATCCGAAACTATGAGGAATAGCGAAAAGTACTCACAGGAGTCTCGGGCCCGATTTTGATGACAACCAAAACTGCATCATTGGAATTTTGAAAAATCAATATACCTAGCAAGGAATCGAACGCGGTCATTTTGGAAAAAAAAACACAATCTTTATTATCACATCATTCGATAGTGTCACAAAGAAGAAGCTTTTTCTGAAATGTAATGATGTATGGCAAACCTAGGGAAAGTGTTCATTTGTGATAAAATCTTTCGCTCCCACCTGACGTTGAATTTTATTTAAAAAATACCTTAGAAATTTATCACAAAAAATCAACGTCAAAACAACAAAAATAAAAAAAGAACTAGTTCTTATCTCATAAAAAGGTATTTTACTAAGTACAATTGAAAACAACAAGTCACGGAAATATTTTTACCAATAGAAAGCACTATAGTTTTTTAGGTTACTGAGATATTCAGAACCAAAAAGATATGCTTGTTGATCAAAATGAATATAATCTGCAATTAGAATATCGAGACTCAATTAATATTGGATTCTTGAGCATTTCCTTAACACTTGAATTAAAAATTCTCTTACCCTACGGTTCCAATTTTGGAAAGAAACAACTAACAGCAGTATTGTGAAAGCGACCGTTCAAACTTCATTTCAGCCAGTCAAAGCTCAGAACGTAGCCAGCATACGCTAGTGCTTTGTGAAAAACTAGTGAGCAATACAATGTTAGCACAAAAAACTCGACAAAGTCCGCTTTGATGGTGCGTTTAACGTTATTTCATTGTTCGTAGCTACAATTCGAATACAAATTTTGATACTAGTCTATTTGAAAGATATTAGCCTCATTATTACCGATAGATTTTGTTGTTTTTGTGCGAAATGATCCACTTACAGCATTCTCCTACAAACATATAAATTCAAATTCAAAAGATTTATTTGTTAACACAGGTAATGTATAGGTTTTTAATCAAATAAATCATGTATCACCATGTTTAGCCTAGGGCATACAAATTGTTTTTAAATATGACCTTATCTTAAATAAACTTAATTTGAATAAAATGATCTCAACTTGAATAAAAATAATTTGAATAATGTCAGTAACTAAAAAAAAGAAATACATCAAAATGGGAAAATTAATTAAGACAGCTATTATTATCAGCTAAGTATTCTTTAGTGGAATAGTATGCTTTGTCTGTAAGTATGTAGTTTATGAAGAGCTCATTTAAAAACAGTACACCGATCTATTCTAGGTATTTCTTTTGGAAGATGATTGTATAGGCGTAGCGCCATTCAAAAAACACTATCATTTAATAGGGCAGTTTTATAAGTTATAAATAAGCAATATTTAGGTAAGATAGCCCGTTCCTCTGTGGTCGAGGAATCTGGGTGCTACTCGCTTCCATCGTCTGCCTTATCTTCACTTACCATCAGGTGAGATGAAGGCCAAGAGTTAACCCGTTATTGTAAAAAAAAAATGAGTTGTTCGGTGGCGTAGTGGCTTATTGAGCGCTATTTTTTTTTACACTCACACCTATTACCTAGCCCAAAGTAAGCATCATCATATCATAAAGAGCTTGTGTTATGGATTCTAGATAACGGATTAATATTGATAATAATATGTATATAAATATTAGAGATATACTAAATAAACATATACCTAAACATCCATGACTCGTGAACAAATGCTCGTATTCATCATAGAAACATTTGCCCCTACCGGGATTTGAACCCGGGACCTCTTGATCGAGCAGCCCGAATAACAAGGGGTATAGACCACTCGACCAGCCGGTCCTCAAATCTGGTTTCGATTACGAAAGCACCTGTTTCCGACCTGCTGGCTGATTGCTCTGTAATCCTTACTATACTGGCTACTCGGTTAGGGTCCTGGGTTCTAATCCCGGTAAGAGCAAATGTTTGTATGATGAGTACGAGCATTTGTTCACGAGTCATGGATGTTTATTTAGTGGGTATATTTCTAATATTATATATTTATTATTATCCATATTTTCCGTTATCTAGTATCCATAGCACAAGCTCTTAATGATGCTTACTTTGGGCTAGATAATCGGTGTGAGCGTATGTTTATTATTATTATTTTTAGTTATTTCAATTCTATAAAATAAACTAACATATTGTATTTTTTTTAAATTTAATAGTTCCAATTTTTGATCTCCATAGAATTGTAATATCTGAAAATTTATTTGATGGAAAGTATTTTTTTAATTTTTTTTTTTTAATTTATTCTGTTTGATTCTGTTAAAAGTTCTGTTAAAACCATGTCTCTTTCTCTCATCCCCGAGATTGGTCACTTATCAGTTTAATTTTTTCCCCGCACATGTGTTTGCTTCTTCCTAAAACATGGGTTCCTTCAAAACAGGCGTGAAAAGGCACTTGATGAGCCCTTCACGTCAGATGGTGTTGGGTGATTGCCGTGCTTCGTATAAAAAACGACAAGCCTAAAAGCGAAAAAATAGGACAGCCTGTCACTAGATGGACAGACGACCTTTTTGATTTAAGGGGGAAATGCACTTACGCATCCCCGACATCGTGGGATAATGCAGGGATAAGTGGGGCTCCTCTGCCTAAGATGTTTACGGCTGAGCCTACCCACTAAAGCTAACCTCCGTGTCCCTTACTACTCACATGGACAGATTTGTACTTATCCCAACATTGATGGATAGATGACCTGGGCCTCGATCGCGCTAATTTACATTGTATTTACCAAAGAAAATGTGAAACGTTCCCTTGCGCACAATTTGTGTTGCGCGAAACCAACCAATTAGGCTTTTTTCGGAACATTATAATTATATTACATATTAATTAAGTTTAAATAACCTCAATTAATAAAATGAAAACTTTCTAAATTGAGTAAAATATCGATCGGTTTTTGACAGCACCTAGATTCAAATACGTTACTATGGCAATAATACGTTCACATAGATGGTTGCCATAGTAACGTCTTTGTATCTAGGTTCTGTCAAAAGCTGATCGATATATTTACTAAATTTTCGAAAGTTTTTAATTTATGTAATTTGAACTTAATAAATATGTAAGATAATTATAATCAAAGAAATTAATGTATGCTTCGAAAAAAACAGCTAATTGGTGGCTGTTTATATGTCGGTCGGACGTTTTTGATTAAGTTAGTGCCTAAGCAACTTGTCAAAAATGTTTGTAGGACAGCGGAAAATACGTTCCCACAGATGGTTGCCATAGTAACGTCTTTATATCTAGGTGCTGTCAAAAACTGATCGATATATTTACTAAATTTAGAAAGAATTTATTTTATTAATTTATGTAATTTGAACTTAATAAATATGTAATATAATTATAATCAAAGAAATCAATGTATGCTTCTAAAAAAACAGCTAATTGGTGGCTGTTTATATGTTTCGCACGGCCACCAATTAGCTGTTTTTTCGAAGCATACATTGATTTCTTTGATTATAATTATATTACATATTTATTAAGTTCACATTACATAAATTAATAAAATAAAAACTTTCTAAATTTAATAAATATATCTATCCATTTTTGACAGCACCTATATACAAAGAGGTTACTATGGCAACCATCTATGGGAACGTATTTTCCGATATCCTACAAACATTTTTGACAAGTTGCTTAGGCACTAACTTAATCAAAAACGTGCGACCGACAGCGGAAAATACGTTTCTTTAGATGGTTGCCATAGTAACGTATTTGTATCTAGGTGCTGTCAATAACCGATCGATATTTTACTCAATTTAGAAAGGTTTTATTTTATTAATTGATGTTATTTGAACTTAATTAATATGTAATATAATTATAATCAAAGATATCAACGTATGTTCCAAAAAAAAAATCAATTGGTTGGTTTCGCGCAACACAAATTGTGCGCAAGGGAACGTTTCACATTTGCTTTGGTAAATACAATGTAAATTAGCGCGATCGAGGCCCTGGTCAGTGTCGCGGGGAGCCATCGGATGCAGGCTGTGCAGAACCGTTCCATTTGAAAATCGATGGAAGAGGGATTTATTCAGCAGTGGATATCAAAGACTTATATGATAATAATGATAATAAAATTGTGAAGCCAAAAAATTTATAGTTATCAACTTGATATCAACCACTAGTCAAAAAAGCTAAATGTATGATTTGAATTCATCATCATTCATCATTTCAGCCGAGAGACGCCCACTGCTGGGCATAGGCCTCCCCCAAAGATCTCCATACCGATCGGTTCTGCGCTGTCCGCATCCATCGGCTTCCCGCGACCCTCACCAGATCGTCGGTCCACCTTGTGGGAGGCCTACCAACGCTGCGTCTTCCGGTACGCGGCCGCCACTCGAGGACCTTTCCGCCCCAACGGCCGTCAGTCCTTCTTGCAATGTGGCCTGCCCACTGCCACTTGAGGCTCGCAATTCTTCGGGCTATGTCGGTAACCTTAGTTCTCCTGCGGATCTCATCATTTCTGATTCGATCACGCAGAGAAACCCCGAGCATAGCCCTCTCCATTGCCCTTTGGGTGACATTGAGCCTTCTTACTAGGCCCATTGTAAGCGGCCACGTCTCAGTTCCGTAAGTCATCACTGGCAACACACACGAATTGAAGACTTTCGTCTTGAGACACTGCGGTAGTTGGGCCGAGAATATGCTGCGAAGCTTCCCGAACGCTGCCCAGCCGAGTTGGATCCGTCGATTGACCTCTTTCTGGAAGTTGGACTTACCAAGTTGGACTATTTGTCCCAGGTAAACATATTCGTCAACAACTTCCAGTGTAGAGCTTCCAACCTTTACAGGAGTGGGTACGACATGGGAATTCGACATTATTTTCGTCTTATCCATGTTCATTTTAAGACCCACTTGTTGGGAGACTCTACAGAGGTCGTCGAGCATTGTGCCCAAGTCTTCCAGGTTTTTAGCCATGACTACGATATCATCCGCAAAACGAAGGTGAGTCATGTACTCGCCGTTTATGTTGATGCCAAATCCTCTCCAGTCCAAAAGCTTAAACACATCCTCCAACGCGGCAGTGAACAGTTTCGGCGATATAACATCGCCCTGTCTCACACCTCGCTGAAGACGTATTGGTTCCGAGTTTTGGTCCTGAAGGCGGACTGACATAGTGGCGTTTTCGTACAGTGACTGCAGCACTTGGATGTACCGATAGTCTATTTGGCATCTCTGGAGTGACTGAAGCACGGCCCAGGTCTCGAGAGAATCGAAGGCTTTCTCATAGTCCACGAACGCTAAGCATAATGGCAGGTTGTACTCTTCGGTCTTCTGTATAACCTGCCGCAGCGTATGTGCGATTTGAATTAATAAAAACTAAAAGCTATTACTTTATCAGACAGCGTTCCATTATCCACGAAATTTAATAGTAGATATGCAGAATCTGTTCATTCTTATCTAAGAAACTGGGCCAAAATTGAGATTTATTCATAAACAGACAAATATCAGGATAGATGGAGTTGAATGAAAACTGCTGAAATATCATTTTTTATACCGTTTTCCTTTGAAATATTAGAAAACTTCTGAAATGCTTTTATCTTTATTGAGAGCAAATTCCGTAAAGGAATCGTGTTCGATAGAGAGATGCCGTTCCGGCGAAGCATTTTTTTCAGCTTTAACTAGAACATGCTTTTAATTCGCATTCGTTTCCTAGATATTTTACTCAAATTTTTTTCTTTAGATACGCTGACATTTTTCATAGTTCGGGCTTTGGTTCGTTCAAATGTAGGTAGATTTCACTTATTTTAGATTTTACACTCTAAAATACATAAATGTTTATTGTTGTATTTAGTATCTTCAATAATAATAACAACGTTATGTGTTCTATGAACATGGACTAACATTTAAGACAAAAATAAATTAAATTTATATACTGATATTTAAACGTATATTTTCATGTAGTGCTGGGATGTTTCCGAAAACAGTAGTAAGTAAGGTTCGAAGAAGTGCCATCTCCCAAAAATACCTTTAGATTGGATAATGATTAGCGGATGAGTTCGAGACAGTTAATTACTGAATTACTGATTTACGCTTATAACATGATTTTTTATAGTATTTCACACGTGAGGAATGTTAACTATATCGTTCATTAGCTATAATCTTACCTAGATTTATTCTGAAGTGTTATTGTGGCCGTCCAGATACGGTAAGCTAGCTTACGTCAGTTTTTCATGGGCAAGTGAAAAACTTGATTGTTAGACGAAATTATTGATCTTATATTAATAAGATGTGGTGTGACTAAAACTTAATCGTTGTAATTAAAACTATTTGTGTTCCCATAATATGTCAAGCTACATATTTCAGACTACACAATTCATGGCGTAAAAAATTAATCCTATTTTTAAAACCAGCAAAAATTAATGAGACAACCTCATTGATTGATGCCATCTTTTGTTTAGGATATTAATTTAAATATATAGGTTGAAATTATAATTTGTCATTACACTGCAGATAGCAGTGTAATGACAAATTATATTTTATTTTTTTGCTCCAAAATATTCCACCTTTGATTGATTTTTTTCGGGTTAGATAATTTATGGATACAATTATCTCCGAAGTTTTCTTGATAGACGATCAATAAATGCTCTTTATTATACCTATTAAATAAAATACTTTAAAATTATTAATAAATAAAATCATTATGAACCACATAAATGTACCTGCTGATAATCTTGCGAAAATTTTTTGGGAAATAATGTTCTGGAATTATCTAAGTGGTTTTATTGAATAACAAAAAAGTTTGATAAAACATCTGGAAATCGAAAATTCTTTTCTTTGGCATAAATAAGTTTTAAAGATTGTATTAGCATTATATTAAATAGAACTTCTTGTAAAACATTTCAAATTAAATCTTTGCAAAGTTACTCCATAATTTATACTACGTTAAACTAAGACAAATACTCCTGCCGCAACAAGAAAGCAACGGGACACCTAGTTACATTGCTACGTTGATGGAAACTTTTCTAATTATTCTGATATGTTGCAGGATGGTAACTAAGAATATAGTTAATTAAAATTAGTCAAGTCTCGTCAAGTCTAGTTGTAATAAGCAGTTTCAGGATCTAATAAATTTCTAAAGGAGTATTACTAGAAATCCAGATAGACTAGTCTTAGATACATTGCCAAAAACGAAGCGTTTATAAAAAAACTACTACGCAATGTGCATAAAAATTTATAACCACATACCGACGCATATAAAACTAGCACAGAAAAATAAATTTAGAACCATTCTCCGAAAATGGTTGTTGACAAACACATTTTACTCACTAGAAGAATTTTTTAAACATAAACAATGAATAATTAATTTTATGCCTACTGTACTGACAATGCACTAGTTTATTTTGATTACAATACTTTTATCCACCTTAAAATTATTATTATTATTAATTTGAATAATTCATATTTGTAAACATGAGTTTAATTCATATTATTGATGACATTATTTAAATATGACATTGATTTATTTTACGCAATCGTTGAAAATGTTAAAATTGTTTAAATTTGCATGCTGTAGTATATGGCTAAATAGGTTAAGCTACTTACAGAACTTTTAAACAACATTGTAATAACCCTATTTAAAGCAAATGAACTTGACTTGATTTGATTTTTTTAATTAATCTTCGATCCCGTAATAGGTAGAGTTATTTCTCTTAAGAAAACGGAAGACAATAAATAATATCATATAGGTGTATTTTATTCAAAATATTTTTTTGTCCTATGATACTACAAATATGATAAAGACAAAAGAGTTTGGGGATAGTAGTCATTGTAAAATCCAGGTTTTTAATGTTATATTTATACAAGTTTGTTTTAATTTATCATGACGCGTAGGTAAGACTCCCGGCGGCTTATTAACTAACTGTGTCTGGTATCTCTGGCCCTAACAAACCATATGAATTTATTCTACTCCTAGTTTCTAGTTCCACAATGTCCAAAGTACTGCGAAAGGTCGCCGGTTTGCTTCCCGCTCTAGAACATTTTTTATCTATTCTAAACATTTTTTTGTAAGCAAACATATTTTCTATAAAACACCCGTTTATTTAGTATTCAGTTCCTTTCAAAGCTCGATCCAATAGCAACTTGAGTGTCTAAAGCTCGGTTGAGAACATTAGTAACTTTGAACAAAATCACCCGGACTAAACTATGATCAGGGTAACTTAAAAATTTTATCCATTTAAAGTGTAACCTCAGTGCAAAAGTTGCAATTGAAGACTTTAGTCATGGATATCAGAGAAATCTGGAATGGACGGAAATTCCTAAGCGCACACAAATGATTTTAGGACAATAACAACTTAACTCTGTAATATCTCACTTCAAAATTTAGGTGCTGTTGCCATTACATCTTTGAGGAAAAAATTGTATTCCTAGATCCTACAATTTTCACATTTCCATGAGGAAGCATAAATTAGCTAAGGTTTCTTGACTGATATAAGCTTCCCCATAGATTGCACTTGCACTTTCACAGAGTAATCTTGCGTATAAATTATGATGCCAAATGCTTGTTTTTTTTTTAATACAAAGCACGACAAATGACTCATCACCACCTGATGTGAAGCGGTAAGAAGAGTCCATATGCGAAGACAGCTAGAGCAGTTCAGACACTTGACAATAACTAGGACAATAGATGTGAAGTTAATAGCAAACAAAGAAATTGTCTGTCTCGCTCTAACATTCGTGTCTTCAGGTAGTTTCAACTACCTGAAGCTGGCGTTATTATGGAAGACCTAAACGGTCAGATAGTTATTCTTAGAATAAATGTTGACTGAAAGTTGACAGTCACTTATCAGACGAATAAACAGTGTAATTACTTTATTCGTTATGTAGCTATTTGTAGTTGAAATAGATTTCTCTGTTAACCACAGATTAATCTGTTAACTTTTAGGCACTGTTTTGGTCTATATACTTTAAAAAAATGTATCAAAATCTTTATTATCAATGTATCACTGTTTGATGCCATAATAAATAAAAAATAACTATGATATAATAGAGTATATATTTCTACGTTTAGGTAAGGCTTGTAGATGTCCTACTTAGGTTCATCATCACCAACTGTCTATATGCACGTCCCACTGCTGGGCATAGACTTTCTTACATAGCAGAAACACACAAGCATCTTGTGCCCCAACACCAACACGCTGACTCAATGCGGATTGAGTAATGAATGGGTTATAATTTGAAGTGATTGTTATCTATACGGTGGTTAGAAGAAAAGAGCAGAGTGCCTTGATAAAGGGAAGACTAGATACTTGTTTCATTAATGTGTACTCTATTTTCCCTCTCTGTACCTAACTAACAGGCTACTCGATCAGAGGTCCCGGGTTCGAATCCCGGTAGGGATGTTTGTATTATGAGTACGAGTACGAACATTTATTCACGAGTCATGGGTGTTTGTATGTTTATTTAGTAAAAATTCAATATTTACATACATATTACCTATTATCAATATTTCTCCGGTATCTAGTATCCATAAGACAAACCTTTAATGCTGGTTACTTTGGGTTAGATAATATAAGACTAAGTGTGTGTGGTAATATATTAAACAACAATCGTTAATCACGGCTTAAGCAGTTCGATTTCAGCAGCCATATTGTATATAAACATTTATTTCTTTAAACACACAATTCATTGAATGTGTCAATGCGTATCTCTTACACGATAAATGTAATAAATTATATTTCTATATATTGAGATTTCAATCTAAATTAATATTCTATTAGCATTTGGAGCATTGAATTATTTCGCTGCCAAAATAATCTTGTTCTGTTTAATCACCCAAAATTTGTGGACCTTATTCGTTTTATTTATTGCCAATACGGGTTTTGGGTGTAAAACGGTGGCTTACGAATTTTATGATACATTTTCATCTATGTACGAACGAGAATATTGAAAAAGGGAACTAATAATATTTTTTTTCCTTAGAAGTATCTTGACGATCCGCTGGCCAAGTGGTCTGTGCCCCTTGCTATTAGGCTACTCGGACAGGGGTCGCGGGTTCGAATCCCGCCTGGAGCATATATTTTTTCATCGTTTTCTTTCTTTATTTGTAATTGTTACAATAAAGTAGGCGTTCAAACGCATTAAAAACATTAAAATGTGATTAAAATAGCTTTTCTCACCTTAACTGGAAGTTTAAAAATACTTGTAAAAGTGTTCTTTCGGATCATTAGAGGTGTTAACTTCAAAGAGGGGTGAGATAAACGTTGCTTTAAAAACGTAAGAAATGGAAAGGAACCGGTAAAGAAATTAGTAGGTTATACCTAGTGCTCTGGTGTCGTAGTGGGAATCGCGTCTTCCCGGAAATCAGTAATCGTGGGTTCGAATCCCGCCTAGAGCATAATAATATATTTTTCATCCCCCCATCTCGGAAAGAGTATTTTTGCTCTTCGATATCTGAGTGCAAAAGCCGTTTTTATCCGCTAGAGGATAAAGTAAAATTGAATTTAGAACATCGTGTGCACTCAGGTGGTGAATTCAAAACATCATTAAACCTCTTTACTTCTACCTCCATGGTGCCGAATTTATCATACAACCTTTTTTGACATGTGAATAACTCAGACTCGGCACCTTCTTGGTGTACTTTTTGTTTAATTTTATCATATTTGTTAAAACCATAGGTTTAAAACAAGAAACTTGAAAACAAGTAAAACACCTAAAATGAGTGATTCAAGCGACGAAGAAGATTATTTGCCGGCAACAGAATTGGCTGACACTGTTAATAATGCGCATATGTTTTTTTTTTGCATTTAGTCATTTCCTCGTTGAGGTGGAATGAAAAGTTACGTGTTGCACTCGAGTGCAAAGATTTTTCACCTCGTGCTCTTTTGATTCCCTCGCTAACGCTCTGGATTCTAATTTCCTTCCTGTGAATCCTTCGCTTGCTCGGTCATCAAAATTGAGCTCGCGGTTAAAAAGCAACTTTGCACTCTTGTATAACAAATAACTATTTTCATCGTTTTTTTTTCTTTATTTGTAAGTGTATGCATTTATCTTATTGAATACCAAAAAGCTCTTACACATCATTTATCTACTATAGTCCTCTGCTTGCATTTCAAAGTTTAGGAAATAACTTTGATGTAAATTTTTTTCTATACATCTGTGTTTAATTAATAAAATGTAAACGCGTGTAACTATATTAAACTTTCATGGCAAAAATCTTATTTGCTTGCCCGAGTCACATCTAGCAAGGTCTGTACCTATATCCATTAAGTAAATTGACCGGTAGAGTTCGGGTTTATGGTGAAATGAAGATCGTACTCTTAGTTTTGATGTCAGTTTTATTGTTCTAGCGCCGTTTGGAATAGATGATCACTAATTTTCTGTTTTACTTTGTAAACTGTTTAGCGGAGAGAAACTTAGTACGCCATTTTCATTTTCTTGTGGATGGAAAGGAAGGGAAGAGTTTTATTTTTAGACGCAAAATAAAACTCTTCCTAAAACGCAAAGGTCTGCATTTTGATATCCATATTAATATGAAAAATGCGATAGTAATAATGAAAATGAAAATATCTTTATTCAATTAGGCCACCCAAGAAGCACTTTCGAATGGTCAAAAAACCCTTATGTCTATCACATAAAATAATATTAACTAACGATGTCATAATGTTTGTCTATCTGTCTTGTCTGGATTTACGTAAGCTAACTATGTTATAATGTCAGTCTTTCTAGTAACTTTGTATGTCTGTCAGTTTGTTTGTTACGTTTTTACCCTTAAGCTGCGAAATGGATGAGATTTAGAATTTATATTGATTATATTCTGAGAAATATAATACTAAGGCTATCCTTTGGCACATAAATGGCATCCACGTGGGTGGAGCCACGGACGGCCACTAGTATTATTAAAGGAGTTTATACCTACTGAAATCTCTTTAGCTAGTTAAGTGGGTCCACGTGTTTCTCGAATTTTTTTTCTTAAATTAAAAGCATTGTACTCTTATAAAATTTTGCTTAAAAGAGATGTTTCAAAAATGTATGGAGAGCCGGCCAGGTCTATGTACAATATACTGAAAAAAACATAAAAATATGCGTTCAATTGTCCATTTTCATTTTATTTGCTTTGTTGCGTGATACAAAACAAGAATTTTTAAAGAAAAAACTGCAACGGCAACTCATGGTGGCTATGTCACTTTGGTAACGTTTAATTGACTTAATTCTATGTCCCCCGCCATATTGCCATACTAAATAACTGTGAAATTCTACGAAAAATTTAAACTTTTGTGCAAATAAGTATTAATGAAAACTAATTACCTACCTATTAGTATTTTTCTCGGATTCAGGAGATTTTTCCTATTTTTTTGATATAGGCTACATATACTTGGCCGGATATGAAACATAACATTCCTTTGAGAAACTTCCTTAATGTGCTCTTTTATCAAAATACAGCTTTTTTTTACAGATTTCTTTGCAGTAGTATAAATACTATGTTCACACACAGGGGGTGGGCTGGTGAAATTGCTTCGGTAGAGCCCAGGCTAACCCCGCGAAGGGCAGTGGAGTTACCGGGGAGTATTAGTAGTATTGCCAGTGTTACTAGCGCTGGACGACCCCCACACAGCGGCGGGTATAACTGTAATCGGATGTCACTCCAAAAAAAAGCACTCATTACCAGCATCAAAGATATGTCCTCTGTGTTGCCCGCAAATCACTGGTTAACAATCTTAATGTGTCGGACTATTATGATTTTATAAAATTTTATTATCCGTATTCTTGCAAAAATTCTTATTTAATTTAATTCAAATTTTAATCTTATCCACTCCTTCTGCGAACGTGACCTAAACAGATCTAAAATTCGAAATAAGAAATAAATATAGAGGTTGACGTTAATAAAAAATTAATACCGACTCCAAAAAACTGAAAAGGATAAAATAATTAAATTTTAGTAGGTACCTACTCATCCCCCAGGAACATATTTTTGGAGTCGGTGCTTCACGTGCTTCACTATCTATGGTTTCTGGAAACAACTTAGCACCAACTCCAAAAATATGTTTCTAGGGGATGAGTACCTACTAAAATTTAATTATTTTATCCTTTTCAGTTTTTTAGAGTTGGTTTTATTTTTGTTTAAATATATTTTTTTTACAATTTTTAGTGATAGCTTTTGAAAGTCAAAGTTAGATGGGTGACTGTAAGCTTAAATTGATTTCTACTATCGTATCATTTCACTAAAAATTCATAGGAAAGCAAAAATCCGCAATTTCGCATATGTAGACGACTTAATTTTTCCAGTTTTTTTAATTTTAAAACCAAACTACCCAAAGGATTTTCAAATAATTTTTATGGGACCAAACGGGAACATTCCGCATCAAACAAAAAAAAAATCATCAATATCGGTTCACCCAGTCAAAAGTTCTGAGATAACAAACCTAAAAAAAAACTCCTCCTCCTTTTTTTGAAGTCGGTTAAAAAAGAATCTCCGCAGCCGCTGTTGAATTACATAAGCTGAAATGTATAAAATTCTCAAACATTTATTGTATTTAGTGGACATAAGGCATTCCGACCACGTAAGCTGGCTTTATGAGATAACGCCTCAGTACTCCGCGGAGGACGTCAGACGTGGCCGATTAGCCTAATCGGCTCACCGGCCGACACTTGCAGCCTCCTGTGGGATGCAATGGGCTGCGATTTGTGTAGGCGTAAGTCGGAACTACCCAGGAATACGTAATAAACTATAAAATGGACCATTTTTTCTGTCAGAGTCAACGTAATGTTTTAATGGGTTAAATAAGAACTTGGCTTAGATTTTAGCGTATTTTACCTACATTGTATAAAATAAAACCTCTTTACAGATTTCAACTCCCGTTTAATTAGATGTTACAATATTATTTTCTACACGATGCGTCTATTTCTTTACAGCAATCTTTTCCAGCGTCTTTGTTATGCTTAAATTTAAGTATGTAATTTCTTTTATATTTAGTGTGTTCAATCACTCATAAGCAGCTCATAATGTCGGTTAGACTGGCAAATACTTAGAGTTGTTGGAAAATGGTATCGGGTTGGTACACTTCAAACATCTAATTTTTTGAAATTTGAATGAAGGTATTACATAGTTGTAATTTCTAGCATCAGGAAATTTAGTCGAGTCTGAAGATAGTAAAATTATAATAATAAAAAAAATGTAATATGAAAGAATTTCAAATGCCATTTCCAAACACTTTACGGCGATAGTTACGACTGTAGATGACCTCATTCGCGTGCAGTAGCAATTCCCATTATGCATAAAAATCTCCTAGGTTTTTGGTACGGTTAATTTAGATCAAGAGCTAAGATCTCTGTGTGACTAGATCTCAAGTCTAGTTGGGACTGCAAATTAGTTTTAAAATCATGTTTTTTTAAACAACTAAATAAGACGACCGAAGCGTATTCACTAATATCTACGTCGATCTCGTGGCTCTGTATGATTGTCGCTGTTTTGGATATATGACTAGAAGTACAATCGATATTTTTTGACTTCGCTTTTCTTGTGTTTAAAATGTATCGCAATGACTTTATTCAACATTTGATTGTGTTTACATAAAGATAATAAAAATAAACAACTTATTAGTTAAACAAACGCCAAAAGGTATGAAAGCGCTGCCGACAGCCACGAATTCAAGGCTGCCGACTTTAGAGAGTCGCATAGCAGACTTTCCAATATGAGGGATAAAGATGAGGAGTATTGGGCCATAGCACCACCTCTTTGACCTTGTGCGGGCTGATGGATAAAGAGATTAGAATAACAACTGGGAAAGAGGGATTGATGTACCTACCACAGCACAGAGGAGCTCAAGAGAAATCCACCAATACGTGATCAATAATTTCTAAATATTATATTTTGTTCTTGTAATTGAAGCCGGAGCACTCTCAATCAAACGAAAAGAAAAATCTAGTAAGCTCCTTATGGTGTCCCACAATTGACAAAGAAATCGGTGAACATACATAAAAAAAAAAATACATACAGTGGAACATAGAACCTCCTATTTTTTTTAGAGTCGGTTAAAAAATGAGAACTAACGACGTGTATTTCAAAAAGTGACTTCATAACTTAGGGTAGGTTATAATTCGGGTAACCTAGCCAAAATAAAGTTTCATAGATGTACCTTTTCATGTAATCAAATGAACTGTAATTACATCTCGCTAAATTTCGATTATAACTTATGTAACCGAACCTACTTCGCCTAAATATTTTTTTCAGTGCAGAAAAAGGAACATCACCCAGAAAATCGTCGTGATTTTCTCCTGTAAATGTTTTTCAAGTTTATTACATATAAATACTTTCAACAGATGTTCTATTTTAAAGCGTAATTTACATCGTACTATTACTAGTTTACCAACTAACTAGTTTCAAATAGACCGATCAGTACTAAATTAACTAGAAACATAACACGCTCACTTAACAACGAACATACTTCAGATTGTATACGACTTCGTAAGCAATATGCTGAAAAGTTTTAATATAAGCAAATTTCATGAAGTAGTTATTAGCTCAGACACTTGATTCTCATCTTTTTCATGCACAAATGCAGACGTGGGACAAAATCCTTCTTCGTTTTTTCAAATTCTTTTTTTTTTCAAATTATACCTAAGCGCAGGCTTATGTGCCACATAGTTGCATCGTTATAATATTATAATTCGTTCTCTACTTGTGTAATTCAACACGATAAAGTCACGGACTGAGGCTACAGCAACAAAAATTACACGAGAGGCGCGTTTGCGGAAGCGAGCGTATGTGCGATTTTTTTATCGTCATTATTAGTCACATCAAAATCTGTAATGTGTACGTTGCTAAAGCTCAAGGAGTTTGACCATTGCTGCTAGTTTACTAGAAAAATGCATTGAAAAAAAAAAATTATCAGGTCATAAAATCATGCTCAAAACAACTGCATTAAACGAACCCAATTTTTACACATTTTTAAGCAGATTTTTTTAAGCACCTCAAATTAATGCACATTGTACATTTATGATGTATTTGAAAAAGTTGCGTATTGGGCATGTATTCTAAAAATTTATATTTTATTGTTATTAATAATATTATTATTTTCATGTCTTTTTCCTTACTTGAACTTTTTTCATTCATACCACTTAAAACGCGTTTGCACCCGCTACCTCTTCCGCGTCTGCTTTTATAATGTGGTGGAACAGTAAAGCCATCGTTATAAAGTGAGTCCAATGTTCTCTTGGCTTCCAGCCACACGTAGGATCCTACCCTGGGTATTAGTTTAAGTTAACATCGTGGTTTATTTATTTACTTAATTGGAATGTTCGGTTGGCTGTGTTTTAAGCGGAGGCTGAGGCTGTTTCTGAATTTGTTATTTCAGTATCACATAAATAATTTAAACTGTAGGGCACAATGTTTACATGTGTTAAATTAGCAAACTAATATTCAAAATTGAGTAGGTGGGAGTTGGTATCGTTTTTGGAAAGTTTTGAGAATAGCTTCGCTTCGTATTAACAGATTCGCTCAGCGATTTGCTGTTTTCATCTTCGCGGTTTTTTAACAGTACTTATTAACTTCTTAATGGTATCGTTGCTAGGAATTTCATACGTATATTATTTTTATGGAGCTACAAACACAAAAAGTGACAGTGATTGTGTTTTTTTCAGTGACGTGTCAAAGAACACTACCTATCTTTAATTCCTTTCGAAAATACTATATAAACATTATATTTATTTACTCCTAGGCTCCGCCTGCGTGCACGTTGGTTATCACTCCAAGAAGTATTTTATGTCCTTTCCAGAGTCTCAAGCTCTCTCCGTACCAAATTTCAGCGTGAAAAAGTAACTGACAGATAGAGTTAATTTCGCATTTATACTAATATTATAAATGCGGATGTATGTCTGTTACTCTATCTTTATATTGAGCTTTCGTTCCTAAGCAGCTGAACCGATTGAAATGAAATTTGGCACAGAGAGAGACTACACTGTGAAAGAGGATGGACGTCGGCTATTGCGCCAAAAGGTGGGTCAAGTCCTTTCTAAGGATATATTCTATCTCTATGCCGAATTCCATCTAAATCGGTTCAGTGGCTTGTAACAAAGAGACATTTCGCAGCTTCGCTATCGTGTACGTCGGCGATAGTGCCTAAAATAACCTTTATCCTATCTCATGATATTATTATAATCTAACCGCCTCAGTGGTCTAGTGGTCAAGAATTCAGATCTAGAGGTCTGGGGTACAATTCTCGTTGAAGCAAAAATTTCCGGCTATCTACCACCGTCGTACAGTCGACCACAGAAGTAGGTGAACACTTTAGTACCATGTCACACCGATCTTGTGCACGTACTTTATAGTTGCTACCGTACTATATTGACGCTAGAGTCGTTGTGACAAGGTACTAAAGTGTTCAGCTATTTCTGTGTGACCGTACCTAAGTCTGCTGCCGCCATAACAGTAATGTTGACAGCATTGTTGTGTTCCGGCAGTTGGAGGTACGATAGCCAGTTCCTCTGTGGTTGAGGATTATGGGTGTAGCTCGCTTACATCTTCGGCCTTCCACTTACCATCAGGTGAGATGAAGGTCATGAGCTACCCCATGCAGACAGGATTTCTTTCGCATTTATAATATTATCACTGTCTCTCAAGTTACACTGTGATATTAGTATGTATACCAACCCGCATTGGTCCAGCGTGGTGGTGTTATGGCCCAAACTCCTCATGTGTTTCTCCTATGTTGAATGTCCTGTGCCCATCAGTGGGACGTATAGTTTTAATCAATATTCAACTGAATCAGTCCTGTTTAGAACTGAACGGTTAAGTATATATAAGGTTAAGTATAGATTTCCCTCGAGATTTTGTCGTTATTACTTTGGAATGAAAGTGGCAATTATATATTATACCTTTACTCCTTAGCCTCTCGTAAAACGCTTAGGTAATCCATCACACGAAGTATCAGGATTTCCTCCAATGACGGAACCTTACAAAACTAACAAATTGACTCATCCACTGCACAATCACCGTCATTCTTATCAACTGTATCAACTTAGACTTTAAGTCGAGAATCGCTTGTGGAAAACAGTAAGCATTTCGGGTAAAGTATTAGCGACGCGTAGCTCTTATTTGTATGGTGTCAAGGAAGAGTTTGGTTTGTTATTAGCAGGCCTTGTTGCGTAATATATTACGCGATCGTTTCCGTCTGCAAACGATATTGACATTGGCCCGTACAACTTTCTCTGCACACCATTGGTGCCTTGTTAATGATTGCATAAATTGGTCAGGTGGGTGACAGTGAATATCATATAATTAGTTCTTGTTTTCAATTATAGGGCATCAAATTCAACGCTTTGTTTCGAATTCAAACTAATAATTATAAATTCGAAAGCGATTCTGTCTGTCTGTTATCTTTTTACACTTAAAGTAATGAACCGATTTAGATCCAGATAGCTTGAGACCCCTGGAAGGTCAAAGGACACAATGACATATGCTAACGTGTCATAGGAGACAATGACATGGTATCCTTATATTACATGCATTATACGTAAAATAATATCTAAGCTGGAAAAGTTATGTCCTGGGATAGGATTGTTTTATTTTTGATATATAATAACAATTTAATTAAAAAAAATACTTAACAGAACCATCAACACGTCCCACCGCTCGGCACAGTATATGGGGAAAACATTTGGAGTTTGGGCCATAACACTACCACGCTCTGACCCAGTACTGGTAGGTGGGTCAAAACGGTTGCACAACAACCGGGACCAACAAGACATCATACATTTCCAATGAAGAGCTCAAGATTAAAATATTTATTGACTCATCCCGGGATCGGCCTTGACGAGAGTTGCTTTGTTTTCGTAACCGAAGCCAGAGACCCGAGCCACCACTACGCCACCGAGCTCCTCAGTAACCGAACCATCAGTATTTGTAAAATACTAGTTCTTGTGTATTTTACAAATACTAGATTAAATTTTGACTTAGCAAACGTATTGATAACTAAACGGAAAACGTAAAGACTAGAAAAAAATCACGCGGTTACTCTTAGGTCATCAATAGCTCAATATAGAGCAGTGACCCCAGAGTAAAAGCTTGCGGTTTGATATACCAAAAATGATACGAATTTAAGTTTTGTAGTAAGAATCTTGTCGTTATTCTTTTAGGCTATTCTTTTATGGCTTCTGTTTTATTCAATCTGTCAGTGTCAAGTTTATATGGGTCCCTATAGTAATGGCGAAACTACGAGGATCCCTTGTAAAGGTCAGAACCTTAAAACCAAGGTTACATTTAAAAAAATGAAAACTTACTTTTTTATTTTTATTAGCAAATCAAAAAATTGTACACAATTAACCTAAAAAAAACTTAGATATAAAGAAAAAGACCACCTAAGTTTTTTGACAATAATACAATATGGGCTCAATGTCACTAAAAGCGCAATGGAGAGGGCTAAGCTCGGGATTTCTTCGCGTGATCGAATCAGAAATGATGATAGCCGCAGGAGAACTAAAGACGCCGACATAGCCCAAAGAATTGCGAACATCAAGTGGCAGTGGACAGGTCACATTGCAAGGAGGACTGACAGACGTTAGGGCGGAAAGGTCCTCGAGTGGCGGCCACGTACCGGGAGACGCAGCGTCGGTAGGCCCCCCACAAGGTGGACTGATGATCTGGTGAAGGTCGCGGGAAGCCGATGGATGCGGGCAGCGCAGGACCGATCGGTTTGGAGATCCCTACGGGGGCTCATGCCCAGCAGTGGGCGTCTCTCGGCTGAAATGATGATGATTATGATGATATAAAAAACTAATAATCGGTTGATGCCTTCATAATATGTCACTAAGTTCAAAATGATTATAATTTCGTCATGTTCTCACGTTTAGATCAAGTTACTAAATATAACAATAAAATCAACTGTAACAAGCTACCAAAACATTCCCTCCTTCATGTACCATGTTTTTTATACACCACTGCTAGCTCTCCTGATGGTAAGCGCACTAGTACTCACGCGTTGCCTTATCTTTTTTTGGTGATAATCCGATTACAGACCTCCCCGCCGCTGGCAAAACGACGGACGTTTGTAGGTTGACCAGCGCTAACGGCACGAGGAAAACCAACTAAAACTCCATAGTAAAGTAAGCGTTATCTTGTCATCATAAGACAGTCCCTGCGCTCCTAAGAAAACACGTTCTCAATTATTTCTGGCCACTTTCCTCACGCTTACTTACGCAGGAGACAACACTACAAAGAATAGCTGCGATCTGTTAGATGGAGGTGCTTTATGTCCGTTTTCACTAGCCATTCCCTAGGCTTAGATGATTCTTAACTAATTTTGTCTCTTTCTTTCTCCTTTAGAAGACTGTCAAACTCTAAAAGACTTTTAATGCTAACCAAATTTTAGGGAAAAGGAGGATTAATTTTAGGCGCTTTTTAGTCAGGCGCTCAAAATCCCAGTGGAAAAAACCACATGTGCACTATCTTTCGAAGAAAGGCGTTAAAGATTCAAAGTTTTAATTGAAGAGATTAAGGTTTTATTTCAAACGTTAAAGGGCTCTATATTCGCCAGGAAAGCTAGGGCAATATGCTCATGCTGAGCTAGCGATCTTCCCGTTTGAATCCCATTTTCATTCATACACAATTTACAGTGAGTACGAAGTGATAACTAAATAATAGACAAAGGAATTCAAAGGAAACGTCATTAAAGATACTTACTTTGTGTTAAATAATTCATTGTAATTACTATTAACTTGACTATTATGACCAAATTGCATTTCGTGTCATTGCTATTATAATACCGAGGATACACACGCGGAAAAACGTAACGTGCGTGCAAGAAATTGATGGAATAATAATCCAAGCTGAGAATCACTAGATAGATGGAAATTCTTAATTTTGAACATTTACATAAACAGGGCAGAGACAAAATGAGTGAGCTAGAAGACTTGTCCTACACGAGGCTCTATGTCCGTAACAAGTTTCCTCTTAATTTTGCAGAATTAGGAACAAGCACATAGTTAACTAATATGACAAAAATAGGCTACAGTTATTGTTTATCATTAGGCGGGTAATAGGTAAACTCTGTTGTCGTCAGATATATTATGAAAATAATCCATACTTTTGTACTGATTTATCTGCCAAATGACATAATCGATGCTTTATTTAAAAAGTATATACGAAACAAAATGCTTACTTCTTATTCGTTTCTGATGCTTTAGAAATTAATGTATTTTTCTTGAATTAATGTTTATTCCCGTACTTAACTGTATCTTATTTAACTAGTAATTAGTGATAACTACTAAATTAATGTAATGCGAAGAAGTCTAACCTAATTTACAAATATTAAAATCAAAGGCAGGCAATTAGAATCACTCATTTACTCGTAGTTTCGCAATAAGTCTAATTATAATAAGTCTCGTCAAACTAACGTAATCATATTTAATGTAAATTTCAGAAACACGCCTGGCAACTGTGTCTAGTGTGCACCTCGCCTTTCAAGTCACTAGTTACTTGCAGTGGTGGGACATACGAGCCACAAGTGAAGTGGACAGTGTTGTGTCAAATCCGTTTTGTGGCGGTCGAGTAAGTGCAAATAGTGGTGTGGGGACTGTTTTGCGGTAGGTGCCGATGTTCAAATGTTTTGTTGTGTTCGTATTTCTCGTGTTGTGAGTTTGTTGTAAGTCACGCGACTGGAGTGCTGTTTTATTACTATGATGATATTTGTTGTGTGTCAGGACGTTTGGTTTGCAATTGACTTGATTGGGAAATTTACATCAGAAGGATGATTTTTATATTACAACTAAAATGATTGATTTATTTATTTGCGGAGGAAAAGAAATAACATTAACATAATTAAGTATTAAAAAACTTATCTTTATAACACTAACCTAACATTTAAAAAACCTTTAAACGTGACATTACAAAAAACAAACTTATAAATAAAAAACACCACCTAAATCTTGTGAAAAAGGAAGTGTACCAGTAATGTTGGTCGCATCTTGTAAAAAGGGCTTACAAGAGTAATATATCGTACCATCAATTTTTAGTTTTAGTTTTTTTTAGTTAAATACTTTAAGGTTTATTATTAACTAGGAGCTGAGGGTTTATTACTTGCATTTCATAAATAAGTACCAAGCAAAATTGACATCAAAAACATTAAAAATATAAATTCATTGATTTATAAAAAAACATTGATAATGTAAATTTTGCTAACAAATTCTCAGTCTTCAGTAGACGTTTAAATAATAAATAAGAACGCTGTTATTCTTTTACTCGGTTTGAATACAAAAAAAAAAAACAATAAATATTTCGTCATATCAATCCAATGAAGGTGATATCTCCAAAGAAGATTTACGAATATGATATAAAGTAAATAAATAAAATAAATGTATATTCAGTCAAAAGAAGCTTATTGCCTGTAACCTTAGAATGCCCGAGCAAAATATTTAATCGGTGAATTATTCTACACAAAAATATTATTAATGGCGCGTCTTTTCCAAAGCAAAAAAGTCATTTTATTTGAGTCGCTATTTTCTTTTATTGGCTATCCAGTAATTATCTCGTAAAATGGGTTGTTACTGTTAGAATAAGCAAAATTGAAGACACAAATTGGTTTTGAAGAAATTTTTAAATTAGGCCATTATTTTATAAATACTTTTATAGCTCTGAGAAAAAAAAAAATTCATTAGTTTTGCATTATTTAGGTGTTATTTAGTATACATTACATACATTAGTCTAACATTACGTACAGTGAACTTTTACATTACGTTTTCATTCCTCTGCCGCTACGACATAGATGAATTTTGTCATAGAGATAAATTGTACCCTTAGAAATGATATATATATATATATATATATATATAAATGATATATAACCACTTTTATTATAAATGATATGGTGCCATCAATATGACAATAAATTAAAACATGGGCTACATTAGTTCATTGAAATGGTTTGCCACTTTCAATAACATCTTATTCATTTGATAATTTCATGACATTTCTATGAAATAATGCAGCCAATGTCATATTATTTTATACAAATGCCATGAAATTAACAAATAAATAAGTTTTTGTAAGTGGCAAACCATTTCTATGTACAGACGACAGCACATCAAGTGTAACAGTAGCAAAACGAAAGCCGCCTCTATGACAAACGGAATAAGGGGGGTCTCAAGGTCAAACTGCTACGCTTGATGTGCTGTCGACTGTACTAATACAGCCCATGTTTCAATATAATATTGCCATTTACAATATCATATTACCACATACATTATAAATGATATATACCACATTTCACTGCGATATTTGTGCGGGTGGACACCTAGTACTATCATATTTTTAATGAGAGCCATACTTAACTGGACAACGCTTGAGTTGGTGTTGTGTCTATTTCGCTAGAGATTTTAACATGGAGCAAAACTCATTAACACTTCAGCCAACATAAATATAGAACAAATGCAAACAAACCTCTTTTGTTTTCGTATGAGTGATGACCAACAAAGGTAGCGAGTGAAAAGGACAAACCTATACCTATAACTTATTTTCGCTGTACCTATTTATTTTAACATACTTTTCTAATTGGCAGGCCGAGAATGCCCAAATGATACTAAGTCAGCCAAATTGTACCGATTGTTGTATTGTGTTACTTTATGCCCTTCGAATAAATATTAGTGTATACATTGAAAGTTCCTTTCACACGTTGCCCAAACATTTAAACAGAATTTAGGTTTCCATTGAATCACATGCTTTAATAAGCAATTTGAATACCCAATGGCAATAAGTCAGCCAAATTGTCCCTTATTATGTGCACAAAGTATAAATTTATAACATCAATATTTCGGTTTCAGTACCTTCTAATAAGTATCATTAGTATATACCTACACATATTGAAATATGCTTCCATATATTGTGCAAAAACATACTCAGAATACAGGTTTCCATGGAATTACATGCTTTACCAATTTACCTTCCAAAGCCGTAGCAGAAATTGTACAATGTTATTTCTAACATAAGATACATACACTCTCTGAAGGCTGATCTGAAGCTACAGGAATACATCTCTTACCTTCTTATAGGTCCTTGTTTACTAGGGCCTTATTAGTTCTATTCATATAAACATTAAAGATAAAATATTTGTATTATATGCATGCAATACAAACAAGCATCTATTTAGAAAAATCTAAACCGTTAGCTTCTCTAGACAGCTAAAACTAACTCAAGCTATATCAAAAATACACAAAAAATTGAAAACATATTTCAAAAGGAACACTTACACGAGTTCCCTTATGGGTAGCCATCAATCAATTAGAAAAAATACAATAGGCAGCAAAAGCTAAAAATAAAAAAAAAACAATAGGTAGCCTTATTGCTTAACAGCAATCTCTTCCAGGCAACCCGTAGTAAATACGTAATGCAGAAGGAAATAAAGAGAGTGAGTGCAAGAAAGATAAAAAATAAAACGTATTATATTATTTGGTTGATGATACTTACTGTCTTGAATAGTTTTGTATAACTTTTTTACCTCTGTTGTGGACAATGTCGCTGGTTACAAAATGAAAAAAAATTGTTTATTATTTTCATTTCGCTAATATTATGGAATTGCTTTTGACCTAAATAAATAAGTAGTGAAACACTTAAAATCCATAAAAGCCAAAAGGCTTATTGGCGACGAGAGATTGGTGGAGACTAAGCGTTATATGCAGGACAACCGCCGTAAGGTTGCTTGCTTGTTGGTCTTCTACAGATTGTACTTCGTAGAGTGTGCTTAGGAGCTTCATGAGATTATGTCCCTTCTCCCATTTTACGA
The DNA here is from genome assembly GCA_947347705.1 of Nymphula nitidulata. Taxonomy (NCBI): domain Eukaryota; kingdom Metazoa; phylum Arthropoda; class Insecta; order Lepidoptera; family Crambidae; genus Nymphula; species Nymphula nitidulata. The sequence goes on from OX374631.1 coordinate 17,286,236, forward strand.
GAGGACTAATAATCGTTTGGCGGGCTACCACCCGCACCTGGTTGATATACCAAATATCCGTGCTAAGCAGTTTTCGTAATTTTTTGTGATGCGCACAATGCCGTCCTCGGTGTTCTCTACTGCTTATAGCCTGGATCCTTCAAAGCTGGATTAAATATTTACGGTAAGGTCGCTATATTGTCGACCTCCTCTTAACTTCTCTCGAAGTAAGAGTCAGATCAAGAGAATGCCCCTTTTTATTAAATAATAATAGGTTAATAGGTTTATGGATTATGGCGTATCAGTATTTTTGAAGTCAGCTTTCTATTATTTCTGGAAATAGCTTACTACCAACTAATTATACCATACTATAATTTATACAAATAAACATCAATGATTGTGTGTTTTTCGCCTATGTGCTCAAAAACCATATAACTTTGGCAAGCTGTTCTAGGACGCCCGCAAGCGTTCCTTGATTATTATTATTTTTCGTCAAATAACCTAGAAGTTTCCTCTTTACGGGCATTGCAGAGCATGCCGAGTGCAGTAGAATATCAATACATTTACTAAGTAATTTTAATGTTTCTTTTTACGTCGGCAGTTTTTATTGAGGAGGTCCGTTGGTAGTGATCTGGTAAACATCTCCATGTCTTAAAATCTACATCAGATAACTACCAAATTAAAATGAGACCAATGTAGACCATTTAAACAAACAGAACTATTACTTAAATTTCATAGGAATATCGCGTAAAATCCAAAAACGTGCAGTCGAATTGAGATCCTTTACCATATCAAAAGACGGTTGAAAACAACATAATTGTAGCGGAATGTTCCGACTTTTACTCCTATAAAACAATTAGCGATTTCAATTCAATTATTATGTTCAGCTATTTACTCTGCGGTTTCGCATAAGTTGCTCTATTTTGTGGTGCAGTGGTCACGCCGTAATTGATATCGCAAATTCCATCGGTTGTGACTTTTCACCTTTCAGGTCCAAAATGCCCAAATCCTGACTAAAGAATGGAATATATTCTCGTTTATATTTTGATTAGTGACTAGAACCATTGCAACTAAAGATACCTTATTACTTCCGACACATTAATGCTTCTAGAAGCTTCTGTTACCTTAAACCACTTGCCAATACAGCCAATGCCAATACAAAACAGAACAAAAGAAATATTTTATTTATCAACGATCCTGTATACCCTAATTGCTTTACTATTAATACTTTTGCAGATGAATAAGGAAAATAATTACATATTTCTTTGAAGGCTTTCTGCTGAAAATGTCAGCGATATTAAATCCAAAAGAGGAACGTAAGTACGCAAACTTTCTCGACTATTAACATGGCTCGACGGAAATTTAGACTGTGCATACTTTACGGACACTACGAAGTGGGCGTTTATTGAAATACTGTAGTTTTAAATAAACTAAAATAAACAACATAAAAAAGTATTTTAATTTCTTTTTAAATAAAAAAGAAATTAAAATACTTTTTTATGTTGTTCAATAAAATAGGTTTTTTCTATACACCTACTTTTTTTTGTTATTTTCTGTTTGAAAATAACACTGAAAATATAATATTAATATATTATATTTTCAGTGCCGTTGGATGCAGGCTGCGCAGAACCGTTTCATTTGAAAATCGATGGGGAGGCCTTTGTTCAGCAGTGGACATCATAGGCTGATATGATGATGATAATTATATCATTTTATATGGTTGCTCAACAGACATAGTTAGCTCTCCTGACTGTCACCAAGATTGCGTGATGCCAGCTAATTATCATAAAATCAAGAATAAACGTTGTGGTGTTAGCTAAGGATACAAGTCCCCCTGTCCCTAACCCAATGCTTCCTCGACACGTTCTGCCTCACTCACTGCGGTAATAGAACAGAACGAACAAACTTGGTTGTATTCTTCAGTGAAATATAGCTCTTTGGCCACGCTGTCGAAATAAGTGAAAAGTTCTACTGCATTATATTTCTTAAGCCTCTTCATTTGTGATGCCTTTATAATTAGGGTAGACTGAGGTAATCGATCGCGAGGTAACTCCAAACACGATGGCTTACATCATGATAGATCTATTAGGGTGATTTTTTTTTATACAACTAGATGACAAACAAGCTAATGGCCCACCTAATAGTAAGGGTTTACCGACGACTATTGACACCTGCAATAACAGGGAAAAATCACTTGATATTGCAGGTGCGTTGTCATCCTGAGGCCTAAAATGAAATGCCGTCCATGCCCAGTAATTACACTGGCTACCTTTCCCTTCAATCCGAAACACAGCGAACTGTTTTATGGCTGAAATAAGAAAGGCGGTGGTACCTACCCAGACGACCCTACGTACGGGCCTACCACCTAGGCCCGTATGTAGGGTCGTCTTTAAATTTATTCGTTTACATTAATTTATTACTGAGAGTACTTTTTCAAACATTTTATTGAAAACGGGCTCTTCGACCGTCTTTTCAATATTCGATATTCGTTTACTCTATGAGTGGCTATGATGTAGTAAATGTTTGCCTGCATTTTAATTTTATATTTTAATTATATTCTGTAAGCCTTAAAATAATGTTAATACAAGCTGTAAATCTCAGTGTTAAAAGTACGTGAACAATGTTTAATATAAACACTTAAATAAGCTGCAGCAAGATATTGCAAGAATATATTTGAAGCGATTGTCATTGCCTTTCAAACATATTTCTCAAAGGCTCTCCATGCATAAGCACAAGTCAAAGGTCTTTATGTATAGGTTTCTCAATTACCTAAGTATGAACATTTTGACCTTATACATTAAGCAACATTAACAAATAGGTTTTTCTATTTACTTTTGAATATATTTTGTCTTTCGACTATACGGTCGACATGTATGTATACACATAATATATATTTAAATTATTTCTTCCCTAAACGGCGTTTATTGAAATGCTCAATGACCTTGCTTGTAGTTAGCCTTTGGTCTGAATAGCGGTTGGTTCATGCATATGTCGTGTTATAGACACGAAGGTATTTCACCACCCCATAGGAAAACAAGGAGAAGTCAGCTGGCGCAGTAGTTTTATCTAGATGACAAACAAGCCGACGCGAGGGCCCGCCTGGTGGCGAGTAGCTACCGTCGCCTTTATACACCTGCAATAACAAAGAAAACATCACTTGGTATTGCAGGTGCGTTGTCATCCTGAGGCATGAGGTGAAATCTTTTCAAGTCCAGTAATTACACTCTGATAAATATAGCTCTTTCCCTTCAATCCAAAACACAGCGAAATACTTTACGGATAAAATAAGAAAGGCGGTGGGACCTACCCAGATGACCTAAGGACCTACCACCTAGTAATACACAAAATTTGACATTGACACCTTGTTCGATTCTAGTTTGCTTGATGAAATGGCAAAAAAAAATTATATTTTATCATATCAACATTATTCATCTACACCTTTATGGTATTCGCTCAGCACAGTGTCTTTTTATAATTATAACGCTTCGTTCCGCTTCAAAGTAGTCAGTTGAATTGACTAGGCCAAGGAATGTTGGTAAGACCACCACACGCAAGGTTGTCGAGCCGATAGCACATCAAGCGTAACATGCTTCTTGAAAATTAGCTCTTATGACAAAGCAGTAAGGTACTACAAATCTTTGAGTGTTAATCATGATCTTCAGCCTTAAGTACTTGAGAATAAATAAAATTCCCAGGCTTTTACGACTACCTTTACGCTTCATTGGCAGTGATAACATTCACGACGGGTTTCAGCCCAGAAATTCATAAATATAAGATTTTCATCGTTAACTTGCCTCTTCAGCTTGATTACATAAACGAGAGTTGAATCTACTTGTTGCAAAAAGAGGGGTGTTATAAGGTTGTCGTGTCAGTCTGTGTATCTGTGTTCTTTGTGGCATCGTTACTCCTAAACGGATGGTCCGATTTTGATTCGGTTTTGTTTGTTTAAAGCTAACGTGATCAAGATGTCCTTAGCTATAATTCACGAAGGTCTATTCAGGCGTTTGATGACTCTCCGCTTATTTCCTACTTGACTAAAGGGTGTTACTAACTTTCACAGACCAGATTAATTTGAAATTTGGTTTACTGTTACTTCGGCGGTATTTCTAAGACATGCTAACTTTGAACTGATCAAATACTCTGCGGGATACTCAATTCTTCAAAAACTAACAGCAGCTATAGCGTGTTTGGGCTCATAAAACTAGTCTCAATAGGATAGTATTAGAAAGATGATTATTGAGGTCGGGGGTTACTTATAGTCGACAGTTTTAAATTATATACTGATACCCTTTTAGTAACCGACTTCAATTCGGACGATTTTTTTTGTATGTTAACTCATATCTTCGTCAAAATAAAAGGTTCTCAATTCAACGAGTTTTTTTTTTTGTATGGTAATTTAAGTAAATCTTTGTCAAAAGTATCACTTTCGTGTCTATCCCTTTTAATTTATCACCAAATGCTGGGCAAAAGCATACCTATTAGGAGAAATACATGAGGAGTCTATGCCATATATCACCAGTACACTGTTTGAAATAAAACCAATTTACCGAATTTAACTCGCGTTTAATTAGATGTTACATTATTATTATACACCCGACGTTTCGATCACTTTACAGCGATCGTGATCACGGGAAGACTGAAGATGTCAGTTGTCTTTGATAAGTTTTAACCCTAGATAGCTAACCTTCTGGTGTACCCTTTTTAAGCTAACCATCCGCCGAAACGACGAGTATTAAAAACAGTTATTTATCATAAGATATATACTTTATAGATGTTTTGATGCTTATTATAGTTAATTGAAAGGCTAACCAATAAAAATACATTTTATAAATCAACTTTATTTATTACCTTATGAAAAAAAAATCAAAAAAATCTAAAAATGAAAATTTTCTCATACAAATCCTTTTTTATACAAAATCAACAAAAAAAACAGCAAAACACTCAGTTTTTTGGCGTTACATGTGACATTAGAATATAAAACATAATTACAATATAAAATAAACTACTTTTCTTGAGAACATTTGACACAATAAACAAACTTGTGTTCACCACATTCTGCGATTTTCCGTCGAAACGACGGGAAACGGCTTCGTATCTCAAAAACCATGACACTTATCGTTTTAGTGTGTGCGCCACGAAAAAGACCTCACCGGCGACTGAGTTGACTAGCCGAAGCACGCTATTCGGATGCATAGTTAAAAAGATACAGCGATATTACTTTGCGCTGCCCGTCGATTCGACGGAGGTTAGCTATCTAGGGTTAAGTTAACTACCGTCACTTTGTGTTATGTTTTGAGCGGTCCGAATTACGCATGCGGAGCTCACGTTGTAGGACAATGCCAGTACACTATCCCAATACGAGTTGCTGGTTTTAGCGATTGCAGTAGCGACTGGGGCCAACGGCTTAACATGACTTCGAAGCACGAAGGAACTCGAGATTACAGATTTTGATAGACCCATTCCAAGACCATGGCAAAAGTTGCTTTGTTTTCTTAAGTCCTCAAATTACTAGTATCCAAGATCTTCCCTTACCTCTTTATCGAATAGACTGCTGGAAATTAGTCTTACTTAGATGCGAATACGACCATTTTTTTACTAACAGAACCACAATAAGAAGCACCCTTGCACGTATTTTCCATTACGATGTATCACGTTATATTGTGTGTATGTACATTAATTGTGAAATCAATATAGGCCATTTTCATCTTTCTAAAATAAGAACAATGTAGTAGTTATTTTGCATAATAAATGTTAGAAATTATGCAGACGGATCACTTTTTAATTTGATTTGCAAATTAAACCAGTTATAAACGTAGCAATTAAGTCACTGAATTAATTACCTTGTTCACTAAAATTTACGTTCGCTTCTGCCCTTTTAAATAATGGACTAACTTTACACTGTAAGTTCATTAGTAGGTTTGTACAGAGATGGATTTCTAAGAAATATATATTTTATTGAAAGATGAAAGATTATCAAGTGATATTTTATAACCTACTGATTTGTAATTTTGGCTAATCTTGCTACTGGTTTATAATTTCATCTCATACTTTTATTTCTTCTTCCTTTCTATTGAAAAAACGTTATTAATCCGGATGATGAAACTTACAAGGCCAACCACGGATTCTCCAATACTATCTAGCTAACTTCTTGAATTGAGTCTGTTGTAAAATGACGTAATAGCGGTTATGACAGACGAACATTGTGAACTAAGATTTTGAAGTGCATTGCTATAATGCATATTAAGATCATAGTATAACGTGAGCCCTCAGTGTAGACGTACTTATTCGACGTTTTACAAACGCTACTCTCTCGTCTACGTTCTGCTGTATGAAAACGTCAGCAGAGCAGCAGAATCTTTATTTGAAGGACCTCATTAGTAAAATAAGCATCCACTTAATGAGAATAATTTGGATTCTAGGTCCTGGATATTATAGACAATTCTATCATAATAGTTTTTGATAGTTCCGTTTCTTTCATAATATTTAAAAAATGTGTTACATTTTCGATAGAACACAGGAAAATATAATGTTTTAGAAAGCAGATCTATAAAGACAAAGTTTGTAAGGAAGTTTCTTGACCGCTATTTGTATTCCTTATCATAATATATAGAGATGCACTTAACATAATTTTTAATCAACTGACTGTCAACAGTATCAGGCCCGTAATCTCTTTTTTCATCAAGTAATGATAATTATTATGCGTCGCGATTACAACAAATCCCACAAACAATACCTAGTGATCCCACAGAACGGCGTGTTGAAGGCAAAAATTAGCACGCATATCTCCCAAAATAAATTGACGCGCGGATTCCCTGAGGGGGACAGGGATAACGGGATGTTAATTCGGTTATTTTCTCACAACAACACTACATTAACCGTGTCTCCTTTGTGAGTTAATTTACGGTAATTCTGTACATTAATCAGATGTTACGGAGGATCTCGAGTGGAATTTAAATTATGGCTCTGTGTTTTCTTTATTTGTTGGTATATAAGACGCTGCGTCTTAGATGCCACGATTATGTTATCGGTTGGACTTTTGTTCTTTCTTCGTTGTTAGTGATACTAAGGCTTTTTTACGTTGTATACTTTGCTGCAAACCCTTTAAGAATTACGTGGCTATTTAACAATAAATACAATCTGAACGTTGAGGCCAAAAACAGCGCAATTTTTTGTGTTGACTTGCATTTTACGGGTCGCGCAATTTGCCTTGCAGTCAGATTCACGCTTAAGCCCAGTTTTGCGCAAAATATGTCCTTTGCCAATTAGCATTGCAGTTGAACGTAGAATCAGCAGTCGTTTTCGGTCTACTTCACGCACCATAATTTTATGATGTTCACCTGGTAGACTTGTAGACTCAGACTTGTAGTTTTGTCTTGTATTTTAGTCTGTTATCCATCTGTATTTATCTATACTTTACTACGAGAACTTCTATGTCTTAACCTTTGCAAAACTTTTAGGAAAACTATATTTATTTCCTTATTATTTAATAAAAATAAGGTAAACAATTATGCACTTGGGAACAACGTTAATATTAGATACCACGTAAGATACAATATCTCACTTTTTTCTTCACAAAATCAAATATCAATTTCATTGTGTCGATTATCAGAACCTATTAACAGTTGCCATACTGGATAAACAGGTTAATGCTTTCTGTACATACCATTTCACTCTCGCCGATAAAGCGTGATACGTGTTATTGCACATTGTAAAAGTTGTATCGCATTCTAAGCAGATCAGAATATCTTTTACATAACTTGTAGTAAAACATGAACATGCTATTTTACACTTTCACCTCTCTAGTACGAAAAGGGTGCATTTGCTGCATAAAAACTCAATGTCAAACATAATGTGAGCAAAATTATTTGAATTTCGAACAGGGGATTTCAAATATTACGCGGCACATTTTTTTCTTTTTTGGTATTTTACTGCCCCGGATACATGTCCTTTTGGCTCGCGCAGCTCAGAAAAATCTGAATTATGATCAAAAAATTAATAACTAATAACCCGGCAGTTCCGTTTAAATTTATTGCCAAAATTTTTAATTATTTATAGAATATAAAACACTACAAATGCAATTTTGAGACGTATATGAAATTAAAATTTTGCAAAATTGCAGCTACTAAGTGAAGACTTATGACTTTTGATAATATTAAATAGTTTATAGGTACTTATATATATTTAAGTTTACTTATACGTTATGTCCTAGTAACCCTTATTAAGTATTACGGTAACGAATTTTAATTTTTGTAAACTAATATTTTTTTAACTGGGAGAGGTAAAAAGTTATATGTTTCACACGTGAGCAAGTTTTTATTATTTATTTATTTATTTTATTGCTTGTGGCTACAAATCACTCGCAGTGCTCAGCAGTCCATTATAGAATATTTTAGAATCATTCTATTCAATTGTAGACTACTTCGCTATTTCGTGATTAAAAGTCAGCACAAGCAGCAAAAATTAATTTGCTCAGTCGTTGAACAAATAACTATTATTTTTCAGAAATATAGACCATAGTATCTAGGAATATAGTTTTAATAGAAAAGGCAACAGAATCTCATCTCTGTTAAAAAATCCATTAAAAACACTACGTAGACACTACGTCACAGAGTGACGAGAATAGGAAAATAAATTAAAGCATGGGCTGGAAATGTTTTTCATTTTTTAAATACAACTTATTCATTTGATAATTTCATGAAATATCTATGAAATAATTTAGCCCATGTTGTAATTTACTGTCGTATTGTCGTCAGCATCATGTATATTGAAGATTTCCTTTATACCTGCAACACTAATTAACAAAGTATTGTCAAAGTAATCTAGGAAGCATTGTATTAATAGTATGAAGAAGTTTCTTGACGCCTCCATTCACACGTAAAGTATTTACATTTAACAAAAAAACTCAAAAAATGTAACACTGGTGACAATTCTGTCGTACAATGCTAATAACTTTTGAGTCCGTTGCCTCTCTTTTTCATTTTCTGGAAAAAAAAACGATGAGATGATGTGTGACATCACTGAAAATTTCTGAAATAAAAGTTTTTACCACTTCGAAAATACATTCCTCTTAAAATTATTCCGTCCTTGCTGGAAAGAAAAGTAGACTTTACATCAAACGTATTTTTAGAGAATCTGCAACAGATTAGCATTTAACTACACCCTTATCTAGAGAAAAGTCTATCAGGTTCACAGGCGAAAACTATATTTCTAACAAATCCAGTCCGGGATTTCCCTCGCCATACAACATTATGGACATTGACATTTGCTTATGCTCTATTAGCCAAGCCTTAAATGATACGCTAGCAACATGTTTGCTTGAATTTATAATTACTGATAAAGTAAGCAATGTTTTACGTAATTGGTATGTAGATGACATAACATACCAATTAAGTAAAGTATGTTAAGAAATATTCTACCAAAAAATTGTAGATAATCCTTTTATTGATAAAAATAAAAACAACCACGTAGATATAATCGTGATGCTTCAAGACAGGAAATTAGAAGTAAAGTTTACTACAGTTTTATGTAGAATATTTTTAAAAGTACTACTGAAATTTTTATATTATAATAGCATAAATAATGTGTCGGAAAGGTCTCTCTGAGAATTAAGTACTTTATTAAACTCGTTTGCGACTCAAATAGAGTGTGGTTGAAAAAATATAAAAAGTAAATTTTACTAAACAGCTACACATAAACGACTTGAATCAATGCTATTTCATTTGTAACGGTGACTAGTCAATTATTTTAAGTAGTTTATGTGCTTTTGTATTTTATGTAGTAAATTAAAAAGAAAGTATCGGTGTGCCGGATTCTATTTCCCTTTGGAAACATCTCAAAAACCATTCCAACAGAAGCCTAAACACCAATTACCAATTCTAACTTAAAGAATGAGGAACGCCCAGAAATATTCAGAAGGGAAGAATTTTTAACAAAACCTTTCTCGATGCTTTATTACGTCATACAAGGAATCCTTGTCAAAAACTTCATACATTCTTATAAGGTCTTCTACATTATATTTTTTATAATAGATGTAAGGTAAAGAGTCTGATGCTAGACCCAACAAAGGCTACAAATAAAGCTAAATTATGCACCAGATAATTAGCTAATTCACCGTAGCAGTATCTACAAATTCAAAAGAACAATTTCAATTACGTAATGACGTAAATTTCTTTACATAATACTGTTTTGAAATAACAACCTGCTTTGTATTAGAATTGAAATCAAGCATTTTACTTAGATATTTGGTACATAAAGTTTATTAAGCAAATACGTTTAGCTCTTAAAGACGTTGAAGCATGAAATATAATATTTCATTGCCTTCAACGTTTATTGTAAATAAATATTAATTACTAAGATCGGAAGAGTGTTCTTGATAAAATTAATTTGGCCACCTCCACTCCATCCATCAGGTGAAGCTTAATACTTAAGTTCGGGCAAAAGGTATTACCGAATGGTTGACTTCTTAGAAAAGATATTTCCTACTTTTGTAAATAAAGACAGAACTTCGTCAAAAGCCACTCCGCCGATTGGCGAAGTTTATGTCGGGAGAGTAAACTCGTGTTTCCAAATCCCAATTAAATGCAAGAAGAGAATTTATCGTCCCCGATTGACTCATTGAAGTAATTCTTTTGAAACGTCTCGGTGATAAATCATTTCATAATCATTTGAGTTTTAATATTAAACCGAAGAGCGTTGGGCTTGGGCGAAAAGTGTATTGCAGATAAATCTGATTTTTTGGGAAGTTTTCGTAGGGGATTGATCTTTAGCAAAATTAGAATAGGTGTTGGTTATGTGTGTAAGGTTTAGACATTTTGCCAAGTCATCTTATACTTAAGAATCCTCGGTTGAAATATTTACACAATTGGAACTTGCAATATTTTCATGAAGAATCAGGTCATCACGACAGGAACTTTGAAGGTTAAGTATGTTTATGTAAAAATACAAAGAGTCGTCGGAGGATCTAGTTAAATAAAAGTAATGATCATATTCCGGGAAAGCTTTATATCAGTTGTATCTTTGGAGCACGGGAAGTCCACCATGATAGATATTCAGATGTTATAAGCGATTTATATATCTCTTTACAACTATCTTTACAACATACAAAATAAATATTAAAATTTATAACAGTTTATACCATTTATTTCTGAAACGAACAAAAATAAGTGAAGAAAACACTGTGATTTATCAAAACATTAATAAAAATAAAAATTCTTATTTTAAGTTATAACCAGCAGATAAAATCTTTCTTATACATATTAATATATGTACTCTAGAATAACTCTTGTTCATTGAATAACCGCGACACTCGTATTAAATGTTCATTGTCATCTTTGTAGCATTGGTTTGTTTCTAATCGCCTGCTGGCTTAGCTTCACCACTGAACACTTGCTTGCATACTATAATGTCAATGTAACGCATCTTTAGCCGTTGTGACGTGCTATTGTACCACAACATTCACACGCTTGGAGGCTACGCCTTTCACTTTCAATAGTTCGTCTCGTACGTTTTTATGTCATACACGTAATATTGCATGCGTTGGCTTTGCGGACAATACGAGTTTTTATAATATGGAATATTAAATGTACAATCCACAGCACATATCAAGCGTAACAGTTTGACCTTGAGACCGTTATTAATCCATTCGTGATAGAACTTCGTAGAGAAACAATTACTCTTGATGTGCTGACGTATATATAAGTAGACTTACAAAATACAATATACGATTTCATGAAACATGATAGAAGAAAGGACTCATCCTGTAATGAAAATAGTTTGACTCTCGAATGAGGTGCAATGCAGGCGTTCGTATTTATAGTTTCTTGTAGTTTACAGTACACTAGAGAATTTATATTATGTTGATGACACTACAGTTACTGGAGTGCATTAAAGCAGTTTAATATTAATACCACACTTCTTTTAGTATCATTATATATTAGTATCAACCATTAAAATTATAAATGCAGTGTCATGTATTTAAACTACTTGTGTCTTGTGTTTACTTGTGCTTTGCTTCTGCAGTGAACGATCTATGAAGTAAAGTTTAAAACAGAACAGATAATCTGTGGTCAAAATGGTCATGTCAAAATTATCATACATTCATAGATCTTTTTATTCGAATATCCGTATATTCGAAGTTTAATATCTATTTTAAGCTGAGAATTATCAATTTGTTCGTAAATCTACCGGGGCTTTGTTCTCAGAATTACAGGCAAGAAACTCCGCAAACTAAATAATGGTTGAGACATTTAATTTAAAAAAAGTTTTACTAACATTCAATTGGCAGCAACAAGTTTCAAGTAATAACCTGAATAGTTTAAAAGTCTTTTCAGCGCACATAATTAGGCTAGGAGTTTGTTCTAAATCTAGATCTTTCTATCATATTTCAATCTAGGTTATTCTTTGAAATAAAAAGACGAGTCTATGAATATTAATTAGAACCTCTACAGCCTCAGTGGTTATTTTCTTCGACGAACAAAGGCCATAAAAGCATTTTTGTCTAGGAAATCGCGAGCAACCGTCACCACGTTATCCAAAAATAAATTGATCAATAAATTATATCAGCAAAACAATTTTTATGGTTCCTCAGGAATTCATGGCACAGATCAGGAGAGCTGTCAAGTGGTCCGTGTCATCGATTCGATGCGTGCCGCTCGTCAATCACTAGGCTTCAGTGCTATCGCGTAAGCCGACAGATTTATTTAAATTTTTTATTTAAATTGGGGTCAACAAATGAAAAAGGAGAATTTGATTGTTGCATTTTCCTCAACAGTTGTTTATGCCATTCCATTTGTTTATTGACATATTTGAGGAACTCGCTGGCGCCGTGGTTATATCGATTTGGATTCTATAGTGAAAACTAAACACCTTTCGCCAAGGTTGATTCCGGATTGGTCAGTCAAAAATTTGTAATCTAAAGCTCTTAAGCCGGAAGGCACGTCAAGCCGTTGTTCCCGGTTCTAGATGCAACTGCTTCAACCCACCAACCTGTATTGGGCCTGCAACCATTTTTTTTACCCTGGGAAAATATGACTTACGAATCGCTCCCGTCGGTGGATGAAAGGGTTATTTGGGACCCCTCGGGAGTGGTTCCGTCATTGCCTTATGTGGTGGGGGGCTGGGAAACCGGCAGAGCCTCTACTTCCAGTCCCCCACCAGCAATTGCACGCCTAGGCGGCGGGCCCTTTACCCTCTCCCCCCAGGCACGGGGGGAGGGCCAGAGGGTGACCGTAAGTGCTCGGCCACCCTCTACGGCAAGGTGATGAGCAGTGCAATGGCGCGCTAGGGCGCCCTCGCGCCTGTCGCCCGCTGCTCTTCACCGTGGGGGGAAGTAAAGCGGTTATGCGTCCGCCTTCTCCTGCCCCTCCTCCGCCGGCGCATCGCTTCGGGATCGTCTTCCCGCGCGCGCTCCGTCTCCTCCTTTTGTTACATGAGATCCTCACAGAAGGAGGCCTGCAACCAACCGCAACCTGCGTGGTGGTGTTACGGCCTATATTCCTTATGTGTTTCTCTAATGCAGGAAGGTCTAATTCCAGCAGTGGGACATTGTTATCTGTTGTTGTTGATGATCATGGTGATTGAAATATTTGAAAAGATAACTCTCTGCAAATATTTCAATCATCATGATCATGACCTAATGGTCATACCGGTATCAACTTTATTATTATTAATTATAATGATTCACAAAACACCTCACCAAGAGGTGTTTCAATCGGGCAATATTATTGAGGCTATGACTGTTGTAGGTAAAGTTGAAGTTTCATCTTTAATTACGTCATTTCTTTGGGATGTTAGTGGAAATTTCTAAGTTATACGTTTTACGAAGTAAGCTTTCATAATAAAATCTAAAACAACTCTAACACTAAATGATAGAAAAGATTTTGTACTAGGTAAATGATATTGTAAGTAAGTATTTTCACTTTGTTCAAACAAATTATCTTTCACAGTGAAATTTACTTAGACTTCCTATGCATACGCATAGACATTGTTTCAGTTTGCAATCTCGGATTAGTTGAGATTCACTTTTCGCACCACATAGCTTTGTGGCGAACAGCTTATAACTATGCTGTACTTCAGAATCCGCTTTTAACTTAGTAAGGTACGAGGATTCTATGCATGCATGTGTAACTGTCGCCGCTATCTGGTTAAATTCGCCGCTTAATTGGATAAATAAATGCCTAGGCCGATGGTTGATTGAACTAGACTCACTCAACGTACAACATTATGGTGTATTGAAAGCCCGTACAATTTGATGCCTATTCGGATCGTTTTGCATTAAAGAGTTTTGGTGTGTTTTGGAGTTAAGTGGTCATAAAAAATAACCTTGAACCTACCAATCGGTCTAACAGTCACACAAAAGCTCTTCGAATTAAGCGACCTGCATATTCGTCCAATTGAATGGCTAATTCAACCAGACTTAATAACTTGGCTACTTGTCCTTTGTCAGACGTCAAGCTCGATGTCGAATATTTTTGTGTGTGAATCACACTACAGCTGTTGTAACCAGCATCTAGATTTAAGACCTAATTAACATGAATGAAATAAATGATGGATTGAATTGAATTCAATTAAACCAGATGGTTTCCTTTTTAATAAAATGCGTTGTATATCTGTTTGTTTGTACGCTCATATATTAAGAAATCCTCAATAAATTTTAATGCTGTTTTTATTGTAATATAAGGAAATTGTCCACAAAAGATTTAAGCTATGTATCATCACGTTATATCTAAAGAAAGCGGAGCGATGATCATTTTAATGAAGCATGTCGTAGTGTCACTACTGTTTTGATTGTTTGAATTCTTGAATAATTATATGGCTTAAGCTGGCTAAACCTTGTGAGGTACATCAAAACTATATAATAGAAAAATGTTGTTAAAAGGCCTAAAATGTTTGCAATAGCATCTGTCTCCTAAGGTTTACTCACAAACAAAACTTTAAAGATGAATAAGGCATAGTTGTGACTATTCTGTCAAAAATAGTGTTGACTTTGGTAGCAGATATTTTTGATAAAGTATCCACATATTTAACACCTAAACAAGGTGTGTACATATTTCTTTTATTATTAATTTTGGATTGTTCAGAAAAACCACTTAATACTTTTAATTTAACAGAAAATATTGTGAGTATAACTATTATTATTATATTTAGTGTCTTAAAAAATAAACTTTCTCATTAACAAAGTCGTGTTGTCCCAGATAGCATTTAATATATTAGTGTTTTTGTGTTCGTGAGACGGAAGCAGTGAAAAAAAATGCCCCGACATTCATAAATATAGTCTAACAACGCCTATTCAGCGAATCACCGGTGTATTCACTGCTAAGGAAAATAAATAGTGGATATTCAGAATATGAATAAATATGAAAATTCCGCCTACAAAGGCATTCATATTTTCTATCTCAATAGTATGCTGGTTGCATTATTTTACATCGATTTGCATTTCAATAATATAACTTAGAATCACGAATGTGTTGGAATAATTTTATGCAAAACCAAGAACAATATCTATCTTGAAAGTGTCATATACTGAAGCGGGAATCGAACCCTGACGGCTCTGACGGCTAAGCTACCGAGGACTTGGGATAACGGTATGAATTAATTTCAGTATTGCCGGTGCCTTTATAGGCTAGCGACGCGTACCAGATGTCGCACTTGTCCAAATTCAACACTTAAACGAGTACTTTTGCAAAAAATGATGACTTGGTTAATCATTTTGTTAATTTTAATTTAGCACTAGTATCCGCCCGCGTGGATATAGGTCCCCGCTCCATAAAGAATACTATGTCTTCCACAAGCTAATTCTATATCAAATTTTAATTAAATCGGTTCTGCGGTATAAGCGTGGGAAGTAACAGACGGATAAACACACTTTCGCATGTATAACATTAGTATGAATTATAAAAAAAATTTGAAAGATTTTTAACATGCAAACTAACATATCACATGAAAAATTTAACAGGAATCGGTGACTTCCCAAAATTGCTTATTAATTTCTCTCCTAAGATTTCGAATCTTTGTGCTATTAATCAATCAGTCGTGCCTTTCATTGATTACTGGATTGTCCTCCACCTTCCACATTCAATTTACCCCGCCCACCGTCTTAAGCAATCAGTTATATGTTCCTTTTGATAAATTGATGATATAGTGCTATTCCTTCTTTAAATGAAGATCAGCAGTTAATAGGGCTGCAGGCTTCTTCCGCTATTCATGCGTCTATTATTCTAATTATTGGCAATTACATGATTTAATTAAAATAATTTTAATTCAATTTGTTTGATTAATAATTTTAAGATTCGATTACATTTACTTAAAACTGTAATCAAATCTTCGAATTATTGATCGAAAAAATTGATCTTTAAGATCAATATTAAGTACTTAAAAAAACGAAAATTTTAAGATCAGTATTTATAATGGTTATTCTCCCATAATATGTTTCATAAAAGAATAATCTATCTATCTATAATCTATAACATCTAAATTGATTTAAATATGACAATGAGCGTAAACGTATACTTGCATTAAATATTTGAAGGCCAAAGGATCGTAAAAAGACGCAACAGTGAAAATATGTGAGCCGACACAAATAAAAGGAACGACAATAGCGCTATTGAGAAAAATGATCGTATCCCGTCATATTTCATCGTATCATTGAACGTTTGGTTGATCTCGAATTTCCATAAAAAAACAATGAAATAGAAAAACATTTTGCATGCAGATCCATACTTACAAACAGGAGAAATGGCCGAACCATATTCAACCTGGGAAGTGAATTTGAGAAATCTTTGCTTTTATTGCATCAGATTTCTTTACGTGGAATGAAAAAGGATTCTCGCTGTAATTCCAAATTTGAAGGCATTTAAATCGAAATTTGCATGACGGTAACGGCTCGATATTAACGATTTAAAGTAATAACTATACTATGGCATTCACTGAAATCAATTGGCATATATTAAGCTGTATCATATAAACCTAACCAAACAACAAAAGTACTTAGTTGGCATCTAGAAACTTTAATTTTGGGCATCTATTTAACGATAAGTTGGTAGTTCATTATGTCTAATTTTATTATTATCTGAATAAATTTCGTCCTGGGAAACGAGTGAATAGTGATCTAAATCAGAAGACTTAATCACATTTTTTAGATCATTTTACTAACAATATTTAGTAAGTTAATAGTAAGTTTATTATAATATTATATTCAATAATAATGTCAGGCATAAAAGCCAGCATCATCCACAAGCCTAGTCCACGCTAGCTTTAATTTTTCTGTGCAACCTAAGTGTCCTAGGTTTATTTCTTTCAAGAGCTATTTTAGTAATAAATGATTCTTTTAAGCAGTTAATATTTATAGAAAATTTCACATAGTTTTGGATTTAGTATTCTTTATTTCATAAAGTGAAAACAGTCAATGTACTTTATGAAACAGCATGTAAAGTTGTCGGACCAGCTATGTCTGAATTGATTTTTTTATCAAGACATTTTTTAATAAATTCTAACATCAAGCCCGTGGTTGTGGTAATACTTTCAGAATTCTCTCTACTCTGACTTGTCTCAGTGGATCATTTTCTAAAATGCTTTGGATTTTCCTAACAAAGAAACCGGCACAAACTAATATTTCAAAAAACTGAAACTTCATATGAGCCCTATTTACATTTTTATGTTCTCTCGTGCCATTATCTTAACTGACATTATTTAAATATGGAAAGACTTTGTTGCATTACGTAACATTATGTTAGGTGCCCATCAGAATTTTAATGCGACTTTTGGAACTGACGTAGTAAGCGGTCCGGGCTAGTAGGGCGCCACGTAGCTGCTTAGGAAGTATTATTTAGGAAAAAACTAGTCAATGACGAAGCGCAGTTGATTTTTATTTATTAAGGTAACAAGCAGACATATGTCCAGCTTGGTTTTAAACTAAACTGTTTAAAAGATCTCTAAGCCTCAACCTCATTAGAATAAAATTACGTATGCTTTTGCAATCGGTACCCCTAGCACGAATACTTTTAAATTTCGAATCGTATTCGTATCGTTCACGCAAGTTTAAAATTTCAAACAAAAACTAACTACTCGATACGATGGCGATTCGAAATTTAAAAGTGTTCGTGCTAGGGGTACGGGACTAGTAACAATATGGTAAAATTATTAGATACTAGTGGCTCTGCCATAAAGGTAGTCTTTGTCAGTTGTTCAACCGTATTCTTTTTCCTTTTCATCTGATTCGGTTTAGTGGCTTAGGAATGAAAACGTAACGAATGGGCTATGTTAATGAACTCTTCCTTAAGATTTTTTTTATTAAATTATATTTATAACTAGTGGCCGCCAGCGGTTCTGCCCGCGTGGATATCGGTTATCGCTCCAAAAGGTATTCTGTGTCCTTTGTAAAGTATTAAACTATCTCCATACCAATTCCATCTAAATTGGTTGAACAGTTTAAGCGGGAAGAGGTAACAGACAGACAGACACCCAGACAGATAGATAGACAGACACACTTTCGCATTAAAATTTGTAATACATATAAGTATAGAAGTATGGATACACAGAATTAGTCAAATGTTTTCAATAAGTAGAATAAAATGTATTAAAAGCTTTTTATTTTATTTTCAGATGATGAAGCGGATTTCGTGCTACGCCATTGCAACGTTATTGTTTGCAGTTTGTATTGCAGTGGATGTAGAAAAAACTGTACTTCAAGTACAAAATATACTTCAAGCAAATGAAGGACTACCACGATTATCAAGAGATGAGATAATACAGCTTCTGAACGACATCAGAGCCGAAGATGCTAAAAGTAAATCATCTTCATCATCATCCACAGAAGACTCGAGAGAAGTTAAAACGACTACAACCCCTAGTATTGCAGAAAATGAAATAAATCCTGTAACGCAACATCCTGATATCAAAGAAAATATTATACAACTTGATCGAGATATTGCAACTTCAACGTCTCCACCAAGAACTACAGTCAAATCTACAACTGCGAAAAGTGAACCATCCGTTATGGTTGTTTTGCCATATACTCCTCGTGATGGATTCTCATTACAAGAATTGTATACACGACCACCGAGAGTAGAAGTTTTGCCAGTATCGAAAGTTACCCCGAACCCTCTGATTAATTCACTAGAAAAACTTCAACGTACTTTAAAGAATAATGCGAAGGCACAACAAAAACCTAAAGATGATATACCTGCTGAATTACAAGCATTTTTGGAGGCTCATGGGTTGAAAGGTAAGCCAGGTCAAGATAATTTCCTGTTACCGTTAGATGGTTTTAAACCTTTACCCCCTGCAAGAGTGATAGATGGTACTGTTCAATTACCGGAAAATATACTATTGACGTATGACTTGATTTCAGCAGACTCTGATTCTAAATCAGCAATTACAAAAATACCACCCAGTAACTTTTTATATGAACCTCTCAAACCAGTATTCCCATTTGAGCTAGATACTTCTCCATCTGAAAATAAAGATACTATTTTACCTCTTGATATGCCCATAAAGAATTTGGAACCAATTGACTACGATTCTGTGCGAGTTATTCCCTTAAAGCAAGGCGTTAATCCACTGGAAGATAACAATTCTGGATTGATAGGTGACCAAAACAAAAGACAAGCTGATGTTACTATTGTAAGTACAACCGAAAAGCAGCAAAGTGAGTCGAGCTCCATTTCACCTATAACAAACCAAAAATCTTCGTCAGATGACATTTCGAATGTTGCTTCGGCTGCCTCAGATACTGGAGCCTCAATAGCTGATTTAGCTGATTCTTTTGGTGGGGCAGCGCCTGAACAGCCAGGTGATTCTGAATTGCCTCCTCCGAAAAAGAACGGGTTTTATTGGATGCTTGATTGGAATAGTTTCTTAGAAGTAGGCGATGGTGACACAAAAGTGAATATTCGTTTCGAACCAAAACTAGGTGATCCACAAATGTTCATTCCTGTCAACGTCCCTTGATTACTTCCCTTGCTTTTGGAGTTAGCATATTTATTGCAAAGTTCTAGTCTCGTTGTTAGTAATTGGATTGAATGAAATCGGGAGTGACATGATTGCATTGGATTCGTAAAAATAATATCATTCAAGTTTGCTACTCTATCAATATCGCAAAATATGCGTGCATCTATTATAGACATGCAGAAATTTGTCGTAATCCTGACAACGAAGTTATCCGGTTTCGTAAACGTGTGCAAGTATTATTAGTAATTTTCAAAACAATTGAATCTTTAATCGCCTCGATTATGCTGACAAGTGGTGCAAGACATTCTTGTTTTCTACGAGTAACAAGCTATAGGTTACGATAGTATTTGCTATTGCTATTTTATTGTGAATTGCATGAAGCGTTTGAAGAAAATGTGATGTAAATGTGATGACGTTCGAGATAGTATCTCGTCGTTCTCTGCAGACCAAAACGATCTATTGAAAGTGCAGAGAGAAAACGTCGCGTGTAATGTTACATTTTATAATTAGTAGATAGTGAAACGCCATTTGTTTGTTTGTACATAGTTTTACATAGTAGAATGGAATTAAACTTGTTATAGAAAATAATGTTGTGTTTTCTCGAGATTATTTTAGAACCTTTATTATCTTCCAATAATTTTCTCTGGTAAGTACTTATCTACCAATCCTCTAGTGATTTCCATGGTATCATTATTAATTCCTTAAATAATATAATAATCGTGACAGTCAATGGTCTTCGTATAAAATTTTACAATTTGTAACGAGAGAGTTTGACACATTCACATAAATAATTTATTTTTGAACTCATTCAATTCGTTAGTAAAACTTAATATCCATGACATTATAATTCTCAACAGACTGTCTTCTGGTAGCTATATTCTAATTTGTATCAGTTAAACACCTCAATAATTATAAGTTTATGCAAAATAAACGAAGAGAAATGTTTCAATATAAGTTATGGGCTCGGTATTATTCACAGCTGTTTCGTAAAGTTAGTGCCTACGAGGGCGCTAACGTGTTATTTCAAAGTGTACTTGAACCCGACTTCAATGTTAATGCAGTAAGTTGTATTCAGTATAAGAACTTCATAAATATTTTTTGTTTTAGATTTCGTTCTATTGTATTAAGGTCATTCATCCCTTATTTCATGAAAACCACAATCGTGTGTCATATTTGGTGATTTATTTTTCTTTATCAAGCCTGACATCAAACCTAAGACTTGATGTAAAACATATAAGCAGCGAATTAAAAAGATTAAATTCAGCTCCTCATATTTTGTAAGTACAGAGTTTTTGTTCTTTACTTAAAGTTCTGCTGGTATTCGAGGTTCCAAACGTATTATACAACCCATTACCAAAGTAAAATAGCCTCATATAGAACTCATCATGATTCCAGATCCCGTTCGAATCACAAATACTGTATTACCAATCAAGCATTTCTTGTTGAAACGGGTAAGTGGGTTGTAGATAGAACTGACCAGTCTTAAATTATGGAAACCAAATGGTCTTACCATTTGGTGCAACCTAATAGTTCTAAGCTAATAGGATCAATGTCTTCAAACAACATAGGAATGGACTAAGTCCGTTTAGAGGTTGGTATACTGTATGCTTGTTAATTATTTCAAAGTTCATAGTTCGGGTCCCTGCGACCGAAATGCTAATATGTTTCACATTATTAATGAACGACATTCCCTTACTAATCAAATTCGGTCTTAAGGATTTATGTATCTCACAATTTGAGAACTGTAATTTTCAAGGATTGTTTTGTTTGTAATGTTACCTGAGGTGTAGCAGTAGTAGGCCTTTAGCCCCACAACTTGGAAGTAATTATAATGCATTTATGTAGAGACTGAATTCTTTTAAGTATTAATGTTTTTAAATACCTCATCTAACTGTCGTAATAGTTTATGTAGCATAAGAAAATTATTTCAATCTTAATCAAAAGAAAATTGAGATATTGATCACTTTACACAGGTAAAGATATAATTATGTACATGGCCATGCGTGATTATCTTCATTGTTCGACTTACGAATGCGTGAAGACAACAAAACAAAAAAATAAAAAGTATCATAGACTAATCTCACAATTTATCAAAAGCTACATGTTTCAATTAATTAATATAAAAAACAGTTAAAAATTTTCACACACTTGCATGATTATTATCTTCATAATTTGGATAGTTTTACAATTATATAAATCTGATTCCTAAGTTTAATTTTTATAGTATTATTTAGTTGCTAAGCTAAAGTGTCAGTGGACTTGACACATCGCTCACAGAACCGATGGCCGTTAGGGCAAGAAGGTTCTACAGGGGCGACCACGGGCCAGAAGATGCAGCATGGGCGGCGGACCTCCAACAAAGTCGATGGAGGAACTGGTGAAGGTTGTAGGTAGTGAACGTCTTTTGGCTGGAATGATGATTACTATTAGTAAGATTCATCAATTCACTACGCCTACCCCGTTCATCGCTAAGATTATCAAGTTGACCTATTTTGTGAAATTGGAATAAATACTCCTTGAGTAATTGTGAAACTCCACATTTTCTTAACGGACTATTGATTAATAGTTTATATTATTATGATAACAAATTGTCAGATTCATGTAAGCAAATCCCAGAATGTAAAATATTTAATAACAAAGACAAAATAGGAAATACCTCCAATACTACTTTGTGTCTGTGTGTAACCAATATTTTGTACCTTCGAGGAATCGAGGCCATCAAATCCTATCTCACAAAATCTGTGCCTTGCTTAAAATGTAAACAAGATGACTCGCTACAAAGGAAGTAAACTGGCTATACAATCAAAACTATATCGGCAGGAAGCAAGACCATTGTCAAACTTAATAAGGGTAAGGCTGTGATGTGCGACAAATACGGACCTGATAGGGTAATGTCCATCAATATCCGCCCTTTAGCTTAACAGGCTCATGACGCGAAAGGACTGGGCTGGGACAAAAGCATAAGATAGAAAGATACAGAACGTCTGTTTGTTTTAGGGCTAACAGTGTAGCAATCAGAAAATCGATTTTTTGACTAAAGCAGCAGATTTTTGCTGAGGTACCTGCGAGCATAATTAAACAATGAGTGTGAAGGTCAATATAAAATATACATTGAGATTTTTATAAAAATTGGACTAATGAATATTACATTAATAATGATAATAAGGTAGAAAAGATGCATTGACAATGACAAGTGTATGTCTGTGGTTGTGTCTGACAGTTGTAGACTGGTAGCGTATAGTTGTGTGTGGTTGCAGCTAGAATTATTTATTTCAAATGCACTGCATTATTCCTATTTGTGTTTGATTCTTTGTATGTTATGATGAGTATGTATGTTTAAATGTATGTTTTTAAAGGGGTATATAAACCGTTTCTTTAATTGAAAACCTGACAAACCTGCGCCTCTGGGCATCTGTCCTGACGATTCTGCACTTGCAGCAGCATTGGTTTATAAGTTGCAAAGTATTGCTATCGCTACTAACCACTTGGTGAGACGGCTGTCATTTTACACACAGTTACATTATTTACTATCTTTTTTGATTTATTATTAATAAATCAAGTTTAAAAACAGTGATTTTCTTGGAAAAAATCAAATAATTTGTTATTAAAAAGTATAATTAATTCTTTGAATGCAACTTAAACAGAAATTTTCAATTTCGTCGCCAAAAACACCAATATCGGTGGATTTTTTGCCAGTAAACAGGGTGAAAGAAAGAAAGAAAGAAAAAATATTTTATTTAAATAGGCCACAAAGAAGCACTTTTAAATCGTCAAAAAAAAACATTATTACAACTATCACAAAAAAAATATTAACTAACAACGTCATAGTCTCTGTCTGTCTGCCATGTCTGAATTTACACCGGTTCCAAAAGTTGAACTACCGAGAAGATTCCGGCAACAAACTCGTGTAGTCACTCTTTTCAAAATAAATATTCAAATACAATGTTTGTAGTTAAAAAAAATATAACTTTTAGCAGTGCAGCCCAGCGATAAAAATAATTAAAATTAGAAGAGAATCTATATCATCGTACCGACAAAGTAGGTACCCAATGTCAAAAGTATTATCGTTATTTTCAAGCTATCTGACAATGCACAATCACAAAATAGGTATACAGAGGTTAATAGTCATAATACTTACACGTAAATAAACTTAAAAACATTTTGGAATTTTAATGTTTCCACGCATTCTTATCATCTAAATATTCTTGGACCTTATAGTAGCCTTTTTTCATTAAAGTTTGTTTGACATATAACTTGAGTTTGTGAAAAGGCAGTTCAGTTACATTTGGCGGGACTTTGTTATAAATGTGTATACATTTCCCCATGAATGAGCGACTTGTCTTGTGAAGTCTAAAACTTGGAACAGCAAGTTTATTTTTATATCTAGTGTTTAAGTGATGAATATCACTATGTTTTGAAAAGGTATGTTTATATTTGTGAACATAAATTATGTTCTCATATATATATTGAGAAGCAATGGTCAAAATATTAATTTCTTTAAATAAATCTTTTAGTGAATCACGTGGCTTGAGTCCGTAAATAGCACGCACAGCCCTTTTTTGTAAAATAAAAATGTCTTCAATGTCGGCTGCTGTGCCCCACAATAACAAGCCATATGACATGACACTGTGGAAGTAACCAAAGTAAACAAGTATTGCTGTTTCAACATCACGCAAAGACCTATTTTTTTTGACAGCATAAGCAGCTGAACTAAGTCTTTTAGATAGGGACGAGATATGAGGATACCATTGTAAACGAGAATCTAACTTAATTCCCAAAAATACTGTAGAGTCAACACATTGAATAGTTTCTTCATTGATTTCAACATGAGTACTAACCTGTCTTACATTTGGTAAAGTAAATTTAATACACTTAAGTAGTTTTCTTTGAATTTAACAATAAATTATTATTTTCAAACCAGGATAGCACTTTTGAAATGGCGTTATTTACATCCTCAAAGTCAGTTTTAGTTCGGTCTATTCTAAAAATTAGTGAGGTGTCATCTGCAAACAATACCGTCTCACACAATTTTTTTGAAAAGTAAGGGAGGTCGTTGATATAAATTAAAAAAAGCAATGGCCCTAATATCGAACCCTGAGGCACGCCCATATGCACAGGCGCACCAGAAGACTCAGTTTTGTTTATAACAACTTTTTGAATTCTATTGGTCAAATAGGATTCAATAAGTTTTAATGAGTTTATTGATACACCATAATGCTTTGATTTACCCAATAATGTTTGATGATCAACACAGTCAAACGCCTTGGACAAGTCGCAGAAGATACCTAGAGCATCCTGCCGATTTTCCCAAGCATCAAATATGTGTTTTATAAGTGCAATTCCCGCGTCTGTAGTATTTTTTCCTTTAGTAAATCCGAACTGTCTGTTGTGAAGCAATTCATTTCTCGTAAAATGAGAAAGCAATTGGTTAAGAATAATTTTTTCAAAAATTTTGCTAAGAGTCGGCAAAATAGAAATGGGACGGAAATTTGTGGGGTCATTGCTATCTCCCGCCTTAAATAAAGGTATTATTTTACTTAATTTCATTTGATTGGGAAATACACCATCATCAATACATTTATTAAATATAAACGATAGTTGAGGAGATATAACATTTATTATAGAATTTATAACACTAACAGAAAAGCCCCATAAATCCTCAGTCTTTTTCATATTCAAAGACTTGAAAGCTTCTATGATCGTATTAACGTTAATTTCATGGAAATTGAAAGGAATATTGCACTTATTAACATTCATCTCTATGAGAGCAAGTGCGCGCTTAGTACATGAATTCAATTCTTTTGTAATTTTAATAGGTATATTGGAAAAAAAAGTCTCGAAGGTATTTGCAACTCCATCATCTGTTTCTATAGTTTTTCCATTGACATTAATTTTAAAACACCTATTAGTAACTTTTGATTTAGTCATAGTCATAGTCATAGTCATAGTCAATTGTTTTCAATGTAGGCTTTCAACAAAGCACTTATTGACGTCAAAATATAAACATGAAATTTAATATTATTTAACTACTTAGTAGAATTTAGAAATATAAATTATTACTAGCTTGTAATGTATTTATTACATATCGAGTAGGTACATACCTACCTACCCTCGTCAGTATAACTAAAAACTAAAATAACTTTTATTGCCATGGATGTTTGTCTTCGGTGAAGTCTTTGACCCTATAGTATGCCTTAGCAATCAGTTGACTTTTAATTCTCTCCTTGAATTGTGTGTCCGTCAAAGTTAATAGGTCGTCAGGTATTTTATTATAAAACTTTATGCTATTCCCTACAAATGAATTACTAGATTTAGCAAGTCTGAGCTTTGGAACTACTAATTTATTTTTGTACCTGGTATTCAAATTCCTAACGTCACTTTTCTTTTTTAAATTATGTATATTTTTGCGCGTATACATAATGTTCTCAAAAATGTACAGAGATGGAAGCGTCAGAATACTGATGTCTTTGAATTTATTTTTCAAGGAATCACAGGGCTTCATTTTGTAAATAAACCGTACCGCCCGTTTCTGTAGTACAAAAATTTTATCTATATTAGCTGCTGATCCCCACAACAAAATGCCGTACGACATGACGCTATGAAAATAGGCAAAGTAAACCAATCTTGCAGTAACCTCATCTGTTAAGTTCCTAATTGTCTTTACTGCATATGCAGCTGAACATAATCTATTTCCTATGATATCTAAATGTGTCCTCCATTGTAATTTTGAGTCTAAATTGATACCCAAAAAGTTAGTATTGTCAACAAGTTCTAAATTATATTTGTCTAGTTTAATATTTAGGGGTAGAATTCTTGTATTTGGGAGCTGGAATCTAATGCATTTTGTTTTTTTTACATTAAATACTAAATTATTTAAAGAAAACCAGCGAGAAACTTCTTCAAGAGTGTTATTTATATGACTCTCACTACGATGCATATCAGTTCTGTCCAACGAAAAAATCAAAGAAGTGTCGTCCGCATACAACACTATATCCGACATATCCTTGACCATGTATGGAAGGTCGTTTATATAAACGAGAAATAAAAATGGTCCAAGTATCGAGCCCTGTGGTACACCTATTTCAATCAATGAACCATCAGACACTACTCCATTGATACCTATTTTCTGTATTCTATTTTTAAGGTAGGATTTTATCAATTCCAAAGCTGTACCACATACACCATAATAATTCAACTTTCTTATCAAAGTTTCATGGTTGACGCAATCAAATGCTTTTGAAAGGTCACAAAAAATGCCAACAGAGTCACACTTTTTTTCCCAAATGTCTAAAATATTATTTATTAACTTAGCTCCCGCATCAGTAGTCGATCGTCCCTTCATAAAGCCATATTGATTTTTGTGGAATATTCCATTCAAACAGAAATAGGCATTTAATTGAGTGTAAATTATTCTCTCAAATATTTTACTCAGTGCAGGTAAAACTGACACAGGCCGGTAATTAGAAGGATTATGTGTATTTCCAGATTTGAATATTGGAGTTACCCGACTTTCCTTCATCAAATCAGGAAAAATACCAGTCTCTATACATCGGTTAAATATTACAGTAAGGAAAGGTGCTATAAGATCAATTATTGGTTGCAACACTGCCACAGATATCCCCCAAATATCCTCCGTCTTCTTTTTATTTAACATCTTATAAGCTTTGACAATATCTAAGTCATTAATATGTCGAAATTGAAAATATGTTGCTACGCTACTAAAATTATCTTGTAACATACTTTCAGCAAGTTCAGAAGAAGAATTTATATACTTTGTAGTATCGATGGGAATCGTTTTGAAAAAAGTATCAAAATAGTTAGCCACTTCTTTTTTATCTACAATCAATTCGTTGTCTATTTTTAATGATATATTTGACTCTTTGTTTTTAGTTTTGCCAGTCTCTTGATTAATAATTGACCATGTCGTTTTAATTTTATTTCTAGCTCTAATTATTTTCTCCCTGATATAATCAGACTTTGCTTTTTTACATACAGTTTTGAAAATTTTTGAATATTGTTTTACATATTCTTGAAAATCTAAATTAAATATGTATGACTTTTTATCATACAAGTCATATAAGTTTTCTCTACTTTTCCTTATACCTTTTGTGGCCCATTCATTAAAAACTGTTTTTTCTTTTATAATAGTTTGTTTGAGCCTAAATGTTTTATCAAATTCGCTTCTTATAGCTGTAAATAATTTATTATAAGACACCTCAGGGTTATCATTATTTAAATTAATAGCTGTTAGGGATGTAGACATATATTCTCTAAACCTATCCAACCTATTTTTTGTCAAAGGCCTATAGTTAATCACTTTATTTTGTGTCTTGTTACCAATTATTTCGATTTCAATTTTTAACCCTTTGTGATCAGATGGCACTCCACATATCAAAGATTTTCTTTTAATTTTACAATTATTAATAATATTATCAATGCAAGTCGCAGAGTGGGAAGTTATCCTAGTAGGTTCATTGAAGAGACAGTCTAAGTTATAACATTTTAGCAAAGTCATTAAGCTATCCTTTTCACTGGAGTCACTAAGAAGATCCACATTGAAATCACCGCAGATAACAAGTGGTTTACTACTGCTAGATATCTTGTTTAATATACCCTCTAGAATATCAAGAAATGAATGAAAGTTTCCCGATGGCGGTCGATAGATGCAAACTACAATGAGCCCCTCCAGTTCAGCACCAGCTACCTCACATATACGTTCAACAGAACATTTGACAAGATCCATACGCTCTTTACACCTTACTGATTCTTTGATTAACAAAAGACAGCCTCCACCCATAGCTGACACTCTATTAAAGACACTAACAATTTTATAATTTTTTATGCTAAAACACATTTTTTCTGGTGTTAGCCACGTTTCTGTTAAGCATAATACATCTATACTAAGCTTATCTAATAACAATTCAACGTCCAGAGTTTTACCAGAGAAGCGATTTACGTTTTGATATACTAAAGTCAACGAATTTGTACACTTCTCATCGGTCATATTCATATCACTAAAAAATTATCAGTCTCAGTTCTACAGCTATCTTTTGAAATAGACACTGAGTTGTCATTGTCACTTGAACACCTATTTAAATTATGAGCTAACAATGTAGATAAATTATTTACAGATCGTCTATCCAGATACATACCGTCCTTCGTCATCATAATTCTATTTCTAAATAAATTAATGTCAAAACCACCACCACTTTCTTGATTTATAACTTTCCAAGTGGCTTTTATTTTATTCTCAGATTTCTTAATTTTATTACTCAAAAAGTTCGCTTTGGCAGTATTACAAACCTTTTTAAAGATTTTGGAGTACTGTCTGACATAATCAATAAAAAATGGATCAGTAGAAGTCGACTTCTGATAGTATAGTTCAAATAATTTTCTTCTACTTATATAAATACCCGGAGTTGCCCCATCACTAAACTTCCTTTTAGAACTGACTTTAAAGCTTTTTTGTTTAAAAATATTCTTGAATTCAATATTTAAATTATCAAATAAACTGCTATACAACTTATTGGGATCATCGGTTTCTTTTAGACAGTGAATTCTATTCATTACATTATTTCAAATTTCCTCAAGCGACTATCTGTAATAGGCCTATAAGTTATTTTTTTTATTTGGTTAACATGATGGTGCTCAATAGCGATTTTCTGTCCACTATGATCTGAATTTATACAATATATAATTGATTGTTCAAGTACATCACAGTTACAAAAAATATTATCCAAGCAGGTAGCTGATATTGGTGTAATTCTAGTAGGTTCAAAGAAAGTATGGAGAAGATTAAAACATCTGAATAAAATAAGGAACCTATCTGAGTACGAACATGATACCAAAATGTTTATATTGAAGTCACCACATACAACTATCTTCTTGTTATAATAAGAAATATATGGTAATGTATGGTAATGACCATTTATCGACGGTACTGCTTAAATTTACAGTATATTTATGATACTGAGCGCAGCTCTCACAAAATCTTTTATCTGGTTTGGTATAATATTGCGTTTACCTACTTAGCTTTCAGTTTACGCAGCGACAGGATAGCCAAAAATGAACCTTCTGTCATCGTTGCTATTTTCACAGAAGTCGATTTGTCCCTTAGGTACATCGATATATATATATACAACATCAAATGTACATAAATAAGCAACGCAAATTAGTCGTGTGTTTTTCTGTCTGGATTTTCGAAGGTTACTTTTGCTCTTAACATTCTTCGTGCAAAACAAGATTCTTTGTATTCATGAAGATAAGTCTGATCCCGCAAAGTATTGCTAAAATATGTATGATATTTGTAAAAAAGTTTTCGTTTGTAAGACAGCAGAGCTTGTTATTTTAAATAGCAAGAAGTAATATTTTTACGGAAAAGGTTACGCGTGAGACAACCCTGCGGTTTTAAGGACCTTACAGACCATAAGTGTACCTGTTTACTAGCTTTTTCAATATGTGGATGTTTTCATAAAAAAATGGGGCCCTGAAGATTATAAATCCTGCTCAGACTAAGAAATGTTTATCTTTGAGAATTGTTTTTGTTTTTCAAGTTTTTGATAATATTTGTATACTGTGCCAAATTTGCATGGAGCTCTCATTGCCCTAAGAAAACAATAATGGAGTCCTAACCCTCTTCTTTAAAATAAACATGATCTCCTAAGACAGCCCGTCGAGCTACTAAGTAGTACTTTCCTTCAAACGACAAAGTAACATTTACTGGGGTAACTGCTGTTTGGGGGTGCTTAGTGGTAAATATTTTAGTGA
This sequence comes from Nymphula nitidulata, assembly GCA_947347705.1. NCBI lineage: Eukaryota > Metazoa > Arthropoda > Insecta > Lepidoptera > Crambidae > Nymphula > Nymphula nitidulata. Next base: position 17,316,926 of record OX374631.1, read on the forward strand.
CACCAGGGGTATCATACTCAGAAGCTTTTGAGTAGGTTTCTGAGAGAATTCTCCTTGAATTAAAATGATAATCTGTTATGGATAGTTTATGTATCGCTAAGGGGTTTCCTGCGAATATTTGTAACAGTAGTTATTATCGTTGATATTAAAGATTATTAATGTTGTAGTTTTATTTATATTAGCAACCTTTTGTCCCTTACCACTCCTTTTGCTTACTTCACAAATTTTATTATGTACCAGGCAAATATTTTCAAATTCAGAATCTTTGACAAAAGGGAAAGATCCGTTATCCACCTTAGCGTTAAATAAAGTGTAGCTTACAATAGAACGTGCTTACCAAGAAAGTGCTCATTCTCACTAATCTTAAACTGTTTCAAGTGGTAACAGAAAACATTATAAAAATATCTACAAAACACTTGCACTCCTTATGTTGCTCATTTTAACCAGGGCTGCAATTTACTGTAAGTGTTGCTTAACCACTGACCCACCGTGTATACTTGGGAAGATCCTTTTTTTAAGTATTAATGGCTCATTTTTATAAAAAAAAATGTATGCTGACTAACCAAACCATAAAATGATATCTAATGTGATTCACGTTTTGGCGAAATTACGACTTTCAATTGAAAATCCACCTATTTTCAATTTCGGACCAGTGTACGCGGGCCAGCGTGGAAGAGTGAAAAGAATTCCTCATGTTTTTTTTCTATGTATGAAGGCAAGATTCTATGAACTTTTCGTGATCTGGGCTTTCATTTTAATACAGAATATTACTTGTCCCAGTCAAACTTCTTTAAAATACTTTTAAAGGACTAACTCGTATTTTATTCATTATTATCAATGATCTGTTCAAACAAGGCATGCAAAGGCATTTTATTAGTTGGGAGAGAATGCTGCTAGCTTGCCTTTTTCGGCAACTTAATGTTCTATAGGACACAGGTAACTTTTAAATGGCTATTGGTTTTGTACTTTGCAGATCAGACAGATTCATTTAACACACTTTATTGTAAAATTCTTTAGTAAAACGATATTTATTCGTTGATATACAGCGATATTAGAAACATTGCCAGTATTCGTGTTCGCAACGTGATATATGGATATGAATGGGAATCACCTATGCGTCAGTCTATAAATAGCGAGTATACAAAGGCTGTCCGACAGAATTATTGAGGCACACGTAAAAGTAAAAAAAGTAGTAAAAGTATGTGACCTAAATGTGTGTCTTTTGTTGAGAAAAAAGGATAGATTTTTTAGCTGTAGGCTATGGAATGGACTTCACCTAAGACATTTTTATATCATAGGCTGTCAATTTGCTTATGCAGCTACTTTTCTGAATGCTATTGAGCATTTCTGTTACTTATCTGACTGTTTTACAAGTTAATATATGGACGCACGCTTGACGCGCTGCCTAATTTTCACACTCGGCATCTGCTCATGTGTTATCATCATACTTACCAATAAGGGCAAGTGGGCAGACCTCATTGCAAGGAGGACTGACGGCCGTTTGGGACAGAAAGGTCCTCGAGTAGCAGCCGCTTACCGGGAGAAGCAGCGTCAGTAAGTCCCCACAAGGTACACCGATGATTTGGTGAGGGTATTGGTAAGCTGATGGATGCGGGCAGCGCAGACCCGTTCGGAGATCATTGGCGGAGGCCTGTGCTCAGCAGAGGGCTGAGGGGAAGATCTATCAGCCTATCCTAACTCTCTCTGGGAGGAAGACGTTAGGGGGTGTGGTACTCTCACAGCCTTCAGCGATAGACCACTTTTCTGCTTCCTACCGACACAACGGATTGGCCCGAAAATATTCACCGTTGTCGGCAGGGCAGTTGACCGATATCGGCTCTGTCTTGTGGGGAGGCTGTAAAGGGTCCCCTCCTCCCCCTAATCTGGTTTTGGTCTTTAAAGTCGGCGCGCCGGTACATTGGCACGCCGACTGGATTATGCATGCATACTACGCCCCCCAACCATATACCCGGAGCCTAAAGATGTTTCACAGCGGATGATGGCGCCCATATTGCGCCCTCCTTCACCCAACCAAAACACAATACAAAGTGGTAATATTTAGCTGCGATCTTCTGTGAGCTGGATGTCTCTCACTTCCCAAGATGAAAGTATAACGGCATTTTCTAACTCTTTTAAAATATACTTTCTTGTTTTCTCAATATGAAAATAAAAACAGAAAGGATACATAGATGCTAAATAATAATAGGTTTAGTCTTCAACCTTAGTATCAGTAGAAAAATGTTCAAGATTATTTCAAAGATTTAAGCGATTAGCGTTTAGTATTCGGAGGCGATTAACACATGGCACCGCACCTAGCGGTGCTCACGCCGCGCCGCCACCGCACACGAGGCGCCACATAACCGCGCGGTTCATCGTGGATACAGGACGTTCTTGTCTGTGTCATTGATCAAACTAGTCAAAATCACGTTAAATCTTGACGAATCTTGTGACCAAATCAGCTTAACCGCCAACGCCATCCGCGGCGGTGCCCGATACCGTGTGTTCATCGCCTTAAGTATTATAAACTTTTTTGTACCTGCCGTGAGGTAACCGCTTGTATGCCGCGCGGCAGCTGCTCCTTTACCGCGCTCTCGTTAATCTAGTACACAGACCAGAATAAGTAACTACAAACCAATATCATCCCAATAATATATTCCCTAGCTTACACACATAATTATGTTCCAAGATTGAAGTTTCAACCGACTGATAAGATTAGATCCTACGAGCAGAACCTATCGTAAGTTTGTCACAGGCCGTAATCAAAGTTCTCAAAGTGCTGTCACGCCATATCGGGAAGACGACCCTTCAATCTAAGGATTAATAGCTTTGAGCTCAAAGATCACTTACGTTATACATGTGAAATATTCCACAGAAGATTCTAGATAAGATGGAGATGAAAAACTGTAGATATTTTTTGGTAGGTATACACACGATTATTCGAAAATCATTTTTATGAAAACGATTTTTTTCCCATTATGGACTCAGGATTCACGCACGTAAGCATCGTGAAGTCAATTTAGTTTTCTGGTTGACGCATTTATATTTTATGAAGGAAAATAATATTACAGACGACCGCATTCTAGCGTAGCACGTCTGTTGTAAAATGACTCTTATTACAAAGAAATACGTATCTATAATTTTTGACAGTGTTTAACTATTGTGGTCTGTAGAAGTGTGTTGCAATTTTAAGAAAAAGATAATAATATGATTAAGTAAGGAACAAAGGCAAGGAAAAAAGTATATAGCAAAAATCATATTGGAACTATTTTTGATACGCTTTGACAAAAAGTGATCAATGATCGAAAATGTAATTAGTATTTAGAGAAAGAAGGAACTGTACCTACTTGAGCTTAAGTTTTATGTATCCATTTAGGTGAGTCTTTATTATTTTATACGTCTTTTCATAATACAAAGTCCTCTCAATTTAATCAGTTATTTTTAGACACAATACTTCCCCCACGCCTCTTTACTAACATAAAATCGTTTGATCCTTGTTATGATTTATAATACTTGAATCTCTTTTATTTCTGATTTAAAATATTTAAAGTAGTCGATACTATGATTAAAATATAGCATTGTATCTAGTAATACACGTCCTAAAAAGGTCGTTTTGAAGTTAGTTACATCTGATAAAGAGGCATTTGCTTATCCAATAACTAAATATCTAGCCCAAATAAAGCGCTTTCGATAAGAATACTATTTAAAGGATGTATCTACATCAATAAACAAAATAAAACCAACACTCGAGTGCAAAATTAACAATTGTATTCATCACACAAATATCTTAGCAGACGGCGCCGCACACGACTTTGCATGCACGTTGGCTTGTATGTGGTGTTGCCGTAATGCTACTGTTAAAAATGTTATTTTCATTAAACTGTCAAAATATTACAAGCGTAAAATAGTACTATGATTGATGTAATAGTACTATGAGGGCTGTAATTGAAAATGAAAATGAAAATATCTTTATTCAATTAAACCCCCCAAGAAGCACTTTCGAATCGTCAACAAAGAAACCCTTATGTCTATCACATAAAAATAATATTAACTAACTAACAATTTCATAATGTTTGTCTCTCTGCGTTATCTGGATCTACGTAAGCTAAGAATGTTATAATGTCTGACTATCGGTCTGTCGGTGGGTCCGTCTGTCCATCAGTCAGTCTGTCTGTCTGTCTGTAAGTCAGTCTGTCTGTCTGTCTGAATTTATACCGGTTTCAAAAGTTGAACTACCGAGAAGATTCCGGCAACAAACTCGTGTAGTCACTCTTTTCAATTATAAGTTACAATGTTTAATTACACTGTAATTAAACATTGTAACTTACACAAAGGTCAACAATTAATATACAAAGACCTAATAAAGCCAAACATCTTTCATTAATTTTAAACACTTGTCTGACCACGTCATTACAATAATAATTGTATTGTTTTATATATAATATCCTATAATGCCATATACCTCAAAAAACCCTCAAAAATGATACTATTGATGAATATGTAGGTAAATTATTACAAAATCAAGGAAGCTTAGAGATGACCATTTCCACTAGTGGCACCTGTTTACAAGTATGATGCATGTGCCAGCCATCGCTCCGCTCAACCATTATATAGTTAATACGAGTATGTACCAAAACTTCAGTCCGCCGATTAGTTCTCGGCAAAATAAGCCTTCTTTTCTACTGAGGTGAAGCTCTAACAACTTATCCCCCAACTCCTGGAGGGGAGAAGGAGTGTTGTATGGGGCTCTCATCTATTAAGCATCTCAGCGACGCAATCTGTTTCATGCTGCTGCAAAAGCCGCGCGATAGCCAGAGACAGCTAGACGCGTCTGAAAAAAAATGACAACAGAACTTTCGACTTCCTGTAGCTCAAAAAACAACTTCATAAGTTAGAGTAAAGGGCTTATTACATTATCCTATTTCCTAACTCTCTAACTAGGAAATAGGAAGGTGTAATCGCAGTTAGAGAGTTAGGACGGCTCTATTTCTTAAGTAGTCCTCTAGTTAGGATGGCGACGGTCCGATGTAGAACCACTAGTTAGAGATGGGCAAACGAAAAAAAATATCGATATACATTCGATATTTCTCAAAAGTATCAATATATGTATATATATGTATGTAGAATTTGAACAAAGCAAAAATAAAGTTTGAAGTTTTCTTTTTCTGTTTTTCTTAAAATTAAGTAGGCGTTGTCAACGCACAAAATCAATCATTTAAATATGATAAATATAAAGTTGCTTAAATATGCACCGTTTTATCACATCAAATAAACTGTACACCTTTCTACATTTTTATTTAATACAAATGTAGCCGAAATAGTTTGTTTTAATATTTTCTTCAGTGCGAGTGTAAAGATGTTCAGTTCAGTGTTCAGTGAACTTAACCGAATCGGCGGTATTTGTAAAAATACTCGTTTCGGATGTTGAAATAGAATATTTCGACATTGTAGGGTGGACGTTAGCTCATAAACGCAAATACAAGATAGACTAGAAGAATTTCACAGGGATATCCCAAGTCCTGGGTGGCTCAGTGGTCAGAGCAGTCGCCCGGATTGCGAAAGGTCGCGGGTTCGATTCCTGCCTCAGGACGTGAAATTTTTCTAGTTTTATTCTATTTTAATTACTATGTTCAGTTCAGTTAAGTTCCTTATTATGTATGATAAAAATCATTTAAACAGAAATAAAAACTGACCTCAAAACACTGTAACAGATGATTTATTTCGGAGTCGGTGCATCACTTTCTGTTGCCTGAGAACTGCTTAGCACCAACTCCAAAAATATCCTTCTAGGGGATAAGTACTGGTTGGCTGGAGGTGGCTCTCACGAAAACGAGAGCCATGTCCTTCCACGCCCCGAGACGCAGAACCCCACCGGGGCTCGAGGTCCGAGTAGAGAGGGTCCGTATCCCCGTCGAGGTGCACCTTAAGTACCTCGGCCTGGTACTGGACCCTCGGTGGAGCTTCGAGGAGCACTTTAAGCTCCTCGCTCCCAGGCTGTGTGGCGCCGCAGCCGCGCTCGGACGAGTCCTCCCAAATGTGGGGGGGCCCAGCTCGTCGTGCCGTCGGCTTTATCATGGGGTGATAAGGTCGATGGCACTGTACGGTGCCCCGGTATGGGCGGAGTGCCTCTCCTCCCGCACACGGGCCCTCTTGCGGCAGCCGCAAAGGGTCATTGCGATCCGGGCCGTGCGGGCTTACCGCACGGTCAGTCACGGGGCTGCTTGCGTTCTGGCAGGCACGCTCCCGTGGGAGGTAGATGCCCTGGTTCTGGCCAGGGTACATCAGCACCGGGTCGCGGCAAGAGAGCGGGGAGAGCGACCTGGCCTCGACGAGGTGAGGCGGGTCCGCACCCTGGCGCAGAGGGAGGCTCTGCGCCGATGGGGCGAGGCACTCGCCACCCCAGCGGCCGGCCACCGGACGATTGAAGCAATTCGTCCGGTGTTGAAGGAGTGGGTTGGGCGCCGGCTAGGCAGCCTCACCTACCGCATGGTGCAGGTACTGACCGGACATGGTTGTTTCGGCCACTACCTGTACCGTATCGCCCGTCGGGAGGAGACGCCGCGGTGTCATCACTGTGACTCCCCCGACGATACCGCCGAGCACACCCTTGTGGAGTGTTCGGCCTGGCGACACGAGCGTCGCGAACTTCGTGCGGCGCTCGGTGGCGGTCACCTCTCGCTGCCAACCATGGTTAGAGCTATGGTTGGTAGCGAGAGGGTATGGGAGGCGGTTGCCTCCTTCTGCGAGACTGTGCTCACGCAGAAGGAGGCAGCGGAGAGGGAGCGGGAGGAGAATCCTCTGGCCGCCCCTATCCGGCGTAGACGGGTGGGCGCCAGGAGGCGGGCGGTGATCGCCCATCTCCGAGCGCCCTAGGCGCGGCCGCATGCGTGGGTGGCCCCCACGCACGCATTGCACAGGCCGCCACGTCTGGGATTGCCCAAGTAACTCTGGGTAATCTCCATCGGCGCGAAACCTGGCCGTAAGGCTGGGTTGCCTAGGGGTAGGCTAGTGAAATTGCTTCGGTAGAGCCTAGGCTACCCCATCGAAGGGCAGTGGAGTTACCAGGGAGTTTTAGTGGGTATTCCTAGTGTCTTTATCACTGGGTGACCCCCACACACGCCCGTCGCCTAGCCAGCGGCGGGTAGGTCTGTAAACAGATTTCTCCCCGACAAAAAAAAAGGGGGATAAGTACTGGTACTTAAATTTTATTATTTATTCCTATTTGGTGTATTCGTCTCTATATCTAATATCTACTTAAAGTTCAAATATTCTAAATACTATAGAAACAAGGTCACTCCAAGAGTAGTGTATTGGGAATATAAAAAATAATAACAATATCCAAATGACTCCGAGAACCTAAATAAAAGTGGCAGAGTTAGACCTATTATATATTCGACACTTAAATTATTATGTTTTTTAAATTATGAAGCTCACTCAGTCGAAGGCACTGAAGCACGGGATTAGAGGACAACAAAACTTGATGCTCACTTCGAATTCAACTTTATATTTTTCATTATATTTTGACAGGATAAAAATGAGATCTTATTTTCGTAATGGGAATTTGAACTGCAAAGTTATGCAAAACATTATTTATGTTTGATATCGTTTACACTCATACATTGCAAATATTGTTAAGTGGTGCTATGGCCCAAGCTCTTGTGATTCTCTTATAGGAACAGCCTTCGCAGCACTCGAACGTTTATAGGCAGTTACTGGGAAAGCGTTTGGCTTAAATCACTTAACTTAAATTAAATAGGGATAGCATTCAGCTTATATGTAGAATTAGAACTGGTCACTATCCAACAAAGAAGTTTGCTTATCTAATGAAAAACGAAAGTTCAACTAATTGTGACGTTTGTGGACAAGTAGAAGATGTGCAACATCTATTGATGGAATGTATTAAGAGAGAGAGAGCTATTTATCAGTAGTTTTAAAATTAACCTCAGCAATGTGGGTATAGTTCAAACCATCCTGCATACTCCTAATTCTAATGTAGCCTTGAAAATACCTAGTCTTGTTTGAATTAGAATTATTTACGGGATATTTACCATGTAATTTTATAGGTTCCCGATATTTCGGCGCAGTTGCATGCGCCATGATCACGGGTAGACTGCTGAAGGTGCGAGTAGAAGTCAACCTCATTGCGGGCAGATATATCGATCTACCCTCTTTCGTTGACGCTTGCTACGAACGATGCCCCTACCATTGGACTCAGTCTCATTACACAAATGTTAATAACCATGAAAGTATAAAGTGCTATGCCTAGTCTTGCCATAAATACTTAAACAAAAAAAAAATGCTATTGCAAATAACATTATTACTTTTACAGTGTGTTAGTTTAATACATAAATATAAAACAATTTAATATAAAAAGCTTATTCGAAGTGGTCTCCCTTGGCTGCAATACAGCCATTAAAACGTTGAGGCCAGTTATCAATAGAAGCACGCACTTCCTACATGGAAAAATTCTTCACTGCCCATCGTACGGATTGTTCTAGGGACTCAAAATTATCATGGCGTTTAGAGCAAGCCGTACTCTCTAAAACTGACCATAAAGCATAATCCAGCGGATTAAGATCGGGACTAGACGATGGCCAGTCTTCAGCTCTGATGAAGTCCAAAACATTCGTTTCCAACCAAGACTGCGTAGACCGAGCTTTATGACCCGGCGCCGAGTCACAGCGATTCGGTTTTCTTTATCACCCTACTCCATTTGAATATCGCCAAATATTGTACAATGCATTGGTGCTATAATGAGAAAACTCAATGAAAAATCATATAAAAATGAGAGATTCCAAATTCAAATTTAATATTTAGTTTATTTTTAATTGTAACAGTATTTATGGCCAGACTAAGTATACTTAGTCTGACCAAATAAATACTGTTTCAATTTTCATCTTTTTACAATTTTTATTTGTATCCTTATTTATTTAGGGATCTAAATAAATAAAGATAAAAAACAATAAGGGAAAAATAATTAATTTAAGTCAGTACTTCTCCATAAAAATATGTTGTTTGGAGTAGGTGCTTCACTTTCTATTGTTACTAGACACCTTAGCACCAACACTAAAATATATCTTTTATAAGGGACAAGTAAGTACTGAATCCAATTAAATTACCATTTCGTTCTTTTGTTTTGAAGTCGTTTTTTTAATATTTTTTTACAGTTTTCAGTGATAAATTTCTAAAGGTCAAAGCTAGATGAGTGACCATTAACATATATTGTTTCATTCCATCCTGTCAAATCACCAAAAAGTAACAGGAAAGCAAAAATCCGAACTATTACATTTATTATATTTATGTCTAAAAAATTCCAGTTATTTTGATTTGAAAACCAAACTATCGAATCGATTTTGATAAATTTTCAATGGGACCATTCTGAAAGCATACTCTTCGATTGTTCTAAATAGGCTTATAAATGACGAAGTTATAAGGTAACAAACATACAAACCAACTGTTACATAACTCTGTATATGCGTATTTAATATAGGTAATATTTCCCCCATATTTCATTCCAGTTTATCGGTCCGGGTAACAAATCATTGATCACGCGATATTCACTCCTACCATTCTTTCTGTGGTTTATAGTCTGCGTCCAAGCAGAAGGTTATTTTTCAACTCGATACGCAACCGTTTGAGTTTACCATGATCTTTCTATGATATTATGTTGTTAACTTGGAATGACTTAGGTGAAACCTAAAGTTATGCCAATGATATCTGATACATCGAAAACGGATCATAGCAAAAATTGTAGTGTTACCAGAAAACAAACAAAAAAATATTAAATTGTTACATATTAACAAATCCAATAAATTATTAATAAAGGTAGACTACTACACTATTTGTGATAATAGTTATTATAACATCAACGAAATTTGGCCTAATAATAACCCAGTTACAAGTAAACTTAACATCCGCATTGACACTATGCTATGCTGTAATATAATACAATGAGAATTATGACATAAAAGTTTAGTATTTAACCACCGATCTAAATCGTTCGTTATGTTGTTTATTTTCTAAAATCATGGCGATTTTATATTTATTTATAATAAAAATAAATATAATATCCCTAGCTATTTAAATAGAAGTTCCCAATGTTTCAGTGTCAAACCTTCACAGTGGTCTACAATTTTAATCACCCAGAAGATTGTTGCGGCTGCAGAAGACTGTGAATTTACGTGGCAATACTGTTGGGCATTATGGCAGAGAAGTTTTTTTTATATGTGTCTCATTTGATGCAATACAAAAACCAAAGAATATACAGGGTAGTGCCGTTAATACGACAATAAATTAAAACATAGGCTATATTTGTTCATAGAAACGTATAACAACTTTCAAAAATTTTTTATTCATTTGATAATTTCATGATATTTGTATGAAATAATATAACATTGGTTGCATTATTTTTTTTAAAAAAAGTAAGTAAATAGGGTGTATTTAAAAGTTGCATCACATTTCTATAACTATAAAACCCAATAGTACTCTGAGCGCATTATTTTACAACCTTAAAGACACCTGCAAAACAATGTGGCTCTTATTACAAAGAGATAAGATACAAATGATAAAGCGTTAGTGCATAAGTCTGCTTGTTACATAAATGTCAAAGAGAATCACTACAACAGTCCTGTTAAAACTTTCCTGTTTGAATTTATGTATGCGCTCATTTTACGAAAGGATAACAAGCATTGAAACTATATCAATGCTACTCTAAGCTGTAAGAAATTACTTGTTGAACTGCATCCGGAACGGCAAAAGGTCAAGCCCATGCAGCCATGTCTTTGTATTTATTTTACAACAAAAATTAAAACCGGCTTCAAAAAACTGAAAAGGATAAAATAATTAAATTTAAGTAGGTATTCATCCCCTAGAAACATATTTTTGGAGTCGGTGCTTCACTTTCTATTGTTTTTGGAAACCACTTAGCACCAACTGAAAAGGATAAAATAATTAAATTTAAGTAGGTATTCGTCCCGAATACCTACTTAAATTTAATTATTTTATCCTTTTCAGTTTTTTGAAGTCGGTTTTAATTTTTGTTTAAAATTTTTTTTTCAGTGGTAACTTTCTACGGTCGAAGCTAGATGGGTGACCGTAAACTTATATTGTTTCCTACTATCGTATCGTTTCACTAAAAAGTCATTTGAAAAGCAAAAATTCGCAATTTCGCATATTTAGACGACTTAATAATTTAAGTTTTTTTAAATTTAAAACCAAAGTACCCAACTGTTTTTGAAAAAAAAATTATGGGACCAAATGGCAGCTATTCCACATCGAACAAAAAAAGAATCCCGTAAATCGGATCAGTAATTTTGGCGTAATCGGTGTACATACATAGAAATAAAAAATTAAAAAAAAACATACCGGCCGAATTGAGAACCTCCTCGTTTTTGAAGTCGGTTAAAAACAGTTATGAATTCAAGTGCGGGTGACACCTCCACGTAGATACCATGATACTATTTCGATGAACTGTATGACCATGATATTATTCTCAACGTCTTTTACACCAAGTTAACGTTTATTTCAATGATTTTCTGTATTGCTCGTTATTAACACAAAAATTGCGATATAAAAATAATGTAATGTTATTCCAAAATAATACCTACCAATTAAATTATTTTTGAAAGTATTCACTAAACTAAATTAACCGCTTACCATCAGGTGGGCCATCAGCTTGTTTATCATCTAGTTGTATAAAAAAATTCATACACTTACACCTATTATCTAGCCCAAAGTAAGCAAATTAAAGAGCTTGTGATATGGATACTAGACATCGGAGAAAATATTGCTATTAAGTATACGAATATTAGAAATAATCTACATAAAATCATCATCATCATCATCATCAGCTTATATACGTCCCACTGCTGGGCACAGGCCTTACTACATGGGAGAAACACATGAGGAGCTCGGGCCATAACACCACCACGCGGGCCCAATGCGGGTTGGTGGGTTAAAGCGGTTGCAGGAACAACCGGGACCAACGGCTTAACGTGCCTTCCGAAGCACGAAGGAGTTCGAGATTATAAATTGATTGACCCATCCCGGGACCGACCATGGCGAAAGTTGCTTTGTTTTCGTAATCGAAACCAGAGCGCTCAAAACACTACGCCACCGAGCTCCTCAACTACTACATAAATATATACAAAAATTTGTTCCTACCGGGATTGAAGCCCGAGACCCCTGACCGGGTAACTTGTATGTTGAGGAAGAGGTACAGACCACTTGGCCAGCCAGTCGTCAGTCAATATGACGTCTCCTGAGGGTTTTTCCGAAATGAATGCGTATATCGTTGAAGTTCTATGGGTTTGTGATTTATAATTTAATTTGAATTTCCTTACAGTCAATCTCTTATTTTTTCATGGAAATTAATAGGCTTCGGGGATTTTTTCAAACTCCACATTGGAACCAAAAATACCAGTATGACTTTGTATCTCATTCCGGTTATTAGTGAGCAGCCAAGCTTCATAGTTAGTACTTTAAAGCTTTTCTAGAGAGCTTCTTCTAGTAGTAGCGTACTAGTAACTTCTATTATCCTTGCTTGTGATTTATGATTCAATTTGAATTTTCTTATAGGCAATCTCTTTTTTTCATGGAAATTGAGAAATGAAAGAGGCTTGCTGAAGTAACTTATTTGGGCTTCTGGGATTTTTTCAAACTCCACATTGGAACGAGAAATACCAGCATGTCTTTGCTTCTTATTCCGGTTACAAGTAAGTAGCCAAGCTTTCTCTCAATATGGATAGAAAACGCTGTATGTCACTCTATGTCAATCAATATCAATGAAAGTGATTAAAGGTTTTAAGTAAACAAATTGTTTAAGTTTACTTTTGTTGTCTGAATTATAGTCATGTGACAGTTGAATACTCTGTCATTGTTCCACTTATAGTAGCACAAAAAATTAAACAGGCACAGACTACACAATTCTAAGCTAATGTATTTATTAATATGTTTCTCTGCGAGATAGAATCCGAAATTAGGTCATCCGGAAGAGAACCAAAGTCACTGACATAGCTAGTAGGATTAGTAAGTTGAAGTGTCAGTGGGCAGGGCACATAGCACGCAGAGCAGACGGCAGGTGGGGCGTTAAAGTTCTAAAATGGCGACCACGTACTGGAAAGCGAAAAGTAGCACGGTCTCCCACTAGATGGACAGACGACTTGGTCAGGGTCGCGGGGAACCGTTGGATGCAGGCTGCGCAGAACCGTTCCATTTGGAAATCGATGGGGAAGGCCTTTGTTCAGCAGTGAACATCAAAGGCTGAAATGATGGTGATGATGATGTATTTATAAATGAGTACGATAGAGTGGATAAAACTCCAAATGAGACCGTTTATCTCATGGTGGAAAAGGATAAAGATCAACAACAACAACCTTTGCTCAGTGCCTGGCATTGAACACGGCTCCCTCTCATATATCAGAAAGCGATGATAAACTATTTTTTCTACCAAAATGTTCACATGCAACCTCGTTCAGAATAACCCCACTTTCCCTTACGAAACTACAAAGTATGCTATGATTTCTAACAGTTGTCGGAAAGGTTTGTAAATCATAAGGCTTTATCTATGTGCCTCAATTTCAAGTCACCAATGTTTTCACGAAAATGAAATCAATGTGCTATTCGTATCTCAATTTCTCCAACTGCCCGAATAAAATTGGCACTTAGAGACCTTAGATTTTCAACCTTTAAATTATCTAGCCCGTATTAAGCACAATTGAGAGGTGTGTTAAGGATACTGGATAAATGAGAATAATAACTATCGAGGTTGATTCTTAATTACCTAAACTTGTATTTCACTGAGCATCATACTAACCTCTCTTTTTTTCTCGCTGAGGGTAAGCTTCTCTCCTTGGGGAAAAGAGGGAGGAGTGTGTGGGGCTCTCACCAACTAAACCCCTCAGCGATGCACCCCTTTCCTGCTTACTGCCGACTATACCCCGCTGACATTGCGTCCGCTTGTCGACATAGCAGTGTGACCTAATAAGGTCATGTCTTTTATGGAAGCCTCTAAAGAAAGCCCTCCCAATTCGATTACGTTCTTTAAAGTCGGCGAGCCGGTGGATTAACCTGCCGACTGGGCTGTGCAATCTAAGCACGGTTCCCAACTGCGCCCAGAGCCCAAGAAAAAATGTTATGAGGCGCAGATAGCTGAAGGCGCCTCAATTGCGCCTTCCTGAGCCCAGTGCGTCGGCGATGGATGGCGGATGTGGCGGCAGCTTCCCGCTCACGTTCCGCCTCCTCTTTGCGATCCATCACTTCCTCACAGAATACGAGAGTCGCCTGCGACATCTCTCGCTCTCGACCATTTTTAGACGACGGTTGAGAGAAGAGAGACGAAATTTGGTTTGGAGATCATTAGAGACCTCGGGGAAAACATGGAATACTTTTTGGTGCGAGCAGTGCAAAAAAACTAGTACTAAATAAACATAGGAAGACCCATGCATCGTGAATCTATCATACTAAAATTAACCTCTACCGTGATTGTAACCCAGGACCTCTGAATTATTACACCGTTGTACTATCCACGCGACGAGACAGATGTTTAATACTTAAAACGTAGCTACGAGATTAATCATCTAAGCAATACCCAAATATAAATTTTTCCGTCGTAACTTATCCAACATTTGATATTGGCCATGTCTGACAAATATTTCGCTGTTACATAAATTTCATGGCTCCAGATTTCTCCAAAGTAAATGCTTTAATAATATTAAAACAAGTTTTATAAAAATAAAAACCGACTTCAAACGGTAAACAGCAAAAATGATTAAATTTAATTTTAGGTACTTATTTCATAAAAAGTTTTTTTAAGTGGGTCACCAACTCGAAAAAATAACTTTTTGTGAAATAAGTAAATATTTTAATTAAATTATTACCTAATTGAATTAAATTATTTCTTCCTTTTCAGTGTTTTGAAGTCATGTGTTTTGTGTGTTATTTTTGTTTTACAATTTATAGCGAGTGGTCTGTGCCCCTTGCTATGCAGACTACGCGGTCAAGGGTCCCGGGTTCGAATCCCGGTAGGAGCAAATGTTTGTATGGTGAGTACGAGCATTTGTTCACGAGTCATGGATGTTTATAATTATGTTTAATTAGTGTATTCATAATGTTTACATACATATTATTATCATTACTTCTCCGTTATCCATAACACAACCTCTTAATGATGCTAACTTTAGGCTTGATAATAGGTGTGAGTGTATGAATATTATCATTATAATTATTTTATGACGGGTCTGCGAAAAATCTGAGTCATTTAGCTTTGTAGCTAAAGAAAGTAATAAAAACTATTTTCGCTGTCCTGTTTTATTTTAGCAAGATACTTACAATATTATACAGGCTAAAGGTAATCCAATTATACCAAAAAGCATCTAGCACTCCGGGTGATAAATTAAAGAGATTGAAGAAAAACTGGCTATATATCTTTCCGGATTAAGGCTACGTTATTTTTCCTTTCTGCTCCTAATAGATAAAGAAACACATTAGCACTCCACCCATTTACATTGACACGGAGTGTTCTTGTTAGCCTGTGTAATCTTCTTAACAATTCACAATTTTCTTTCTGAAAATTTATCAACACAGGCCTTTGAGTTTTTAGCTCATTCGGAGTTAATATTACCTATATATTTGACCCCGGTTCAACTGTTTTACCCTTACTAGCCCGCTAGTGTCCACATACAATCTTTTCTGCCTTCCCTTTAGGCCTGACCTTTTATGCTTCTACTGTTTTTACTTTCATGTACAAAAGAAACTGAAATGAAATGAAAAGTCGTACGGTTCCTTTGATTAATGTAGCCTTTTTTAGGGGATAAATCCGACTACAGACCTACCCGCCACTGGCTAAGCGTAGGGCGTATGTGGGGGTCGCCCAGCGCTTATATGGCAATGGAAATACCCACTTAAACTCCCCGGTAACTCCAATACCCTTCGCGGGGGTAGTATGGGGTCTGCCGAAGCAATTTCACCAACCCACTCCCAGGCAACCGGGCTGACCCAAAGTGCTACGAGCATCTGAAGGCTAAATCCTGTAGCCTACAGATGCTCGTAGCACTTTGGGTACTGACGCGATACTTACCGGATAAATGAAGAGAAAGGTTATATTGACTGCATAAATGACGAATTTCTCCTGCTCCCAACATTACACTTTCGTCATGAGCTCTGGTGACCTCATTCACCACAGGAATACATCAGCTTATAAACAGGTTTGTGTCGACAATACGACATTAAAATTCACAGAAATGCTTTGCGTTATTCAAACACATGTTATTCATTTGATAATTTCCCAACATATCTATGAAATAATATAAAATATGCTGCATTATTATTAATTTTATGAAGTTATCAAAAAAATAAGATGTACTTAAAAGTTGCAAAACATTTCCACTAACTAATATAGGACTAAGTATGTTTTAATTTAATGTCGTATTATCGTTACCATCTTAAACGCCCCACTGCTGGGCACAGGCCTGCATACATGGGAGTAACACATAAGTAGTTTGGGCTATGCCACCACCACGCTGGCCCAACGCAGGTTGTTGGGTTAAAGCGGTTGCAGTAGCCGGGACCAACGGCTTAACGTGCCTTCCGAAGCACATAGGAGCTCAATATTACACATTTTGACTGACCCATCCCGGATTCAACCATGGCGAAAGATGCTTTGTTTTCGTAAAGGAAACCAGAGCGCTCAAACCACTACGGCACCGAGCTCCAATCGCTTTACTCTGCTGTTTATGTGGGTACCTTACATCTTCCTCCATTTTGCTTTTTTCTTATTACTATTGTTCGCCACAGAAAATGATAATATTATTTCGATCAAAATTAAAATCAAAACCACCGCATTTTTCGCACCGTTGTTGTATATTTCCTTTACTTTATTACTTCTACTCGTAGACTAGGAGAGGATGCTCTATAGCACTAAGTCTGCCATGTGTGTCTTTTTGTGCAATGAAGAATAGAAATACAAATAAAACTGATTTCTGCAAAACTATACTTACAAATCAAAGTTCATATATTTTTGCAGAAAGCACTTTGTTTTTTTAAAGATAAAAAAATCAAATCCAATTTCCTTTGATACTAATGTGGGTTTTAATGAATAAACAGACTATGTTTTAAGACCGTCAGCATCAAAATGATATAAAATACTCCTTGGCCAACATAAAGTATGCGCGATAGTATTTAATAAAAAGTTTCAAAGCATCCGTAACCTACTTCGTGAATCTTTCAGTGTACGGCTTCACGCTTGCCCGTCAAGTGCTCCACCATTCTTAGAGCAACGGTCAATTGACTTTGAAACTAGAAACCGATCGCTCTACGAACTAGAAGGACACTCGAGAGTACGTTAGGGTTTTTGGTTAAGTAGTCTTTTGTTTTTGTTCTTAGAATGAACACGCAAAGGGCTTTATAGATAGCTGAAGAGGTAGAAAAGTTTGAGATGGATTAACATCGAATATTTAATACTAAAAGTAAACAAATATCACACCCAATAGATTCATTGTTATTTGTGACCCACTAGCGGGTCGGTAAAGAAAAGGTGAAAATAGGATCTTTGAAAGAGTGAAGCGGATATCAAATTAACGTGATACTTGTTTGCCAAAAAAGACTTTAAGATCCACATGTGAAATTTCACTTTTTAAAGGAAACATGGTCTTTGTTGGCAACTGGTTAACTTATCCAATTTAGTTCTGACGTGAAGGATCACTGCCTTGTCCAGGTCATGTTAGACCACCTTACATGTTTGGAGGTTCGCTGATGGAACTGCTTCGCCAGAGCCCAGGATACCACGCAAAGGGCAGTGGAGTCTCCGGGGAGTTTTAGTGAGTATTTACTGTGCCATTAATGCTGGGCAACCCCCACACACGCTCGTCTCTTACAGAGTAGGTCTGTAATTGGATTCCTGCCTGATAAAAAAGTTCACCCCACAATGCGCTTGCTATTATTCACCATGCTAAAACTTCCACGCCCCATCAGCCGTTCGTATGCGTGCAAAATAGGTACCCTGTGCTTGCTACTTCAATTCGCTAATCCTTTTAGGTATGCCATTGACCTTAGTTCCTTTACGGATAAGCTCATTTCTGATTCTATCTCTTAGGGGAACACCCTAAAATACTCGTAACTTACTTATAGCTCGATGAGCGACTCAGTACTTATTCAGAACACCCTCTGCGAGCGACCACATTTCAAGATCATTACAGATGCCAAAACGTCTATTATTCTTTATGGTTTAGGCCTGAGTTCTGCAGTGGAAATCTTAAGTTTCTATGAATATGACAATGAAAACCAAAATAGCTTAAGTAAGTTTTACAAAATCTGTTTTATCTGAAATGGAATAGGTACTCAAAATGTGGAATATGTACCTACTTTGATGCAAGATTCTCTGTAGATAACTAGTCTTTGTAAATAATAAAATTTGTTAAGCTTCAGATCGAATATTGATTTATTTTAGTAAAAAGTGGTCCGGCGACCACGAGCTGTCTCAATAACCAGATGTCATATACCCATTATCTTAATATGTAAATTGCTTATTATAATTTAATATTTCTGACCAATCCTTCTAGCACTATAATAATAGTTGACCTTGATGGGAAGCTGACGTCATTTTACACATATACCGTAGTCAATAACACGAATAATTCAATCAAAGCTAAGTTCATCTCTTATGTACGTCGTTTCTAAGCGCAAAACTCTTCAACCCATTACTTTTTAAGGAAACTAATTTCTCCTTGACACTTTCTAAATCGAAGGCTAAGTGTTCAGGCAATAAATATTGGCTGTCTCGGTCTGCACCGAATAAGTTAACAACTTCCCACCAAGTGGTAATGGCCACGGGTCTATATTGATGTGCTCCGCCAAGATAAGGGCGCAGATAAGTGGTCCTTAAACTTGCCAACTTGAAGTGATCGCAAGTTCTTTTGGGATATCTATAACTAGTGTCGTGAGTGGTCAGATATTATTTTGGAATTGATCCAAATGCGTACTTTATAAGGTATTGCAAAATTCGATTCATGAAGGAAAAAAATGCTTTCTTTTAAAAACACTGATTATTACTTTTCATTGCAATTTGTATCTATACCAGAAGCAATCACTCTCTCTGTCATAGCTCTCTTCGCTTCATTGTTGTTATTACTATTAATTAAATAATTATTTTACTAGTTTTACTTAACCATTAAAACATTGTGAATCGACTTTTGAACAATATTAAAGGTGTGTGTATGTTGAGCTAATACATTTAATATATATCAATTCTAATTCCATTAATTGATTAAACTTGGTGGTAGACCCGCATGTAAGGTCGTCTGGGTAGGTACCACCGCCTTTCTTATTTCAGCCGTGAAACAGTTCGCTGTGTTTCGGATTGAAAGTAAAGGTAGCCAGTGTAATTACTGGGCATGGACGGCATTTCATCTTAGGCCCCAGGATGACAACGCACCTGCAATATCAAGTGATTTTTCCTTGTTATTGCAGGTGTCTATAGGCAGCGGTAACCGCTTACCATCAGATGGGCCGTCAGCTTGTTTTTCATCTAGTTGTATAAAAAAAAAACTTATTAATAATTTTCTCTTTTCCCTTTTATTCGATTCAGATATCGACAGCATCCACATCACTATCAATAACCTTAAACGTTCTGAGATTCCATCGGTTGACGCAACAAATTTACGGTAAATTTACGGCACAAATTTATTTTACGGCTGATCTTCATAGTCTTTGGAAATTATGTTATCTAATTTTTTTGTTATCTGGTACCTATGAACTTATATCTATTTGTGTAATCTAGTTTATGTAATAATTTCGTAAGAAATATACTTTTTTTATCGGACAAGAAGGGCAAACAGGCGTACCATTCATCTGATGGTAAGCAGTAGGCTGGCAGCTGGGCGTCTTTAGTCAATGGTACAAAGTACGACAAATGATTCAACACCGCCTGATTTGTAGCGGTATGAAAAGTCCATATGCGAAGACAGCTAATGCAGCTTAGACACTGCTCTAGCCACCTCCACCTTGCCGGTTCAAAAGGTGCTTATTCACGCCTCTTGCCGACGCACCTTGTTCAGGACATCTAGCTTCCGTGAGGCTGTTACAGCCGCGGCGGCGTACCTTAGGACCGCCTGCTCTTCAGCACCTGGGCCACCTCGCCCCTCGGCGCCTTCGCAGCCCTAAATTACACTCTAGGGATAGGGAAAACAAGACTTGGTGGCGTCGGTTTTTCAGCAATTTGTTTATGTTACTGAATCCTGTGTACAAAATTAAAAGTATGATAATGCTTCAGTTTTTTTGTAAAAAAAAATACGGATTTCATTAATTATGGCACATAAAATTATGGCCAGTAAAGAATTTTAGGACTACCTATATTATGTTGTATGAAATTAGAGATGTCACCAATTATGCATTTGGATACCAAGTATGCCTCAAAAAACTATGCGAAGCAAAAATTATGAGACGCTAATCTTATGCTATTAGATAATAATGCTTAATAAGATATGCTTAGCTTCTTTATGACAAACAACATTATATGAAAAAAAGTTCCCCACTTGCATACTTTCAATTCTTTAAAAAGGCTTTAGTGGTATCACTGGTACAAGAGTCGTCTTTACTAAAGCCTTGGTACTCAAAAGCAACATAAATAAACTAAAGAGATTTAAGTAGCTTTTTGAACTACGAACGTTGGTAATTAAAACCTATTTTGCAGGGCAGCATTCACAAACGATGGAGTTTTTTTCTACGTTTGAAAAATGGAACCTGAAAACTTGAAATGCTCCTTACAGGAATACGAAGTCCCTCTAACTTTTCGTCGAGGCGTTACATGCAAACACAGCAAGAATATGCTTGCATTATATCAAAGGAATTTTCTTCTTGCAAGAGATAATAACGCTCGCTTTGCTCGTAAAGGCGTATAATACGCTTATGAAATATGTACGCAGGTGTCGTAAAGGAAGTCGTGCTGAACTGCAATTTTTGTTAGAACGCCTTTAAACAAAAGTTTGTGACGTGAATGTGAAAACAGTTTTGCTATGTTTGAGTATTTTTTTTATTTAGACAAAATTAGGCTGATTCTTGATTCTAATAAATGCCTAAACTGAGCTGAATTCTAATAATTATGCTAATTTTATGAAACACATGTTTATTTTTATTAAACATATTATTGTACACATCACACGAGAGCTTGATTTGAGCTCTGCTAATGATTAGGTATTAAATTACTATACACCATGAACTGAAGAAAGAAACAAACAAACTTTCATTACTCGTAGGCAAGAATATATTTTGTCCGTGGCTTACAGATTTGAGCCAGGAACTTTTGGTTTGGTGGACAGGGTACAATCACGCTGATTCTTTAAAGGTAGGAGAACTTTTAACGTTTTGACCTTTGCCAGCGCGATTATTCTGCTTCCAAAACTAGGAATGCTATTTTTATATATAAAATGTCAATTTAAATTATATCTTTAGTCCATATAAATATTATAAATGCGACAGTAACTGTCTGTCTATCATGCTTTCACTCAAACCCTTTAAAGCCCGATAAACACAGTTACAATTAAATTTTAATTGTTATGGCAACTTAAGTTGCCATCTGGGCATTGAAGGATTGACCGCTAAAACGAATTGTATGTAATTACTTTTCTAGTGGTAACCGACATCCATGAGGGTGGGGCCGCGGGTGACCAATAATAATTTAATAGAATACAATATAGCACAACTATGTCAAAAATAAATAATATACGCCCTATTTTCTTCTGATATCTAGGCCCGACGTGGATTATAATGAATTTGTGGTTAAAAACTATCACCAATGATCACAAAAGGGAGCCATAAAGATTTAGATTCGAGTTTGCTTTTTTTCTATGATCTCCGGTTTTTCGAATGTTACCTAACAATAGTTTAAGCAAAAAAAGTGCAAAATCATGTGAGCCTAACTGTAGTTAACCTTTGACAATAGAAAATCGCTATTATTACGACAGTTTAGTTCAAATTTAATTCTCTACAGGAAATAATTTATTGTAAATAACTCTTATAGTTGATATTACTACTCTATGAATACTTGTTTTTCTTGTGACTTTACTTAAGTATCTATTACAATAAACGTTCTAATTAATAAACAAGCTAGTGTTTCCGAATCTAGATGACCTGCAAGATATTTACATGTAATATACATAAAATAGGAACAGGAGTATTAACATTATATTGGGTAACATTTCTGACGTAGAAAATTTAAAAATACAATAATATTGTGACATTTTCCAGAATGATAAACTTATTTTCTAGAGGGTCAAAACTTCGGACGCATGTCGTTACATACGTAGGTATCAAGTGTTTTATATATTTTTTTTAAATTAATATCACATACCTTATAGTCTATTGTTTTCTAGCAAACTTGAAAGGAAACAATAAGAAATACCTACTACACTAAAGCTATTCTTAGACTTTCAAATCTATTTCAACTCATTAGTAATCCTGTCTAAAATCCCAGTGGTGTCTGGTTCGGGTCCTTGTACAAGCAAACGCAGTATCTGAAGAAATACCTATTTTTAGAACCTATTTGTAATTACTTGCTTAGCTTGTGTCATAAATACTATTATAGCTTATTAAAATATGTATTCAAAAAGCTAATCCCAAATGGGTGAGCTTTTATTTGATATTTATTTAATTTGATTTTTATTGATCCTTAAAGTTTCAACGATGCCTTATCTTGACTTAGTTTGTGTTACGGTAACGGCTTACCAATAAGCTTGTTTACCGGTATAGATTAAATTTCATCATTATCATAATCTGATGCTGTTTGTTAAGCGATTACAATATCAACAACAACACAAACCAAGTAATTTATAATGACCTTGATCTCACTTTGAATTAACGTAGTCTTTCGTCTAAAGATAATTCAAATTCCGGATAATATCAAGGGACCAAAACTAAATACATATTGGCTTTAGCCCCAGGACAGAGTAAACAATCGTTAACAGATCCCTGTTGCGTACTAGTGACACAATCGGGAACAAGTTTTGCTTAAGGCACATAAATTATCGTTATAAATTTCCAATAACAATGGACAAGTATTAAGAATCAATAAGTGGAAGTCATACTGAGAAACGACATAGCATTATATAAGTATATTAGGTGCTTTGTTTGGTATTTTCCTTCAATAGAAACCTTACAATTGAGGTGTCCTTCTCTGGGTTTCATCGTGCCTTTGCCTCGAGCTTAGGCTCATTGCCCGGGCATGCGGGACATCGGGCATCGCCCTAGTGGCAATGGCCCCCTCTACGCTCCTATACTGCTTAGGAGGCGCGACTCTCAGCGCGGTCTGCCCCACAGGTGAGATGACGTTCGTCAAAACCCATTGAGCGCCTGCGAGCGGGCTGCGGCTTATACTTCCGCCAGGGGAGCTTGCACTTAGGGCAGGGGTGTCTAAATGAAAGCCGAGCATAGGCGTTGGTGGTGACGGTGGTAGCGCCGACGCCTCGGCGAGCAGCACGAACTCTCGCGCGCTGAGCTCAATGCCGTTGCAGGTTATATCAGGTGGTGTGTGCTCTTCGTATGCAGCATTGCTTTGTATTAGTATTGATTCGCTAAGCGTCTTTTAACGGCTATACCATGTAGAGTATTCTGAATACCTCATTCTCCCTTCTCCTTTCTCTTTCACAGGAACACGTGCTGGTCTTCGAAGTCATCCAAATACGGTTTCCAACTCTACTTTGCGCACTAATGAATTTGGTGGCTCGTTTCTCTGTCATACTACAAGTATATTAACTCTTCGCCAGCGCGCGTTTTTCCTCCTTACAATAGGGGTTCCTTCAAACGAGGCGTGAAGAGCCACCCTATGTGCTGGCAAAGTGAGGGCGTTTAGAGTAGTATGATGATCTATACTACGCTAGCTGTTTCCACGTGTGATTTCCATTTTCCGCTTGACAGCAGGTGGAGTTGAGTCATTTCTATTGCCTTGTATAGTAAAAAAGTCCACTTTTTTGTAACCTAAAACGCAAAACAAACGTTCTTATTTCATATAGTGATACATGTATAGATAAATCAGCCAATTAGAATGCGTGTTGGTTTATTTTACTCTATATAATAGTACCTACTCACGTATGAAATTATAAAGATTAGGTATTAAATTGACCTCACAGTTAAACGCAAACGCAAATTTAGCATTATTAGCTTTTGCATTTATATACTTGAACCATGACTGTTGTGAAACTCTTACTGGTTCCTCTATTCTGTTGTTCATTTATTTGCGTAAGTAGATCACTTATTTCTTTAAATTAATTATTACCATTTCGTTGTTATTTATTATCAATATCCAATAATACTTTGATGAAATCATATAATGATTATTGTTGTTGGCCTATCTGTATGACCAGTTCAACTCTTTCAATGCTACCTTTATTAAACTCCTGAAACGCCTTTTTAAAATTCAACTCTTTCAATGCTACCTTTATTAAACTCCTGAAACGCCTTTTTAAAATTTAAACTACATGAAGAAGCGATAGCATTTGAAATGACATTAATTAGATCATCAATGTAATTATATTCATTTCTATGTACAAAAGAATCTTGTGAAAAATTATGAAATCGGCTGTTTACGTTGAGTCACCTTAAAATCCGGATATTTCCTATCGTTAGATAGGAAACTTTGTGTATACATCTTAAGTAACACGCACTATTATTTATATTATTAGGACACATTTTTTTCAAACACAATAAATAATTGAATTGAACTGATATTTTAGACATGACGTCGTTATTGAGACATAATGTTTCTATATTTATGAACTTTTAAAAATTTTAGTGCCTGTATCTAGTACCAGAGAGAGCTCTTGTGGAATACGTGGACACTAATTATGTGCATGAGGGTATTATGAATGTGAGGAGATACAACCGAAATGGAGGTTATGTGGTTAATATAGCTGGAACTATTATGCAAACGTGGGGCAATAATGTAACGGTAACTACTCACAAAATATTTCCTTATAACTATGACGATTTTCAGTTCGTAAGTAAGAGAAGTGTAAAAAAAGAGGCGAAGTTAAGCACTATTTACTTTTTATATAATATATTTTGTCTTTATTCATTTTTATTTTATATTTTATTTTTATTGTAATTATTTTATTCTTCTTGTCCTATTATTGCTTGTAACAGCTAGCGATAGAAATGTTATACTTAACTGCAATACTTTACCATGGATAATATAGTTTTATTTCTCTTAAAACTACTGAAGGCTCGTCCATCTTAATGTTCCAAGACCCATTGAAGCAAGCGAAAACAAGGTTTTATTTATTATTGTGCAAATTGTAACCCTCAAATGTTACTAGATATAATTATTATAAAAGTAGAACGCTAGCTTATTATTTTTCTTTTTTGGATGAAACGTTAAGAATTACTGAGAACCCTATGTTTAGTATTAAGTTATTAAGCAAATTAACTCGTAAGTTTATCTAGTTTTACATTGCACAAAATGACAATGGGCCTGATTCTGAAGACACACTCTAATTCAAAATTTAAGTACAGTACATCTCGTTCTCGCAATATGTAAAAGGAAAAAGAAAGCAAGAATTTGTTTAGAGCTCTCAATTAAATTTAGATAGATTTCAAAGAAACCATCGAGAATTTTAGACGCCATGTACGGAGGTGCCTCCTAAACACGGCATTTTATCTCGTTCAATAAGGTCGAAAATTAAACGCACGTTTCTAAATCTCAAATTGAATGCCAGCCATACTTTTCGTATTCATTTTGAGAGAAAGAAATGCACTGAACTGAAAGGAGAATGGCAAGCTTCCTAAAAACTTTGGGCCTAAGCGTTACACTGATGATTTTTGAACTGTTTTGTAGAGCGAAAATACACGTTCTTTTAGTATTAATATTGTTATGCATTTCTATGGGGTTAGCCAGATAAGTAGTTATTAAAAGTTAAGATACCAAAAATGTAAACTGACAGTATTATATCGATAAAACAGTCTTTTTTTTTGTTCTTGGCAACATTATCATCCAATAGACTTCATGATGGTTGGGATAACTTTTAGTCAACATCACATTACACTTTAATTTTTACAACTTTATCCCATAGACGCAGTTGTTAATTTTATTCGACAAAATATAAAAAAAATATTTAATAAATTTGAGTACTAACTTTGAGCTTGTAACGATTAAGCCCATTTCTATCGATCTCCTTTAGACTTAGCATGTGTTCTCCAGATTTAGGGCCAATATAACCAAATTTAAAATTTTCTTAACAAATAATAGCACGCATACGCACATAATTTTATAGTTCTGTTTGTCGTCAGTTTCACGTGTACTTGTACGAATTCCTTCACAACGAGTACAAGAGCACCTTTATAGAGTTCCATTTTAAGATATGTGAGCTCCTAGCTTCGGACCCTTATATTGGTAAAACTGTGATGAAAACTGGCGCGGTCAGAAAATGCCCCTTGCCGCCGGTAAGTTATTTTTTTACGTAATTAATAATATACTAAATTCATACATTCGTATCATGCACTTAGGCCAAAGTAAAGGTAATGTAAGTATACTATGCAAGTTTCGTGCCCGTAGCATACAATTAAATTGATGCAAGAAATTGCTTGCATAGTCTAAACAACACATTAGCCTATGCATGTCATTTCTTCATCATCATCATATCAGCAGAGAAACGCCCACTGCTGAGCATAGGCCTCCCCCAAGGATCTCCAAACCGATCGGTCCTGCGCTGCCCTCATCCAACGGCTTCCCGCGACCCTCACCAGATCATGGGTCCACCTTGTGGGCGGCCTACCAACGCTGCGCGTCCCGGTACGCGGCCGCCAGTCGAAGACCTTTCCGCCCCAACGGCCGTCAGTCCTCCGTGCAATGTGACCTGCCCACTGCCACTTGAGACTCGCAATTCTTGCTTCATTCTTCTTTCTTCTTCTTGCTTCAATTTAATTCTACGATACAGACAAGAATCTTGCAATATGTCTTTAGCATCATTAAGAGGTTGTATTATGGATAGATGACGGAAAGTTAAGTAATGTTAATCCATATTTATCATGACCGGCCGGGTCAAACCTTGCACTCTTGGCAAAAGCCTGTAGCACTATTTATATTTACTGAATATTCAGCTAGACAGCAGGTGTACTCAATGTCCAACCAACTTCTTTAGGGTAATCATGGTATTGATTATGATGATGTCATAAGCCCCACTCATTTTTCTTCCATGTGAGGTGTCTTGAGTTTCTTTATATATATTGTACCTCTCACTGCTAGCCACAGACATTTATCAAGATGTCTGTGCTGCTAGCCGTATGCCTTTGAAGGGGATAATAATATTTCTTAAATAGGTACTTACTTTTTACCTGTCTGATTAGATCTATTATTTAAAATACCTATCTTATCATAAAAAATCATTAAATTATTTTGGAAGCTATTTTATCAAGGAAAATCAAAATCGATATCCATATTTAAATTAAGATCACTACATTTCTTTAGAAAATAGCACGCAGATTTTTGTTATTGTTAATTGTTTTATTCTTGATAATATACAATGTTTTGTAAGTTTAGTTTGATCCTTTGCTTTTAAAGATCTTAAAAGCTACATCAAAAGTAATATAGTTACCTATATTGCATTCCATTTTATTTTATTTTTATTTTTATCTCACAAACCAACTTTGGTTTTTAATTAAGTAATGTATCGATTGATATTAATAAAAAAGAATTAATTTATTACCTACATCAATTTATTTATTTATCATCAATACGAAAATGCATGAGAGCGACTTTATTTATTGATTCAACCGCTCTTGTATAGTTTGTATTTGTAGATTTCATAGTTTCACAAAATTTGGGAATTTTCACGTAAACCCCTGTAATTTAATGTGTTTAATATTCCTTCCAGGGGCACTACGAACTGGCCAACATGACACTTTCAGTCACTGACTTCCCCTATTTGTGGCCATTTGAAAAAGCCAGAGCCGATGGCGTTATCATGCACGGCAAGACTACTATAGCTAATGGTAGCCTTTATTTGCTTTTCAAACAGAGTTCTAAAAAAAATTAACAGCTGCAATGGACTTGCTCCTTCACTTATTTCTTTGCGATAATAATATGACGGGAAGAAATCTAAGTTGCATGGAAATTAATTCTATTTTTATGTCTTTAAAATAATAAAGTTTTCCATAAGATTTTCTATTTTACGTTCTTACCCGAATAAGAAATATTTTAGTCCCTGAATGAGAATCGTCTACGTCTTGAACCCTATTCTTGGAAATAATCTTCAGCTTAAAACATTAATATTGAGAAAAAGTACACAAGAAAACAGTGACAGTTAAAAAGCAAAGAATAAAGAAAAGTAAAATGATGTCTAAGGCGTTGGTGGCCAGGTAGGCGATAATGTAAACTTCTTGGCTAGGTAACGAGATACCATAATGAAAAGTAAAATGTAATTTAATTTGGGGCTCACACGACGTATATTGCCACAAACTTATCTGTGCCTCTAGCACGAACATTTTTAAATTTCGAATTGCCATCGTATCGAGTAGTTACGTCAGATTTTGTCTGGCTTTTGTTTGAAATTTTAAGCGTGCCTGAACGATTCGAAATTTAAAAATGTTTGTGCTAGGGATACTGTCTCCGAGAGAGAGTCGTTGCTGCTGAATTTAGTGTTGCTACTAAATAAACTTTTACCGATTTTCGGTAATCGAAATATTTACATATTATATTTTTTTGATATATAATACTTATACTATAACGTAACGTGAGGAGTTCGGTGGCGTATTGGTTTGAGCGCTTTGGTTTCGAATACGAAAATACTTTCGCCATTGGCGACCCCGGGATGGGTCAACTAAATTTTATAATCTCGAGCTCCTCCGTGCTTCGGAAGGCACGTTAAGCCGTTGGTCCCGGTTGTTACTGCAACCATTTTAACCCACCAACCTGAGCCAGCGTGGTGGTGTTATGGCCCAAATTCCTCATGTGTTTCTTCCATGTAGGAAGGCCTGTGCCCAGCAGTGGGACGTTAACAGGCAGGTGATGTGATACTATAACGTTAAGAAAATGACTATAATAATTAACACACATAATTTAGTAAGCATTACCTTACCCACAAACCTGTCTGTAACAAAGGTTCCATCAAAAGAGGCGTGAAAAAGCACCTTCTGGACCGGCAAGGTGGAGGCGGCTAGAGCAGTGTCTTCGCATATGGACTCTTCTTACCGCTTCACATCAGGTGATGTTGAGTTATTTGTCGTTTTAATTATTATTTTACCTTTGGATTAGAGTACATTCCAGGATGGATTTTTTAGTAAAAAATGGTACAGTACTTTACATTAGATAAACTATCCACACAATATTAGTAATTTATCTATCAAAATATTTGCGCATCCAACCATCGTCTGGTAGTTGGAATTCGAAGAAGTTTGTTAGTCTTTAATAGATCTTAACTTAAGAGACTTGCACATTCCTTATACTTTGAAAAGGAAAATCACTTTATCGTTTTAGGGATAAAACCGCAAAGTTTATCAGGGAACATATCAGTATCATGTAGAGATTAAATCTGTCAAGCGGCGTTATACCTCTGAAGGTTTATAAAAATTGAAAAATAAATTGTGTCTGCAATCTGATGCTTGACGGGTTAAAGCTTTTTTTTTAATATTTGTGAGTTGTATGTAAATTATGAAGAATAAAATTAATTGCACAACTAGATGGAAAGCAACCTGACAGCTCACCTGGTGGTAAGTATCTATCGTTGCCTTTATACACGTGCAAAATATCACTTGTTACATTGCAGGTGCATTGTCATCCTAATGCCGTTTTCTTGGAGGAATCCGTTTACCTCATCCTGACGCCATGGGAAAGGTACTCTACGTTTCCCATTAATCCCAAATACAGTGAAATGCTATACTAACGGCCGAAATAGTGTTAAATATTTGCAGTTTTTTTATTTCAAATTAGGTACAAAAAAATCTGATGTAGCCATTTTGATCGATATCCAAATTTTGTATAGCGCGTACTAGTACTTACTACTTGAGTTTTGCCAACGTACCTGCTCATTAGCACTACTCTGTAGTGTTGTATTCCTGCGGTGTGTAAGGTAGCCAGAGCTTATAGAAGAAGAATTATGTTGGAGCAGGAGATTTTTGTCTGCTGTCAAAATAACGGTTTCTCTTGATTTTATGTAAGGCAACACGTGAGTACCGGCCAACGTGATACGACTCTTCCACCCTCAGGCAACTATTTAACAAAAGAAACTCCAATCAACTTCTAACTGTGTGGTCCGACACTAGACTGCAGTGCGATTCACTAATGAGAAACATTCAACTACGAACTTGAGGACGAGCCGCTATTGATTTTGACGTTTGACTACAGCGCTGAGCATGTACGTCATGTAATAGATATTTTTAAATTTCGTTTTTCTTGTGTTTAAAATGTATCGCTACAACTTAAGTCAATTTTTGAGTGACTTTTACATAAAAATATAAATATAAACAACTTTTTACTTCCGGCTCACGCCGTGCTCGTCGTTGGAATGCTATCGTTACCAGCGGTTGACAAATGGATGTCAAACAAACGCCAAAAGGTATGACAGCGCTGCCGTCAGCCACGCCAATTTAAGGCTGCTGACTTTAGAGAATCGCATAGCTGCTGCCTGCTAAAAGAGTTTAGCAGGCAGCAGCTATGCGTTATAATGGCATGAGATTGCTGACATCAATAAAAACAACTATTATTATGACAACTATTAACAAAAACATACTTAATACATAGTTATTATTAATTTTGTCAGTATGCACATACATTTATTAGGAATATGGGAACATGTGACGTCACCTGTTCCATAGATTTTCTATGGAGCGTTTTTGAACGATGCGCGGCAACACATCAAACATACCACTTTATCATTGAAACTATTTATCTTAGACATACTATTTCTTTTGCAATATTTCTTGATGAGTTACAAACTTCTTATTTATGTAATAAAAAAAAAGTTGTCAACTACCCTATTGTCCCTCATCCGAACCAAAACACGGCGAACATTGTTATTGTTATCTGAAACCGAAAGGCACTACACACCTGTTATCTTAGACCTAAAAACTAATACTGAGAGTAACAAATAACCTAACAGACTGGAGAGAAACGCTCATTATTATGCAAGAAACATAAAAGCTTTTATCTAAGTACCCCCAAGCTCGGAATAGTCTCACATAGTCCATTGGATCCCCATGTTCTTATCTTAAAATAAAGTAGAGTATTCTCCGGCTGGCCACATCTTATCTGCTGGAGGTTCATATAATATTTATGCGTGAGGAACACAGAATCTCGATTACCGGATATTTCACTTGGAGCGCGATTGGATGGAAGCGATAAGCTCGTAGTAAAATGCTGCACCTT
Organism: Nymphula nitidulata; assembly: GCA_947347705.1. Taxonomy (NCBI): domain Eukaryota; kingdom Metazoa; phylum Arthropoda; class Insecta; order Lepidoptera; family Crambidae; genus Nymphula; species Nymphula nitidulata. The sequence goes on from OX374631.1 coordinate 17,348,262, forward strand.
AAGCTTAAAAATTTTGCGCTAATGCTAATTTTATTTTCATATTGTTTGTAATTTAGGCATGATGTTGTTAGGTTATTTTTTTGTGACGGACATTCATTTTTACCGGATTTTCGACCTTGTGTGCCACCACCTCCACCTTAACTTACTGACGTCTTCAACCCTCGTCTTTGAAATTTCGACGCTTGATACTGAATTGGCGTAGTAGAGAAGAGACCTTATCCTAACTGTCTGCACGCCTTGGGAGGCTCGAGGTGTGGGGGCTGAGGATACTGGCTCAAGCGTATAGACACCTGCAATAACAAGGAAAAGCACTTGATATTGCAGGTGCGTTGTCATCCTGAGGCCTAAGATGAAATGCCGTCCATGCCCAGTAATTACACTGGCTACCTTTCCCTTCAATTCGAAACACAGCGAACTGTTTCACGGCTGAAATAAGAAAGGCGGTGGTACCTACCCAGGCGACCCTACATATGGGTCTACCACCTAGTAAACGAAGGTTAAGAAGTCCTATGGTGAAATGAGCTTGGCGGAATGATCTGATGAAGCTCCTGAGCACACTCTCCGAAGTATTTATATTTTATAGGACATCTAAAAAAAATAGTAAATATAATTATTTGAAAAACCCCAAAATCGATTAGAAAACCCGTTTTTCTGTATATCTTTGTCGCTTTCCAACTGACGGTTCTCTACAAAAGGGAGAGATAACTATATTAACGTATATCTATTATAACATTCATTGGTATCATATGTTTATCGTGCAGTTTCCTTAACTTGTATAATAAGTGATATTGTTCAATCATTACGGGGAGCACATGTTCATTATATTTGCCCTTAAGACAGAAAGGGTAATTGGTAACGACGTCATAGCACGACCTTTGTATAATATGTAATATTTGCTTAATAATAAAGCTACAGTAGAACTAAGTAATAAAAACAAAGCCTTAAAGTGTACTCATAGCACGAAATAAGATTTATTTATAAAGACAGTATTTATAAGTAGTTCACAGTCACTCCACGTTAGAATCCGTAACGAAATGATAAAGGATATCCATAGGACTGACTTTGTGAATGTAAACATTATGAAACAATTATTATTCACGTGGAAAGGGAGAGGCAAATCAAACAAAGTTTCTTGCCCGTTCTTCTCAGAATAACCCCCCGCCCCCGCAGATTTACGAGCAAATGGCTTTAAATTGTGACTTTCAGTAATTGTAAACGAGTATATAACCCAAATTAAATTTCTAGTTTGCTGACAATTTAAAAGTCAACGGAATGTCAATGGAAAGGACACAATCACAAAGCATGCAGTACGGATAGGAAAGTAGTTGCGAAAGTAAAAGTTGTTGTATGACGACAACAAATCGGCGGCCATAGGCGACCGGCTGGCCGAGTTGTCAGTACCCCTTACTATACTGGCAACTCCGTCAGGGGTCCCGGGTTTGAATCCCAGTAGGAGCAGATGTTTGTATGATGAGTACGAACATTTGTTCACAAGTCACGAGTCATAGGCATATGTTTATTTAGTACATTTGTAATATTTATATACGTATTATTAACAATATTTGTCCGTTATCGTGGAGCCAATATGGTTGGCAGAACGGTAGCATTAACATATTGTTGGAGAAGCCTTCGTTCTGCAATGGATGTACTGAAATCACGGTTCATAAATGTAGCATGATCTGTGAGATACCCGATATATAGGACACAATATACTGTTGTGTATGAGAACTTTAACCTATTACTATTACGAATATAACTGTAGAGTTTTTTTTTATCAGCATCTTTGTTGAAGTAAGCCTACAGATTAAAAATACAAATAAAATTTGACGTGCTCTGCTGTTAAACATTGGTGCGATATAGTATGTAGTGGGGAATACACCATCGGATTCATAAATAGTTTGACAACCGGCTGGCCGAGAGGTCTGTACACCTTGCTCTGTACAGGCTACTCGGTCAAGAGGTCTCAGGTTCGAATCCAGGTAGGAGAAAATGTTTGTATGATAAGTACCAACATTGTTTAGGATTCGTGGATGTTTATAATAATATGTTTATTAAGTATATTTCTAATAGATATTTGCATATTATTATCATTATATCTCCGTTATCTAGTATCCATAACACAAGCTCTTAATGATGCTTACTTTGGGCTTATAATTAGGTGTGAGTGTCCAAAAAAAATAGTGGCCATGATTTATTTCACAGATTAACTGATATGCTTTACTTTTTAGATAATTTTACTTAGGACGCATGTTATTTATAGTATATTAATAATATATTTCATTTAGTATAACCACAATTCCGCAGTCAACAGAAACGTATAGTCTCATGGACTAAAATAGGTCCTTTGGAATTCGTAGACCTGCCTACTAAGAAACGATTTCCGAAATTTCTGACCGAAATTCAGCGTGTTTCGTGACAATATAGATCTTTATTAGGAAACCCTTTTCTTATGTGTCCTCTATTATCCCGATAACTGTTTAGGACATCTCAAGAATTCCTAGGAGTTCTGTATTCTATTAGAAATCTGTGTAAGATAATTTATTTCACAAATTTCCTTTCGCATTTGACCATTGTATAAACATTTTATAGGAAATAATATTTATAACCTATAAAGGCTCTTTCATCATAATACGAATCCAAAATCCAATTTTAACTTTAAGAGGAACATAGTAGAAGCATAAATTTCTAGTCAAACGTCAATCCAAACAAATCAGAATAACAGTTGCTGTTGTTTATCAAAGGAATTGTTTATTTGTTTGTTATTCTATATCTTCAGCATTTGGCAAGCGAAGGTCTCATAATTCACGGTTCCCCAGGGACTTATAATCTTAAGAGCCTTTACGCACAGGAAGACGCAATCGAGAGTTATTTGTAAATAAGCAATGCTCAATGAATTTAGAAGAGTTTTTATGAATCTACACGTAGTTGTAAGTATTACTGTTACTTTCTATAAAATTTTCTCTCTTTTGTGTCAATTCAGTATAAAAAGGACAGAAGGATTTATGTCTAAGTAAACAAGAGCTTATCACTTAACATCAGGTAAGATTAAGGTCAAATGTTTGCATTGCCTTTAGTTTTATAGATCAGGAATTATTTTTTCTCTCTCCAAAATGAAAACGAAAATAATTTATTTAGTGACACAATAATTAAAATATACTAATGGAAAACAGCGAGTCTAGAGTTCTTCGTTTGACGTGACGTGCTCGGAGCTTTTGTTTTTATAGAAATAGTTGTAAGCGACTGGGTCCTTGAATAAGCAAAAACAACTTAAGTTTTCAAAATGGTCCGATACTGGACACAAAAGATTTATCAAGGAGACCTGTGAGGCTAGTGAGGTATACAAGCTAAAAAACCACTTACAAAACTAAATAATGTTTTAAACACAAAGATGTTGTTTTTAAAACAAGAAGTGCAAATTAATATTCTCCGCAGATGGGCGCGGACTCAAGAGGTGGAATGATTAAAATTTCATTATTCAAAATGCACGAGAAAGATTCTTTGAATAATTGAGGTGAAATGTAAGGATAGAAGACCCTTCCAAATGCTTTTGGTATCACTTAACATAATTATTTTATGGTGAATTCAAGGATATAATATTTATTGTTTCTTTAATCTAGTTGTACGGGCTTCTTACTCTAGGAGTACTTGCCATATAAAACAAAATCATTTAACAATGATTGTTTTAAAGGCGGTAGGTGGTGTATAAAATTTTGTTTTCGTTTTTAGGCACTTCAGAAATTACTAGACTAACACCACTAGATGGTAGGCCAGTGAAACAGTAAATTATTGACTACAATAGGTTACATTTTGTCTTTCCTGCATAACAATATAATTTCTGTTTTATTGATATCCTGTCAATATAGTTTTCTTCATCATTATGTAACTCGTAAATACTGCCAGTATCATGGAAAAAATAATATCCTGTATATTTATGTGCCATTTAGTATTTTGACAAGGGTCAGGCAGGTCAAAGTAGGACGTCAAATGTGTTCTTTTACGGTATCATAATAATGATAGTAACATAACATTGCGACATTTAAAACTATAATAGCTATACTAAATAGTAAAAAATCACGAAATACAGAAACATTAGAATAGAGAGTCGGCTACCTTTCCTTATTCAGCCGTAAAACAGTTTGCCGTATTGGGCATGGAACGCAGTGACGACCGGCTGGCCGAGTGGTCTGTACCCCTTAATAAACAGGCTATTTGGTGAAGAGGTCCCGGGTTCGAATCCCGGTAGGAGCAAATGTTTGTATGATGAGTACGAGCATTTGTATACGAGTCATGGATGTTATTAATATAATATGTTTATTTAGTATATTTCTAATATTCATATACATATTATTATCATTATTTCTCCGTTATATAGTATCCATAACACAAGCTCTTAATGATGCTTACTTTAGGCTGGATAATAGGTGTAAGTGTATGAAAATTATATAACATAAATTCCCTGTCATTGCAAGTGTCTATGGTGACGGTAGCCAATTACCGTCAGCTTGTACGTCGTCTAGTTGTATAAAAAACCTACTTAAATGTTCTCTGACACAGCATGCTTATTATCTAAAAGTTCATTAAACAAGACGAGAAACTTAAGTTTTCAACATTCAATATAAAGAAATTTATTTTACACTTCGGTTAAATGTGCATTGTAGGCTAAGAAAAAAATGTTGCTAATACATAACAAAATTTTCTTAACTAAAGGCGTTGCTTGTGTAATATTGTGAGGGTTGTGTGTGTGGCAATGGAGCATCCATAAAGAAATACGGGATAAAAGATATCGAGAATTTAATAAGAAAATTGTACAGGCATTTTATCAAAGTGTTATTTTCCGTTGTTATGGTTACCTAAAACATAGACTTCCAATAAATATCACATGAGCTTGTGTAATATCAGATGTAATAGCACGTATTGCAACGTTTGGTTTATAACATATTATTGTAATACTAGCACATGAGTATAACAACGTTTGGTATGTTACTTAATTACTAATAAAAATCTAAACTAGAAAAATATCGTTTCGTTTCGGATGTTGAAATAGAACATTTCGACATTGTAGGGTGGACGTTAGCTCATAACGCAAATACAGATAGACTAGAAGAATTTCACAAGGATATCCCAAGTCCTGGGTAGCTCAGATGGTTAGAGCTATAGCCCGGACTGCGGAAGGTCGCGGGTTCGATCCCCGCCTCAGGTCGTGAATTTTTTCTAGTTTAGATTTTTATTAGTTAATAATTTTTCAAACATTTATAATAATGTTAAAATGAAAATTAAAGAATGTTACATATTATTGCAATACTAGCACATGTATATTACAACGTTATGTATATAACATATTATTGTAATACTAGCACATAAGTATTACAAAGTTTGGTATACTACTTAGTATTGTCATACTAGCACAGGAGTATACTTTAGTGGGATGTCCCATAATTAGTCAATAGTATTAAAACGTTTGCTACACCATAAACTATTGTAATACTAGTACAGGAGTATTATAAAGTTATGTATTTTGTGTCCGTACTGTTCTGAACAGTATTCGCTATTTAAAATTATGTTCCGGACGTTATTTTTTTTAAGATATGGCCTCTTCAATATAAGCAAATACTTTACATAAGACGTAGAACTTTGAAAGAGTGTTAGAAAAATCACAAGCAACACTCGAACGGGCATGACACGAATTTTTCATATTAGGTTGGTATGCGAAAAAGATTACACATACAGAACTAGATTATTTCATAGAAATGTCATGAAATTATCAAATGAATAAGATGTATTTGAAAGTTGCAAAACATTGAACTAATAAAGCCCACATAACCACCATATAACAAGGATGGCAAAAAAGCATACAGCTTGCCTGACGATTAGCGGATAATTTACAAATAAGGAAGCAATAAATTACTACCTCCGATATGGCTCCATGAGATATACATCCCATTGCCTTTGTTGTTGTTTAAATAAAAATAGGATCCTAGGGTTTTAATGTAGACTGGTGAATTTGCTTCGGCAGAGCCTAGGCTACCCCCGCGAAGGGCAGTAGTGTTACCGGGGAGTTTTAGTGGGTCATTTAGCGCTGGGCAACCCCTACACAAGCCCGTCTCGCCTCGCTAGCGACGGGTAGGTCTATAAACTGATTTCTCCCCGTCAAAAAAAAGGTTCTACATTAAACTATCGTATGCGAACTAAATTTAATATTCATCAACATAAAACCTTCTGACCTTTAAAGAAAACCTAATTAGAAAAGTTGTTTTTATTTTCAGATAAACTGTGAATACTTTAACTGTCTTCAGCGTCTTCGAATTCCACGAGTTTATAATTAAAATGCGGCCCCTGTTCTAAAACAGGAACAGACAAGCGAAGTATTGCCGTTTTGCGGTTGAACCAGATGAGAGGTTGACGAGAACGTAGACGATTACATAAGTTTAAACTTAGCAAGAGAGTACGACGAAATGCGGTTGGAATATTTCACTGATCTTATGAACTATGTTGAAAATCACCTTACGATCAGTTTAAAAGTAACAAAAAATTGTTTGAGTTTAAAAAGTAGTTTCTAATTTGCTTTTGTAAAGTATTCACTAAGTTAACACAAAAGATTTCTTATTTTTCAGAAGGTTTCGGCGGGCTAAAATCAAAATATAAATCAAAAATATTTTGATTCCAGTATAACATCAGAAATTTACACTAGTTCAAAAAGTTAAACTACCGAAAATACTCCAGCAAAAATTGTATATTCACTTTTTTCATACATTAAGTTACAATGTTTGAAGTTATGAAAAAAAAACAGGATTCATGATTATGACTAAAGAAATAAAAAATTGGTATTATGCAGGGCAACAAGGACCATAGATTATTTAATTAAAAAACCGAGAAGATGATTCAAGCGTCAGTGTTTGTAGATGACTCGACAGACACCAGATGCTGCATTCGAGTATGAGAAAAGTGGTAGCAAAGATAAACATACATAAGGAAGATGACTGGTATTAAAATCGTGGGCCTATAATTTTCACTCACGATGGACAAAATTATTCGAGGTTCAGGCAAAATACATAATTATAATACTAAACTGTGCGGGATTTGACTGGCAGCCTTCAGTTGTGTAAACATTTTTTACACAAAGGTATTTAACTTTGTTACGTTATCTCTATAAAAATCAAACCCATATAGCCATGTCTGGTGTATCTTTGTATTATTTAGGGTATTGCATTGAAATCATTAAGTGGACTATATTGCCGTATCCTGGCTCAAAATTAGCGCAGCTTGAAATTAGCGGTAGCGGTAGCCTTCACCAACTCTTCTTATCCATTTGACTCGGTGATCAACACTTAAACTATCAAATAAATTAACGTATACACCTGCTGATACAAACATATAAGTAACCGAGTCCGAACCCCTTGAGCTGCCTTGATCCCTAGTGTAAAAGTTTTTTACTGTTAGTGCGCATCTAAAACCCTATCTGCTGAAATTGGTCTGAATATTTAATGAGCTAATTTGACAAAGCTACTCTATATCCACTACAGCAGTATAAATAAGGTAACTTTGTTTTCGCTTGTCTAAATTCTTGAGAGGATTATTAAGGGATCTAGAGGAATGAAGGCTTTCACCGAGTAGGCGGTGAGGATATCTTGCTCTCGGAAAATTATTTATTTATCAAAAAACAAAAGTTACAAAGGTTAGGCCCGCTCTACTTACTAAGAAGCCTAAAGAGTTTTAATTATTCTTGTCGAAATTAAACTAAAATTATAAACAAGGTAAACGCTATTTGAAGCCTTAGAAATATAAAAATAGAACACAAAGTCCTAATTAAGTAGGTACGTTAAATTATGTATTATGTGGGGTAAGCCAGCTGCTTGTCCGCTGACGTTGATTAACCGCGCTTAAACTGAGCTTTTTGGAGTGTACAACATGCCTTGATGCAACTAAGATTGATTAAGTTATATAACCTTGAATTGAGTTGAAATATAAAGTACAATTGATGTATGTGTCGCCGGCGTCTGGTTAAATTCGCCGCTTAGTTGGATGGCTAGCCAGTTGATTATTCGCCGGCATTCAATTGAATGCCTTGCCCAATAGTTGAACTAGACTCACATAACGTTTAACGACTTGGCGTATTGAATGGATCGTCGTGTACTGAAAAGTTTTGGTTGGATCTGTAGGTTCAAGATTTTTTTTATGACCACTTATAACTGACTTTGTTTTTGTTTCTAAGTGGTCATAAAAAATAACCTTGAACCTACCAATTACTCCAACCGTCATACAAAAGCTCTTCGATTTAAACAACCCGCCTAGGAGTCCAATTAAATGGCTAATTAAAACCAGACGGCTGACATGACATTCAGCTATCTGGTTAAACGTTGCGCTCAATGACTTGGCTAGTTGAATTTCAGCCGTTGGATGGCGGCGTTTAATCAACGGGCTAGGCGTCCAGTTAAGCGGCTGATTCAGCCAGACGGCTGCGAGATAATGCACAACCACTTAAAGAGCATCTTTATAATTGATTGTAAGTATAAGCTATAATATTTAAATGTATATATGTGTATTATATTATTTAAGTAATATGTATTAAATATATTGTTTAGGAAAATAAGTCTTCATCAGGTTCATATTATTTGGTGTATTATTGCTTGTGAAACTTCACACACACCACATGGAAGGACATACGTAATAATAGCCTTTATAAACAAGATATTAGTATTAATAGAAAACGTAAATAGGAAGCTTGTTGGTAAACAGTACAAATAATAAACTTAATTGCTTTCCCACTCCAGATCGAAGTCCAAAATTTTACTTGTGTCTTGAGGAAAGTCGTCCCTTTTCATCCCAAGTCACGTATTCCACGTTAATTTACTGGAGGCTCAAGGCACTGATAACAATGGAATTGTTAAATTTATCTTTTTATTCTTTTACGGTCGAGCGCCCAAGAGCTTACACCTAATATTTTATTAACGCATTTGCTTTTTGCGCTATTTTTGAAAAAAGTGCTGTCATGAGTGTATCTTTTATGCAAATATTTTTTTTAAATTTTAATACCCATTAAATATCGAATATCAATTTTGTCAACAACAATTAAGAGGTTAGTACTAGAGGTATAGATCAAAATTTTATTATGTCAACCCTGAAACTGTTCTTATCATTTTTCATCAACTTCTAATTTGTCTAGCATTCTGTAGTGATTCCCTTAAGATGATAGGCAGATATCATTTCAGATATCGTCTTAGGACACGTTCCGGCTACTGTTTCAAAGTCATACCAAGCCCTTTATGATAACCATGGCGATACTGAGAGCCTATCAGAAAACTTACATACAAGAGTAATTCAAGCAAACGAATCAGTATCAAATAAATAAAAGCAGAAAAAACTAGATTGCCGTGAAAAAATTACCGAAATGACGAGACAGTGCTCCGTAAAATTGGTTCTAAAGAGAAAAAATGACTACGGAAGATGCGTACTTACTATTGTTATACCCCTATTAATTTCACTCGCTCAGAGAGAAATAAAAATACTATACCCTTAGTTTTAGATTTACGAGGTCAGGAATAAGATCTTTATAATTTAACGTTTTTGCTTAGAAGATGATAGGAAAATGTTTTCATTAGCTGTGGATTGTATAAAGTAACTTTGTAGTATTATGCTTTTTTAAAAATCTTATTCCATTTTCATCATTTTACAATCAAACGAATGAATATTCTAAAACCGAAAATAAGGTTATTTAGTGTCCATTTTTCAATCCTCAGATAATTATTTTAATTAATTTTACTGTCTTTAATGTTATTAATAATTTAGAATTCGATTGGGTATACACTGATATTTAACTACACTGGAATAATTCAAAATAATAGAATAATGATAATCATAATAATGTAATAATAATGTAATTGAATACCTATTGACAATTTTATTGTTCTAAGCATATTAATAATAATGGATTCAAAATTATGTTAATGTTAATTGCCTATTATTATTTTGCTTGTCAAAAGGCTGAATATGGATTCTAAGCCTTTTATTTGTATTTGAATTTGTATTTGAGTACCTGTGACCCATGACCATGACCATGTGTGACCCATGTTCGCAAAAAAATAAATTTGAATTTGAATTGTCATCTAGATAATAATTTTGACATTTTGACAGATTTTCTATAGGTTAACTGGGGATTGAAAAATCAGGGGTGCGATTCTGTAACAAAACTCGCACCTCACTTCGCAAGTCACTTCGAATTCAACTGTCAAATAGAGCAAATTTTCATACATTTTTTGCTCTATTTGACAGTTGAAACAGAATCGACAGGCTGCCCTTAGAACAGCAATAAAAAATTGGAGTTATACTCAAACTTTTTTTAAAACAAATCTGTTGGAATTGTCATACTGAATTCCACGTTGATGGCAATTATAATCATTCATCAGTACTGCTCCTTATTGAATAGCATATCGTACGACGACTACGTCTGCTTATGACCACCGCTAATGTAACCTGACCGACCGTTGAGAAAAAGCGCAAGACTTTCTTATTACTCTTGAGTAATAAGTTTCAAATCTTGTGTTGCCATCACCATTGGAGATACGCAGTTAGGGACAGATCTAACCTTAATCCACGTTTTGTGTTTCATGACATGAAGACTAGGTACACTCACTTTTTAAGCAACAACTAAGCTAGTCGTAAATTCTTTACTAATGAGATTCTCAATCGTTTTACGCCGCTCAATATCTTATTCGATTTAGAATTACTTGCAATAGAATTCTGAATCGAATCGCTAGTATACTGGGATGATGTAATCAGGTTCGCCCGAAATCCGATTTACCCAATTTGCAGCGATATAGGCTAAGAGATACGATGTTTTAAATATGGTTTTCATCAAATTTCCATGTTATACCGAGTGTGAATACAACTTGTTGACAAACAAGCTGACGGGCGCGCGGCCCTCCTGATGGTAAGCGGTTACCGCCGCCTATAGAATAGCCGCAATAGCAAGGAAAAATCACTTGATATTGTAGATGTGTTGTCATCCTGAGACCTAAGATTAAATGCCGTCCATGCCCAGTGAATCCACACTTAATCAAACACACACACACACACACACACACACACACACCCACACACACACAATCCAGAGTGAATCCACTGTGATTACTTCACAGACTTGTAGAAAAAAGTGTAATCGCGGAAAAAACAGCTGTTTCAAACTAACTAAATAATCCTGTACGACCTGTTTGCGTGGAACTGCAGTTTATTTTGCGATTTTACATATTTTTAAGAGGTCGTGTTAAGGATTACTAGCACAATCATCAACCTTCATATTTAACAAATCGTGTCAATGATCACCAGCCAATCATCATCCTTCGTTTTTTAACAAGTCGTGTAAATGATCACCAGCACACTCATCAGCCTTCGTTTTTTAATAAGTGTAAATGATCACCAGCGCCGTCATCAGCCTTCGCTTTTTAACACGTGTAAGTGATCACAAGCACAGTCATCAGACTTCGTTTTTTAACAAGCGTAAATGATCACAAGCACAGACATCAGCCTTCGTTTTTTAACAAGTGTAAATGATCACCAGCGCCGTCATCAGCCTTCGCTTTTTAACAAGTGTAAGTGATCACAAGCACAGTCATCAGACTTCGTTTTTTAACAAGCGTAAATGATCACAAGCACAGACATCAGCCTTCGTTTTTTAATAGTGTAAATGATCACAAGCACAGACATCAGCCTTCGTTTTTTAACAAGTGTAAATGATCACAAGCACAGACATCAGCCTTCGTTTTTTAACAAGTGTAAATGATCACCAGCACCGTCATCAGCCTTCGTTTTTTAACAAGTGTAAATGATCACCAGCACAGCCATCAGCCTTCGTTTTTTAACAAGTGTAAATGATCACCAGCACAGACATCAGCCTTCGTTTTTAACGAGTGTAAATGATCACCAGCACAGACATCAGCCTTTGTTTTTTAACAAGTCGTGTAAAGGCTTGATCGAGTGGTCAGTGTACCTCCTGTCTACTAAGCCAGAAGTCTTGAGTTCTGCGGTAAGTGCAGTAGTTTGTATGATGAGTGCAAACATATTTGACGAGTCTTGAATACTTGTGTCAATTTCAATATCCATATAGATTATTAGCTTTACAAAGGAACTATTATTAACTTTAAACTTATACTTAAAACTTTAACTTGCTTACTTAAACTTATTTTTACTTATTAACTTTAAAAAGGAACTTTACAAAGGAAACTAGGAAAAGCATACAATAGTCTCTTTAAACTCCGCGCCAAAATGGAAAACAGTTGTGCCGATCTAACAAAAAAAAAATTGGAACCATAATCAAATCATCCATTCCCGTTACTTTTTTGACGGACTGTACCTCTGATTCCAGATTTAAGCCAATTAAACTTTTTAAGTCGCGTAATACTGCCAGAAGCTTAAGACAATTAAAGAACCCATTGTATTTGCAAAAAACGTCTGTATGGCTTGATAGGTCAATCTACCTATATCCACGTGTCTGTGGGATAGTTTTCGGTGTTACAATCATTAATCGGCTACGTAATTTTACCACCAGGTGGCGCTGTTTTTGTGCTAGGTGGCTACTAAGAAAAGTTTTATTGAAATGCTTTTAGTTTTAAAAATAGTCTTTTCGAAAAACATTTATTTTGGACTCTTCTATTTTAGTTAGTAAATGTCTTTGCATTCATCTCGCCCACTTTATCTACCTCAACCGCGTTCTCTTTGATTTTCTAGTCGTGCAATATAAGCGTCCTCGGTACAACTGATTAACAGTCCAGTTTTACCAATATATTATTACGTCAGTAAGAAAAAGTTTGTGTAGAAATAATGGTCACGGCTCTTAAACCACAAAGTGGTCCTCCTCTCGACTATACATCCGTTTAAGACGAAAATTTAGAAACTCCTCATGAGACAGAGCTTGAAGTGATTTTTTCAAAAATTATTATAACGTAACGGATTCTACTTATCTATATTAGGATGTAAATTTCATATTATAAATGTAATAAAAATAAATGTAAATTTCCTGAATCGAACCAATACTCAGGTATTTAATTTTTTATATGACAAGGATGGCAAACAAGCATTTTAATACATTAAAGATTGTCTGAGCGAACGCTTTTTCATAAAATTGGTATAGTATTATGAAGCAAATGTTTATGTTGACGTGCAATCGGAAGATCATTATAATAAAAGTGATAATGGCTGTTATCATACATTTGGCGCCAAACTCTACCAAAATGTATTGAACTATGTTTCACCCTCACTTCAATGCCATAAATAAATGAAAATAGAGAACACATTTAAGACTGGCTTATAAAAGTCTTGACCAGTAGCCGTAAAATTAAATATTTATAATAAAAAATAGAGCACGCTCTACTCACGGGTTGCTGTTCCTGTTAAAAGAGAACGTGCCGTTGACAGCCTTACGATAGCCTTTCACTTTTTTATTTTTTTTTATGTCAGAAAATTCTTGAATGTGTCCAAGCTGCCGTAGGAGTTCCCAGAGCTAATCCCCGGCATACCCAATAAAAACCACGTTTTTCTCAGAGTCACGGAAAACTGTGTGACGGGCCCACTGGGGATAGGAAATACCCCTTAGAGACAATACAGTGCACCTCTACGCGGGAACGTCTACCATAAGTGACGGAGCCCCACTCCATCACCCACCTTTTCCACTGTGGTTAAAAGAAGCCGCGGAGCCGCCTTCTCCAGGATATACGATGATAGCCTTACTCACCGCAAGTACTTAAGAAAGAATGCCTTTCTTTTATACATATTTGACAAATTGACGATTAACTGAACATAATTTATGATTAGATTTGAGAGAATAGGTTAATATATCTTACGTAAAAACTGCACCAATCCGTCTTTAAGTTTAGTCATAAAGAAACTAAATTAAAAACCGACTTTAAAACACTAAAAATACAAAATTAAAAATTTTAAGTAACCCCCGGCGTATTAATCATGTATCTAACATTAAGACTATTCATAAGAGCCCAAACACGCTATATCTGCTGTAAGTTTCTGAAGAATTAAGTATTTCGCAGACTTTTTGATGGTATAGGATCAGCTCAAGGATAAAATGTCATGGGAATGTCACTGAAGTGACAGTACACCAAATTTCAAATCATTCGGATCTGTAAAAGTTAGTAAAACTCTTTAACTGAGCTGATAGTCATCAAACGCCTGAACTTATCTTCATAAATTATAGCTTAGAACCATCGTAGTCACGTCAGCTTTCAAACAAAAAAAAACCGAATCAAACTCGGTCCATTCGTTTAGGAGCTACGATGCCACAGACAGACACACAGATACACAGATAAACACGTCAAACTTATAACACTCCTCTTTTTCGTTGGGGGTTAAAAGCAAAAAAAGAATGAAATGTAATTAGTTTTATATCTAATTCTGTCGATCCTGGGATGGGTCAACCAAAATTTCTAATCTCGATCTTCTCCATGCTTAGAAGACACGTTAAGCCATTGTTGGTCCCGGTTGTTACTGTAACCGCTTCAACCCATCAACCCGCATTGGGTCAGCGTGGTGGTGTTATGACCCAAAGCTGTCATGTGTTTCTCGAATGACGGAAGCTGTGCTCGGCAGTGGGACGTATAAGGGTCGGTGATGGTGATGATGAGTTTTTAGAGTTAGTGCTGGGCTATTTCCAGAAGCAATAGAAAAAGAAGCACCAAGTCCGTTAAAGCTTCATTTTTGACGTGTATTTTGAAGTTGATTTTCAATTTTGCCTACGATAGATATTGTCTTCATTTAAGCAGCTGACTTACTTCGAAATAATAATCCTGTTAGTTATTAGCCAAGGGGAGTTTGCCGGCTTAGTGGTTTGAGCACTTTGGTTTTGATAACTTCTCCATAGTTCGCCTCGGTACAGTCAATAAAAGAGTTTTTGTCGCGAGATCATCCGTTCTTCTAAAGGCATCTTAAATTGAATAATACTATGGAAGTTATCACACTAGATGTAAGCTTTTCATAAAAAATAAACAATTTGCTATATTAATAGTAAATTCTTACATTTACACCTGTTATCTATTGATGAACAGATGTTTGTACTCATCACATAATCATCGGCCCTTACCGGGATTTGAACTCGAGATTTGAGCACTGAACCAGACGGCTGTTAGAGAAAATCGATTCATACCTAATATCAGTTATCAATTAACACTGACCAACATCAGACCATGCGTAGTATTTAGGATTAAACCACTCACGTCGCGCACACCGCGAAGAGCTAATAACTTGTAACGAAGGGTAAAGTCACGACATGACCTTCCTCTGCGTCCTGCGTATTGGCAACCACTGCGCAGTCACGACGACAAGCATCGAAGCAGGCCGACATCGAGACAGCGCGTAATGGTTGCCGAGACGCGAGGCGCAAGACAATAAGTAGCTTCATCAAAACACGCATAAATTGACATTAATATCATAAAACATATAAATGACAGCATCAAAGTCAATTTCTAAAAAAATAAAATAAAGGGTATTTTGCACGTGGCTGAGGTTTTTGTGCTGCTCTGGACAAGTTTAAAAGCCTAATACTACTCGGAGTCTGCTTAAGGTTCAGATTGTGAACTAAATAGTCAAATCAACCTTTTTTTAAAAATCTGTTAAGCTACACAGCTCTTGACAGATACCTAATTGTGAAGCGTATGAGGACAAAAGGCTTTCATTAGACAGATAAAATCTTTTGTCAGATTTTATACCTAGACAACTCAATAGACAATAGGAGCTGTTAAAACAAAGGAATTTTTCAATTTGAAATAAGAACTATTTAACGTTCCGTTGTTATAACAGCAAAATATTTATAAAATCATTTGAAATAAAATCTGCTTTACCGGATTCCATTCGCTTAATATAAATAATGTAAAATCTAATTAAACGAGAGGTAAAATGAGCTTTATTTCAAATGAGTAGTACTCGCGAAAATGTATGGCAATATTATTATTTCGTCATACTCACATTTACCGAGTTCTAATAGATGTTGATAACCTTGACCCTTGCCATGCAAGAAAAAAGTAGGAATTGTTTTTGTCAAGCCTTGATTAGAGGTAATTGTGTCCCTGAGGCACCACCCTGGTCTGCTTACAGAATACGTCGTCTTGTTTAATTAATTATGGTTTTAGAATAGCTTACAGCCAATTACTCTATAAAAAATCAATACTGACGACTAAAAGCCAATGAAACACTGTCACAAATAGAATACAAGTAAAGCCCTGCTGAGAACTTTAGGTACGATCGTGATGATTAGTCTATGGCTCCAGCAGTACTCTTGGTTCTGTAAACTTATTTCAGCATTTAAAGCATGCCTAAAGTCCTGTTCACTTATGTACACTTAATAATGTCAAAATAGCTAACGGTTACGGTGAGCGGAAGGCGGACATGTCTTGGTAAAGTAAAAAGAGAGTACGGCCCTAAGACCATATCTAACCACGGGAACGGGCGGCGGCGGCGGCGTCGGCGGCGACTCGGCAACCACTGCGCGGTCACAACGACGCGCTGCGAGGCAGACATCGAGACAGCGCGCACTGGTTGCCGATTCGCGAGACGCAAGACGCGCGTGCGGTGAGTTCGTGGCCAGGCCGTAAATGTTCGGCTGCTGTGCCAGAGCAGTGTCGTGTAGGTGAGCTTATACCAGGGATTGCAATCCGGTTGTGTTTTAGGATTAGTTAGTCAGCGTCGGATCCAGTAAAGTACAAAAAATTAGCAAAGAAAATATATCTACGCTAATTGCACATAGATACGAGCGATGCGACAGGTTGCGGCTATGTCAATCCGACCGGCATGCTCCACACTTGCTCGGCCACTTGCTTTCAGTTTGGACTTGGGAGATTTTTGTAATTGATTATAACTCTAATTAAAAATATTTTAAAAAAATATAAAAGAGGATTTTGGTGGCGTAGTGGTTAGAGTTTTTATTTTTATTTTATTCAACTAGATGACAAACAAGCTGACGGCCCACCTGATTGTAAGCGGTTACCGCCGCCTATAGACATCTGCAATAACACGGAAAAATCACTTGATATTGCAGGTGCGTTGTCATCCTGGGGCCTATGATGAAATGCCGTCCATGCCCAGTAATTACACTGGCTACCTTTCCCTTCAATCCGAAACACAGCGAACTGTTTCACGGCTAGAGTGCTCCGGTTTCGATTCCGAAAGCAAAGCAAGTTGAGCTGTGGTCAATCTCAGGATGGATCAACCAATATTTACAGTCTCCTCCGAGCTTCGGAAGGTACGCTAAGCCATTGGTCCCAGTTGTTACTGCAACCACTTTCACCTACTACCCACGACCCACATTGGGCCAGCGTGGTGGTGTTATGGCCTTTGGGACATTAAGTCTATGTAGGTTTTTACTAGGTTTTTGTTATTATTCTCAATGGGGTAGCTTCTTCTCACCTGATGGTAAAAGATGATAAGGTCGAAGATGGATAAGAACTTCACTCTTATTCCTGAGCCACAGAGGAACTAGCTATCTTAACTCCAACTTCCGGAACACAAAAATGCGGCAAACATTATTGACTAATCGTACAGTTAGCTGTACTGAATTAATATAGTAAATGTTCCTTGAACAAGAGAATTAAACATCACCCAATGTTTAACTAATGATAATTATGAGGGTGGTGAGATAATTAGATTTTAGAGGTTGACGATCAAGTGAAAGATAAATATTGAGCTGACGACGGCGACCCACTGAGCGATCTCGTTAACCTAATTGGCAAATGTTAGCTCTGGGAGCGTAAGACTTGGTGTTCTAATCTAAGTTTAGTCCAAAATAATATTTTTTTTTCTACTAACTTTATTTTCTTGCTATTTTTCCTCCTTTTTTCATCTTTAGTATATGAATAAAAATACATGTTTGTATGTTTGTTCGTTTTGCGCTCCGAAACCGTTAATAAGATTTTAGTAACACTTTGGTAGAGTCTTCTGGAGACACCCGCAAAGGTTGCTGGATTATAACATCATTGTTTTTTTTTTATTTTTATTGTAAAACATAACAGTTTTCTCTGGCAAGGGCATCGCAAAGCATGTCCGATGCAGCAAGATAATGGTTAAAAGGTGAGTGTAACATTATTTTGTAAAAACCTTAAGATTACAGCCGAAACTTTTAAAGATTTAAGTATATTAACTTTCGGAGAGACTATTAAAAACGGTTTCCTGCCGCTGATCCGATGCATCTGTGGAACCTGCCTACCTCCTTCTTTAATATATGTCGCAGCCGTCTCGTTAAATTAGCCACTTAATTGGACGTCTAGGCCGTTGATGAAACGCCGGCATCCATTGAAACGGCTGAAGTACAACTAGCGAAGTGATTGAGAGCAATGTTTAACCGGAGTATCGTAAACTTATTGAGTAACGCATATTAGTATGTTACTTACTTATAAGATTATGATTGGAAAGTGCAAAACAATTATGCAAGGCTTTGACGCTAATAAAACCTTACTCTCACGTCTGCGTAAAGCTCTGATACGATAGCAGCGCCTTTGTTGTGAATTTTTGGAAACCTTACTTTAATATAGAGTCCATACGGCGAACTTATATAAATTAGTTGTGGAATTAAATCGTATTGAATACAGTAGGTATAATAATATGGTAAACTAAGTAATAATAATATTAATACTTATAACTGTCATAACCCAGTATTAAGGATAAGGCTCTGCCTTCAATTCGACTCCTCCTCAAAGAGTTCTGGCAAGCTTACTAGTAGCGACACTAAATTTAATTTACTTAAAAACAACACTAACTGCACTACTGTCCACAATAACTGTTTATTTCGCAAAAAGTAACGTGGAAATTTAATCACACATAATATCCGAAAGTGACTCTTGCCCCGTTGGAATAAGGTTGTTCTAAAAATAAACACACAATTTTTCCACTCTGTTTCACTTTCCACCGTAGCATAAGAAACGATTTGCATAAGAGCACGTTGATTATTTTGTTACACGTAGTATAATTTAATGGAACACGTTCTACCTTTTAGATGAATTTGCAGCGATTACACTCCGCAGTTTATGCTGGGAGTTTTAGACATAACTTTTTGCACTTCGATTTCGAACTCTGAACTAAAGGGGATGAAGATTGATTTCGATTGCGCCCGAGTTTCCGTCACTTGACCGTGTAGTAAATTGCCCAATGGACCGACACTGCGTCACATATTGGAAAAAGAAAAAACTCAATCGACATCTATCATCCATCACATTGAAACAAAAAGTAAGAGGCGCAATTACACTTTTTGCGGAAAGTTTCACATGGCGGACTAGTTTATTTTACGAGGATTCATTTCTGAAAAGTGTGATAAAAAATGTGAATGTAATATTGATGGTGGCTTACCATAATTATGCGTAGAGCTGTGTATTTCCATTATTTTTGCACAGGTTTTAATTATGGATGTCCTTTTAAAAATTCTGTTAAAATGCAGAAATTACGCCAATGCGAGTAGTTTTTGGGCCAATCGGCCTTATACAAAGGCTCAAAGTCACCCACAGAGCAATGGAGAGGGCTATGCTTGGTGTTTCTCTGCGTGATCGAATCAGAAATGATGGAATCCGCAGGAGAACTAAGGTCGCTGACATGGCCCAAAGAATCACAAGGGTCACATTGCGAGGAGAACTGACAGCCGTTGGGGCGGAAAGGTCGCAGCGTTGCTAGGCCCCCCACAAGGTGGACCGATGATCTGATGAGGGTCGCGGGAAGCCGTTGGATGAGGGCAGCGCAGGACCGATCGGTTTGGAGATCCTTGGGGGAGGCCTATGCCCAGCAGTGGGCGTCTTCCGGCTGATATGATGATGATGATGATGATGAGTAGTTTTTGCACCTGTAATGAAAGTATTTAAAAAGGCCTTCAAATTCTTTTATTACAGGTGCGAAAATATTACAGGGCTCTCCAGAGGTTTTTTACTCTGCTCAAAGGTTCCTCGGAGAGTCTGGATTTTGCATAACTCATATCTTCTCTAATATAGAGCATAGTCAATTTATAGTTTCAACATTTTGGTCCTTGAGTTTTAGAGTAGCTTTGCATTCTTTCTTTGTGACGAAACGAAAATACACGTCATTCGAGTCGATAGATTTTCGTGTTTTAAAATAAAGGTTTAAAATTTACAGGCACATTAATATCCGCAGAGTTTTCTTTATTTAAAACTAGTGGTGCAGCAAATTGTTTCAGCCGCTCCGTTGTTTGTGGAACTCTCTAGGCATTCTGAGCGTTGAGTGCCACTTCAGATAATAACTGGGGTGGTGCTTACTGAGAAAAATGCTCTATCTGATTTTTGTTACGTTTGTTATTCGTTTGACATGATGTTTGTTTTATTAATAGTAGGTATGGTTATTTACAATAATATTGGTAAGTATGGAGATGAAACGCCGCGAACCGACCGCTAGTTAGAGTGACCTGTTTATTACTGAACTTCAATGATAAAAATCACGCGCATCAATGTGTGGGTATATACACGTACGTACTAAATATTAATGAACTGGAAAGCCTCCGCCTTCATTTTATATGACGACCGGCTGGCCGAGTGGTCTGTACCCCAGGCTACTCGGTCAAGAGGTCCCGGGTTCGAATCCCGGTAGGAACAAATGTTTGTATGATGAGTACGAGCATTTGTTTACGAGTCATGGATATTTTTATGTTTATTTAGTATATTTCTAATATTTATATACATATTATTATCATTATTTCTCCGTTATCTAGTATCCATAACACAAGCTCTTAATGATGCTTACTTTGGGCTAGATAATAGGTGTGGGTGTATAAATATTATATTATATTATTTTATGATCTTTTTCATCATGCTTAGAATTGTATCCATCATTATTATTAACTGTTCCAATAAAAAATGATGTAGGTATGATTGGTAAAATAATAATTATTATTTATTTGTTTTTGGCAGAGCCCACAGTGATGGTACCAACAATTGTCAAGCTAAGGGTAGTAAAATTACAAAATTTAGTTGTATTTGGGGAGTAATGAACACACTAAGGAACTAGAAAAATTATTCTGTGGACTTATACCGATTAACCTTCAGTATACTGCCAGCGCATTTGCGTAAGCGAACCATCACCGAGGCACATCAGTTCATCACTTTCGCAGTTACTATGACCCAATCCCTAAAAGTTACAAACATTGAGAAAAATTAAAAAGTTTCCAAATTGAAGATTATTAAATACGTATTTTATATTTTTCCGTCATTACACGGCTTAAAATAGAGCCTTTTCCTTACAAGAAAGGAGTAGTATTTCTCAAGAATGCTTAATTTTTAAAGAGTCTTGTACTATGAAAGATTTTCTAAAATTTAATTTTAGACCGATTTTGTTTTGAGTTATTATATTTTTCTGAAAGAACATTTTCTTAAAATAAAATAAGTAGAAATATTAAATCTTTAGTCGAATTAGTTTAAATATTTGTTTTTTATTTGTTGATATTACTTTTAATAAAAATAAGATTATTTAAAGACTTAATTTTCTTCTTCAATGAGTGTCAAATTACGATAATGTAACTACATGTGATATCAGTGCCTCTAGTTTGATTTCTACGTCAAAAGTAGCAATTGCGTTTATTGTATGGACTAGTTATAAAAATATGGTTTTCAATAAAATACATAAAGTATTTTATTGAAAACCATATTTTTATAACTTTTACACAGTTTATTACAGAGGTTTTGATGTATCTGATAAGCAAGCTGGCGGCCCACGTGGAGGTAAGTGCCTACCGTCAGCGTCGTCACCTATAGACACCTGCAATAACAAGGACAAAATCACTTGGTATTGCAGGTGCGTTGTCATCCTGAGGCTTAAAGGTGAAGGTCCCTGCCTAGTAATTACGCTGGCTACCTTTTCCTTCAATCCGAAACACAGCGCACTGTTTTACGGTAAGAAAAGTGGTGGAACCTACCCAGACGACCATACTCTACTTGAGGTTTTGATACGATTCGGCAGCTGAACGCAGACGCAGTATTGACGTTTTACGTACATACCAACACAAACAACTATCCCAAAAAAGGTTTTTACTTTAACTCAGATATGCAAGTCATCATCATCATCATCATCAGCCTATATACGTCCCACTGCTGGGCACAGGCCTTCCTACATGGGAGAAACATATGAGGAGTTTGGGTCATAACACCACCACGCTGGCCCAATGCGGATTGGTGGGTTAAAGCAGTTGCAGTAACAACCGGGACCAACGGCTTAACGTGCCTTCCGAAGCACGGAGGAGCTCAAGATTATAAATTTGATTGACCCATCCAGGGACCGACCATGGCGAAAGTTGCTTTGTTTGTTATATGCAAGTGATTGTTTAAAATTCTTTTCTGAGAAGTAAAGATTTCATAATATTGTAAAAGCATTCGCAAGTTAATATAGAATTAAAAAGTTGTCACAGTCACAGCTCCGGGATTCTAGAAAATTAGCTTTTGCAGGTTTTAACTGAAGCTGATAGCTGGTAAACTGAATAAGTTATTGGATGATGAAGTCCCGACTTTTCAATTTAATTACCAACCATTAAACGGATTGGTTTAAAAATATGACTATCTACTCGAAGTATTTTCGGTAAATGGCTCAACTTTTGGAACCGGTGTGAATTCAGACTTGACAGACAGGCAGGCATTATAACGTTGTCGGTTGACAGTATATTTTGTGGAGCTCGGTGGCTCAGTGGCTTGAACGCTCTGGTTTCAATTACAAAACAAAGCAACTTTCGCCATGGTCGATCCCGGATGGGTTAATCAAAACTTGCATTATCGAGCTCTTACGTGCTTCAGAAGGCATGTTGTTGCTGCATCCGTTTTAAACTAGCAACCAGGATTAGGCCAAAGTGGTGGGGTTATGGCTTAAACTCCTTATGTGTTTCTCTCACGTAGGAAGACTTATGCCCAGCAGTGAGATGAGTCCAGATGAGTAAATTCAGACATGATGAACAGACGGATATTATGACTTATGAAATCTGTTCAGTTTTGACTTAAATCACGTAAAACTACAATCAAATTAGAGCCACCCCTTTTTGATGTTGGTTACAAATAAATAAAATCTCTAGTAAAACAAATTCAACTGCTTTCATTTTAGTGTGTGCAAATACAAATAAAGAACATCTGCTTAGTCAAGTTGAGAACCCCAAGAACTGGATTCATACTGTACGCTCCATAACACCCATGTGAAATTCCTTGCATTGCTAATCCGAGGTATCCTTGCTGACTACTAATGAATCACCTCATTAATATCCTACCAGGCTTTGCCAGGGTGTTCTACGTGGTTTTTTTGTCACACTAGTACTGACGTGGGGCTTGAGAGGCCGCCTATACAACACTGAGTTTTATAGAATCACGTATAATATACATCAAACTATAGGTTATATTGTTAATTTGGGATCTATAATGTCAAGAAAACATAATTATAATAATCAACTTTATTAAATTTTGAAATTATATGACTTGTAATCTTTGGCTCCTTTATTTAACTAAAAAATGGCACTTGACAAAATAAAAATCAATAAAAAAAATACACTTCTTAGGATCCATGAAATACACTTTTTCTTAAACCTAAGAATTATATATTTTAGTAAAAAAAAATTTAGTTATTCTCAAAATAAATAAAAAAAAACCAACAACAAAAACATTTACAATCAGGGCAAATTTGTTTAGCGCACTGTGAACAAACATGTTTTTTGCAAGAGTAACATCGATATATAAATTTTCTATTTAGTTTAGGTGGACCAAATGCACATGTTTTCTTGGTTTTCCTTCGTTAGCTTGACTTTGAATTGAATCTGGCATATCAGAACCGAGTATCATAAACGAGTATCGTAAACTCATACGAAGTTCACGAGGCAAGCGTAAGTTGAACACCCTTCTCTTCATGTACTCTAATACTAGTTGTCGAGCTAATATGTTTACCCCCGCTTGTTAGGTTTCTGAAACTGAGCACTTTTATTTGATCATAGATCAAACAAAAAACTAATGTTAGTACCGAAGTTGGGCCTGAGAGGCCGCGTCGTAATTTAAAATCGCAATAACTTACCGAAATTGTATTCGCCGATACTACGCCTACTACCACACTCAACGGCGTCGGCGCAACTAAACTCGCAGCTACTGAGGAGCACGGGGCTCTCTTGCGCGGGGAAGGGGTAAATCTAACAACTTGTCAACCCGCCACGGTCTCACAGTCCCCACGTCGGTACTTAAAGGTTAACAATCATTTTAAGATTTCTCACTCTTCTCAATTGATGTATTAAATATCCAAACTAGAAAACTTTGATATCCAGTGGCATTTCAAGGCGGAGATCGAACCCGCGGTTTTTAAAAATACTGTTGTTGAAATAAAATATTTCGACATTGTAGGGTGTATTACTTTCTTAACCCAAATACAGATAAACTAGAAGAATTTTACAGAGTTTTGCCAAGTCCTTGGTAGCTCAGATGGTTAGAGTCGACCGGATTGTGAGAGGGCGCAGGTTCGATCTCCGCCCCTAGAATGTGAATATTTGCTAGTTTAGATATTTTTCAAAAGTAAATATATTTTTCAAACATTTCTAATAATGTTAAGAATAAAATAAAGAATATCCCAAATAAAGTTTTCCCTGAACAAAACTAATCTTTGGGGTGAGAGTTTTAACAGAACTTAAAGCGATTGTGAAAGAAAAGATGTAATAAAAAACAACCAGAAGTGCATAATAAATAATTTATATCAATTACAACGACATACTTTACTTGGCGCTCTATCCCGCAAGCCTCCAGCGCAAACCCTGCGAGCCATGCCGTGCAGGATTTCCGGAGCCCTATTTGACACTGTTAGGGGATGATTTTGGAAAACCTGTGATACACATGTCTCATAATTTTAATTGAAGAATAATGTGTACCAATTTTTGGTTTATCGAAATTATCGACCAAAAGAATAAAAAGTTTCATAGAAAATTTAGCCCTCCATTTCACCCCGTTTGGGGCGAGATTTCGAAAACCCTTTCTTAGTGGATACCTGCTCATTAAGTACAAAGTACACACCCTCCCAATTTCAGGTCTCTAGGATCTTAGGCTGTGCGTTGATATAATAGTCAGTCAGGACTTTGAATTATATATGTACAGATATTATAAAGCCGATACTGATAAAATTTATCCAAATTGTATTAGCCTTGAGAGTCAGGTTTAAAAAATAATACAGTTGCACAGTCGTGCTACTTAATAAAGAAAACATTAAAAACTATTATTTACTCAAAAGAAAAATATTTCCTTGCAATATTAAGAGTAACAGCCGACTGTGTTAAACCATCCCCGACCTCAAAGGCGAAATGGCAATCTCAGTTTGCATTTTTTATTGAGATAATGGCAGCACCCAACAGCGGCGAACGGAAACTAATCTCCTTTTAAAATGGCTTGTTTATTAAATCATGAGCTGCTCTGATATTGGCCTGAGAAAGCCCCTTGAATTTGTGATGTTATTAACATTAGTATTATTTATTATTAGCGACTTGTTACAAAACAAATCTTCATTCTTTGCGGAAATGTTTTGGGTATAAAATTCAAAAATATTTTAGCTTTAGAAATGGGAAAAATAGGATTAGCTAGCGGAAGTAACAGTGTAGGCACTTTATATTTCGGTTATTAATTATTTCGCCGTGTTTTTTTTTGTCTGACTATTGCTGTTGGCCGCAGATGGCGTTTACAGCGTAAACGGGGTTTTAAGGAGGCGAGAACTTTAGTCAGTCCTCCAGCCTTGAGGAGAAAATCCCCTCTGGAGGATTTCCAATCGTATTATCTTAATGTATGTTTTTATACTGGCAAAGTGAGAATCCGTAATTGGCTGATGTTTTGTGTTCCTACTTATCTGACTAAATGAGTTTTAGCACTGTAAGCTGTGGATTTTTGTAAAATTAAGAAATAAATAGGAGGATATTTTCTTCCAAAGTCATCACATCTTGTTTCAGAAATGACAAGCTATTGCGAACAACAAAATTTTCAAAAACTATGACACACACTGCTCTATATACACCTCCACCTTGCCATTTCTTAGGGTGAGTTTTTTGTTACCTGCATTGGCATCAGTTAGAAGAGAAATATGTTGGTCATTGTTGTATTTTCTGCTAAAATTTTCCATTTACGTTTAAGCCCCTTTAAACTGCGAAATAGGGGTAACAAAACAATACTAACCATATTAATATTAGTGTGTAAAATACCAATATATCAGATTCAATTTCTATTGTGTATCGTCATCATCATCATCATATCAGCCTTTGATGTCCACTGCTGAACAAAGGCCTCCCCATCGATCTAATGGGAGGCCGTCCTACTTTGAGCTTTCCGGTAGGTGGTCGCCATTCTAGAACTTTAACACCCCACCGGCCTTAGACTCTGCGTGCTATGTGACCTGCCCACTGCCACTTCAACTTACCAATCCTATGAGCTATGTCAGTGCCTTTGGTTCTCTTATGGATGTCCTCATTTCTGATTCTATATGGTGGCCGCTTATCATCACGTCGTATGTAATCACTGTTAACACACACTGGTCGAAGACTTTCGACTTCAAGCCGAGTAGGTTTGAGTTGGAATTGGTTCTATTGTGTATAATTTAAAGCAATAAAATTCAATCAGATTTATGGTAAAATATAAAATTCACCTTTTGAAAACGACACGGTCATTTACATCTACTAAGATAGGGAGAGTCGCGCGCCATCGAAACATGAATACTTTTCAAAGTTAATAAATCCAAATTAGATCCCTAACATCTGTAAAAATATTCAAATTGTGTAATACCATTTATTTGCTTAACATACCTTCATCATTATAATAATACATCCAATATATCGGAGACCATAGGCGCAGCCAGTTGATGATAGAAGGGAGATAGGGGATTAATTTGTGTAGTACCTGAACGCGAGCCTCGAAATACAGCCTATAAAACATGGATAGACGCCGGCTTGTGGCAGAGATTGTGGCTCAGCAATTTGGATCATAAGCCTAAAATATACGTAGAAATAGGTAATTGCATATAAGGAAAATTGAGTTAGAATTTTTAATTCTATATTTGAACACTTACAACTCGAAATAGGTATATTGCTCACCCGGAACCTAAAAATTTATTTGGCTTTTGGAAAAAATCCCGACAGAGAGCTAGTTAGTTAGCTATTAGCCAAATTAGAGTCTCGTTTAATTTATATACCTAATTATCATGTCGCTCATTCCTATGCTTACATTAAAGTCCAGTCATCATATCCAGCAGGCATGTAATAATCGTGATAGATCATGGCTATAGTTGCGTTTTGCCAAGATCAGTCACTAATATCGAGCTCCTCTATGTTTCGGAAGACATAATTCATTGAACCCGAATGTTACTAGAACACTCTTACACACCAACCCGCATTTTGCCATCCTGGTAATTTAATGATCCAAATCTCCTTCTCTGTTATTCTCATGTAGGAAGGCCTGCGCTCAGCAGTGGGACGTGTATAGGTCGGTGATGAGTGATGATGACTCCTGATGGAATAACTTAATACAACACGACAGTATTAATTCTCCGGTACCTACCTAACTCTTTAGGATCTTCTATTAAATTTAAGTTTTTTCTTTCAAGCAATTTCTATTTCGTAAGTGAACAGTGTTTTACGTCAAAATCTTGGCGGAATATCGTAAAAACTTGGAGCGTCATGTAGGTCTGAGAATATCAATTTATGAACTGTGACACTTTATTTTCCGATCGCTTGAGGCTACATACTTCTTAGAGAATATTCTGATACTAGCTATTAAGGGCTGTCTTTTTGATAATAAATTAGAAATGACACTCGTAGACTTACTTTGGCTGGGTGACTGGGTGTAGGAATATTAAATAAAGACAACATATCGTATAAAAACTTGAACAAACTTCAAATCAATTAATTTTTGGTATGCTAATTTTATAAAGAAGCAAAAGTAAGTTTGGACGCAAAATGTAATTTCCAAAATTCGTTATCAGATCACATTTTAATGTTTTTGATGCGTTTAAACGGCTTCTTTAATGTAACAATTGCAAATAAAGAAACAAAACGATGAAAAAATTATATACTCCTGGCGGGAATCGAACCCGCGTCTCCTGATGTCAGGCCAGACGCAATTACCACTACAACACCGGAGCACAGTGTATACTAATTTCGTCACCCCTTTCTACCCTTTTTTAACGTTTTTATAGCAACGTTTATCTCACCACTCATTGAAGGTAACACCTCCTAGTTGTCAATTATACTATATACAAATAACCAACAATATTGATCTGTTCTATATGCGTGTGTATGAAATAAATACATGGCAGTGTTTGTAATGTTTTTATTATTGATTAAACGTATTTTTATGCATATTATTTTAAAAAATATTAGCATTTGGCACTCCTCTATATCTTATAATTCTCGTGTCACAAATTTAGTTACCATACTCTTCCAAAACGGCTTGACCGATTTTCATGAAATTTTATATGAATATTTATTTAGTAGGTCTGAGAATCGGCTACTATTAATTTTTTTTTGACATTTATTTTTTATTTTTTTATTGCAAAACAAGGTAGTAAACTATAAGTGTGCAAAATTTCTCCTCCATACTCCTCCGTCCGCCCAATTTTCGTAAAAACGGGTATAAAGTTTTCGCTTCACGTATTTATATCATGATGATGTTTAATATTAAATTAAGTGTAGGAAGTAAAGTTTGTACTTCGAATCTATCTTACGGATTATTTACATATATTAGTCGGTACAGATCCCTCGGAGCTAGTCAGTCGCAATTATTTTTACAAAATCTTGAAGTAGAAACTGTTAAGCTGTGCAAGTTATAAAAGAAACTACTTCAAACAACAGTGTAATGCTTACACACTTGCTCGTTAGTGTACAAGAGAGAAACATTGTTGTTACTAACTTCTGCTCAAAGTAAGGTGTTTTGATCGCTTTCATTAAGCGTCGTGAGCCTAAGGCATCCACTTTGTAGCAAACGTCTATGTGCCACTACTGTCGGCGGTTTGATGTTTATTCAGCTGTTCATAGTTACAGTTCAAACAAAACAATGATATATGGAAATAGAAATAGAATGTTATAGTTCCTTCAATAAACATAGGTTAAAACAAAGAGTACATTTTAGGTTAAAACCACGGAATAGATAAAATAGGAAACACCTACCGCGCTTATATATATATATACAAGCTGTGAAAGGTTTCCAAAGAAAAACGGAACATTTTATAAGAGTTTTAGTTTCAATTCCTTGAATATACAGGTTGATCGCGACAGTACGTCAATAAATTAAAACATTTCATGGAAATGTTATGAAATTATCAAATCATTAAGATGTATTTGAAAGTCGCAATATATTTCTACGAACCAATAAAGCCCATGTTAATTAAACGCGGTACTCTTGTCACCTCCCTGTACAGTGTCTTCTTCTTCTTCTTTATTTAAATGGCTTCTCGTTATTCCGAATTTTGCCGATGTCAAGTAAAATTAATCCGCAAATAACTTGCGGCAACGTTGTACTGTAATTGGGCAAGACGAATTCGTTTTCCGTGAACAAAATGGATGCTGTCAGATGGCTGTGGATGCGCACAACCAGTCGATTTCACAGTCAGCTGACAACAATCCTGTACAGTATCGGTACGAAATTATTATTTTTATACTTATTGACCTTTCATTTGACATTTTTATTAAATGACATAGCTTACGTATGTAGCGCAGTTATTATTTTATGTATCACTATCAATTATTTCTTATTTAATATTTAATCTTTTTTCTTTTAATGTAATAATAATATTAAAACAACACAGCCATTTGACAAAATTATATATTCTTAATTTTCATTTTAACATTATTATAAATGTTTGAAAAATTATTTACTTATAAAAATATCTAGACTATAAAAATTTCACGTACTGAGGCGGACGAACCCGCGACCTTTCGCAATCCGGACGACTGCTCTAACTATCTGAGTTGCCAAAGACTTGGGATAACCCTGTGAAATTCGGTTAAGTCATGTTCGGTCGGTTCTTAGGTATTTGTAAAAATACTCGTTTCGGATGTTGAAATAGAACATTTCGACATTGTAGGGTAGACAAACCACTACGTTTGATCGCTCGATCGATCACGAAAACAAAGCAACTTTCTCCATGGTCGGTCCCGGGATTGGTCAATCAAATTTATAATCTCGAGCTCCTCCGTGGTTCGGAAGGTACGCTAAGCCGTTTGTCCCGGTTGTGACTGCATGTGTGGCCAGCGTGATGGTGTTATGGCCCAAGCTCTCTCGATCGAAACCAGACCGATCAAACCACTACGCCACCGAGCTCCTCTATAGACTTATAAAATTATGAGTCTCGACTGATTGACTGATAATATTGAGTCTTTAAGTATGAAATTTCCGTTTTGTATAAAGTATACGCTTACCATCAGGTGGGCCGTCAGCTTGTTTGTCATCTAGTAGTATAAAAAAAAAGTATTTTGTGCAAAGTAGACATAACGTATTAAGTTTTTTGTATGTGTAATTTTGATTAACAGGAAGCGCGTGATTAATTTCCAAGGTGCTACGAGCGTCTATTTCCTAAGCTTGTTTGTCACTATGGTCTTATAAAAATTCCATTATTCTATAACAAAGCGAATTTCCAGCCAAAACAAACTTAGACTTATGTACAAAAACGCAACGCAAATATTTTTCTTATTTCACGCTAGCTTGTCCCTGTCCCGAAGCTGTTTTGCATCACAAACAATTATCTGTGCTATAGAGACTATAATGGCATGCAAATACAAATTGTACGTTGTGATACAAAGTGTTTATTCCTACAACAACTTTGAGACTTAGGAGTTCTCGAAAACACGTTGCAGACGAATCTGAGTTTTAAGCCTAATTGGCTTAGAGGAAGCACGTAATCTTGGAGCGATTTAATAAAGCTTTTTAATTACGCTTTCAATTATTTTCTGCATATAATTTATTTGAAGTTATTCTACGGGATATTAACACTTTCACGGACACTCCGCCCATAGACCTAAAATAGGTTGATGACGACGTGGCACCACATCGATCGACGTTTCAATTAATTGCACAAAACATTGCTACTCCGTCGTCGGACGTTCGCTCTGTTTAAATTCAAAGGGAGACGATATAGTGTCACAACACGATCAAAATCCGTATCGCTAGGTCACAAGAAAAGCCGAATTATGAGTCATTTTTTGGAGTTCTCCCCTCACCCCCTCCCGCACTCGCTGCCGTGACAATACGTCTGTAGCCGTGCGATTTTCGTTAGACGTTATCGTATATAGCCGGTAGTTGCCTTAACAAACATATAATGTTCTATTACATATTATGACAATCCGCCTACAGCCATTGTGTGGGAATTTGTGTGTCATATTGTACTGTTTTAAAAAAAATTAAGTGTCCGTGAACGAGTTAAATTGACGTACAACAAGCGTTATAGTTGGACCATGAGACTCTTATTTTGTTTATAGTAGAGTGACATCTGGTGCAACTGTTAATGTTCAACCAAAAAACAAACCGCCGCCGCCGTGAAACAGTTCGCTGTGTTTCGGATTGAAGGGAAAGGTAGCCATTGTAATTACTGGGCATGGACGGCATTTCATCTTAGGCCTCAGGATGACAACGCACCTGCAATATCAAGTGCTTTTCCTTGTTATTGCAGGTGTCTATAGGCGGCGGTAACCGCTTACCACCAGGTGGGCCGTCAGCTTGTTTGTCATTTAGTTGTATAAAAAAAAAACACGGATGAGCTAGTCATGAACTCCAGGTATCTCGAGTTAAAGAGTTTTCCGCAATTCGACCGTGGATCCGATGATTTTAGATCCGATTTCGATTAAGTGCTACTAGAATGGGATTAATAACGCTCTGAAAATTAAAAAGAGTCTTATCAAGATGTCGTTAAGGCTATTTTTGTTAAACAATTTAAGATGTAGGTACTATCGTCCGTACACAGCTCAATGGGAGTGAAAATATCAACCAGCTACTACAACTACTCTGCTTGCCGAAATGATTCTTTTTATTGTTACGAGTAATACATCTTCAAGGAAATATTCCCATCTTTAGAACATTTGCTTAAGAGTTAAAAGATTTATGTACAAAATAGGTAAAGATAAAATAGACCGTAAATAAATCTGGAAAGTGGTGAACTTGGTTGGAATACACTGGCTGGAGTCGGCGCCAGATTTTATTCAACGCCTTCTCCGTAATAAACGTGTCGAAATTTCATAAAGTGCTCAAGGTACTCAGGTACAAATAAGGTACAAATAAATAAAGCACAGTTTTCAAATCGACATTCGACTCTGTTTCGACTTATCTAAAACGTTACTAAGCAAGTCTGCACTTAGTTGTAAAATAGTATGTAAAAGACAACAGATAAGGCTCTAATACAAAGAATTAAAATCTACTTTTATGGATAGAAATATGAATTCTAAGCGTGAGGAAAAGGTGTGTGTCTTTAACAGCACAAATTGTTTCATTAAAAATAACTTTGAGGATTACAGAAAAATGATTTGGCCAAATCAAATTAAGATCGATAATTTTAGGCAAGTCGAAGAACATACATCTATCCCTCTCCTTAAGATTCCAGTTCATTCTAACTCTATGTATTACTATAATTAGATGTAGAATGAACTGGAATCTTCGTTCATTCTTAGTCCTAGTGCTTACTTCATTGTTTATGCTGTTCATCTTTGGAATTCTCTTCCTCATTCCCTTCGTGAATGCTCATCTCTGGATGTTTTCAGAAGAAGGCTCAATGAGCATTTCCTCATACTCGTAATTTAAGTTTTTTTATTTTCTTATCTATTTTTATTAATGTCTTTTTACACGCACTACCTCACCTACCTGTCAAAATCACCTTCTGAACTGTCTGCTGGGAGAAAACACAGCTTGCTGTATACATCATGATTTATTATGTAAAATTTGTATTTGTTTTTTGTGTACAATACAGAGTCAATCATTAAACGAATAACAATATAAAAACAAGGGACACCCTAAGAAGTTTCTTTCCGGTTAACTATTTGTTTATTGGACACTGCTATCTAGTTTTATGCCTGCATCGATTCGCACAAGTGCGGTTCCAGTAGTATACCATGTAACACCATCAATAAGGTAATGTGAAATTGTATTGAAGTTCTCGTCTATTCAATTATAAAAAAATGTGTTAAAGCTTCAACAAAGTTCTAATAGCCCATTTTCCGAGTAAAAGTAACTTTTATTACACAAGCGACTAAGGCAAAAATATGACACAAGTTAAACGATGAGTGCCTTAGATACTCCAGTTTTCTCCAATAAAACATCGCAAGTCCTCACAAAAACCTAACGTTAACAGTTTTATGAAACATAACGAAAGTTATTAGACTTTCTTAATATGGTAGATACGTATATACCTAGTAAGAAATGTATGTTGTTAAGTCAACGGACTTACAGTAATAAAGTTTTTACGTGGGTTAGAAGAGATTGCTGCGGAATGATTCAATTTTGACTGATTACTCAGAAAGTGGGACAGATGAGTTATTTTCACCCTATATTTGGAATTTGTACCTCCGTAACACAATAGATTATAATCTAACGGCCTGGCCATGGGAACGGGCGGCGGCATCTCGGCAACCACTGCGCGGTCAAGACGACAACGTCGAGACAGCGCGCAGTGGTTGCCGAGACGCGAGACGCAGGACGCGCATGCGGTGATTTTGTGGCCAGGGGGGTATTATAAATCTTGTTTCCATTAAATTTCGGGAATATTTTTAATTTTGCTACATACTGAACTCTATCAGCAGGGTTATTAAGTTCATGCTGTATCAAAAAATAACCAGGCATTAAACTGAATGGAAAGAAGAGCTCATAATACACTCCCAGGCCGCAATGAAGACCTCGGTGACGTAGTAGTCTGAGCGCTCTGGATTCAGCTATAAAAACAAAGCAGCATTATCGATGCTGGTTTCCCGGTAGGGTTAATCAAAACTTGTAATCTTGACCTCCATGCTTTGGAAGATACGTTAAGCTGTTGTTTCCGGTTGTAACCGCAACCGCTTACAAGCCCGCATGGGGCCAGCGTGGTGGTGTTATGGCCCTAGCTCCTCATGTGTCTCTCCCTTTAAGGAAATCCTGTGCCGTGCATTGGGACATATGCTGATGATGATGACAGGAGATGAGTATTCCCACCTTAAATTTGGTATTACCGAAGATTACAGTCCAACAGCACTACAGTTTGGCTTGTAAGATGGTATTGCCAGAGTCCTTGAGAACAGCGATACTATTCTCGAACTTTGCTTGGCAAGTCACTTCGAACTTAACTGTAAAATAAAGTAATGGTTCACACATTAAGACAAATATAAAATATCACAGCAGCTCTCCAAATTGCAGGGTTTAAGCCACTCAGCTCACCTCGATAGGCTCATCATGAAGTATGATATACTTCACGGATGTTGACCCTATCGACTTACCATAATAATTCTTTTTCATAAGAAAGAAAGAAAGAAAGAAAAAATATTTTATTTAAATAGGCCACAAAGAAGCACTTTTAAATCGTCAAAAAAACACATTTTTACAACTATCACAAAAAAAATATTAACTAACAACGTCATAGTCTCTGTCTGTCTGTCATGTCTGAATTTACACCGGTTCCAAAAGTTGAACTACCGAGAAGATTCCGGCAACAAACTCATGTAGTCACTCTTTTTAAAATAAATATTCAAATACAATGTTTGTAGTTAAAAAAAAATATAACTTTTAGCAGTGCAGTGCCGCCCAGCGATAAAAATAATTAAAATTAGAAGAGAATCTATATCATCGTACCGACAAAGTAGGTACCCAATGTCAAAAGTATTATCGTTATTTTCAAGCTATCTGACAATGCACAATCACAAAATAGGTATACAGAGGTTAATAGTCATAATACTTACACGTAAATAAACTTAAAAACATTTTGGAATTTTAATGTTTCCACGCATTCTTATCATCTAAATATTCTTGGACCTTATAGTAGCCTTTTTTCATTAAAGTTTGATTGACATATAACTTAAGTTTGTGAAAAGGCAGTTCAGTTACATTTGGCGGGACTTTGTTATAAATGTGTATACATTTCCCCATGAATGAGCGACTTGTCTTGTGAAGTCTAAAACTTGGAACAGCAAGTTTATTTTTATATCTAGTGTTTAAGTTATGAATATCACTATGTTTTGAAAAGGTATGTTTATATTTGTGAACATAAATTATGTTCTCATATATATATTGAGAAGCAATGGTCAAAATATTAATTTCTTTAAATAAATCTTTTAGTGAATCACGTGGCTTGAGTCCGTAAATAGCACGCACAGCCCTTTTTTGTAAAATAAAAATGTCTTCAATGTCGGCTGCTGTGCCCCACAATAACAAGCCATATGACATGACACTGTGGAAGTAACCAAAGTAAACAAGTCTTGCTGTTTCAACATCACACAAAGACCTAATTTTTTTAACAGCATAAGCAGCTGAACTAAGTCTTTTAGATAGGGACGAGATATGAGGATACCATTGTAAATGAGAATCTAACTTAATTCCCAAAAATACTGTAGAGTCAACACATTCAATAGTTTCTTCATTGATTTCAACATGAGTACTAACCTGCCTTACATTTGGTAAAGTAAATTTAATACACTTTGTTTTCTTTGAATTTAACAATAAATTATTATTTTCAAACCAGGATAGCACTTTTGAAATGGCATTATTTACATCCTCAAAGTCAGTTTTAGTTCGGTCTATTTTAAAAATTAGTGAGGTGTCATCTGCAAACAATACCGTCTCACACAATTTTTTTGAAAAGTAAGGGAGGTCGTTGATATAAATTAAAAAAAGCAATGGCCCTAATATCGAACCCTGAGGCACGCCCATATGCACAGGCGCACCAGAAGACTCAGTTTTGTTTATAACAACTTTTTGAATTCTATTGGTCAAATAGGATTCAATAAGTTTTAATGAGTTTATTGATACACCATAATGCTTTAATTTACCCAATAATGTTTGATGATCAACACAGTCAAACGCCTTGGACAAGTCGCAGAAGATACCTAGAGCATCCTGCCGATTTTCCCAAGCATCAAATATGTGTTTTATAAGTGCAATTCCCGCGTCTGTAGTATTTTTTCCTTTAGTAAATCCGAACTGTCTATTGTGAAGCAATTCATTTCTCGTAAAATGAGAAAGCAATTGGTTAAGAATAATTTTTTCAAAAATTTTGCTAAGAGTCGGCAAAATAGAAATGGGACGAAAATTTGTGGGGTCATTGCTATCTCCCGCCTTAAACAAAGGTATTATTTTACTTAATTTCATTTGATTGGGAAATACACCATCATCAATTTATTAAATATATCACATTTATTAAATATAAACGATAGTTGAGGAGATATAACATTTATTATAGAATTTATAACACTAACAGAAAAGCCCCATAAATCCTCAGTCTTTTTCATATTCAAAGACTTGAAAGCTTCTATGATCGTATTAACGTTAATTTCATGGAAATTGAAAGGAATATTGCACTTATGAACATTCGTCTCTATGAGAGCAAGTGCGCGCTTAGTACAAGAATTCAATTCTTTTGTAATTTTAATAGGTATATTGGAAAAAAAAGTCTCGAAGGTATTTGCAACTCCATCATCTGTTTCTATAGTTTTTCCATTGACATTAATTTTAAAACACCTATTAGTAACTTTTGATTTACCACTTTCTTGATTTATAACTTTCCAAGTGGCTTTTATTTTATTATCAGATTTCTTAATTTTATTACTCAAAAAGTTCGCTTTGGCAGTATTACAAACCTTTTTAAAGATTTTGGAGTACTGTCTGACATAATCAATAAAAAATGGATCAGTGGAAGTCGACTTCTGATAGTATAGTTCAAATAATTTTCTTCTACTTATATAAATACCCGGAGTTGCCCAATCACTAAACTTCCTTTTAGAACTGACTTTAAAGTTTTTTTGTTTAAAAATATTCTTGAATTCAATATTTAAATTATCAAATAAACTGCTATACAACTTATTGGGATCATCGGTTTCTTTTAGACAGTGAATTCTATTCATTACATTATTTTCAAATTTCCTCAAGCGACTATCTGTAATAGGCCTATAAGTTATTTTTTTTATTTGGTTAACATGATGGTGCTCAATAGCGATTTTCTGTCCACTATGATCTGAATTTATACAATATATAATTGATTGTTCAAGTACATCACAGTTACAAAAAATATTATCCAAGCAGGTAGCTGATATTGGTGTAATTCTAGTAGGTTCAAAGAAAGTATGGAGAAGATTAAAACATCTGAATAAATTAAGGAACCTTTCTGAGTACGAACATGATACCAAAATGTTTATATTGAAGTCACCACATACAACTATCTTCTTGTTATTGCCACTTATTATATTTAAAACGTTTTCCATTGAAGCCTCAAATAGATCATAGTTTCCAGAGGGAGGTCTGTATACACATACAACAATATGTTGCTCGAGTTCTATGCAGGAAATTTCAATAGTTCGCTCAATAGAGTGACGAACAACATCTGGTCGTTCTTTATATTTTATATTATTTAATAATAATATTAAAGATCCACCTCTAATAGTAGATTCTCTTGTAAAAGCACTTACAATATTATAGTTTTCAATACAGGTCAGAATTTCATTTTTTTTTAACCAATGTTCTGTTAGACATAACACATGCACTTCCATGGTCTGCAAAAATAAACTAATTTCTAGATCTTTGCCAGAAAAGCCCTGTACATTTTGGTGAACAATATTTAAATAATTAGACTTTTCTGTTGTTTTAACTTTGCCAGAGACTTTCTCTGTTGTCTTATTATCTAATTTAAATGAATTGGAATAGATTCCAAAACAGTATTATTAGTCAATCTAATTTGCTCAATAGAAGCATTGTCAGGAGTAAATTGCTCAATAGAAGCAAGGTCATTAATAAAAGTCTGCTCAATAGAAGCAGAGGTTTGAATAGCCAAATTTCTGGCTAAAGTTAAAAAATTATAGCTTAGCAATTCAGCTATTTGTCTTCTAAAATACTTAGATAGATTTATTCTATCTTTAGTCAAATAAAATTTATTTTTTAAGTTGGTCAATATATTGAAGTCAATAACTTGTATTTTCTTACTATAATATGCCATGTTGGACAGTACTAAATTTAATTTATACCTAATGTTATTTTCTTCCTGTGGCAAACTGTAACAGTAGGGTAATGTAAACATAACAATTTTTTTCACATTTAATGTATTTAAATAGTCAAGATAGTTTTGAAGCGATTTTTTGTTTACATTACCTCTGTTTCCAATTAAAATAATCAAATTATCACTTTTAGTCAAGTTATGTTTGGATATTTTATCCATAATATTATTGTAAGATGAGCCCGGACTACAGTAATTTGTTACACTTTGTCCCAATTTATTTTTTAACATAAGGCCCAAATCTTTTCCAATTTCATCACTAAACATTATATTATTGTTGTTTGTTTGTGTATAAGAACTGTTTTCATTACTGCTTAACATTTCAAATGTGGGTTGTTCAGAGAAAGATGGCTCACACATTGACATGGACCATTCTAACTGATCCAAGGTGACCAGGCCTGACACCAAGGAACATCGCCTAGCCAAGTGGTGATTTTCAGTTTTGGAAGTGCTGAATAGGTGATTAAGTGTCAATGTGTGTTCCCTCAAACTTTTTCTTGATGAACTATATTTATTAGAAATATCACTTAAAGATGTCTGCAGATTACTAATTTTGTCATTTAAATATTTTACATTATTATCATACATCTCTTGATTTTCTTTGATTAATTTGGAATAAGAATCTAATTTGTTTAACAACACTGTACGTTCTTTACTAAACTTCAAATTTTTGTTATAATACTTTTGCTTTTTAATCATAGTTTTTGTTTTCTTAATAAATTTATTTAATTTTAAATACTTTTTTATTTTGTTTCTGCTGCATTTAACCAATCCTTTAGTGTTGGGTGTATTAATAATCTCATCATTAGAAGAAAAGTTCAATGACACTGCAGGATTTATATTATATGCAACAGAAACCATATGTGGGGCACTATCTATCAATTCATCAAATAGACTCTGATTCTGTGAGGCGGTCCAGTTCAATTTTTCAGTTTCCAAAACATTAATATTATTGTAAGCCTCTTTTAAACATTTTTCCAATTCAGCGATGCGCCTGAGGGCCTGCTCATACTCATCACTGCACTGGTCAAATTGGTCTATAGTATATTGCAATTTGTCCTTTTCCTCAATTAACATTAAATTTTGAGTGTACAACTCACCCATTTCCTTTTTTTCACATAATTTCGCTATCGTTTTGGGTTTAAGTATATAATAATCTTCTATATTTAACCCTACTTATATTGAGCATTTGTTTCAATTTACCCCAAGCCCGACAAATAGATATTATTCTATGGTTGAGGTAACTTAATCTTCCTCAATCAGCATTTGATTGAAGAAGACTAATCCTATTGAACGGTTACAGTGGTTCATGATCTGGCTGTGTAGTTTACAAAATGCCATTGCCATAAAGTTACAGTTAAACCGACACTTACAGAACTATGTGCTTGAGGAGCTCAGAAGATATCTCTTAAGGAATGTATCACTCTACAATGTGTTATTTAATTATTTGACATTAGTGACCTTAAGCTGTTACCTCATCATCATCATCATATCAGCCGAGAGACGCCCACTGCTGGGCATAGCCCCCCCCCCCCCCCAAGGATCTCCAAACCGATCGGTCCTGTGCTGCCCTCATTAGTTTCGAGTTTTGGTCCTGGAGGCGGACTGACATAGTTGCGTTTTCGTACAGTGACTGCAGCACTTGGATGTACCGATAGTCTATTTGGCATATCTGGAGTGACGGAAGCTGTTACAATAAAATTCAATGCCCAAATAATGTGATACGCATTAACGTAAAGCAATTATCAACTTAGGCCTCAGGAATCTCAGGATGACGACGCATCTCGAACACCAAGTCACTTTTCTCTTGTTATTGCAGGTGTATATTTCAAAAACGTGTGTCGTCGCCAGTTTGGGGGAAACCTGCACGAACGACGTAATGCACGGCTGGGATACCAAAGGCTAGTCATTGTAAAAGTAAAATTGAAATTTCCCATACATTTTGTTTTGTTGGCCAAAAATATTTGTTTGCAGAAATATATTTTTTTATAATTTAGAATTTTGAGAGGCATTTTAGTACTTATATGACTATGTTAACAAAGATAGGGGCACGCTTTTTATTAAAAAAAAGGTTGAATTGCGGCCTTCTGAAGGTTGACCTACAAACCCGCGTCAAAATTGCCACCGCAATTCAAATCAAATCAAAAAAATCAAAATGGTTTATTTTCTTTTAACAAAAACTTTCTTAACTCTAGTGGTTGGAGCCCCCTTTTAAGCATGAAAATGCCTGTGCCAGGAGACTCCGCTCCTTCATATCTCTAAATTAATAAAGTGTTTATATAAACTAAGTATATATTTATAACTAATTAAACTTATAATATGTATGTATTTTATTTTTACAAACAGCCTTATTATAATATTAATAGTGCGTTAATTACCTAATATTTTTAAAGTATAATGTATAAGTGCTAGTTTTATATATTATTATAATAATGTGGTAGACATAATAATATGTTAGTTTTTAATTTATGAAATATGTTATATATATGGTCTATTTATATTGTCCATAGCCTGAACGAGATTATTAAATGTTAAATATTTTTCTTTCTTTTTTTAAGTATTTATATCGGTGCAATTCTATCAGCGCTTATCTTCGATACTGCATAAGATTTTCGACTTCACTGTAGCTCAGTTTACGCAACCACTCAGTTAGCGATAATTTAAAACAAAATTGTTGACACAATGGCAATTGTTTAAAACATTTAGAAGTTTTTCTGTAACTTAGGTTTTTGTGGGCCCTGTCCTATTTTCTTCTTCCTCTAAATCAAATTTACAAGTTAACAACAAGGCCATTTTATAATTAGAATATTTGGAATAAAACATTTTATTTATTTATTTTCTCTCACATAAGTTACAATTTTTCAATATAGTGTAAGTACATTGATTTTAGTGTATGAACCATTGTGATATTAACTTTACGTTATTTCGGGCCGAAGTTTATTCTAATTATCTTTCATCTAAGTCTGATGATCCGATACATGAGACTTTGGGCAATGTTACTCACTATTTGAAAAGAAACTTACATAGTTGTGCACAGCAAAATTATAACGTAAAAACTAAAAAAAAATCGGTGCACCAGAAATTGTATTGTCTTCTGGTCATATGTCAGGTAAGCCTGTGCCTATTTATTTTTATACAACTAGATGACAAACATACGGTCCTACCACCTAGTAAAATATAGCCACCATTAATATTAATTATATTATTTATTGTGTTTATGTTTGCTGAGCGTTTGGTTGTTTTGTAAATATCAATCTCAAACACCACATAAACGATGATTCTCAGAATTTCTCGTTTAATCTAAAGCAAACATCTACTTGTATAATACACAACAAGAACACATTCAATTTAACAAAGCCAGTCTTTATACCGCCTTATCTGAAAGTAAAAATAGGTTTGTGACGTTCCAATTTTTCGCACGTATCTGTTGTACATCACAAAACAACGCTATCTCAAAGCAGTAAGATTGCAAACCCATTCATCCTCATCACAAAAGAATTCCCGCTAAAGCGATACAATCCGTAAAGTATTTCAGATCTCACTGTAACTCCATTTCACGTTATATGAGTGACAGAAATAATCTGATCGGAAAGTGTGAAAAAGAAAGATTTACGTCAAGTTCTTCGTTCGTTTACTGTCGATCATAAACGTTCATATGAGGATGTTACACTATGAAAATCGTCAGTTTCAGTTAGGCTATGTAACATAAAATGATGTTAGTCACGCAATAAAATCTTTTGTAAGGCGATAAAAATGTTTTCGTCTTAGAAACGATAATGACTTTGTTATGCCCTTACTTTTTATAATATTCCGTCTATAATTTTGGCTGTTAGATTGTGTCAACAATAATTCATCGTCATATTTTCTTTATTTGTTGAACTATAATAAGAACTGACTTCACAGGTTATACTGTTTCTCTGGTACCTATTCATATTTCTGTCTTGAATTAAAATTGTGATATGTAAGCATTATTTCACAGCTTTCTACTCTCTTTTAACCTTTTCATAGCAACGTTTATCTCACCACTTATTGAAGTCAACACCTCTAGTGATCTGAAAGTATATTTCTACAAGCATTCTTAAACTTCCAGTTGTGGTGAGAAAATATTAAAACAAAAATTAAAACCGACACCAAAAAACTGAAAAGGATAAAATAATTAAATTTTAGTAGGTACTCATCCCCTAGGAACATATTTTTGGAGTCGGTGCTTCACTATCTATGGTTTCTGGAAACAACTTAGCACCAACTCCAAAAGTATGTTCCTAGGGGGTGAGTACCTACTAAAATTTTATTATTTTATCCTTTTCAGTTTTTTGGAGTCGGTTTTAATTTTTGTTTAAATTTTTTTTTTCACAATTTTTAGTGATAACATTTGAAGGTCAAAGCTAGATGGGTGGCCGTCGGCTTATATTGATTTCTACTATCGTATCATTACACTAAAAATTCATAGGAAAGCAAAAATCCGCAATTTCGCATATGTAGACGACTTAATTTTTCCAATTTTTTTTATTTAAAAACCAAACTACCCAATGGATTTTCAAAAAAATTTTATGGGACCAAATGGGAACTATTCCGCATCGATCAAAAAAAGAATCATCAATATCGGTTCACCCAGTCAAAAGTTCTGAGGTAACAAACAT
This sequence comes from Nymphula nitidulata, assembly GCA_947347705.1. Classification (NCBI taxonomy): domain Eukaryota; kingdom Metazoa; phylum Arthropoda; class Insecta; order Lepidoptera; family Crambidae; genus Nymphula; species Nymphula nitidulata. Next base: position 17,391,050 of record OX374631.1, read on the forward strand.
AAAAAAAAAAAAACATACAGACGAATTGATGACCTCCTCCTTTTTTTGAAGTCGGTTAAAAAGCCATTTTAATCACATTGATGTTTGATTTTGTTCTTATATATCGCCTACTTTTTTGTTACAATTACAAATAAAGAAGGAAAACGATGAATTTATAAGGTTACACCTAGTGCTTCGGTGGCGTAGTGGTAATTGCGTCTGGCCGGACGTCAGGAGACGAAGGTGATATAACTTTTTCATCGTTTATTTTCTTTATTTGTAATTGTTGCAATAAATAAGGCGTTATATGAATCAAAAGATCATTAATTGTAAGTTTAACTCTTTTCATAATCATTCTATTTCTCATTTTACCTTTCATGTTATTGTTGTTCTTCACCAATTGCTGTAATTAAGATGTCCATAGTACTTAGCGTAATAAATCCATACTTCCATACTAATATTATAAATGCGAATGTAACTGTCTGCCCGTCTACTACGTTTTTGCTCTTAGATTTTAAACCGATTGAAATTTTGGCAAGGAGACAGATTAAGCCCTGAGAAATAATTACATAAATCTTATATAATTTAACCAACTTAATGTCTAGGGAAAAAACACAATGCCTTGGGAATATCTAAGAAAAGGTATGGTATCTGAAGTTATGTACAGAAAATTAATTATTTTATATGCATGGTCATAGTGGATAGAGCTTTTCAAATCTTTGGAGTACTTGCACAAACATTCTACGGCGGGAACTGGAAAGGACGATCAAAGTTTAAAAAAGTAGATATTTGTTCAAGGGCTGTGATATATTTGATCGTGTACGTTTTCCAAGTCGCCATTTTCTCCCGGTTCCTAGCTCATAAACGGAATAAGATACGAAATTGTAATGTCTCAGTAATTCCATTTTCGCATTACGCTCGGAATATATTGTGTATTTTCCGCGGAGTTAAGTGCGACACTTTGTCATGTAGGTATATTTATCATACAAGGTGCAAAAAGTCCGGATGGCAATTGTATCTCCAGATATATTATATATACATATCTGTACGTTTATTATTTGTAAGTAGGTACATTATTTTGACTTTCATTTAAAATCTGTTTACCATGTAAAATGTACCCTTTTTACCACTCCTCATCTGGTGCTGTTGAGTCGTTTGCCGTTCTTCGTACAGACGACGGCACATCAAGAGTATCAATTGCACTACTAAAGTCACCTCTAATACGAACGGAATATGGGCAGTCTCAAGGTTTGATGTGCTGTCGACTGTGCGCATAAATAATTCTAAGACAAATGAGCATTTATAACGACTTTGATACACAATTTTTCCCGAAATTACAAATTCAAATTTTATGGATTTTTTATTTTTGCAGGGTAGCCAACGCGTGAGTAGTGCCTAAGGTGCTACGAGCGTCTAGGCTTTGGTAACCCTTTACCATCAGGAGGAGCCGGTTTATAAACTGGCTTACCACTCTTGTCGTTTAAAAAAACATAAGTTACATTTTTACATCAAAGAGAACGATCGCAGGCAGGGCAGGCAGAAAAGGGCAGTGTTGACATTTGTAAAAAAACAATATTGTGTAAAAGTGTTGCTGGCAACACGAATATATTTACCATTCGATTATATGAACGACGCAACGGACAGTTTCAATAAATCGATTTTATCATGCAAATTAGTTTTATTTCAAAAAACCAATTTACCGTTTTCAACTCGCGCCTAATTAGATGTTCCATTATCATTATTCACCCAAAGTTTCCATTACTTTACAGCGATCGTGATCACGGGAAGACTGAAGATTTCAAAAACATCTTAATTTCAATAGAGAAGATGGTTGGAGTGTTCCACCTGCTTGGGAACCCATCGTGCGAATAATAGTCCCAAGCTTGTCCTCACACTGTCCGACAAATTGACACCGTGAGCTTTTCACGCGTGAATCGGACTGCTTAAAATATAACACAAAATATTTTTTTAACAAAAATAAAATCGACTTCAAAACACATTTTTTTTGTTTTTCAGATCGATACCAATAGTATGAAGTTCTTGGATAAGTGTACGCAAATCATCAAGAACTGAATTTGTGCCACCTAAGGTACCATCGTCAAGATACCATACGTTTAATTTTGATTTTAGTTTTTGAATGGTAGGGTAAATTGCTATACTAAAAATGGCAGGTCCAAGGGGATCACCTTGTTGACAGCCTACAACAGAAGAGATCAAATTACCTCTGTATTGTAGGTTTGAAGGTGAACTATAGCACTGCCAAAGGAGACAGAGGAGGAGCAGAGCAGCCCTGTCTACAGAATTAAAAGCATTTTTAACCTCCACTTTGAGAACAACTTCTCCGCACTCGTTGTCCAAGAAAGTACGCAGAGCATGCACAGCAGCCTCACAACCACCTTTCGAGACAAAACCTAATTGAGTTGGCTGAAAATAATCTGTGAGGCTTTCCTTTACTGCTTTGCAACAGGTTTTGGCTACTAGGCGACGGTAACAGGTACCGACCGCAATCAGTCTTATTCCACCATCCTTTTTTTTGAGAGCGCAGAGGTTGGCCCCATAGAAAACGCTAACAATAGCAGGATGGACATTACCGGTAAGCATAAGGTTGGAAAGTGCAGTCAGCTCCTTCAACAGCGACTCGCCCGCGTCACCGCAGCCAACAGAAGTTAAATCTTTCAAATGTTGTGGCGCGAGGCCATCGAGCCCGCCAGCAGAGCCGCTGCTAAAAGAATTGATCGACAGCCGAATGACGTTGGGAGATACCTGAAGTAAATTATCATTTTTATGTGGTTTATCGGGCAAAATAATGTTTGTAGAATTTGGGTGCTTACTTTTGAGTGAAGACAGAGTGTCAGCAGAATCCGGTGCTATAGAATCGCTTGAAAACAGAAGGCGAGTGGCACCTTTGATGTCACCATCATTGATCTTATTTTTCACAGCTTTGTACAAATCACGATTAAAAAAAGAGCGTGAATCAAAGGGATCCTTAAGCGGGAGGCTACTAGATTCACAGTTTTGTTTTATGCGAGAAGTAAGGTAATGCACGACATGACGGATTTTTGGTGATATGCAAAACACGGTAAGGAAAGGTAAGAAGATGCTCCCAAGCAGATTTTGAATTTTCGCAGACGGTAGCGCGTATCTCTTCAGCGAGTTTTCTCGCAACAGAGATGCGCGCACCGCGCGGAACACGCTTTGGAATTGGAGTAGAAAATTTATGTTTTGCAAGATTTTCCGAGAAAGTAGCAGGTGTTATAGTGGGAGCATCATCGTAAGTGAACGGGGCGGAGTAGACAGAAACACTCTTACTCTGAGGTTTGTGGCATTTACCATGATGAATGCTTAAGCCTCTCCGCCCCTTAAAAAAGCGTGGCTGAACACAAAGATGACACTGCAAAAGGCTGGTTTCAAGTGACTCTACAGGCTGACTATTGGTATTACGCACTGCAGTCACGTTTTGCATTAAAAAATAAGTAAATTATTATTTTGAAAACTAAATAAAACTAATAAACTAAAACATATTAAAAATAAAATATACAAAAAATGACAATTAAAATAAACAAAGATGACACAGGAGTCGGACGGTGTGATTGGACAATCGAATATGCGAAAAATCCTGCTGTTGTTGCTTCTATTGGCTAGGCCCGAACTCGGCTGATGTGTTGTCTTGGCAACGGATGCGGCCTTAGTAACAATGCCTGTAAATAATCATCATCTCGGGAAAGGATATTAGGGCTTCGTAGACCCAACGACCACAATGCTGCGCACACTTATGCGACAAAATTACTGGCAAAGCAACACTTTATAATGATTGCAATTCCAAAAGGCAATGTAAATATTTTTGAAGCCATTTTTAATAGGAGTACAACACAAATGACATGTTGACTTGTTGACATTTTGTCGAAAAAAAAAAGAGTTAAATCCGGTAAATTGGTTTCATTTCAAATGTGTAGTGCTCGATTACATTTACTCATATTTTGCGACCTATTTTTTTGGGTCATATACGTTTCATACGAGACGAAGACAACAATAAAAGTCTCGCAACATAATATTTGAGTACACCTTAAAATTATCCGTTCTTTTTTACCCTTTATGTAGAGTCCTCTTTTCTACACCTATACAATTGTGACAAAGCTAACACTTATGAATTGCGAAATAATAAAGACGCGTGTCCATTACCGCCCTGTTAAGAGGTACGCTTTTTGTGTTTCTCCCAAACAAACTACTCTACAGCGGCTGTAAATAAAATAAACAAAGAGCTGAGAGCGCTGCGGTAGTTAATTATAATTTCTCGCAGCATACCTTTCAGAGATAATTGTCAAAGATTGTCACCTACCTCAGCGACAGCCTCGGCATAAAGTCGCACCGCAACTCCCAGGGGCAGGAAGAACGCCCACAACTAATTAAAGCGGTGTTAAAGTACTGCCGGAGGGTGTCCTAAAAACTTTGTACTCCAGTTTATGGGAATGCTTAGAATGCGTGCTGTTTTGATGGCTTGTCAAGTGGGTTCCCTTTAGTCACTTTCAGGAATAGCCAACTTGTTAATATGTTTTCTGGACCACTTACCCCTGATTAAAAGGATTTTGTTTCATATCCGACTCGAAGGACCAATGCGTAAACTAATTTATGCATTAGAGATCATAAGATCACTCAAAGATGTTGAGTAGAATAATATAATCTCATCCTCAGGTATGTTGGTCATCATAAAAATGGAAAAAGTAGTGGAGAGGAAATCTTTTTTTTCAGAATATCGCTTGCAAATAAATTAAAAATGATAAATACAAATAATACAATTTGTGAAAAGTAGTTTATCGAGTTTACACTCTCCTGTGCATCAACAAGCGTCTATGATACGTATTCTAAGAAATATACTTATGGCAAGCCAAATTAATACCATCAAGCAAGACTTAAATAAGTTGTTACCGTGGCACGGTCTATTTTTTAGATTATGCGTATATAAATATTAATGTAAAACTCCAAAAATGTATCTATGCTTAAACAATAATAGAAGTATTATTCATTATACTCACTGTCATGATCGCAACATAATATGCACTAATAACACTTATAGATAATTGGTTTGAAGTTTGAACTCTACGCGTAGTTCTTGCTTTGAAACCGCATTTATTATAAGCATACATCTTTTCAACCTGGGTGTCATGGACCATCCTCTATGCAGAGCCGATCCGGCTCTGGAAACAGCGGTTCATATCCTGCAGGAATACAGATCTCCAGATACTGAGATCTCCAGGAACTGGGTTGGCTAGGTTAGCAAACCAGGCTCAACATTCATAGGTTTTAGGTGCACCTCTAAGAAAGAAGGTGAGCTTTTATCAGCACCATTCATTTAATGAGTGAGGTGAGGAGCTCGGTGGTATAGTGGATTGAGAGCTCTGGTTTCGTTTACGAAAACAAAGCAACTTTCGCCATGGTCAGTCCCGGGATGGGTCAACCAAAATTTCAAATCTCGAGCTCCTCCGTGATTCGGAAGGCACGCTAAGCCGTTGGTCCCGGTTGTTACTGCAACCGCTTTAACCCACTAACCCGCATTGGGCCAGCGTGGTGGTATTATAGTCCAAAATTCTTCATGTGTTTGTCCCATGTAGATAGGCCTGTGCCCAGCAGTGGGACGTCTATAGGCTGGCGATGATGGTGGCGATTTATTTAATTATGTGTAGACTAAACCACTACCAAGTGCATAGCCTTATCTATCCGAGCATCCAAGACTTTAAGTAGCAAGTATTGATTCTTGATATTTGTGAGGTTTACTATAGATAATTAAGAAGATATAATTCAACATATAATTATATGCTAGCGTCACCTTGACTTGGTCACCTAATTTTGTTTTTACTAATAATTAGTCAATATAAGTGCAGCACCGTGGTTATATTCATGGCATTCAGTATTCATAAACTGGCCGCTACAGATGGTGTTTCGAGCCGTAACCAAACATCTCTGGCTCGAAGGACCAAATATTTATTTTTGACTCACCTATCCATATCACCCGTCTATACTCTACTTGTTTATCCTGATACAAGTCTGTAGTATTTCAAGGATGTAACCACATACCACCAGGTGTGCTGCATTCATTTGTTTCTCATTTTTCTGAGTACAAGTTCAACTGATTAATATTTACCAAATCTAATTTGGAACCTACAAGTGGGCGATACCAGATGCTGGAATCTTCTCAGTAGTTCAACTTGTGAAACCTGTGTCAATTCAGACAAACAGACGAGCTGGACAGATCGACAGAAAGACAGACATATTGATGTTATTAGTTATCGTAAGTTCAGACACGACAGATAGAGAGACAGATAGACATTATGAGATTTTATGGCGGCCTATTTTTGACTTTGTGAACCTATTGGATATTATATGGACCCTTTGGGCAAGGTACTTACAAGAAAAAGTAATGAAACACCAGATGTTCCCAACATCAACCTTTAATGAAATTATCTTTAAATTAATAAATACAATACAAAGGTTTTATGTACATTAAAAATATTGGAATGTAACAACTTAAATTGTTAGCCTGTGTACTTTGTACGAGATTTTATCATTATGAAAACAGACTTTTTATCAGAATGATTGATTATTCATACATAAGCGTAATTTTAAGGGGTTATCAGAATAAACATAAGACATTTTCACGTGCAAGCAGCAACATAGTTGATGCGAACTACGACATAATTATGTAAGCAGAGCGCTATTTTTCTCTGAACTTACGTCATGACATTGACTTCTACGCTTGCTACAGCGAGGCGACCGCCTAACATTGGTATGAAAATTGGTATAGTTTATGTCATCACATTGTTATACTTACTTTCAATTATGATATTCACTGACACGTGAATGTCACAATTTCAATATTTGACGTCATAAAAGCAAGGCTCCGCAGTGCTCCAGTGTCTTAACAGAGTTCTGATATAGCCCTTTAAAAACACTAAAGTATGCAAAACCATTCCTTAAATGTATTGGATAAAATAATACCATAATTGCACATAGGTACTTAAGTAAGCTAATAATATTAATTCCGACAATGACCATTGTCTTATGGAACTCTTAAAAACTATTTTAATATACAAATATATTATTATGTCATTAATAGGAAATAATTTTTTGTCATCCGAATTAAATAAACATAATAAAATGTTTTCACAATATGTTTCTTTCTTCACACCCTCATTTACATACTTACTTACTCTAAGTAATACTTACTTATTCATACTAACCGTTTATCTATCATATATACATATACTTCACCACAAAGCATTGCCCAAAATTTCCATCATCGGAACCCTTTATTAACTTTCAGATTAAAATAATACTCAAAATTAACTGCGTTTCTCTAATAATATTATAGTTGGTTGATTGAAACCAGTGAACCCAACACCATTGTCCGATAAATTTTGATGAAACAACGATGAAATTATGCAAATCAAAACAGACTTTGGTACCATTCTGTACTAAAACTTGTGTTTTAGCAGTTCTACCATTTAATCAATCTGGAATCGAGATATGAGTGTTCACCACTTATATACGAGTAGGTAAACCTTTTCCACTTAAAACTAATACTGATTTGACAAACTTTTCTGTTTCATACAAAGATAAATTTATTAGTCGTTAGTCACATCTAACTTTTTACTAAATACACAAAGAAAACAACAGTACTCGACGTAATTTAAAATGCATAAAGAGGAAAATAGAAAAATGATTCGAATAAAATTGTGTTACTTGCGAATATCTTCTTTGTTAATATGAAAATATTATGCCATGTTGAAATTACTATCACTAACAAATTAAAGCTAGAAGATCTCTTTGTTAGTCAGAAATTGCCAAAAGAAATGAGAAAACAGTTGAAATTAATTTACTGGGAAGCATACATTTCTTTTCAAAAAAATCATAAAGATCAAAGAATAAACCTGATAATTATCAGTACAGGTACAAAGTTCTCATAATAAACAAATATTTGATTGCTTACCTGTTTTCAATTTGAAGTACCTATATTATTATAAGCTTAGACAGTAGTGAAAATAAAGTTCATGAATAAATATTAAATATTTATCAACAAACATGATTTTTTTGAAGCAATTATGGAATGTATTACGAGGGTGTAAAGATCGATGGGTCTGATGATGCCAAATGGTCTGAACATTTACAAAACATAACATTAGACGTTTTCCAGAATGAGAGACAAAGTTTATTTTTATACTAAATAATATTAATTTGTCTTTCTACGACATACAAAACTTAATGATAGACTCTTTCGCAATAAATAATTACGTTCTAATATTTACAAAATTAAATTTTAACAGTGAATAATTTTCTATATATACATTTTTGAATAGATTTTCTCCAATAGACTTTTTTTAACATAAAACTATAAGGTTGACATAAGTAAATGACTTTTATTGAAAAATTACATGTAGTCCTGTTTTAATCTTTTTAACATATTTTACAATAAACTTATATTTATATCACATTTTTACATAACTAATCTAGTATTTACAAAGTCATAAGTTCATAAATTTTTTGATCATAATTCCATAATTCAAAATAAATTCCTTGTACCTACTTACATTGCTTACATAATGATGGTGCTTTGCAAGTCAATAGTCTTAATATTTAATAAATTTCAATAAATGTTCAAATGTTGTATGTTATTAATTGAGAAATAAAGTAATAAGTATAAAGAGAAACGAAATTCCAATGGTACTGGCTCTCGACGTGGATGACAAAATGAGATTTCTATAATCTTTTGCCTCATTTTGCGATGGGTACGTGTATGTACGGTCCGTTACACTTTTCACATCTTGAGGACAAGGAAGTAACTCAATAGGTATTTGAAGAAGCATTTTCTCGTTTTCTTTCCTCACTAATTTTGGTTCATCTGCGTAAATATCATCTATTTCATCGCGAAAAATATCGTCGGAATGATCCGAGTAATCTTTTGTTTGACTTTTGTCGTCTGCTTCGTATAAATTGTTTGAATTTATTACGCTACTCTCGAAGTAAGTAAAATGGGAATTCAGAGATGGATCTATACTGAATTTACAAACGAAATTCTCTAGTGAAGTGCGCACTTTCATGCTTTTAGCTTCGTGTCGGAGTTTATGCATCCATGCCAGGTGACAATCGCAGGTGAATTCGTTGCCTGAAACAATCGAAGACTTAATTAAATCTCCTAATTGGAACAATGATCACTTTTGGATGCGACAGTTGGGACTAATTGGATTTTTTGTCGTTAATTGAATTTCCCGATAATATATTGGATGTTAAAATGACTTATTAAATTTGATATTTTTTTAAAATTCCGAAATTGACTAGTAGTGTAGTAGCGAGTAGTTTGATCGTATCAAAAAACTTTACAATATTAGGTCCTTTTATTTTACGAAAAAAATTAATGTGTCACTGTTGTATCATCATGTGGCTATAATCTGAAACATATCATGCTTAAAATAATAAAAAACACTCACCATCCAAGTAAATATAACTGTTTTGATTCTTCAGGTTATCGTATATTGGACGAACGTTATCTAAAGTGAATCTTCTTAACTTGTTGTGTCGTAGATCTAGGGCGAAAAGTCCTCTGACCCCTTCAAATAATCCACTGGCTAAGGTCACAAGCTTGTTATGACTCATACTTAATTTTCGAAGCTGTGATAATCCATCAAAGGTTCTCTGAGCTAATACACTGATTTCGTTATAGTCTAACAGCAATGAATGCAGGTTCCACAACTCGATAAAAGTAAAGGAATTCAGTATGGCTATTTTATTTCTCCTTAAGTCTAATCGTTTTAGATTAGCAAGACCATCAAAACATTCTTTTCTTAATTCACTTATATTATTTCTATCCAATTCTAGTTCCATCAAATTTACAAGGTGTCTGAATGCACCATCTTGTATTACAGTTATGTTATTACTAGTAAGGTACAATTTCTGAAGAGCTGGAAGCTCGTAAAACGTTTCGGTTACTAGTTCTTTAATTAGATTCTCATCCATAGTAAGTATTGTTAAATTCGGTAAATTATTAAAAGTGTGTTTATTTACATAGACTATTTGATTCTTAGTTAGAGTCATCTCTTGTACTGATGTGAGGTTGACGAAAGTATTCGTCTCAAGTTTTGGTATAGAGCTAAATTTAATGCTGAAGTTTTTCAACTTCCTCAGATACCTGAACACTTTCGACGGAACGAAATCGAGACCTCCGTCTGCTCTTACGTTGAAAGCTAAAGTTTCTACATTTGATTGTGAAGTGAAACTTGTCCATAGTGGGTCTGTCCTTTCTATGCCTCCATTGAAGACCCAGCACTCTGTCTTAACAGCTTCATTTATTTCTTGACTAAATTCACAATAGCAGTGTACTTTGGAATCTCTGTCATTTATATCGCATATATTTATTATTGTTGGTTGTATCTTTTCCTTTTGTTTCCGTCGATTGGCGTCGAGTGCTTCTATTGCGAATAGCAACAGTAGCAATGTTGCTGGTATCTTCTGAGTCCGCATTACTCCCACCTGAAACAATAAAAATACGTTCCAATTTAAAAGTTTACTAAATTTCTTCAGCTTTCTTCTTGAAGTTTTCCATCCGATGCTGTCATTAGGTTTTGCTTTAAATTAACTACTATAACTTTATGAACTGTTTTGAACATTTTAATTGTTAACAATATTCTTAAGAAATTTAATACGCTCATAGTCTAGAATATACTAATAAAATGGACATCAATTTGAATTTGAATTTCCGTTGACTTCCCTTCAAAACGTATTCCTAATATTAATCTGATTCAGACACGCTAAAAATATTAAACTTTAATTTATAGTTGAGAATTAAAATGATCAAAATTTTGTTGGATGTTTATTGTAAGGATTTTTTTTAAATTATCATAATGTCACTACCAAATAAATTGAAAAAAGGAATATAGAGATAGTGGCTAATGGAATCTCTCCAAAATAAAACTGTTAAGTAACAACTTTCTTTAAGAATTTATTTTAATAATAAAGTGTGCTACTTTATAGCGTTTCGCTTAACTTATTCAATAAATAAGCAAACATCATAATAAATTTTAAGCTTAAAATATCTGGAAAATCTGATCTAGCGAAATACATAGCTATAGCGTTGGTGGCATTAGGAATTTGGTTCATTATGTGTCGTTGATAGTGATTATGGTGCCAAAAGAGCAGTGGTCACTGCCCAATATTTTAAAATTAAAGTAGTATCTTTGTTTGCTATGTTTTTGATAGCGCGCGCTTTCATTTACACACACACTGTACTGTACACACATAATAATAATAATATTCATACACTCACACCTATTATTTACCGAATATCTAGCCCAAAGTAAGCATCATTAAGAGCTTGTGTTATGGATACTAGATAACGGAGAAATAATGATAACAATATGTATATAAATACTAGAAATATACTAAACGTATAAACATCCATGGCTCGTAAACAAATGCTCTTACTCATCATACAAACATTTGCTCCTAACGGGATTTGAACCCGGGACCTCTTGACCAAGTAGCCTGTAGAGTAAGAAGTGCAGACCACTCGACCAGCCCGTCATCAAACAAAATACATACACAACACAACAATACACAAAGACAAAATTCTTAAAAGATATTTTAATATCATAGGAGTTTGGTTGTCTTTTGTCTGGAAAAATCTATGGGCCCTGGAGGGGAACTACTTTAAATCCTTCAGTCAGCTCATTTTACGAAAAGGAAACTTTCCTATATTTTTGAAAAGAAACAAAACTGCATTCAAAGATCTTCTAAAATTCGCTTGGCTCACCCGGGAATAGGCATGACGAAAGATTTTGAAATTCTCTTCCGTAGTGTATTTACACATTTACTATTTACGAAAAAACCTTTATTTCGGTAATAAACTAACGTTTAGCTAAGTTTAAAGCAATTTTTCTATAAAAAAATTCAATAGTGCGCGAAAACAGCTCAAAGTGTCATGGCGTCGGGTCTGACGTCACGCCTAGGTAAACATCAAATTTTGTCTACGCGCGGTCAGAGGAAAGTTAACAAACATTGCATATTTCGTGTGTAAAAATTGAAGTCTAAAGTTTATAAGTGATGTACAGTGCCTTAATGTAAAAACACATCAATAACAACACCCAACAAGGTGTTTGTATTTGTCCCAAATAAGAAAATATATAGAATAATTAATATACAAGATTTACTAATTAAATAAAACACACATGAAATTTATGCATTTTTATTTTATATACTTTTATATGGACAACAGGGGATACACATTGGATTTCAAAAATGTAATAATACTTTCAAGAAGAGCCTGACATATATAGATTATCAAAGGTTACACATATAATTTCTACATTTTGACTAGTGGGAAAATTTGGGCATGCAACACAAAAGTAACACTTTTTTAGTCCACTTAGGTACATTTGCATTTGTATCTGAGCAAAGCATTTAAAATATATAAATTTCAAGGTAGTGCTGACTCTTGATTTGAAGGTAGAGCTTTGATTTCTGCCACATTGAACATCAGTGCATGAAAGTTCTTCGCTTCGTCTATGGACCCAAATAAGCAGTGCAATGGCATTATTATATTCGCCCTGGGCAGCAGCACTATTATTTCATTCAATTGACTTTACTTTTTCTTCATATTCATCAACCATCAATGTAACAGCATATTGTTTTCCATAGACTTTATGCTGTGGGCAAATCTTGCATTTTACTGTACTTATGTTTCCTCCCGTTTTAGTTGCACATAACTGATTGCATCACCCTGCTGGATGGTCTAGAAGATCTTAAATAATAGAAACTAATTAGAACAAATACATACATACTATCAAATCAAAAATTATAATCTTTTCAAAGTAGGCTACAATTTTAGCATTATTTTAAAGTAAAATGTCTGTTTGTCAGTTAACTTACTCTGAAACTAGAAAAATACTAGCAGGTGCTTTGTAATTACGAAAGTTATTTCGGGTATTAACTCTAAAGTAGCTTTTTCAGCTGCAATGGGGTTAACCTCAAAAATAAACAATGACAAGTTTATTGTAAAAATAACCTATGAAAATAAAATAAACTCCTCCCAGTTCAAAACGAGTTGTATTTGTATCTAGTACTAAGGATAAATATAAAATTTACTTACAAAGTGGTTTAACTCAGATGAGCAAAACTCTTTATTTGTTGCGAGAAAATCACCCAACATCAATAAATCAATCCTAGGCAAATTTGAGCTGTTTGCCTTAAGAAAGCCTGGTTCCATTGTTATAGATTCGTGTTCTAGAGTCGAGTGGAGTGGATAAATCACACTTTCACTAATAAAAAATCAATTCAAATGCGTTATTTTGTTAAATATCGGTAGTAGTCACAACAAAACACAAGAGGGAGATGTTTGTTTACCTAAGCGTGACGTCATGCGCTGTGATTGGTGTTTCAGTCAAAATGGCGGATTGCAGTATTTTAGTCTTTTATTTTAGTGAAAATCTTAATAATCTCAGGTTTTTAATTAAAACCGAATCGGTGTTTTAAATCCTTTTAATGCATATTTTCCCCTAAAATCATTAAATCATTAATTATTTGATGCTGTCGTCACGCCTATTGAACGAACTAAAAATTAAAAAAGTAAACACTCGCTATTTTTTATTCGAATCGGTAGAACTATTGTTGAGAAAAAAATTTGTTTAATAAACATTTGGTATTTGAAATAAAAAAAAGTGAAAACTAATATTAATTAACGAACGAATACTTTCAACATGTTTATCGATTTTAAAAATGTTGAAATTTGTCGTTCGAATTTCAAATTGTTGCCCCGCGTTGCAATAAAAATGCGTTCCATTTTTAACTTTTCGTCAGATTGCCTAGTGTAAGAACGAATTGTGTATAAATTTATTATTACAATTTAATGATTTTATCATCGAAGTCTTCAATAAGGTACTTAGAGATAAATAACATTAGCAAACCTGTACTAAATACAATATCTTTAGATGTTAGAGAGATAAGAAAATTAACGTATGTCTTACTTGTTACAAATGAACATTACAGTACTAGATATTGTTAATCAAAAAGTTGTAATAAATATTCAATTTCATAGGTATCTTCATACAACAGATTAGTGTAAGAGCAATTGTTTGTAAGACAAATTTTATCCTGCACAATAATTCTACCGATTCGTTTAATAAAATAGCAAGGGTTAATTTTTAAAATTTTTCGTTGGTTTGATTCCCGGGTGAGACAAGCGAATTCTAGAAGATCTTCGAAAGCAGTTTTGTTTATTTTTAAAAAACAAATGTTCCCTTTTCGTAAAATGAGTTAAGTAAAGGATTTCAAGTAGTTCCTCTCCAGGGCCCATAGATTTTTTCCACCCTTTATACACAAAACTATATCGAAGTCTGGTGACAGAAGTTTTTGAAATAACTAATAGGTTTGTCAAATGTAATCGTGACGTTGTATTATGTGACTAACTACTCTTTATGTTGGTATAAATAGAATTACTTTAATAAATTGTTGTATGAAGAGTGTTAGTAAGATTTAAGAGGTTTCGAAAATTTGTAATTTACAAAGAAATTACTTTAGCTGTGCTTGGAAGCCCTGTAGTTGCAACAAAGGTTTCACATCTCCATTAATTAATTTAGTATTCCTGTAACAGTAATTTTACCGTACCTGATTTTTTGGCGAATAACAACCTCTTTTATTTTTTTATGAAATAGACCGGAATTGTTGTGCATAAAGCAAGCTACAAGTGACCAGACTTGCAACCATTTCCAAGATTTCTTTCTTGTTATACATTTCATAGAAAAACAAACTTTATTAACGTAGCAATATGCTTGTACAACTCCTTCGGAAATAGGATTTAACTATATAAAGTAATCTTCTGCATAAACTTGGGGATTAAAGACTTTCAATACTGAAAACATTTTTATTTTATCTGCAAACACGCGTAATGAGCGTAAATTAATAATATGAAATGAACCATATAACTGTAATGTTCTTTATCGAAAGATGGTTATTGCTTATCTCACAATTTATTATATATTATTTCAGTAAGTATACGAAAAGTTAGTGAGTGTCAAATTTTAAATTTGATTAAAAATCGATGGAAACAATGTACAGACGACAGCACATCAAACGTAGCGGTCGCACTTTGAAAGCCGCCTCTATTACGAACGTAGTAAGGGTGGTCTTAAGGTCAAACTGTTACGCTTGATGTGCTGTCTAAATTCACAACAAGGGTGCCAGATGGTATACGGTTACCGTAGCCTATATATTCTTATAGAACCTAAGGCACTATACTCACGCATTACCTTCCCTGTGTTATGTTGGCAGCATAGGACACGAGTCCTCCTACTACCAACTTAAGGCGGTTTTAAATTTGTTGACATGACACACAGACAGCCACTACGACGTTGTTAGGTAACACTATTTTTTTTATAGTCACACAAATGGTATTTTTGACGATTAGAAAGTGCTTCGAGTTGGGCCTATTTGAATAAAAAGATATATTCATTTCATTACTTTAAAAATTCTCTGCTATCTCATACAAAATTATAAATTTAATAGTTTATAACAAACCAGTATACTAAAACACCAAAACATTTCTGTGAAAAACATGGCAGATAGGATTTACGGTGACTAAATATACCTTTCTGCTATAAAAATGTAGGAAAGAGCTTTCGCTTATCCCTTGACCGTTGGTAAGCCTTTTGGCATAGTGCACAGCACTGTTCAGTAGACCGACACATACAATCGAGCATGACTCTAGATAGAAGACAGTGAGGTAACTTTGAAGACCAGATAACTCAGAATGAAGATATTTACATCATGATGGTGTTACGGTGGCCTAGCGTGGAGGCCTTGCACAACTTTAAAGTCATTTTTCTCGGACTTAGAGATACTTTCAGTAGGCTAAAATGCGTTTTCAGTCCGATCTAAAGGTATCCTTATCACATACCAAAGAATAATATTTTTCACCTAATTTCCACCGTTGTTAGGCGCCTGAAACATTTTTCAGGCCGTTTCATGAGCCAAATACTTCGATGCAACCATTTCCCTTCTTGAAATGTCGAAAAACGCGCTACACGTGACAGGGACAGACGAAGAACTTTCGAGAAAGGATTGAAAGAGACAACGCGGTATACTAAACAAGGACAGACGAAGAACCTTCTAGATGCAAATAAAAGAGACAACGTGCTATACTAGACAAGGGCAGGCAAAGAAAATTAAAGAAAGTAGTGAGCGAGACAGCATGTTATCCCAAATAAGGAACATTTTAGCACCCTCGATTAAACGAAGTATTAGGTATTGTGGAAGCTTCGAGACATGTCTAGTACGATTACTTTGATGCGATATCAGTGCGAGTTTTTCAGTGCGATAAATGATTATTTAGTGTTGTGTTAAGTGACGTGCTTGTTTTAGTAACCTTTTTAGTGACATTTTATTTTAATTATTTTATTGTAAGAAATAAAAATAAAGAAAACGATGAAAAAACGCACAAATGAAACATTTAAATGTGTGTGTGTTTTTTTTTAATTTCACCTTTATCATAAATGGGTAACTAGAATATCTTTTGGGGCGGGGTGGTTTTTCTATGTCATTAATTCTTGTTCAGTGTTAATTATTGTAACTGTATTTTAAGAACGTTATCTGTATAGGCTTTTTAGTTACGCCTAGCCCGTAGCAATAGTAAAGAAAAGAGTTGGGCCTAATGCTTATGCTCAAAGCTGAAAGTCTGACACTCGGAGTCACCCCGAAAACAAGTAAAAAGAAAATCACAATATTATTTATATTCTTATATATTGGTAAGTAATAATATTTGAAAAATAGTTTCTTGTTTAAAATACATATAAATACACATATACCTAATAAACTGTAATTTTTTTTTTCTAGCATAAATATTTTTTTAAGTGTTGTGTCCCTGCAAGGAGTAGGTCAGATATCATTGAGGGAGAAAGCATTGTGTTGCGAGCAGGAGGACTTATATTCTATGCTGTTAACTTAGCTCTGTTTCTTAATTTTTACTGGATAGTCACCCAACGAAAGTCAACAACCGCTTACCATCAGGAGGGCCGTACGCTTGTTTGGTACCTTTGCCGTAAAAAAGTCGTCACGTTTTAAATAAATTTAAATTAGTCGAACTAACGCTTATACTGTTATATAATACATAATTCCAATATAAAATTTGGAATTCTGCGGTTATTAATATCGTATTATGTGCGCGGGTTGTATATAACTGTAGTGTGTCGTACGATTCGCGATAATACATATTTTTTAAGGTTGTCGCGAGCAGGTTTGATAATGTTTTTATTAATTTTATTGGATAATCAAAGTGTTCTGAAAACTGTGAAACTTTCAGGGTACCTAACTCTTCTCAAAGACCACAACCACTCCCTTTAATTTTATTTCACATTTTTGTAACAAACTGTACAATAATCTTTATGCAGTATATTTTTTTTTTTCAATCAGTGAGTCCGACAAAAAGCACGGGCAAGCCTTAAAATACGGGAAATAAATAAGTGCTTAGCATGATAAGCAAGAATTACTCTGTTGCAAGTCACAGTTAACTATGGCGAAGTGTTTCATCCATATTTAAAAATCCTGGCAGAATCTTCCCCTATCCTTTAACCGAGACCGGGCCCTCTGAGATTTAGGAGATAATCAGTCATTCATTTCCTTTGGAATTAAGATCGATGGTTTGCGAAAGAGGTTGTATGTTTTTTCGTTTTTTTAGACACTGACGCTGTTCTGTTTTGTTGCTTACGTCATGAAAAACTGTGTGAATAGTTGAAATTAATAAGCATATTGACTTGATGAAAACATGTGTACTTTCTCATATTTTAGTGCCTCAACCCCACCCTATCCGACCATTTCAGTTCTAGGATGAAGCTAATTGTTAGCTAGGCTTCGCTAGCAGCCGTGGTAGACCATTTTGTTTTATATCACGTCTGCGTGTCACAGTAGCTCTTGATGTTATAGATCTATCAGGTTATTTTCACTTTCTATTTCATTGCTTATCCTTACTTCCTTACTAATATTATAAATGCGAAAGTAGCTCTGTCTGTGTGTATGTTACGCAATCACGCCTAAACTACTGAAACGATTTAAATGGAACTTAGTACAGAGTTAGTCCAGAGTCCGAGAAAAGACAAAGGCTACTTTTTAATGCGAAAAAAGGGCTGTAAGAGGTTGAAATAGGGGATAGAAGTTTGTATGGGAAATGTCAATATTCCACGCGGACGAAGTCGCGGGCACATCTAGTAGTCCATATTGTGTTACAACATCTCAACTTACTTGTCATTTCATTATACATTCCACTTTTACTAACATTAACATTAAAGTGTTCATAATCAAAAGAGTGGAATTTAGATACCGAAAACGTTTTTAAAACAAAAGGTAAAAAAATGTGTTGCTCACCCAGCAATAACCATATCCTTATTGCGATATTATGATAATACACCCCAAATTTCGGCTCGGAAGAAAAGTTCAAAGAGCTTTGCTTAGAATATTATTATTATCTTTTACTTATCGCATAGGTCATTCAAAAAAAAAACCTACTAAAATGAAAGTTGGATAATATTCTTCATATCAAGGTTCGCAAACAGAACCGGTCTTCAATATTAACTTAGGCGCTTTTTATGAGTAGCATGTCAATATCTATGTTTTTATGGAAACATTATAATATACTCGTAAGATACCCGTTTTGGTTCTTCTGCTACTAAAAATGACTAGTATGCGGTATTGATGGTTAGCTACATACATGTCACAGCACACATTTTCTAGGGTTGGAACAAGCAGGCGTGACATTCTTTTTATTAATTAAGTCGGAAAATTAAAGTGATCTAAAGGTGTCAATCTTTCTGAGGTTGGTTGGTTGACTACATACATGTCTGTTATGACAAACATGTAGCAACACTGAAGCAGACATAGAGATATGCAACCATTAATACCGCATCGCTAATGCGACACTCCTTATAGTATGCGGTTAGGGAAATCTATATAATAGCGTTTGTTATTATTGCAGACACCAAAAAAACCCATATATACAAATATCTGTGACATGACATTTGAGTCCGTAACCTCTTGTTTAGTAGACAAATGTACTTTCTGCTCTACCAGCTGCCTGTCAAAACAAGCTTAATTTATTGACATTGTTCCTTCAGATAGCGCTTCAGAGAGCCGGGCAGTCACGGAAACATAACCATCACATCACCAGCCTCTAAACGTCCCACTGCTGGGCACAGACTCGTACATGGCCTGAGCAGCACCACACTCTGGCCCAATACGGCTTAATGGGTTAAAACGGTTGTAGTAACAACCGGGATCAACAACTTCCGAAGCACGGAGGCGCTCGAGATTGCAAATTTTGATTGACTCATCTGGGTTCGACCATGGCAAAAGTTGCTTTGTTCTTGCAATCGAAACCAGAGCGGTCAAACCATTACGCCACCGAGCTGCTGAGACGTAACCATGTCCCTGTTATTTGGGTTCCGTACCCAAAAGGTAAAAAGAGACCTTATTACTAGATTTCGCTGTCCGTCCGTCTGTCCCCAGGCTGTATCTCATGAACCGTGATAATTAAACAGTTGAAATTTTCACAGATGGTGTATTTATATTACTGCTATAACAACAAATACTAATAAACTGACTGAAATAAATATAAAAGGGGGCTCCCATACAACAAACGTGATTTTTTTGCTTGTTTGTGCTAGATATTGATAAAGGCAACTGGTAGACGCTTGTTTATGGATAATGGCACGGAACTTTTCGTGCGCGAGTCGGACTCGCACTTGGATGGTTTTTTAAAACAGAAAAACAATTATATGTGAGTAAAAAAAACAAAAACACATTTTTATCACTTGAATCTGAAATCTGTTGATAGAAATTTAAAGCTTTAGATTAGACACCTTGGTGCTCAATCTGTTATCCATCTATCTGGAACTTTTTCCTATTCATGTCTGCCTGGTACCTTTTTATGTTTCCCCGCCATTAACACCGCTGAGCCGAGATCACGTCAAACTTATTCCATTTCACTTAGTCATTTAGATTTATCAGCAACACTGAGTTATAAATCACATCAGTCCAACTCAATCTCTCAATCCATTTAGCAAAGTTATGAAGCAAAATTGGCCTAATTTACACATCAGGGTAAACTATTTAACTTGGAAATGGTCTGTTAATTAACAACGAAACTGGGTTTGCCTTGCAAACAGTTGAAAGAGCCGGATCTAAAATAAGATCACAATTAACGTCTGAGGATAATCAGTGGGCAACTTAGTATTAGTTATGTTCATATGTGCGGGTTGATGGCCAAGTTAGATCATTATGGTTCTAAATTTACAGATATGGTTCAGTTGTATTATATCGTTTACAATTTAGTGAAATAACAAACAAAATTTGGACCGGTACACATAGTAGTTGTATTTTCAATAGCCCTTGAAATTACTAAGGTTCTAACGTGCAAACATCATACAGTCAAATAGTAACAGTATGATAAATGGACAATCAGAAGAAATATTATTTTATGACAAGATGGTAGGCCAGTATGTAGGACGATCTGGGTAGGTTCCACTGTCTGTCTTATTTTAGCCGTGAAACTTTTATCTGTCACATTTTTTATGTTTTTTGATGCGTTTAAACGCTTACTTTGTAATAATTACAAATAAAGAAAAGAAAAGAAAACGATGACAAAATATGCTCTAGGCGGAAATCGAAACCCCGTCTCCTGATGTCCGGGTAGTGGCCGCTGTTTTAGATTGAAGGAAAAGGTAGCCTGTGTAATTACTAGTAACGGAACACATTTCATCTTAGGCCTCAGGATGACAACGCACCTGCAATACCAAGTGATAATTTCCTTGTTATTGCAGGTGTCTACTAAAAAAAACCCAGGGACATTTTAATCTGTGAAGTATTCACATAAAAATTGTCAAGAGTTTGCAAATGTGAATAACTACTAAAATGTTGATCGATTTCCGTTGCCGACTATACCTACCCAGTATCTCGCATCACAGCAAGGCCCAAACGGCGCGGTTTACCAAATTCATAAATTATTCAGACCACTCATAGCCCCCCAATGCTCGACGAAAGTTGTATTGGAAAATTTATTGTGTGAAGTTTGTTAGATATGCTACTAATGTACATTTATGTATTTGTCTGTAAGTGTGCAGGCCATATTTTCGACCGTAAACTTTGTTATCATAGACATTAATGTGTTTAATTTTCAAATTGTGTGCAGCATTGTAAATTCATAAGGGCTCATTTACATAGCTGATAACATGGGACACAGCACGGGTGGGAAACTACGTCCCAAGAACACTTGTGTGTCATGTAACTATTCCGAATTCAATACCGAACGTTAACCGCCTTTTAGTTCAGTGTCTGCCCGTTCCCACCTTTCTCAGATCTAGAGTTTCGGTGTTCGATTTCCCATTTCGATTTTGTTCTTGGTTTGGTTAGTAGTACGACCTTTTTTTATTCCGCCTGCTTAGTTACTACCATCTTACAGTCAGCCACCATAACAATAATGTTAAGATTGTTGCGTTCTGGATCTTGAAGGTAAGATAACCAGTTTCTCAGTGGCTGAGAAATCCTGGTGTAGCTCGCTTCCATCTTCGGCATTATCATCACCTATCTGGTTAGATAAATGCAAAGAAAGTGGACAAGAATTCTTGCTCTTAATTGACTTCATGCATTCAATTTTGATCATATGACAATGCAATGTGCTCATTAAATTATGCATAGTGACGTACACAGCTCTCGATTGTTTTTCATTTGCGCGTTGTTTCTGTAAATAAGTTCGTGGCTGAACTAAATAATATAATGTTTTCTATATTTCTATTTTTAATTATTTCACCATTTTTCATTCCATTTTTAAGACATTAACAATAAAAATTGCTTTACTTAACGACAAACAAAACTATTTTGTTATGTCTATACTTATTTTCTTTAATACTGACTTTGGTGTAAGAATATTGCAAAATTCACTATTGTTTCGTTCATTTATAAGCAATCTATTTTTCTTGGTGAACGACAGTGACTTTTTTAAGAGAGAATAATTTCACATGCGTAAGAATTTCTAGAACGCTAACATAATATTCATTATCATTTATTAAAATCTCACTTAACATTTTTAATTTATTTCTTCTCAAATCTAATGAGCTTTTCTCCAGTTATTTGAAGGAACTGAACGAATTGACAATACTTTTTCAAAAGCTGTAGAGAGATTAGAAAAAATCTTTCATCCTCCAACTGTTTGAAGGAAATTATGCCCGGAAAGTGGCGTAATTAAAACCCCGCCCTGTCAGGGATATTTTCATTCTTGCGAATTGATTTGCAAAGGAAACGAAGTTTCCCTTGCTCGATTCTAAACTTAATTGTTTCACCTTTTATTGTTTCACCGACTTTGCTCGTCTTTGGAGAGTTCTACTAACTTCATTTAAAATTTTCAATTTCTCTTTTTTATTGATACCCATTTCTTTTGGATTTCCGACATCCATCTTGCCTTTGGGTATTAATAAATATTCATTTTCAAGATCGCGCAGCATGTTATCATTAATCTTAAGTTTCTCTCTCTCTCTCTCTCTATTGTGTGTACGGTATAAACTTATTTTAAAAATCATTTTTTCTCGGTTTTTTTAATCACTTCAATGCTCAGTTGAACGCCCAGTTCAGTCCTATGACTTTAGCTTGTAATACTAGAAAAAATCCATTCGGTCATTCCAGTTCTCGGTAACTCGGTGATCAGAGCAATCACCCAGATTGTAAAAGGTCGTGGGTTCAGAATTTAAAAAACAATCACGAGTAAGGACGGTCTCATGGCAGAATTTTCGTAACAATAAAATTCTGCCATGAGACCGTCCTTATTATTTTCGTAATAGAAGCCGCTTTCATAGTGCGTCTGATAAATTTGATGTGCTGTCAGCTGCATAATTGTACTATAGCTGGAGGTTTGTATCTATACTGATGCCTTTATTTGCAAAAATGAGACAGCAATAGCAATAGGCTTAAACCAAATCGTACTTTGTGATCGTCCCTGGGAGATATCCTACTATGCCTAGGCTGATCGTTTTGTACTGAAGAGTTTTGGTATGATTGCTAGGTACAAGGTTATTTTTTAGACCGCCTAAAATCAAAATCTTTTTGGTTATAAGTGGTCATAAAAAATAACCTTGAGCCAAGATCGTTTTGGTTATAAGTGGTCATAAAAAATAACCTTAAATCTACCAATCACACAAACAGTCACACAATAGCTCTTCGATTTAAATGACCCAACTAGGCGTCCGATTGAATGGTTAATTTGACCATGACGTTCAGCTAACTGGTCAAACGTTGCGCTCAATGACTTGGCTTGACTTGTCCTTCAACCTTTGCATCTGATGCCGGCGTTTAATCATCTGCCTAGGCGTACAGTTAGTGGCTAATTTACCCAGATATTTGCGACATATATATTTTATGCAATCAGCTTTCTAATGTCTATTATTTCGTCTTTGTTACTTTTTGTTCTTACGTATGTACAGACACAAAAGCCATTAATCTTATCCTGCGAAAAAAGCGCGGTAAGTGCGTCCCCAACTTTTTTCATAAAACAAACAATCTGCAAAACTTTAGTGATATCAAAACGCAAATGTTGCGATTCTCGTACTGCGTCGAACTTCTGAACACATCAGCGGCTTAAAGCTATCGTCCGCAGATTATTTAAAAGTTGCCAACTTCCGTACGCAAACTCTCGAGTTTTGAAAGTGAACTAAGAAACAACAAAGATTAAGGGAAGTGTTTATTTTGATCTCATTTTTAGGGAGCGAAATAAGAACTTTTTGGTAAGACCACAGAGTGTAAATGCATTATGCTATTGTTCCTGTTTTGAATTACATTTTTTCTTTGTATGAGCTGCTGAATGAATAAGTAATAGGTTTATAGGTTGAGAGTAAAGCTACCGAACAGATTGCTTGCGGTACCAATGGCCATTAGGCCGTAAAGGTTCTACAGGGCCTACCACGGACTGGAAGACGTAGCGTGCCTCCATCGAGGTGGATTGACGATCCAGTGAAGGTCGCAAGTGCAGAACAAAGCCGATGGAAATCTTTGAAGGAGGCCTTTGTCCAGCAGTGAATGTCATTCGTGTGATGACAATGTTGATGAAAGATATCAAACTTTAATCTGTAGATCTCTGGTATACTATCGACGCATATCGACAGATTAAATTATTATAAATGTGGTTTTCCCTCTGCCTTCTGTTTACGTTATTATTTTAGTTATTCCCTTAATCACTCGGTTATACAGAGTCAAAATCATAAGATAGAGCTCACACAAAGTGTCCAACATATTTTAATAATAAAAAACCGGACAAGTGCAAGTCAGACTTTCCACCGAGGGTTTTGTACATGTACGTACATATTCGACGGTTGAAAGACTAAAAAATTAATTAACTAATCTTAACTGAATGTGACCTATGTTGATTTAATATTCTATTAAAACATAATATGTATAATAAATACTACTAGGAACGTAAGTAGGTATGTGCCTATTTAGGATTGTGTTTAATTACAAACTTAAAAAAAGGACCAAGTAGGTAGGTACGCATATCAGTTGTAGGTAGGTATACATATAAATGAGGCAAAAGGTTTTATTTTATTTTTCGACATAAATCGAAGACTAATCATCAGAAAAATAATAAAAAATATTTTTAAGCTTATGCCAATGAAGCCCTTTCATACGATAAGATTTTTCCCGGTACTTACTTGTGTATAAGATGATACTATTTGCCAAACTTCATAGTTATTGGTCAACGGAAAGTACCCTATAAAGTTTGATTCCCTTGAGAGTGTCTAAATGTACGTTTATTGCGGCAAAAACAGCCATGTCTTTTTTTCACGTTAGAACTTTGATTTAACACAGCTTCAAGTTACTGTAGACTTGAGTATATGGTTTGAAACTTCAACTCGACACCTTCACGCGTTCCCGAGATAAAGAGACTTGACAGACAGACGGACGGATAGATAGACAGACAGTCAACAAAGTGATCCTATAAGGCTTCCGTTTTTTCCTTTTTTAGGGAACCCTATAAAAAACGAAAACGAATTTTATTTCAAGTGCTATTTAGAGTGAAATTTTGTTCACTGTTTCTCTTGTTCTCAAGTCATTTTCGCTTGAAAATCAACCTGGGGTTTTAAACATATTCCTAGAATAAACTTTCATGTTTATCACGTTCTTTTTGATTTTGTGAAAAAATATTATCTAGGAATAGAAATTTCAAATATTCATTCTTTTTATGAAAGATTTTGTTTTCCATGTTTTGTGTTTATGATTATTATTTGAAAATGAATGGAATAAGACAAAAGACAAGCAACAGAGAAGCAGAAGGAGAGCAGAGAGACAGAAGGCAAGAGACAGAAAATGAATTGCGGATTTATCACGTTATTTTTGATTTCGTGAAAACCAAAAAAGAAAAGGCCTGAAAATACAAATTTCAAATACTTATTTATTATAAATATCATTTATTTCGGACCAACATACATACACAGCTTGCTAATAACAGTTTATTTCTTGTAGGAAAGATTATCTTTTCTATGTTTTGTGATGTATCTGATTATTGGAGGATAATTTAAAGAAGACAAGAAAGGCGTGCAAGAGCTTAAAAATAAATGGCGAATTCGACGGTAAAGGTCCGTTTAAGGCTGGGGGATACCGATTCTGTTCTGTTCTAAACCGGAAGTCTAGAATGCAATACAAAATGTACCAATCGTTACACACCTACCGATCCGAATCGGCAAGAATGCCCGGTCAGAGTGCAACCAGTCAGCATCACGAATGAGAAAGTTGTGGCCGGGCAGAAAGAGGTGTAACTTACGAACTGGCTCCAGATTACGTCACACACTTGTCGGTTACAATCCGGCGACAGCTATTTTGTCTCAGTACGTCTGAAGCTGTGCGCTCGAGCGCATCAAATCAAATTCACATTTTAACAGATCTTCTGTGAAATCCGAGATTGAAAACGAAAGTCCTCAATTGACAACAGCCAAATAATAGAGTAAAAAACTGTATTATGTATTTTAACCGTATATTAAGAGACAAAAAAGTCGATAGTGCGACGGTAACCCATCTAGCGATGACATATAAAAACAATAAGAAGAAAGCGCGCCTTTAAAAAATGCCGTTATTTTATATTTGATAAATCTAAAGATTATTTTCTGCCTTTTTTGCCGAAGTGAGGACAGTATTAGTTAGGTAGTTCAAAAATTACTTCAATACTGCGACATAGACAGTACCTAATCGTTTCTGAATTGAAAAAAAATACGTAAGCCATTATTAACAGACTAAAAGTAAAAGGTATAGGTACTTAGGACGTCACTCGGCAGGCGCTAGATTACGACTGTGCGTGAATCAAGACAGCCCGTTACTGTTTTTAAATAAGTATCACTATTTACTACCCAAAAACTTAAATACTTCTTAGAAGTTCTGAAATAATAAAAAAAGTTGTACAGTCAAGAGCAATAATAATTGTACCCACTTTTGACATTTCAGCATCCTGGATGGGTACATATTTATGCTCGAGACTGTACCGGCTTATTTATAACCATTTCCGTGGATTATACGCAAAGTTTTGTACTAATGATAATTCAGGGAAATTTAGACACTTTGTTATTAGAATGAGATCGCTACCAATTTGAAAGAATGGGATATTGTAATCTCATCGGATCATTGAATAACATTATTTGCAAGTCCCCGTGGAATTATTCTAATACAAAATTTCCGTCTTGTTGATTTTGCGGTTTGATTTTAAATTCAATAGAAATTCAAACTCGTCAGTGTAACATCAACGCAATTTAAATTCGTGTTTATCTTTTAACCATCTTGAATACTTAGATACAATTTGTTTTACTGGATTTCGTCTCCTAATTTTCTATTTGTAAGTACGATTTTGGTCTATTTCTGTCACATGATCAAAGTTGAGCGTTTGTCTTGGCTTCAATAAATAACGACTTGCGTTTAAAGAGACTCTAAATTTACTTAGGAAAATATATATTTAATTCCACAATCCGGGTGACTGCTCTAACCATCTGAGCTACCGTGGACTTGGGATAACCCTGTAAATTGTTTTTTTTTCTATTTGAGATATGTTGAGGAATGTTAAAAATAAAGTAAAGAAGACTTTAAGTTCTTGTTATTTTTGAATTTTAATGTTTCACTCAAAACTCGGGCCTGCTTATGGAGTTTTTTATTTATATTTCATTTTTATATAGTGTTAAAAAAAAACTTTCGATGTGACGCTTCATCATATTATCTTCAAATCAAAAGCTTTCTCATATTATCTTCAGTTAATATGAGAAAGCTTTTTGTTTCAAACTTTAGAGTATTGTTCAAGATCCGATTCTGCCAAGGCAGCGCTGCTATATAAATAACTAGCGACCCGCCCCGGCTTTGCACGGGTGCAATGCTTATGTAAATATTATGCATGTATTATACATATAAACCTTCCTTAAGAATCACCCTATCTATTAAAAAAACCGCATCAAAATCCGTTGTGTAGTTTTAAAGATCTAAGCATATATAGGGACAGACAGACGGCGGATAGCGACTTTGTTTTATACTATGTAGTGATGTAACTGAAAATCAATACAAGAATTTAACAACATTTTTTAATACACAGGTAATAGCTATTGCAAATTGTCAAAAACCGAAGCAAAGAAAATAATGCTTAATTGTGACGTCTACTTCATTAGTGGACACCGAATATGTACAGTCGACAGCACTTAAAGCGTTCATCTTTGTATTGACTAAATGAAAATGAAAATATCTTTATTCAATTAGGCCCCCCAAGAAGCACTTTCGAATCGTCAACAAAAAAACCCTTATGTCTATCACATAAAAATAATATTAACTAACTAACAATTTCATAATGTTTGTCTCTCTGTCTTATCTGGATCTACGTAAGCTAAGAATGTTATAATGTCTGTCTATCGGTCTGTCTGTCGGTCCGTCTGTCCGTCAGTCAGTCTGTTTGTCTGTCTGTCTGTCAGTCAGTCTGCCTATCTGTCTTTCTGTCTGTCTGTCAGTCTGTCTGAATTTACACCGGTTCCAAAAGTTGAACTACCGAGAAGATTCCGGCAACAAACTCGTGTAGTCACTCTTTTAAATTATTAAACAACTTAAAAACAGCAATTAACAACATAAATATCACATTTAACGTCTAGAATTTCATTTCCTGCGTAAGAGTCATAAAAGTCAAAGGTATACTGAAAGGCTTGACAAATTCAATTACAATCGTTGTTAGTTTCGCCATAATTTCTAAAGTGCCATAACACCGGTGTTAGGTGCCGTGCATAAATTCAAGCCGTTCCTTCGAGGGTTGTAAATCAAGGCGAGGCTAATGCGTTCTAGATGCAGTTCGCTAATTAGTGGCTCAAAACAAAGATGCACACGTGTTGCGAAACTTATCACCCTGGTGAGCTTCAGAAAATAACTTTACTATGTGAAATTGGAAGTGTAAATTTATCACAGATCTCTAAAGGCCATAGAAAATGTATTTTTTTTTATACAACTAGATGACAAACAAGCTGACGACGGCCCACCTGGTGGTAAGCGGTTACCGCCGCCTATAGACACCTGCAATAACAAGGAAAAGCACTTGATAATGCAGGTGCGCTATCATCCTGAGGCCTAAGATGAAATGCCGTCCATGCCCAGTAATTGTAATGTGTGATCCGGTCCAGTTGAGTGGTCAGTGCTTTGCGTCATTTTTAACCCGCCATCACTCGCGCGGGATGCTGTCAGCACCCCACGCATTTTGAACGTAAAAATGAATAATAATTTCTCTAGTTACGAGTCCGCGCGTCTACCTTACCTTCAAGTGACCTTTAAACCCATCGACACGGGAAGGGAGGGGTAGTGTGGCGCGAGCGTTCGCCACATGAGTACATGTCAAAGATTGCGTGGGGTGGTCACGACCACAACGATAACCCGCATTAGATACATATTTTATTTAATTTTGGTAATTAACCCTTATATTTATGATTTTCAATGAGAAAGTTAAAAACTAAGAAGTTGTTTTTTTGGTTCTTTGAGGAAAGATCTCAATATTATGACTAAAAAGGCTGATTATTATAATGTTTTGTAGAACAGTAATAAAGTTGATTTATTAAATTTACGTTTTTATTTACATACGTCATACAACTCTAAATAATAAAATGCTGATATCATTCCACTAACTAATACTATAGGTATAAAAATGTATTTTGAGTATGACGAGTGCCCACAACACCCCGCGAGTGCTCACGAGGCTAAAAACCTTTCGAGAGTTCGAGGGTTAAATATTGACTAAATGATAAAATTTAACATAAATTGACAGGACTTATTTTTTTTCCAGTCTAGATATTTTTTAATAGTTGACAAGGAGTAGATTATTTTATACAAGATGAAGTGTGAAATTAACCAGTAATTATTTTGCTCAATGCTTCAAAAATTTTATCTTCAAGCAGGTTTTCTTGGTTTTATTTGAAGTTGCATTTTACGGCAGCACCATTTAAGTATACGTAACGAAAACGAGAACAATTAAATTAAACAAGCGGAACTTGGAAATGCGGTGTAAGGTGTCAAAGGAGATAGAAAAAGTTTCTATGGGATTTGGACTAGCTCACGAGCACAATTTTTTCGTGCAGTAATTTTTGTAAGAATCCATCTTACTTTATGATTTTCAAAAATCGTGACTGATAAAAGCAGAAAAAATATTTTAATTTGCCGAAAAACATCACAGAGATCGCCACCTTGAAGAAAACAAAATGTCATTGTCATAATACAATTTCGTTTTTTACGACTTTACGTTGAATATCGTCGTTTTATTTCTTCATAGTCAGGGCAAAACAATTTCGAAAAACAACAAAATCTCTTTAAGCGCATCTAGAACATTCACGGTTCAAAATA
Organism: Nymphula nitidulata; assembly: GCA_947347705.1. Classification (NCBI taxonomy): domain Eukaryota; kingdom Metazoa; phylum Arthropoda; class Insecta; order Lepidoptera; family Crambidae; genus Nymphula; species Nymphula nitidulata. The sequence continues at coordinate 17,420,918 of OX374631.1, forward strand.
CGGAATGACAATTTCAATAAATATCAATTTTACCAGTTTTCTGACTTCTATGTTTCCATTTTATACAATACTTATTTCAAATCGTTTTTTTTTTTTGCAATAAAATAAATAACTTTTATGCTATTTAATGGAAACCATTCAGTACATTCAGTACATAAGTAATTGTCTACAATCTGAAATGGTGCTCATTAGCTGGCCCCATCATTTACTATCTCCTTTCTCGATTTACACAATAATATTTTTCAATAAAAAATTCTAAATATCATGAAATGGCGAACACTGTTATTATAATGTGTATGAATTTTGTTTTTGATGTTTTCATAGATATTTTGAAAAGAAACGAAAATATTTTTGTGACAAAAATAAAAAAATTCAATTTCAAAATTTAACACTATTTTTTACATACCTATTGCTAAATGTTTGAATGAAATTCCAACAATTGATATGAACATAATAAAAAATATTTCTAAATTGTTTTGTGTGATCATCCGAAACATCTGGGTTATTAAGCTTTTAATTTATTCTATTTTACAAAAAAAAAATTTTTTAGATCATTGGGATGAAAATTTTGATTAACCGTTTTACCTTTTAAAACATATTTTAAATTTTATTTTTAAGCTTGATTTTACAGGAATAATACTGCCGCGTGCAAACTAGTGTATAGAGATGCGCCTTCATTTGACAGCCGTAATTAGCAAAATGTACGTATTTAGGATCGTTATTATGTTAATCTGCAAAATACGGTTTAACCAATACATTTTAGAGAATCTTATTAATTTGATAATTTTATTACCTTTGTATGAAATAATGTAACATTGGCTGCATTATTTCATAGAAACGTCCTGAAATTATCAGATGAATAAGATGTTTTTGAAAGTGGGAAAACATTTCTATGAACACATAGCCCATGTTTTAATTTATTGTCGTATTGACGGCACCAACCTGTACACATGCATTATAGTGCTACTACCTAAACTACCAGGCTGCTATACGTACATCAGAGATAATTTGTTTTAAAATATGATGAATACCCAAAGTGAGATTATAAATTAATAGTATGCTAAACATAGCCTACATAGTTATGGTAGCCTGGTACTTCAGTTTGTAAATATACACGAGCATTTAAAAAATCAACTGAGCCAGCGGACTGCAGTTGAGGTTATTGAACGAAGTTTATGATTGGAAAGCTATTTTTCAGATAAATGTACCAAGACTCCTAGTGAGGGCCCATAGACCAACTGGTTGAACAGACCAGTTGGACGACTGCCCCGCACTGGTTATCTTGACGATGATAAGATCTTAATAGCAACACAAAACTGCCAAGGCCGGTTCTGATCTTATGAGGTACAGACTTTCTCACCAGTGATATTGCAAACTATCTTCAGTATCAGTCTAAATTCCTTGGAATCTAAGACAAAAGCGTGGACTAGTTTGGCATTGAAAACCCATTGGACTGTACCTGTTAACAGTATCAGACCGGCTGATGGTAAGCTGTAAGCGTATCCTATAAATATACACTCGTAGCGTCTTGCGAAATACGAAGAACGAAAACTCCCTTTAGGAGACATGAAACAGAGACATTGATAAAAGAGCTAATTACAGCGGTTAGGTTGAGTACATAGCGCGCAGAATAGATGAAGGTTACTACGGAATAGTTTTGGTGTGATCTTTCATGAAAATAAGTCAAAATCACGCTTACGAGATTTGTGACAGTCAATGAAGATCGGCTGACACAAACAACACTGACACAAGACATGATGAGTATGTCAAAGTGATTAAAATTTTGAAATTTTTTATCTCTTTTATGGCACAACTAGCAAAATAAAGTTGTAGGCATTCATTTATTTTTTCAGAGAATGTCTTATAAATATTTCCAGAATATCGCTCTTACTTGGATATAAATAAAATAATGCCAGACGCCGTAAGTTCTAGGATGACAAATCACATGTCTTGTAATAAGCGACAAAGTCATGTCATCATTTATTTTAACGAAAGAAATATGGCGCTGTGTCGCTTAGTCCAACATTAATAGGTAGACACGACCTCGATGGGCATTTATGCATTACCTTCTCTGTAAAATCAAGAGAAAGCGATACATTGACAGCATAAGCAACCAGTCCTTGTCCCAACTATGCTGTGGTATCCTAGTTATTTTTTTTGGTTATTCTCATTCTTTTTCTGGTTATTTTTTTGTAAAGAAAGAAAGAAAACATTGACTGACTTGTACAAATTAATCACGCTAAATCTAGAACGGTATGTTTAACCCAAACACACACACGCACACACACCACACACACACACACACACACACAAATAAATCTACTTAAAATAAGAACATAAAAAAGTGTGCAAAAAACATAAAAAAGAAAATAAAAATATCACTAACGTAAATATTTTGGCAGTGTTGCCAGCCTAATCTTGTAAAACGTTACCAGAAATACATAACAAAGGAACCTATTAGTGTGAAAAATAACTTTTTATCCAACCGAAGAGCGAGACCCACAGATCAGCCCACGTAGCATGGCAAACTCATGGCATGGCACTCAATGCCATGGCATTGAACGAAGAGGGAGACATCTCTCTTTGTCCAACAAAAAGAAAGAGATGTTATGTCAATCGGTGTCCAGATTTTAGGAGTTGTTGTTTTTTTTTGTATACAACTTTTTATTGCCATAAGAATAATGTAGTTCTTTTTTTAATCGCTCAAGAAGCAAGTATTTGACCACAACTTCATGGTATGTACCTTGCATGACTTTCGTGACTTGAATAATTTGAATATACTAGTATCTAGTAGCTAAACCGCTAACTCGGTCTTCAGGCAATTTACTGTATTTTGTGGTATATGTTAACTTACCCAGGAATTTGGTTTTCGATAATATGTTTAGTGCCTACCGTCTTGTGTGTGGTTTATTAAGCTTAGCGTGAACCAATAAATTAAGGCGGGTCTTAAGCTTGATTGCCACCTTAGTGGTATAAAAAAATAATGATTTTCTGAGATTATTATCTATTGTCCTATGTATGTACACCGATTACGCCGAGATTTCTGATCCGATTTACGTGATTCTTTTTTTGTTCGATGCGGAATAGTTGCCATTTGGTCCCATAAATTTTTTTCAAAGTCATCATAATCATTCGGGTAGTTTGGTTTTTAAATAAAAAAAACTGAAATGAGAAAGTCATCTACGTATGCGAAATTGTAGATTTTGCTTTCCTATGACTTTTTAGTGAAACTATACGATAGTAGGAAACAATGCAACCTGACGGTCACCCATCTTTCACGGCTTTAAACTTAAAAAGTTATCACAATAAATTGTGAAAAATAATTTTAAACAAAAATTAAAACCGACTTCATAAAACTCATCATCATCATCACCAGCCTATATACATCTCACTGCTGGGCACATGAGAGAGACACGTGAGAAGATTGGGCCATAGCACCACCACGCTGGCCCAATGCGGGTTGGTGGGTTAAAGCAGTTGCAGTAACAACCGGGACCAACGGCTTAACGTGCCTTCCGAAGCACGGAGGAGCTCAAGATTTTAAATTTGATTGACCCATTCCAGGGTCGACCATGGCTAAAGTTGCATTGTTTTTCGTATCGAAACCAGAGCGCTCAAGCCAATACGCCACCGAGCTCCTCAAAAATCTGAAAAGAATAAAATAATTAATTAAAGTAGGTACTCATCACCTAGAAACATATTTTTTGGAGTTGGTGCTAAGTTGTTTCCAGAAATAATAGAACGTAAAGCACCGACTCCAAATATAATGTTTCTAGGTGATGAGTACCTACTTAAATTTAATTATTTTATTCTTTTCAGGTTTTTTGAAGTCGGTTTTAATTTTTGTTTTTTCTGTGAAGAGAATGAACCTAAACAGCCATATCTTATCCTACCTACGCTGTCAACTTATTGCTTTTTGGTCTCGGCAGTGAGCGACGTGTATAACATATTTTTTGTCATAGTAAAGCTTCTTCATGCTTTAAAGACACGTCAAGCCATTAGACTTATCTGATCTATCAAGATACTATTTAAAGAAGCAATGCCAGAAGCCTATACAGCAACTTAATATATAAAACTTAAGATATAAAAAGTATGAGTATGATGATATAAAAAGTACGAGGAGCTCGGTGGCGTAGTGGATTGAGCGCTCTGGTTTCGATCACGAAAACAAAGCAAGTTTCGCCATGGTCGGCCTCTGGATGGGTCAATCAAACTTATAATCTTGAGCTCCTCCGTGCTTCGGAAGGCACGTTAAGCCGTTGGTCCCGGTTGCTACTGCAACCGCTTTAACCCACCAACCCGCATTGGGCCAGCGTGGTGGTGTTATGGCCCAAACTCCTCATGTGTTTCTCCCATGCAGGAAGGCCTGTGCCCAGCAGTGGGACGTATATAGGCTGGTGATGATGATGATGATGATATAAAAAGTAAGCGACTGATAAATATAAAAAAATGTAAGCTTTTCGTGGCTAATGCTCAGTAAGAAGTAGGATCCTAATACGTAGAAACCACCATTTGTACAGCTAATTCCAATATTTCTATCCAGATGTCTAATATTATGAAGTATAGGTATTGACTATACGATAAATCCACAGGAAGAAACATTGGTAGCGACACATTTCATTCACAGGAAAAACAGAATTGCTCCTGACAAGTTGAAATTGAAAGGAAAACAGGATACAAGGTATTAGCTTAAGCAATTCTCGGAGAAAATAAGGTGAGAAAATGGTCTTGTTTGAGAAACGTATCAGTATATTATTGATCTTATTGAAGAACTACAATTTGGATGAACATTTAGGGTCACAAAAGGTAAAAACATTTTATATACATTAACATTTTGTAACCAGTACAAGTAATGCCAGGAAAAATGTTAATTGAAACAATGATTGAAAAACATGTTTTGGAGTTACATATAATAATATGCTAAAAAAATATTGTTCCCTATAGCTTAATTAAGTTTTGCGATTCAATCATTACTTATGATATGAAACGATTTTGGTAACAAATGGGTGTTGACAAGCTTTTTTTTTTGTTGCTATCAGCTCTATTAACCAAACCCCTGACTGCCAGGAGAGGAGATGGGAGGAATATGGGTCAGCGATACTCTAACCTTCGATACACTAACACACGAATCGAGCTGAAAATGCAACAAGTCTATTAACTGACTTAAAAAAAAGAAGGAGGTTTTATGTTCCACTGTATGTATTTTTTTTATATGTATGTTCATCGATTTCTCGGTCAATTGTGAACTGATTTTCGAAATTCTTTTTTGAATTCAATTGAGTATACTCTTCAATAGAGTAAAATGGTCCCATTGTCACCAAGTTAGGATCTGATGATGGGATCCTAGGGAAATCGAGTGCACACCGCGAATTTTATAGGCACGTATGACTTGTTTTACTTTTTTCCAAAGCTATTTAAGTATTTGCTACTGTCAGTCCATCTTATGTTGATGAGCTTGTGATAGAAGGTACAACTCCTTAACAGTTAGGAGTTAAGATATATTTCTTTAAATATATACCTATAATACGTTAATACGTAGCTACGAATTATAGTTGTATTCTATCCGGTTATTTGGGTGAACTGATGATGGAAGGTACAACTCCTTAACGGTCAGAAGTTGGAAGATAATTCTTTAATATTATAGGTACGTATTGACGAAAAGTTGTATTCTATTGGGTTATTTGGGTGAACAGATTATGATGGAAGATGAAACTCCGTAACGGTTTGGAGTTCCAGAATACTTTATCAGTGGTATGATATGATAATATGAAACAATATTATGTATGACTGAGACTGAGAGACAGACAAGTCGATAATGCTGACGGTCACCAATCTTGCTTTGACCTTAGGAAATAAACTTAAAGATGTAAAAAAAAACATTAAAAGACACATTTTTCTTATAAAAAAAGTTTTTTGGATTTGGATTTTTAACTTTGACACTGTATGAGAAATTTCTTAGGAGGGATATCTACCTGCCTTAAGGCTACAAGCTTTATCGTCTATTGTATCAAAAATTAGCATTATCATAAATTCCATTATTTTTCTTCAAATCTGGCTCTGGTAACATTACCTGTAACAAGAAACAAAACATGATATAAGATCTTAAATCATCATCCCAATAAGCCAGAGGAGGGCAAAATACATGTTTTTCTTTAATTTAAATACAAATTACAAAATACTGTTTCGCATGTATTTAAAATACGAAATATAAATACAAAATACAGTATTTTGTCACAACAATGCGAGTTGGTGGGTAAAAGCGGTTGCGGCTACAAGCGGAACATAAGGTTCAACATGGCTACTGAAATACGTAAATCATAAATAACCAAATCAAATACCTACTGACTTGAAATTTATAAGCAGACACATCGGCTTTTTAAGTGATGGTAGCCATCTTGCAGGGTCGAAATAAGTGATGGTCTCCCAATACGCAATACTCAATCATTCAGTTCAACCATAATGTAGTACATAGGTGTTACACATAATTATACAGATCAGATTATGGACCCTGTCGGGCATCGCAATGGGTAGAGGGTAGGACGACGTCTTACTGATTTAAAAATTACCAATTCTTTAAACTTATTTGTGTACATGCATTTTTGTAATAAAATAGAGAAATATTACTAGATACTATTATTCTTAATTTTTGATTTTAACATTATTATAAATGTTTGAAAAATTACTCAGTAATTAAAATATATTAAAACAAAAAAAGAAATAGAATATTTCGACATTGTAGGGTGGACTTTAGCTCATAAACGCAAATAGAGATAGACTAGAAGAATTTCACAGGGATATCCCAAGTCCTGGGTGGCTCAGTGGTCAGAGCAGTCGCCCGGATTGCGCAAGGTCGCGGGTTCGATTCCTGCCTCAGGACGTGAAATTTTCCTAGTTTTATTATATTTTAATTACTAGATACTATTATATTTTAATTTATTTTGTCGTTTAGGTACTCTTGGAGATTGTACTAGCATTTTGTAATAAAATTTCTTTTAAGCATTTTATGAATATTTTATCGTGTTTTTCTTGACGTAATTTATCTGGTAGTTTGCTATAGATCTTGATAGACATATTATAGGTGCTAAATGAAAACAGATTTAGCCGAGCAGATGGAACAATCAGCTTATTTTTATGCCTTATAGAATATTGTGTAGGTACATCCTCACGCCTTATATCACTGCCTATATCATTTCGGCCGTGAAATAGTTCGCTATGATTCGGACTGAACTAAAAGTTAGCCAGTGTGCCTAATTAAGGGTAATGGGAAGGGTCAACTCGCTCATGCCTCGAGTGCCCTGGAGACTCTAAGGCCCGTATTACAGGACGCGGCTCAAGCATCGTTTGAACTCGAATCACTCAAAACTAGTTTTAAGTGTAGACCACTACTTAATTGCACAGCTTATTAAAAGTAGCGCTTTAAAACTCAATCAGCTGAAACTAGAATCAATAATTGTCAAAGCAACAATGACAAGTACAGGAAAGGGAAACTGTCAAAACATGGGCGAATATAACCCGTCAGATTATAAAACAATATAGCATTAGGTCAAGCATATTGAACTAGCATTACAACTTTATTTGGTAGTATAGTACGTGATCCGTTCTCAAGAATGGTGTCGACCATAAACAAAGATCAAATCTTTACTTGAGCGCTGATTTTGGCGTAAGTAGGTATCGTTCTAAAATAGTCAATTACTCAGCTGAGAGTTGATCAATGTATAACGTTTCAAGTAAAGTTCTAAATTTAAATATCGTATTAAAATTTGTTTTAAGACTAGATTCGTAACTGACAAATGTTCTGTAATACGGGCCTAAGAGTCCGCGGGACACCTCCCCCGGAGGTGATGCCTGGCGATTAGAAATCCTCCACAACCGAATTCGCCCCTCAAGGCTTGAGGACTCACCAAGGTTCTCGCCTCATTAAAACCCCGGCTACGCTGTAAAGGCCAACTGCGGCCAACAGCAATAGTCCATCAAAAAAGGGAGGGATTAACACCTCTTGTCTCCAAAATATTAACGCTCCCGCAATAACATGTGATTTGCTTGATATTGCAGATATCTATAAGTAATAATTACCAATTACCATTAAGTGCAGGTACTGCTTGTTTTTTTTGGCTACCGTATCCTACGGCGGTGGTTACCTATCAAGACACAACTTCATATTATGGGCTTACCACCTAGTAACAACCAATTATTACAGTATTACAGTAAAGGGTTTTTGAATTTCATCACATATCAAGTCAAAGCCTAAATAAACAAGCGCTCTGCACACAACTTTAGATATTAATTTAAAATGTCCATAATCCACCGGTAAAGGCTTACCGACGGACAACGACATCCAAATTAAAATTCACCTTAAAGTCCTCAAATGATTAGATTATTTCGTTTTCGGTGTAGGCTATTTCATATTTCACATAAAAATAATATTTGGTTAACTTTCTGATGTATTCATAAGGACAGGCATTTAAATTATAAAGGTACCTAAGGTATTAATTGTTATACACCAAAATACACTTTATAATACTCTTTTAACCTATAAATTGTGTTCTTTGGATCATTACTTTCTGATATTTGTACTCCTAAATTGTGGCACAGGTATTCAAATTACAAGAACAATACCAAAACCAATTTGTGTACCGAAAATACATTTAATGTTGTTTTATAAATAAGCCGTGACATTTTTTTTTAAATTAACGTAAACATTACTAAGAGAATTCTTCAACCTACGCCAAAAGTGGAAATAGTCGTAGGCATATTCTAATGCGTTATTCCATGGGAATAAACGTCAAGTACTTAGCATGACTTCTGATAATGTTACCTATAAACTTTTACTACTCTTCAAATCTGGTGGTGTTATGGATTTGAAATGTTATATTTAGCGTTCTGAAATGCATTAAGTTAACCCTAAGGTTCAAATTGGCTTATGCTGGACATTGAAATTTATATAACCCATTAAACTATCCGCATTTGTAGTGTTGTTACTTGGCTGGCACCAAGCATCAAATCAATATATAGGAACTAATTTGTTTAACCGCAGTTAAAGGAGACTGTCAACCTCACAGGCTACTGGCTGCGGAAGAAGAAGAGAAGAGAATGTCGATTTTTATTATTATTATTATTTATACCACTAAGGTGGCAATCAAGCAGACGGCCCACCTGATGGTAAGCGGTTACCGTAGCCTATGGACGCTTGCATCACCAGGGGTATTTTCTATTATAAAGCATGGCCTCTTTAGAAGTTGCCCCATTTTCTCCTATTCTGTAGTGTATTCCGTTTAAGGCAAACTATTAAATTTCGTAGATTTATTCCTAATTAAAGAATCATGATTAGAACATTATTAAAAAATATCAACATCGCTTTTCCCATCTTGGAGACGCTACAATGTGATTCATTAGCTAACGGTTGGCAATGGAAATGGAATTCAAAATGGAAACCATTAGAGTTACGTAATGGCTAACGGACTTTTCGGAGGCTTCAACAATCATGCTACTTTATTAAAGTTTCAAGTTACGAGCCTTTTCAACTAGAAAATGGAAAGGCTGTCATTTCAGGTCAGGTTTTACTATCCAGACAGAAATAATTAAGGTTTTACAGTAGTTCACATAACTCCTCTATGTGACTTTAAGAAACGTGGTTTTAGGGTATCAAATTCATTTTTTCACATTCCCTATTGTATAAGATGTAGGTAAGTCTGAGTAAGTACAAAAGTTCCCTACTTAGATACGAAGTTAAGCTTAAGTTTATTCAAAAAGTTTTTAATAGCTACTTATTCAAAATGATTTGGCTTAATAATCAACATAATGAATCTGATTGATTGATCAAATAACATTGGAAATATAAATCATTAAACCTTTGAGGAAAATTTTGAACATCAATCGAGGTGTCAGACACAAGTAACTAAAGAAACGTCTACGCCTATTGTCGTAGTCCTTACTTTTTGATTTTGAAACAGTGCTTTGATGTAAATAAAGAGGTAGCCAGTGTATTTAAAGAGCTTAGGATCAAATTCTATAATGAATAATAATATTCATACACTCACACCAATAGGTGATCAGCATCATTAAGAGCTTGTGTTATGGATACTAGATAACGGAGAAATATTGATAATAATATGTATATAAATATCAGAAATATACTAAATAAACAAATAAACATCCATAACCCGTGAACATTTGTTGATATCGAGCATTTGCTCGTCATTATCATACAAACATTTGCTCCCACCGGGATTCGAACCCGGGACCCCTGACCGAGTAGCCTGTATAGCAAGGGGCACAGACGACTTCGCCAGCCAGTCATCCATTAATGTCAAAGTCTCTATAGCATTATGTGATGGCTATCATTTCCTAACAGGTTATTTGCTTGTTTAAAATTCTCTGACATTTAAATCAATTATTTTCTGGCCGCCCGCATCATCTTACTAGTGTACTTCGGTACATAAATAAATATGTTAAGTATACAACGAATAAACGGAAGTGGAATACGAACGTGTTTCGGATTGAAGGGAAAGGTAGCCAGTGTAATTACTGGGCATGGACGGCATTTCATCTTAGGCCTCAGGATGACAACGCACCTGCAATATCAAGTGCTTTTCCTTGTTATTGCAGGTGTCTATAGGCGGCGGTAACCGCTTACCACCAGGTGGGCCGTCAGCTTGTTTGTCATCTAATTGTATAAAAAAAAAAAAAACGAATTTAATAAAGTGCGAATTGTGAATGTTAGGGCAAAAACATTTAAGGAAATATATCACATACATTAAGCTTAGGCAAATTCATTTTGGAATTATGTTATTGGTCTGCAAACCCTAGTATTGTCGACAAAAGTCATATAAAATATTATCTATTGGCAGTTTTATAGAACTGGGTCTTGGACATTATTTTGCCCTCGAAAAATTTACTTTTAAAGTGATTCTCAATACGATTTTGATAACCAATAAGGTATATTTTTTCTTTGTCATACAGTGGCGATCGGACTGGAATATGAAACGTGGGTGGAATCCAACAAAGTGGACCGACGGTCTGGTGAAGATCGCAGTAGCCGCTCATTGCGTGTAGCGCAGGACCAATCGTTGTGGAAATCGTGGAAATCTTTGGGATGTCCATCCCAAATCACGCAATCAGTCATCTGGCTGAAATGATGATAGATTTTTTGTTTGATGATGTTTTTTTGAAAAATATTGTTTTTTGCTAAAACACTAACCCTTGAATTCATAAAAACAAGTGAACTTCTATGAGGCTTATAAAGTGTTTTGTTTCTCTCACTCGTATGAGAAAGGAGAAAGATAAAACATATTTTAGCAGTGTTTTATCTAAAATAGGTTTATTGAGCGTTTATGAATAGTCTTAAAGGCTAACAAAACATAATTGTAATAGTATCCAAAGAGTAGATGATAAAACTGCGGAATCCAAGTTGTTAAGAATTCTCAAAAATAATGGTAACATTATAACTAGATGTACTGCTTAAGTTCATACAATTTTAAAGTCCAACGCAAACACAGTAGTATCGTTTCAGGGCACGTAAAACTAACATTCAATAAACGAAGCTAAAAATTGGTGTTGCCGGCAAAAATAAATCTTGTTTCAGGTTAAATTGTACACGTACTATCCATTCTGTTTATTTATTCCATTAGAAGCCAAGTGTATTATTGTCTCCAGAATTGGTTTCATAATAAAAGAGCAGGCATGCTATTTCTTCACGATAAGTACCATTTAAGTGTACGGTCACCAATCTTCTATTGCCCGTTTTTGGCTATCGTAATCATTTCTTAAAGCTAACTCCTTGTTTTTCCTTTTTTTAGATTTAACAAGTATTTTAGTCAAATGGACAGCATAATGCCTTGAATAGTACTGTACATTACGATTACTGTATGTTTTTCTTTGGGTAATTCTCTTATTGGACCTTATTTCTTAACTCTAACCTCTATAGCATCCAATTTGAGATCAGCTATTACTAAGATATCGATGGATCTAAGCCGATTGTCAAATTTGACATGATTTCTCTGATGTTAGTTCGAAAATAAACTATTATAGTAGCAGTTAACTATAAACAAAAGAAGAGCCTATCAAAGTTAAAGAAAAATTCAAAACGAATGGCACAAAGTTGGCAAGAACATTTTAAAGCAAGTAACCAAAGCCATGGTCCCATAAATCCCAGTTACTACGCCACTAACATTCATTATTGGGGACGGCTGCAGTTCCGATACTCTCAGCTCGGGACACATCGCTTGAATTTATCGCTTACCACTTAGTGGAATATTTAAAATAATATCTGAAAGTATCTTCTTAGAGTGAAAAATATACTTGGTGCGGACAAGCACCGAGAATATATTGAGGGATAATGTGATATCATTATTTAGTACATCGATATGGAAATTTTTGGAAAATAAGAATACTGGTAAAGAATTTCTACTTTGTGATTTATCAAAGTAAATAGCAGAAGTGGAAATGATTAAAAATAATAAATTGGAACCCTTTCCTGGCACAGCCTAAATCAAATCAACCAAACCACCATTTTAACAAAAACGAAAGTCATAGACAACAACACAGAGACATGTGCAGTGCATTTGCGAGTCACCAACCAAGTGAGCTTCATCGAAAACAGCGTAGGCGCTGGCCAATCTCCCCACTCCACCGGTCACGCCACGCGACGTCATCAATCATACGATGCGACGTCACAGTAAGTCGCCGCTTGTTAAATTAGTTATACTGCTGGACACAGGCCTTCCTACATGGGAGAAATACTTTAGATTTTTGGGCCATAACACAACCACGCTGGCTCAATGCGGGTTAGTGGGTTTTCAACTGCTTAACTTGCCTTCCGAAGCACACAGGAGCTCGAGATAACAAACTTTTAATTGACTGATCCCGGGATCGATCATGGCGAATGTTTCTGTGTTTCCGTAATCGAAACCAGAGAGAAACCATTACGCCACCGAGCTCTTCTCCGTTGTTGGATATTTGTAACAATATATTTCCACCCGACATTACAGCACGACAGGGTCCTAAATGACTCAGAGGCCAGAAATTTTAGCTGTCATGATCTTAGTAATTAAAATATAAAACTAGAAAAATTTCACGTCCTGACGCGGGAATCGAACCCGCGACCTTTCGCAATCCGGGCAACTGCTCTAACCAACTGATTTTCTAGTTTTATTAATTAATTACTAATTAATTTTTAAAACATTTATATAATCTTAAAATCTAAAATTAAGAATATTTCATGATCTTAACAATCATTTTGATATGCAATAAATAATTGATTTTGAGTTTGAGATGTATTAATTATTTGTTCCAGATGTGTATGTTGTTCAAATGTTTTTTTAAAACAAACTACAAAGGTGCTAGGAAACTAATTTAAATTTAGATTAAATAGTATAAGTAGTATTTAGATAGTTATAAGTTAGTATTTAAGTAGGAAGTTATAAGTATTGAAAAGGCACCTTATTGGTCGGCAAGGTGGAGGCGGCTAGAACAATGTGTTTCAAGCTGCACTAGCTGTCTTCGCATATAACTCTTCTTATCAATGAAAATATCTATATTCAATTAGGCCCCCCAAGAAGCACTTTCGAATCGTCAACAAAAAAACCCTTATATAACATAAAAATAATATTAACTAACTAACAATTTCATAATGTTTGTCTCTCTGTCTTATCTGGATCTACGTAAGCTAAGAATGTTATAATGTCAGTCTGTCTATCGGTCTGTCTGTCGGTCCGTCAGTCAGTCTGTCTGTCAGTCTGTCTGAATTTACACCGGTTCCAAAAGTTGAACTACCGAGAAGATTCCGGCAACAAACTCGTGTACTCACTCTTTTCAATTATTAAATTACAATGTTTAATTACACAGTAATAGTATTTAGCAGCGCAGTGTCGCACAGAGTATAAAAAAGGTATATTAACGTACCAATAGCTACGTAATGACAAGAATATTTACTGTATTTAAAGGCTGTCCGACAATGCACCATCACAATATAGGTATTACAATACACAAAGGTCAACAATTAATATACAAAGACCTAATAAAGCTAAACATCTTTCATTAATTTTAAACACTTGTCTGACCACGTCATTACAATAATAATTGTATTGTTTTATATATAATACCCTATAATGCCATATACCTCAAAAATCCCTCAAAAATGATACTATTGATGAATATGTAGGTAAATTATTACAAAATCAAGGAAGCTTAGAGATGACCATTTCCACTACTGGCACCTGTTCACAAGTATGCCGCATGTGCCAGCCATCGCTCCGCTCAACCATATTATAGGTAACGGAGCAACCCGGCACACGACGCCACCACCGCAGAAACTTATAGAGAGCATGACATCTTCCAGCAACCACAAAATCAATGAAATGCTATTGGTGGAAATAACTATATGACACTATACGTTACAACCAAGCATTTTTGTCATTTTTAGAATCGTTAATAGTATAGTAACCTTTGGACATTAGAGTTTTCTTAATGTGAATTTTAAATTTGTCAAATGGCAAGTCTAGTACGTTATTAGGAATCTTGTTATAGTAAAGTATGCTTTGACCCATAAAAGTATTAAAAACTTTATGCAGTCTTAAAGACGGTACGATCAACTTATTTTTATTTCTTTTATTTAGTGCATGTACATCGCTGTGTCTTAAGTAGGAATTTAAATTTTGACGTACAAAAATTATGCAAGTTAATATAGTTAAATAAATATATTGAGAAGCCACTGTTAGTATACCTATTTCTTCAAATAAGTCTCTAAGAGATGTTCGAACAGCAAGGCAGTAGATTGCTCTAATTGCACATTTTTGCAAGATAAATACTGTTTCAATGTCTGCTGCTTTACCCCACAGAAGAATACCATACGACATAATAAACTAAAGTAACTAAAGTAGACCAAGCGCGCCGTGGCAATATCAGTATATTGCCTTATTTTTCTAATAGCATAAGCCGCGGAGCTAAGTCTACTACAAAGTGTTGTGATGTGAGGGTTCCACTGGAGTTTCGCATCGATTGTAATGCCTAAAAACGTGGTGGATTGAATTAAATTTAGCGACTGATTATTTAATTTAATGTTTGTATCCACTTCCCTAACATTAGGTAAAATAAATTTAATACATTTAGTTTTCTTTGCATTCAGTTGTAAATTGTTCACAGTAAACCAATTCATTACTTGAGATAGCGCATTGTTTACGTTGTCAAAGTTAACTTTATTTCTATCACATTTAAAAATTAAAGAAGTATCATCTGCAAACAACACAATCTCACAAAATTCCTTAGCAAAGAATGGTAAGTCGTTTACGTATATTAAAAATAAAAAAGGCCCTAGAATTGAATCCTGTGGAACTCCCATTTTGACATAAGACCCTGAAGATTTTATTCCATTGATGTCAACTATTTGAGTTCTAGCACTTAAGTAAGATGTGATTAACTTCAGAGCTGAATTTGTAACTCCATAGTGTTGTAATTTTAAAATTAGCGTCTGATGGTCAACGCAGTCAAATGCCTTTGATAAGTCACAGAATATACCAATAGCATTTTGTGAATTCTCCCATGCATCAAATATGTGCCTTAACAGAGCTACACCAGCATCAGTAGTAGAACGACCCTTTGTAAATCCATATTGCGCACTATGGAAAAAGATATTTAAATTAAAATGCTTAATCAATGGTTCCAAAATATTTTTTTCAAATATTTTACTGAGCGCTGGTAAAATAGAACTTACTGCTTCACATCAGGTGGTAATAAGACATTTGCCGTGCTTTGTTTAAAAAAATACCGAATTTCGATAAAGGAAATTAACTAGTGGCTATACAAATATTTTAAAATTATATATTTTAGTAACGTCACGGGATATTGTGAATTTGAATCTCTGAAGGTTTTTATAAACAAAGCACGGGAAATGACTCAATATCACCTGATTTAAAACAGTAAGAAGAGTATTTAAAAAAGTAAAACTCTAGTCACTAACACATAACACATTTGTAGAAACCACTACACACTGGCTAATACTGCCAAATCTGACATTTTTATTAAATTCCCTTTTTTAATCTCATCAAATACGTTCAAATAGGGCGATGTCCCAAATTCTCTAGAAATATTTATTTACACCCCAAAACGAATGAATAGACCTATCAAGTGAAAGAAAATAAATGGGTCATACCGCTCTCGCTTTGGTATAGAAATCGTTTATGAAAACCGAATTCGTGTAGGCAATCAGCCGCAAAATTCCAATACGCGATGAGCCAGCGATAGGCAGTTATTAAAATTTGAATATGACATTTTCTTTTGACCTTAGAGTCCAGTTTTATGGAGCTATCAGAAATGATCATAAAATATTTATGTCTAAGACCTTTGAGTTCCAATTCATCTTCTTTGGGATGTATGTAGTTACTGGAAGATGGATATTAGGTACTTGAGAATATTTTGGAGCCCTCGAAACATGACATTTGTTGTTTTGAACCTTATCGTTAATTTATTAAGGACGTTTCTTACTTTTGAATCCAATTTTAATTGTATTGTATTAAACTTGGAGATCGGAGTCATCAAAGTTTAGTAACTCGATTCTTTGTCGGACAAAACTTGGAATTATTTGCCAGCACATGTGTTTCACTCCTTCCTATAACATTCGTTCCTTCAAAAGAGGCGTGAAAAGGCACCTTATGGGCCGGCAAGGTGGAGGCGGCTAGAACAGTGTTGCTTCAAGCTGCACTAGCTGCGGAGAGCATATGGACTCTTCTTACTGTTTCACATCAAGTGGTGTTGAGTCATTTGCTGAGCTTTGCATAAAAAAATAATACTAGGTTACATCAAGTAAAGCGCGCCTCGCTTCGTGAGATAAAGGACTTTAACTCTATACAACGATTTTAAACTCAAACTCTTGTTTAATATACCTTGGTAGCTATTATTTTGAAATCGAGTACCAAATGAATGTTCCTTTCCAAAGTGTGACTTAATTAATTTGAAATTAATGTTTCATGACTTATCCGTGTGACCATGTTAGGTAAATAATATTGCTGTGAAATTTGTTGTCATTTTATAAAACTAAATTCAAGATAATATTTGCCTCCCTTCTTTTTAATTATGTAAGGCATAGAATGTCTTTTGAATAAGTTACAAGCTTACAAGTACTACATAATATCATCCACAGTGTCATTTCATACTAATAAAAATATCGTATACAGGGTGGTGCCGTCAATGCGACAATAAATTTAAACATGGTCTATATTAGTCCATTGAAATGGTTTGCCACTTTCAAAAATTTGTATGTAATTCATGACATTTGTATGGAATAGTGTAACGTTGGCAGCATTATTTTATACAAAGTCATGAAATTATCAAATGAATACGATATTTTTGAAAGTGGCAAACCATTTCTATGGACTGATATAGACCATGTTTAAATTTATTGTCGCATTGACGGCACCACCCTGTATATTTGCAAGTACTACATAGCATCGACAGTTCCACTAATATTACTAAAGCGAAAGTAACTCTGTCGGAATGTTTCATGTTCGGTCTTATCCGCTGAACCGATTTAGAAAAACATATTTGCCATGGAGATAGATTAAAACCTAAAGAAGGACATGTACCTTTTGTCCTTTTGGCGCGTTAACCGACATCCATGCGGGTGGAGCTACGATCGGCCACTAACTTGAAATAAAATTTCATTGGTGTGTGTATGTAAATAGCGTTTAACTAGATGACAGCAATCACAGTAGCCCTGAAGATATCAGTCATCTTTGCAAAGTCGAAGTTAAAGGACCGTCACTTCTGTATGTTATAAATTAAATGAAATTAAAAAAATTTAAATTCTCGCACATGTAAACAGTACCTAAACGGTAAATTACACTACTTATTACAGCTCATTGAGAAAGCATGATATTGGGAGCATGAGAATACGGCCTTTATGCTGTCAAGGTTTTCTGTTGATATTTTCAGGGTCGGCATCGCGTGAGTAGTGCTCATGGGCTCTGAGCTTCTAAATGCTCCAGTTACTACCGGTCACCGTCATCATCATTAAAAGCCTATATAACTCCCACTGCTGGGCACAGGACTTCCTACATAAAAGAAGCACATGAGGAGCTTGGGCCATAACACCACCACACTGGCCAAGTATGGGTTGGTAAGTTAAAGCGGTTGCCGTTACAACCAGGACCAACAGCACCAGAACGCTTAATCCTCCACACACCACCATAGCTCCTCACTGGTGGCAGTACTTCCAATATACCACTATTACCCACTAGGACTTTTTCTTTCCGAAACTTCACCGAACCACTCAAAAATATTTAATTTAATGTGTAATAATTTAAGCCATTAGTGTCTAGTTGGAAAGTTTAATACTTAAATAAACAACAAAATCTGTTGACCCAACTAGCAGCAGCTGGGAATACTATTACCTACCCTAATTCTACAGTGACACTCGCTAGGCATTAAGAAGTCCCCTTTGACCTTGGCACGTTATACAAAGTTTTTATTATGGTCATAATTTAAAGGATACAGAGCGACTTATACCTTTGTTGGTCCGAAGATTATAGCACAGTCTGTGATTATGGTATTAAGATAAAGGTTACCTCTCGTCCCTAGCCAGACCGCTGGCACTTGTAAACAATACAAAACCAATTGTTTTCGATTTGTAAGTACTTCACAGGAGAGTCCAACACAACAAGTTCCACGTTGATCAGAAGTTTCGGATTTTCGCATGCGATTTAGAATTTAACTTCAGATTTAGTTATAATAATTTAATAATTAAAATACTTGTACCTAAGAGTATTCTTTCAGATCACTAGATGTGTTAACTTCAGTAAGTGGTGAGATAAACATTGCGATAAAAACGTTAAAAAAGAGAGCGGTGCGGTAGAAAGCGGTGAATAAATTAGTTCTCAGGTTACACCTAGTGATCCGGTGGCGTAATGGTGATCGCGTCTGGCCGGACCCCAGTTGACACGGGTTCTTTTCCCGCCTGAAGGATTTTTTTTATCGTTTTCTTTCTTTATTTGTAATTGTTACAATAAAATAGGCGTAATATACGCATTAAAATATTAAAATGTAATTTAATACGGGTTCCAAAAGGTCAAAAAAGGCTTCCAAAACTATCGACTATCGTTTGTATCTTTATTATTAACGTCAAGAGCTAGTTAAAGTATTAGTGATTTTGAGCACTTGGTTCGAATTGCATGTTAAGTTGTTGGTAGTGGCGCAGTGGTATTATGACCCTAAAATCTTCATGTTGGTATTTCTCCTAAGTAGAAATCCAGCGTGTCTCCACTGTGTGCCATTCCTGCATGCCCCAGCTTTCTCTGCGCCCGTCTTCATCGCGGCCTTTCAGCGCGTTCTTGTCACATGTCTTAGTTACTTCAGTCGGACTTACGACAATGTTCTTGGCCGCTTAACGTATTTTCTTTGAATAATCTCGTAACTTGTTACTTTAGTTATAAATGACAATATCCATAAAGTTTAATCCATAAGCATATTTCACCGGCGTGCAATTCGTTCTTATTCATCCCTTAAGTGGTTCTAAGAATCACTGAGTATCGTGACGCTTTTGTTATAAATAATAAAAAGAATATCAGAAAGTTTCATCCCTAAACAGCAACCCTTTTACGTCCAGGCTATGAAAGCGGCCAAACTTTTAGGTGTCAAATTAAGTCTAATTATAGTTTGTAGTTAAAAGCTTACACTCGAACTAATTTTGCACAGACTATACTGAAAATAAGAGTATAAATCTAGCTAAGTTGATTTTTGTTCCCCGGTCCCGGCGTTAATGACAAAATTAGCACACTAGCTCCTTATTTTTTCAAATAATGATTTCTACCAATAAAAGAATTAGCAAGGAAGCGTTGAAAGGAATGTGTATATTTTTTTATTTATCTTAACGGGCTAACCTTCATCTCATCTGATGGTAAGTGAAGATAAGGCCGACGATGGAAGCGAGCTACACCCGGATTCCTCAACCACAGAGGAACTGGCTATCTTTCCTCTAACTGTCGGAACACAACAATGCCGTTAACATTATTGGTATGGCGGCAGACTTAGGTAAGATGGTGGTAGCTAGCCAGGCGGACATAGAAAAGCCCTACCACAAATCCCATTTACTTTATTAATAGACTGCTGTTTAAGAAACTAATGAAGTAACTGTTCTCTTCTTCACCCACTAAAACATCACATTTGAATGTTTGGTGATATTAATTCCTGCACTGTGGAGGAAATTTTGACTATGCAAATTCAAACAGCGGTCACAGTACCCTATGAAAATGAGCGCTGATGTGACCGCCGCCGTGACGTACTGTGCGTGAGTAATTTTGAACAGATTTCTTTCAGACCGTAGTCGTGGGCCGTAAGCTTGCTAGCCACCCTTGTCGTTTATATAAAAATCTCAGTCAATCCGGCTAGTCTTTGACTCAAAGGTCTTAGGCAACGTGCTAGCGCTAAAATGCTGGAAAAACTAGCTCAGTAAAACCAACCAAATACAGATTCTTTCAAAAGAGGTGTGAAAAGGCAAGATGGAGACGGTTGGATCGGGCTTGATATGGGCAGTAAGTTTATTCTTTACTCAACAAGCTTCGAGGGTGAAATTTTATCATTAAAGTCTTTAGACCTCATAGAAGAATTTAATTAGTCTGTAGAGTGTACCAGTAGAGGATTTCATGAATGTTTTCGTGGGAAAACAAAATAAATGGGGTGTGTACAGGTCCCAAGACGCAGAGGGCTTTCTAAGCTAAGTGCTTGTTTTTATTTTCACCGCGTGAGCATTATTACTTTTGTTTTAAAAGCCTATACATTATGAGTGATGGACGTTTCTTTTGTACATTTTTGGTCCAGTATATGCTATCTGGTTGAATTATCAAATTTAATAATGCTCATTTTTAGGCATCATCATTGCCATGCCTTGTTCGCAATTTTATTTTAGGTCGGTGTTATTATATATTATATTATGCCAGTCTCATCCATAGTTTCCTGTCTTACATTAACTCATCATCAAACCTTTTTTCCTCGTATCATCATCATTCACATAGTATATCAGAATTAGGTCGTCCTCCGTCTACATTATTATTTACATTTATCATTTTAACTTTCCTCGCGAAATGTTCATCATCTTTCTTATGTCAGGTACCTAGAAATACATACATGTTACCTAGTATTTTGAAAATCATTAACTTTTATAAAAGATCATTCTTTTTAAATCTACAATCAAAGAATGTGGTTACATATTTCGCCTAAAGTAAAGATTTAACTCGCCCTCATCAACCGTTAGGGATTCAGAGTGTTTTTCTAACCCAAGTATTTAGTGGGTTTGCAAGAAATAAAACACATAGTAAATACACCACGAAGCAGATGTGAAATGGGCCCCCGGGGGCGTGTTGTAACTTAAGTGTACCTTTTTGTACCGCGTAGAAGAAACGCTAATACTTTTAAGCGATCTGTTACTATGTGGTGTGGAACACGCAATACCAAAAGCTTACCTTTGCACGCGATTGAACAACAGCATCATTTACTTTTTGTTATTGGGCGAAAGAAATTAGAATATCTTTTATAGTAAAACACGTTGCAAATTTGATGGGTTTATTAAAATATATAAAGATATTTGCTTCAACTACAAAACTACAAAATATTATACGCATTTTTTTATTGAGTCCATTTGATTAAGGCCTTTGCCGCTTTTGACATAAAACTCACTCTTATGTCACTGGTGTGCCTGAAGGGTGCGGTCCAGAACAATGATTGATGTGGCCATCCTGTCAAGTGTAATCTTGTATGAGGAAGTTACCCAAACGTGACCAGATTAAAGAAGCAGTAGTTTATCAGAGTAGCAGTAAAGTATTTTATGTTTATAACCAGGTCAAATATTTTCCACTAAAGTTTGAAGGTCTCCAACGCGTAAAGCATTTCTAAGTAATAGAAAGTTGCAGCTCAACAATCAATTTCTGTAATTTATGGTGTGCTGTGTTCCTGAAGTCATTTTGGCCGCGTATTGTTGGCAGCAGAGCATTTTTTAATACGGCTATGGAGGCTTGCAACACCAGGGGTATCATTTGCTCGTTGCCGTTCCTATAATAACCTTTTCACGCCTTTTTTGAAGATCCTCATGCTATACTTGGTCGAGAAAACCTCTGCAGGGAGCTCATTCCACAACCTAAGCGTACCTAAGTGGGGGTTTCTCTGAAACCGTACAGTACGCGACCACGTAATCTGTAATTTTTGAGGATTAACTCCCTGCCGGTGGCAAGCGGTACGATGATTGAGATATAGACTGTTGGCATCATGTTAAAAAATTCCTCAGAACACACCCCGTTATAATATACAAACGGTAGAACACACACAAAAAGGCAAAATCTCTTCTTAGGCTTAAAGGTTCATACCGCTTATGAGCTTATGATCGTCGCCAATTCTCATAGCGCGTCTCTGGAGCATGTCGAATGATCCAAGTTGGTATCTAGGTGCTCCCGCCCATAGATGGCAACAGTGCTCCATATGGGGCCTGACTTGAGACTTATACAGTAACAGCCTTTGTCCCGAAGAGAAATACCGCCACGCCCTATTGAGCACACCAAGCTTTCTTTGGATGCCAGCTTAACTTTATCCTCAAAATGGAAATTTAAAATGGGGTTTCTTTTAGCGTTAAACGCGTAGACTTGTGTTTTAGTGGGGTTGAATTAGACAAAGTTTAGTTTACTTTCCTCCACTGTAGACTGAGGGTTATTAGCACGATCCGTATAGAAGGCATTACAAGTACTGTCCACCAATTAACAGCATATTGATATGCAGCAGGAACAATGTTGGAGATAGCACCGAGCCTTGCGGAACGCCAGCGTTATTGTCCATGCTATCCAAGCAACTGCCTTCAACGACGGCTCTTATGCATCTGCCGGTCAAAAAGCTAGCGACCCATTTGCACAACCCCTTCTGTCTTCTTTCGATAGAAAACCCCTGTGCCAGACCCGATCAAACGCCTTATAATATTATTTGTTTAATTAGGTATTCGTTTTGTTACATAATGTATATTTAGATTTATCCTGTGTCTAGTGCCGCTGATGTAGCGTTCGCTTTTCATCGCTACGAAGATTAAATTGTTCTGTGTTACGAACAGTTAAAAAAGATAAGCTCCATTAGATATACAAAGAAATGTTTATTGACGATTCATTTCTCAGAACCATTCGTTGATTGAAATTGATGTTGTTATTGAAGTAACGATTTATATTATTATTGATTAGTTACTCAATACAACATTTCAATATCGACACAACATTTCTTCAAAAGCTACATCAAAATATTCCAGTGACATATTCTTATTTATCGTAGAAAAAACACGTGAAATATTTCAGCAAAGCTCGAAGCTTCTGTATCACTATTTGAATGAAGGCATGAGCCTTCAACTAAAACGCGACTAGCAAACAAAATTTATGATGGATAAAAAAGAAACGCATTTATTCACTGTCACGTATATTTTTCCCCCTAGAATTTCGCCACAAAAACGTGACAACATAGTGTAGAGGAAAATAAAATAATCATAATAGAAATGACAACGTATATATAAAATGATAAGGTAGCCTACATGACTTCAACTTAAGCACTTTAGTCACCACTCATCGAGGTGTTGGACCTGAGATCGATGAATCCGTGGTGTAATCTTTAGCTCAGTCATTTTACTATTGAAGTTGACAATTAAAACAATTTTTGCTTCTTTTCATTGCTCAATTAAATTTACAAATTGCAAAACAAACAACCATAGTCTAAAAAGATTTTTAAAAGTGGCTAACGACAATATGACCCTGAAATTGAAAATGTAGAGGAAGTGCCTCGTAGATAGCTAAGAGACAAATCCACCTCCTAACAATTATCTCTGTCAACCTTACTCACTACAACATTACATCATTTATTTATTTAAACTTTATTGCGCAATAAAAAAAATAGAAATGGCGGACTTAACGCCTAATGGCATTCTCTACCAGTCAACCAGGGTCTAAGCAGAAGACTCAAAAAGCGGTGCTCAGCAATAAAAAAGAAAAATATTCGGGCGCTTTAAAATCGGGTAGAAAATATTACTACACCCTCTCTTAGAAATCTTTTAGTTAAAATTTTGATCGAAGCTCTAAATAATAAAGTGATCAAGAAACCTCATTCCAATTACATGGGTTATTTAATGCTACTCCACTGGGACGAAAAAAATTCACCGCTCTTGCTTGGGATTACGATCTAAAACTTGATGAAAAATTCTGTACTCATATTTCTGGTTTTTGTATTCTAGCTTACCATTATCTGCAAAATTTCAGCTTACGCAGAAAATGAAAAAGAAATATTCCAGACAAAATAAACTTTTTATATTTCGGCATGTCTGTTTATCGCAGCCGATTTGGCTGTGATAGACAGACATGCCGAAATTTTAAGTATATTTTTGATATAGAGATTGAATATAGTAGCACAAAAGTGTAACTCATTACTCTTTAGATTTCTTTAAAGAGACTTACATTCTTAGCAAAATTACACATCACAGGGAACGATTCGTAGAAATTATAAATGGAAGATTTCTATTTGATCTAGTTCTCTCCGACGTTTTTCCTTTGTCACCAATATTGTAATCGTAGTTTTTTCAACGATTCTTATTTGTTAGAATATCTGGTTTATTTATATGAAAGAATTACCGCTCGACTCAACCAATTCGAACGATTTGATTAAATTAATTCTGTTTCCTTAAAAACCAATTGAACCGATTCCTGAAAAAATATGGGAGGAAATGGAACACTT
Source organism: Nymphula nitidulata (assembly GCA_947347705.1). Classification (NCBI taxonomy): domain Eukaryota; kingdom Metazoa; phylum Arthropoda; class Insecta; order Lepidoptera; family Crambidae; genus Nymphula; species Nymphula nitidulata. The sequence continues at coordinate 17,445,641 of OX374631.1, forward strand.
TATTTAAATTTCGTACTTCACGACTGTCCTTCTAAAATCAATTCAAAATAACTATACTTCTGTAGATTCCATTCCTGCGATGTTGATATTAGATTCAACCCTATAAAGTACTATGCTATTTCTTGCATAATTCAAATATCTGAGAAGTAAAACTTCTTGCCCCACGGGTTTCCTAAATGCTACAACGTGGAATTATCTAAGCTTTGAGTAAATATCAAACACTTTCTAGGTTCTACTATAATCGTCGTAAGGGTGCTCCGTGCGACGTCATAGAGTGCTAACATCTTTGTAGAGTGGAGTACACACGTACACATCTCATAACTGAAATGGGAATAGAGGAAACTGTTGCCTTATATTCTGAAAATGCAAGAAGTTAGACCACCTGGGTCGTTTTAGTTTAGTATTTTTGACCTTTACTGACTTTGGTCAAGAAGCCCCACATACCTCTGCATCTCTCTCTCCCGACGGTGCACGGAAGGCATAAATGCATTTTCTTTCCGCAAAAAAGGTACCACTATAATTAATAATCTCCGTAAACATCTTACACCAGAAGAAATTATGGGCAAATACTCCTAACAGGAGTTAACGAGAAGACAACCGAGCACGGGAAACTAGAAAATCGTAGCTTTTAATTATGGAAATAGCAATGTTTCATAATATACCTTTTTCATAGTTAATGAAAATGAAAATTACCCTATGTTATAATAATTCTGGTTATAATGCAGCATTCCCTCAGGATGCGTAGCACTAATTCCTGCGGACGAAGTTGCGGACAATCCATCTGTCCCGTGGGAGCTGTATTTTTCCGAGATGAGACCTATCACAGGACAAAGTTTTAAATTGCTCAGAAAGTCAAGGTTATATAGTCGTGAAGGAGATAAAAAGTGGTATTTAATATTTTGTATGGTTACTAGTAATAATGAAATAATAAATATAAATACCAAGGTAATATGCTAAGTGTAATTATTTTTTATATGCCTAATATAGCGGTTCCCTTGAGTGCTTGGTAGTGTAGTTAAAGTCGAGCTTAATAATTGCAATATGTTGGATAGTCCTAATTAGCCTATAAAAATGTAAAATATTCTGATGTGTTTAACTTTAAATAAAATAAATGAATAAAAGTAGACAGAACATACATAACAGGAGAGCAAAAGAAGTAAAAATATGAGATTTACAAATAGGAAAGATTAAATTAATGTCATCTAGATCACTCTACTTATTTTTTAGAGACATAACTAAATGACACCAAAACGGAGCACCTAATTAATTACTTTATAATAATATGAACAAGTTAATAATTACTGTTTATTTTTTATTTGACTGTTACTTAATACCATGTCTAATAACACATTGGACATTAACCTCAGGAGGTAATGACACATGAAATGTATTGTTTCTATTCTAAGATTAAACGTTGCACAAAAGTAAGTCCCATTGGAATAATGTGCACATTCCGAACATTTTTATGTTCTTATGATAGTATAGAAGAAATTATAGGACTGGAGAAATTGAATTGAGCATTCCTATGTCGCTCGCACGTGAGCCTAAAATGTTCACGCTACTGTACATAGTCCACAACAGCGACGAAATCTTCCCGTCCAAAAAATATTCATAAATCTAAAAGTAGTAAAACTCTGACATTGACGAACTGAAATACAATGCATAGCGTAAATCGATGGATGTAAATGTATTGATAATGATAATGTTGCCGATGGGAAGCATTTGAACTTCCCATCGGCAACTGCTATTAGATTTAATTTCGTTATTGTATTCATCAGCATATAACCCATTTATTTATCTATTCATTCAGGTATGTTTCGAGAAATGATTTTACAAAATGCCAATGCAAATTGCCCATAGATGATGATCGCATCATCATCATTTGATGACTCTGAGCTCATTTCCTACTTGACAAAAGCGTTTTAGTAACTTTCATAGATCCGATAAATTTGAAATTTGGTTTACTGTAACTCCCATGCTATATCGGCATGCTAAACTTGAGCTGATCTTATACCAGGGAATAGTAGTCTGTGGGATGGTCATTTCTTCAGATACTTACTCTCTATGAAATTGAAGCCGGGAGTTACTTAAACTTTTCAAATTTATATTAATTTGTTATAAAATGACGTCTGACTAAAAATTAAAAATACGAACCGGTATTTTTGAAAGTCAAAATAACAAATAAAAATTACAAAATCAAAAATTTTAAGTAACCTCCGGCAACATTAATCATATATCTAACACTATCTCATTAAGACTATTCATAAGAGCCCAAACACGCTATATCTGCTGTACGTTTCTGAAGAATTAAGCATTTCGCAGACTTTTTGATGGAATAGGATCAGCTCAAGGTTATTATGTCATGGGAATGTCACCGAAGTGACAGTACACCAAATTTGAAATCAATTGGATCTGTAAAAGTTAGTAAAATCCTATGTAAAAAATGAGCTGATGGTCATCAAACTCCTAAACTGATCTTCATAAATTATAGCTAAGAATCCTAAGCTAAGGTCCATTCGTTTAGGCGCTACGATGCCACAGACTGACACACAGATACACAGACAGACACGTCAAACTAATAACACCCCTCTTTTTTCGTCGGGGTTTAAAAATAGGTGATTCCTTGGCTTGAACTTTTTATTTTATTTTGTCCGTCAAAAGGAAATATCATTGTAGAAATACTTTTCAGTAAAGCTAACGTTCATTTTAGTGAACAATTATGATAAATTTATAGCATCTGCCACAAAAACAATCCGGTGCGAAATACGTGAAGTGTTAAATATTTTGGTTGGGACTCTTTTTAAGCAATTCATCGGGATTTATGGGTTATAGTTTGCTTGGCAGAAAATGCCACTGAAGATTAGAATTTTCAAAAGCAATGAATGGTTTGAAGATTTTGATGAAGAGCTTTATTACATCCATCATAGAAAACTTCACTTTAGCTGGTGATTTATTTAACAATTAATTATAAAGTATTGCCAAATATTTTTGCCAATTGCCAATGCATTAAGCTATTATTGAAAAAAAATATGATAATTGATATAATTTTATTTATAATAGCATGAAAATATTATAAATTTTACCATTAATGTATTGATATTACTCATGCATTTTTCAATTACCACATGTTTATAATTACTACTATTTGTATCAATTAGTAAGACTCAGACAGAATTTGTACGCCCGCATATTTTACCTACTTCATATAATCAATGTGTAACATCCCTTTTACATGTGTACCACAAACGTTTCATTAAATGATTATGATTATGCACTACACATTTGAAATTAAACCACTTTACCGGATTTAACTAGCGTTTCATTGGATGTTACATTATTATTTTATTAACGTCGCGACGTTATGATTACTTTACAGCTATCGTGGTCACGGGAATATTCCCCGAGTACAGAAGTTTTATTTCAAATTTACCTGATTTGACTCGCGTTCAATTAGATGTTTTAGAAGATCGCGATCACTCCCCGTGTTTCCATGACCACAATCGCTGTAGTAATCGAAACATAGATTAAATACTTTTTTATACAAAGCAAATGATTCAATACCACCTGATATGAAGCGGTTAGATGAGTCCATATAATAATAATAATAAAACTTTATTTCAAATAATGACAATTTTACAAATACATTTTTGCGTTAACAACTGTAGAAGTCAGTGACTGTGTCACAGTTATTAACGCCCACCTCATTATAGCTATTCAAGACATGATCAGAAACACAAAATAAGCATAATATTTTTATAACATAACAATACGAAAATTAGGAGTAAGTATAAGTGTGTGTGTGTGTGTGTATGTGTGTGTGTGTGTGTGTGTGCATGTGTGCATGTGTGTGCATGTGTGCATGTGTGTTGATGTGTGTGTGTAGGTGTGTGGGGGTGTGGGATATATATGCGAAGACAGCTAGTGTAGTTTAGATACTGCTCCACCTTTCCGGCCCAAAAGGCGTTTTTTGACACCTCTTTTGAACCAATGTTACATGAAGGAGGGAACACATGTGCTAGCAAAGAATTCCATGTTATTGAAGCACGACAAAGAAACGAGGCACTAAATTTCTTTGTGCGTGATGTTGATGTGGAGAAAGTGAATTGATGACTCCGAAAACCGGTACGCGTGCTCCTGAGCAGGAAGGGACGAGGTGGGATAAGGTTGAAAAGCGCGTTAAGCAACGCAATGTCTCGACGCAATTGCAGAGTCTCAAGGTTGTTCGTGACCTCAACATAGCTAATGATACGGACAGTACGACGCTACAATCTGTCCAGTGCATCAAGTAGGTACTTGGCGGAGACATTCCACAAGTGCGATCAATATTTCACGTAAGACCGGACCTGAGTTTTGTAAGGCAGGCATAATTAGTCAGGCGTGAAAACCGACGCACTTTGTTCAGGACACCGAGCTTCCGTGAGGCTGTTTGGTCACGGTTTCGATGTAGCTCCTGTAATTGAGATCGCAACATATCTCCATGCCGAGCAAGTTTAAGGACCCTTGTGCCGAAAGAGTAGTGCCCTGAATAGAGGGAAGGGGAAGGAACAGTGACATTTTGGCTGTGAACGCGCACACCTGTGTTTTCTTAGCACTGAACTCAACAAGACTGTAAGAGCCCCATTCAGATATAAGGTTTAACACCCTGTTGAGCTCAATGGTAAGATTCATTCTCTTACTCTCGGTATCATCGCGCCCAGCCCCTGGTCAACCGTAATATCTACCATGCACAGTACTGCGGATGCATAGCAATGAATGTTTCCTAATGGAAGCATGCAAGAAGAAAGAAAGAGAGGGGGGGATAGAACAGAGTCTTGGAGTACACCAGCGTGCTGTAATATGAGCCCCGAAGCGCATCCATCAACTAGGACACGGATTTTACAATCAAGCGGGAAGCCGGCGATCTGAGCGAGTTGCAGAGGTGAGCGGGCAGGCTATATGTCGGGAAGTGAAGAGCCCCGTGCCAGACCTAATTTAAACGGGAATAATCGGTTACCGTGCGCTTACAGAAAAATTTCCTTCCGCGAAAGCTGACACTGGACTGTGACGTAAATTTGCACCGCACAAGCGATACCCCTGGCGTTCCGAGAGTCCATAGGCTACAGCCTTGTTTATCAATATTGAAAAAGAAGTATTTCCTCTCTGTAAAGGTCCATATTATTCCATTACTAGGTGGTAGACCCATATGTAGGGTCGCCTGGGTAGGTACCACCGCCTTTCTTATTTCAGCCGTGAAACAGTTCGCTGTGTTTCGGACATGATTTTATTTCCAGTTGATTATTATCTATTACTTTTGTCATATTTTGTGACACAGACATGCGCATTATTTTGAATAATGGATCACGGTTTTGTTATCTTGAGCAGACTTTATCGTCCCTCGTTATTAATTTAGTTCATTCGAATGAAAGAATAAGGAGCTTAGTGGCGTAGTGCTTAGAGCGCTTTGGTTTCGATTACGTACACAAAGCATCGTTGGCCATGGTCAGTTCCTGGATGGATCAATCATATTTATACAGTTCGCTGTGTTTCGGATTGAAGGGAAAGGTAGCCAGTGTAATTACTGGGTATGGACGGCATTCCATCTTAGGCCTCAGGATGACAACGCACCTGCAATATCAAGTGCTTTTCCTTGTTATTGCAGGTGTCTATAGGCGGCGGTAACCGCTTTCCACCAGGTGGGCCGTCAGCTTGTTTGTCATCTAGTTGTATAAAAAAAATATATACTATTACGTAGACAAGCATACACAATTATAACGGGGATAGAAAATGAAACTAAGGAGGATTATCTCTATATTTTCTGATTAGTCACGTCTAAATAGATATATACTATAGCTTCAAACATATTATGTACACAAGACCTTATTACTATTACAATAGAGTCCATCTCGGATGTGACGGTACACATATGAATTCAACCGTAAAGACTTATTTTAAGACTGCTTACGTGGGTTCGTGGGAAGCATTTTTATTTTATCACCATGTACGTACCGTTATTACAACATCAACTTTACCGTTTCCCTGTCCCATGAGTTATTTAAGGTATATAATAAATGTATTTCTTTGTGTTTAGTTTGTGTACATACCTTCAAAGTCATGGATAATAATATTTGCCCACTTGTGACATTTTAGCACGTCATCACTTTTGCGGAGTACCTCGGTGGCGATGTGGCAACTTTCTTTAATTACGATCCCGAATGGGTCAACCAAAATTTATAACCTTGAGCTAGTTGAATTCTGCTAACCGCTTTAGAGCGCCATCACATTAGCGTTTGTCCAGCCTAGGCGTTCGATGAACGTATGCGCGGCGCAGACGCCGCGACAACGTAACGCACGCGTCGCGTTTGACGCCTACGTTGGTGGGTTAAGAGCGCCTTCACACTAGGTGAAGGCGCTCTTAACCCACCAACCCGCATTGGGCCAGGGTAGTGCTAAAATGAACCAAGCTCTTCATGAGTTTCTTTCATGTGGGAAAACCTGTACCCAGCAGTGGGATAGATACAAGCCGGTGATGACTACCCTTTAAATTAGAGTCATGCACAGCTGTCAAAAGTGGGTATATAATATTTCTACGTGACTGTACAGCTCCTACACTGTCAGAATATCGGACGGTTTGAATTCAAGTGGAAATACATCACTTTGCCCTACCTCTTTTAATTTTTTTAGTTATTTTTTTCTTATTGGTAAAGAGAGGTGTAGTGGTATTTATCCCTCGAGAGAGGTTGTGTGTTGTGGTCTAGACGTGACATACGTACAACACATCCCTCGAATTTTTAGCACCTGACTATGGTGGCACCTCTGAAAAAATATGATGGAACAAAAGTGTAGTAAAACCAATAAGTTTGTGTAAAAAGTATGATGGAACAAAAGTGTAGTGAAATTCTCATGGGTTCCATCGGATGCAGCGATGTATTGATGTGAATGGACACTATTTTAAAAAGATAATTATAATAAAACTAATAACTTGCTCAGTTTTTAGTTTTCTAAGAACTTTCAGTTTGGACCATCTAGATACTATCACCGGGTGGACCGTCAGCTTGTTTGTTTTCTAATAGTTTAAAAATACTTTACTATAATTCAGCATGTGTAATCAGAATCTTTCTACGTAAAGTTGCGTACTTACAAAAGGCTGACTCTACGTGAGTGTGTGAAATAAACCCAACTTCACCCAACCAACTCCACTCGCCTTTAATTAGACGTTTCGAAAAACGCGCGACGTGCTCGCAAAAATATAAGACAGTATTATATACGTGAGTGTATTTAAATCACATTCTTCTTCAATCTTACATTTAACATTCCTACATTTTTCAAGCTTGTAATTATCGTACAAAATACCTAATTGTATCAATTCTATACGAGTTAGGAGACCGTGGTTAGAGAGTTGGGATATTTACTTTTCAGAAACGTAAAACAGGCACTGGCAGCAAAATTGTTTTTGTTTTGCGCAATTTTATTATTTAAAGGTTTAATGAATGTTTGTTTTAATGGACTGAAATCAAGTAATTTCCAGGAAAACTTCGGAGACAATCTAAAGTAACGGTGAAACAAATAGCTTAGGAAAGAAGGCACTTTGATTAATAATCACTTTACATCGGCTAAAGTACTTGAATCATCTCATTTCGCTGTTAAGATTAATTTTGGTAAGTTATTTACCACAAAATATTAAGCCAGCCCCACACAACGGACTACAAGAGGCGCACACGCACACAAACAAGAATTTACGTCGTTTTAATATTAAAACAGAGGAATAATGCGATTGACTTTTTTATATAAAAAGCACGTCAAAAGCTAAACACCACCTGATGAGAAGTGGTAAGAAGAGACCATAAGCTAGTGCAACCAAGGAACCCGTGTTATAAGCAGGAGGAAACATACGCTAGTAAAGAATACCAAGTTTTGGAAGTATGACATCAGTAGGATAGTGATTTTTCACTAGGTGGTAGGCCCGTATGTAGGGTCGTCTGGTTACGTACCACCGCCTTCCTTATTTCAGCCGTGAAACAGTTCGCTGTGTTTCGGATTGAAGGAGAAGGTAGCCAGTGTAATTACTGGGCATGGACGACATTTCATCTTAGGCCTCAGCTGACAACGCACCTCAAGTGATTTTTTCTTATTATTGCAGGTGTCTCTAGGCGGCGGTGACCGCTTACCATCAGGTGGGCCGTCAGCTTGTTGTCATCTAGTAGTACAAAAAGGACATGGAAACGATTTACCTACTTTTATTTGTGGGCGATTCTGAGGTGGAGACAGTAAATTGATGACTCCAAGCAAGCAGGTGTGCGGTTGGATAAGGTTGAAAAGCTTTTCAGAGTATTCTCTGTGATAAAACTGACGAATATGTAGCGGTGAAATGGTGAGGTTTGGAAGATTGAATAGTATTTTTCATTTTAATACAAATTAAAAAGAATCAATATTACTTTTTTGGTTATCTCACTTGACACACAATCTATGATGTTTGATCCTTTGAATCTTTGATCTTGATTTATTTTGTAACTATATTTTATGTGATATTATACTTAAATAAAAACAATATTTATCATTCCAAATGCTCAACAGAAATAGGTAAATTAAATAAAACCTTTTGTACAACTGTAACAAATACAATAAATGGTGTTATTTTATTTAATAAACGTTCAAAACTAAGGCTACTTATAAGTATTTAAATTTGTTCCATGGAAAGTTTGTTTATCCAACATTATTTTACGATGAAACCCGCGTGTCAAATAGGCTTTTAGGTTTTTTTTCGGATGATTGTGCGAGTTTGAGCAGTAAACAATTTAATAAGAATGTTCATTAGCTTTCAGCGTAATTGTTTTAGACATTAATTTGTTTTTCGACGCCTTAATCTTGTTAAAGCCGTGATTGCAAAATATGTTGGCTTTAGATTGATTAGAATTAGTGAGTATTTTCATGACGTATTTCTGATAGGTATTTTGTGATGTAGAATTTATTTTGTAATTACGATTTATGAGCATATTTAAGCACATAAAGCTTGAAATTGATCGCCCTTATTCTGTTGGTAATAGAGGCGGCTTGCGTAGTGCATCTGTTACCGTTGTGTTTTTTTTAACCGAAAGATTAATGGTTTTTTTAATGACACCAGTAAATAATAGACAAACCAAACTTGTATTTAAGTTTTACCACTTAAGGCCGCTTTTCAAGCTTCGGATTACATTTATCTAGACCTTTCCCTTAGGTAGCGACTATGGTTGATTAGAGTTAGTCACTTCGTAGTACAGGGTGGCGACTAAAGATGATTCGTTTAACTTGATATGAGATTGTTTTTAGGGGTTCTTACCCAAAGAGTAAAACGACTAAGACTCCACTGTCAGTCCGTCTCTCACCAAGCTGTATCTCATGAACGTGATAGTTAGACAGTTGAAATTTTCACAGATGATGTATTTTTGTTGCCGCTATAACAACAAATACTAATAAACAGAATAAAATAAATATTTAAGGTGGCTCCCATACAATAAACGTGATTTTTTTGCTCCTCGATATTGATAACGGCAACAGGTAGACGCTTATTTTTAAAAAATGACACGGAACATTGATGACCGGAGCCGTGCCATTAATGACCGGAGCTCTTAACAAAACAAAATATTTAATAATTGCAAAATTAAAAATATTAAGTAACCCCCGGCGTCCTTAATCATCTAAGTATCTAACACCATCTCATTAAGACTATTCATAAGAGCCCAAACACGCTATGTCTGCTGTAAGTTTCTGAAGAATTAAGCATTTCGCAGACTTTTTGATGGTATAGGATCATCTCAAAGTTAGTATGTCATGGGAATGTCATCGAAGTGACAGTATACGAAATTTGAAATCAATCGGATCTGTAAAAGTTAGTAAAATCCTAATATCATGTAGAAAATGAGCTGATAAGTCATCAAAGGCCTAAACTGATCTTTAAAAATTATAGCTAAGAACCATCGTAGTCACATCAGCTTTCAAACAAAAAAAAAACGAATCAAAATCGGTCCATTCGTTTAGGCGCTACGATGCCACAGACAGACACACAGATACACAGACAGACACGTCAAACTTATAACACCCCTCTTTTTTCGTCGGGGGTTTTAAAATAATTTATCTTTACAATAAGTACACATTATTCGTGTTTATAGAGAGGAAAGCAGTTTAAAAGAACAAATAGGACTAGGAATAGGAACCAGGAATAGGACAAACACACTAATAGGACAAGTTTTTTTTTCATAAATTTACTTTTAGTGCACTAACTCGTCTCAACTTTTATTTATCATGTTTTCCTTTACCCTAAGGTTGCCTGGTAGATATTACTACTTTATCCTTTTGCGGTTTTTCTCATCTGTTCTTTTTCCTCTTGTATTTTTGTCTAATAAAGTAAGTATATGTATTTATCTATCTATCTGTCTTTATTTAAATTAATGTAAGATTAGTGTATGATATACGAACTACTTAAAGCCTTTTGCGTGACACATATTAAAATTTTAATATATTAGAATCTAGCAATGTTATTGACTACACTTAAAATAAAAGTCTCAATGTAAACACTGTTCTCTTTATTAATCTGTAAAGCGGCTATATACCACCGGTGGCTGATGACAATAGAAAAATCAATTGTGCCTGGAATCTCATGCTTGACGGGTTAATAAATTATTTAACAACGATCTATCTAAACAGGAAGATACCAGCACTCCCATGTTTTATATATTATCCACTCTTTGTAAACAGAGCTAAACGTTCCGGCTTTGAATAAATTAGCCGCGTGTTTAAGACTATTTTCTTTTGTCCTTATTCGCTGAAAATCACCTTGGTGAAGTACTGAAAATGAACTGTTTACATATCAAAAAATGGTTTATGCTAAAGCATTTCATAACTTCATATTGAAAGGAGAAATACTATTTATTGAACGAAAATTGTAAAACACATTTCTTGGAAAGGTTAAATGCGGTTGAAGAAGAAATAAGACGGGTATTTATATGCCTCTCGAATTTCGCAACGAAGTAAATAATTTTATACACTAATACCATGGTGTCATTGATCGCATAAATATCAATTATTAAAATTATCATTTCACTTTACGATAATAGCTATTTATCGTAAAGTGAAATCTCTTCCATTTCACCCTTGAAATAGAGGCAAACCAAACTCTTGAGTCCTTGAATTGGTCTTAGTTAATATGGTCAGAAATACAAATTAACAACAATATAATAAAGTACATTGTTTTACACTAAAGAAAGCGTTATAAACACAAAAAATAAAACAAATAAATGTGATTAATATGGTCAGTAAACTTTCGTATATCCAATCGTAACAGTGATGGAAAAAATAATGAAAACCGTTGAATGTTTCAAAACATACATACAAGAGTTAAACATCAAAGTCTTTATAAAAAACTAGCTAGAAACCGAACAGATCATTGAGCTGCATCAAGAAGTAAGTAGATAAATTGTACTAGGATATTAAAGATTTATCAAACGTCCGGAGAGAGGGTGAAAACATGTTAATGCTAACCATCAGTCCCGACTCCCGAGCAAATGTCGGGTTCCTTCGTCCGTAGATCTTTCGTCATCAAGATTTCTACCATCAAAAATATATCTCGGCACTACTCGGCTTTCTTAGAATATACTCCGCTTTTTTAGAGTGCTCTGAAGAGCTTTTTGAACTTATCCCTCCTTCCCCCTTCCTACTCAGCAGCACGCGTGTTGGTCTTCGGAGTCATCAATTTACTGTCTCCACCTCAACGTCACGTACAAAGAAATTTGGTACCTCGTTTCTTTGTCGTACTTCCAGAACTTGGGATTCTTTGCCAGCACATGTGTTCCCTCTTTCCTATAACATGGGTTCCTTCAAAGAGTTCTTAAGTTAGGAGTTCTAAATTGTACAATGAATCGAGTGATTTTTGACAGCTTTTAGATACAAAGACGTTACTATAACAAACATCTATGGGAATGTATTTAACGCTGTCGGGCGAACGTTTCTGATTAAGTTGGTGCTTAGCATCTTATGTTAGCGTTAAAATCATTTGCAAAAAACGTCAGAAATGTTTGTTGGACAGCAGTAAATACGTTCCTAATGGTAACCAAAGTAACGTCTTTGGATCTTAATGCTTTTAAAAAGCGCCATACAAATTTTACTCAACGGAACATTTTTGGTTATGCTTTGGTAAATACGTTGCGATGGGGTCCCTGTAAGGCACTGAGCATGAGCTCTTAGTCTTTTTCTATCATGATATATACAATTTCATTTGGAGTTACCCCAGTGTCATACACCACTGTAACTAATCACACAAAAATCAAATATCCTTTCATAACAATTGTCAAGTCATGAATTAATTTAAAATAAATTTGCTTCTTACTTTATAGATACCCAAAAATGGAAAAACGGTACTGATTTTTTCTCCAAAACGGAATAAGTTGAGTTCATTGACATGACGTTTCTAAAATTAAAGGCGTTTAAAATAATATATTGTAATTTAATCCTCATTCTCACGCTTCAGATATATGAACTGTCATAATAATAATAATAATCCCTTTTGCCCCAAATTTACTTAAATGCGTTGAAAAAGTTTCACCCGCATTTCAATGCAAAACCTGCAGAAATAATAACATTATATCGACGTTTCCCATCAATCATTCCATTCCTTTCTCGTTGTATTCAAATGAAAAAGAGGCACAGCGCTTATGTGTGTAGCTATAAGTTATGTCAATACATTGGATTATGTAAATAACTTTATGAGATAAACAGGGGTACATTTCTACGAGCCACTGAGCAAATGGCCTCGAAACTTTGCCTAATGGTGACCACACTTGCCCTTCCCGGATATTATTTGAGTCCCTGCCTAAAATGTAATTCTATGTATGCATATCTCCGGCCATTTTTAGGTAACGACGTGGTTTCGTGTTAATGTTCTCATTGTTTTATTTTTTATTTGTTTGTTTGGTTTTTATCGACTATTTTTTTTACACACGGTGAATAAGACATAGGAGATGATCCCCTCAGTTCCCAATATACCACTTTCTCAATATGCCCTGGCGACCTTAGTCACCGTAGGGACTCAACTTTTTTTTTATAAAAATGGACTTGCTCTTGATCGCACCAGTCTAAAAGGCTTAACTTGACCAGACGTCTAATCTGAGTAACCTGACCTATATAACCTTTCCACTATAAAGCATTCCACTGTCTGGCCGTGCTCATTACAAAGAATAAGAAAAAGCGCTTGCTTGGTGCGAATATTTGGTGTATCAACCAGATGTGGGTGGTAGCTCATTTTACTTGAGTACACTCTCCAAAGTACAATCTGTAGAAGACCGACAAGCAACCTTACGATCATGGTCCAGGCTATGAAGCTTGGTCCCCACCAATCCTCGTCACCAATGAGCTTCCTGTTCGTTCCACCGAATCCAGAGTGGCGAAATGGTTCTTGGCTGAGGCATCCTATGAACACTACAAAGCAGTGCTCTTTAGCTGCGATCTTTTGTACGGTGGAGGTGTTACTCCAATCGGGCATTAACAATTCAAGTGGTAACCTTGTTAATAAATTTGTTGTGTCATTTTTTATTTATAAAATGACTCACAACAAATGGATTTGAATAAATGTTTCATCATTGGTCAAACTTTTCAGTGAAATAATTAGTACAAGTCCCAACATATTATTATGCAGGCCCCGGCAAACATTTTGAACAATTTCACATATTTAAAGCCCCTGCGTAGTAAAAGATTTTGTATTAAGTATTGCAACTGCGCATGTTTTCAGTCATTTGTGAATTCGTTCAAGATGTTAGCCGGGACCGTACATTGCACGTAAGTCTGAAAAATATATTTATATATACAGTATTTTCTTATGATTAAACAACAAATCCGAATTTCCTTATTATTTCTAATTAAATCAAGACTCAAAAGGGACTAAAAACCCTTGAAAAAAAGTAAAATATAATGTTGTTTTCCTTTAATCTCTCAATTAATTACACATCATCTTTTTTTAATAAATTAAATCTGTTATCTAAAAACGTTCTTTTATTTTCTAATTATGCTGAACAGAAATATTTTATTTGTGATTAAAACCGGCCAAGTGAAGGTTCCGAAGTCTGTGAGCTGTATGTTTATGGGGACGTATAAAAATACTGCCAAGTCGTCCACAGACTAACAAGGAATTAATTACCTCTTACATAAATGGTTTTGAATACCAGGCTCATTACTGTGATCATTTTCCATTCAATTTTGTTTAACTTACTACAGGTAACATGCATATTTCAAAGGTTTAGTTGATAGGCGGCGACGAGGACTGTTCGATAACGCAAACAAAGCAACTGTCGCCATGGTCGGTCCCGGGATGGGTCAATCAAATTTATAATCTCGAGCTCCTCCGTGCTTCGGAAGGCACGTTAAGCCGTTGGTCCCGGTTGTTACTGCAACCGCTTTGACCCACCAACCCGCATTAGGCCAGCGTGGTGGTGTTATGGCCCAATCTCCTCATGTGTTTCTCCCATGTAGGAAGGCCTGTCCAACAGAGGGACGTATATGGGCTGGTAATGAAAAAAAAGATTTAGTATATCTGGTACTGCAGTCTTCGAGTTTTAAGAGCTGCCAAGACGTATGGTAAAACTGGTATCTTGTTTGAATTTGGAACTTTGAAAACCTTGTTAGTAGGCATTTAGCTGTGATTTAAAATTGGATATATTTATAGTATAGGTACAGTATATCAGACGATCAAAGGAAGAACCCCGATGCTCACTCGGCACCCATTGATAGAACTAAAAAGTTTCGGGTCTTGGAATAGTTTAATGATTGCGCTTTTACTTGTCTGTTGTGATTAATATTATGATTTAGATAAGAATTCAGTGAACTAACTACTCTGCTATCAGGCTGATTGAGTGACCAGTAGCTACGTCCCAAACTAGAGGTCCCGTGTTCGAGTCTCGGTAGAAGCAGGATGTTGTGTGTTAAGCATGAACATATGCCACCAGTCATTAAAATTTGTACATTAAAGCGTTTTTCTTTAATGAAGCCCGATAAACCAGACACAATTAAATTTTAATTGTCATGGCAACTTAAGTTGCCGTCCGGTCATTGAAGGATTTAATATTCCTTTATTATAAATCTATCCATTCATAGCACAACCTCTTAATCATGCTTAATTATAAGGGTTACATGATATAATTGTTGTGCCTATAAGAATATTAGAAATATTATTATTTCTGGGATACATAAACACCCGTCTATTTTTCCTGTCAGTGACCTTCACCCGCTTCCATCGTTTTGCGAGCACGTTCTATCCTGATTTACAGTGACTCAATACCGCAATCCATCTCTAATATAGTACCACTGGATCCGCTATGGTACTGGGCCCCATAAATTAGTACAGTAAACAAACGCGGTTATCTTAGGAGTACGTAGCAATCTCTTTCTGAGCACTTGATGCACCAGAAGGAGGCTGCAGAGTGAGCCAGAGAGCTGGAACACCTTGCGTCACCAATCAGCGGGAGGCATACGAAAGGCAAGGGTTTATGGCCCGCTCAATCTGCCACAGTTGGGGCCGCGGAAGAAGAATTGTGGCTTTAAAGTCCCTACTTAGCCCCAGTGTTGCAAGGACATCCTAAATTTATCCAGAATATCTTTTATCCTGTTCATGCGTACCGTGTCTTTAAAAACAATGAAGTAGATCCTCGTCTAGACGCGCCGACATGTGGAGGTTAAACGGAGAGTAGGTTCGCTGGTACGCCAGAACTCTGAGTGTACTACGTATTATGGCCTTTCAGCACTTCGAGGTTTTCTTTTCACAAAATATGGATTAGACACAATGTTAGTGGCTGAAGCGCTTAAATGGATTCAATGGCTGTGCACTATTGGGTGGTCCATTCAAACTTAGCGCTAGATACTGGATTGGATTGCAATGATTGATGCGGGTTGGTAGGTTAAAGCGGTTGCAGTAACGGATGGGATCAACGGCTTAACGTGCCTTTCTAATCACAGGGGAACTCGATACCATAGCATACCCAGGTAGCCAGCTGTAAGCCAGTAGCCGCTGGTATCCAGATACCAGCGCAGAATCGAATCAATAACATCGAATACGGGCTCAGTTTGAATAAGCGTGAATGCGTCACTCAACACCTCTGTGTGAATGTCGAAAGAAGAAACTTACGATTGATGGAATATGTGCAAGTGACAATTCTCCATCTTCAAATATCAGACAAAGTACTTTGGGTGTACCTATTCCTTTCGTTGACGGATTGAAGTTTGGTAGCAGACCAGAAATATGAAAGAAGTATCAACGGTTAAATTATTCTACAGCTTATTTTTTGGACGAGCGGACTGTCCGTTGTCTCCTAATGATGCTATACAATTAAGATCTAGTCATTTCTGTGACTTTCCCATGTCTCTAGCTAGCTATAGTATCTTTTTCCTCAACTCGTTCATCGCATGTCGGACTTCTGCCCGAGGAAATTATAACTCCGTTACATAATATTAACACAAAAATGCGGGCCATATGAATGTACTAATATATTTTCCGTATACTAATAAAGGAAACAGATATGAACTCCTTAGAGAGTAGAAGGCTCCCCTAAGAGAAATTCATTGGAGGAAAATTACAGTGGCTTCAGGAAAAGTTGGTAAGTAGCGCACTTCACTGGGTTCAGTAATTATGTCCACTAATTTTTTATCATAGTGAATTTAGTCAGTTCTGTTTTTTAATCAAACAAAAAATTTTAGTTAGTACAATTAAATGAAGCTCTATAAATATTAGGCTCATTTTACACGATGCAAGTTAATTTTCTGTACGTAAACAATTACTGAAATTGAAGCAAGAAATGACTTCTATAGTCTAATATGTTGTTTAGCCTATGCACATCATTTCTCGCTTTAATATAATTGTATGCTACAGGCAAAAAAACTTGCAAATGGGCCTACTTTTTTATATACCCTAATATTATTAAAATTCTATTGAATATTTCCAGTCTGATAGAGAGTCACGACTTTAAACCAGGGCCGGCAGGATAACCGCTTATAGGCATTTATGTGAAAATTGGTAAGGTTTAATATACATATCAAAATTTCGTACCACAAGTCGAATTGGCTTTATCAATATTATCAATGTGAATGTATTTCAAGCAATACCATTGATAAGGGTGACTTCAAACCAAATCTATTAACATGACGTTGAGAACAGCTTTGTGCAAGGCGATTGCCCCGCAGGTTTCGTAAAAGATAAAAAGGATTTAGCGTTATTCGCCCAAAGCATTTGATGATATTGGTGAAATCATTAGGCTAATGAATACCTACCAAACTATCTTGAGAAGACAGCCATCAGCAAGGAGTTTTGTGCTTAATGTTGCTGCTGCTGGTCTAACCATTTCTAGTTTTGATGAATATGACATGCAATGATCAAAGAAATGATCTTTATTTTCTTGATATTTAAGCAATTAAAGGAAATACTTTAATTTTAAAATTATCACCATTATCACCACTACAAGTAAAAAATATAAGGCACATGACGAGCTGAAATTGGAGCAGCTCGGTAGCATAATGGTTTGAATGTTCTGGTTTCGATACGACAGCAAACAACTTTCACTATCGTTGATCCTGGGATGGGTCTATGAAAGTTTCTTGAGCTCCTTCGTGCTTTGACAGGAAAGTTAACCCGTCGGTCCCGATTGTTACCGCAACCGATTTCACCCAACAACCCTCACTGGGCCAGCGTGGTGGTGTAATGGCCCAAACTCCTCATGTATTTCTCCCATGTAGGAAGGCGTATGCCCAGCCCCCTTATTCAGAAACTGTCGGATTCGACTCAAAAAGTCACATGCCGTCTCGCTTTGACGCACCGTGATAAAAAGTGACAAGTATAGAGATTCCGAAATTCGATTCTTTTTCGACAGTTGTGAATGAATGAAAACGTTGTAGACCTTAAAAAGATAAAAATAATATTTCTACGAGAACATAATATTACATAAGAACTCATAAGTGGATAGCTCGTTGCCTATAGCTAGACGGTGATATATTTATAGATATGGCAATATCTAACGGTACGTAACTCTGTAGTTCTAAATACGTTACAAAGATATTGATGAAAATTCTGAGACACGAATTGTCTAGATTGAATTATAGGTAAGATGACGACGAGCTCGCTGGCGTAATAGTTTAAGCTGTTATTTTTATTATGAAAAAAAAACAAAAATTAAAACCGACTCCAAAAAACTGAAAAGGATAAAATAATTAAATTTCAGTAGGTACTCATCCCCTAGGAACAAATTTTTGGAGTTGGTGCTAAGTTGTTTCCAGAAACCATAGATAGGGATGAGTACCTACTAAAATTTAATTATTTTATCCTTTTCAGTTTTTTGGAGTCGGTTTTAATTTTTGTTTAATTTTTTTTTTCACAATTTTTAGTGATATCTTTTGAAGGTCAAAACTAGATGGGTGACCGTGAGCTTATATTGTTTTCCCACTATCGTATCATTTTACCAAAAATTCATAGAAAAGCAAAACTCCGCAATTTCGCATACGTAGACGACTTATTTTTTCCAGTTTTTTTTATTTAAAAACCAAACTACCTAAGGGATTTTTAAAATATTTTTATGGGACCAAATGGGCATCGAACAAAAAATGAATCATCAATATCGGTTCACCCAGTCAAAAGTTCTGAGGTACCAAACATAAAAAAACACACACAGACGAATTGATAACCTCCTCCTTGTTTTGAAGTCGGTTAAAAAGAAAATAACTTTTAATAAAATTAGTAATATTGGACTCCTTCGCGATTCCTTCGGCACATTAAGCTGTGCTGCATTAAGCTGTTACACTACTTGCGCTTTAGCCCACTGACCCGCATTGAGCCAGCGTGGTAGTATAGCCCGAACTCCTCATGTGTTTCGCCCATGTTGGAAGGCCTGTGCCCAGCAGTGGGACGTATATTATAGGCTGATGATGATGATAATGAAGGGATAATTATCATTAATTGAAAATTGAGTGAATAGAACTTGTAAGTATTTGTGATCTGATAGTCTTGCGATAAGCAAAATAACCATGTAATATATGGTTATAGAAAATAGTTCGATAACATAATAATCAAGTTATTTCTACAAAATATTAAAATAGATTCAGGGATCAAAGGGAAGAGTGATGATTGGAAATCGCATTTTCTTTATCCGATTTATTGTGCCCGAACTATTTATTTAGAGTGACCCGTGTCTTTTACCCTTTTCGTGTGGAACAGGGTTTTAGCAAAAAATCGCTTCCGTAATGTCTCTCGAGATATTATTTTACATTACTTTACGAAAGTGCCCATGAGAAGGTTTCCCAAAACAGTTTACATTTACGTTAAATTGTCCAATCGTATTAAGAATTTAGGTTGTGCATCAACTGAAAAGGTTGTCGTCTTGAGTCAACTTAATTTATGCGTCAGTTGTCTCAGACTTTAAACTAAATCTATAAATGACCTTGATGGTATTGTGTATTCAAAAATGTACCATAAAAATGCGATGTGAATCACTAGATCACAAAGAAATATAGATAATACTCATGTTAGTATGTTCACAAATATTCGAAATGTACTAAATAAAGACAATCATCCGGGACTCGTAAACAAAAGTTCGTACTCATCATACAAATATTAGCCCCTACTGGGATTCGATATCGGTACCTTTGGCTTATACAAGATATTTGACCACTTAACCAGACGGTGCAAACGATTAATATTCTGATGTAAGCCATGGAACAGACAAAGGGCAGCCGTTGGCATTGAAAGGATTGAAGCGAGCAAATAATGTAACCATAATCGATTTTGGATCACAGAAAATGAAACTTTGATGGCATTGTTATCAAATGTAATATAGTTTATTACTAATTGAATTTTCATCTTAGCTTGAAACCATTATCGTTTGCTTGATAGCTATTTAATTTGTCGTTATACAGCACAGTAGAAATACAGGCATCAATCAAAAAAATATACAGATAAAGATGATGTATTAGTGTCATCATATTATCCATATGAGATTTAAAAGGAATATATAAAAACCGAGATTGAAACTGATATTATATTTTAACTGAGCAACTAAAAATACTACGATATCGACTAAAAGTCTGTTTTGGTAGAGTATTCAACAATTTATCGCCGAAATCAGATGTTTTAGTCGCTCGCTTAGTATTTTCGTTGGTTAGGTTAAGTTAGTATAATGCTCAGTAAAATACAAGCCGATTTAAAATACGGTCGAATTAAAACAACGAGAAGAAAATTCAGAGCAAGGAATGACTTGGTATAATGCAAGACACTTAGATTTTAAAAGAAATACTAAATTTATGCGCGTGCCTGGCAATGTCTATGGGCGCCGTGGCCGACGATCGAGTGTAGCAGAAATCGCGGAGCAAGGGTTGTATTCTCCTCAAGGCTGGATTTAGTTGCCGCCACATTTGAATCAATAATATAGTAAGTAGTCAGGGTTGCTTCTGTATTAGACTCGACCAATTGTATTGTGAGCATCAAGTATCTGCATGTTATGTTTGCTTATAAATTCAATATCTTTGTTGTGGGTACAGAAACAAAAAATAATAATCAAATGTTAGGAGGACACGCACGCTCTACTTGCTCCGAATAATTTCGTTGGCCTGATAAATGGTTAGGCAGGAACGAGACCAACATCTTTATTTGCTTTCCGAAGCATGACTGGTTCGGGGTTAACCCTTTTACGTCGACTTCAAAGTTCTGATGGCTTATAGCTTTCGTTCACAAATTTGTTCGCGTGGAATAATCGACGTGCCCCAAGGACGTATGTTTTTTGCGTATTGAAATTATTTTATTTGTTATTGTTTATCCAGAAAAACTTCTTGATGGTTGTTTATTTGAAGCCAATAGAGGATCATTCGTTAAACATGTAATTTTATCTTGCGTGGAATATTGTTCGCACTTTTGGGATGGTTCCGCCAAGTACTTCCTGGATACACTAGACAGATTGCAGTGTTGTGTTGTGATGTCCTTATCTTTTGCGATGTGGAGGTCACGAACAACCGCCTCTGCAATTGCGCCAAGACATTGCGTCGCTTACCGCCTTCTATCAGCTACATGACGAAGTGCTCTGAAAAGCTTTTTGACCTTATCCCACCTTCCCCCTTCCTACTCAGGAGCACGCGTGCCGGTCTTCGGAATCATAAATTCACCTTAACATCACGCACAAAGAAATTTAGTGCCTCGTTTCTCTGTCGTACTTCCAGAGCTTGGAAATCATTGCCAGTCCCTCCTTCCTATTACATGGGTTCCTTCAAAAGAGGTGTGATTAAGCATCTTTTGGGCCGGCAAGATGGAAGCGGCTAGAGCAGTGTCTTAACTGCACTAGCTATCTTCACATATGGATTCTTCTTACCGCTTCACATCAGGTGGTGTCGAGTTATTTGCCGTGCTTTGTATAAAAAAATAAGGCAAATCACTAATAAGCATAATACCTACGGCTCATCATCGGTAGACGGCAACCATTACCATTGAGGTATCACTTGGGCGTTCCCCACTCTGTGATATTTGTTTTATCAGCATGACTCATTCTGCTTCCAATTCATCAAAACCTTATCATATTCTACAAGATATACCTGCTTACTGCAAGAAAAATGCAGTAAGCAGGTAGCAATATCTGGTAGCAATTTTCTGGAGAATATTTCGTATGACTTGCAAAAATAAAAATACTTACATATAACCTATATTCAAATAAGCATTTTTTTTACAAAACCCTGCCAAACGGGTGACCCTGGTCGCTCCAAGTTCACCGGTTCAACGCAATTTGGAGTAGGGCAGGCAAGCATTACTTTTATTTATAGAGTTATCAGGAACAAAATGGTTATTGCCGAGACTGATATAGATATTGGGTTCCCTTCTTTTGGTTTTCTTGTTTGTTTACTACCAAAACTTGCTTTCGCGGCTGCATTGGATTATAAATTATGGCGAGTTTGCTGTCTTTAGTGAAATTCCGCGGTTTGGATTTAATTTTTCTATTTTAAATTGGAAAAATAAAATTTTAAAAAGAATGTCAAAATTTGTGAGAGGGAATAAATCAATATTCTTTTCTATTTTATAATATGAGCTCTATTCACTGATTTTGTTTCTGGTTTTGATTGTTATTAATGAACCATTAGGTCCATTAACCATTAAGTTCATTAATAACAATCTGGTTATTAAACCAAAAATAATAATTACTTCGACTTAATTTATTCCTCATCATCATACCAGTTTATAATGTCATCTACTGAACAAAGGCCTCCCCCATCGACTTACAAATGGAACGATTCCGCGCAACCTGTATCCAACAGGTCCTTACGACCCTGACCAGTTCATCTGTCGATCTTGCGCTTTAATATATTGGTCGCAGGAAAACCAAATATAAAACAAAGTGGTTGAATAAGCTTGAAGCTTAGTCATGTATTCTTTCGACCAATCATTCACAAATCGTACATCCTAACAGTCCCTCATTTAGTACGATGCCTTAGGCGAAAGAGAACGAGAGGCTTAACTCTCTCGGGGACATCTAGATATACTGAGACCAACTTAACGCTACTAAATAGACTGGAAATTTTATTACCAACAAACGAATAGCGATACGGTCGGTGTAAGGTCGTAAAGCACTTAGCCGAGTAACATTCATGTCGTCCGTTTTCTCTAATCCTTTCGCACTCTATACGAGAATTCCCTTCCGTTGAGGTTACTGTGCTGGATTTTACGTCCATTTAATTTAGTAGGAATTTCATTTTCTCGACAGAGCGTAATTTAATTTTACAGAATTATCTAATAGATTTCGCTCAACCGCGTTCTATTTAAATTTGAAAACTGGGCGTTGAAGTTTTTCTTTTCATAACCTATGCCATGGTTTGTTAAAGTCCGCAATTCGTGTGGTTTTGTGACACTCCCGTCCGTAGAATAATATAATTCTCCACCATACTTTTTTATCGACCATCAAGAAGACATAAACAAACAAAGAAGCCTTTATTCCTTTGTTAGAACTACTTAGGTAGAATCTACATAATTATAGTCGTTACACAAAAAATAATGTACAATAAAATTTCTCTTATTCCGTTGTGTTTAAATGACAATTTAATATCAACTCTAAGGCACTGTAATAAGGTATCATGCTATTAGATGTCGTGTGAATATTTTGATGTATTTTCTCCAAGAGAAAAAATTCCGCAAAATTGCGTTAGACTGTAATGACGAGGTGAGGGAACGTGATGAGAATTCGTGATTTTTCCAAAGCTCACTCTTCATCTTGCATTGTAATTTTGTATCCTTCAGCTAAATTAAGGCTGTTATTATTATTATTATCAAAAACGTTTGTAACGCTCACTTTGCTTTTTGAACGGTTGACACTTTAACTCTTAATGATTATGCAATTATGCATACTTTAACTCATAGATACAGTCGACAGCACATCAAGCGTAACACTTTGACCTTGAGACCGCCCTTACTCCGTTCGTAATAGAGGCCGCTTTCGTAGTGCAACTGTTACACTTGATGTGCTGTCGTGTGTACATTGTTTTGCAAGCAGTTGATCTCACTGATATTGATAGACGAGGAGCAAGGTCGATAGAAGTTCTCCTGTTTCACCAGCAAAAAGACTTCGTACAAACTGTGTTCTATTACGCCGCAAGTATTCATAGAAGGGGGATGTTTCGTTTTCGGCTAATATACATGTACAGTAAATAATAAATAAATAAATAAATTTCCCGAAACACAGGTACAAATAGTTGGATTACAAATTATAAATTTTTGCTGTGTCCAGCTGATTAGCGTACGAAAAAGAAATGTATTAATTAGAAATCAAATTGCAGATAAGTCAATCTTAGAAGTTATTTATAGCATAAATTTGGAACCAGATTAAACATAACAATTATAGTCATAAACTTGTCTAAAATTAAGAGTAAATAAATTCATAATAATTTAAAGTTTGTCAGTAATAAATTCCATTTGTCAATTTAAAAATAACATTTGTCGATTAATAATGATTTATTACTGTTTAATTTTATAATGTCATTTGGAATTCTATTATAAATTTTTGGAGCCAAGCACACAACACTCTTCTGTAGAAAACTAGTCCTGGCAGGGAACAAACAATAAATTTAAACATGGGCTATATTAGTCCATAGAAATGGTTTGCCACTTTTAAAAATATCGTATTCATTTGATAATTTCATGACATTTGTATGGAATAGTGTAACGTTGGCAGCATTATTTCATACAAATGTCATGAAATTATCAAATGAATACGACTTATTTAGCCCATGTTTAAAATTATTGTCGCATTGACGGCACCACCCTGTATACTCATAACCGGGACTCCATATAAACCCGAAATATCTCCTTTCAACTTGAAAAATATTGGAAACCAACAAATCTATTCTAATAAGACTTTACATGATAATGAAAGTCAGGCCAGTCTAAATAGAATCAGAAGATTTTTTGATTCTATTTAGACTTTCCTTGAGTAAGAGCATAATTATGCTTTTCATACAAACCAAAAATTGCCAATGGTAGTTTTCGAATAATCCTCTGATAACTTTTTACACTAGCCTGAATCGCTTATGCATGTTTTGTTGGAATCCGTTTGTTTGTTTCCAATTTTTTCGAATTGAAAGTTTGTATGAAAAGCCGTGCGGCGAACGCACTTAAGTACAAAAGACAAGCAGTACAAAATAGTTAATGTGGCTGCGGTACATTTGGAGGGCCATTATATTAACAAGTTAGATTTGTAGATAAAAATGACGCAACAAATATCTATACTTAAAATCTGATCAATCATCTAGAGATATCTGTATATTCTCTCAGATTAATAGGTAATTTATCTACCCCAAAGTAAGCATATTAAGAGCTTGTGTTATGGATACTATATAACGGAGAAATATTGATACTCAACTCATATTATATAAATATACTAAATAAACATAGAAACATCCATGACTAGTGAATAAATACTCGTACTCGTACACATTTGCTTCTACCGGGATTCGAACCCAGGGTCCCTAACCAAGTAGCATGTATAGCAAGGCGTACAGACCACTACCCCAGACTCTATCAGGATAACTCAATTTATTTATTATTATTATTACATCTGGAATATTTTACATAAAGTGCAGGTGTCTATCATCATTTCAGCCGAGAGACACCCACTGCTGGGCATAATCCTCCCCCAAGGATCTCCAAACCGATCGGCCCTGCGCTGCCCGCATCCATCGGCTTCCCGCGATCCTCACCAGATCGTCGGTGCGGTGTCGGGCGCCGGTGTCTTTAGGGGATACTAATTCATTATTAAACATGAGGATGAAATAAAGAACTGCAACGGCATTTGCAACAACATCAAAAGTAGTTTTCATAACGTTTTCAAACCAAGATTTCAATAAATGAGCGACTTTGTAATTGAGAAATGAATGTCCTTGCTCAAGTCTGTATTTCCCCGTCAATTTAATTTTATATCTTACTAGCTGCGCCCGCGACTTCCATCGCGTGGATGTCGGAAATAACAGCTTGAAATTTGATTACCAAAAAAT
Organism: Nymphula nitidulata; assembly: GCA_947347705.1. Lineage (NCBI taxonomy): Eukaryota > Metazoa > Arthropoda > Insecta > Lepidoptera > Crambidae > Nymphula > Nymphula nitidulata. The sequence goes on from OX374631.1 coordinate 17,471,129, forward strand.
GGTTATAGTGAGTCAATTTCAAAAGATCAAAAATATGCTGTCGCGGACTTTTTTAGAACTTTTGAAGGAGCACAATTTTTAGTTACACATTTTTGCGTAACTTTAACCGTTTACGCAGCGCACGCAACAAAAGCTCTGTAAAGAAATATTTTTTCCCCGTTTTCACAACATTTCTCATGGATGCTCAGCTGCTATTAGTCGTAGCGTGATGTTATATAGCATATACATACCTCGATAAATGGACTACCCAACACAAAGAGAATTTTCCAATTTGAATCAGTAGTTCCTGAGATTAGCGAGTTCAACCAAACAAACAAACAAACTCTTCAGCTTTATAATATTAGTATAGATATAAAGTGAATGTTGGTCTTCAAAGGAGTTTTAACCTAAACTAAAAATACCTTACAAAAATGATGTCACGCTGGAAAATAAGTTTCTTTTTTCGAATCTGCACTGTGACGTAAATGGTTATTAAACTCTAGCATGCCAAGAATAACCCACAAAGTGGTCCAATGCTACAAATGTTGAACACTTGGCCGAAGCTGGGAGTACAATTAAAGTGACCGTCAACTTACATTGAAAGCATGCGCGGTGCCAAAATTCAGACACTGTGAGAGTAGAACTAGTCCTATTTCCAAATTGCTTGCTTCATTATAGTGATCCAAACCAAAACGGCTTTCTGAAATTGGGTTTTGTAGAATCATTACCGCATTGATATTTATTTTAGAAACAAATACAGCATCACCATATTTCGATTTAAATGTGTACAAAATTACAATAGGGCCTCAGAAGATGTCAGTTTTAAAATTAAATTTTTCACTTGACCTTTACATAAGCAAGATTCCCGGGCGAAGCTTACTGGATGGATACTGATAGTATTGTTTTTGATAAGGACATTATAATATTATAGACAAAATAGAGAAAAGCAATTGCTTACAATCATAACAGCTACAAGGCAAAGTATGTTATAATAGAAGACGTAATACATATTTTACATAACGTTATGTCGACCTTACTGAAGATCATAAAATTGCTAACTAATAATTCTACAATAACTTGTATTCTATGTTCCTTAAAAAAGTAGGTTAGCATTTATCTAGTACACTATTGCTATGGTAGGTTTTCTCAACCCAATCAGAATCGGCTAGCATTATTGAAACCAATGGTGTCAAATGCATTACTTACGGCTTATAGTAATAAATGTTACAAAGATTTTAGTTTTTAAAACTGATATAAAGTTTTAATGCTATGCGAAGTAATATAGGTAATAGCTGTGTACCAATATTAGTAGCTAATATAGCTCAAACATCATTAGTGTATCTAAAAAGCTCACCAACGTCCATTATCCTAATTCAAAACGTTGAACTGAAATTTACAACCCCATATCAGTTGTAAGGCAACAATATTGTTATTTTAGCTCCATAGTTCTGGAATTGTGCAAATTTGCACTTACTATTTACTATCAGAAGCAAATGGCTGTTATACAGATCGTTAAATTACATTGGAAACATGAGCTCTGCCAAAATTGAAATGCTGATTAAATAGTCTAATGGGTCGTTTAGTTTTATTTCATTACTGAATTTAGTCGTATCGCTTGTTTCTGTGCTTGATAAACGGTGTCGCGGTAGGTACCTGTTTCTAAGCTGGACCGTTTACAAAGATGTTTAAGTTCCGTTATAGCATTATTGCCTGAAAACTGCTATAACATATATCAAATTTAAAACATCCTAACTTTTTTGTTGAAAATTGGATTAAGAATTGAAATTGAATTTGTGCGATACCCAAACATGCCAGACACATCATCATCAGCCCACAACAGTCAATTGATTGACATAGGCCTCTTCATATGAATGCCACTTGACTCAATCCATGGCTAGCTTCATCCAACACTGCCAGCACATTGCGGAGATCGTCAGCCAGACAGTAGATAAGTGTTATTCTGTTGAGGACACGCTAGCTGCCAAAATTTAAAGAAATGTAAAAGAGAGGTCTATTCGTTAGACAGGATCTGTACAAAATAGGAAGCACTATATATTCTCCTCAACGTTTCTATAGCAACGTTTATCTCACCAATCATTGAAGTTAACACCTCTAGTTATCCGGAAGAATACTTTTCCAAGCATTTCCAAACTTCCAGATAACTTAAGAAAAGCTATTTTAATTACATTTTAATGTTTTAACGCCTAAAAAACATTAAAATGTGTCTATTTATATTAGTTTTAAGCAATTCCTGTTTTAAAACTTTTGTTTTTTCATAAGACAAGACTGGCAAATGTACATTCCAATTGATGGCAAGCGGATACAGATTTTTTTTAAAACTCGCCTAAATCTGTAATTCAGATAACATCAGAGGTCTTATTTTTTCCGCCTATTCCTCTGTATTAAACACTAAATTTCATTAAAACAGGAAAATATTTGAATCAATAACAAAATGTACCAAGGGTCAGAACAAGTGTCCATAGTCCACCCATATGAACCTGTCAGGCGGACCCCGGGTAAGAAAGGAAAATAAACTGTTTTACACACTGTTATAATTAATTAAACAACTAACGAAAATTTCACAATTGATTTGGAGAGCATTTTATAATTCGAGTGCTCAATGACTTTAACGGATTGGTTACATTAGGTAAATATGGTGAAATAGGTAATAATAACTAGCAAGAGTGACTCGGACTCGTTTTATCAAATACAAAATTAGAACCAGTTTCTTATAATTGAATTATTTGACAACAAAAAGGACTGGTAAATGGAAAAAGGGTACCTACTATATAGAGCTCGGTATTAAAATACTTCGTTAAAGTAACATTTTCATGACACGATCCACCACCTCCAGCGTCAGCGAAACGGGGTGACTCAACAAATATTCCTGGCGGGCTTAATTAGAAGAACAATATACCAAAAATGTATTGTGAAATTCGCGAGGGCAATTGTTTCAACAGCGGTATTTTTCATTTAACCCTGTGCGGGCGAAGAACATTAGCTGGGTCAAAAGTGGAACGATAGCCGGAAAACGGTTAACCGACCTTTTTGCACGGCCTTTCTAACTTTTTAAGAAGCTTTCTGCTGCAAAACAAAAGCCGACAGTGTTAAATACGCATTTGGGGCTTTTTGGACCGATGTAACGGAATTAGTGGAAGCGATTAGGGGAAATGTGTATATTATGAAAGAAGGACGTAAGTTCTAATTACACGTTGTATAAGGTAGCAGTTTGCATAAATATCCTCTAAAATGTGGAATAAATTGTTTTGATATAATCAACCCTAAAATAGACGACGTTGGTTCTTTATTGTAAAAAAGCACGAATGTTTTTGCGATAGAAACTTTTTAGGTTTATTGTTAATATAATTGCTTGTAGTGTAATAATTATACATTAACGCTAATTACTTTTTTTCGTACATTCGACGGCATAATAAATGAAACAGCGACGCTACTATTAAAGCTTCACAAAAGCTTAAAGAGCTTATTGTCATCAAAGTATTTTTTTATACAACTAGATAACAAACAAACCGATGGCCCACCTAGTGGTAAGCGGTTACCGCCGCCTATATACACCTGCAATAACAAGTAACAATCACTTGTTATTGAATGTGCGTTGTCATCCTGAGCTCTAAGATGAAATGCCGTCCATGCCCAGTAATTATACTGGCTAACTTTCTCTTCAATCCAAAACACAGTGAACTGTTTCACGGCTGAAATAAGAAAGGCGGTGTACCTACGGCGGAGGACCCTACTTACGGGCCTAAAAACTAGTGTATTAATATTTCGAACTCAAAGTGTACTGTTAAAGCCACACTATTTAAGAAATTAATACGTTTCAAAAACACAAAAACTAATGTGACTCTCCGTGAGAAAACGCCGCCATCAAATGACACGGCTGAAGGACAACTAGCCCAGGCATTGAGCGCAACGTTTAACCAGATGGCTGAACGTCATGTCAGCCTTCTGGTTAAATTAGTCATTTAATTGGACGCCTAGGCAGGTGGATGAAATCGACGAGCTTTTGTGTGTCTGCTTGAGTGAATGGAAGGTTTAAGGTTATTTTATCACGACCACTTACAATTAAAATCGTTTTAGTCATAAGTGATCATACGCCATGTTGTAAAAAGTCTAGTTGCATTAACTATCAGCCTAGGCATTTAATTGGATTTGCCGGCGTTTGATCAACGGGCTAGGCATCCAATCAAGCGGCGAATTCAACCAAATGGCGGCAACATACATACTCGCCAGAATTCCATGTCTCTAGTTCGCCTTCGAGAACGTACCTGAAAAGATGCGAAATAAACTTTAGTAACATGAGTGTATTATCTAATACTCTTACTGAAATAAGAGGCCATTACGATGTTTCTTTACTGTTCTCGAAAAACATAAATTCTTCGTGTGTATCGTCAGCTCGGCTGTAAATAACGCGATCGAACGTAAATAAGGAATACTGTGGGAAATAAGCTCGGTGCCATGTTTGTCTTAACTTGCGAAACATTTTGAAAGTAAGAATAAAAAGGTTGTTTTTTTATACAATACCTTAACATATGAAGGACCATAAAATATATGAAGGCTGGGCTTAAAATAATTTTTATTTTTAACAGCAATCAACCTTTATTATGGTGAAAAATATAAACCCTCATTAATTTTCTGACGGACATGAAAATGTCACACTACAGTTAGTTTTTAGAGCTAGTCAACCGGCAAAACACAAAGACAGCTGGTGACAGTTCGTAAATAGGTCGACAGATGTATATGTCAATGTGATATATCTGATGAAGATACTCTTTTTTGCGTTCGTTTTGTTATTGCATTGACCTAAAAACCACAATTTTTCACTTAAGACTCTGTTTTTTCTCAAATCATTATGCAATACGAAGGTTAAAAATCTTACAGTGCAATATACTGCCCTAGAAGTCCCACTGCCGGCCCGTAGGGTGTCTCTTCACGCCTTGCTTCAAGGAGCCCATATCGTAGGATGAAGGTAAAATGCGCGCTGGCAGAGAGTTCCATACTTTGGAGAGTTTGGACGTCAGGGAAACGAGTCACCAAGTTTCTTCGAGCGCGAAAAGTAGGGGTAGCAACAGTGTATAGATGAATACAATAATAGATATGGTTATTTAAAAAACAAATTCACACTTTATACAATTAAATTCTACTTTAACTAACCAGAATTGTTGATCGTTTATTAAAAACTTAAGGGTTCTTGTGAAATCCAAGAAGTTTATCCGAGTAACTTTTCTATTTCAATTTGTTTATTTTCATTATTATTCTATTACTCAAACAGATTCGAAGTTTATTCTTCCAAGAACTTGTAACAATCATAGCGATTGGCTGACGATCAATATTAATTGTCCAATAGCCGATGAAATTTAAGTTGTCAAGTGAATAATATTAATCTCCTTTTGATTCGATTTCATGGGAAATGATTTATCAAAATACAAATCGACATCTGACTTAATTAAATTTGCTTTCAAATTAATTAATCATTATTTAATTTTTCTTCATGATTGAACTAATAAGTACCAGAACAAGTTAAATTTTACAGGTGGTAAGCCCGCATGTGCATGTAGGGTCGTCTGGGTAGGTACCACCGCCTGTCTTATTTCAGCCGTGAAACAGTTCACTGTGTTTTGGATCGAAGGGAAAGGTAGCCAGTGTAATTACTGGGCACGGACGGCATTTTATCTTAGGCCTCAGGATGACAACGCACCTGCAATATCAAGTGATTTTCCCTTGTTATTGCAGGTGTCTATAGGCGGCGGTAACCGCTTACCACCAGGTGGGCCGTCAGCTAGTTTGTCATCTAGTTGTATAAGAAAAAAATATTGTAGATAAAATATTCTTTAAGATTTTTTTATCAACTTATATTGTAACGTCGACAGTACATCAGGTTTAGTAACTTAAAGTTTTATTTCAGCCTTTATGAAATAGACAGGTACATACTTACCTAATAATAGAAATTTATCTTGACAATCAAAATTTTGAAGGTAGGTACAACGCAATCTTCTATTCTAGTCGGTAGGTACGTAAAATAACGTTGAGCAATATGATGATTGGATGCGACATAGATATATGAAAACGGCAAACTATATAATAAAATATTTCATTCTAGCTTACATGCCGGACGGCGAGCAAGCTCTACCAGGGGAAGTGGCTCGACTGGTAAACTTCTGCGAGAGATGTGGACTTGAGCTGATCATCTGCACAGACTCTAACGCCCACCATCTGTTGTTGGTTTGATCCATTCTCCACAATGGGAGAATGGATCAAACCAACAACAGAGGTGTCACGGACAGTCCACTGTGCAGAGCATGCATGGAGGTAGAAGAAACAGCCGCTCACGTCCTTCTGGAATCCAGGGGAGTGGCAAACTACCGGGCTAACTACCTGGGATCCCCGTGTAGCCTCCAGGAGGTGTTTGGCGATATCAAGGCGCTGGGTGCCCTCCAGGGGGAGCTGGGAAGGCTGGAGTGAACCAGCCTACACCCTCCGACGCAAAACAGGCGCAACAGTCGTCGATTTGCGGAAACCGCCCGTACGAAAGAAGAAGAAGAAGAAGATATTCTATTCTATGTGATCTTATTACGTAGAGCGTCGAAGTTATAATAGTACTATTAGCCTATCGACTCTAATACACATCTGGCATATTTTTTATTGATAATTTACATGCATGGTAACTAGAATTAGTTTTACCGTTTTACCGTACTGTTCATAATGTAGGATACTTTCCCAAACAGGCAATAATATCTTGGTTTACAAATTATCGTTAGTAACCGTATCAGAAATTTCGAGTTTCTTTTTATTTCTGCATGCATGTCATAAAAAAAATGTCTTCAAAATTATTTGTACGCCACAATGGCAGAAATACGTAGGGCAATGATTATTTTAAGACCTACATTGTAAAACTATGTACACTCGTGTGTTCACAAATAAATGATTACTTACTTACTATGTAAACAAAATGTTATTGAGTACCAAAGTTAAAACAACCTCATAAAGGGCTTACTGTTACCATCCGTGATGGTAAAATACGCGTGATGAAAGCTTTTCACTTATGTATAACCTATTTTCGTATTGAATCAAAGTTGAACGGATGTTTAATCTATAATATAAAAATGAATCGCTGAATGTGTTGCTAAGCGCAAATCTCTAGAGCAGCTAAACCGATTTCGCAATTTTTTTAAAAAAGTATTCCTTGAAGTACGAGGATGGTTCTCAGGGAGAGATTTTTTTAAAAAAATATAATTTGCAACGGTACCATGAGCATGTTGCCGACACTGGCTTTAAAGAATTAGCTTGCTTTTCACAAAAGTTGGACAATGTGAGTATTGGAAATTTTATTATTTATATATAAAACAGTAATGATTATTGACATTTGCGTTTCAATGAACACTGATCTAACTAGGATAATCACATAGAATACACGTGATTTCTTAAAAATAAAATTGAAAATGTTTTATTCTTTTGATTTACAAGAATTACAAACAGGCTACCTTTATTTGCATTTGTAAAATGCAGACATGACAGTATTTCTTTAGTAGCACTATAAGTTATGTCTTTATTTCTTGTAAGATCAAGACTTATTTTTCTTTTACCTCGTTCATGTTCCACCACAATAAAATTGCCAAGTCTTGTTTTCGGACTTCCAAGAAAAACAACTCACAAATATTTTACATTACGGTGAAAGGAAAAACAAATCCGAATGATTAATAAACAAGCACATTCTTAATGCAACACGGTTCTGCTGACTTTTACAGATAGTAAATTTAGAAATCTCGGGCTTAACCTTTACATAATTCATTTCGTTTTCTCGATATCGCAAAAAAGATGCTATTGACGTCAGTACATAAATAAACTTGTAGAACTTGAACAAAAGTTCGCAATAACAAGCCATGAATAGGACAGTGAAGTTTAGTTTCTTCGAACATTTGCAGACACAATGAGAAAGTTCCAAGTAGCTGTATTGTTCGTGTAAAGACTTGTACTGGATAGTTTTGGCAACATCCAACGGACCGGTGCAAAATTTGCCCGGGTCATTAATGTTTGAAACGTGTGTTTTGGAACCGAAAAGGCGAAACGGTACTACGGATTTCGCCTCTGGCTCGTCACTTACACAGTGTTGCGGAGAGAATACTTAATCTACTTTACATGCTATTTGTGATATAGCTTTCAAAGGCAAATTTCGGAAACTAAAATCATCTGCAGTTGAGCTTTGAGGTCGTTGTTCATAACTTGAAGCTTCACACAACATTGCGAATATGTAGCAGTTGACAGACTTTGATCCCTAATATCATTTTGATTTGAATAATCCAACGATCTCAAAATATCCTTATAGGTTGTAGCTTTGAAGTTTTCAGTAGCATATCGTTTGAGCTTTTCAACATAAATTAATAAATAATTATTGCTTTTCTTCCTTACTTATTTCCTTCTTTAAAAATTTAAAGTTTAAAAGTTTGGATGCAGAAAAAAGTGTCCGCAACCACGTATCTGAGTATAAAAATTCTCTAACCAATAATTAAGAATAAATCCTCATTGAGGAAATAAATTTTTAAAATGGAAGGTAGAGCTGGAGGCGGAAGGTAGTTTTCTCTAAAACAACTACTATTATAATATATTTTGCCTCAATCTTAATTTCTAAAATAATATACCAATTTGATTACTCATACGTAACAATAATATGAACAGTTTCTGCCATGCAACCACTGAGCTACAGTTTTTTTGTAATTTATTATTAGGTAGGCATGCTATTATTTACTCATCAACGGTGTACAGAAAATTTCTTTCCGTGCTTCAGTATAATCTAAGAAAACTGTAACTAGGTGTGAAGCTCAGTGAATCAACGTCTCATCACGTAATGACCAAAAAAAATATCGCAATGTTTGCTGACGTTAGCAGATCGATCAAGCACAAGAATTTTGAGAATTCTCGAATTTTGATAGTTACAGTAAATTTCGACTAATATTCTGAAATATTTTTGTCTTAAAAACTTATGTGGTTACCAAATGATAGCAGGAAGAAAATAGAAAACTTGAAATGTTTTACTAAGTGTTTCATAGATGTAGCAAATGTTACTGCTGACGTTGTTATTGACTGAGGAACTCTCAATTCCAAAGGTGAAGGAAATCCTTAAACACAAGCGAACACAAGCGAAAAAGAGTAAACATACTACTCTCGAAGATTTCTCAAACGTGCTCAAATACGTTTTACGAGAGACTTGATAACAGAAACCACAGACCTCAAGACAGTGGTTATCACTTTAGTTATTTCTTGCTAGAGGTTTCTGCTGAGGCACAAATTACAAGAGGATAGATTCTATATTCGTTCTATTTTCTTAGAATTCAATGCCATGTATTATCTTTTCCGTGATAAGTAGTCAATATTAATATAAAAATTCAAAAGAGCCTGATTCTTGTTATATTTTGTTTCTATTACATCTGGATGAAGTTGCTCTATAGAGACTAGTATTTTTACAAATTTGTAGCTTATTTCTTTTCTTTTAGATATTTTATTTCCTAAAATAGCACTTTGTCAACTACTTTTCTGTAATGTTAAATAACACCCCAGTTATTCCTATACACCTTATTAGTTTCAAGGTTCTACTTTGAACTTTACCAAATATATCAAATGTACGTGTAATCAAAACTTTCTGCCAAGTTTCGTTCTGCTATATGCCCAACTCCTTAAGTCAACAACTTGTGCCAACCTCATGCCTATTCTTCAGCTCATAAAAGTTAACCTGCTCATTTTATCTGTATAAGTATATGCCAAACTTGAGTACTAAACATAATATTAGACAGTATTTACGATGGCTTGGTGACAAAATTTAATACCTATATTTTGCGAGGAGCCCATTTCACCGAAAAAATATATTTTTAGCTTGAAGACAGAATATTTGAGATATTTTTACTCGAAATTATCCTAAACTTACGGTATAAAAAATTATGGGATGTAAGATACGATATTGAAGTGACTCAATTGAAAAGGGGATTTATTATTCCTACTAATATTTTAAAACTTGTTTACTAACCGTTACCTTACCTACCATCAGGCATGAAGCCTTACGAGCCCATCGTTGCTCACATACAACTTCACAGATTAAATAATAAAACACATTAACATGGTTATCATTAATATCTGACCAGACTACAATCAAATCAAGGATTTATCTATGCTTAGGCCATGAGTTTCGTAGAACCTCTATCCAATTTAGCTTAGATAGTATTAATGACGATCTTGATTACAGAAAACGATCCTTCTCAAATACGACCAAAGTTAGGGATCTAGATAAACTGATTTCCATTCTCAATCCTTCTGACTTGCAAATCAGTCAATAGTCAACAATAGGAAGTAGTGCGTAAAGCTAGGTGGATAAGATCTACGACAATCTGAATCTGGTGCTCAGGACGGGGATTCAACGGTAGTCGAACCGTTCACGTAAATTGCTACGCGTTGCGGAAACTTTGCTTTCTGTGTTTATTTACAATTATAAGAGATATATCTTAGTATTGTCTTATATTTACGCGAGCACACCACATTTGAAATAAAACCACTTCAACGGATTCAACTCGCGTTTAATTAGATGTTATTATTATAAACCAGATGTTTCAATTACTTTACAGCGATTGTGGTCGACGATGGGTTTATTGTTTTATGTTTAAGTATTTTTTTAAATATGGTGTAGGTATGTTTTGTCTTGTATTTAACTATTGTAGGTTACAGATAAAGATGATCGGCTTCTTTGTTAATGGCGTAGTCAATAAATTGTAACGTATATCCTGTTATTTTTAAAAAGAAAACTGAAGGATGTTCTTATGCTATATTGCTCCAAAGTCATAGAAAAATGATCTGATGTATCAGTATATGTTCAAAACATGAACAATCTTAAATGCATCTCTTTGATATTTTTGTTTTATTCCAACATTTATAATGATAATTTTACTATTATCTTCCTGCTGTTTGTGTCTTTTCTCTTTGTGCGCTTCTGCTGTAGACATGACCTAAAACCATATTTGTTTCAGTCGATTAATTTATCCAAGCAGTTTTGGTAACTATTTTATCTACTATTTGTGTAATATGTATATTGTTTAATAGGATTGTTTCACTGTCTTCTCGTAAAACTGTAATAAATATCATATCTGGTAGCTCCATATAAAGTTGACAAGGAAACGTTACTTGGCACATCATTTATCACATAAAAACAAGAAAATGGCGAAACTACTCCACTAGAATATTATATTTGTTAATTAACTTCATCTTGAGTATTTTAAGCGTAAAAAAATATACTTATTTAAACAGAATCGCACTAAAAGATTTAAAAATAAAATATTGTATTAGAATATTGAGACAGTAATGATTTTATTATTATGTTTATAAGTCCAACATTTATACACCTTATGTGATGACTATGCGTAGGTATTTATTGCGATACCATACCCGGGTTCGCGTACACTAACAATGAGTTGTATTTGGGAGGTTAGACCTAAGTCCCTTATACTAATGTACTTATGTATGTGCATAATTACATTCTTATAAGGGACTTAGACGAGCTCGGTGGCGTATTGGTTTGAGCGCTCTGGTTTCGAATACGAAAACAAAGCAACTTTCGCCATGGTCGACCCTGGGATGGGTCAACCAAAATTTATAATCTCGAGCTCCTCCGTGCTTCGGAAGGCACGTTAAGCCGTTGGTCCCGGTTGTTACTACAACCGCTTTAGCCCACCAACCCGCATTGGGCCAGCGTGGTGGTGTTATGGCCCAAACTCCTCATGTGTTTCTTCCATGTAGGAAGGCCTGTGCCCAGCAGTGGGACGTTTATAGGCTGGTGATGATGATGATGATGAAGGGACTTAGGTTAAACTTACGATTCAAACAAATAAATACAGATACAACACAGTCATTGATTTATCAACCTCACCATTCGAATAATTGAAACAATTGAACTCAGGTGCAAGGGCAATCTGCTTAAGCAGTATTAAGGGCTCGACGTTGAAATGGAAATTGGAAGGGCGTGGAACTTGTACCATAGACGAAGTTTTCTTTGTGTCGATAAATTACTGATAAAATTACAACTTGGAGAAACTTCTTATCGTGTTACTGGAATTTTTAATGTGGCTGTCAAGACAGTTTATGGTTGAAATGGAAATTAAATTCCTTCTACGTTTCTGTTTATCGATCTAAATGTTTAGAGGAGTAAAGTGTACTTTGAGCGCTGTGTATCTCGTGTGTTGTCTTTGTTTTTTTAAATTAGACTATGAATAGTTTTTTTCAATTAGACCGTAAAACACACGTAAAGAGCTGAGCGTTTTTCGCTTCAGTAAAAAGGCTAATAGACAGCATGCATAAGCTTAAAAAACAGTATAGGTGATGAAATCAACAAAACATGATAAAATCAAGAATGAAAATCATTAAAGAGGTACGATTAGGTTAAGCTTATATTCTAGGCGCTTTCAATTTTTGCTTTCAAAAGTTTGATGAAATTTATCCTAATAGAATATTAATAAATAAACTATACGTCATCATTAGCTAGACAATATAATATTTTGGATACAAACAAAGCCTACGCTTAGCAGTAAGCACCATATGTTCCCAAAATAAGGAATAACTGAATCGTGTGTAACATTCATAACATTTATGAGAATACAATGTGCCGTATGGAATCTTCCAGAAATACAGCCACATACGCATACAAAGTAGTACTGAATGTGAAATAAAAACATACCCGGAATAATATATCTTGAAATAGATGTAAGTAAGGCGATATTAATGACTTTGAGTTAGCTAGCATTGCTTTGTGGAATTAGTAAGCATATAATTTAATATACTCTACTGTGCTTGAAATTGAAATATTTGATTTAAATAGATTACATTGTAAATAGATAATTCAAATATTATTTCGTACAACGCCTCAGCTTTCTTTGTACAGCACTTTTTACTGACACGGTTACTGACATCAAATAGAATTACACTGTGAATATCCTGAAGACTCGTATAGTTTTTAGGTGTCATAGTTCTATCTGCATAGGAATCTCCAATTGAAAGTGACATGGTATTTAATTATTTACCAGCAGAACTAAGGTCGTCAACTTAGCCCAAAGAATTGCGAGTATCAAGTGGCAGTGGGCAGGCCACATTGCAAGGAGAACTGACGGCCGTTGGGGCAGAAAGGTCCTCGAGTGGCAGCTGCGTACCGGAATATGCAGCGTCAGTAGGCCCCCCACAAGGTGGACCGACGATCTGTTGAGGGTCGCTTGAAGCCGATGGATGCGGGCAGCGCAGGACCGATCGGTTTGGAGATCCTTGGGGAGGCCTTTGCCCAGCAGTGGGCGTCTTTCGGCTGATATGATGATGATGATTCACCAGCCTATATACGTCTCACTGCTGGGTACAGGGCTTACTACGTGGGGCCTACACATGAGGAGTTTTAGTCATTATGGCTCAGGATATTTTATTCCAAGGTGAACAAGGGATCATAATATTTCACCTGGATGAATATCATGTAGGATTACTCTACTTTGTGCGCACAAAGTAGAGTAATCCGTTTAAGGACTATTATGAATTCAGAAATAGAAAGTACACTGTGCAAATGTTACACTAGAATCAAACATTTTTTTTCATTTATTACAAATTTCAAAAGAATTAGATATCTAATTATAGCACGTACATGATTTATTCAATTTATTCATGGTAAAACACACTCATCATCATCATCATTTTAGCTTAGAGACGCCCACTGCAGGCATAGGATCCCCCAAGGATATCCAAGACAATCGATTCTGCGATAAAAAGAAAACAAAAAAAAACACTAATGGTTACGAAAAAATCTATACAATGTTCATTTAAGTATACGAGTAATATTGAATTTCGGTAACGTTATCTCGAAATTACTGTTTCTGTATAGGGTGGGAGTAATAAATCCAATGTTTTTGTTTGTTTATTTTTCCTTATTTTCATTGTTATCCTCGTTTCTTAGGATTGTGGCGTAGATAACATTTTCTTATAATATAGAGATAATTATTGCCTCTTATCCCACTGCCTTCTCATCAACAATAGAATACCTACCTATTGTGTCTGGTTTTTACATACTTTACACATTTGGCACATACAACTTACTTAATAATAGTGCTTTTGTATGTAGGTAAATGATTCCCTTACAAAGGACTAGATGGCGTTGTTCACATACAAAAGACATCTGAAAAGATTTTTGGTATGAATCGTTACATTATTAGATTAGCTGTCAAATCGTATGGAAATGAAAGCAGCACTTCTATTGCGAAATATTGAAAACCATATTTTAACACGGCGTCCATACGGTAAGAGTGACATTTAGGGGAAAGTGGAGCGATTACATACATGTTAACTCTAGACGAAGCTATTTACAAAATGATAGACAATGATCAAAAGTCAAATCAGTACCTGGACAAGCTAGCATGAGGATGTTATCAAGTACCATTTCCTGTTATGATGTAGACTGTCTCGTAAAAATTACTCCGCGAGATACATCCCCATACGATATGCGACAAACACTCACATCATCACATAGATAAAGCGATTCTTGTGATGTGTGTTATATCTTCGTGATCCAGACATTTTAAGTTTTAATTTTCCGAATGATTTCATCCTCCTAAATTAACTTATTCAGCGCATAAAACCTGCAAAGTAATTAAATATGCGCAATTTAAACGTATTCTAATTCGAAAAAGGTTGGATTCGACTAAAAAGAATGTGGGGCTATTTATCTTTCTTCCCAAAAACAATAAATGTTAATACAACAGAACACTTTCGAGTGAGATTGCCTAAAAGGGAGGATGGGCAAACGAGCACAGTGAATCAAAGTCCAAACTCGTTTAGGTTTTATAAGCTCTTATAAAAGTCAGTAGAGGCTCCGCGCCACCGTAACTAAGCAAAATAAATTTAAAACTTAAAAGATCTAATAAGAAACTCTGTGGAGGATTTTTTACTGTTTCTTGGGATTACTTTAAAGTTCAAGTTGAGAGCTAAAGATATATTTATGGGCTGCTCACTAGTAGGATGACACTTCCCTAATGTTTGTGAGAAAATAATTACTATTTTTAGATTAACAATCGATTTTCGAAGAGCTGAGTGGAGTTGTGGTATGAGCACTCTGGTTTTGGTTACGAAAACAAAGCAACTTTTATCATATAGGTCCCGGGCAAGTGAGAGGCAAAGGCAAACACTAAGTTATTTTAACCTTACTGAATTGTAACTAGAACTAAGTATTCTACTACCGTTGAGACTGCTATTTCAAATCTTTGCATTTGCAATTTATGGTGTACTTATCCGAAAACGTTTCTTGGAAAATCTAGCTGTAGGAGAAAACGTTGAGACTGCTTTTTATTCTCGTATGGCTTTAGTGGGTGTAACAAAGCTGAACGTAATATACGAAGTCATAGTATTATACTTAGCGAGTGTGAGAAAAACGCATCCCCGAATTTGCTACTCTGAGTTTTGTTAGGAGAACGCGCGCAGTTTTTTTTTCTTTTTATATATTTTACGAGTTAGCTCATAAACGCAAATACAGATAGACTAGAAGAATTTCACAGGGATATCCCAAGTCCTGGGTGGCTCAGTGGTCAGAGCAGTCGCCCGGATTGTGAAAGGTCGCGGGATCGATTCCTGCCTCAGGACGTGAAATTTTTCTAGTTTTATTATATTTAAATTACTAAGTAATTTTTCAAACATCTAAAATAATGTTAAAATCAAAAATTAAGAATATTTGAAAGCACTGCCCCAACGTAACCAAATCGTTGGTATTTGTAAAAATACTCGTTTCGGATGTTGAAATAGAATATTTCGACATTGTAGGGTGGACGCTAGCTCATAAACGCAAATACAGATAGACTAGAAGAATTTCACAGGGATATCCCAAGTCCTGGGTGGCTCAGTGGTCAGAGCAGTCGCCCGGATTGCGAAAGGTCGCGGGTTCGATTCCTGCCTCAGGACGTGAAATTTTTCTAGTTTTATTATATTTAAATTACTTTAGAGAATTAGGTAATTTTTAAGGCTTTTTTGGGTTAAGAAAGTTAGAATAATTTTATTTGACTCTTTTGGGTTAAGATGGTTAGTCATTTTCTTTGGTTCTTTTGGTTTAAGAGAGGTAGAATCATTTTTTTTGGCTCTTTTGGGTTAAGAAAGTTAGTGATTTTCTTTGGCTCTTGGACTTCTTCTAAAAAATAACTAATATAGTATCTCAGAGTCTTTAAATTTTTAGATTAACTATTATTAATTTTTTTCTAAGTTAATTCATATAAATCTTACATATGTAATTCTCGACTCACAGTTTTAGTTCCTATACTCCTCCGAAACGGCTTGACCGATTCTCATGAATTTTTTAATGTATATTCAGTAGGTCTGAGAATCGGCTACTATCTATTTATTTTTTGGTCAATTTTTTTATGGAAAAACAACGTTTGCGGAGTCAGCTATTATAATATAAGAAGCGAGTTTTTAAGCAAGTAAGAAGTTAAACTGTTACTTTTTTGACGAACGCTGCTGTAGACGATGACGTCAGAGAGTACGGCAGCTGCAGTGGACGAGGACTCGTTTCCGATTCATTGTCGCGTCCAAAAAAGGGTCTAAACGTAAGTAAGTTACGCGAACAAAATAACGATTTTAATTTGTACTAGTATTCGCATAGTAACTCTTCGTACCGCTTCATGTCGTGTGGTGTTGAGTCATTTGCCGTGATTTGTATCAAAAAGGCATAATATTAATATATTTGACACTTTATTTATTAGTGGTAAAATAGGCCTTATTGGATGAATAAATTAACATACACAATATATTGGGTGACCTTGGATTAAAATAAAATAGTAAAATAGTGTAGTGTATAAAAATAATACTAAATTCTGAACGACACTGATGAAAAAATCAATAGTAAACGATTAAGTATCGTATTGTTGTCGGAAGTCAGTAATATTCAGTCGCTTTCCATAAAACATCGGTTTGATTGTAATCGAATGGTATTAACATTACAAAGGCAAGCTTGGATATTTGAATCAGTATTCGGAACATTATCGGTGATCGGATTTCAATGAATTTTGGTCCAGTGATTTAATAAAAAACGAAATATAGCGACAGTCAAACGTCTCTCTAATATTAACCAAATGTCAGCGCAACAGAGCTTAGAATTGAACTGCAAACGTATTACTTTTAACTGTAAGGTAGGGTGGGGTAACTTCGGACGAGCCCGTTTTTAACATGTTGGAAAAAGACAAAAGAATAGCTCAGCCAGCCGTAAACAATTATCACTAAACTTTGTACGGGGCATCAAAATCACGCCGCATTCAGAACTACCCCATACTTCCTAACATTCATTATATTAACTATATTTATTACATTTTCCATATAGAAAGACGTCACTAAAGTAACTGAATATAGGCCTCCCCCATCAATTTTCAAATGGATCAGTTCTGCAGCCTGCGTCCAACGGCTTCCCACCACCCCGACCAGCCCCCTTATTTTGAAACTGGCGGATCACGGATTCGATTCGAGGAGTAGCATGCCGTCTCGCTTTGACGCACTGTAATAAGAAGTGACAGGTATAGAGTAGATATAGAGTTTCCGGAATTAGAGATTTTTCCTATAGTTGTAAATAAGGGGGCAGGTCGTCTGTCCATCTAGCGGGAGGCCATCCTAGTTTGCGCTTTCTGGTGTATCTAGTCGCCATGCTAGAACTATAACAACTCATCGGCTGTCAGTTCCGCGTACTATGGCCCTGCCCACTGCCACTTCAACTTGCTAATAGTATAAGCTATGTCAGTGACTTGAGTTCTCTTGCGGATGTCCTCAATTCTATTTCCATCTCGTAGGAAAACACCTAACATAGCTCGTTTCATAGCTCGTTGGGCGACTGTGAACTTGCACAGAAAGTTTTTACCAAGTGACTACGTTTCACAGAAATATGTTACTGGCAACATACCTTGGTTGAATACTTTCGAGTGTAGGCACTATGGAATTTTGGACGAGAAGATAAAATACTCCGAGCACATTATTTAACTTTCCTGTACCATTTTACTGCCTTATATTTTTTTTTAAATATAAAAAATCTAACCGTAAAAGCAAACGATTTTCCGTGTGCTGCTAATTAGAACTGATTCTAGCCTGCAGCTCAATCAAAAAATATAATCACAGCATTAAGTATGTATTTAGTAGTAGGTAATAAGTTTTTTTTTTATATATACAACTAGATGACAAACAAGCTGACGGCCTACCTGATGGTAAGTGGTTACCGCCGCCTATAGACACCTGCAATAACAAGGAAAAATCACTAGATATTGCAGGTGCGTTGTCATCCTTGTGGTGGTCACCCTTAAGCCTGAGGCCGTGGCTGAAGGGGTTACCTATAGGGAGGCCATAACTAAGGCCAAGGCCTCGGTCAGTTTGGGGGCCCTAGGTATTACTGGTCCCCCGAAGTTCAGGCGAACTATGACAGGAGCTCGACTATTCGAGCTCCCAAAGGAAACCACCGCATCCCAAGCAGACGCCTTCGCCGCTAAGGTGGGTGAGGCACTGGGGGATGCTGTCCGTGTTGTGCGCCCCACGAAAATGGCGGATATCCGAGTCGCTGGTCTTGATGACTCGGTGTCGGCCGATGAGCTCCGTACCGCCCTAGCTGAAAAGGCCGGCTGCTCACTAGAGCTCGTCAAGGTCGGAGCTATTTTGACGGACATCAGGGGGGTGGGGTCGGCTAGGATCTCTCTCCCCGTGGAGGTGGTAGGTAAGTTGGCGGACGCTAGGCGCCACAATAATTGGATCGGCTGCCAATACCGCCACTGCTCTGGTCCCTATGGAAAGGGGGACAGGGTATGTGTCAGCGAGGTGGGGAGGAGTAGTAGTCATTTCCTGTTACTTCTCTCCTAACCGCAGTCGGGCCGAGTTTGAGGCATACCTGGCTGTAGTGGAGGGGGTGGTGAGAAGGGCTGCCCCGCTCCAAGTGTTAGTTGCAGGGGACCTCAACGCAAAATCTACATCGTGGGGGTCCCCAAGAACTGACTCACGGGGTGGAGTACTGAATTCCTGGGTTCTGGCCCTAGGACTACAGGTCCTTAACCAGGGCACCACTCCAACCTGCGTACGGTGGAATGGCACTTCGAGGGTAGACGTGTCTTTTGCCACCCCTTCTCTCGCAGCTCGCATCAGGGACTGGCGGGTGATGGAGGAAGTGGAGACCCTATCGGACCATCTATACATCCGATACGAGGTCTCCACAGCATCCCCAGGGGCCCCAATACGTCTGGGTCCCCCAGTCAGGCACACAAACGTCCCACGGTGGGCCCTAGGTAGGCTAGATAGACAGCTGGCGGAGGAGGCAGCTATGGTGCGGGCCTGGCACGATGGGCCCGAAACTAATGATGGCGATGCCGACGGCATGGCGGAGCGATTTGCGGCCGATATCAAGGCCGTCTGCGAGGCCGCCATGCCGAGGGCACGGAGCTTCCCCCGCCGTGGGCAGGTATACTGGTGGACGCAGGAGATCTCGACCCTGCGTACTGCCAGTATGGCCGCCAGACGTGCCTATACAAGGTGTAGGAGGCGCACTACAGCTTCGCCCGGCGAAGAGGATGCTTGCCACCGGACGTATCTGGAAGCCCATAAAGCCCTGCGAACAGCGATCTGCAGGGCCAAGGTCGAAGCCCAGGAGCGATTTATCGCGCTCTTGGACGATGACCCCTGAGGGAAACCCTACCGGTTGGTGCGGGGCAAGTTCACCAATGCTGCTCCCGCTACATCCGGTATGGAGTCGGAGCTTTTGCAAAGGGTGTTGGGGAGTCTTTTTCCTAACCCCGGGCCCTTCGAGCCCCCAAGGATGACTCCACCCGACTCCACCTTGGAGGTGTGGACTAATGGTCCCCCCGTGTCAGACATGGAGTTTAACATGGGAAGGGACCGGCTCCGGTGCAAGAATAAAGCACCGGGGCCGGACGGTGCCCCATCCAAAGTGATGGGGATAGCCTTAGGCCCTCTGGAGGACCGGTTCCGAGCGCTGCTAGACAAATGCATCGCGTCGGGCCGCTTCCCCAGCAGATGGAAGGCGGGACGGTTGTGCCTCCTTAGAAAGGAGGGTCGCCCCGCCGATTCACCGTCAGGCTATAGGCCGGTGGTGCTGCTCGACGACTCCGGGAAGTTTTTCGAGAAAATCCTCACTTCCCGGATCGTTAAGCATCTGCAAAGCCAGGGACCGGACTTGGCTGATAGCCAGTTTGGCTTTCGCACCGGACGGTCCACGATGGACGCGGTAGCCCGCCTCAAAGGGTGGACTGAGGCGGCCACAGCACGGGGGGAGTTTGTGATCGCGGTGTCACTGGACATCGCGAATGCGTTTAACAGCCTTCCCCATGAGTGCATAGAGGAGGCGCTCAGGTTCCATCAAGTGCCCCCCCTCTACCTCCAAGTCCTCGTCAAGGACTACCTCCGCGGGAGGCGGATCCTGTACGAGGACGCGGACGGCAGCGTCCAGTCGTGGACGATGGCAGCAGGTGTACCCCAGGGTTCGGTACTGGGACCTCTTCTATGGAACCTGGGGTA
This sequence comes from Nymphula nitidulata, assembly GCA_947347705.1. Lineage (NCBI taxonomy): Eukaryota > Metazoa > Arthropoda > Insecta > Lepidoptera > Crambidae > Nymphula > Nymphula nitidulata. Next base: position 17,491,655 of record OX374631.1, read on the forward strand.
CAATTGGGTTCTGCGTGGTGCGCTCTTGCCGCGAATGGATGTAGTCTGTTTCGCGGACGACACTCTAGTCGCGACAGGAGCGCGTAATTGGGAGGAGGTGGTTCGCCTTGCATCGGTCGGCACGTCAATGATCGTTCGGCGTATCCGCCTCTTGGGGCTGGAAGTGGCTCTTACGAAAACAAGAGCCATGGCATTCCATGCCTCAAGACGCAGAACCCCATCGGGGCTTGAGGTTTGTGTGGAGAGGGTCCGGATACCCGTCGAGGTCAATCTCAAGTACCTTGGCCTGGTTCTGGACCCGCGATGGAGTTTCGAGGGTCACTTCAAACTCCTCGCCCCCCGGCTGTGCGCTGCCGCAGCCGCGCTCGGACGGCTCCTACCGAATATTGGGGGGCCCAGCTCGCCTTGCCGTCGGCTTTATCACGGAGTGATAAGGTCGATGGCACTATATGGAGCTCCGGTGTGGGCGGAATGCCTCTCCCCTCGCACGAAGGCTCTCCTGCGGCAACCGCAGAGAGTTATTGCGACCCAGCCGTACGGGCTTACCGCACGGTCAGTCACGGGGCTGCCTGTGTATTGGCAGGCACGCCCCCGTGGGAAATTGATGCCTTGGTGTTGGCAAAGGTGCACCAACACCGGGTCGCGGCACGGATGAGGGGAGAAAGATCCATCGCCGAAGAAGTGAGAAGGATCCGCACTCTGGCGCAGACGGAGGGTCTGCGCCAATGGGGCGAGACGCTTATCACCCCAGCTGCTGGCCACCGGACGATCGAAGCGATCCGTCCGGTGTTGGAAGAGTGGGTTGGGCGCCAGCATGGCAGCCTCACCTACCGCATGGTACAGATACTGACCGGACATGGTTGCTTCGGTCACTATCTGTACCGTGTCGCCCGTCGGGAGGAGACACCGCGGTGTCACCACTGCGACTCCCCCGACGACACCGCCGAACACACTCTATTGGAGTGCACGGCCTGGCGACACGAGCGGCATGAGCTACGTGCGCTGCTTGGCGGCGGTCCTCTCTCATTGTCAGCTATGGTACGAGCCATGGTTGACAGTGATAGAGTATGGGAGGCTGTCGCCTACTTCTGCGAGAGTGTTCTCACGCAGAAGGAGGCAGCGGAGAGGGGACGGGAGGAGGACCCTCTAGCCGCCCCTCTCCGGCGTAGACGGGTGGGCGCGAGAAGGCGGGCGGCAATCGCCCGTCTGCCTGCGCCCTAGGTGCGGCCGCGCGCGTCGGGTGGCTCCCACGCGCGCAATACAAAGGCCGCGACGTCCGAGATTGCCTATGATAACTCTGGGCAATCTCCGTCCGGACGAAACCGGACCGTAAGGCCCGGTTGCCTGGGGGTGGTCTGGTGAATTTGCTTGCAGACCCCAGACCACCTCCTCGAAAGGCACGGGAGTTATCCAGGAGTTTTAGCGGGTATTCCCAGGGTCAATTCAGACGCTGGGCGAGCCCCGCACACGCCCGCTGCTTCACCAGCGGCGGGTAGGTCCGTCAATGGATTTCTCCTGGTAAAAAAAAAAAAAAGGTGCGTTGTCATCCTGGGCATAAGATGAAATGCCGTCCATGCCCAGTAATTACACTGGCTACCTATCCCTTCAATCCGAAACACAGCGAACTGTTTCACCAGATATACGGGTGTGAATAATTATTGAAATTCGATTTTTCTATCACATACATTATTATTATTCCTGAAATATAAATCTAATTGCATGAAAAATAAACCTCAAATTGAATGACATACAATAATATTCTAAAACAAAAAATACTGAGTCCTAAATTTTAAACCGATATATCTTTACTTCTCAGTTCGTTTTAATAAAAGCCACACTTGAAATCCTCTTGCACATAAACTGCAATGACATTATGCGCCGTTGACTTTCAAAAATTGAAAACGACGTTGGTTTCAGATCCTAAAGTTAAGAATTCGTAATACAAACGCTCGTAACTCGTGAACGTTCTAGAAAATATTTTCTTTCTTAAAGTTAAATTCTTTGAGTGTGTTTGGAATTGATCATATCTATGTAGGTATATGGATTTTTTCCTACATGTAGCTATGTCGCCAGGAAGTGGTTTTCTGCAAGTGCGTTGATTTTTTTTAAATTTAGGGACGTTTAATATAATGTAGGTCAGTCCCATCTCGACCTAATCTTAACAGAAACAATTTTAAACAAATGGTTGTTACTTGCAATCTTTGACAATCATTGACGAGTCACCAATACAATATTCCATAGGAGTTTAAATGCTTCTGATGCAGGGTCTGCCAGAATAGTTTGAAAAACTCCAACAGATGTTCTAATGTTTGTTTAGTTGACTCGTCAATAATTGTCACTCTCGTTGGTTTTTGACACATTCCGTCAAGTGTTGCACCATCCTCCAGTTTATCGCAGACGTCACAATTTGGAGTGTCTGATTTTTTCATTAAATATGCAAACTTGTTAGATGGAAAGTGACCGGAACCAAGTCTATGTAACAATACAATATACAAGTTCTACCTAAATATACATTTGTACACCAGGCAAGTGTGTTGATATTATATGCGTGTGTTGTGTGCATTATGGTTGTGCGTACATTTTTTTAAGTATCAATTAAAAAGTTTTTTTTGCCATAGCCAATTTATAGTCGCTGTAAAAGAATTCGTCACATGCCTCTGCTTCCAACGTAGTATTTAATGAATTCTGGGGATTTAATCACAGGAATACGACACTACCAAATGTATTTTTCATCAAATTTTTAAATTTGGACTGTGAATAATTGCATCGTGAATGATTTAAATTATTTTTAAAATTAAAACCGATATAAATATCGCACCAAATAATTTAAATTATAGACTGCGGCGTTTATTGACTTTTACGAAACCAAAGTGTACTCCCGTAGAACGTTAAATTTCAATTAAACAATGGAATTTTTTCTTCACCTTTCACCAGAGGATTATGGACAACAAAAAATTATTTTTCACAGAAAATATTAATATTTGATGATTGTGTATCACATAGCATATCACTTTCAGTACTGAATACGAATTAAATTACCTTACTATGAATGTAGATATAAACTAATATTGAATCATATTTGACAATTCAATCCGGTATACAATTACGGGAATAATTTTTGATCACTGTGATACAAATATTATTAGGGCTGGTTATTATTATTTGGCAATAAAATTAACTAAGAGTTAAAAGTTACTTATAAAAGGTAGCTAAAAACCAGTAAGAATAATTTTGCGTCTCACAAGTAAATGTTAGATAGCAAAAATTTAAAAATTGTCTAAAAACTACACTTAACCTCCGTTTAGTGAAACCAAATTACTCAAATATAAAAATAGTAGTGATTTATAAAGGAACGAAAAATGTCCAAATTTTATTTATTTTCCTTGTCTTTTCATCATGCGTATTACTAAGTACTTAAAATCATGGGCTCCTTACCTTTTCAGACATGAATCATAATGAAAATGGCCTTGGTGGCACTTACCCAACTTTCCCCTACTAACAACTCCACCAGCCGGTCTTCAGTCAGCAGTCGTAAAGAAGAATGGTAAATCCGCCTCAACATTTTTTACAAAATAAAACCCATGCATACTCCTAGCTAGCATGAAAATTATTACTCTTTTATTGCGGACTTTACTCGTATCACCTCTAAGCTATGTTCTTAAGCTCGGAATAAGAAAATAATGACATTGTTTATTGTTAAAGCGCCTACAGAATTTCCGCAACGCGTCAATTGCACGTTCAAGCCTGACATTTCACCTACGGAAACTGTGCATCTCACACTTTGGCACTGGCTACCGTAGCGACAGCATAATTTTATATACAATGTTAACTAAGATACGGGTCATTTAACGTATTACAATAATCACAAAGTTATTTCTTTAGCCCTTAAATATAATAAATTAGATAACACCCACTTTGGCAAACTATTAAGTGTCATTTAATTTTTGACACATTCGAGTCATTATAATATTCTCTTTGATTCAGTCAACTTACCAATAACTAACCTACAAGGTTTAGAGTATTTGAAATAACATTTTTCTCACATGTTCTACAAATGAGATACAATTTACTGTTTTATTGCGTTGAATGTATTTTAACGATTCGTAAAGGCTTTATGCATGCACGCAGCTTTTTTCATCGAAGCTGAAATTATATAAAAGACTGCCAGACTTTACATGCATAAGTATGTCAGGCTTGTTTAAATAGTTATCAAAGGATTTTTCGTAAAATAGTCTTACTGTTGAGTAATAGCAATTTTTAGCTTTTCATACAACCCAAAAATCGCCCATAACTTCACTCTGATCACATTTTAGACTAGCCTGTCTTGCACACTTGCCATGCATAAGTTTTGTTATAATCGGTTGGTTCTGTCTAATATTTTTGGACTTGCAAGGTTGTATGAAAAGTCTCGCGGCGTAAATGATGATAGTAAATAATTCTTCTATCATCCTTGATAATAGGAATGCGATTGTGGTACATACTAAGAAAATAGCGATGTTATAACACCTCTTTTCCCTTTCCGAATTTACGGGCAATATTTAAAAGTAATATAAAATCGAAATTCAAATTCATTATTTTGGCTTTAGATTTGGTTTTCCCTCCCATGAAATCATTCACAGACTAATGATATTATGTATCTACGATAAAATCATTATATTGCTGACCGTGAGAAGACACGTTTCTTTATAAGTTCCCAGTGTCCTGACGCCGGCCACTTAGCTTGGCTGATTTAATATCTGAGTCACTGTTAGTCTAACAGACCTTATAGGTCCAATATATTTAGGGCACTTACTTATTTGTGCCCACTTTGTTTTACCACTTATATAAATGTGTAATTAGATGACGTTATTCGGTGTGCCTTATTTATTAGACTCCCCACTATACACACCGTAGCGTTACAACTGTGCTCTCAACTATTTTCTTTTCTTCATATAATAACCCAGTTTTCTCATTGGCGCCCTAGTTATTTATAGTTTCAAAATAATTTCTTTGCTCTTATTATTTAGGGTCATAATCGACTGTGAAGGCTACCGCTTGCCGGAACACCGGGTCGAGGTCAAATCGTTTAATCCTTTCCTTGACTTGGGTCTTTTTAATCTGTAGCTGACAGCTCGGGATTTGAACATGACTGTATTAAAAGCCTCGTCGTTTTGGGCTGCCGAATAATTTATGCCCGTGAAACCAAAAGGCTACCAGCCCATTAATTAATTTACGACCCAGATTAATAGTCTTAAATGTAGTCGATAACTTAATTCATTGTCAGTGAATGCTGAATATTGAATTAAGTATCCATTATCAGTTTCGCAAGTATTATGAGATTTTATAAGTTTGTCACGGGGAAAGATAATAAATTCACTGGAGAATACTTTAATTATGATCAGTAACTTTACAAATAATATACACAGGCAAGTAGAGTAATATGAACGTAACTGATTTTTTTAAACAACTTGATGACGAACAGGCTGACAGCCCACCTGATGGTAAGCGGTTACCGCCGCTTATAGGCACCTGAAATAACAAGGAAAAATCACTTGACATTGCAGGTGGGTTGGACCCGTCCGGTACCTATCGACCATGGCGAATGTGGCTTTGTTATCGTCACCATTGCGCCACCTTTCCTCTACTATACTATCAACATAAAGGGCTCTTGGTGTTTCTAATAGGTGGGTTTAGGAGCTCGGTAGCGAAGTGCTTTGAGCTCTCTAGTTTCGAATACTGAGACAAAGCAACTTTCTCCATATTCGGACCCGAGATGGGTCAATCAAAATTTCTAATCTCGAGATCCTCCGTTCTTGAGAAGGCACGTTTAGTCGTTGGTCCCGGTCATTACTGTAACTCCTTCAATTTACCAACCGGTCTAAGAATAGAATAGTGGTGTTATGGCGCAAGCTTCTCATATGTTTCTCCCATGCTGGAAGGCCTGTACTCAGCAGTGGAACTTATATAGGCTGGTGATGATGATGAGGTATAGGCTACGGTAACTGTTTACTATATTAAGCTGTTGCTGGCTATTTTAACCTGACAAGCATGAGATACCAGACACAATTGATTTTTCCATAGTGGTGGTATAACGCGACTTGATAAACCTTTTCTTACAAAGTCATCGAAAGTCGAGTAAAAGTTACTGTACGTAGTTATCGCCACAAAAGAGTTCATCTCATAAAATGATTTACAGTTTCAATCTATTTGATAGAAAAATCTTATTATCGGCGACAATAACCTCTAAGGGACGACGTCTTTCGTTTTTTATTTAGTTACAAACGGACGCCAAAATAGTATTTCTAGCACCAGCGAAAATATTTTCTTGTTTCTTTATCTTTAGACAACTTGCTCGATGGTCCAAAAACAATACCTTTGGTTGACATATACTCTAATGGTAAGTAATCATATTTAGCGGATTTTAAAAAAGGCAGTTCTGTATTTTTTCCCGTATGTTCACCAATATTTTTGTCAATTTTGGACATTATGTTGGAAGCACGGTGTAACGTCAATAGAGTTGTTATTATTTTATCCCTTTTTATTAAAAAATACATCTCATTTATGTCACTACAACAAAAAGAAGGGGTTGCAATTGACTACTAATTCGGTATTTTTTACTCCGCGGCGGATTTCCCAAATACAGCATAAGGTTCTTAAACAGGCCTGAAAAAGTTTTTACTGGGACGGCAACGTGCGGGTGGTACCCCTGATGTTACAAGCACCTTTAAGCTATGGTAACCGCTTACCATCAGCTGTGCTGGATAGCCAGTTTAGTCATCATCACCAGCCTATATACCTACTTCCCACTGCTGGGCACAGGCCTTCCTACACGGGAGAAACACATGAGGAGTTTGCCGTAACACCACCACGCTGGCCCAATGCGGATTGGTGCGTTAGAGCGGTTGCATGAACAACCGGGACCAACGGCTTAACGTGCCTTCCGTAACACGGAGGAGCTTGAGATACCAAACTTCGATTGACCCATCCCAGGTTCGACCATGGCGAAAGTTGCTTTGTTTTTCGTATCGAAACCAGAGCGCTCAAACCAATACGCTACCCAGCTCCTCGTTTAGTAGTATAAAATAATACAAGGTAAGGTATTTTGTAAAATCGTACACGATATCAAATGCTGCAGCCAACGGTCAAACTTACAACTTATTATAACAGTTTCCATATACTTAGGTACTTAATTACAGCGCTATACGTTTTACCCTTCACAACTTTGGTTATTGTCGATAGTATATATTATTCCTATTGTTACACGAATGAACTGGCAAATATAATATATCTATTCACTCTAACTTGCGAACACGGGGCCTGAACAATGTTAGTTTGGTACAATGTCAGGATTTACACACAATTTATAACGAAATGTCTTTTCAACCCAAATATGGCCAATACATTTAGTCGCTTTCAGATTTTGTACTGCTTTTATGTCATGACTCTCAATCAAAGTTATTTTAAATACAAAGCACCACAAATGACACATACCACCTAAAGTGAAGCGATAGGAAGCGTCCGTATGCGAACGCGTGTTCCTGAGTAGGAAGAGTACACCTTGGCGATTCTCTAAAGTCAGCAGGCTTGAATTTGTGGCTGTCGGCAGCGCTGTCATACCTTGGCTTTGGCGTTTGTTTGACAACCGTTAGCGTTGCGACGACGAGCACGGCATGAGCCGGAACTAAAAAGTTGTTTATTTTATGTAAAAATCAGTCAAATATTGAATGAAGTCATTGCGATAAATTTTAAACACAAAAAACTGACAAAACAGCGAAAAATATACACAGCCAAGAGATCGACGTAGAGATTAGTGAATACACTTACGCGCAGCGCTGTGCTCTAACGTCAATATGAATGGCAGCTCGTCGTCTTGTCAGTCGTCAAGCTCGATGTCAAATATTTCTGTTAGTGAATCACACGGCTGGTAATGTCGTACGTATTTGAATACCCTCCATAATACAGCCTAGAATCACCACGATATTGTTTAAGTGTAAATACTTTTTAGTCTTAGATTTTTTTTTCTAGCTATCTACCTGTCTAAAAGTTTTGACGGTTTCTCGAATCTTCAACTCTAATGGCGGTGTATCCTCAGTCAGACTTTCTAAATTCAAATGGAAGATACTACTCTGGCGTATCTTTTTAAAGCAATTCATTTTGGGTATACAATAAGGTCAAACAATCGTCCGGTCCACCTGATGGCAAGCGTATATAGACGTTTGTAGCATGTTGGGCACTACTCACGCGTTGCCTACCATGTAAAAACGAAATCGTCATATTGTGCTGCGTTTTTTACCTCTTTTGTTTTTATAATTGTAACCAAATTACTCAAATCAGTACGCCTTTGAACCACTGTTTTCGGTAACAGAGCGTACTATTAAAAGACCTTTCCTAATAGCTTGTTGTTTTCCAAACCTATATCTGTAGTGGTGCAATTGTCAATACACAAAGCGTAGTAGTTTGACTTTGAGACCGCCCTTATTCAGTTGGTAATAGAAGCGGCTTTCGTAGTACAGCTGTTACACTTGATGTGATGTCGTCTGTACATAAACAAGCTGATGTTACAGAACTCCGTAATAATGTCTCGTTCTCTGTTACGACACAAAAGGGGTAAACTTCTTTTATGTCTTACGAATGTATCTCCTCACTTATTTAACAAACATGGATGACGTGATGTTACTTGTCAGTTACATTAAAGTTATGTCACGCTCCGCTAGTTTTCAGCGAAGGTAGCTTTGGGATAATGGTATGTCAGTTTTATTTTTAGTAAGTATCTGTAGGAATAAAAAATATGTTTTAATTTTGGTAAATAGCTAGGACTTTGAAATATTGTTGCTATATTATAGCAAACTTTTTTTATATGCAACTAGATGACAAGCACGCTGACGGCCCACCTGGTGGTTAGTGGCTACTGTCAGCTATAAGCACTTGCAATAACAAGGAAACCACAGACATTATTGCTCGTTTTCACTAACATTTGCTTAGGCGTTAAGAGTCTCTTAGCGGTTTTTATCTCCGTCTATCTAAAGGGGATAGAAAGAGGCAAATGTCGTTAAGAGCCATCTAAGCTAAGAATGGCTAATGAAAACGGACATATATCTGTGAAGGAAATAATCACTTGGTATTGCAGGTGCGTTGTCATCCTGAAGCCTAAGATGAAATGCCTTCCATGCCCAGTAATTAGACTGGCTACCTTTCCCTTCAATGTGAAACACAGCGAACTGTTTTACGGCCGAAATAGGATAGACAGTGGTACCGACCCAGTCGACCCTAAATACGGGCCTACCGTGTAATAAACTGACCTTTAAAATATTGGGTCTTAATATCAAAATGAAACATAAAAATAATTCGTATCATCTTTACAATAGAGGAAAAATAATTGACATAATATCAAAGCCGCTAGGTAGTAATACATATTGTATTCATTTGAATATTACATCGATTTCTTCAAAACATTTCACTAATGAGGCTGGAACTCAAAATGATAATAATATTAATTTCGTCGAAGAACCTTTCGCTTCAATAACCAAAGCGATTGATCTCTCAGATGCCACGGTAATAATTACGTTTTACGGCTGAGAAAAATTAGATGAATAAAAATGTTCTTTTTTACTAGGAAATTTAATCCTCAGTGTTCTTCTATATGATTGTGATTTAAGATAATTACCGCCGTCCTAATTCCATTTTATGAGATATATATCTCCTTGAGTTTTAAGACACTAGTGGCTGCCCACGGTTCCGCTCGTGTGTATGTCTTTCTTAGTATTTAATCTATATTCATGCCAAATTTCAATCAAAACGGTTTAGCGATTAAGGAGTGAAATCGTAACAGACACACAGATAGAAGGGCAGACATAGCTGCTATTTTATTTATAATATTAGTATGGATATTTTTTTTACTTCTATGTGTATTCGCATGCTATTAATAGGCTACAGCTCGCAACAACCTATTATAAACACTTTGTAACTTATCCTATTTATCGCAAATAAGTATTTTGATTTGAAAGTTTTAACATTTAAATAAAACGACGAGAACAGCCTGGGTTCTTTATTTGTAGTTACAATAAAGTAGACCTTATAAACGCACAAAGTCAAACATAAATGTTGTTAAAATGGCTTTTCTCAAAAAAAAATGCTCAATAAAAATGTTTGTAAAAGTATTCTTTCGGATCACTAGAGGTGTTAACTTTAATTAGTCTTATCTTATCTTACTGTGGGGCCATGACTAAGTCACAGTGCACTTCGACCCATTAGGATCTTTTGTGCCTCCCCTGCGGTTATTCTTCCTGAGTCAAGAATATAGATGCCATTAGCCTTACTATATCTTTAGGCAGGAAGAGCCTGTAGTCTTCTGGCTTTGGATATGCCACTTTCAGAAGGCCTATTCTGGTTCTAGCCAGGCCATCACAATGACACAAGAGATGCGTCATTGATTCCTGGCATTCACCACATGCTCAACGAAGTTGTGTTGGGGAGAGTTGCATTTTATGTAGCATGTGTTTAGTAGCAAAATGCCCTGTGAGCGCCCCAATCAAGAAGCGAGCTTTTGTTCTACCGTTTGCATAGATGTATTTACTCCATCCTCCTACCTCCTCCCCTAGGAAGGATTTAGAGTGTTTTAATCCCGGTATTTTATTCCACTTAGATTTATGTCTGTTTTTGACATAAATAAAAAAAGGGTAAAAAGCGGTGAAGAAATTGGTAGGTCACCTGTGCTCCGGTGGCGTTAGTGGTTATCGCGTCTGGCCGGACTCCAGGAGACGCGGGTTCGATTCCCGCCTGGAGCATATAACTTTTGTATCGTTTTATTTTTTATTTGTAATTTTTACAATAAAGTAGGCGTTATAAATGCACAAAATCAGACATAAAAGAGGTTTAACAATACTTAATAGAATACTGTCATTTATGCATAAGTATCTGAATCGATTACTTTTACTGTCCGTGGCAATATGATTTATGTTTGAATACTGAATTTCCGGTATACTTATGTAGTTACGGGTCACCGAATCTGCTTCTAAGTCCGCTAATGTAGCCCCGCCGATACGTCGAACAAATAAAAGGCCGTGACTATAATTAAGGTCTATGAAAAAGTCGAAATAAACAAATATTTTAATCGTTTACCAGGTTGTAGGGTCGTCTTTCCTTTTGCAGCCCTAAAATAGTTCACTGTCTTTCACCAATTACTCATAAAATTTATGGCCTCAAGACGACAAGGCACTTATAAATTGTTTTCATTGCAGAGCCACTAACCACCAGAGGTGGACCGTTTTGCTCGAACATTTCGCTCACCTTTTCGAAGACAAATGAACTCGTTCAGCAAGTTTGGAAAGACCCGCCACAGAGGCCGTAATATTTTTTTTTTTTAAATTAATATTGTCAAAATCTACAATAGTTACTTGTTTTTTGGAGTAAATACCTCAACAATCTATGGGGAAATTTATATAGAGGATATAATACTATTTTGGATCGACCAGAAATTACGGTCTCTGTCGGATTGTAGTTTTATTTGTGTTCTGGCTTAGCAACAGTTGCTAGTATTAACTTAGCTATTGGATATTCTCGAGTGCTATTCAAGTTAGGTGCACAAGCTTAACCCAATAATATTAGATATGATATTGCAGTAAATATTGAAAGAGCTAGTTTCGGTCCGAGTGCTAGAATCAAGTTATTTTATTTTTATTATTAGTCTATTCCTTTGTGTTTTTACGTCAAATTATTTTCATGCATTGGGCCAGACTAGTGATGTTACGGCCCAAACTCCTCATGTGTTTTCTCATGTAGGAAGGCCTGTGTCCAGCAGGGCTATATTAGTTCATAGAAATGTTTTCCATCATTGTAATATGTACTTATTTGATAATTTCATGACATTTCTATAAAACAATGCAGCCAATGTTAGATCTGAATATCTGACCACTAAACCTTTTGTCTCTTCCTAGTCAATAGAAATATATTGTGTATGATAATGTAAGTACTTCACTGATTTTGGAATCGTCAATTGTTTTTACGTTCTATTTAAATCTTGTTAGGGATAATAATATCTTTTTTTTACATTGAATCAATTTTAGAAACATAATTGCCATCGAAATAACAGGTTCTTTTTCCTCCTGAAAACGTTAAGGTTTTGGATCGAACTTTCTGCCAAGGATTCCCCAGAAGATTCCCCAGGAGGGTTCTTCAAAAAGGGCGTGAAAAAGCTCTTATACGGTTGGCAAACCAAAAAGCTGACGAGCGATACTAACTCTCTTGCACATCATTGGCTCATTTCCCACCTTTATGGAAAAAAGTGGACAGAATAAAATACTCAAACATGAAACCGTTTATGACAAAATATCAGCATTTAGTATAAGATCGTTTTCTGTTGCAAACTGGCTGTTTAAGTACGCGATTTTTGGTAGATTTTTGAATATTTTAAAGAGATGGTTTTACTTATAAAAATATCTAAACTAGAAAAATATCACGTCCTGAGGCGGGGATCGAACCCGCGACCTTTCACAATCCGGGCGCCTGCTCTAACCATCTGAGCTACCCAGGACTTGGGATAACCCTGTGAAATTCTTCTAGTATATCTGTATTTGCGTTATAAGTTAACGTCTACCCTACAATGTCGAAATGTTCTATTTCAACATCCACGATGACGGTTTTGTTTATATGTGTGTCAGATTATTAGAGTTAAGTAAAGAATTGCTTGTGTTTTGTGTCAGTCGACTTTGTGTTGTTTTACCTATATACCCTGTTCCTAGACTTCCCGTACGTTCTCTCCACCCTTGATCATAATAAATGTGAAAGAAAGACAGATTGGTAACTGAGAAATTTTATTGTAAGAACTTTTCGCTTAACTTATCAGCCAATTTATTACAGGCACTCACAGTAAATTAACAGCAAAATCCCGCAAACTATACGTGCAACCCAGCTCACATCAAAAATTATCTTCAACATTACCGAGACAGTTCCGTATAGATAATAGCATTACTGAGTCTCAGATAACTAAGTTGATGGTTTCGCTATTGATTAGTCCCTCGGGAGTAACAACGGGTGATGTATAACAAAGTTTGAGTCATAATTTTCATAGGGAAAATCTTAAGACTGCTGCTACTTGTTTTTTAGTAGTGAGTCTTTGTTCAACTATTAATTTACTAGTATTTGTTTGAGATATCAAAATTTCTTGAGCCTTTTTTCGACAGTTAATAGATAATAATATCTCTATCTAGAGACAGCTTCAACACAACTTTAAAATTCAATCACCTTTATCTCCACCTGCAATTATTTATGAGGTACAAATATAAACTTGAAATTAAATTGTGATAATAAACAAGCATGCACATGGTTTGCGTGGTGATAAGTGGTAACAATGACATCCAAATGCTCAAAGCATGAGAAAATATTTTAACATCTTATTATTTTGGTCCCTTGCCAGCCCTCTAACTTTTTAATAATAAAAAACCTGTGGGTTGTGGTAGAAAGCTGTGGTACATACTTAATAAATCAAATACATTGAACCTAGAAACATAATGAGGATCTTCAAAATCCTCGTCAAAATTTATTTATCAGCTGATTCCGCAATACATTGTGCCTAATCTGAAGACACACTCGAAATCTAAATTTAAGTACAGTATATTTCTTTCTCGCAAAATGTGATAGGAAAAAGATAGCAAGAATTTGTTTAGAGCTGTCAAATAAGTTTAGATAAACAGAGACACTATAAACAATTTTAGACGGCATGTACGGAGGTGCTTCCTAAACATTGCATTTTATCACGTTTATAAAAGTTGATAAATTATCACAAGTTTCTAAATGTCAAATTAAATGACAGCCAACCTTTTGTCTTCATATCGAGAGAAAGAGATACACTGAACATAATTTAGATTTAGCGTGTGTTAACCAGAATAAGGGCCATTATTGAATAATATCTAAATGGAAAAATTATGCCTTATGTGCGATAGTTAGAAATTTTATGAGTAAAAAAGCCCTCAAATGCTCTAATATCGTATACACAGAAGTATCTTCTCGAGGATTTCAATATTACTATAGGATGCCGTCAAGAGACTTGTTATGTCGAGTGACAGTGAAATCGAGTTCAATGAAATCGATTTTGTGGTTTCTACGGATGAGGTTATCGCTTTATAAATGTTCATTCAAGTATTTGTGGTTCGTAAATTCATTGCTTCAGATTCGTTAAATCAAACACATCTTGCATAAATTATTCGAAAATTCTAGTTCTGATGTTGGACAGAAAAAATATTTATCAATTTTATTCATTAGTATATGTTTTGGTATTTTAATGGGCTTCGTTTAAAATTATAAAACCATCAATATAGAGATTTAATAAGATATGGATTACTATTAAATAAAAGCCATTAGGTATCATCAAAGTAATACCCATATGAGAATCCGTACACAGAACCATACATACGAGTAAAAATCTAGTTTATAACTTTATTGGCCAAGAATCTTGAGCTTACGGTCTTTGAAAGACACGTAAAATAAAATAAAATATTATTTTATGAAAAAAAAACTTTATCCTAGAAAGTTAGTATCAACTAGATTAACATAGCATAGCATAGCCGAAGATAAAATCATAAAATGATATGTCAATTTCATTATGATACGTCTATGAAGACCAACACGGAGTTACTTATAATGCAATATTTGTCTTAAAAGACAATATAAAAAGTTATCAGCAAAATATTAAACAGCTTTAATACGATATAAAATGCTTGTGTGCAAATCGTTCGTATCTGAGGCCGAAATAATTCAATGCTAGCAAAAATAATACGATAATAAGTAAATATCAGTTAATCAGATACTATTTATGAATTGTACATTATTTATAAATCGCTGTTACAGTCAACTTGCTGCCTTACAAGTTAAGAATGCAATAAAAAAGAAAACAATAGAAACGGAAACGAAAACGAAGGCAGTGAACTTTTAATTTGTTTCTAAAGAGAGAAGTGCGATCAAATCAAAATCAAATTACGTTTTTATGAAAAGGTTAAAAAGAAACGCAAAAGACATCAGACAAATTTAACCTTAAATGTTATCATCTAAATATGCTTACGTATTAGACACTTATGCAGGTATTTCCTTTTTATATACTTTTTCTTGTCATATAAATTAGCAAAATTGACAATATATTGTACTCTGTGGTAAACTTTTTTAAATTTAGATTTTCTTTATTATCAGTTTATTTATTTATTTTGACAGTCATAGAGTAAACCGGTAAGTTTTTTTTACTCGCTGCTATAATCGCTTTATGAAAACACTGTTTATGACTAAGTTTACTTTTCATTTGTGATATAATATTTCACAGTAAATTTAGTCCACTGTCAGTTTTATAAGCAGTTACAGTGAAAATATAAGTGTTAACGTTATGTGCCGTATAATTATTATGTCTGAGGCAATATTTCAACACAATTGGTTTCAATAATCAAGACTCCCGGAAGTATTACGCAGCTCAACAAATACTATTAATCTAAGTTCACACGTCTGCCGATTTACATGAACACTTTGAAATTATGTTAAACCGTTGTAAAATACAACTGACATTATTAAGCTTGATTTGCGATCTGTGCATAATCGTGAAGCCAAATTAAAACTACATTTTAATTAGTATTTGACTTTATTTAAAGCTTATTGTCAATCGTTTCATAAATGTGAATTTATATAAAGCACATTGACAATCGTTCTACTCATGCAGCCTGTGGGTCAAGTACACACAAAAGTCCTACAATCCTGAGTTGATTGTAGGACTTTTGTGACGCTCAGAGTAGGGGTTGCCGCAATTTTGTAGTGCGTCAGGAATGTTCGCAGAGGCTCGCATACAATATTTTTATGCCATAATACGCAACAGAATTGCACAAAGTCTGCTGCAGCACCAACAGTCTTCTGGTTGTAATTTCAGACCGCTGTGACAGTCTGATGCTGAGGCATTTGGTAACCACACATAACTCATTCCTCGGCAAGATAAATAATTACATTTATATGGATCAAGTTACTAACATAGTCTATAAGTATTAAATGGACTTGGTCGGAAATAAATTGTTTTATTATTATTTATAGTTCTTAAAATATTTTTTGACAAAGCAGGTAGTAGCAGAATTCTAAAATCCGTTATCAAAAGCTACACTAATTATGAATTCTTCAAAAGAAGTATTATATGCATTTTAAACGTTCTTTGTTGAACAAATTGATGTCTACAAGTCAGCAAACATTACATAAAACAAGTGGCTTCTGTCGACTAAACATCTAAAAACCACTTAACTCAGAATTGTTGCTTGTAAATCCTAAAGAGCTATTGTTCTCAACAATGCCAGTATCTAGTTCGCCTCAATATTTTGAAGGATACTTCATTATCTAGTGGAGGGACAAACAAAAGGCTTTTATACAGCATTGAATGTGCCTGGGAAATGTGGAGTATGAGGTATGAGCTGAATGCGTGGGGAGAAGAAAAATTCAATTTATTCGCTTTTATGAGTTTTGCAAGACGAGGATAAATTAATAAAGCATACTTCTGTGTGCGTATATAATGGTTGTGCGCTTATATAGTTAGCTTTTAACTAATGAAAGTAAAGAGATTTTATAAAACAGATTGCTGTCCATTATGCGTGCTATATGTGCCCTGCCCACGACCATCATAACTCGCTAATCCTATAAGCAATAAAACTCCCTTGTAGGTAAATATAGCCCGTCATTGGTGGTGGGACTAGAAGCATAGGAATGGGTTACTCTCACAACGTATTTTTAGTAGCTCTCGTATTTATAATCATACTTAAGGTCTAAACTCTAAGCTTAAGAGAACTCTAGTTCTCTGAAGAGCTTTTTGACTTCTTTCCAAGTTCCCTCTTCCTACATAGGACCATGCGTGCAGGGCTTTGGAGTCATTAATTCACTGTCTCCACCTCAACTTAACGCACAAAGTAATTTCGTAACTCGTTTTTTTGTCGTACTTACAAAACTTGAAAGTCTTTGCCCAGCACATGTGTTCCTTCCTTCCGTCAAGTGTACCTATTTAAAGACCCCATGTTAAAACATGAGGTTCTTCAAAAAAGGCGTGAAAGGGCAAGAGGAGTATTCAAGCTGCACCAGCTGTCTTTACATGTGGACTCTTTTAACCTCTTCACATCAGGTGGTGTTGAGTCATTTGTCGTGCTTTGTATAAAAAATATAGGTTCTTATAGATGAGCTCCTGATTGAGTAGCCCTTAGTATTGGCATAACATTGGGCTTTCATATTAAGTGCATTGTAAGTCTACTGTTGTTTGCTTGTCACAACAGTGCCATTAATATTGATGTCTTACCTTGTAACGCAGCAATGTTTAAGTAATAAGCTTACATTACGTAATTGAGAAGATAGTTTTTTATCTATATCTTCGTTTTTTACAAAAATAAGTATTTTAAGAAATATGTATATAGAAGAAGGGCTTCATTTTCTTCTGCAGTAGAAAAGTTTACCTGCGTGGATAGAAAGAACTAATTGCGAGTGCTTTGGTTCATGATTGTGTATATTATGTTAAACCTAGTTGAGAAGTGTATAGAGAAAAATTCCTTCTTCATAAATCCCCTGAAATACTCAATCGTGCAAGCGATTTTGAAAGAATTAATAAAACCCGCATAGAGAACAACCATGTAGTGTTAGAAGACTTGAAAATTCCAGACCATCTGAAGGCTTGAAACTAGGAGTACACTTTTAAAGTAATAATACAAAAGCGAGAAAATTATAATGTCTGAAGTTTACCTTTCAGCCGCTGTTTACCGAAAGAGGCAGTGACCATGGCTTATCTGACGAAAGAGGCATTAAATGGAAGCAACTAGTATTTACTAAGGAGCTCCAACCCTAAGACAACAACTGTACTCCATTTGCTTTGCCAGATTTGAGCTTTGTGTAACACGATCTTTTACTGTAGATACCAATGTTTTAAAAGATAAAGTGTGACATAAGTACTAACATTCTCACAACATAAAGGCAACGAATATAAACATTAATTCATCAAGAGTTCAGCGAAATTAAGCAATTTACGTAGGAATTCGAGAAGCTTCTTTCAAAATTAATTTTTCCCCGAAATAAGCTTCACACTCATGTTCTGCTAAAAGCAAAAAGGGTCTCGTGGCCTGATTTTTGACTCATATCATGTATTTAAGTGATTCTCCTTATTAGAGATGTGGCTGTAGTGATAGCGAGTTTTCACAAGCAAGCTTCTAACAAACTTAAATTATGACCACAAAAACTCAGACACATTTTTACGTTTATTATTTTGTAGCCATGTCGAAGAGCTGCTTCAACATTTATCAGTCAGAGAACTTTCCCTATCAGCCGCCTAGGACAGCCTATGTTAAATTTAGAATAATTAGATATTTAACTCGTATGGGGAATGAAAACGGTCTTACAATGGTCGCTTCATTTCTTCAAGAATCATTTATCGTTTCTGTATTTTGCAAAATACATTTTTTTTTATACAACTAGATGACAAACAAGCTGACGGCCCACCTGATGGTAAGCGGTTACCGCCGCCTATAGACACCTGCAATAACAAGGAAAAGTCACTTGATATTGCAGGTGCGTTGTCATCCTGGGGCCTAAGATGAAATGCCGTCCATGCCTAGTGATTGCACTGGCTACCTTTCCCTTCAATCCGAAACACAGCCAACTGTTTCACAGCTGAAATAAGAAAGGCGGTGGTACCTAAACAGACGACCCTACATACAGGTCTACCACCTAGTAAAAATTACAAATATCTTATTATTATAAAATCAAACGGAATAAAATGCATAGTGTGTACTTTGTTTGTATAATTGTACTGAAATGTTAATTCAATTCTTCGACAAACTACACGAGTTGTGGTCACGGAAAGTTATTTCACTTTCATTATTCATAGAGCTCGCAACAATAAAATTAATAATAAATGCGTCAGACACGAGCAGGACTAAAATTCTGACGAAAGGTGGTTCTGGATATCGTCCACGACCTTCTATAGAAAGAACAAGTTAACACCGGTTTCTTTACACAAAGTAAAAATATTATTGTAAGCAGAAAACTTATCTTTTTTTCATTAGCAACATACTGCAAGTTGATTGTAAAAATATGTTGCTTGTTTAAAAAAAATGAATTATCTCACATTTCCAAGTTCCACTAAAAAATCAAAGCAAAAAAATGAAAGGATGCTATAAAAATAAATAAAAAGTAGTCATAAAATCGGTCGTTCCATTGTAATCTTCAAGTTATTCTTCAGCTAATTTTGTTTGATACTTAGCACTATCAATTGAAGAACTAATTTTATGCCTGTATAGTATTTTTTAGTCTGTCTTACTCGCTCTTCAGGCCAAGAAATTCAACACGCAATAACGTTCTATCTTTTTAATAAAAATAAATAATATTAAGTTAGTAAACAAAAGTGTAACAATTACGTGCAAAAAATGTAAAGACTTACGTAAACATTATATAAGCAGTGACTTATTAATTGTATTTTCTATACCACAAGGTGGCAATTTTATCTATTCATGGTGGCAATCAAGCATACATAATCCACCTGCTGGTAAGAGGTTACTTGATTACACAAGCAGTAACTTATTGTACAGAATACAGCGCATCAAGTTGCACTACGAAAGCCACCTCAATTACGAACGGAGTGAGAGCGGAATCACGATCAGACGGTTATTCTTAATATGCTGTTGTCTGTAACTAATTAGTGAGTGTCACTCGGTTGCGAACCGCTTCGTCGCCGAATTTGTTGTCGATGAAAGTTTCGCCGGCAACTCCAAAGTCCATTCTGTAGAATCCAAGCGGAAGCGGTCATAAAAAGATTTAAAACTTGTTTTAAGTGGTTTTTATATGAAGCGTTCTCAACTGAGGTTCACCAACAAAAAATTCGTCGGCGTAGTGAATTAGACCCGCTTCCAAAACAAAAATCAATTACCTATTATCCCACCCAAACTGCAACCGCAGCTTCTCAAGCATAATACGTCCTTATCATTATAACAAATGCGATATGACGCCTCTTCTTGCAAGTAATTCTGTATTATAATAAATTTTCAACAAACATCATTACACCCTTATCTCATATGCGCTGCTCGCCCATTAGGGGGATACCTTAGACTTTTAGACAATGGGACTTCATTATGAAGCACACAAGAGAGCGGAATGCCTCATACCGTTTTAAAATACTGTAAAAGCACCACATTTTCATCTCAATTAGAATTTGCTATTTATTTTAAGTAGCTTCATTTTGTTGTTATGAATGGCTCTTTTAAGGCTTTTATATATTTTTTTATAAGTGAATATCGTACGGTCTCGTACATAAAATGTAATCTAGATGTTGTTAAAAAGGAGGAGTTTCTTATTCGGTTGGTTTTTTTCGTGAGAAGTATTTTCCATCAAATTTCAAGCGCTCGATTGAGGAAGCAGCTCCTCGAGTATGACTGCAAGAATTCATTGAGAAAGCGTTTTATTAAGAGCAGTAGGGGACTTGTCTCCTATGCGTCAAAACACGTCCTCTTGATTTTTATAAGGCTGGAAAAGCCGTAGTGTACTCAAGGTGATACGATCGTCTATAGGCTATGGTAACCGCTTAGCAGGCGGACCGCGCAATTATTTGCCTTCTTTTCATATTAATTTGTCAAACCACCTAAGATTCCCGGGAGTTTTATGACAGTTAAAACTTAACTGTGTCTGGAATCTGTAGCTTGACAGGTTAAACGTTATGTAACGCACAATTTGTATTGCGCTAAACATTTGAACGGCAACAAATAAGTTTTTTTCCGGAACATATATTGATGTTTTTGATTATAATTATATTACATATTCCTTTCTTTATTTTTAGTTGTTACATTAAAGTAGGCGTTATAAACACACAAAATCAAACAATACAACGTGAACGTCAAAAATGTTTGTTGGTCAGCGGAACATACGTTCCCTTAGATGGTTCCCATAGGAACGGGCGGCGGCGGCGGCGGCGGCGGCGGCGGCGGCGGCGGCGGGAGCGGGAGCGGCGACTCGGCAACCACTGCGCGGTCACGACGACGCGCTGCGAGGCCGACATCGAGACAGCGCGCAGTGGTTGCCGATTAGCGAGTCGCAGGACGCGCGTGCGGTGAGTTCGTGGCCAGGCCCTTAGTCTTCGTTCCTCGACACATAACCACAATTTAAAAAGTTTTTATGTTATTAATTTTTGTAATATACACCGAAAAAATATGTGATATGAATTAAATCAAATATATCGACGTATGTTCCCAAAAACAACCTAATTGGTTTCCGTTAAAATGTTTAGCGCTACACAAATTGTGCGAATCGTAACGTTTTTGGTTTTGCTTTGGTAATACGTTGAAAACCGACCAGCTGGCCGAGTGGTCTGTACCCCAGGCTACTCGGTCAAGAGGTCCCGGGTTCGAATCCCGGTAGGAACAAATGTTTGTATGATGAGTACGTGCATTTGTTTACGAGTCATGGATGTTTATATGTTTATTTAGTATATTTCAAATATTTATATACATATTATTATCATTATTTATCCGTTATCTAGCATTCATAACACAAGCACTTAATGATGCTTACTTTGAGCTAGATAATAGGTGTGAGTGTATAAATATTATTATTATTTTTAAAATTAGGGCCTTGATATTCATTTGTTTCTATATATCGTGTAGTTAACGAGACATCATCCAGCTAATGAAACACGAGGCATTTCATTATTCTCAAAGAGACTTGTCAGTTATCTTATCATCATTAATTAATACTTTACACTGCATGAGGATTTATGCGAAGCCGTTTAAATTAGGCGCCGACTTCAGAACTTTCTTAGCTTTATGATAAGTAAGCGAGTTTCACGAGGAGCAACAAATTATATTCACTAGTACCTACTTTCATAACATTTATGAATAAAGGTATTATATTTCTTGATTTTTCGTAGTTTGCTCATTTCATGTCTATTCTTCATCATATTAGCTTATGATGTCCTCTGCTAAACAAAGGCCTCAAAGATCCAAATGGATCGGTTCTGCGCAGCCTGCATCTTACGGCTCCGCGCCACCATGACCAGGACGTCTACGTCATATAGTGGGAGGCCGTAGGACCCTCCCGCTAGATGGACAACCCATATTATAGGATGGAGGGAACACATGTGTCGGCAAAGAATTCAAAGTTTTGGAGGTCTGACAGCTACTAAACTTCCTTATCGGTATCGGTAGGTGGAGACAGTAAATTGACCATCCCTAGGACCGGCATGTGTGCTCCTGTGTAGGAAGAGAGAAAGTAATGAGAGAGAAGGTAAGAGAGAAAGAAATAAGGACGACAAGTTCCTCAGAACACTCCATGATAAAGCCAATAGAAGGCGCTAAGCGATGCAATGTTACGACAGAACTGTAGAGGCTCTAGGCTGTTCGTGACCTCTACGTCGTCAATCATACGGACGGCTCGATGCGGAGCCATCCCACAGGTGCGAGCAATATTCAACACAAGACCTGAGTTTTATACAGCAGGCATAATTAGTCTGGCGTGAAAAATCAACGCACCTTGTTCAGGACACCGAGCTTCCGTGAGGATATTTTGATCACGGTTTCGATATACTATAGCCATGCTATAACTTTAACGCGCCATCGGCCGTCAGTTCTGCGTGCTATATGCTCTGCCCACTACAACTTCAACTTGCTAATCCTATGTGCTATGTCATATCTACTTACATAGATGAAATGAAATATCTGTATGTTATTTTAGTTTTGAGTTAGTTTATTTTAATCTAGAGATTAGATTTTAAGCAAATGCTCCAACCACCACTTCCCTAAGTGATAGGCATATGTTGGCCATCTGAGTGGGTACCGCTGCCTCTCTTATTTCAGCCGTAAAACAGTTCGCTGTGTTTCGTATTGAAAGGATAGGGGGCTAATGTAACTGGTCATTGGACGCATTTAATCTATGGCCTCGTGAGAACAATGCACTGGCAACACAAAGCGATTATTCCTTATTATTGCAGGTGTCTATTGGCGATGGTGGCCAAGTGGCTACCAAGAGGTGGGCCATCAGTTTGCTTGTCATCTGCTATAGTTTTATATAAAAAAAAAACAGTTTTCTTTAGCAGACAGTCCTCCATAAATTAGTATTGCAGAACGGTATACATTATTAAGACAGATGATATTTCATATCGTGACACGCCTGATATCATGTATCTTCATGTAAGCTTAAGTAGGAGTGAAGTGCAAATTGTGACTTCAGAGCACGTGAATTATTAAACAGTCTTTCTTCGTGTCAGCTAATACGACTGCTGACTGGTTGTTGTAATACATAATGTGATCGAAAATGGCGACTTGATTATTACTTTTGTACGCAAAAATAATTTTTTTTAGAGCGAAAATATCAAATCAAATCGCGCCTTGTATAATTTGACACAAGTCGCTAAAAGTTGAAATAAAACTGCTTACCAGATGCAACACGGGCGTTATAGCATTATAATTTTACACTTGACACGTACGTGGTTGAGATTTATGGCCTGGCCACGAGAACGGGCGGCGGCGGCGGCGACTCGGCAACCACTGCGCGGTCACGATGACGCGCTGCGATGCTGACATCGAGACAGCGCGCAGTGGTTGCCGATTCGCGAGTCGCAGGACGCGAGAGCGGTGAGTTCTTGGCCAGGCCTTAAGTAGTTTTTATAAGTTAACTACCGTCACTTTGTGTTTTATCTAAATTATAAGACTATTAAAAAAACTGTTTTTTGTTTCAGTCATGTAACTTAACATAACTCTTGCTACTAATTTAGAACACCATATATAACTTTCACGTCCTGAGGCGGAGGTCGTGGGTTCGATCCCCGCCTCAGGACGTTAAATTTGTCTAGTTTAGATATTTTTATTAGTAAATATATAACTTTGCCAGAATATAATAGGAAACGAACTAAAAGATAAACTATGTGTACATAAACGTAGTAGGGATACGTATTTCCCAATATCTGACATAAACGAAGTGAGTGCACAAGACTGATGTGTCATCCGATGGGACATTGATTTACGCTCTTGAAATAAAGTGCACATAAAGGATTAATAAAGCTCCATCCTCCTTTTAAATAAACCCCTTTACTGGATTCAACACATGTTTAACTAGATATTACATCCGATTACGATTACTTTACAGCAATTCTGGTATTGCTGATTTTAGTTTTCTTTGATGAGTTTATTAAATAACTACCGTCACTTTGTGTTACGTATTTTGAATGACGAATAAGGAATAACTGACATTAATCGTGGTTAATTTTAAATTAGTTTAATTAGTTTATTTGAAAGCATTTCAATTAGTTTATCACAAAATAGTATATGTATTTAATTTATTTCAAACTAGTCTGATTCACACACACAGAGCTCACGGTATCAGTTTGTTGGACATCAGTCTTCCCGTGACCACGATCGCTGTAAAGTAATCGAAACGTCGGGTATGTTAAGAAATGCGAAATCTTATTAAACGTGAGTTGAATCCGGTAAAAGACTACATTTTGCGATTAGATAAGTACGGGTCTATATCTGGTCGCCTAAATTTTTAAGCTTCTAATTGACAATGGCACACAAACGGTTAGCCTAAATTTTTTTCGCATAATTTCACTCTTCATAATCGTGTTTGGTCTAATTTCACTTCGCCTAACTTTTTATCGCCATATTGTTATTTACCAAATGCGACATTTGGCGGAACAATTCGTAATCCCTAAAGTTTGCAATTACTAAATATTAATTATTTCCACAAAATTAAAAATCATAAAGTATAAAACGCCGACTCATTTTAATAAGGCAAAGTAACTTGGCCAAAAATTTGTATTTGTTGCAAATTGATTTAATCAAACATAATTATGTAGGTATTCTAACAAAAAGTAGATGTTTTTCCTTTTAATTATTAATATTTAATAATACTAACGTAGCATGCAGGTAGGCATGCAGCATGCAAGCAGGTATGCCATGCAAAAAGGCTTGCAGCATGCAAGCAAGCATGCAGCATGCATGGCTTCTGTCACGGCTCCAGCGCTGCGGGGCTCCGGCGGTCCCACGCGACCTTATCGTCGCAGATGGTCCTGCTCCTTAGCTCGCGGGCCGCCTCCACCCACCGCGCCTTCGCGGGGTTAAATTACACTACACACTCTAGGTGTAGGGCAGACAAGACTACGTGGTGTCCGATTTGCAGCGATTCGCTTCTGTCAATTTATTTATTCAATAAAATTGTTTTTGTCTTAGGCTGATAAATTTTTGGCACATTTAATATTAGATATATACTCTTTATTGCACTTTAAATATACACAGTAAGTTACATGTAATAGGAAGTTTGCAGGGGTGGACTTATCTCTAAAAGAGATCTCTTCCAGCCAACCCATGGATAAGTGAGATATTTCAGGTGTGACAAGCAGGTACCACAAAGCGCGGAAAAACAAACTACTTACAACAATTTACCTATAATAAACCATAAAAATAGATATGTAAATATACAACATAAATATATACATATATATATACATAAATATATACTTACTTACATACATTTAAATACTATACTAAATACATAAATTAAATAATAGTACGTAGATAAGTTTCCTAGAATTATACTACAATTTGGGATAAAAAATGATTTTTTAACCTAACCTTGAAAGACGCAATGGAAGGACTCTCCTGGATAGCTATAGGAAGATTGTTCCACAATTGAGCAGCTCGAAAAGTAAAAGAGTGAAGAAGAAAATTGGTATTACATCTAGGAAGCTCGAGCCTCTTAGTGAGACACGGCCGCGTAGAGCGAGAAGGAGGTGTAGCGAACTGGAACCGGGAACGAAGGTAGGAGGGGGAATTTGCTATGCTAAAATTAGAGGTTTATTAAGCGAAATCGTCGTAATGCCAAAATAATGTAATGCCAATTTATTTTAGGTTTTGTTTAGGTGTGTTTATTTCACATTATAGATCCAAAAATTAGGGTTTTCAATTCTTAGACCAAATTATAATGTTCGCAAAACAATTGTTCGGCGAAACAATAATTGTTCGTTTTAAGTTTAGGCCAATACGGTTTGGCCATGTAATATTGGGACAAAAAATTTTAGGCGAACCTAAGGGCACCCATTAGATACACAATGCTGTATTACGAAAAAGCAGTACAATATTTGATAGTCGTATACCTACATATTCGTACGTAAACCTTTTAAAATTACTCCCGCCGATTGAAGTTTCCCGATTTGTCAACGTCAATCCAACTCGTTAAAACTCGTTAAAAGGTAAACATATTATTTGTACAGAGTTGAAACGTTAAATTCGCCAGTTGACGGGATATTGAGTAACTTTATTCGATTTATTACTGATCGATCTGTTGTATCAATTATCAGGACGAAGAATTTGAAGAAGTTGTAAGAAGTTGAATGAAATTTGTTAATACAAACTTCGCAACTTGAAAATAAGGTGTACATACTTACATTTAGTTCCTGTCCTGGGTCAGAAGCATAAGCGTATAGTCCGACCATAGCCTATAGACGCTCGTAGCACCTTAGGTAGCTTGTAGCACATTGCCTGATACGGATATCGGGCATTGTGGGGCCACAGTGGGAGAGTGTTGGTGGCTGTAAGTTGCAGTCATCGATTCGGGAGTGGTTTTTGTGACAACTGTGTTCATAAAAATTAAAACCATATAAAGTTTTTTAATTTACACTAAGTAGTAAGTATGACTTTAATCATAGTACGTAATTGAATGGTTCAGAGAATCCCGATGAATTCTAACGTCCAAAATATTGTTTTCACATAGCTGAAGGTATGAAATGCGAGAGCTGAAACGCCGCGTAGGCGTTTATATTACAATATCATTATGAATAATAATTTAGACTTGTGGGCGCCTCCATTTGCGTAATTCTATTACGTGCATATTTTAAAAGCTACAAAAATATTTATCTGTAGCAATACACAGATTTATAGCTTATTATTACTTATAAAAATATTAAGGAGGATTCGCTGCTGTTTTGTGTTTAAGTAACTCGGTTTCGATCACAAACGTAAAGGTCCATGCTATAACAGATGGGTACTAATGTCCAATTCCTTTATGCTCTGGAAATTCAACATTAAAAGCATTTAGTTACTGTGACTATTTTCACCAAAAATTTCGTCTCATTTCTCATGTTTTTTCCCATGCAGTCAGTCTTGAGCCCAGCAGCGGAATTATGTCTATATAGAAAGCATGAGGAGTTTGACCCGTACCAAACACCACGTCTGCCCAATGCAGGCTGGTGGATGAAAGCCGTTGCAGTAACAACCAGAACCAATAACTTAAGGTGCCTTCGGAGCAAGGAAGAACTTCAGATTACGAATTTTAGATTAACCCATCCGGGTTCAACCATAGCGAAACTTGCTTTGCTTTAGTAATCCAAGCAAAAGCACTAAGTCACGGCGCCAACGAGATCTTCTGTTGATGAATCATGGAACAAAATAGATTAGACTAATTTTAACCAAAATCACAGCTTATACTGCCAATGCTCAAAGGCACCTAAAAATTCCCGCTCAGATACCAAATCCCCAATTTACCTACATCGCCTAATCTTTGTCACTTCTCAAACTGGAATCAAGATGGAGGCAGAACTCGTTATTTATACAAACGGACGTGCCCCGGGTGAGTGTCATAGCGTACGTGAAACCTTGTTCCTTAATCTTAAAATATTCTTTGGACGGTCCCGCTTTCTGATTCGCGCCGAGATTGTATGAGACAGAATTTATTTTGGCAGCGAATGTGTTCTGGTAATGATAATTCTCACATAAGTACGTTGATGGGGAACGTATTTGATTACGGGGAAGAATTGGAGATTATTTGAGAGTTTTTGTTGGATAACTCCAATGTAACGGGAATTCTTGATATCACAGCTGTGCCAAATAAAACCTAAAAGGAGTTTACTGGCAATTTATTCAAAGGTATACATGTATTTTCGACTGAGGCGAAGATCAAATGGTACGTAAGGTTTGACTTACTTTTATAATGTTAGTTTTTACGATCTTTGGTAGAGGTTTAACCAATTCGCATATATAATTATGTATCATGAGAATCGTCTTTTGCTGCTGATTGTTACTGATTCTTTTTTCGTTTACGAGCCTTGGATATTTTCATGACATTTATGTAAGTAGATTTCTAATATTTACAAAAATACAATTTCAAATATCTCCGTTATCTAGTATCACAGCAATGAGAATCGGGTTCCCTCTATCTGGCAGAATTTTGTTGTTCCTAATTTTATTTGGCATAATTTTCTTTAAACGAATATGTGCAATGCATAAAAATCATTTAGTATAATTATTATTTGGTCGAATGTTTATATGGCCGGATTCCCAATGGCATACTTTTAAGATGGCAGATTTTCACTAGGCATTATTTCATTTAGCAAAATTTCACTTGGCATACTACGATGATGGCAGTTTTCCATTTGGAATAATTTCATTAGGCATACTATTTCTAATGAATTTTATGCTATCCGCTGATATGCATAATAATATTGGGACATAAATATATATTGTGGAAATGTTTGCGATAAACGGTAGATTCTGAAGATTGTGCTACATTAGTGTCAGAAACGAATCGCTGCAAAACCGACTCCACGTAGTGTTGTCTGCCCTACCCCTAGAGTGTAATTCAAGCCCGCGTAGGCGCGGAGTGGCGAGGCGGCCCGCGAGCTGAGAAGCAAGGTCTAAGGCTGGCCAGCGAAGCTGGCCAACAGGCCGAAGCTGCGGTGGTGAGTGAGAACCATTTGCGACGATAAGCTCGCGTGGGACCGCCAGAGCCCCGCAGAGCCGGTGCCGTGGCAGAAACCTTGCATGCTGCATGCTTGCTTGCTGTCTGTTGCGCAAGCAACATGCTGACTGTTGCTAGCATGCTGACTGTTGCTTGCATGCTGCATGCGTGCATGGTGGGTGCTAGTATTGCTTAAGATTCTGAATATTGACTTTCTGCGATATGATGGTTCTGCCTCGTAATTCTTATGGATATTAAATATATGCCTAAAGATGATTCTGACTTTTAAAATTATGGGTTCTTGATATATGATGTATGAGTGTGTGCTAAATGATTTTCTGCCAAATTAAGTTTACGCTTTCCGCTGTTATGCAAAGTAAAATTATGACATAAAAAGTTCTGCGATAAAAGGTAGACCCATGAGAATCAGCTCGGGCAAGATATATAATTTAGTTTCTAATTGGTGTGAGTATATAAAAAAAACAACAGTTGACAGTACCTAACATCCGCGAGTTTCAGTGCAAAACGCGCTCTTATTGTCGCTAAATAAGGTTCCTCTAAATTTACAAGTGTGACATCAAATGCGCTGTCGGTATGCGAGCTACTATCGCGACCTCAGCGAACAAGTTACTTTAGCTATCGTCACACCCCACTGGCTCCTACGACCTTTGCCGAATACTGAACATATCACATTATGTAAATAGATCCCGCGAAGGCTGCTCGCCGATAACGAAATTAGATAAAAACGGAGTCAGTAATATGTCCTTTTTGGCATAGTGCATAAGATTGTGAAAGGGATACTAAGTCAGCAGTAGCTAGAGCGGGACGGGAGAACAAAAGTGATATTGAAATTTTTAGGTCACGTCTCTCTGACTTCTTGCAAAGATATTCGCCGTGTGTAAGTCTACTTTGTGTCTCTGTATGTTTGTGTAGACTTCAGGAGAGGTACAAAGTGGTATTTACCACTTAATTATGATGATAATGATGATGTACATACTTGTCCAATGCTGCCATCATAACGCTTTTTATTATGGTGCTCCAAGCGTATATAGGCTACTGTATCCGCTTACCATCAGGCGGGCTGTATGCTTGTTTGCCACCCATGCTGATTAAAAATAATTAGCAATTGGCACCGTGAAATTTTATCTGGTTCTTTTGCCGATTCCTCTGTTCCTTTTTTTCCCCTTTATTTTGGCAAAAAACCGTCAATATAGACCAATAGTGCCGAAACTAAGTTACAACTACATATAAATACTTTTTTGAACTTACGAACTTTAACGACATAAAATCTAACGCCCATATTCATAAACGCTCAATAAACCTATTTTAGTTAAAACACTGCTACAATATGTTTCATCTTTTCTCTTTCTCATATGAGTGAGAGAAACAAAACACTTTATAAGCCTCTTATAACTTCGCTTGTTTTTATGAATAAGGGGGTAAATATATAATATATTAGGAATTTTATACATGGCAACATTTGCATCCGTTTGTTAATTTATTCATATAATCATTATGTGTATGTGCTTACTATGTGTTATATGCAATATAGATGCTTTATGTGCCATATAGAATGTGATAATAAAGATTTAGAAGTTTTTTTAGATATTTTATTGTTTTAGTTTTGTATTTTATCCTATATTTACATATACCGACAAAGTTATTATAACCTCTCGGGGTATACTGAGACCAGTTCACCAGTAACTGCTGAATCTAGTTCCAAGTAGATACCCTTCTTCAAAGAAGGCTTATAATATGTATTAAAGCTATCACTGAAAAGGTCCTTCAAAATATGGTTTGTTGAACTGATTTTTAAATTGACATCGTTACTATAATCGTTTTAGATGTTTATATAAATAAAACCTCATCCCATTAAAGCGCTGAATGTCAATCTAATACTGTAACACGCTGTCGGTAAAGCAATCAGCTGTGTGACCTTGTTGAGCGTTGAACTTAGCTTAATGCGCTGTATGTCGTTTCATAAATTCTGGGTAAAATTTTAACATTTGGTCGCCTGGGTAGGTACCACCGTCTTTCTTATTTCAGCCGTGGAACAGTTCGCTGTGTTGCGGATTGAAGGGAAAAGTAGCCAGTGTTATTACTGGGGATGGACGGCATTTCATCTTAGGCCTCAAGATGACCCTGCATTATCAAGTGATTTACCCTTGGTATTTCAGGTGTCTATAGGCGGCGGTTTGTCATCTATTAGTATAAAAAGAGACCCAATGATTTCCAAATAATATAATTATAAGTCAATGATTAGACAATTTATTAGCATTGAAACTGTTAAAACGAGTTACCATGTCAACGGAGACAAAGAAAATACCTACAGTTGCGATCGAAACCTTTATGAAGACCGTCTGGGTCCCGATTTTATACCGTATTTACCAAAGCAAAACCACGAACGTTTTTGATAGCAACATTTGATAATGTCCCAAACGTCTACAAAAACTTTTTAATAGTATTTAGATCAACAGGCGTTACAATGGGAAACATGATAAAAGGGAACGTATTTTACGCTGTTATTATTAAACGTATTTTACAAACGTTTGTAACGCTAACAAAAGTTGCTGTAGGCACTTACTAAACCAAAAACATTTCTTTGAGAGCGGTACATACGTTGCCATATTATGTGTTTTTTAACCGACTTCAAAAAATGAGGAGGCTATCAATTCGTCTGTATGTTTTTTTTATGTTTGTTACCTCAGAACTTTTGACTGGGTGAACCGATATTGATGATTCTTTTTTTGTTCGATGCGGAATAGTTTCCATTTGGTTCCATAAAAATGTTTTGAAAATCCATTAGGTAGTTTGGTTTCAAAATAAAAAAAACTAGAAAAATTAAGTCGTCAACGTATGCGAAATTGCGGATTTTTGCTTTCCTATGAATTTTTAGAAATGATACGATAGTAGAAAACAATATAAGCTCACAGTCACCCATCTAGCTTTGACCTTCAAAAATTATCACTGAAAATTGTGAAAAAATAATTTAAACAAAAAATAAAACCGACTCCAAAAAACTGAAAAGGATAAAATAATTAAATTTTAGTAGGTACTCATCCCCTAGGAACATATTTTTGGAGTTGGTGCTTAGTTGTTTCCAGAAACCATAGATAGTGAAGCATGTCGATGCTTCACTATCTAAGGTTTCTGGAAACAAAAATATGTTCCTAGGGGATGAGTACCTACTAAAATTTAATTATTTTATTCTTTTTAGTTTTTTGGAGTCGGTTTTAATTTTTGTTTAATTTCATCGAATGAAATTATCATTATAATCAACGTATGTTCTGCAATAAAAGCTGATTGGTTGCCGGGTAAATGTTTAGCATAATACAAATTGTGCGCAACGCAACGTTTTTTGTTTTGCTTTGGTAAATATCGGGGCTCTGAAACATTTGAACGGCAACGATTTTTTTCCGGAACATACGTTGGTGTCTTTGATTATGATTATATAACATGATTATTTATTATTTATTTAATTTAAATTACTAAAATAAAATTTCTGAATGTGTAAGGACATTGAGATGTTTTTATAGTTAGTCTTATTCGAGGTGCAATATCCATTAAATTTACAGGTAACTACTTACTAACAAAATGTAAAAATATATATATTTAAATCAGAAGAAACACGGACGATACAGGCCTAATCTTTGAGCTTTTCAGTAGTTTCATAATAATATTTATACCACTTTTTCGTAATTCCTCGTTTGGGAGAGGGTTTTTTTATCTTCAGATTTCAGACACAATGATTTTTTCATTGTCATAGCTCTCCGGTGGGTTAGCGTCGCTTAGGGGCTAAGACATCGCCAAAGTTGGGCAAGAACTTAAACTGCTGTAAGTCATAGAACATGATGAAGATTTCCAAAATACCCAAGAAAAAATGTGTGGTAATTTCCGAGAATTTTAAATCATATACCCTATAAAAAAATTATTTCTACGCTCTAAAAGTACAACAAAGAGGCTAAATTATGTCCTTTACTTAGTTCATTTGTTACTATCTTATTTTATCTTATTGTGGGGCCAAGACTAAGTCATAGTGCACTTCAATCCGTTGGGAGCTTTTGTGCCTCCCCTGTGTTTACTCCTTCTGTGTTCAGAATATAGTTGCCATTAGCCTCACTCTATCTTTGGGCAAACATAACCTGTAATCCTCTGGCTTTGGATATGCCACTTTCGGAAGGCTCGTTCTGGCACTATTTTTTTTATACAACTAGATGACAAACAAGCTGACCCACCTGATGGTAAGCGGTTACCGCCGCCTATAGACACCTGCAATAACAAGGAAAAATCACTTGATTTTGCAGGTGCGTTATCATCCTGGGGCCTAAGATGAAAAGCCGTCCATGCCCAGTAATTACACTGGCTACCTTTCCCTTCAATTAGAAACACAGCGAACTGTTTCACGGCTTAAATAAGAAAGGCGGTGGTACCTACCCAGACGACCCTACATACGGGTCTACCACCTAGTAAGACTACTAGCCAGAGTATCACAATTTCACCAGAGATGCATTATTCCCGGCATTCACCACATGCTCGACAAGATTGTGTAGGGGAGAGTTGCATTTTGTGTTGCATGTGGTCAGAAGCGAAATGCCCTGTGAGCGCCGCAATTAAGAAGCGATCTTGTGTTCTACCGTTTGTATAGATGATTTACTCCATCTTCCTATCTCCTCGCCTAGAAATGATTTGGAGTGTTTAATCCCGGTTTTTTATGCCATTCATTTTGTTACTATGATAAGTAGTCTAGTCTGCGCTAGAAAGTGCGGTGAAGTGAAAAATGTTACAAGGAAAACTTTCGTACTAATTTGCCTAGTATCTTTGTCTAAAGCAAATGTTTTAGTTGGTAGCCACTAGTAAAATATCTAAGAGCAGCTTCCAGCTTAGTGTAAACCTTTTCATTGTTTTTAAATAGTTCTCTTAAATGTGGCTGTCTTACGAGTAACTCGTACAAGTGTAAAACTAGTTTATCAAAAAGAGGTCTATCTTGCAGAATCAACAGCATTCTCTTTTTGGAAAATAATTGTTGATCTGTTTTACTCCTTTTCGGGGTTGCAGTTTATCCAGCCACACTGTAGGTACATCCTGACTAAATCTGTGAAGTCTTTATCCTTGCCTTACTTACTGTAATGACAGAACTCCATAAAATAAGTGTGTGTTGGCAAAATTACCAAAAATAAACATCGGTGAAATAATTGATGATCATTTTGTGGCCTTTTTTATTATAACATTTTTGATTTTGATGTCAGCTTTGCTTACAATGGGGACTTTTGCGCTGCCAAACAGCATCTGACGGGATACGACACAAGGGCCAGGGAATATTGTAAGTATCTGGAGAATAATTACACAAATGAAGGGTTGCTTAGCTACCATTTTATGTGAGATGTATTTTTTTACTGATTGACACACAACGCAAAGACACAAAATATACACAAACTCGTATCCTTAGTCAAGTTGAAGATGAAGACCCAATTTTTAAACAATACATTTATTAATAAGCCTTTTACAATAGGAAAAGTATTTTAGGTAATTTATACTACTAGTAGCCAATCGTGACTTTGACCACGTGGATATTGCTGGTCGCGCAAAAAAAAAGCCTTTGTCGTTTTTTATGACATCATCTACCGCTATGCCAAATTTCATCAAAATAGGTTGTGCGTTTTAGAAGTACAAACGTAGCAGACAGACAGGCAGAGTAACTTTTCCATTAATAAACTTAATAAAAGTGTAGGCGTCCTGATGTAGCTCCCACTTATAACGTTTAGAAAATAATTTCATTTTCCACATCAGTAATAATTGATGATTAAAATCCACAGGGAATTAAATCAGGCCATTGCCCTATAAGTTTTCTTCAATGTCTAAAACATTGTTTGGTTGTACAATATTCGTTCCTTCGATAGCTATCAGGATTTATGTCTCGACGTGCCCGCTGAAGTATGACATGACTAAACGCTGTAATAAATGTTCTCAGTCCTAATCTTGCTGCTGTCTGTACAAGGCTGTGAAATTTCAAATCTCTAACGAGCTGGAAGACGAAAAACAGATCCTATTTCAACACTTTTTGTGTTATTAAAACTTTGGGTTGTAATTTTACGTAAATAAATAGCATTTTTTTATTGCTATAATTAGAATTAAAGTCTGATAAAATTTGATGGGATTTTGAAATGAAAATAATCACAGGTAAATAACTCCAACTCAATTTCATTATTATAAGTTGACACTACAGTACTTTATTTATAGACTAGTCGAAAATATGTTTCTTTTAGGAATAAAAAAAGAGAATAAGTTGTTATTTTGTATAAGAATGGTTATAAAAATATCGAAAACAAGTAGATAGCTCAGCAACGCATGTAAAACTAAATTCCTTAGAAGGGAAAGTGGATACATTTCGTTATGATAATTCCCAAAACGCGTCACACGAATACCCGTAACGGGGTATTTGGTATGCAGAAAGCGACTGGTCCTTTGCCATTTGTTTCTTTGCTGATGTGCACACAACAAAAGTCCATGTAATACCCAGCTAGCAAAATAAAAGGTAAAACATAGTAGAATTTGCCGCGCCGCTTGACTGTTGGAATATCATTTGATCGATCGATTTTTATCATGGGAACTTTTGGTAGGTGAAGGATCTAATAGAAGACTGCAGAGAAATAACACTCCTCTTCTAGTTGTTTCTGCAGCAGCAGGAGTTAATGAAAAATTGTTATCAGTGCAGTAATGAATACTTAATGAATACTTTATCACGGAAATAATGTACGCGGATGATCTCTGTTTTATGGCGGATTCTTCAGATAGCTTACAAGCCCTTATGTCAAGTCTCAGAGAGTCGTGTCGGCGCTTTGGCCTTAAAATTAGCGTCAGGAAAACCGAGGTTTTGGGATTGGGCGCGGCAATGACGCCGATCGACATCAAACTCGGCGAGGACACAATTAAGCAGGTGGAAAGATTCAGATACCTGGGGAGCACTGTCACATCCAAGTGTCACCTTGACGACGAAATTAACAGCAGGATTGGAGCGGCTGCTGCTGCCTTCGGAAGACTTCGCATCAGAGTGTTTCGTTCACATGACATAAGGCTTCCGACTAAAATATCGGTCTATATGGCGGTTGTATTGCCCACTCTTTTGAATGCCGCCGAAACATGGTGCTTATACCGAAAGCATATTTGTACATTGGATAGGTTTCATCTCAAATGTCTACGCGACATAATGAACATCTGTTGGTCAGACCGTGTCAGAAACACGGAAGTATTACGACGTGCAAATGTCAGTGGCATTGAGGCCTATTTAATATAATTAAAAAAATGAATACTGCTCTGGATGTCACTGTTGTAACATTTTCCTGTGAGTAATAATCCAAGCACCAACCAAGTTACCGTTGTGATTTTAAATATTCTGAGGTTCCGTTTGTCTGTAAGGTTCTTCACGCCTTTGGCACAGCTACAGGTCTCGAACTCTTTGCTTAGCGTCTTCTCGGTGATATCATTGACTCACCGATCATCGACATTGGCTTCCCCCTCTTTGCCTTTATGCTACAACCACATATTTGGAGGCGAAGCCCTCACAGCGTTCTTCCCGCTAATACGTCGATATCCCATTCGCCAAGACCCTGCGAGCGGACTGTGACTTAGACTTTTGCCAGTGTAACTTAGAAGAAGGGGCGGAGGCTCAAAACCCTAGTTCCTATTGAGTCCGCGTTCAACTACCAGCTAGCATGAAATGTCGGCAGTGCCTGAAGACCAATTCTAAGTTTAGTTTTGGCCTAGTACTTGCACTTGCTTCGTGATACGGCTACCGCTTACAATAGGGCGTTCCGTTGCCACACAAAGGAAATAATATAGCAACTTTGTAATTTAGCTAAGCGGTTCCAAGTATTCCCCTCAATAATCATCAGCTAAGATTTTGTTTTGTTTCGCGTAACACATTGTAACGGCGATGTCGTCGACAAACGACAGTTTTGCACCAGTTCGCAGCGTAAACAATTTACGAACTTTCACAGTTGGCCGCTCAGTTGTCTTCCATTGGGACAGAGTAGAGATGGGTGTTACATTAATCTATCAAATATTTTATCGATAAAAGAAGTCTCATAGTAAATTTACGTTGTTACGATCCACTGGGAGATAAAAATGGACTGTATTTTATGCTGCTAACCATTTACTCTGACGTTTTGAAAACAGCTAGGTATATAGAATATTAGTTAAGGTTAAGATACCGATCATGTGGCCTGCGGCAGCTTTTATACCGGCCCAGTTCCAACTCATTGCAGCAACGTCACGCGACCTCGGCATCCGCTCGTCCAGGTTTCCTCTCGGACGTCCGATAGTTTTATGTTATGTCTCAATTCAATATACATAATACTAGGCGAAGGAACATTCCTAAAGAACCGTATTTAAAACAAAAAAAAAGCGTCGGAGTATTTTAAAGATATTTTAAACTACTGAACTCTATAATTTGGGCAAAACTCTATAAATTTTACAGCATTGCTTACCTATTATCATAATTATTTTGTTATTTTTTTTTGTTTCTTTACTTGTGTGATGTGTGTTGTACAAAAAAATGTTAAATAAATAAATATAAATCAAAAATATCAGATTTCATCGCAATTTCTAAGAAAAAGCGTAAGTTCCATTTAACTCAATACGATTTGGTTACAGTCAGCACAACACTAGCATGTGTTGGACTAAAAGATATGAAAGGTCTATTCCGACTGCAGTGCTGTCCTCTAGGGGAGGACTTTAGAAGACTTACAAATTCTAACTCTTCCAAGTACACGTTTAACTGTTTAACAAAACAAGAAGAAAACTTTTTATTGTGATTTTTCTTCATAGAAAACTGGGTAATGATGTGTCGGATATAAATAACTTCTCAAAAATATTATTTTTGTCGTTTATTTCTGGAATCGACTTCCTACCTATATGTATATGCTACAAATTAGCATAGTAGGTGGGTGGTTTAATCATCTGAATTCAGTCTTACATATTTTATTTTTGATCTTATTTATATCAAAAAAAATCTAAACCTAAATGTTTCAGCGCGAAGATTACGACAAGGTCGCGTTCGAACGAAACATGACAAGAATGTTGGGTCAAAGTAGAATTCAATTGACACAAAAAATAGCATCTTAAAGACTTGTCACACGTCAGACGCTCCAGTAGGCGACTATCAGCGACCGATGCGACTAAGCATAGACTGACTAGATCTTTACTGTTTTTTTCTCATTTGCCCCTAAGAGGTTTAAGGGAAACTTGTCCACTGTCAACCTGGCCCATATTTTTTTTTATGTCACTATTCTAACAGAAATTATCTTTCCAGGACTGGGAGAAAACCGGGGGAGTGTGAACCTCTACCATATATTAAAGCCCTCGCCGTGTACACTCTGGGGCGCGGATGACAGCAGTTTGAGCACTTTTGCAAAATATTTATATTGTAGTTAGGTCAAAAAAAATGCGAGAATAGCACTGGGCCTGCTGCATCTTAATTTAACACATTCACTGCCAAGGACTTAATAGAAGAATCCAGTCAGGTGCCATACTATTATCTTTCGCGAACGCGGCTTTTTCGCTTAGAGGTATTAACCGGTAAATCAAAACCAATGCAAGTTTTTACGAGTTCAAATTCATGCGTATGTGGACGTACGAAACGTCGCGCGTTTACTAGAGGCATCAGCAAGTAATAAACCAAACAAAATATTGGCGACGCACACTCAAAGAGAATGCAATGCACTTAACACATTTACTGTCGAACACTCGTATCCGAGTTTGCGGCGCCAGTGGCAGCGCATACCTCCACTCGGATCCGAGTGTTCGACAGTATATGTGTTAAGTGCATTGCATTCTCTTGTACAAACATGAATGCAAAAAAGAAAATGTTACATAATTAAAAAATAATGTAATTTAAGAATGGTGTGTTTAAGTTTGTCCTTAGACTATGAATCATCATTTGTATGAAATTATTAGACCATCTTCACAAAATTTACAAGATAACAAGATAGCTAAGTATAGACAGGTATAGCAAGGAGTATTCACTACATTATGGTACATATTTTCATCGTGTAAGTAACGTATTAAATACAACCTAAATATGAATATGAATTTATAATTTCAAAGCTTTCTAAACAAATCAAATCTTTTGACAGTTCTAATTTGCTATCCTACTTTTCCTGTAAACTCCTCTCCTGTCCTAAAAATTTAGCCAATACATAATAATTCTAGGAACAATTTTCCTAGAATTATAATGGCTGTCTATTGGCCACGACACGAGCAGTGGGCGTTCTGCGTTAGTAAAAAAATATCATAGATTTTTAGGTTTAAGCGCCTATCTAACGATTTTAATCTTTTATACCAGGTATAACATAAATTCTCTTTCTTCTTAAACGTAAATAAATCCTGATTTCACGAGTGCATAACCGTCTAATGATGCCAGACGGTGATGCCAGTGAAAGCTAGCTTAACCCAAGATGTTTCCTCCCTCAAAGAATAAATTCACTCAGATAAGCTTATAAGGTAAGTTCTGGCTCTATGCCAGGGTCTCGGAGATACATTCAGTCGTACATAAATACTTAGGGTTATAATTATCTGCCCTGAATGTGATGAAAAGATTATTTTTAATACTTTTGCGTCTCTGGACATCTTTATCAGAAAACATATGGTATGGTTTCAAATTTCGGCTAAAATACTTCCTATGGTCTTAAAACCTATCTCAAATAAGTATCAGTGATTAAAAAAAAAGACGTGTGGCACTCGGGGACTGCCGCGGTAAAGCTATTGCATAGCATTTTGTATCAACTTATGCAATTATAATTTTATTTATTTATTTAATTCATGCAGTATTTATTTTTCTTTGATATTAATTCAAGTTACACTTTTTTAACGTGGTGACCGATAAGAAAACAAATTTTTCTATTATTAAATAAATAAAGTCATTAATAATAAATGCACTTTGTTCATTCATATTCAAAACACTTTATACACAAATTTTACAAGTACAGCTATTCACTGTTGTACATAAATACCTATACACCTATATACTTTCTCATAAACAGCTGCTTATGTATTCGTCCGATTTCGGAGCAGCTCGTCTCGATTCGTGCGAGTTTCGTAGAGTCGTACAATACGTCTAATCGCACGCACACAACGCCGTGTCGAAGACTGCCGAACTGAAACGACGTTAGACGATGCACGGCCTTCAAGCCACACCTCCTTGCGCATCGGAGTGGTGAGCGTGAGGTTTTTTCGTTACGGAATTTCTGGATTCGGTCCCCGCGCTCAAGGCCCGCGATAGAAGCTATGCAATAGCTTAAAAATTGTTGCTTATTATAAAGCTTCGGTTACAGATACCATAATGTCCTGCACATCTTAAATTTAAACATGAGATGAGGATTAGAATTCATTTGACACGGCAAACAGAACTGTAGAACGCCTAACTCAAAGCCATATCAAAAAGCTTTGTAAGCCATACTGCTTTCATAGGCGCAAAACGAAGAGCTCGATGGCGTAGTGGTTTGAGTGTTCTAGTTTTATAACGTCAAGTAATTTTCGCCTTGGTCAATCCTGGGATAGGTCAACAAAATTGTTATCTCGCGCGGTCCCGGTTGTTACTGCAACCGCTTTAACCCACCAACCTGCAACCTCAGTATGGTGTTATTATGATCCTAACTCCTCTCCCACACCTATTAGACTAGTAATTAGGCGCAGAATGACAATATGACGTCATAAGTTCATAAACTATGCGATTTTTCAAAGCAATGCATTAAGCCGTTCCTCACCGGACTTCTCTAAGTGGGAGAGGAGTTGGGGTCATAATACCACTGCGCTGAGGTTGCGAGTTGGTGGGTTAAAGCGGCTGTAATAACAACGCGAGATTACAAATTTTGATTGACCCATCCCGGGATCAACCGTGGTGAAAATTGTGTTGCGTCAAGAATCTAATAAATGTTGGGCCAGAATACATATATACGCTTAGGCGTATATTTATATTCTACCCCAACATTTATTGTAATTCTGAATGTTTTTGTGAACGTTTGTCACAGTGAAACTTGTTATGGTTGATATATGTTCTCTACGTGGAACGCTGTGACTTTGAAAGAAAATATTCTTAAGCGTAAATCGACACTAGAAATATTATCGGTATTTCATTTGCAAAACTTTGAAACGACCTTACTATGAGTTCTTTTTCTGGAATAGTGATAAATATAATGATGTTTATCCCCTTTTGTGCGTTTGTGAACTGTTTGAAATATATTCTTTTGAAGAGAGTATAATATAAAACCTCAGTTTTTTTTTGTATAAATACGGATTACAAATAAGAATACGGTCAGATTTGAGTTGACTCGTTACTGTAGCTTATAGATTTCTTTATACAAACACGATAAATGACTCAACACCACGATGTGAAGCGGTAAGAAGAGTCTATATGCGAAGACAGCTAGTACAGTTCAGACACTGCTCTAGCCGCCTCCATCTTGCCGGCCCAAAAGGTGCTTTTACATGCCTCTTTTGAAGGGATCCATGCTATAGGAAGATGCTTGTAAAATGACGCGAATGATGAGAAAGAATTTGAATTAACAGTATTTGAATTTTGGTGAACTTGCACAGCCAGACTACAACAATATAGTATAATTTACAGTTATTTTGCTACGAAACTGAATGTAACATACCTATATGCCCTTCTTCTGACTTAATAAATACCATTAACACCTTACCTTTTCCTTCAAAAGTAAAAAGGTATTAAGAGCATGATTTGTAGACAGTGTGTCAAATGTGAATTATAACTACTATTGACTCGTATACCGGGTGTAACAGAATTCCGAACTAAAATTTGAAATTCTGGTCTTTCGAGGGTCGACATCGTAGTATATGCGCGGGTTGTGTGCATTTGTGTGTGTTGTAATTATTGTAGTGTGTCGTTATTTACGCGATAGTATGCATTTTATATGGCTGTCATATGTGACAATGTTTTTATTATTTCCATCAGAAAATAAAAGTAGTCTATAATGTGTCAAGCTTTCAGAGGTAACTCCTGACTTCCTTAAATTTATTTCCGACTTTTGTTTTATGCTGTATACGCTAGAAAACATTTCTTGTAAACTATTTAAATAAAAGATCTTTGAATGTACTCCTACCCCACTGTGTTTATGCAGATAAATTACATAATTAAAATCAAACCATCATTCAGTAATTATAAATTCTACGTAAGATAATCGGTGACGCACATTAATATGTATAGTAATAAATATTCCCACATACACACCAATT
Organism: Nymphula nitidulata; assembly: GCA_947347705.1. Lineage (NCBI taxonomy): Eukaryota > Metazoa > Arthropoda > Insecta > Lepidoptera > Crambidae > Nymphula > Nymphula nitidulata. The sequence continues at coordinate 17,533,571 of OX374631.1, forward strand.
ATCTAACACAAATTACGCATCATTAGAGGCAAGTGTGATGGGTCCTAAATACATGGAAATAAAGATAATAATATTTAAAAAAACATTCGTGGACCCGTGTACAAATATCTGTTTTCATAATACAAACATCTATCTGCCCTTACCGGGATTTGTTCCAGGATCATCTGTTCCAATTGGCATTGTATAATAACCATCATCAACAGCCGAAATACACGTCCCACTGCTGAGCGCAGGCCTTCCTTCGTGAGAGAAACTCATGAAGAGTTTGGGCCGTAACACCACCACACTGCCCAAATACCTAAGAACTGATGACCAACCGCTTAACGTGCCTTCCGAAGCACGGAAGAGCTCCAGATCACAATTTTTTCATTGACCCCTTTCTTTTACTAGGTGGTAGGCCCGTATGTAGGATCATCTTTGTAGGTCCCACCGCCTCTCTTATTTCAGCCGTGAAATTGTTCGCAGTGAAACGGATTGAAGGGAAAGGTAGCCAGTGTAATTACTGGACATCGACGGCATTCATCTTAGGCCTCAGATTGACAACGCACTTGCAATATCAAGTTATTTCTCCTTGTTATTGCAGGTGTCTATAGGCGGCGGTAACCGCCTACCACCAGGCGGGCCGTCAGCTTGTTTGTCATCTAGTTGTTTAAAAAAAAACGACTCCAAAAAACTGAAAAGGATAAAATAATTAAATTTTAGTAAGTAGGCACTCATCCCCTAGGAACATATTTTTGGAGTCGGTGCTTCACTATCTATGGTTTCTGGAAACAACTTAGCACCAACTCCAAAAATATGTTCCTAGTTCCTTTTCACAATTTTTAGTGATAACTTTTGAAGGTCAAAGCTAGATGGGTGATAGATGATGATCACTAAAAATTCATAGGAAAGCAAATATCCGCAACTTCGCATATGTAGACAACTTAATTTTTCCAGTTTTTTTGATTTAAAAATTTTTTATGGTAACTATTCCGCATCGAACAAAAAAAGAATCATTAATATCGGTTCATCCAATCAAAATTTCTAAGGTTCAATTCAATTCAATTCAATTCAATTCGTTTATTGCCAACTAAGTGTACATAAGGTCTTAAAATATAAAATACATCTTACAACTTAGTTACCTGTGCATAGGTGCTGCAATATCACTCAAGTAATAGATAGAAAATAGAATATTTTGTCATGCTGCACTTAAGATTTGAAATAATAGTTATAATTTACAGTCTTTAAAAATTACATTTATAAATTACAATAAAATTATATCATTAATAATTTATTTCATTTGTGTCTTAATTAAATTCGTATAAATTCGTAATAAAAATTTAAAAATTATATGTCCTATCTGTCATAATTACAATTTTGATATTTACCATTCAATCATTCAATACAGTGCTCAGTGTCGAGAAATTTAAAATTTTGTATACATATTCATTGTTTATGATGGTGATGGTTGTTTTAATTAATAAGTTATTTCATTTGTGTTATAATAAATTCGTATAAAATAGTAATAATAATAATAATAATAATTTAAAATAATAAAAATGTCCTATCTGTCACAATTATAATTTTGATATTTACCATTCAATCATTCAATACAGTGCACATAGTGTCGAGAAATTTAAATTAGGTATATTCATTGTTTATGATGGTGATGGTTGTTTATATAAAAAGAACTCATGGAGCGTGTAGAAACATCCTGAAACTAGAAATGTTTTTAGTTTTTTACTAAAAGGAATCAAATTTGTTTCATTTTTTATGTCTGTTGGTAATTTATTGTATATTTTAATCGCCATGTACTGTGGACTGTTATTTAGCATTTTTATTCTGGATTTAGGTAAGTAGATTCTGTTTTTATGTCTAGTGTTTACATTATGAGTGTCTTTTACTGTTTGGAATTCTTCTATGTTTTTAAATATGAAAATACATATGTCATGTATATATATCGATGTCAATGTAAGTAAGCTAAATTTTACGAAATATGGTCTGCAACTTTGTGTATTGTTGATTTGTGCTAGAATTCTTATACATTTCTTTTGTAATAGGAATAGTTCATTTGCGTTAACGCTATTGCCCCAAAGGATTATACCATACTTCAGCCACGAATAGGCATATGCGTAGTATGCTGAAATCGCCGTTTCTAAACTAGTACTGCAATTAATTTCATAAAGTGCGTATATGAATTTTGAGAGTTTCGATTTGATGCTTTCGATGTGGTATTTCCAATTTAGGTTAGAATCTATATTTAGCCCTAGCAGGTTGAACTTATCCACCGTCTCTATTTGTGTGTCAAGAAATTTGATGTCTATAGCTAACGGTTGTTTATTGTAAGGGCGGAATTCTATAATTTTAGTTTTTTTAATGTTAATTTGCAGATTATGATCTTGTAGCCAGGAGTGTACGTCTTTTAGCGTATTGTGAATCAGTATGTTGTGTGTTGTTCTATCTGTGCACTTAATTAATATAGAGACATCATCAGCAAAAAGTATCGGCCACGTTACTTCTTTATCATTTAAACATTTTGGGAGGTCATTTATAAATATCAAGAAGGGCACGCATCCCAATATGCTTCCCTGGGGGATGGAACATGTGAGAATCCTTTCATGGGATTGAATTTTTTCTATTGCGCTATTATCTTTATTACAATATTCTATCTGCACTATCTGTTTTCTATTGTTCAAATACGATTTAAACCAACTATAAGCTGGCCCACGTATACCAGTTCCATATAATTTTAAGAGAAGTAGATCATATGGAACTCTATCATATGCTTTAGCCATGTCTAAGAGTATTCCGATGGCGTATATCTTATCATTTAGATGCTGAAGAGCTTTCTGTATATATTTGTATACCGCAGATGTAGTCGATCGTGTTTTCCTAAAGCCATTCTGGCTATCATCAAGAATTCTGTATTTTTCAAGAAATCGATATAACCTTCCATACATAGCCTTTTCAAAGACTTTCGAAAATGTCGGTAACAGTGCAATGGGTCTATAGTTGTTGGGGTTGGTAGGTTCATCTTTTTTATGTAATGGCTTAATTAATGCTATCTTAAGTAGGTCAGGGAATTGGCCATCTTCAAAGCTTTGGTTGATAAGAAAAGTTAAAGGCAATGATAAAATGTCAGCACATTGTTTCAGAAGAATCGGCGGTATATCGTCAAAGCCGCAGCTATGTTTATTTTTAATTTGCTTAATTAAGGTATGTACTTCTTTTTGGTCTACTCGATTGAGATATATCGAGCTAATTGGTGAGCTTTTAATTTTTTGGGCCCCGTTAGAGATATTATTACCGATGTTTCTCTCTCCAACTGAGGCAAAGTGTTCATTGAATATATTTGATATTGATTTTGGGCAATTTACTATTTCATTATTGTAGAAGAGTTCTATGTTTTTATAATTTTTACGTTTTGTTTTACCTGTTTTTGTATTAATTATGCTCCACATCGTCTTTATTTTATTATCAGACTGTTTCATTTGTTTAATGTATTGTAGTCGTTTTGACATTTGTACACTTCGTTTTAAAGTTTTACAAAATATTTTATAATAGTTTTTAATGGTACTGTTTTTGCTCTCATTTAATAGTGTTCTTAGAATTCTTTTATGTGCTAATGATTTTTTTAAGCCAGTAGTAAGCCACCCTTTTTTTACGTCTCCCTTTATTTTTAATCTAATTATAGGTATGTGTTTATTTAAATTGTCCGTTATTATTTTGTGAAGGGAATTATAATTGTCATTAATATTTTGGTTTTTATCCATTAATAAACTCCAGTTTATTTTATTTATTGAGTTTTTAAAGAGATCAATTTTAGATTTTGTAAATATTCGTTTTTTTATGTAATATGTTTTATTTAAATGTTTTTTTGAGTGTAGTGTTAAAATGGCAGCTTTATGATCAGATAGCCCATAGTCTTGCACAAAAGACGTCTTTACTAGGGCTGGATAGTTTGTAAATATTAAGTCAATACACGTTGAAGATGTTTTTGTCACTCTTGTGGGTTCACGAATTAGCTGTTTCAAGTCGTGAGTGCGCATTATATTTAACAGTTCTTGTGATAAATTATTATTTCTTCTCACATTAATATTAAAGTCTCCACCTATAATTAAATATTTGTTTTTGTATTTAAATCTCAATCTTTGTAATAGTTTATTTAATTGTTCATAAAATATATAAATTTCTCGATCTGCTCTATATACACCTATTAGAATTATATTTAATTTTGGTATGTCTATGGCACAAAATTCTATTACAAATTCGACTGAAAAATTTACCAAGTCCTTTCTTTCAATGTATTCTATAGTATCCCTAAGTAATATACAAACTCCTCCACCACAATAGTTATCCCTACAAAAAATTGAAGCTATTTTGTAATTAGGTATTATAAAATTATCGCAAAAGTTTTTATTTTTCCATATCTCTGACAATATTAATATATCAATGTCTACATCTAATAAAACATGCTCAATTAAGTCTACCTTATTGCCTATACTTTGAATGTTCTGAAACATTAACAATAACTCATGAATTCCGAAATGTACTCCTCTGTAAGTTTATGATTTGGTTACCGTTGTCTTCATGTTTTTGGTGAACTGATTGGTCTGATGTCGTTGCTGTAGCAATTATCGATTGATCTAGCTCGACTGAAGACGTAGAATGTGGACCGTATTCTTTTCCGTTTATAATAACTTTGTTGTTTTTTATTATTGCATGGCTGCCATTTCTTCGAGCTATTTGCAGTTGTTTTCTCAGTGTCATCTTTTCTTGTAGTTTTTTCCCATCCATAAATATATCGACTGCAAGGCCGGTGTTTTTAAATTTCCTCACATTTTCCATTATATATCGTGCCATTCTTTTACTAATTAATTCTATACAAACAGGTCTATTAGTCCCTCTCTTCCCAACACGTTTGATATCTTCAATATAAGGATTAATTTCTATGTTCATGATGTTAGAAAATACTTGTGATAAACGATTATAAAGATTGTGATTAGTTTCATGGTGTTCTTCTTTGAGGCCAAATAGGATTATTTTCTTTTTATTTTGTAGATCATTCAATTGTTGCTCTATACTTTCAATTTTTAGGTCTATAGCTTGGATTTTTTCTTGAATCTTATTTTGTTCATTTTTCAGCTTATCTAAATTTTCTTTAACTTCAGATCGGAGCATTTTAAGTGAGGTGTTCAACTCAGTTTGAATAGTGTTTTTAATATCAAGGAGTATAGATGTTTTCATATTATCAAATTTTTCATCTAATTTTTCATCTAACAATTTACTAATTTGTTTTAGTGTCGGGTGCTCAGACAACATATTGGAGTTATTAAAAGTTATATCTGTAATTCTATCAACAGTGAGATCACTCTCAGAAGTCTCTAAATCAATGCGACTGCTTTGTTTTTGAGTCTGTTTTCTCCTCAAAGTAACATTTAAATCTGTCTGATGTTCAACTACGCCTGGTGAGTTTGGCCTTATGGGAGTGTTCGAGTTGTTCATTTTTGGCTTTTTACAGATACACTGTTGGCATGTCCATTTTGTTTTATTATCGTTAGTCATAAGATAAAAACGTTTTTCCGATACGTTCGTACATTCAATGTCATATAGATCATTGCATAGGGAGCACTTCAAGAAAAGGTTATTATTTATATTTTGGTTGCATGCAGAACAAACTTTAGGTGCCATATTTTATTTATTTATTGACTTATTTTATAGTACTGTGCCCTCTAGTGTCGAGTTGTGGAGGTAAGTGACAGTGTACAATGGTTCCGCAAATCCACTAGCGACCTCTAGTATCTAATTGCAAAATTATGATTGATGTCAGATATCATGTACTGTAGTATGCATTGGCAATTATATTGCTATAATCTATGCGCTTCTTAAGACATATTTTCTTATGTTTACAGTTTACCATTAAATGCGAAAATTAGCGGATTGTCAATTTATTGTCAAATATTAAATATTATGTTTGTGCTACTCACTTTTACATTTATATTCAATTTGTCGCTTGCTGTATCTATAAGTCTTGTTGATGACTCAGTATGAAATTGTTGTTTTCACTGTGATATTTTTACTTTCTTCAATTCGGTCTTAATGTACAAAATATTTTGGAGATAACACTATATGTGATTATGTTTGACACGATCTTCGCATTTATTATGTAAATAAGTAACTTTTGCTAAATTTTTAAATTTTTATTGAATTCTAAATACAGACTCGATGTTAACCGTCGGCTACCCGACAATATACTTAAAGGTAACAAACATAAAAAAAAACATACAGACGAATTGATAACCTCCTCCTTTTTTGAAGTCGGTTAAAAATCAACCATGGCGGAAATTGCTTTGTTAACGTAATACCACTGCGCCAGCATGCTCCTTATTGTTCTGAGCTCCTTACTGTAACTATTGTATTACTACATATTTTGTGGCCAGTGTCCAACAAGACTGTATTAAATTCCTCTATGAACAAGACAATTAAAAGAGAGCGAAGAGACAATGACAATGAAAAGAGCGATGCAAATACGTTCTACATCACCATTTTAATTTTAAAGAAAATTTGGAATTCAAAAAAATTTTTTTCTCTCCGAGCTCTATGGTAAAGAAATAATCACGTCACTGGAAATTCTTGGAGCCGTCCATATTTTTTTTTTCAGTAAATTTATTTGCGTCAATGATGTAGGAAGGAGGGATCACGTCATTTGATTGTTATTCTAGGTTTCGTGAGTATGACAAAGACATTTTTATTTTAATGAGTCTTTACTACATTTCTCTGTGTGTGATGATGAGGTGTGACGGTAAGTTGAAGACCTGCACGCGGTACGCAAACTCCTGAGTAGGTGAAAAGAAAGTGTGATTACATCAAAAAGCTGTTCAGTGCGTTCTCCATGACCCAGCCATTGAGTGGCGCTAAGCAACGCAATATCTCAATTTAGACACTCATGGTTTATCTCTAATCGTGTCTGTCAGAAGAATAAACAAATTATTTCAATATATTTTATGGTGGTGTCAGATAGAAAAGTAGAGTGTATCAAATTTATCAGATTATTCTACAAACCTCCTGTCTTCTATGTCGTTATACTGGCACATCGACAGAGTTTTTGAATTAATTATTCTAAAAAGACATCAATCAGTTTCTGGCACATTTAAATTTATAATCAGTTCTACGCAGGTTTTTATGCGACATTAGGGATCTTTTTATTTTTTCTAATTTTTTAGCTACGTGGCGTAAGCAGCGAGGATATAGCTATGATGTATTTTCGACGCCTCTTTTCAAGAAACATAATTGAGCACAAGCTCAATTATGTTTCTCAATTAGGGTTCACAAGAACCCTTTCATTAAATATGAGTCTCAATCTACCCAGTCATTATGGTGATACAACTGTATACTTCTTTTTAAGTTGTTTTAGAGCATAATGAATGAATGAATGAATGAAAAACAATTTATTTAGTGCATTACACATACAGTAAATTACAATAATAATAATAGAAGCATTGTTTGATATACTTCAATATTGTCTCTAAAACACATTTCGATTCGATATCCCCAAATTGTTTCCTATTGTGTTCCAATCACTACATCAATTCCCACCAAATTGCTTTCAGCATGAAGTTTCCAGACTAAATGGGAAACCGACTTGTGAAGTTGCAATTCGTCATACGGCCTCGGTTTGTCTCAACTGCTCGAGGCAGCTGAGCAATTAGACAGGACAGCCGTGAAATAAATGTCTCCAACGGACAGCTACTGCTACATAGATTTATGACGTGAAAGCAATTGGTGCTATGCGTTTTGGGGTCGTTATTGTGTATCATGGCAATCTGGTGTACACTATCATGTAGACCAGATTTCAGTCTTATTTTGTCACGGCAATCAGATCTTAGTGGAGTAGCTTTCTTCTTTTAGTGCTTGACTAATTATGTTATACCGCTTGCTGTCAACGACTGTTTTTGTGAAATACCCACAAACCAGCCACGATACATTTTGTATCGTTAAGGAGACGTCAGCGGTAAGGGAGAAAAGTTAAGCTAGAATCAATAACTCTTTGTCCCACTGAAGGAGTAAAAAACAACACACTTCCAACTAAATGCACTAAGTTTCTACGAAATGCAAATTAATAATTATTAAAATTATTTCATTTCTACCAGTTGTTTGAGCAAATAACGTCTTGCTTATCTTGTCATAGCTTTTTAATCTTAACCGTTATATTCAACCGTCAAGGGTCAAACCTAAACCAAGGGTTGTTTAAAAAAGTACCACAGAAATTTTACCATTTTTTTTGACACCGTAATCGTTTAACAGCAAACAGCATTCGAAAATGCGCCTGTAATTAAAAAATCTTTAGCGCTTCCCGTTCTCAAACCAGCATTCCCCAAAATTCTTGGTTAAACATGATAACTACCAGACAAACAATAAAACTGAAACACAGTCATGTAATTAACTCAAAAACTGCTGTAGCTGCGCAAAACCTACCATTTTCTGTATCTTGCAAAGTACTCGGGAGACCTATTTTCCGAACCACTCTCTGCAATAAATGTGCACTTAAAAATATCCGCACTGCGACTATAGTGTAATAATAAAATATAAAATTTTATGGCCTCTTTGGTCCTTTATGCGCGTCTATCAGATTTTGAGCTGTAAAATGGATGTATTTTATTTATTGATAACAGAATAATGTTGAGAAGTCCTGATACAAAAACGCCGTAAAAATCCCATTAAATACTCTCGAGCAAGGATCCTCTGGTATTCCGTTTTCTTAATTCTTCATGGGGTAGCTCTTGACCTTCATTTTTCCTGGTGATAACTGATGATGAGGATAAAGTAGGAGGCCTTTTGCATATTATTATAAGCATATTAAGTCTGGCATTGTTTAAGCTCTCCATTTGCGGGTCTACTGGAAGAGGCGATATCTCTATTTTATTTGAGTGTGTGTACCTCTAAAAAATTGAAAAATAAATATTGTTTTAAGTAATAAAGATTTGTCCCTTTTAGATTTGAAATTACAATAGGCGGAATTATAATGATATCTCTCATCAATATCTATAGAATAAAGATACCGCTCGTAAATAAAAGACCAATTAATGATATAATTATACTATACATAGTATCTACGATCAAACAAATCATTAACAGAAGCATGTAAGGAAAGGTCGAACTCTTTCCATCGCGATGCAAGGAAAGGGCATTATGTATTTTACCTTTAGTTCGGCTATTGTAATAAATTGGAGCCAACTGTCCAATGAAATGTTTAAATTTTCATGAATTGCTAAATCCTTGTGTAGATACACTTTGAAAAGTTTTTGTGTTTAGCATTATTTTAGTTCTAGGTTTAATTTTGGATTTAGGTGCTATGCGCTGTGCGAACTATCAATAAAAGAGATTCCTAGAATACGAGCGTCATAATTTTCTGCTGTGACATTTTGCTTAGCGGAGATCTTTTGAATACTAATTTGTAAATAGTTCTTTTGTTTCCTTTCAAATGTTTTTTAATCAAGGAAATCTATTTAAGTGGTAACTTAAAAAAGACTGCTACACTTTGGAAACACTACTTATTGAAGTAAAAACTTTTGTTGCAAATGTAACATTTTGCGAATTTCATTACATTAATGTAAGTGCAGTCGACATTTTGAGCTTTTTTTGGAATTGTGTCGCTTATTTACTTTTTCTCTTTCTTTTACATTGAACTGAGCTTTGTGTTACTAAAATGATGGTATTAAAAAAATATTTCTAATCTTTCATTTCTTAATTGAGGAGCTCGGTAGCGTTGTGGTTTGAGCGATCTTATTTCAATCACGTAGGACAAAGCAATTTTAGTCTAGTTGACCCATACTGGGGTCAATCAAAATTTGAAGGCGTAATTTCATGTAATTAGATTGTATCAACAATTTTATAACCGGTTCTACTTGTACTAAACACACGGACCATGCGATGGAATTTTTTGGCTGATTTTCAGTTCTGATATATTTTAGTCTCTACGAGAAACGTTGTATACTTCTATACAAATTAAAAACAGCACTTTTTGTAGGTATCACCATTATTCAGTAAAAAAAAGACAATACGTTACGCAATGACAATATCTAAACCATTGTCAAAAAAGTGGCGAATGAAAAGTACGGTTAGCAAAAAAATTTAATTTATCCCATCTCTTGGCCACAGTTATCATGAATAGCACTAATCTCGCGCTGACGCGCTATCAAACGAAATAACTCATAATTTATCTCACTGACGGGCCTCCGGCTCGAGATGTTCTTTCAAGTGAAAACGGTCATAATTTTCACTTGACGTAAAGCCTACAGGGTCCTTCAGCTACGACCGTAAGGGCTAGTTTTACTTGTAGAGCTTAATATTTTTCAAACAAAATATAAAAAATTTAAAAGTTGTTGGCAACAATATGTTTTTATTGTCTCTGGCAACTCTCACGCTCTATCAATCTAATATATTATGTGGAAACGTGTCATTCTCAATGAAATTTATAATAAACATTTCAATTCTTTTTATTACTACTCACGACCTCCACGGAAATCCTGACAAAGTAATGGGTAATATAATGTACACTTGCCCAATGAAAGTGAGATTAATCTTTGGCCTTATTCAACATGTCAAAAATAAACTGGCTTCCAAGCGGTCAGTTCGCAGTATTTTTTGGAATCTCCACCTTTATCCAATTGATATACCTAGGTTTTTCCTTTATATCTGTATTTATTTAATATAATTTATTAATTGTGTATTTATCTATACTTATACATCTTAACAATATTTATTTGTATTTAAAAATACATGTTTATGTGTTCTTGCACTACCTATTTTATCATTTTGGGCTCAACTTTCTGATTGACTCGTAGAGTTGTAACATAAGTAAATTTGCCAAATTGTAACATATTATGTGCAATTAAAGTCAAATAAATAAGTATTGATCTAGGTACATATTTCTCATAATCATATTCGAATTGTTTATTAGCAAATTAAGTGTAAATTTATGGTCTTGAGAATTTCATTAACTGCTTACAACTCAATTAGTCTTTTCGGGCAGCAAATATTATCACTTTATACACAATCTTTCTATGTTCTTGTTTACATACTTGAATATTTTTATTAAAAAATATAAAATTGAAAATTTTAAGAAACTCCCTGCCTCATTAATCATCTATCTAACACCATCCCATTGAGACTATTCTTATGAGCCCACACACGCTATATCTGCAGTAAGTTTCTGAAGAATTAAGCATCCCGCAGACTTTTCGACGGTACAGGATCAGCTCAAGGTCAGCATGTCATGGGAATATCACCGAAGTGACAGTACAGCAAATTTCAAATCAACCGTGAGCGTTAGTAAAACCCTTTTATCAAAGGAAAGAAATGAAACTGAGAAAATGAGAATAAAAATGAGCTGACAGTCATCAAACGCCTGAACTGATCTTCATGAATTATAGCTAAGAACCATCCTAGTCACGTCAGCTTTAAAAAAATAATAATTAAAATCAGTCCATTGGTTTAGGAGCTACGATGCCACAGATAGACACACAGATACACAGACAGACACGTCAAACTTATTACACCCCTCTTTTTTCGTCGGGGGTTAAAAATAACATGACGCTTTTCAACTAATGTTACATGTATTCACGTCAGCTTAGCGTTATTGAATAGAGTTACACAAAAAAACTTGAATCTTTCCATTAACTAGATACGTTTAGGCCTTTTTCGCAGAATTGGTTTTCTATTGAACATGGGCCCCTATATCCAATTCTGTACATATCGAAGATTAGAATAGGAAAAACCTTGTACATTATCGACTATCATAAAAGTTGTGAGTTTTCTAAGCTTTAGTTTTTTGGCAAAGATTATGTTTAGAATAAAGCTTGGAGGCAAATATTATGCCCACCTTCTACAGCAAATAGAGCGGATTCCGTGTGATCTCCACTTGACTTGCAAGATCTCATCATAGATGCACATCTAAAATTAGTGTAGTCATAAGAATAGCAGAAAATCCGTCTAATTTTTTTCTCACAAATTAGTAATGAAATATGCGGGTATTGATTTAATTGTAGTATTGTCTTACATTTTCGCGAGCACTACACATTTGAAATAAAACCAATTTACCGGATTTTACTTGCGTTTAATTAGATGTTACATTATTATTATTCACCCGACGTTTCGATTACTTTACAGCGATCGTGGTCACGGGAAGACTGAAGATGTCAGTTGTCTTTGATAAGTTTTAAGTTAACTACCGTCACTTTGTGTTATATTTTGAGCGGTCCGAATTACGCATACGGAGCTCACGGTGTCAGTTTTTTGGGCAGTGTGAGGACGGGCTTGGGACTTTATTATTCGAATGATGGGATCCCAAGCTGGTGGTACACTCCAACCATCTTCTCTATTGGAATTAGGATGTTTTTTGATTTCAATAGCCTCACGTAACATTCTAGGAATGAAACGGTGTTCTTTGGCGAGGATCTGGGGCTTATCAAATCTGATATAGTGATTGGGTCCGTCAAGAGCGTGTTCACACACTGCCGACTTCGTTTCGCGCCTGTGTTTTACGTCAGCTATGTTTGACCTATGTATGAGAGGCCGCAGTCACAATCGAACTTGTATATGCCTGCATCTTGTAAGGGGATATTGCACTTGACAGGTGGTAGGAATTGGTTAATCTTCTTCGGCGGCTTGAAATAAGTTTTAATTGAAGCACGCTTCAAGATGTTGCCATCTTTGTTTCAGAGAGCGCGCGGCATCTGTGACAACCAACACCTGACAGCTGAGCTACAGCATGTCAAGCATGTATTGCGGGACAACAAACTGCAAATACCACGCCAAAGTCATAGAAGCCGAGCGAAACTTGTCACAGTCGAACGTCAACCTGCTGTACTACCATAATTATGAAAGGTGTCACTGACAAGATTGGCAACATCTTGAAGCGTGCTTCAATTAAAACTTATTTCAAGCCGCCGAAGAAGATTAACCAATTCCTACCACCTGTCAAGTGCAATATCCCCTTACAAGATGCAGGCATATACAAGTTAGATTGTGACTGCGGCCTCTCATACATAGGTCAAACAAAGAGAAGCATAGGCACCCGGGTAAAAGAACATATAGCTGACGTAAAGCACAGGCGCGAAACGAAGTCGGCAGTGTGTGAACACGCTCTTGACGGACCCAATCACTATATCAGATTTGATAAGCCCCAGATCCTCGCCAAAGAACACCGTTTCATTCCTAGAATGTTACGTGAGGCTATTGAAATCAAAAAACATCCTAATTTCAATAGAGAAGATGGTTGGAGTGTACCACCAGCTTGGGATCGCATCATTCGAATAATAAAGTCCCAAGCCCGTCCTCACACTGCCCAAAAAACTGACACCGTGAGCTCCGTATGCGTAATTCGGACCGCTCAAAATATAACACAAAGTGACGGTAGTTAACTTAAAACTTATCAAAGACAACTGACATCTTCAGTCTTCCCGTGACCACGATCGCTGTAAAGTAATCGAAACGTCGGGTGAATAATAATAATGTAACATCTAATTAAACGCGAGTTAAATCCGGTAAATTGGTTTTATTTCAAATGATTTAATTGTGTTTAATAATTTTTGCCCACCTAATCATCATTGGCATAAAAACATTTGGCACAATTTTTTCATGTCCTAAATTGTTTTGCCTTCTTTCACCCGCCAATTTTTATGGCCATCTTTTTATTCCCTTATAAATGACTGGGCCTTTAAGTTTTCCTAATAATCGGTCATATTTTTATACGCCAATTAAATTATTATGCCAAAAAACTTAAATAAATCTCAATTATTTAACTAAATACATCTACCTTTATCGATCCGCTGCTACGTTTTGCTATATACATACAAGAAACTGATAACGCTAAACTGTTATAAATTGTACACAACAATTTTGGTAAAATAAATTTCGGTCTTAGAAAATTAATCATTAATTATTTACTTAGGACACCCGATTTTAGGAAAGTCAAAGAACATCCTATTATTTTCTTTTGACACAGTTAAAACTGTAGATTTAAAAGTGAGTTACATGAAACAACAACTCTAATTGATAGAGAAGGTAGGGTTAAAAATAAACATGAAAGAACAGAAAAAGACAACATTATGGTTGTAATTGAATCAGAATTAGAACGAGATGGAGAAGTTATATTTGACTGGAAAGAAAGAAACTCAGAATCGGAGCAGTCATATCTCGCTGCATCAAGCCTAGCATTATTTGCCCTGTTCAAATGTACACAAAGAATACGGAATTTTATGAAAGGCCTTTGCGATGAAAAGACGAATGGAGCATCTTTATGTATAAGTAACCGCGGGCAAAATAAAATACAGGAAGATATTCAGCCTGCTTTTATAGGATTCTCCTCTATAAAGTTCAGATAGTAATTCTGGGACGTACCCAGTAAGTTTATATTGAAATATTAATTTATGGCAGCTATTTTATTTGGGTTTAGGCTGATTGCTCACTGCACAGTCTAAAAGAAGTCGAAGCGATTTATGTGAGTGCCTACACTGTTGAAAAATCGAGGCATAATCGCTTAAGAATAAAAAAAACCATTTAAATTGGCTCGCTTGATTACGTGGCGGTACATACTTGTATAAAATAACAATATGGCGCAGAGGTTCAATGATCGAAAAGGAACGTTACATATTTTAATTTAAATAACAGAATAAAATATGGTGCCATTCAGAACGCAAATACAACCGTAAATATATTTGATGGTTTTGTTTTTAGAATATTTGTTTGTATGTTGTGTATTATTTCCAGGGCTCTTTAAATAGCTAGCTATTTTATTCCTTTAATAACATGCCTCAACGGAAAACAAATTGCTGATCCTTTAGAAGACTGTATATTATATAACTGTCGATGCAGTTCATGTATCGAATAAATGTTCATGCCTTCGAGTTATCAAAATGGCGGTTGAAAACAATATTGCTTGCGAATTAAAATATTTTTTCACTTTATTCTTTAGTTTTTCAACGACTTTATTCATTATATTTTATTTAACGATTATTACACAATTTATTATTGTAGATACACTAATGTCTTAAGCCCATAATATTGAGACTTAACCTATGTTCCTTACTTAGCAACAAAATATACTTATTGCGTGTAAGAAATAAGTATACATTTTGTAATACTTTACCGCCATTACAAAGCAGTTTTCACTGTTAGGTATGTAAGTAAACAAATAAAATGTTTTCATTATCCATGAATATTGCTTTAACATAATTTCATCGTAATTTGATCAATGGTTTTAGAGTGCATAGGGGATAAACATACAAATATTGATTTTTATTTACATAAATCATAGACCACAATATATGGAAGATAGATCAGAATCATCATAAGTTAGATTATTTTTGATATTATGGTAAAAAAAACGCTTCCCGCGTGCTGTGAGCGGCCAGCCTAAGACTTAAAAAAATCCCCCGAAAGAAAAGTATCAATGGGACCAGGGATAATTAGCTTCGCTTTTATCCTCATTTAATTTTGTTTTTGTTTTTGTTCATTTATTAATTAGTGCTTATAGACATGCCGTAGACAAAACAAGTCAAGTAAAAGTTAGCTATGTTTTATTCAGCTTTGGTACAGACGACAGCTTATTAAGTGCAACAGTTACACTACGAAAGCCACCTTTATTACGAACGAAGTAAGGGAAATGGTCAAACTATTACGGATGACGTGTGTTGCTGTCAACTCTATATGTAATTAGCACTTAATGAACGTCAATTCTAAGCCATCGGCTTGTTATTCTACTTGTCTGTTTTGTTTTAAAAACAACGGGTAAAAACTCAGCAAGGCTTGCCCCTCATCTGTGAATAAGCTCTAAAGCTGTTTCATACAATGTAAGGGCCCGCACGGGTGCAATGTAATTATTACTAATGTGGTGTCGGTGTGGAGTGATAAAGAGGAACAATAGAATCAGATAGCGTTTTCGATGAACGCTCGCCGTCGGGCGGCTTAATTTCTTTCGACATCTTGAACAATTACTGTCATGTAAACAAATTAATACAATACAATATTAAACTGTAATAAGTCCGTTGCGAAGGTTAAATGGTCTAAGCGCACAGAGGGACAGAGACACAGTATCTAAGTTATACTAATTAAGGAATAAAAAAATATTTTGTAACTTTGATCTATACACGAATTCTTATCTACATTGTGTTTCTGTTCTGAATTTTACGGTGTAAAGAATTTCTTTCTATATTTTTAACATCAAAGTCTGTTCAACATTAACTAACCCCCGACGAAAAAAGAGGAATGTTATAAGTTTGACGTGTCTGTCTGTATATCTGTGTGTCTGTCCTATCATCGTAGCTCTTAAATAAATGGGCCGATTTTGATTCGGTTGGTTTTGTTTTTCTTGTTTGAAAGCCGATGTAACTAGAATGGTTCTTAGCTAAAATTTATCAAAATCTGTTTAGGCGTTTGATGACTATCAGCTCATTTTCTACATTATAAAAGGGTTTTACTAACTTTCTCAGATCTGGTTGATTTGAAATCTGGTATACTGTCACTTTGGTGACATTTCCATTAGATAATAACCATGAGCTGATCCTTTACCATCAAGAATTCTGCGGGAGCCTTAATTCTTCAGAAAATTATAGCAGCTATAGCGTGTTTGGGCTCTTATGAAAAGTCTCAATGAGATGGTGTTAGAAAGATGATTGATGAGGTGGGGGGTTACTTATTTTTTAAAATTTTATATCATTTTATACTATGTTTAATAATTAGATTAACTGGTTTTTAATAAAAATGCTTGCTTTAATTAAAACTAGTTAATCTAATTATTGCCTCGCCATTAATGTCCATTTTGTTAAGCATGACAACTCTAGACGCGACATAATTGACTTCTGAGTTATTGACTCTAGTGAAGTACTTTACCATTTATAATCAGATTGTGAAAAGGTGAACATATGTGCAGGCAATTAGTGCCAGGCTAAAAATATAGCCACCTTACGTCATACAAAAGAAGAGTTATAAGTCAGCTCCGTTTCAACCCCAACGATAATGATACTATTATCATTACCGTTGGGGTTAGAACGGGGCTGATTTACAAGATACAATGAAGCAGGATACAATCAATTAGCAAATTTTCGAGTTTGGAATTCAGTTAGGAAACTTTTCTTATCTTTCCAACATTTATCATATTTTTTTAAATAAAATTTAATATACTTACGTTTTTATAATACAATAATAGAAAAAAACAGTTGAAACATACCGGCGCGCGCTCCCTAATACGGGCTGCTGCATTGTCATCCTGAGGTCTGAGATGAGATGATAGCCATGCCCAGTAATAACACTGGCTTCCATTATCTTCAATCCGAAGCACTGTTTTAGGGGTAAAACAAGAAAGCGTGGTACCAACTCTGTGTTATGTTGTAAGGTCCCGGGTACCTGCATGCATCTATCATTCATGGCTCGATACGTCGAGCTAACGGCGCCATCTTATTGTTCAACCAACGGCTTATAAACAATGTAGTTACGCGTCTGAGTAATGGTGAGAGTTCACTTAGAGGCACTGTTTAATTAATGGTTTTGCCCAGTTGTGGGATATATTGTAGTATATGGAGTAAATATTTTACATATTGGTGAAATAAATAAACGAATTATCGCACCGTCTTATTAATGGTTGAATATATCCTCAAAGTCATCAATTAATTTCCATCTCAACATGAAGAAAGGAGATGGTAAAAGTTTGTATGGGCTTTATGCCAATTCATAAACACCATTTTTTCGTACAGCTATTTTTGTATAAAACCATCTTATCTTATCATTTCCTTAAAACTTGACTGATTAGGTACAGTAGCAAAAACTTATTTTAATTTAGTGAATAACATCACACAGGTAGCCATTTTGAATAAAACAAAATTTCAATGTCAAAATACATTTTTATTTTTTACGACTTTACATTGAATATTTTTGTTTTTTTTTAACACTAAGGTGGCAATCAAGCATACCGCCCTCCTGATGGTAAGCGCTTATCGTAGCCTAATTCTTTATAGCTAGAGTCAAACAATTCCGAAAATTGCCAAAAAAAACTTTAAGGGCATCCAAAACCTTAATCAGTTGAAACAAGGAAAGACAATTTTATTAAATATCAATATGACATTAAATTCTACTTTTCAATAGCGTCATTTGTGGCTATAGACAGTACACTTTTGGACACTTTTATGACATCTAAGTTGCCATTTGTATGCAATAATTTTTTATTATTGTTATTATTTTACAAAAAATTCAAGTGTTTTGTGTTATTTAAAGGAGACTATGTTCTTCAGTACTTTTTTGTCTACAATCTGAAATTTTATTATTTCCTGGCTCAAAGCTTTACTATTTCCTTAACCATCACATTTTTTTGTCTCATTTCTTCCTGTAAAACGAGTTACGTCAAAATTGGCGTGAATGGCATCCTATAGGACAACAATGTGGAGGTGGCTAGAACAATGTAGGTACTCATACTGCCCTAGCTGCATTTGCACATCAAATCAGGTGATGTTGAGTCATTGACCGTGTTTTGATTAAAAAATCCATAGCTTACAAATTCCATAAGCTTAACAATGCCTTTCAGAACCCATCTTCCTTAGTAATGCGGACTTCTTTTTGAAGTACAAGATATACAAGCTGACGTGAATAGTGGATCTCGACTTTTCCCGGCATTTTTTTGATAAATATTTTTGCGGGAAACATACATATTGTAGCCAACTCGTAAAATTGCAAATGACAGTTATGTAAAAGAAGGCGGATCAGGAATTTCTTTCGTCGGAGGATTTAGAAATATGGGTGTAGTTATTAGGCCTGAAACTGTGGCACGAAATATGTAAGGAGATTGTATAACATACAGTATGATATACATCCTCCTTAAATATCTATTAAACGTTTTGTTATATTCTCTTTGGCTATAAAAAAAAAATCATTTGGAATCGTACATATTTTTTTGTGATTGACATTCAAAATATGTTGCCCATAGAGTCTCTCTGTTGTCATGTCTGAATTCACACTGGTTTCTAAATTTTAACTACCAAGAAGATATATATAATATTGAGCAGGGCAGTGTCAGAAAAATATAAGATAATTAAAATAAATAAGAATAAATTATATACCTACCAACAAAATACACAATAAAAAAAACATTTCTCTTTCAAGGTTATAGAAAGTATTTTGTATTTTTTCAACAGTACGTGCATACAACAATATCCCATTATAAAAATCATTATCCAATATTATTACTATATACCAATTACTACTACAACATAGATATTCTTACTGTTCCATTTTAGTTTTGTTTTCTAAAACAATCATAGAATCTATTATATCAATTACAATCCCACAACATAATTGTGTTAGGAATAAATTAGATAAGGTAATTTTGTTCGTTTTGAAAACCTTTGAATTATTGATAAGGTACGTTTATTTAATTCCTTTTAATAAGTTGATATAATTACGACTGTTACAATTGTTTTAGCTTTGTGGTTCATTGAAAATGGTATTGATTATGATAGGTACTTAATATAAATCAATTTTCCTACTTGGTTTTTCAAATGGAATACGGTGAGATCATTTTCAATTTTCAAGACAACAGATAAGTCGATGGCTTTTAAAGGTTTCAAGTTTATTTCGAGAGTGAACAAGAAAAGTTGGCACTGGCGTGATTCCGATTACAGATACACTTACCTAAAATCTAAATTTACATGTAGTAGCACTCTTCTTCTTTCTCATACTTGCGTATCTAAGAAGCGAGCTGAAAGTGTTACAATTCGACTTTAGGGCAGAAAAGTATTAAAAAAACTTAGGAAGGAAACAGTTATTTGTTATGTAAGGCTGCAAAGTGATTTTTGGCGCGACTACTTGCATTGAAACTTGAGCAAGCAAAGGACTCTAAGATTAAACCATAAAAATATAGAATCCTTAGCGTAGCGATAGTTTCTAAGATACGAGACGCAGACTCAAGGTGGTTTTCCACCAGAGCACAGTGGGACATCCATAGGTCATAAATCTTAAAAACCTGCTTTCTTGTTTTACATTTTATTCCTTGTCGTTACATTGGATAGTTGCGGTACCTTCTGAAACTATAAATAGGTCAGTAATTAGAGTGCGCCTTCATTATCTATTGTGCATTCAAAGAGAGCGCATCGCCAATCGTAAATACTGTTATCAGTGAGTCATTAAAAAGCGTGACGTCATTTGTTGTCATTGCGGGACCTGTGAGTGCTGTGTGAGTTTTTTCTGAAATGGATATCCAAGAACAGGGTATGTAATAATTAATATTTTTATTTTAATTGTATCTTAGTATATATTTTCTTTAGTATGTCATTGCTACGAGGCGACTTTTCTTGGAGTATTATATTTTAATATTCAAAGTTTGAATAAACTTTTAAATATGTTCCCACTCGCTCCGACTATGGAGGTATATTGCACCATAATCTTTAGACTTTCTTATCTTAGGAAAATTAAAACTTGGCTGCCCTTATCTGCCCTTTTGGCGATGACAAGGGTGCTACGGTTGCCAGATTATCTCGTAGCATTTGCTACGAAATTAGTTTATTTAGTCTTAGTGCTTTGTGTAGGTTTTGTGACTGAATTTTAACCGTTTTTTTTTTGTTTTAGGTAATTTATATATATGCTCGTTTTCAAGAATGCATATTCTTGAAATATGGCTAACTGTCAATACCGATAATGACTCGGAAAAGTGTCGTCAAGTCCTACAAAGTTTGTTGACTACTCTGAACGATGCTGAGAACATTGATATTCATTATTTAGAGAAAATTGTTAATAATTTATGTAAAGCTATTGCTCGATTCTGGAAAAAATGTAATAGGGATAAAACCAAGCTTTTATATAAGAATTCCGATTGGTTTAATGTTATTGAAAAAATTCAACTTGTGAAAAATAATAAGCAATGTACTCCGTCTGAAACGTCGCCGTGTCATTCACGTGGTCGTCCTCGAAAACCTTTTACGCAATGTAGTAAAAGGACTAAACGTCGGAGAGTAGCTGATTTGTCAAAGTCTGATGATTCTACTGTGAGTGCATTGCTTGATGTTTCAGACTGTTCATTCGATTCGTGTATATCTAGAGTTAGCACTGATGATGTCTTGTCACTTGTGACTGATGCTCAGTTGACAAAACATCAGTATTTATTAATTAAAAACTTTGTTAATAGTAAGATTTCTCCTAATGTATTACCATGTTACCAACAAATTACTAAAGCGAAACAGAGATGTTACCCTTCTAATATAACTGTTTCCGAGTCTTCAGCTGAAGTTGAATTACAAAGTCTTTTTGATCACACAGCTTCTCGAATCCTTGAATCTCAAAAAGAGGTCTTAGATCAGATTCCTGATGATTGTTTGTCTAATATCTCTTTACTTGGGAAATGGGGATTCGATGGCAGCACTGGACATAGTGAATACAAACAATTTTTTTCAGATTCAACTTTAGAAGATAGTAGTTTGTTTGTAACATCTTATGTACCCCTTCAAATTATTGTAAAATTTTTTTCAGATTCAACTTTAGAAGATAGTAGTTTGTTTGTAACATCTTATGTACCCCTTCAAATTATTGTAAAATTAGCTGAAGATAATTGTAAAATTTTATGGAAAAATCCTCGACCCTCTTCCACTAGGTACTGCCGTCCTATTCGATTTCAATTTTTGAAAGAAAGCACAGCAGTGTCTTTGCAAGAGGAAGCTTATTTTAAGGATAAAATTGAAAGTTTGCAACCTACTTTTATTCAGATCGACAATCGTGAATTGGTCGTTTCTCATAAGTTGCAGCTTTCAATGGTAGATGGTAAAATTTGTAGTGCTTTAAGTGAAACATCTACAAGTAGATGTTATATATGTAATGCTACCCCTAAAGAGATGAATAAAATAGACGAATGTTTACAAAAACCTGTAATAGAGAGTAGATACCAATTTGGATTATCACCACTACATTCTTGGATACGTTTCTTCGAATATTTTATTCATCTTTCATATAGATTAGACATAAAAAAATGGCAAGTTAGGCTAGATAGTGATAAACAATTGTTATCAAATAAAAAACAATATGTACAGTCCCAGTTTAGGGAACGATTAGGTTTAATAGTTGACAAGCCGCGTAGTGGTGGAAGCGGGACGTCTAACGACGGAAACACGGCCAGGAAGTTTTTTTTGGAATCAGCTGTATCTGCTGAAATTACAGGTTTGAATAAGGATCTCATAGATCGTTGTTGTGTAATATTACAAACGTTATCTTCTGGACATAAAATTAATGAATGCAAGTTTAAAGACTATGCATTACAAACAGCATACAGCCTGGTCGAGGAATATCCGTGGTATAGTCTTCCTGCTTCTGTCCACAAGGTGCTCGTACATGGATCAGATATTATAAGTTATGCATTGTTATCTATAGGAGAACTTTCCGAAGAAGCTGCTGAAGCGACAAATAAGTATATCAAAATTTATAGACGAAGTCACACTCGAAAAATGTCACGTGAAGTTACCAATCAAGATTTAATACAACGACTATTATTACATTCAGATCCTTATATTACAAGTCTTCGGAAACTTCCCCCTAAAAAGAAAAATACTCTGTCACAAAGTGTAATAGAATTGTTACATGTTTAATATTGTTAGAATAAGAATAATTTATTTGTATTTTGTTAGTTGTTTTGTTTTTTTTGTATTTAATTAATTTTAATTTATTTATTTCTATTATTTTATTATAATTAAATAATGTTATCAATGTTTTGACTCTTATTTTATTTAAAATATATGTTTTACATTCCAATTTTTAAGTGTTTGTTCATGATAAATTTAGGTAAAAGTATGTTATTGTTTATATTTGTTTTTTACTGAAGTAAACGTTTTTTATTCCGTAAATACATGTACTTCTTTCATTTTAATGTTCCTAAAACACTTTTACAACTATAAGTCACTAAAATAATACAATGTATTGATAGTAACAGGACTTTAACTATTTATGACCGCCCTTGTATGGAGCGTGTCCCTCCGTGCAGAGGGGCGAGACGAGGCGAGGCGAGACGAGAATTGAAATCGCACTGACCCTTTTCCACTAAAAATTGCCCGCGCTAGATGATTTTCCACCAGAGTGGCGAGATGAGGATTGAAATCGCACAGCAATAAACCTATCGCGAGAAGCGTGTTTCTGTTGCAGAGTTAATTTATACTCTATATCGGAAGCAATACGGTTCATTTTTACACTAACAAATATTTCAATTCACGTCTCGCACATCCTCGTGAATCCTGACTATTTCCACCAAAGATGCGCGAGGCGAGGATTGAAACTTCTCCCCTCTGGTGGAAAACCACCTTCAAAGTGTTTATTTCTTTTATACATAGTTAAAGTAAAATTATTACAATAATAATATAATCAAAGTACTTATTCAAAGTATTTTTTTCCGGGAGAAAACTAAATTCCGCAATATGTACCACTTGCACTAACTAGGTATAAAAATATAATTTTAATTTTATGATTTTATCAAAAACCAAAACTAAATAATTGATTGAATAGAAAAATATTTTAAAAAGTTTACTTATTTTATGCAGTTTTTCTGCTGGCCAGTGCGATTAATATAATGAAGTTGGCGCACTGACATGTAACAAGTATTAATGCATTTCCAGTGGACATGCGGTATAGAAACTTATTGAATAGAAAATTTCAAATTTTAAAAACTCTTTCCACGCTTGCTTAAATGCACCTTTACAATCAGATTTCGAATGATAAACAGATTCTTTCCGAGCGTGTGAGCTAAAAAGTAATTTAGACTATCTACGGCATAAATAATTCTATTTGAGTAAACATTATGAAAGAATTTTGAATTGAATTGATGAAATTGGTTTAAGTAATTTTCCGACAAAAATAATTGTTCTCACGTGGATATGGAAAATATTTGCGATAAAAGTTCATTACGTGAGAAAGTCGTTGAGATATTTTTAATGGCTATCCATTTAGTACAAGTAGCATCATGAAGACTGCCACCATAACTATATCGATGATAGTCTCCTTAAGTCTATAGCTCTCAATATGCATTAAAATGTGTTAAGCACACTTGCCTTTCAATGGCTGTATAGGCTCGACCCGTTTTCGTATTTTTTATGAAAACTTAACAAAAATAGAAAAAGGGGATAAGAAAATCTACCAATATTTCAAAACGTAAGCTTTCATCCTTTGCCAGAGCGCCTGCGTCTCTACAACAGAAAACTAATTATTGTGCCTTGTTTGTGGATACCTTATAGATAGCACTCAAAGCTTTCACGGCTATTAACATTAGAATTAGAATTATTTTCTGGATGTTGTTTGTAACGAGTTTCCAATATTTAGGCGCAGTTGAAAACTAATCGTTATAGGCAAACAACAACAACCCCGAACAAATTATATGGTTAATTTAACGAATTTAATTCTAAAGTATCTGTCGCTGCCATCTGGTTAATTTTGCCCCTTGGTTGGATGCCTAGCCGGTTGATTAAACGCCGGCATCCAATCGAATGCCTAGGCCGATAGTTAATCGAACTAGAGTCACTTCACGTTTAACGACTTGGCGTATTGAAGGGATCGCCTTGTGCCGAAGAGTTTTGGTTTGATTGCTGGGTTCCAGGTTTTTTTATGACTACTTAAAACCGACATCGTTTTGGTTATATGGTCATAAAAAAACCTTGAACCTACCAATCACTAGAACAGTCGCACAAAAGCTTTTAGATTTAAACGACCTGCCTAGGCGCCCAATTGATTGGCTGATTTAACCATACGGCTGACATGAAGTTCAGCCATCTAGTTAAACGATGCGCTCAATGACTTGGCCAGTTAGTCCTTCAGCCGTTTTATTGGATGCCGGTGGTCAAATCAACGGGCCAGGCGTCCTGTTAAGCGGCTAATTTAACCAGACGGCTGCGACATATATATTAAAGGTAAGATAGCCGGTTTCTCTGTAGAGAGGAATCTGGGTGAAGCTCACTTCAATCTCAGGCCTCGTCATAACTTACCATCCGGTGAGAATAGAACAGTTAGAAAGTAGTGAAAAACGAAAATTAAACCACTAAAAGTCAAATTATTTGACTGCTTACTGCTGCGAATAGTCAACAGCTAAAGTAAGTCCATAACCTTTGTTGCTGACCGCACACACGGCTGCAGATCAAGTAAAGCACTTTGAGTAGCTGGGCACCTTATTCCGTTGTAATAAGAGTCATTAATTAGTCAATACGAATCACTTTCCAACTGA
The DNA here is from genome assembly GCA_947347705.1 of Nymphula nitidulata. Taxonomy (NCBI): domain Eukaryota; kingdom Metazoa; phylum Arthropoda; class Insecta; order Lepidoptera; family Crambidae; genus Nymphula; species Nymphula nitidulata. The sequence goes on from OX374631.1 coordinate 17,558,775, forward strand.
CTTGTTACGCTTAATGTGCGGCCGTCTTTTTCTTCGCCTAAATTAAAATCTAGTTTTGAAACAATTTTTTTAAACAATACGAAACTTTTTGCCGAACTTTTCTTCAAAATTTAGGGCAAATTAAATTCGTAAAACTGTCAGCCTCTGTATTCCTCCGGTGTAAGCGTCATAAGGCCTTGACTATCCTACCACTACCGCTAATATCCTCGCTCACATGAACACATCACGCACTAGTATTTGATAAGCACCGCACTTCTCACAGAGTGCAAAGACCCTTATCACGCTTCACCAGCTAAAGATACGTGTCTGAGCACTTTTGTCCCATCTCTCCACGTACCTGAGCGGAGGTCTGAGCTTTTAGGGGTGCCCTGGATACTCTAAAAGATGGCGGGACATCTCAATAAGAGGAGCTACCTGTCGACTAGAAAAAATCTTTAAGGTGACAAAACATTGAATAAAAACAAAATAATTGTAAACAATAAAGCCGGCTTTCGGTTCAACGTGACTAATATAATTCGTAACTTTGTTGTGACAACCTTATATTCGTATACGCTAATTTCACTAATTAATTAATTTTGGTATTTCAGTCCTAAATAGACTGATTAATTCAATTTGTATTCATGAATTATACGAGTCTCTTTCAAATTAGTAATATACTTGGCGTATGTATTGTTCATTCAAGTCATTCACTTGGTAAATATGGACTCTAATGATATTTCGAGTGAAATTAATATGGCATAAAAATTTTCTTAATCATATTAATGAATAAAATTTAGGCAATAAAGATCAATTTGCAACTTTTTACTCTGTGTCTGCTTTTAAAACTGTACCTAACTTTGTACAACTCCTTCAGAAATCTGTTGGGATTTACGCTTTTAAGAATTAAGACAAAGCTTTTTAGCAAACTAAGTTACAATTTCGAACTAGAGAACATCAAAATTGTAAGTAGAAATGAGAATCAAATTAATTTGTGAAGGAAATTAACCAGAATAAATTTATTAAAGAAAAATATTGATATGATATTGAAGAGACGCCGGCTGTAAGATAGGGCCAAGGTTATAAAATCATACATTATTAGAATCAGTTTAATTTTTTTTTGGAATATGTCAGTCCTGGCTTTTGTCATTTATTATACCTATTAAATAAACATTCCTTCAATTGTTAACAGATTTATTAAAGCTTTATTTCAAACTCAATATTATTAGTAATGTCAATGTATCAATGAAAAATGTTTCTCATGTTAGACTATAAAAACATAAAAACAATTCTTTCGTAGGTTGAAGTCTTTGCGTCAAAATCACAGCAACGTTTACCGAACTTACGCCCGCGTGAGTTTCGTAAAAGTTCCCGCATATTCACACAGATGGCGCAGATAGCACAAACTCAATAACGTCGTCACTCACTACAACATTTGGAAGGCGCATTTTTTCCTGATGTAAGTATGGTTCACTGGGTCATGAAAATCAACAAGATAACACCGTGGAGAGTTTGCTTCGTTATTTTAGCTAGCTGGATTTTCAAATATATTGTTTTTACGCCATAATGTTACAATGCGTTCAGCGCAAAAAACGACAGTTTTATGCTCATACTTTTTGGAAATTATATGCTCAAAATTTTATGATAACATTGTTGAAAATATTTTACAAAACCGACCAATGAAATAGTACATAAAATAAACTGCATATTAACTGAGAAATTGGTTGCTGTTTTTTTTGTGAACTTTCACACGTAGGTAAGGTTATTATGAATTGACCAAATAAATAATGTTTATTATACTTATGCATCTATAGTGGTGGACCCGTTGGACCCGCTTAGGATGTGCATAAACGCATGCGGATATTTTAGCAGAAATAACATGCCATGCAGAGTTCCAATTAAAACTACTATGTTTTTATTTATTCATGTCAGTTTCTTTCAATAAAAATAAGTAATAACAGAAATGAGTTTAAAAATCTTGTATATTTAGCATTTTTTCAAATCACTTCAACGACAAATCAGTCAGTTTCTTTCAATAAAAATAAGTTTTAAACTTATTTTTATTGAAAGAAACTGACTGATTTCTTCAATAAAAATAAGTCCAATAAAAATCAGTCAGTTTCTTTCAATAAAAATAAGTTTTAAACTTATTTTTATTGAAAGAAACTGACTGATTTGTCGTTGAAGTGATTTGAAAAAATGCTAAATATACAAGATTTTTAAACTCATTTCTGTAACACAAAACAATCATTTTAAAAAAAAATTAAAACTATTCTAATATAAGCACAAATTGCATACGATTTGCACAAGTGAACCCATATTGGTTTGTTTGGGTAGGCAGTTTTTTTATCCATTTTACATAATTTCTTTTTTTATTTTAGATCAGCTACTGTACTAACAATGCTTTCTTTTGATTTGAAATTGCGATAGCTAAAACAATGACTAAAAATACATAAATAATTGAAACCGAATTACATATCTAAAGTCACCTTACGTCTAATGCGTCTCACTATGTGAAAATGCGTCAATGAAATGCGTCAGTCTCACTATGTGCGCTCTAACGTCCTAGCGGAAGGTTACTTACCAGACTTTGAAAATTTAACCTAGGTCCATTGGACGCACGACTACAGTTCAGCGTTAAAAGGAAGTAATTCTGAAGTGAAAATTTCAACCGCAACATAATTTTTCTTGTCGATTTCCTCTAAAATTAATGTTGTTCCTTAGTATTAACTCCAGATTCCTAATTACCGACTAATTAGTAATCTAATCCACGCCTCGAATGCTCTGTAGACTAGCTTCAATTCAAGCTCGATTGATCCTAAACATTGTTGGTCGCACTGATAAATTCCGATTAAACTTTTGTACAGCAATAAATTTCTCTCTAGAGACCATTTAGAACTGATGTTTCGTGAACAATATTAGTGTAATGGTGCGAAGCATTGAATATGGAGTGTGCAAAATTTAAACGTTCCGTTGCTAGATGAAAAAAGGCGCTAATTATTTGATAAATTAGAAAGTGAGTGATTGAAAGTATGAACTACATAAACTGTAGGTATTAAAGCAATTCAGATGCTCGCTGATAAGTTTGACTCAGACTAGACGAATTAATCCTCGTCTCTTCAAGGCCGTAATACAGGCTTCAGCCGACAAAATCCTGTCCGTTTCCTTAAGAGGAGGTTGTTTTAGAATTATATTAATAGTCAATTCACAGACAGCTTTCTCTGTAGACCACAAAAGAAGACCTTGAGCGCCACTGAAGAAATGCTTTTCTTCTGGTATTCTAAAGGAATTACTTGAGTTTTTCCCATTTGATTTTTGAGAATAAAGTCCAAGACTTTCCACCCTTACATTATAGCCGATGCTTAGAACTCTCTGCTCCTAGATATGTTCCTTGTACATTTATAAGGTAATAATGTTGTAACGCCCTAAACCAGTTAAGTTACTTTCAGCGAACCATTAACTTTCAGCGAAATTCTCATCCATTAACTATAAAATGAAATTTTATGGTTCCAGATAAGCTAGCTGGATTCAGTAGTACACGTAAAAATATCCGTGTCAAGAAGTGTATTACTTATCCTAGTGTATAGTAAAAAAATAACTAAGCATAATTAAGCTATTTGTCATAGAAACTAGATAAACATTTATAATTAAATTTTTGAAACAAAGGTGTTCGCCAGCCCCAGATCCTAACAGGATTCGAAACATAGATCTCCTGCTAAATAGAGACTGGAGCGACCCACAGGCGACTCTACAATCTGATCTTCAATGTTTTGATTTTTACTGTCTTTATTGTTTATTTTTATTGTACGAAATATTTTTGGCAAAGGACACTGTGATCTCCGTATGCGTGAATCGGAACGTTCAAAATAAAACCCAAGCTATTAGAAAAAAAATAACAAAGACAACTAACTTCTTCAGTCCTTTCGTGACCACGATCGCTGTAAAGTACTCGAGGTTTTAGGTTTTTTTATACAAAGCACGCTAAATGACTGAACTCCACCTGATGTGAAGCGGAAAGAAGAGTTCTGATTTATCAGGCCTCTTTTGAATTAACCTATGTTATACGAAGCAGAAAACACATATAGTATAAAATATGGTATAAAAAATATTAATGTTACACTACAGTTTTTAAGTAACTACTAGATTTTTGCTAGCTATTTACCAGTAAGAACATTTACTGTCATATTTTTAAAAACAAGATCCGGAATATGAAATACATCTTTCTAGTAAATTTTTTGGCTTTAAGAAATAATAATTTTTCAGCTGAGAAGCTAATATTTTAGTATTTATCGGTACACTATCCGCTCTCCGGGTGTCGGGCGACGTTGCAGCATCTGTGAGTTATAATATTTCTTTTTTCTTTCTCGTAATAACAAATGGTTCTTTAGTTTCTCGAGTGCTTCTGAATTTCATGCTTCTTGAATTGGAAACGATTTTTCATTTGAAAAATGTTGTTTGATGTTGTTGTTTCCATTTAAAATGAAATGTTTGCTTTTGTTTTTGGGAAAATTCGCAGCAAATGGAAGTTAAATACTACCTCCCGGCGCTCCGGACTTTAATTTCTGCAACAGAAAATGCCTATCTTGCGAATTTTTAAGCAAATTGTTCGCAAATTACTGTTTTTGTTTGTGGCAAAATAATTCTAAAGTTAAAAAAGTGTAGGTATCGGGGCTTCACTTTTAAATTAATTTGGACGCCCAAGAATGTTGATGATTCACGATATTTTTGTTAATGTTTTTTTATAAGTCTGAAAAGCTTGGGAACAACCATTTCTCTTTCTTTTTCATGGTTAAACCAAAACTTAGTGTGAATAGTTATTTATGATACTAGTGCGGAAAGTTAGTTTATACAAAAAAAAATAAGATTATACAAACAAGTAAAATTACCATAGTCACGAGTTTGTAATATACAGGCTGGAATAAAACTATGGGTCCTGGAGAGGAACTACTTTAAATCCCTAAGATACCACATTTTATGAACAGGAAACATTCCTTTATTTTTGAAAAGAAAGAAAAGCGAATTCAAAGATCTTCTAAAATTCGCTTGTCTCACCCGGGAATCGAACCAACTAAAAATTAAAAAAGTAAACACTATTTTTATACGAATCGGTAAGATTATTGTTCAGGATAAAATTTGTTTATTAAACATTTGGCACCTATTTGAAATAAAAAAAGTGAAAACTAATAATAATTAACGAACGAATACTTTCAACATGTTTATCGATTTTAAAAATGTTGAAACTTATCGTTCGAATTTCAAATTGTTGCTCCACGTTGCAATAAAAAATGCGTTCCATTTTTAACTTTTCATCAGATTGCCTAGTGTAAGAATAAATTTTGTATAAATTTTTAATGATTTTCTTATCGAAGTCTTAATTAAGGTACTTAGAGATAAATAACATTAGCAAACCTGTACTACATACAATATCTTTGGATGTTAGAGAGATAAGAAAATTAACGTATGACTTACTTGTTACAAATGAACATTACAGTATTAAGTATTGTTAATAAAAAAATTGAAATAAATATTGAATTTCATAGGTCTATTGTACAACAGATTAGTGTAAGAGCAAATGTTTGTAAGACAAATTTTAACCTGCACAATAATTCCATCGATTTGTTTAATAAAATAGCGAGGGTTTATTTTTTAAAATTTTGTTGGTTCGATTCCCGGGTGAGACAAACGAATTTTAGAAAATCTTTGAATGCAGTTTTGTTTCTTTTTAGTAAAAGAGCTAACTAAACGGATTAAAGTAGTTCCCCTCCAGGGCCCATAGATTTTTTCCAACCTGTATTCTTTAAAGCGATATGAAAATATTTTTTACAAATAATAAAAAAATAACTATACTAAGCCACTGCAAATGATCATGGTGTATGTTATTTAAGTGTGTGACCAACATCCACTATAAAGTGACTTTTTATTTCCAACAATTAATGACTTCCAACAATCTCGTCCACAAAGACCAGACAATAAAAGCTCAGAAAAGGAAAGCGCAAGCGTTCGCGAATCCATTGTATGGGTACAGCCACCAAAAAAGTTATTAGCCGGCGCTATAGGGCTATTAAAGCCGCATATGACACAAAAAGAAGAAATAAAAACAAACGGCCTGGCCTTAAGCTGCATTCACACGGGAGCAGCATTTGATGACTTTTTTATTATGCTGCGAGTGTCGGTTTTATGTCAAGCGTAGCTCGAGTGGTCATAATGGTGCAGAAATGGTTCCGATTATTTCCATCACAGACTCGGTTCAAGTTTTAAATGCGATTTAATAGTTTAGTCGTAATTATAACGCTGAGCAAAATAGGTCACATTATAGATTACGATCTGCTACTGCCTACACTGAAAAAAACATTGAACTAAACTTATTAAAAAAAAATATTTTGCAAATGTACCATTTGTAATAACCAAAATTTGGTGAAGTGATTTTATCAAAACATGCACTCTATGCAACTTTATTTTAGGCTAGGTGCTACTTTTAGTTGCGCGGCCGCGTGCGTGGGTGGCCCCCACGCATGCATTGCAAGGGCCGCCACCTCTGGGATTACCCAAGTGACTCTGGGAAATCTCCATCGGCGCGAAACCTGGCCGCAAGGCCGGGTTGCCTGGGGGTGAACTGGTGAACATGCTTCAGCAGAGCCCAGGCTACCCCGCGAAGGGCAGTGGAGTTACCGGGGAGTTGTAGTGGGTACTCCCAGTGTCATTTAGCGCTGGGCGACCCCCAAACACGCCTGTCGCCTCGCCAGCCACGGGTAGGTCTGTAAACAGATTTCTCCCCGTTGAAAAAAAAGGTGTTTTCCTAAGTGATGTAGTCACTTTTTGAGCTACTGGTAGTTTTCTCAGTGAATGCACAGTGGGCATTGCAAAAATCCAGGTTGTTTTATCTTTATGTGAATACATAAATACGTAATACAAGCAACATTCGTCGCTTAATTGAAAAGTAGATTAAAATTAAACAGTTTTCAATACATATAACTTGATTTTTCAATGGCTTCAAGGCCATCAAACAGAGCCACTTTAATTATGTAATCAACTCTGAATTAAATAAATAAATATATCATGTTCAATACAAAATTTCAATACCCAGCCCACACGAAATGTATCAAAGCTGTAGATTTTTTTTCGTTAGTTGAGAGTTGGTCCAGTAATGATAGATGTTCAGTTTGATGCCATGATCGCCTCAGTGGCAGACCTCCCACTGTCGACGTTGATTGGGTTGTCAGTAGCGCGACGAGTTGGGAGGCGGTTGCCTCATTCTGCAAGTATGTTACGCTTCAGAAGGAGGCTGCAAAGCTGGAGAGGAGAACCCTCTCGCAGCCCCATCTCGCAGGAAGCGTACGAGCTGAAGGAGGAGGCTCTTCGCCATACTCCATCCGCCGTAGCCAGGGATGTCGACGATGGAATGGGGCTCGATCTTTCGCATCACACCACCTGACGTGGTACGGATATCCTCGACTTGCCCGGATTATCCCTAACCCTTGTTGGGGCCTGTCGAGGCAAGCTGCAACGTGACTTTGCGGACGACTACCATGTTCCCTGTGTAGTTTCGTCAATATGCAGTGAGTTTTTAGAGAGTATGCCAGTCGGATAGTCTTACATAACCCAGCTATGGCCCCGTATCATAGAAGAAAAGCTATAAAAGCTTATCCATAAAAAGAGTATCCAGGCTTGGCTCCAAAACCAATAAAAATTCATGTTAACGTATTAATTTATTACAAATCATCATCATTTTGTCTGAGTAACAAAGTATCAATCTCCAAATAATTATATTTATACCATTACATTTCCGAATTATTAGTAAGTTATTGAATATCAGCGCCATTAGAAGTGGAACAACTCCAGATTCAAAACGTTCCAAGCAATTTGTAGTTTTTTTATACCCTCTTTTGAAAATTTAGCAACTGTCAAAACTGTCTACATATTTTACTCATGTGCAATTATAAAAGCATCAAGTAAAATAATTGTATTTCAAAAACAGCTCCAAAGTCATGATTTTTATCCATTTGGCTTAAAAACTTTTTGCCGCCGGATATTGCCCATTAGGAAACTTAGAGCCTCCCAAAGCGACTTGAGTGTGGATGCAGCATTACAAAGAAGGGCCCATACTACAATTGCGTGGCACTCGGCCAAGTGTACGTGCGATGGACATCAGTCAATGTCAGGTGCCGCCGAAGAGATCTTTTTTCCGGGTTTTGTCCCGCTCTTTATTTCGTTCACGCTCGATGACATCGGTAGTTTCATTGACATATTTCGATCTTAGTTGAGTGTGAGTTTTATGTCAAACACAAGTACGGCGTCAGTCGAGTGGACTGTATAGAGGAAAAATTGATTTTGATACTTTAGAGAAAAATGCTATTCTAGTTTTCACGTCGTTGTTTCAAGCTGCACTAGCTGTCTTCGTTTATGGACTATTTTACCGCTTCACATCGGGGGCATGGATTCATTTTCCTTACTTTGTATATGAAAAAAGATGAGTAAATTTCATGATTCAAATTCCACAAAGTTTGAAAGTATTTCAACATTTCAATTACGTTTTTCATGCAATTCTTAATTGTATTTTAATCGCATTAAATAGAAAAGGAGGTGGCGATTTAGTTGCAGATGATGTTAAGTCACGTGCAATATAGTCAGTACGAACGAACATTTTTAAATTTCGAAGCGTAATCGTATCGTTCACCCACGCTAAAAATTTCAAACAAAAGCCAGACAAAAGCTAACGTAACTCCACGATGCGATTAAGATTCGAAATTTAAAATGTTCGTAGGGGTAAAGTATAATTTTGTCCTGTCAGGTGTAGTTTTTGACACTTAATGGCCCATGACGCAAATAGATTTGTGCTATAGACGTCATGGAATGTCATGATTGCATTTATTATTGCATGTGACTGTATTTCAAAATTAGTACCACTATCAAACAAAAGGATACCCACATACCTAGCTGTTAATTATTGTCATGATTGTTATTCACTACCCATGAATGATATCAATTATCGATGCGCACGTGAAATATTCAATTAAACTGCCTAACATGAATTAATTTAGCTGAAATCCAACACAGAATGATGCTGCACACGAATACAATTATCGAGTATTGTAAATATTATCTAACCGCATTTTCAAATATTGTGTCTTTCGTTTTCACAGGTATGTGAATATTTTGATAATGGGTATAATATTGATAATAATATTCATACACTCACGCCCATTTTATCTAGCCTAAAGTAAGCATTCTAAAGAGCTTGTGTTAACGATACTATATAACGGAGAAATAATAATAATAATAATATGAATAATTATATCAGACGTACAAACAGGTAAGCATACAAACATCCATGATTCGTGAACAAATCTTTGAAAAATCTGCCCCTACCGGGACACGAACCCGGCACACTGGCCAAGTAGCCTGTATAGTAAGGGGTAAAGAAGTATGACTCTGTATGCTATGGTGAGTACCATAGTAAGTCATGTCGTCATACTCATATAAATACATAAACTTACAGTGTTAACAAAAAATCTAAATAGTAAAATAAATTTCAAATTTATTCACACAAATAGTTTGGTCAGTTATACAAATGTATGGTAAATCTAAAATTAATTTCAAAAATTTTAACTTACGATTACACCTTAATATTTATATAGCTATGTTAACATGGGTGGGTTCTATACCCAGAACCAACCACCTTATACAGGGCTATTTGCTAGATAATGGCTGAAGAAGAAAACGTTTAATTCTGCAACACTAAAGTTTAATTCCCATTATATTATCCTGTATAAAACGTCTATAAAACTTCAGTTTTATTGTATTACGCTATTCTGTTCATTTCGAATGCAGTTTGATACGGATTTTATGTAACGACTTTTCACAATCACCAAAGCACGAGTGTAGAATAGAAGAAGGAACAGTTGGTTGAGAAAATAGTACAGCACTTGTTCATTCGATAGAACATTTATTGCTATAATCCAGCGTAACATGTGAAATTTATGCTCTCCTGTCCTGTACTTAGAAGCTTCTGTGAATACAAGATACCTTGTGTTCAAAAATTTTCAAAAAACTAAAAACGATAAAATAATTGAATTTAAGCAACCATTTTCGGACGGAGATGCTCGAGATTATAAATTTGATTGATCCATCAATTTAATCAATTTTATAATCACGAGCTCCTCCATGCTTCGGAAGGCACGTTAAGCCGTTGGTTCCGATTGTTACTGCAACCGCTTTAGCCCACCAACCCGCATTGGGCTAGCGTGGTGATGTTATGGCCTAATCTCCTCATTGTGTTTCTCCCATGTAGGAAGGCCTGTGCCCAGCAGTGGGAAGTATAGGCTGATGATGATGATTGACGATGACGACTGACGATGTTAAAATTAAAGTTATATTGAAATAATATTTTTTAAAGTTATATTTTATAGAGCCATCTGTATTAGTTTCAAAGAAATATAAGCGATTAAAAATATAAAATTAATTAGTGAAACTGTTAAAAAAGTCTTATAGATCTATGTCCACGACTGCGATATCTATAATAAAATCGTTTATCGGCTATCTACTACGGCGTTCTGTACAAAATCTCCTGGCCTTCCTGCCCCAATTGGAAGTGTCCATAAAACATTGTCAACTCAACTCTTTCACTGATTACGCGAAGAAACTCCAATAAAAGTCCTGCCGGGCCGAATCCGTTGCGTTCGACAACCATTTGCATTTCTTTCCCAAACAAGAACCTTCGTTTTGAGTACCTAGTGAAACTTTTAAAAGGGTTACGAAATTGAAGTAATCAGGGGTGCTTTGGAGGGTTGATTTATTATTCATTTAAAAGTATCGCTACTTGTCCTTTTTAATCGACTTCAAAAATGGAGGAGGTTATCAATTCGACTGTAATTTTTTATTTTTTTTATGTTTGTTACCTCAGAACTTTCGACTGGGTAAACCGATAATGTGATCCTTTTTTTCGATGTGGAATAGTTCCCATTTGGTCCCGTAAATTTTTTTTTAAAAATCTATTGGGTAGTTTGGTTTTTAAATCAAAATAACTGGAATGAGTAAGTCATCTACGTATACGAAATTGCGGATTTTTACTGTTAATTTTTTGTGAATCGTACTTCAAGTCCAAAATAAGAAAAATTTTATTTAAAGGAAATCTTACTCAAACTTTATCAAAATTATGAACCTCATACGTTTGATATGGGTTATTTGATGATTCTATCGTAATAAGGCAATCTCAATAGAAACCGTACCTACAGCAAATAACGAACGAGTCTGACGAAACCTTCTTCGCCCACCCATCGTATTCCAGACCATATGGACCATATCTCACTTAATTTCTGTGATCATTACGTCATCTCCTGCGCGACACTTATCATTATAGTAATTATATTACAACCTCATTTCCTTTTGACGTCAAGCCAATTTTTCATACGCGGCGCATTAAAAGTAGACGCAGAGAATAAAAGCGACATTAGATTAAATCTGTTCCAGATTCTCACAGAAAGGGAATTAATTAAGCATCCTAACAATGGGTAGTTCCCTTACTATTGTTTCTATGTAGAATTACTATAAAGCCGGACCAACAAATGAATTTCGTCGCAAAATTTCAGTTACTTAATTACGTGTGCTTATTATTGAATTCAGAGACAGGGAGAAACGCATGATCGGGTGATTAGTAGAGATAGAGAATATAACATAAAGTAAATATTACATTGGTAGTGATATTAGAGTCATTATAAGAGCAAATCAAGGTACTATAACATTTTAATGTTATAACGCCCATTTTTTTGTAAAAATTACAAGTAAAGAACTTAAACGATGAAAAAATTATATGCTCCAGGCGGGAATCGAACCCGTATCTCCTGGGGTCCGGCCAGACTCCGCTTCGCTTGGGCTTGGACGCGCTTGGGCTTCTGGCCGGACCCCAGGAGACGCCGGTTTGATTTCCGCCTGGAGCATGTAATTTTTTCATCGGTTTCTTTCTTTGTTTGTAATTGTTACAATCCAGGTATTATTTTCAATACACATGCTCTTATTGATGCTAACATGAAATTCTTCTATTCAAACTGTGGGATAAGGGGAAGGTTTACGAGTAGCTAACTTCGTACTTAAAAAACAGGGCTCAATATTTACAGATCCATTACCTGAATCCACAGACGGGTAATTTAACGAGTCATAGGTCTAACATAGCAAAAGTGAACAAATTAATACCTCAAGGGAACCTTTTGGGTTGTGTATTGTTTCGTATATATTATTTGACTGTAGTGTTTGATTATTGTTATGTTTATAGCAGCTCTACTTGGTCTGTGTCAAATATGTAAAAAGCCTACCTAAAAAAATGGGCAAGATTACGCCCCAGTATTCAAGGGCGTCAGGTCTGGACTTCTTACAGGCTATCTCATCGTTCCGTTGTACCTATCCAGACATTGGAATTTTCATTAAGGTAAGCCTGGGCTGCCTTATACTTACTTGTTGAAGAAATTTTTTATACAACTAGATGACAAACAAGCTGACTGTCCACCTGGTGGTAAGCAGCTACCGCCACCTATAGACACCTGCAATAACAAGGAAAAATCACTTGATATTGCAGGTGTGTTGTCATCCTGGGGCCTAAGATGAATTGCCGTCCATTCCCTGTACTACACTGGCCATAACTACACTGGGCTACCTTTCCCTTCAACCCGAAACACAGCTAACTGTTTCACGACTGAAATAAGAAAGGCACTGGTACATACTCAGGCGACCCTACATACAGGCCTACCACCTAGTACACTCGCTACCTCCTAGGGGTTTTTATAAACTCTGATAACAATTATAAACAGTGCTAGTCTCGGTAATATTGGACAAAGTTGATGAATTGAATTAATTTTTGGGGTAGAGTACAATCAGATGTTACATCTTCCCCTATTTGTAGTTACAGACTAAATATTGCTTTCAAACAGAAGGCAGCCAATAAGTACCTCTTTGCAGTCACAAGTTACGTAGGAAAGAGGTCATATCTTAGTGGAATCGTCTCAAACTTTATAGGCAAACGTCCAAAGCTTTAATAACTGCTGGGCGCTTATCCTAAGTTGAGGTACAGGGGGAGAGTCCAGGTACACCTGGATTAGTCAAACACACTTGCTCGCATCTTCAGCTTCATCGTCACATACCATCAGGTGAGACAATCGCCAAGAGTCGCCTCGTTAAGAAAATCATACCTTAATGTCTGAGACACACTGATAGTATCATGTTAAACAAAAGATTTACAATTAAAAAATAAAACCGACTTCAAAACACTAAAAAGGAAAAAATAATTCAATTTCGGTACCTGGAGTTGGTGCTTAACTTTCTTTTGTCTCTGAAAACAACTTAGCAGCAAATCCAAAAAATACATTTTAGGAGGTACGTACCTCGGTACCGAAATTGAATATTTTTTTCCTTTTTAGTATTTTGAAGTCGGTTTTATTTTTGTTAAAAAAAATTTTTTTCACATATTTAAGTCATTTCCTAAGGTCAAAGCAAGATGGGTGACCGTCAGCACTATCGACTTGTCTGTCTCTCAGTCTTAGGTTGAAATACATAGTGAAAGAATTATCTTCTAAATCCTAACCGTTAAGGAGTTGTACCTTCCATTATCAGCTCATTAACATGAGATGATGACTAACAGAAGCAAATACTTGAGTAGCTTTGAAAAAAAATAAAACATGTCATACGTGCCAATAAAATTTGAGGTTTGCCCTCGATTTTCCTGGGATCCCATCATCAGATCCTGACTTGGTGACAGTGGGACCACCACTGGAGTATACTCTATTGAATTAAAAAAGAATTTTGAAAATCAGTCCTCAATTGACCGAGAAATCGGTCAACATACATACAAAAAAAAAATACATACAGTGGAACATATAACTTCCTTCTTTTTTGAAGTCGGTTAAAAATAATTCCAGTGTTAGAATGTGTTGTTGGTTTACACATTTTTCTTTTAAAATTGATATTGCCTAGTTATAATGAAACATGAAACGACAGTAGCATGTTTTATATTCACTTAATCAACGATTTTATAAAATCCTCCCATCGTTAAAAAGGACACAGACAACAAAGATACCTAACTAATCATTTTTTGATTATTATCAAAAGTCATATTGGTGAGCATGTTTTAAAATTGATGACCATTTCTTAATCATCATCATCACCATTTCAGCTGAGAGACGCCCACTTCTAGGCATAAGCCTCTTCAAACCGATCGGTCCTGCGCTGCCCGCATCCATCGGCTTCCCGCGACCCTCACCAGATCGTCGGTCGTTTTGTGGGGGGCTAACTAACGCTGCGTCCGCCACTCGAGGACCTTTCCACCCCAACGGACGTCAGACCTCCTTGCAATGTGGCCTGTCCACTGCCACTTGAGGTTTACAATGCTTCGGGCTATGACGGCAACCTTAGTTCTCCTGCGGATCTCATCATTTCTGATTCGATCACGCACAGAAACCTTGAGCATAGCCCTCTCCATTGCCTGTTCGGTGACATATATAGAAGATCATTAATATGTCTTTTAAAATTATGTGTAAAGTTTTCATTGAAATTCATATTTGATCTTGCTATTCAAAAAATTACTCAAAAATTATCTCATAACAACTATTTATGAAAGTTAGTAAACAATTGTATTGTCATCAGAACTAAAGGTGAATACAAAATTTTAATCACTAGATTCCACCCAAACAATACACAAACAAAGCAAGTTATGAAAATAAACCTTTCTTAAGTCAATTTAATGTTATAATTTACTGGAAATGAAAGAAAAAGTAATCTGTTACTTTATTTTTCCATAAATGTAAATATATTTTTAGCTAAAGAGTTCTGATAATCACATCAATTTCTATCAAAATAAAACCCACTCGAACCATACTAAGTATGAGCTTAACTATAATTAAATTATGGAGTTATTTATAGCGCTATTTATTCCTATCATGCTATTAATAGCATTTTGAATAAAAACAAGAATAATTTGTTTAGACTCTCTGCAAGCATCCTTTATCTTAAAATAGATTTTTTATTATACTATATTGTAAAGGTTCAGAATTTAATATACGAATGACGGTAAGCAGGTTCCACAAAAAAAACTTCTAACATCAGGGCTATGTTACTTATTGCAAGCTCTGAAATTGTAAAAGATTCTTTCCACCGCCAGAAAGAGGGAAAAGCTTTTCTATTGCTTATAAACCACTTCTTCAAAGAGATCTCCTTGTTCTTTACAACGAATATCTCAAAGATGCAATCATCATCATCACCATATCAGCCTTTGAAGTCCACGGCTGAACAAAGCAGTCCGCATCCAACGGCTCCTCGCGATCCTGACCAGGTCTTCTGTCCATCCAGTGGGAGGGTCCTACTTTATGCTTTTCGGTACGTGGTCGCCATCCTACCACTTTAATGATGCCCCATCAGCTGTCCGTTCTTCGTGCTATGTGCCCTGCCCACTGTCACTCCAACTTGCTAATCCTATGAGCTATGTCAGTGACTTTCGCTCTTTTACGGATGTCCTTATTTCTGGTTCTATTTCGTAGCGAAAAGATGCAATATCAAGAAGAAAATATAAGTTGGGCCAGGCATAATCTTGATATATTGTAACCGGAACCCTGAATTGAACATGATTACAATGAGTTTATAGCGAACTTGTCAAAGACCAAGGTATATTATGAAATAGTATCAGAAAACTATCATCCTAGTGGGAAATGAGATCATAGAATACTTTGACGACTACATATACTTGGCACAGGATATATATTATATCACCTAAACATCAAATGCAAAAAGAAATGGTGTTGCAAGTGTCCATAGGCTACGGTAACCGCTTACCATCAGGTGGGCCGTATGCTTGATTGCCACCTTAGTGGTTTAAAAAATACAGCGTGGAACTAACATCACCTGGTCAAGATATTGGTCGTTAAAAGAAGTTATGAAGAGCAAGTCTTTATCCATTGCGCACAAGAAAAAAGCGTTTGACACCTGGTCCTGCATACTGTCAGCAATCACCTTCAGATGCCAAATATGGGCATATTCTACACAATACAAGGGTTAAAAAAATGCCAACAAGGAATTGAGAGGAGTATGTTGGGTATTAAATGAGGAGACAAAGTTCGACTCGCTGCAGTGAACTAGTAACTAATTTAGTGGATGTGACTAGAAAAGTGAGAAAATTAAGTAGAAATGGACTAGGTCAACTAAAGACATGATATCAAATAAAATAACCAAGTGGTACCACAGGGATAGCAAACGCAAAAGAGGCAGATTGGAGAAAAGATGAGAAGACTACCTACCCAGCGGACAGAGAAGGAAAGAATGGTCAAATCTGGAAGAGGCCTGTGTCTGAGGACAAGCTGAGTGATGTCACTAAATCCTTTAGGTTTACAGTCAAGCGGCGGTTGCCTCTGGAGGTCTATGACAATTGAAAAATCAATTGTGTTTGGAATCTGATACTTGATGGATAAGCAATTTATTTACGTCCACCTATGTATGAAGGCTATTTTCATTTTTATTAAAAATCATTGCCGCTTTACCTACTTGTACCCAAACAAATTAAGTTTCAAAGATTTTATTTGTTTTTTTCTTACCGTGATTAATGCCTATAATAAATAAAGCTCTATAGTACAAAGAGTCTCTGAGCTAAGCCGCAGACAGACGGACGGACAGAGATGGCAAAACTATAAGCGCTTCTTGTTAGCTACGGTACCTTAAAAATCAGAAACAATATATTAAAAAATACCTACTGTTTTATGAAATTATTTTCTAACAACGCTGCTTTGTTAAAAACAGTTTTTATTTGAAGCACTCTCACCTCGTTCCAGTAGATTACACTTCACGGGAAAAATTCTAAGGTTGTATGAAAATTGTTTCGTAATAAAAATAATTTTACGAGAATTACTTCGTTTCATTCAAAAGGCAAAGACGCTCGAAAAATTTGACAGTAATAGTATTACTTTCTTAAATATTTAATTTGTTTTTTAAGTGATTATGATTTTACGTTGGCGTAACAAAGAAAGTTTCAGGACAACTTTCGTGCCGCTGTGTTATTGTAAGTTGGAATAAAATATATTAGTTACAATTAAATACGCCATTAAGTAATTGAAATTTAAGCAATAGCTTAAGTTACCTACACTTTTAAAAATTGAAACTAAGTTTATGATAACGGCCAATACTGATTGAGCCTTATTACAAAATGTGGTCTAAAGTTAAGGCAGCTTTATCTGATTCATTTTGCTTCTGAAGGGCAGATAGAGGCAGCATTAGTCTAAAGTCAGAAGCCCTAGTCCCAGTTTTGACGTTTGTATAGAGTTACTATCGCGTCTGCATTATATTGTTTGAATACGACAGCTGTGCATAATATTATATTTCAACCTTTTGCCCGTTACCAACTCGCCGGCTCTTAGACATAATAGAAATTATATTGTGTCCGATCTTTAAACACTTCACAGATTACCATGGAGTTCTTACTGTATGCGCAAATGCTGCTTTTGACGTAGAACTCACACTTGAGGTACAGATCTAACCTTAAACCAAAGTTTCTAATAGCGTCCATTATTAATTACCTACAATTTCTACTTTTTTATTTTACTTGCTCAAAAGTTATAAGTTTTGCAAATATTTTTGTAATACAACTGTTAATGGATTGCTGAAGTCTTGACACTCGAAGAAGGCGTTAATAGCTGCTACACAGCTTCTTAGCTATGGCTGTTAATATCGTACCCATCTGCTATGTAATCGTTGTTATTGTTTTCCTAATAAACCCACTTTATTGTTAATTGTTAGGTGAATATTTTTTTACGAAAGATATTTTAGAAAACTAGACAGATAATAATTGTTCAATGTCATATAAATGTCCGTGCTGTTATAATATCACGCAATGTTTAGAGTTATAACTAAGTAATTCAATAAAGATCAACAAATTCTTACTTTCGAAAATGCACTAGAAATCCAAGAGAAACGATACTTAGCTGCTGCCATGTTTTTCATCACAACATGTATAATATTTTTTTATTATTCGTTTTTAATGGAGGCTAGCGTAAATAAATCATAAAATATAAGATTTAAAGTAACGTGATATTTTTAACGAAAATTTTAAATTCTTCACTGGCGAATTATCTTCAGGCTATCCAAGACTGTCGTCAAAACTGAGTAACTGGTTTGCTGTTTTTTCTATGGAAAATTACGCCAAAAGAAATCTTTATCTTATTTGCCAGACCCATTAATTTTCGGCTCTGGCATTATTACAATATCACAATGTGTGCGTTAAGGGATTAAGTTACTACTGTTGCCGAAGCAGAGACTTTTCTCCTTTGCTTTTCTTTGTATTACAGCCCGCCGTATTCGCGCGTCGCCTTGAATATCGAACAACATCAAAACCAATCAAATGAATAAATAAAATGTTTGGGGGAGTATTATCTGTACAAATCAATCAACGCATTTGAATTGTTTGTTTTGTTTTGCGAGTATCATTAAATTAATTGGGGGAACAAATAGAAGCTTTTTTATCAAGGGACCGAGCATCAATCTATTTCGGACAATATCATTTATTAGATTTTGATCATACTTTTGGGTAGGCGTACTCATTACGAATTTCTATTACTGTGATTACTCGAAATATATTTTATGACTTACCGTTATTTACTCATTGTGTGGTTAATAGCTGTCACTTAAGCTTATGACATAATAGCGATATTGATAAGCAGCCGTGGTGGATTTTTATTACATTTAATGTAATTGTTATGTTCTTCTTACCTGTACATTTGTCGATCGGGTGTTTTCAATTTTATAATTTATATTCCATTCTAAACATATGAGCAAATACATAAAACAAGAGAGCAGGTAAACATAATTCTATTACAAATAGCGATCTTATTGCTAACATGCAAGTTCTTCCAGGCAGCATTGGGTAAAAGTATTTTTTTAAACAGACAATGAAGCACAAGAATAAGGAGAAAGAGATAAGCATATATCATTTAATACAAATAAATAGTTATAATAAATTTTAATGTTATTTTTTTTAAGCGTAGAGCTGATGACGTAGGAAGTGATTCATTACCTGGATTCATATCTTGATGACGACTGGCTGGCCGAGTGGTTTGTACTCCTTACTGAACAGGCTACTCAGTTAGGGGTCTGAGTTCGAATCCCGGCAGAGGCAGACGTTTGTACGATGAGTACGAACATTTGTTCACAAGTCATGGATAGTTGTATGTTTATTTAGTATATTTCTACATCAGCTCACCTTAACTTTGTTAGTTTAGTTATGCTCATTTATCATTGCAAATCAGACGAAACCTAGAGCTGAATGCTTTTAAATTATGTAAACGTTCGATCTTTCAAACAATTTCATGACGTTCAATCAGTCACCCATCTTGAAACTGACCACTATGAACGTAACTTTACTTTTGTGATTGTTACGTGAGCACTGAAGTTACTACAACACGGAGTCATCAGGATTGGAATCCAGGAGATCTGACTTAATCCTGTCTAATAAGACAGGATCTCTAATCACTCTACCTGACGGCTTTCAGAATGTATAGCGTACAGTCGACCACAGAAGTAGCTGAACACTTTAGTACCATGTCACACATATCTTGTGCAGGTACTTTATAGTTGCTACTGTACTATATTGACGCTAGAGTCGTATTGACGCTAGAGTCGTTTTGACATGGTACTAAAGTGTTCAGCTACTTCTGTAGTCGACCGTACCTACCTAATAAGCAGATATAATGAAGGTATAAACTACGTTATCTTAGTAGAGTAATTGAGTGATCCTTTGTTTGCATATTTTTTGTCACGACATGTATAATATTTCTCATTCCTCATGCTCGGAAAGTAGCGTTTTCTTAATCTGAGTATTGGGAGGAAAACGCTAGTTCCTACCACCGGGCAGGAAAAACTCATACTAATTGCTTCCTTTCCTAAGGCAGAATAAAAAAATTAAAAATTGAACTGAATTTGGTTACGTACAATCTGTGGTACAATGAAGAAAAAGAAAAAAAAGTATTTGGCTGAATGGCCAGTGGGCGGTAACGCGATGTGTTCCAAATTTAAAAATACTCTTTAAATAGGTTCTACTCATGTTAGGAGTATTTTTATTAATAAATTTTATTAGGAAAACTATTTTTATTTTCCTTGCATTTGAAATGAAAAGTAGAGTGGTACACACAGGTAAAAGGAATCAAACCGTTCTCGGACTATAGCCGCCCTCACTGCGCTCGGGCGTCTAAGCAACGTCCTAGGGATTGATGCCTTTCCACCCTTATAAAGTAATCTACTATTTTTATGATTATTAGAGGCTGGCATAAATAAATCATAAAATATAAGAGGTAAAGAATAATGGTATTACTAACGAGAATTTTAAATTCTTGACCGGGGAATTATCTTTAGGTTATCGAAGATTGTAGTCAAAACTAACTGGTTTTGCTGTGTTTTTTCTATAAAAAATTGGTCTAATAGAAATCTTCAATTTCCTTAACTTTTCAAGACACAATAAATTTTGTCTCTGCCATTATTATAAAAACGCCATGTGGGTTAAGGGATAAAGGTAAAGTAATTGAATAAAATATTTGAATGAGAATGGAAATTGGAATAAGAATAGGTTGAAGAAGAAATTATTTTCCCGCCACTTAAGAGCTTTTGCGTCGCACAAGTTTATACAAGCTTCATGTCTAATAATAATACTTGCCATGCATAAGCAAGTCAGAACAGTTTGGATAGTTACCAGAGTATTTTTCGAAAAATCTAATTCTAAAGAAATTATTGGCGATTATTCACATTTCAATGATTTTGATGCGTTCAAACGCCTTCTTTATTGTGACAATTACAAAAAAACGAGAAAGCAGTGAAGAAATTAGTGAAGTGAAGAAATTAGCACTTTGGATAAGCAAACTATATCAGCAGTTGATCACCTTTCAGATAATAGTAGTAAGTGGTGGTGTCTAGAAGCCTGAATGTTAGTTCTTGACCTAAAATTAGGATAACGTAGGAATTTTTTTTGGACACGCTCAATCCTATCGACATGGACATTGTAACATGGATTTCAAACTTATGACTTGATAGTTTGTAGTATTGTCCTAAACTTTCGCGAGCACTACGTCGAGTGTATGATAATAATTTAACATCTTATTAAACGCGAGTTAAATCCGGTTCGCGTTTTTATTTCAATAAATAGTTGGTGTGAAAAGCCGTGCAACGGTATCAAGTACCCGCTGCACTTGCACAAAAATTGTATGAATGATAAAAAACATTTTCACACACTTCAAAGACGTTCCTAAATGACACGTATTAAAGGTGTACGTAAATATCAAATCACCAGGAAAAAACTTTTATAAAAATTACTCACTAACAAAGGAAAACAATGCAAAACTAACAAAGCAACTTTACTCCTAAATAAGCTTGCGCTAAAAAAATTAGTTTTCTGACATTCTAATTTGCTTATTTTTCAAAAAGAGTAAAACTTTATTTACAAACATAGAGATTCATCTCCTGGGAATTGGAAACCCATTAAAATTTTAAAATTCAATCAGAAAATACTGCTGTACATAGCATTAATATTCATATTGGTAAATGATTAAACACGTCCCATTGGGATAAACAGGCTGCTGTTAAAGTTAATAAAGTTGATATTTTATATTAAGTTTCTTAATACTTAGCTAGCTTCGCCCTTGTTTACATTATAAATAATAATATTCTTACACTTCCAGCTATTGTCTACATTGTCTAGCCCGAATTTAAGATGAGAGTTTGTGTTGTTGATACTTGATAAAGGATAAAGTATAGATTACAATATGATTTTTTTTTATGCAACTAGATAACGATCTAAAAAAAAGGCCTACCTGCTGGTAAGCGGTTACCGCCGCCTATAGACACCTGCAATAACAAGGGAAAATCACTTGTTATTGCAAGTGCGTTGTTATCCTGAGGTCTAAAATTAAATGCCGTTCATTCCCACTGCCCAGTAATTACACTGGCTACCTGTCCATTCAATCCGAAACACAGCGAACTGGTTCACGGCTGAAATAAGAAAAGCGACGGAACATACCCAGACGACAGATGTGGACAGGTTAGGAGGCAAATCCCCTCCTTTATTTATTTATAATCATCCCATTATAAATATAGCTGAATAAATAAATAGCGCTTTCTCAGTGAGCTGTGGCGACTTTACACACAACACTACAAAATAGTGTGTTACTTAGCTGAGGTCTTTGTGTCCGAATTCGAGTGTTACCTCTCATAATTTACTTTTCATATATTGCAATTCCAAGCATGTGGTGTTTACCAGTAATTGGCTGTGTACTTAGTTCATGTTTTTATAAGTTTAGTAAACAAAATAGTATAAGTGTATAAAATAAAAATAAAAAATAATAATTAAGTATTGTGTACAAAAATATTGCAACTATAAAAAATGAAAATCCTGCTTGCAGGTACGTAATTTAGGTAGAGATCTTTATAGGGATAAGCTTAATTTTGTACACGTATTTTGTGTACTTTTTATAAATCTATTGTGTTTTTTATGCGTGCCATAAAGGATTTAGCCCATCTATATGATTTTTCCACCAATAAGCTGGTTATGATATTAGGCATGAAAAATTGATAATGGTAGTAAAATTTACATTTTAAATATTAACAGGTCTTTTTACTTATTTGACAAGTACTAGAAAAAAAAACAAGTCCTGGACCACGATGCGAACTCGCAACTTCGCTAAGCTAACAGGTTTTTGTAAGCTAGCAGTTTTTTTACCCGCCGGTCATAAGGCTTCTTCTAGGCTACACATTTTTCTAAGTATCTTTCATAAATTAATTATACCGTAGACAAAAAAATTCTAAAATTTTAATTCATTTGATTTTTTATTGCTCCCTTCTTTGTTAACTTTCGTGCCAGTTATGTAAAACTTTTTATAAAATCATTTATCATAATAATATTTCCTTTTGTAAAAACGGCGTTCATAAAAATATTGTAAGCAACCTTTTTGTGTAAATCAAAAGTTTACGTAAAATTAAAAAACAAACTCACCTAATATTTTCGATGTATCCAAGAAAATCAGTAAACGTTCACAGCCACCATCGTTTGTGAAACCATCACGAAATCCACAATTGAAGGGCACCACACTCGCGTATCACCAAATCACATTAGAATCACGAAGTTACCGGAGTATTCAGACGGTAGGGATACACGTGCGAGCGTCATGAAGGCTCCCGTATCACTGACAGGCGCGCAGTCTCCGACTAACCATCAGTGGACCAGGGCTGTCAAACCATGATCTCGAAATACCAAACTAAAACTAATTTTAAATTCATCTGAGCATCCTTAGGTGTCATGTCCATTACCAATGAAGATGTGAATAAATTTTCCATTACACATCGCTTTGACGTTTTATTTAAAATACTTAGGAGAAGTTTTCATGTTAGTGTTGCTTGAATATTAGATTCGGAATTAAAGCTTTGTCTTCTTTATTTTTGACAGAATGTTGAAATTTTCAGATTAGGAGATATCTTCGATAATTACTATAAATAGTCATTTTATGTTTTTTAAGGAGATTAGTCGTAGGTACTTTCCACAAAAGTTCTTTGCAATGAAATCACAGAAGATCGCAGGTAAATAATACAACTATATTGTTTTGCTGTGGTCCTGTAGAGAGCAAGAGGACTTGTTCCCTGAGGTTTTCACATAACGTTTTTTTTTTAAATTTTAACAGGGTATGCAGTGCAAATATTCTTGAATATATCCTGTATAAATATTTTTTTGTTTATAAAACCGAAATTAGCAACTGTTTAGCACATGGTGCTTATATTTTTCAATACTTTTTACCCAGAAACAAGTATTGAGCCTATCTGGTTGCTAGTTAACCAGATAGATGTGCGTACCAGGAGATAGCCGCGGTGGATGTACTACCTTGGCATAAGAAGATTTCTCACGTAAGTTTCTTAAGTAATCTTGCTTATTTTTCAAAGTAACATAAGTTTAATGAAGTTGCAATCACACGCAACACAATACACACTACAGTACACATAATACTTATCACAATTAGCGTAGCAAATTACTTTACAAAACCACAATCAGATTGTAGTAATTGTGCTCTGTTCGCATCAAATATTACTATAAGCTTTACGTGTTGCCAGCCCTACAATTTAAAGTCCGCACCGTGCGAACGACAACGCCGCCGAGCGGTCGCTTGCGTAAATTATGATAAACGCACCAATTCTATTATGATATCTATCTATACAATTTATTGAACTCCCATCACGTGAAGCACAGTGTATGTCAATCATTCAGTCTTTCGTTTAGTAGTACGTCTTTTTTATAAGTTGTACTATAATGTTAGCACGGATGTTAGGCTTTTGATTGTTTATAAATTAACTGGCGCACTAAAGCAGGTTTTTGCACCAAATCATCCATCTATTTATCATCAAAAGAGCTCCAGCCACTTAGAAGGACTGTCTTCGAAATCAAGACTCGAGTATTTCATAACACAAAAGGCACTTTGTGTACTTATCTTAAAAAAGTATTTTTTCAAGTTCGGAGCTGTATTTGATTAAAGAATCTTAATAGTAGTTTGATAATTAATCAGAATCACAACCCAATCACAGACCGTCCGCTACGTCATTGAACCTAAGAATCAGTTTTAATTGCTTAAGCAAGATCGGAACCTACTCTGTACTGTAAATAATCCATTATTTACCGGCCCGTTATTGATCAAATTTGATTGCAAACAAATTTCGTATTTTATTATTGAGATAGAAACGAAATAATCTAGTTTGTTACGGACGAAGCTGGATCTGAAAACGAACAATTTCTTACAATTTTTATTATATTAGAACCCTTTCTAGTCAATATTTAATTTAGAAATCGACTTCGAAGATTGGAGAGAGTTGGATGGGTTGAAATAAATGAGGCGTGATTAAATTAAAAGGTTTGTTTAACGCTCATTGAATACAAAAAAAGTCAATCCAACCTTATTTAGTCTCCAATGTAAGGTTCCGTTGAAAGAATATTCTTGGTATGTTTATTCGTCAATTCGTCTCAAGTAGTACATACAACATTGTTTGCATCGTAACCATTTTGTCTCGTAGTAAGCTGTCGTAGTCAATAGCTACGAAACGCTACGGTGCTACGATACTGTATCAGTTTGCTACGAGATTACGTGATAAGATTTTGACGTAGACGCCCAATGCTTTTAAATGGATTAGCGAGCTGTATGTATAAGGAGAGATGTCTTCAATGATTGATTCAGTAAAGCTTAATGGAATTATTAATTACTTTGTACCATTTGTGACTATAATAGTTTGCAGATAATTAACTTAAAGTAAAAAGTTCGGAACGTACTATATGAATTTGGAGATTTTATTTTATTTTTACCATACGGTTTCGATTACTTTCTTCAGACTTCGATTTACAAAATCAATTTGTGTATGTGTGTGTGGTGTGTATTTTTTTATCGTGATTCTGTGACCATGGAACAATTTGGAATTCAGCTACTTCTTAAAAACAACGTTACTGCACAGTCGACAAGCAAAATCACGCGGCGAACGAAAAGAGAAATCAAGCAAATAAAATACTATAGTGAAGGAACGGTGCTTTTTGGTTTGTTACTTTCCTTCATAAAAATTTAGCTTCACCATCGATAGCACATTAAGCGCTCTTATTACGCTTGTAACAGAGGTGGTTTTCTTAGCGCAACTTTACACTTGATGTGTTCTCGTCTGTACAAGACCCATGGACAAGATAGCAAGAAAATTGCTTTGAAGATTGACCTATTTATTTTAAATTGAACATCAGTAGAGTATTCTGCATAACTAGTCATTATTTCAGGTTAGAAAGTGGGCATGCGATGTGATATGGATGAAAACATCGATTTCGTCAGCGCAGAGACTTACATGTTCTTTCTTTTCTCTGCTCTATCCTTTTTCTACCTACTGCTCCTCGATATTTTGACAACACTGTTTCCTTTCGCTCCTGTTCTCTGAATTGTACCTTACGTTACTCTTCTACTCTTACCTTAGACATCCCGCCTCATTCCACTGATTTCCTCTCTTACTCTTTCTATGTGCATGCTGTCCGGTTTTGGAATTCTCTGCCAGAGGGAATTAGGAGAGCTCAGACACTTGAGTCCTTCAAAAACCAAGTCAAAGGTCACTATCTCAATTCCTGTCCTCAGTGGCTATTATCAAAATTATATATCTTGTATTTATAGCTATTCTTTAGCTTTTATTTATCTATTATAGATATTTTTATTTTTCCTTATTTCTTGCACCCTCATAACTCGTATCCTCTTTCTTTATATTCTTTCCCTGCAGGTTGCCTGGAAGAAATTGCTGCTTAGCAATAAGGCCGCCTATTGTATTCGTTTTTATTTTGTTAGTTTTCTGTTCCTTTGTGTCCTTGTGCAATAAGATTGACAACATTTATTCCGGACACAGCCTAAATTTGTGTTAGTAGTGATTCTAACATAACCTAGGCTTAGATCAAGACCTACCTATATAAAAATAACATTTAGATAATACTAATAAGACCTCTGATTCCAAAGCAAGCAGCTCTGTCACACGTTTAATAGCGTGTAGATGAATCTACCGCTCAACATCATCGAGTCCCACCTACTGCCTATTGCACTCAGAATTCCGTTCGCGCTGACGCGAATGCGACTAAGCTGTGAGCTTCCTCTTCCTCATTATTGTTTGAAAGCTATCAGCGTGCGCCTCAACAAACATAGTCGACGCACTGCAGATGCGCGGCAGACCAAACAGAACCCTCAGAGCATTGTTTTAACACTCATTTTAATTTATTTCGTCGTCCGTGTAGTATTCAATTCTAGTGGAAAGAATATGAAAACTACTATAGTAGTAGTTTTTAATACATAAAATAATAAAAATAATTAGATATTATTATCCCATGATCGAAAACACACTCGCTACCCTATTCCTTCTCACTGAAACACAAGGAACTGATTCACAGCCGAAATATAAATGACGATGATACAGTCACGGAAAAATCTACCTCTTTGATATATCGTGTGCCTTATTCGCTTTGTAACAAGAGCCACTTACTGTTATACATCTTTGAGCACGTGACTATCACCTATATTTTTCGATGACCTCAATTTTTATCGGATTTTTATGTTTTGACCCCTTTGCTAACTCAGCTTTACTTTGTGACGGATCTGATTTCACCTTTCATCGTAAACAACCTTGATTTCGACAAACAAGATAGAGCTCTGGACTTTTTACAGAAGCGACCAACCAAAAGCTTTGGATCATTATTTTGGTCAAAACTTAATTTAAAACTTATTTTGGTTAATACGTAAGCAGTGAAACTAGGATGTACAGATGACATCACATAAGCTGCAGCAGTTGCGACGAAATCCACTTTTACACATACAGGGTGGTGCTGTCAATACCACAATAAATTAAAACATGGGCTATATTAGGTCAAGTAAATGGTATGCCACTTTCAAAACCATCGTATTTGTTTGATAATTTCATGACATTTGTATGAAATAATATAACATTGGCAGCATTATTTCATAGAAATGTCATTAAATTATCAAACGAATAAGATGTTTTTGAAAGTGGCAAACAACTTCTATGAACTAATATAGCCTATGTTTTAATTTATTGTCGTATCGACAGCACCACCCTGTATGTGTTAAAGTGTATTTCGTCGCAACTGCTGCAGCTTATGTGATGTCATCTGTACATCCTAGTTTCACTGCTAACGTATCGACCATCCTGTATATTAGTAAGGACAGTCTAAACTGTACAATTACCTATATGACAGAAAGACATTATTCTTGTAAAGCCTAAAATAAATAGTTTACATTTCAATTTAGAACATAAGTTACTAATTTTACGTTAAATATTTATTATTATTTTTGATTAAACAAATAAAAGTGAAAATTATTTTCACTCATACTTAACTGGTATACTCTGCTCCATATACAAGTGACTTGTGTTGATAAGCTGAGATAATACGCATAATATTATGATTTATTTAGCATCAAGACTGTAATTAAAACCAAACAATGAACGTTTGAGCTTTACGGAGGCCTCGGGTACGTTAGATATTCAGTACTAAATAATATTATCGTCTAATTGCAAGTCCTTCTCAAACAAAGTAACAGTACTCTGTATTTTATAAAATAAATGCTATTATTGTACGATCTTCGATTGTACATTGAACTTCCATAAGTAGGTAAACACGCGTCAGCAGTATGAATTACCTACAGCGCGTCCACGCGCCGACTAATTATTATATTTCACAATTATTATTTTAATTGTTATACATTTGTTAAATCAGTGTTAATTCGACTGCTATACCAATTGCGCGTATTCACTCATACCATTTCACCATACCATTACCATAGTATTTTTAGTATATTTCTTAGACTTGTCATAGTGTTCATATCTTAATAAACTTTAGTATTTGTTACTTATACTAGTGACTTTTTATCCACCATCCTACTCTTAAATGTACAAACCCGTACATTAATGGTCCTTCGATTCGTTGAAAGGAACCTATCGCGAGTGTTCAAACAGTGATCTCCTACGGGACTGTGTAGAGTCATTCGCCGTGTGGTTCCTGAACTGAACCAGTCTTGTGGGCTAAATCAGTCCTAAGGCAGATCCACCAATACCAGAGCGGATACTATTGCAGCAAGTACTGGGCCGATTAAGGTTCAGTATCAACACCGCACCGTTAAGAAAACCAAGTAAGATCTTTCCTTTTTAACTTAACTTAAACCAGCACCATGGAAGCTTTATTGGAGACCCAAAACCAACTTATGGCGGGAATGGACCAACTTCTTAAGAACTTTAAGAAGGACAGCCGTGACCGTAAGACACCAGACTACATTAGGAGGAAGCTTGAGACCTTAGATTCTTATTGGAAAGAATTTCATTCTAACCATGTTAGGTTGTGTAGCTTTGGAGACCAAGGGAATGCTTATTTTACAGGTAGAGAATATGAACGCACTAACGAATTTTATAACCAGGCTAGGCAAGTCATACAAAATTACCAGCAAGAGGAAAGTATACCTTCTACGCCACTTTTAAAACCAGCAACACCATTGAATATTCCACCTGTTACGCCTATTGTTCTACCACGAATGTCGGAACGGTCCGACAGCAAATTAGATGAGTTGTTACGCAAACAGGTTAGCAACTTCAAAGCTTTCTCAAGAACCGTCGCCAACATAAACGTCGACAATCTGATGAATAAGTGGGAGTTTGACGATTCTCTCAAGATGTTACAGTCTAGGTGGGGAATTATCGACACTATGCACTGGGAGATTGACAGCGAGCAGAAAGGCGAAAGTTATGATTACGAGGCATATGAAGCAGAGTTTTCAAAGTATGAAAAAACATTTGATTGTATTAAAAGAGCAATTAACACAAAAATGTGGTCCGTTTCCCATAGGGAAAAGTCGACACCACAGATGGAAATTCCCATCTTTAGTGGCAACTATCAAGCATGGACGTCCTTCAAAGATTTATTTCAGGAATCAATCCACCATAATCCATCCTTGTCTAGCGCACAGAAACTTCAGTTTTTAAAGAGCAAGTTGAAAGGTGAAGCCGAAAAACTAATTCAACATCTAAATGTTAGCTCTGAAAACTACCAAATATCATGGGACATTTTGAATCACCGCTTCAATAACAAAAAAGTAATATTTACAACATACATTAACACTCTTTTGAATTTACCAGTTATACAAGTTCAAAATGCTGCCCTTATTAAAAAGCTACACGACACCACCAACGAATGCCTGCATGCCATAGAGAAAATGGGAGTCGATGTTTCCACATGGGACCCCATAATCGTGCATTTATTAGCCCAAAAACTTGACCTTGACTCTCATAATGATTATGTGGGATCGTTAGAAAATCCTAGAGAGTTACCATCTCTAAAAGAATTTTTAAAGTTTTTAGAAACGAAGTTTACGTCGTTAGAAGCATTTCGACGTAAGCAGGAATCGACCAAACCATCCCTCCAGGAAGATAAGCGTTTTAAGAAGACATTTTTCCAGCAACCTTCCACCAGTTACCAACCAATGAAACCATTTACCAAACCATCAACGTCCTATAAAACGTTACATATAGAAAATAAAAGATGTCCACATTGCAACGAAAACCACGCCATTTACTTATGCAAATTGTTTCGCGAATCTAGACCGGACGTAAAGCGAAAAACAATTTCGAAATACAATTTGTGCGAAAACTGCTTATTCGACCATCATGGCAAAAATTGCCTTTCTAACAAAACGTGTCGTCATTGTCAAGCCAAGCACAATTCATTAGTTCACGATTTATTTGCGTCATCGACAAATAATTCGACAACCAGTAACTATCCACCAGTCAACGACCGGAAAACATGCCACATCTCACACGAAAATGTAGCCGAGACTCTCTTGGCTACGGCCTTAGTGAAGGTTCAAGCTGCAGATGGAAACTACCACACCATGCGAGCGCTCATAGACCAGGGTTCTCAAACTTCTCTGATCACCGAAAATGCAGCTCAAATATTACGGTTAACCAGACAACGATGCAAGGGAGTTATTTTCGGCGTTGGAACTAAAGAACATAATTGCAAAGGGGTCATTCAAATCAACATATTATCGCTGCATAATGACTTTTCTACCACCACTGATGTGTTTATTATGAAAAGCTTAATAAACAAATTACCTAATAAGTCTTTTGAAAAGCCGGTATGGAGACATTTAGATAACATTGAGCTAGCTGATCCTGACTTCTACGTCAGTCGCCAAGTAGATATTTTATTGGGCGCAGACATATACTCATCAATTATATTGAGCGGTATCATTAAATTGGGACCATACTATCCTGTTGCACAAGAAACACAACTAGGGTGGATTTTATGCGGAAACGTCGAAAGCCAAAGGTTTCATTGTAATGTAATCATCAACCAGACAGACGAACTACAACGATTTTGGGAAATCGAAGACATTTCACAAACACTATCTCTCTCCGAAACAGATGACCACTGTATTAAACATTACCAATCTACAACTATAAGAGACGAAAGCGGAAGGTACCATGTAAAAATCCCTTTCAAACAGAACCATGAAAACCAGTTAGGAGCATCAAAACCAATGGCTATCGCTCAATTTCGTCAGCAGGAAAAAAGATTTTCTAAAAATAAATCAATGGCAAAAGATTATGCAACGTTTATGAATGAATATCGGTTGCTAGGTCATATGACACTGACCGGTCATGTAAACAGTAACAAGACACGTGAGTGCTATTTGCCGCATCATGGTGTAGAACGTTTAGAGTCTTCGACTACTAAGCTTAGAGTTGTTTTTAACGCGTCCGCCAAAACTTCTACAGGACTAAGCTTAAACGACGTCATGGAGGTGGGGCCAAACCTACAACAAGACCTCCAATCTTTGATTTTGAAGTGGCGTCAATACCAATATGCTTACACCGCAGATATTGAGAAGATGTATCGACAAATAGGGGTTCAAAAATGCGATCAAAAATACCAAAAAATTGTTTGGCGAGACGACCCACATCAACCAATACAAGAATACCAACTGACCACGGTCACTTACGGAACCAAGTCTGCCCCATTTCTGGCGATGATGACGTTGAAACAGCTTGCTGCTGATGAAAGGTCAAAATATTCTACCACAAATGCCACCAGGGTCCTGGAAGAATCCTTCTACATGGATGACCTGATCCACGGAACCCACACAGTTTCTGAAGGAATCCTACTAAAGACAGATCTAATTGAAATTCTGAAATCAGGAGGGTTCAATTTACGTAAGTGGAAGTCAAATACAAAAGAATTTCTATCAAACCAGAATAAAACCAACCAAGATGATTTTGACTTCAAGCAAGCAGAATCCACCAAAACATTAGGCCTTCGTTGGCAACCAAAGAATGACTTATTTGTATTTGATTACAACATAGAATTTGAAAAATCACACCCTACCAAAAGAAGCCTTCTATCTGATATATCTAAAATTTTTGATCCCTTAGGATGGCTTTCGCCGCTTACAACACAATTAAAAATTTTGTTTCAAAATATTTGGAAACTACAACTCGAATGGGATGCAAAATTACCACAAGAGATATGTATTGAGTGGGAGAAAATAAAGACAGACCTACATAACATCAATCATCTACAAGTACCAAGATGGCTGAATACAAAAAAACTAGATACCATTGAGCTACACGGGTTCTGTGACGCCTCCACCAAAGCCTACGCGGCTGTCATATATTGTAAAATTACCAGGGGTGATGCAGCATCTGTCGTATTAGTTGTAGGGAAGGCAAGGCTTGTTCCAACGAGTAAAACCATCACATTACCTAAATTAGAACTTTGTGGCGCGCATTTGCTTTCAAGGTTAATGAAAAAAGTAGAAGACTGTTTATCAGACTATGAGACCAAAAAATACGGCTGGATTGACTCAATGGTCGTTTTAGGTTGGCTCAATGGAGATCCTACTCGTTGGAAACCATTCGTATCAAATCGAGTGAGAGAAATAATTCTTAACATCCCTTCAGAGAGATGGCAGTACGTCAAGTCCGAAGAAAACCCGGCAGACTGTGCTAGTCGTGGCCTGAAACCCTCACAATTAGAACAACACCAGTTATGGTGGCAAGGACCAAAGTGGTTGTCATCCTATAACGACAGCATTCCTAAACAGAACCAAAAATATACCACGGACCAAGAAATTAAAAAATGCAACCAAAATAAAATAATTAATTTAGTAACGCGAGTGCCCGACGACAACATTGTAATGGATCTAATTACAAAGCATAGTTCAATGACAAACGCAGTACGCATTCTAGCTTGGATAATGCGAATACGTAAACCAGTTAAGTCGTCATATTTAACCACCTCTGAATTGAATAATGCCAAGAAAATAATATTAAAAGAGGTACAAAACCAAGTGTTCTCCCAGGAAATTACCCAGTTGAGAAACAATCAACAACTTAATAGAAATAGTAAAATTCATAACCTAATGCCATTTTTAGACCAAGACGGTTTACTGCGTGTTGGTGGCCGATTAAAAAATGCAAACATTGACGATAATATGAAACATCCTTTTATTATTCCATCAAACCACCGATTCACTGACCTATTAATTGACCACGCTCACCAAAAAACACTCCACGGTGGAGCAAGATTAACCCTGGCATTTTTAAGAAAAAGCTTCTGGTTCGTCAGCGGCAACAATGTCACCAAAAAACGTATACGTCAATGCGTCAACTGCAGAAGAAACCAACCAAGTAAGCACCAACAATTGATGGGAGACCTACCTGTAGCAAGAAGCAACCCCTCACGTCCATTTTACCATACTGGCGTAGACTTCACTGGCAGTGTTCTTATCAAGACAAATAAAGGCAAGGATGGCTACGTCCGAGTTGTCACTTTAAAAACCAAGAACGGTACCATGAAGCGTCCAATTACGAAACTTTCTATTCTACCAGTCTCAAACCACCAACATGACACCAAACCAGACAGTAAACCAATCCTGAATGATACTCAGAAGAAAAATTCGCCCAAACGTACAAATAAAACTCTTAATAGCTACCTGACAACCATACTTTTGTTATTTGCTTTATTGTTTACACCAGCGCAAAGTGCATACAGCTTATCACCACTGAAAAATAACAGTATGTACTACTTTGATAAAACCTCCACAATGTCATTAATACGAGATGAGTGGAAACTAGTCGTATATTTTGACTTAAACCCCTACTGGCAGAGTGGTAATTTGTTTGACAAATATGTTGCCCACCTGACCGATATCTGTACTAATTCAAAAATAAAATCGCAATGTGACGTACTGTTACTACAATTAGGTCATGGTTACGATGAATACAACTATTACAATCGAATATTACTCGGTCAGCGGTTCCCGACACATGTGACTAATCGTAGACGCCGTGGGCTTATCAATGGAATAGGCAGTGTTGCCCATAGTTTATTTGGAATTTTAGACGAAAATTTTGCTGAACAATACTCTAAAGATATAGATTTAATACGTGCCAATGAGAAACACCTTGAGAGCTTATGGAGAAACCAAACATCAGTAGTAGAGGCGGAGTACAATTTGCTGAAGAAAGCGAAATCTACCGTGGATAAGCAATACAAAATACTCAACCAACACATCAACAACCTTGAAAAATCTGCCAACGAATTGAAAACAGAATTAAACAATGTCGCCACCATTAATGACTTTGCCATAACATCCATGATTGCAAACAACATCTTATCTGATTTGCGAAAAATCCAAGAAACCCTGTTAGAAGCCATAACCAACCTTTATTATGGAAACTTCAATGTTCATTTACTGAAACCAGAACAACTGTTGCAAGAACTGCATATTATAGCGGGACGCATTCCTAAAGATTTATCTCTACCAATAGATAACATCTACAACCAATTACCAAAACTCTATCATTTATTAAAGGTCAAAGCGAGGGTAACAAAGGAATATTCCTTATTCGAGATAAAGATTCCATTAGTGAGCAGAGAACCATTCGACATATATAAGATCATACCAATTCCCAGAGAAACGGACAACAACATGGTCACCCTACTTCCGATCGCCAGTCATGTTGCGATCAACTTACAGAAAGATTTATACCTACCAATAAGCGATAGTACACTTCAGGCTTGTTTATCTAATGACATTGATGTTTACTTATGTCCATTACAATCACCACTATACCAATTCAACTCTGATCAAAGCCTGTGTATCAAAGATGTAAGGTCACAAACTTGTACAACCAAAGCTATCCCATGTGAACACTCGTGGTCTCAGCTTCATAAGATCAACTCATACTTATATACGTGTTGCGGCGAATGCCCCATAAGAATCATATGTGGTCAGCTAATCACCGCTGAGCGTCTCACCAAGGCCGGCATTATCACCCTTGGAGAAGGCTGTGTCATCAAGGGCGACTCTATTACTATTATCTCGCATCGACAATTCTTTAATAATATAAACATAAAATCAGACCTTGTGGCACCAGATATACCACCGATTAATAATGTAATAAACATAACCATTCCCAACTCAACCATAGAAATCGGGTCTAGTAGCTTAGAAAAAGATCTTAAGGTCATCGGAGAACAGATAAAGGAAATGAAATCTAAGGAAGGAGTAGCAGACGTCATTTCATACCATGACGTCCATCATTACGTAGCTATTTACGTAGTGATGGGCGCAGCTGTCTCGGGCGGGCTGGCCTGGCTGTGCTGTCGAGCGCGCGCCACCCGGCGTGCGCGGCGCGCCGCTTCCCTCAACGACGTAGATGCGTCCTATAGTGCGCGTGTACAGTGTGTTAGTGTCAAAGAGTGCGTCCCTAGTGATCAGTGCGGTAGTGTCAGTGTTAGAAAGTCTGAAAGGCCTAGTGTTAGCGTAATAGACCCCGAAAGGCCCAGTGTCAGTGAAAAAGTACATAAGTACCAGAAATCGCCTCCGATACCAAACTTTCGTACACATTTTCGTCAATCAAAATAACTTATTAATAAAAATAATTGTTTCTTCACCTTGTCAATCACCTCACCAGTCACCACATATTTTTGCACTTAATTAAATATATGTCTTACCTAACTACTCACCATCCATCATCTCGCTTATTCTCTCGCCCGGGAGCATGTACGATCTTCGATTGTACATTGAACTTCCATAAGTAGGTAAACACGCGTCAGCAATATGAATTACCTACAGCGCGTCCACGCGCCGACTAATTATTATATTTCACAATTATTATTTTAATTGTTATACATTTGTTAAATCAGTGTTAATTCGACTGCTATACCAATTGCGCGTATTCACTCATACCATTTCACCATACCATTACCATAGTATTTTTAGTATATTTCTTAGACTTGTCATAGTGTTCATATCTTAATAAACTTTAGTATTTGTTACTTATACTAGTGACTTTTTATCCACCATCCTACTCTTAAATGTACAAACCCGTACAATTATATTAATATTATACTCAACTCCTCCTTTTAAGACCCAAGTTTCTTAATAGTAGTAGTAGATTAGTGCCAAAGTACCATATTGGCTTCTCAGTGATATACACACGCCTGTAGATCAAGCAAAACATTTTGACATTAAAATGTATGGGTATCTTAATTTCGGGACACAAAAAAATAATACAAATGAAACGTTAATACTTGAAATATAATATTATTTTTATACAGTTTTAAATGTTTACAATAGGTTTTTGATGTTATCTCACCACATTTTACCATATAAAATAATGAAATTTTAGATCAAACGGGCAATATAGTTTAACTTACATAGAGAACTGATGCTAGAAAGAGGCCATGTTACTGCTTTTATGTCTAAGCTCAAAGGCCAAAATTCTTTGTTCTGCGTTGCATGTGAACGTAAAATCATTTAGTTGAAAATGTCGCAAAGAAATCTTTTCTTAGTCTAGACACCGAAGCCTCAGCTTGGCTAAACACGAGCAATTTTCAGCTATTGTTGAATGCTGCAGCATGTTCTGGCTTTGTGTCGAGCTGTTTCAATTAGCGAACATTGACTATAGAGAACATTGTAGCTTGAAAAATTAATGAACGTCTTGTCGTATTGTGCGGCAACGAATGTGAAATACAATGCTCATATAATTACATAATTAGTGTTGTAAATTTGTAGGTCCTATGTTGACGAGGTGCTGGCTGGTACCACTCGCTCCATGGGTTGGACTCCCGACAGGGGTTTCAGCGTTTGTATGTTTAATTAGTATATTTCTATTTTTTTTATGAATATAATTATATAATTCTCAAGTTTCTACTTACCATAACACAGCTGTTAATGATGCTTAAATTTTGCACTAGATAGTAATCATAATAGGTGTAAGAATATTATAACTATAATACTTTATTATACATCGCAGACATTTTGATGGTATAGGATCAGCTCAAAGTTAGTATGTCATGGGAATGTTACCGAAGTGACAGTACACCAAATTTGAAATCAATCGGATCTGTAAAAGTTAGTAAAATCCTATTATCATGTAGAAAATGAGCTGATAGTCTTAAAACGCCTGAACTGATCTTCATAAATTATAGCTAAGAACCATCGTAGTGACATCAGCTTTCAAACAAAAAAATCGAATTAAAATCGGTCCATTCGTTTAGGCGCTACGATGCCACAGACAGACACACAGATACACAGATTGTGTATCTATACACAGACAGACACGTCAAACTTATAACGCCCCTCTTTTTTTCGTCGGGGGTTAAAAATATGTAGCCACGGTCTTGCATTCAGCAGAGTGATTCACAAACAAAAACATTTGACACCGAGCTTGACGTCTGGCAAGACGACGAGTGCCATTGTTTTGACGTTTGCGCACTGCGTTGTGCGAAAGCGTATTCACTAATCTCTACATCGGTCTCTTAGCTGTGTATCATTGTATCTGTTTTGGGTATACGATATGAAGTAGAATTAATATATTTTGATTTCGTTTTGTATCGCAATGACTTTATTCAATATTTGATTGATTTTCACATAAAGATATAATATAAAAATCAACAACTTTTTAGTTCCGGTTCACGCCGTGCTCGTCGTCGGATCGCTGGTGTCGCCAACGGTTGTCAAACAAACGCCAAAAGCTATGACAGCGCTGCCGACAGCCACGAATTCAAGGCTGCTGACTTTAGAGAATCGCATAGCTGTAGTGTAATGGTTCAAAAGTTAAATGAATATATACCTATACATTCATTTAACTTTTGAGGCATCAAAGTAGGAAGCTAAAATCTTTGTATGTGGCTCTTCAGACTAAACTTCGACGCGTACATCTTTCCAAGGAAGCAAACTGATACTGAAATTGCATATTGATTGAATTTTGCTTGAATATTCATCCATAATATTGATAGTTCTGAGATGGCACCTCAATTTTAACGTTTAGATCGAGCCATCTTTATATTCATTTAAAGTTTAAAGTATTCAACTAAAAATCCTGGATCGGGGCTACATGATTTTTTTAAGCTACTACTAAATAACTGTATTAAGCCTTTTAAGATGCGAAAAGTGGCTCCTTAATCTAAACATACATCCGCTTGATGCGTACAGCGCAGCACTGATCATTATGGAAATCCTTATGGACGTGAATTTTTTCTAGTTTTATTATATTTTAATTACCAAGTAATATTGTTAATATTTTTTTTCTTTATTGATTAAGGAGATTTGATCAGGTGTGATCATGGCATCTCCATAGGAGCACTTAGGGATAATAATAATTATATGTAAAGGCTGTCTTATTATCTACGCTTAAGGGCTAAATTAACAATTTTATACAACTTTTTTACCTCACTCGATAGAGGGAAAGCTAAGATGCAAATACATACACCCGTGTCATGCAGATTTACGTTATTAATAACCTCAAACTGGTTTCGTTTCGCCTCATTTCGAACACACTCCACTATTACGTGGAACACATGTCATCTTCAACTACGTTACAAAAATTACAGTTATTAGTGGTGTCTTTGCCCATAAGAAAAACAAAGTTATTTATAGGAATGTGGCCAGAACGAAGTCATAATGCTACAACAGTAATATGTCTAGATAGATCAGATCCCGCAAACCAAAACATTCTTAATATGATAATAAAAATAATAATCGTACAATAATACTAGGGCCTTATATAAATAGGGATAGGGAGTATAATAAATCCATGAATTTAGAAGACAAATTAATAAAGAATGTCAGAATGTCTAATCCAAGTAGACGTGTAGCTTGGATATGAATCATACCATAGTAATTCATAATTACGTTATGAAGAGAAGCAGGTGCTACACAATATTGTAACGAGCACTACAAATAATGCGTACCTTAATTAACAGAACACAAACGAAATATTGCGTGAAACCACTCAAAGTAAAGTATTTATTTTACATAAGTATTATTTGCTCTCCGTTTTTGTGATAATTCATTTTGACAATTTCCATTACTTTAATATTTTGTGTCAGTTTTTATTACCTTCACCTAAGTTTGTGTATTACATTACACAGCTGCGAAATAACTTAATCAAACTTTGTGTGCGATATACGTACATGATTTTATTATTTAATATTGTAATAGATTTAACTCTCGAATGTAGTGCAATTGTTTTGTACTTTGGACGCGACCTACATTAGAAAGTGCATTGACATAGCAAGCCGTCGCCAACTGCATTTTTATATTTAATTTAAGTTTTAGTGTTCAATTAGAAGTCATCCGAGAAACATTGCAGTTTCCTTTCAATTCCCTTGCATACCGTCGGGATTTTGGGACACTCACTGCATATTGCATCTCTTGCATTGCATATTGCATACTACATACAAAACTTTGTTTTATATTACATAATTAAGACTTTATAAAAATTTAAATGCTTACAATTTTTGGCAATACGACACCTCTTGTCGACACAGTTAGGTATGCTTGCAACGACAGGTCCAATAGAATCTTATTCCATCATCAAACGCAGGCTTGGACCACTCTTAAGTATGAAATACAATAGATTGTAACAGTTTGAACTCATTTGTCGGCGAAGTGAATTACAGCTACTACTTACTACCTACTTGAAGACGGTATATGAGACAGACTGATACAAATACATATACTCCGTCCAATTCTCAATTAAGCATATGCTTGCTCCTACCGTCAGTTTCAATGTAAACGGTCAAACACTTCAAGATCGATCACTCTGAGTAAACGTTTGCTGATGCTCAGTAGTCATTCCCTTTGGCAGAAAATAGATGTGTATCTAACATACCGTGCATATAGCGGATGATGACATGACAACAATTGACATGACGACAATTCTAGGGGTAACGCAATCGCAATTTTTAACCGACTTCAAAAACGAGTAGGTTCTCAATTCAGCCGGTACGTATTTTTTTCTATGTATGTACACCGATTACGTCTAGATTACGGATCCGATTTACGAGATTCTTTTTTGTTCGATGCGGAATAGTTGCCGTTTGGTCCCATAAATTTTTTTTTCAAAATCATTAGGGTAGTTTGGTTTCTTAAATAAAAAAAACTGAAATCAGTAAGTCGTCTACGTATGCGAAATTGCGGATTTTTGCTTTTCTATGACTTTTTAGTGAAACAATACGATAGTAGGAAACAATATAAGTTGACGGTCACCCATCTAGCTTCGACCTTAGAAAGTTATCACTAAAAATTTTGAAAATGATATTTTAAACAAAAATTAAAACTGAATTCAAAAACCTCAAAAAGATAAAGTAATTAAATTAAGTAGGTACTCATCCCCTAGAAACATATTTTTTGGAGTTGGTGCTAAGTTGTTTCCAAAAACAATAGAAAGAAAAGCACCGACGCCAAAAAAATATGTTTCTAGGTGATGAGTACCTCCTTAAATTTAATTATTTTATCCTTTTCAGGTTTTTGAAGTCGGTTTTAATTTTTGTTTAATTTTTTTATTTTACAAATAGACAGGTAAGCTGACGGCCCACCTGGTGGAAAATTGCCTATAGGAATAACAAGGTAAAATCACTGAGTAGTACATGTGCGTTATGATTCTGAGGCCTAAGATGAAACACCTTCCATATCCAGTAATTACACTAAGTTCCATTTTACCAAGTAATTGATACTTTTTTTTTACTTTTATAATTTTCATCGAATGAACTGTAAACCGATGCACGTTTGACCAAAAACGAAAAAGAAAATAACCACGAAATGTAGGTAGGTACCTATACGAGATCAGACTTAGATGAGAGTTATTATTATTATTCTTTTTTCTTTTTTGGTCAAACGTGCATTGGTCTACAGTTCATTCGATGAAAATTATAAAAGTAAAAAAAATCTAAGGGATGTCGGCCTACCAGCTAGTGAAACGGATAAACGGAAAGGTAAATTAAATACTAAAACAGACATTCGTCATTTGCAAGCGCACTTTCTTATAATATTGGGGCTTATTAGTCTATACTAAATTAATAAATGTGTGAGTAGCTCCGACTATCTGTTACGCTTTCCTTCGCCAGCCACTCACACGAACATATTCGCATTGTTCACGCACGCTAAAAATTTCAACAAAAGCCAGAAAAAGCTAACGTAACTACTCGATACGATGACGATTCGAAATTTAAAAGTGTTAGTGCTAGAGGTACTGAATTAGATGAAATGGAGACAAATTATATCCGCAGAAAGGACATAGCTTAGTTTTGGGTGAAACCGCAGGCTTTCACTATTATTAAATAAAGTACAAAGGCATGATGAAACTGTAGGATGATATGTGATAAGAGGAGCAATGAACAATTTCATCAGGTGCAATTTGATGTTTGAAGTTGTTTTGTGTGA
Organism: Nymphula nitidulata; assembly: GCA_947347705.1. Taxonomy (NCBI): domain Eukaryota; kingdom Metazoa; phylum Arthropoda; class Insecta; order Lepidoptera; family Crambidae; genus Nymphula; species Nymphula nitidulata. Next base: position 17,600,027 of record OX374631.1, read on the forward strand.
TGCTTTATTTTTGTGTGATCAAGTGTATTCAACGTTTATATTTAAATACAAGTTTATTTTGAAGAATCAAGGGAAACAGTTTATAATTAAAAGTTACCTTTTTATTTCTGCGATTTTATTGTATGCAAAATAAATATGAAGGTATCTAAAATAAAAATGTATCTAAACTAGAAAAATATCATAAATCTAATTTCTAGAAATAAATAAAAATAATAAGAAATAGAATAAAAAATAAAAAATTAAAAGTTATAATTAAAAAGTAAATAAATAGAAAAAAAGGAAAAAAAAACTAAAACTAAACTAAACTTTTCTAGTGATTTTTTTCTAGTTTAGATACATTTTTATTAAAGTAAATAATTTTTCAAGCATTTAAAATAATGTTATAAAATCAAAAATTAAGAGTATGCAAAATATGAAGTAGACCTTTTAGCTAAGTATATATTATATATGTTATTATTATTATATATATATTATATATGTTATTATTATTATATATATATTATATATGTTATATATTATACATTAATATGCTAGTAACATATAAACAAAGATAGGCTAAAACTTAAAAATAAGCTACAATGACAGGTTTTTTTTTACAGACACACGAAGATGATGAAATGCCTCAGGTTATTCTTTTTATTCAGACGAAGACACAGTTATCAGCCTAAGCAAACATAGTTTCTATTTCGAACATTCATTTAGATAAATATGCACTCAGCTCGACACTGATGCCGTATGGAAGCAGGCTATAAATTGCTCAGAGCACAGACTCTGTGATTCTGAGCTTTGGTAGTTTAAATTCACAAAGAAATGGATGTGTTAAAATAATTATTTTGTGGTGTGAATTTCTTATTGTTAGTGTAGAGTAGGTACCGCATATTAAGTGTAACCGACGTGTTAAATGGTGAGTAGTGTACGGAGCCAAATAAAAAGAGATGAAAATAGAAAGTATGTGTGTGTGTGTATTTTAGCTCTGACGCACAACTAGAGTTTACCAGGAAAAAAAAAATAAAAAAACGTAACGCTTTAAAGTTAATGGTTTTATCAAATAAACTTTTTACAAAATTTCCATACCAAGGCCTTGTGTAAAAATCGATTCTAAATGTGGAAACTCCAAAACTTCTTCATTATTATAATAGAAGAAAAAGGAAACTTCAAAAAAAGGTTCGAATGACAAATCAGTAGTTATTAAAATATTCATCATTGACTCATGAACAAAATGTTCATACTAGGTAATCATACAAACATCCGCTACCGGGTTCTTAAAGGCGGCCTTAAAAACGGCCTAGAATGTCTTCAGAATCCTGAAGGAGTTTGTATTTACAAACTGTGAGGGATCGACCATGGTAAAAGATGCTTTATGTTTTAGTAATTAAAATATAATAAAACTAGAAAAATTTCAGGTCCTGAGGCAGGACGTGAAATTTTTCCTGCCTCAGGACGTGAAAATTTTCTAGTTTAATTATATTTTAACTACTAAATAAATTTTCAAACATTTATAATAATGTTAAAATCAAAAATTAAGAATGCTTTATGTTTTTTTGAAACCAGAGCGCTCAAACCACTACAAAAATCCTATCGATGTCATATCCATTTCATATCTGTCTTCTATCATCTGTGGTCGTGACGAAGTCCTCAGTCGCAGCAACTGTCTAAGGTTGGTTTAACCGCCTAATTGTTTTCGTATCTACTTCTGGCGAACAGAACGTTGTGCAATTGTTACACATGGTGCTTGAAAATTTTGAAGTGGCAGTAGGATAACACTGTCATTAAGGTCTATTATTGTGTGATTAAATTCATATAACAAACTTTCTATTTCATCTATGCAAGCCACTCATTGTAATCAGAAGACTCAATTGAAGAGAATACTCCAGACACAATCAGAATCGACGATGGACCGACCATCTGGTGAGCATCGCGGGAAGCCGATGGATGCGGACAGCGCAGATCGGTATGGAGATCTTTGGGGGAGGCCTATGCCTCGGCCTATGCCTATGTAAGCGGTTATCGCCGCCTATGGACACCTGCAATAACCAGGAAAAATCACTTGATATAGCAGGTGCGTTGTCATCCTGAGGCCTAAGATGAAATGCCGTCCATGCACAATAATTACACTGGCTACCTTTTCCTTCAATCCGAAACGCAGCGAACTGTTTCACGGCTGAAAAAAGAAAGGCGGTGGTACCTACCCAGACGATCCTACATACGGGGCTACCACCTAGTAAACATACCATATATCCAACTAAAAACTATAATAGTTAAATTATTCACCACAGAAAGAACCCATGATCCCAGTTCTCCTGGTCTTCAGACTTTAAGGCACTCTGGGAATAAATAAATAAATAAAAATAGTTTAGTAATAGTTTATTTCGTAAACATTTGGTACAAAGTTTATGCAATCACCAGAAGCAACCCAGTAAGCATGTGATAATGCTTGTAGTAGGAGGTTCTGCTCTTCCCGAAATTAACATCTAAATGTAAGTACAATAAGTAGGTATCAAATTTTAATAAACTATTTTAAGTTTTACTACTAAATGGATACAATTCTACATTTTAAGTGTTTACAGCATCAAAAACTACTGGTTGCCTTATACTATGAGTTTAAGAGTATGTGTTATATGCGTGTGTGTGTTTGTGTGTTGTGTATGTGTGTTTGTGTCCTTGTATGTGTGTTTGTGTGCTGTGTGTGTGTCTAAGTACGTGTGTGCTAGTGTATATATGATTGTGTGTATCTGCGACTTCATAATAATAACTACCCACCATTCGTTAAACTGACGGTTCCGTAAGTTTTTAATACATTGAAGATTTGTGTAACAGTCTAGCCCTACTCTATAATACTCTAAATGATTGAAAGAATAGAAAGTATCTCAACTAGAAATACATTACGCGGCAACCATGGACGGAAGACCTGTACTCCTAGCTCGAATATTTATAAATTTCGAATCGTAACATATCGTTCACGCACGTGTTATATTATTAAAAAAATATAAATTATTGATAATTATAAGAAACTGTATATCGATTATTTAACATTGTAATTAAATAAATAAAATCACCACGGCCCTCTGGTAAAAACCAGAAATAGCATCACGTGTTGTTTGTCCGTTCGAACGACGTAAAAAGTGGGGAAATATCGCGTGTTCTCCGCCTTTCGGAAATCACGTGTTGTTTGTCAGTTCGAACTACTAGGTGGGGATGCTTTATAAAAGAGGGGCGGTCGGTTATACGGGCAGAGTGTATTCAGACACCGACGGAGACAGATCGCTGTCCAAGTTATAGAGTTGGAGTTATTATATACTTAACGGCCCGTATACAAGCTGAGTATTTTTATTATGTTATTTATCTTTGTTTTTATGTTTAAATTGATGTTATATATACTTTGTAAGAATTACGTAATTACTAGCGTTGGGTATATAAGGATAATTACTTGTTATAATAATTTCTGTATTATTATATATATACCTTTGATAATTTGATGACTTTTCTTGCTTTTATGATAATATAAAATGAAACTGCAAACATGTTTTCTTTTATTTAAATCTCCCTTTGTAATATGCTTTAAATGCTTCTCAGCTCCTTTAATTTTTCATTTGCCGTTTTGATTTAATGACACATAAATATATATATTCATTATTTTTCTAACACACGCTTAAAAAAAACTCGATATGATGGTGATTCGAAATTTAAAAGTGTTCGTGCTAGGGGTACTGATCTGGATCGCCGGGACCTGATGGATGCAGAATGTACAAAACCATTCCGTTTGGGATTCGATGGGGAAGGCCTTTGTTTAGCAATGGATTTCAAAAACTTATATGTATAATGATGATTAAACTAGAAAAAATCAGATCCTTTCACAACAACGTAATATTTTCTGTTGGATTTATATTTGAACGAAAAATATCAGGCATCCATATCAAAATCCAACGACATCTTCAGATGTAATAGTTTTTAACAAATAACGAACCGCAGGAACTGTAATTGAAATATTCAAACTAACCACGAAGTTTTACTGACAGAGTGGCCAATTAACGTCAGTAGCATACTTAATTGTTTCAAATTGAAACTGGCTCAAGTTTTCGATGCAGCAGTCCAACTGAAATTGCTAAGCGCAATATTGCCTCGTATCTAGCGATTGATGCGATATTGGAAGTCGATTGGCCTCCCGCTGTATTTTTCAAAACTGATTCTGAGAGGCGTATTTAACACAATACTTTGAAGGTTCTTACGCACTTAAGCAGCTTAACTGGAGACTTGACAGTGAAGGGATATATCGTTACAAAAGATCACAATATTGATGATTGTACTCCTGTAGTCAGTAAAGTTAATTAAATTTTAGAACATGGGATGGTTGGTCATCTCTGGCACTGCTGTTATAACAAATTATAAAAAAACAGAGCCACACAACGTCAAATAAATATAGATTTGATAAAAATAAGTAAGATTTATTTATGTTATAACATTAATAACAAAAACTTGGATGCATTTTTTCATAGAAATGTCCAAAAATTATCAAATCTATAAGATGTTTTTGTAAGTGGCATATCATTTCTATGAACTAATATAGCCCATGTTTTAATTTATTGTCGCATTGACAGCACCACCCGGTATATGTACTTATGTATTAAAATATATTACCTAATTTGAAGAACTTCATTTTGTTCGTAAATATTAATTTGAGTCAAGACACCTCTTGTTCTTGTCGCTAAAGTGTTCTTTGAGAAAGTTCCGAAACTAAGATTCATTTTCCGTCAACAGTGCACCAAGCGTAACAGTTTGACCTAGAGACCACCCTTATTCCGTTCTCAATGAAGGCGGCTTTCGTAGTTCAACTGAGATACTTGTCTTGAGGTGTGGCGTCGACTGAACAATAATAAATATTTAAAACTATGTTTTTTATTAATTTTAAAAGAATAGTGACAATTAAGTACAAATAATGAAAGAAAATGATGAAAAATATATGCTCCAGGCGGGAATCGAATCCGCGTCTCCTGATTTCCGGCCAGACGCGATTACCACTACGCCACCGGAGCACTAGGTATAACCTACTTATTTCTAAACCGTTTCTTTTCCTTTTCTTACGTTTTTATAGCAACGTTTAACTCACCACTCATTGAAGTTAACACCTATATTGATCTGAAAGAACACTTTTACAAGTATTTTTAAACTTCCAGTTAAGGTGAGAAAAGCTATTTCAATCACATTTTAAGGTTTTCGATGCGTTTTAACGCCTACTTCATTGTATAAAAACGTAAGAAAAGGAAAAGAAAGCGGTGAAGAAATTAGTAGGTAATATACCTAGTGCTTCGGTGGCGTAGTGGTAATCGCGTCTGACCAGAAATCAGGAGATGCGGGTTCGATTCTCGCCTGGATCATATATTTTTTCATCGTTTTCTTTCTGTATTTGTAATTGCTACAATAAAGTAGACGTTTGATCGCAACACAAACATTAAAATGTGATTAGAATAGTGACAACAAAAGCTGTATACCTTTTTTCTAGTGTTTTTGTGTTTTACTTTTCTAATGAAGGCTGACACAAAACGCAACACCACCACGCAGGCCCAGTGCGGTTTGGTGGGTTAAAGCGGTTGCAGTAACAACTGATGCCTTTGTCGTATTTTCCTTTTCAGAGACTTTTTTATATACAATTAGATGACACACAAGCTGACGGCCCACCTGGTGGTAAGTGGTAACCGCCGCCTATAGACACCTGCAATAACAAGAAAAATCACTTGGTATTGCAGGTGCGTTGCCATCCTGAGGTCCGAGATGAAGAGCCTTCCATGCCCAGTAATTACACTGGCTACCTTTCCCTTCGATCTGAAACACAGTGAACTGTTTCACGGCTGAAATAAGAAAAATTATTGTACCTACTCAGACTACCCTACATACGCCTACCACCTAGTAACTTTCTCCTATGCTATAAATACTTATTAATATATATCTTATTACATTGCTTCTTATCATTGAAATGCTTCCTTAACCTATTGGTTTTGGAAGTTTTGACACTTGAGAATTAAATAAAGTAAGTAAGTAATGAAAATATCTGAATTTCAATAACAATTTTCTTTGAGACTTTAGAGAAGCAGATTCGCACTCATGAGCAAAATATGTGAGGATCATAATATTACGAATTGTCAATTAACATGCTGATTACTCTGCCATTGATTTTTTTTTAATTATTCTTGTGGGGTAGCTCATGGCCCACATCTAGGTACATCGAAAACACAATCATAATTATATTGCGTCTAGGAAAAGGAAACAAAAGACATCGAATCAGTAAAATGAGTAATAGATCATGAAAGAAGTACGTACGCTGGGTTTTCAGGGTGCGTCTGGATAGTTAAAATCGCTATGTCCGTTTCCGGCTTGAACTAGTTTACTCTCTTTTAATGTGAAGGATAATATAGCCAGTGTAATTACTGGCCTCGTTTCTCCAGAAAGTCAACGCCCCTGAAATGTCAAGTGGTTTCCTTATTTGTCCACTTATCATCAAGGAGACCATTGGTGTGCTCATTTCTTGACACAAAAACCGGCCAATATTGCGGGTCAGGTCACGCGCAGAGTGAAATTTCGTAGTTGTCCGTCATAATATGCAAAATTAGACGGGGGCTTCTTGATTGATACCTACTACTATTAGAACAAATTAATTAAGTTCACACTTTATGCTTATAAAAAATTAGCACTAAGGTTCAATATTTTGCAACATTTTGAAAAATGGTTTCACTCACCACCTGTATATTAAACGGACTATTTACCTATAGTAAGAACGAGAAAAACAGTCATCCCAACTCAACGCTTAGGAAGAGTAACATAAAAAAATCATTTTTTATACAAAGCACGACAAATAACTCAACACCACCTGATATGAAGCGGTGAGAAGAGTCCGGGAAGACAGCTAGCCGCCTCAACCTTGCCGGCGCATAAGGTGCCTTTTCACGCCTCTTTCGATGGAACCCATTTTATAGGAAGGAGGGAATACATGTGCTGGTAAATAATTCCAAGTTTAGGAATTCCGACAAAGAAACGAGTTATTGAACTTCTTTTCCGCGATGTTGAGATGGACACAGTAAATTGATGACTCTGAAGACCGACACGCGTGCTCCTGAGTAGGAAGGGCTGAACCCTGAGGTCGAAAAGCTCCTTAGAGCACTCTCCATGATAAAGCCGATAGAAGGTGCTAAGCGATGCAATGTCACGACGTAATTCTAGAGGCTCTAGGCTGTTCGTCACCTCTACGTTGTCAATGATACGAATACAACGGATGCATTACTTTGACTGGGCCATTAATATGTTCGGATTATGCTCCAAGCTAAGCCGCGGAAAGACGGACAAATGGAAAGACATGGCCAAACTATAAGCCGTGTTGACTATAAGCCGTGTAACCTAAATAAGAAATATTCTTTATTATAAACAATTTATTCTACGTAAACCAATCAGATATTCAGGTAAACACAGTCACTTCAACATACGAGTAATCTTCATTAGTAGGTTGTTATCATCACTTGTTTACGCGAGACAACAACAACAAAAACAAAACCTTGCTAATATCCAAATGCACAACACTGTTTGTGTTACCTTGCTCAACTTTAAATCCACGTTGGAACTCATAAACCATTCTGTTCAGTTAAGGCACAAAATAGCAACTCGCGAATTATTTAACAATGTGAAAAATTAGGTTTGAATTACTTCACAACGGCAACTAATTTTGTTTTGTAATTTTAAGTGCCAGTTCAAAGAATTTTAAGAGCAATTTCTTAGCAAAACAGTAAGTGTTTCAAAAGTTGTAAATGTGATGTATCGCTGCGTGAAATCTGCTGGAAGTTTCTTAAATTTTAGGCTGAAAGTTCTAGAAAATGTTAATGTGTGATTGATGTTTAACGGCTCTCTATTTATTTCAAGCCGTGCATCGAGACTTTGTTACTCAAGTACTTCTAGAAAGTTATATGTTTCGCATAAATAAAATGTCGGAAGAGGAAAAAAGAAGGACTGACGCCCGTGGGGCGGAAAGGTCCTCGAGGGGCGGCCGCGTACCGGGAGGCGCAGCATTGACAGGCTCCCACAAGGTGGAGCGACGATCTGATGAAGAAGCGCGAAGCCGATGGATGCGGGCACCGCAAGACTGATCGACTTAGAGATCCTTGGGGGAGGCCAATGCCCAGCAGTGGGCGTTTCTCGGCTGATATGATGATGATGAAAAGGAGCTTTAACCTCTACACACGGCTCTATACAACAGTTTCTTCTCAATCTATCAATAGTAAAAATCAGCTGTAATTGCGACTGTATTTATTTTCGTGTTTTTTCTCGTTTATGTAAGCTTAAGTACATTTAAATGGAATTTGCTCATACAAAATCTGGTAGGGTCTATATACACGACGTTTTTCAAACGCGAATACAAATATCACGCATATTTGAGAATAACCCGGAAAATAAATGTCCGCCGTGATTGTTGCCTATTTTAATTACCAGTAGTAGGACCTAAACTGTGTTTGTGTGTATTATTACAAAAGTTAGTTTCTGTAAGTCAAATTATGTTCTTAAATCAATCATATCTAAATTCTAAAAGGTAAGTAGGCTAAGCTGGTATCAGCTGCTACTAAAACCACAATTCAGGTCTCTGACAGGACTTATAAAATACCGCCATCTCTATAGAAACTGTTTCCAACGAGTTGACCAGTACAGAAGTTTTGGCTAAACTTCGAGGCTTAACACAAAATGCTACTTTATACCTAACACAAAATGGCGGCAAAGTGTTATTAAACTTTTATTTTTATGTCTTATCATTACCTTTATCTTAGCTTCAACGAAATATTCTGCAGAAATTCTTTCTGACTTTCGTAACTTTACTTCTCAGTGGAATGTTTTTAGATATTTTATAAATTACGCGCGTTGTTGTAGATTATCACGATGAAAAGACCTTTGTCCTTTTTAAAGATGAAATTTAGGTTCATGTCGAATTTTATCTTATTAGGTTCAGCAACATAACGGTGCAAACGTAACATATAGACAGATAAACAAAGTTATCTTAGCATTAATATTATACTTATATTATTAATATGGATGAGCAGCCTTTTTTTATTTTCGTCGTGAAGTAAGCGCCGTGTTTTAGTGCGAATGGAAAGGTAGCTAGTGTAATGAGGGCATTAAAGATCTATTACTAAATAGGATCAATCGAAACGTTTTGGCTGGGAGTGACAAAGATAGAGATAACTCAGCGCGAGGACAAAAGACAAAATAGCTATCGTGCGTGTAAAGTAAGCAGAAATATTTTATTAAAAAATAACTATAGGAATAGGATTACACAAAAAACGCTTCTACACGATTCTGAATATCAATGATATCTACTATTTAAAGTGATTTCTTATTGAATACAAGTTATCATTTACCAATTTTATTATCTTGTTTTATTTTTTATTTTTAAGTCTTTCCGGAAATAAAATGTATCAAGCCAAAATCCTTTAATCGTGTTTTTTCTACAATGTCTAGATAAATATATGAAGTAACGTATATTTTATTTTCAGATCAAAGTGCGATTTTTTTCAATGTATCGCCTTATGACTATACTTTAAATAAGTAGATTCTTTTCTTTCAATACAAAATAGAATATATTGTCAAGATAGAAGACAAAGTAAAGATTATGTGCATTAGGATTAAGTCAAGATAATTTGATATGAAGTTTGTAGAAACATCAGACGACGTCAAATATCATTTTATACTAAGCAATTAAAGATAGTATTTAATTGAACTTAAATTAGATTTACTTCTGTCTGGTTTGCCACATTTCGTGTGTGTCAAGAATTCAGTGTAAATTTTGAATAGTATTTGTAAAATATTAAATAAGTTTATTTTCAAACAAATATATTACTAGCGGTGTCTCAGTATAATGTAGGCCCTATTCATGTTCAGAGTAATAAATCGTCACTATCCAGATTTCGACGTTAATTGTGTCACGAGTGTTATGAGTGTCCCGTCACATAAATATCTTTTGTCTCAAAATTCGGTAATTTCCAGTTGCCACTGCCTGCAACGCCACCGCCGGTGACAAATAGGAAGTTTTTTTTAAAAAAACTTCCCGATTGTCACCGGTGGCGGCTTACCGGTGGCAACTGGGAAGCAATTTTAAAACCTTCCCAATTGCCGCTGGCGGCAGCTTACCGGTGGCAGCGGGCTAATTTTTTTAAAATATGTCGCCGATTTTGACCTTACATAAATGTTAACACAGGGCGGTGTACGGAAAAATCCTCCAGGGTTTATGTACACCATTACAGAACATGTAAATGTATTTTGTAAAATAATGAAATAAATAATAAATAAATAAAATCCTTGACATTGCCAGTATCTATAGGAGAATGCTACTAATTATCATCTGGTAGACCATTTATTTGTTGAACAAATCCAAATTTGTAAATAACAATTAATTCCATTTAAGGGCACGTAACGACACTTATAGGTCCGACTATTGCAACGATAACCGCTTACAACTTAAATCATTTACATTAATTGCATCCTACTGGTCCGATGTCGTGATCGAATAATTCTTGCATTCAGCCTCAACAAAAGCTTTGTACAATGCAGACCTTCAGTTACAGGACTAAGATTCAATTTCACTTGTCGCCTAGAAGAATATAAGAGGCAATTTTATTTTAATCACTCGTATAGAGCGTTCGATGGTACCGCAGACAATGAGTTGTAATTACGTCGTTCTCCCTTCGGTAAGGTTTTTTTATTTTTTCTTTGCACTGTAATGAAAACGCGAACACTGGTTGTTTCTATTTTTCCTTTGTGGGATTCTGTGTCAGTGCAGGTTTGAGCTTTGCCGTAGCTAATTTCATGTTTTTCGTAGTTCAACACGTGATATTTCCTATTTGTTATTTTGGTATACGACAAAAACAGCTTTTGTTTTCAGTCTGTGGACTGTGGAGTTTTAAATGAAAAAAGGTTTACTTTCGGAGCTTTTACCAATGAGTCTTCACTTTGTAGAATAACCGATGGTATTTATTCACACTTCGTACAATAAATGCCATTACCAATGGCATTTATTCTACGAAGTTTCTCCATCATTTTTTTCCGTAGAGTGTCTATGTATCGTCAAAAGTCGATAATGATAATTAGATTTTTTTACTATGAACTGTTTTAATCTTATCCTAGAGCTACAATTTACGGGTATTATCAATCTAAGTTCGTTAAAATAGTTCACTGTGTTTTTTTAACCACTTAGATGGGAATCAAGAATTCGGACCACCTGATGGTAAGCGCCTGTGGACGTTTGCGACACCAGGGTGATCACTTGCGCGTTGCCGACCCTGGAAAAACCTTTTCATGCCTTTTTTGAAAAACCCCATGCTTAACTCATTCGAGAAAACCTCCATATTTCGGATTGAAGGGAAAAGTAGCCAGTATAATAACTGGGCATGGAAGGCATTTCAGCTTAGGCCTCAGAATGACAACGCCAGGTGCGTTGTAAGTAAAGATAAGGCCAACGATGGATGAGAGCTACACCCAGATTCCTCAAAAACAGAGGAACTAGCTATCTTACCTCTATCTGCCGAAACACAACATTGCCGTTAACATTATTTATTGCTATTTAGGCAGACTTAGGTAAGATGGTGGTAGCTAGCCAGGCGGATTTAGAAAATCCCTACCACCAACCAAACCGAGCAGAAAATTTCTGCACCCACGGGAATCGAGGCTCGGACCTCTGGATCTGAGTTCGGTGGTCTCAACCACTAGACCACAGAGGCGGTTAAAACTTTCACCATGGTCGATCCCTGGATGGACATTTATAATATCTATCGAGCTCCTTTTTGCTTCGGAAGGCACGTTAAGCGGTTAGCCTCACGTCTCCTAAGAAAAAAAATGTTTTTAAGCAACTGCAAACGCCTTAACCAACCAATCTGCATGGGCGAGCGCGTGGTGATATTATAGCACAAAACTCATTATGTATTTCTCACACTTAAAAAAAATTGTGCTCAGCAGTGGGACGTATGTAGGCAGTTGATGATGATGAAACTGAAGATGATTTCGGTATAGAGTTCATCAACAAATGCTTAATGTAACAGTCTTCTTTTAATCTGAAGAACTTCGATTGCTTCAATTGTGTGTCTTTTTTTATTGCTTCAATTGTTTGTGAATTTCGCCAAAAATGCTCCTTCCATTTTCTGTTTTTCCCAACTAGAACTAACAAGGCTGCACGCGTCGCGGTAATTGTATGACAAACGATATCCCTCGTGGCTGCGACCACGCTTTTTATGCTTAGCTCCATTTACAAGCTCGCGTTAAATAGTAATGCTAAATTTATGACGTTGCAAATCGTGGATGATGGAGAGCCTTGCCCAGGAAGAAAATTGTGGGACAACTTTTTAACTTGCAGAAAAAGTATGAGCCCTAAAATAATGATGATATAATAAATCTTTTGACCGCCAAAAGAGTGTTTTAAAAATGTTGATGCATTATCTGACTAGTGTTGTCTATCTGATGGTGTGCCTCGCGGAAGCGTTCTTTCCTCTTAGCTGTTCTCAAAATTTACGAAAAAGATTTTTTTTTTCACTCTATTTGATATCTGTGAACGCCGACGATCTTCAAATTTAACGGCATTTTGATCAGAGATCAGTCAAAATATTTCTACTTTAAATTGTGGCGTATCTGCTGTCTGGTGGGGTCCTAAGTCTTTCGGCCTTAATGTTAATCTAACAAAATCACAGACCATGATTTGAGTTTGATACCTTCGATAACCTACGACAGGATTGTCTTTGCTCACGCTGAAAAATATCGGTGCTTGACAATCGATTGCATTATATATGGAATATCGGTGTATAGGATGTTATAATGCGGTTGAAATAGTTTTGTATGAAAAAAGCATCGAATGATTTTAGGCGATTACTGTAGCATATAGACTCCCGTACCACCCTGGACACTATGTACATATTGCCAACCCGGGGAAATAAATAGACAAAGCGGTATCTTGACAGCAAAGCTTTTTTTTAATATTCTAAGAATATGATTAAAAAACCTCTACACAGACTCCGTTTATTACAAATTATGTTTTGATTCTAAAACTCTTTTCTTGTAAGTCCAAAAACAGCGTGAATTTGATGCTAGGCAAATTTGTTCAGCGGTGTTAGTCGTTCTAAAAGCTTTGATATTGGCTAACCATAATTTATTGGCAATACCTTGACAAAGTTATTGGTTTTATTAGCGTCTTACAACAAGCCTTTAGAAATTTCAATACCGTTGGTATATTTTGGAGGAAAGCCGCTATAACAAGCTGTTGTAGTTAAAAGATTATTTATGGTATTACTATACAGAATAAAATGTTAGTATTTTTTGGTTTTGTCTTATTTTTTAAAAAAAGAACGTAGGTAATAATAGTAGAAACATTTACTTATATAGGCTGAGTCAAACCAATGCCCCTCGGAGGAAAAGGATCCGAAATATTAAAGTAAGCAAATAATACTCAAAGTAAACATTCGTAAATTTTTTTTAGAAATAACAATAACGGCATTCAAAGATTTATCAAAAGTCACCTACCATACTAAAATCAATACACTTATACATCGTCATTACCAGCAAATAAACGACCCACTGCTGGGCACAGGCCTTACTAAATGGGATGAACACACGAGGAGCTTACACCATAACACCACCACGCTGGCACAATGCGCGTTGATGGGCTCAAGCGGTTGCAGTAACAACCGGGACCAACGGCTTAACGTGCCTTCCGAGGCACGGAGGAGCTCGAGATAACAAATTTGACTGACCCATCCCAGGATCAACCACAGCGAAATTTGCTTTTGTTTCCGTAATCGAAACCAGTACCCCTAGTACGAATATTTTTAAATTTCGAATGCTAATCGCACGCACGCTTTAAATTTCAAACAAAGGCCAGACAAAAGCTAACGTAACTACTCGATACGAAGATTCGAAATTTAAAAGTGCTCGTGCTAGGGGTACAGAAGTTAGTCACATATACGTTGCAAAATAAATATATCTGTATCATAATGCCGACAGCCATTTATAGCTGCTTCATAACCTTCAAGCAAAGCTCTAAATAAACCCAGCGGGCAATAACTCAACGCTGACCGAGGCTCACGGCAGATCATTCACAATCCGCGCGAGCGCAACCCAAATCCCACATATTGCAATGTACGATTGTGTGAATTGTCATTTAATACTTCCGCACCAAATCCCTAGCACTGTTGAGACTTTAAAGGTGATTTAGAGGCAATTTTGCAAAAGTGAAAGGGATTGTTAACCCGTCGCTTCATTCCGTCTCTTAACGCGGGGTTTTGTGGTGTTTTATTGCTTATTATTTATTAGCCAGCCCTCGGATTTAACCCTTGGGTTGCTTTGATTGCCGAATCTAAATAAAGTGATTTACTGGTTGAGCTTAACTTATCGCCTCGTTCTTTTCTCGTATAGGGATGTTTATGTTTATGTTTATGACTTTTATTAATATTTTGATAAGAGCGATTTAAAAGTCATGGTTTATAAGTCTTTTCGGAAAACCCCCCGAAAAATCAATATTTATGGCTTTGAAACAAAAATGAATTTATTCAAAAATTTTATTTTCACATTAATTTAGACGCTTGAAAAGAAAATCAATTTCAAAATAAACTAGGTAAAATAGCACACCCGAGGACAAGATGTGAAACCGAGAAAAAATAACTTTCCGTTCAGAATTATAGGAAATTTTTAATTTAAATTGTAATTTATGCATAGATTGACTGATTTATGTATTAGCAACAGGTAAATAGTGGTAAATATTATTCTTTATTTTTAACACTAAAATAAATATTTGAAAAATATGGATGATGTTTTATGTAATGCTAGTAAAATCTTTACACGAGAAGGGTAGCAAGGCATATATATATATATATATATATATATATATATATATATATATATATATATATATATATATATATATATATATATATATATATATATCTATCTATACTAATATTATAAAGCTGAAGAGTTTGTTTATTTCTTTCGTTGAACGCGCTAATCTCAGGAACTAGTTATTAAATTGAAAAAATCTTTTTGTGTTGGATAGTCCATTTATCGAGCCTATATTACATCACGCTACCACCAATAGGAGCTGAGCATTAATTAAAAGTGTTACAAAAACAGGGCAAAATATTCCTTTTCAGAGCTTTCGTTGCGTGCGCTGCAGAAACGGTTAACGTTACGTTTAGATCATGTATGCAGGAATTATTCTCTTTTAAAATTTCTAAAAATAAGTCCGCGACAGCATAGTCTATTCTTTGAAATTGACTCTCTAGAACCATTTTTTTGGTAATCAAATTTGTTCTAAAATGATGTACTCTCTGCGAAGGTGTTTTTGTAAACATGATATTATTCCTTATCAAAATAAATGCATTATTCACCACAAGTGTTTAATTTTGTTCAAAATTGTTCTTGACAGTATTTGATTTCAATGAATATCTTAAAAAGTAAAGTAAGTTAGTTAAAAAAAGTAGTTTTAAAATATCATGCACGTGTCATATGTTGATTAGTTTTCAAGCCTATTATAAAAGTTTCAGCACTATATTTTTAATGTTTTTAATAATATTGAGATTTACTTATTTTATTGGCATTGTTCTTATATTGGTAGTAAGTACTTCAATCATTATTATTGTTTGTTAAAACAAGACGTTAACAATTTAATTGTTAAAATGTTTAATCTTATAAGATATTACGATTTTAGGATACATTTTCATGTTTTAAATTATTTGAATTAAGAAAAGAGTTGTTTCATTTTTGAACTCGTGGTCTGTGATCGTTCGATGACGTTACTTGTTTTTCACTGTATATAAAAGCGTAAGCTCCGGCCTAGTCGGGACATTCTTTGTCGAGCCCTCGGACCGAGCACAGCGCCAGTTAAGCACTACCTGTATTTTGTTTAAAATGTGAATTTGTGACAGTAAGAATATAAATTTATATTGTTTCCTTTCTATAAGCTTTGTGAAGTAAAAATAGTGTTTATTCTGTGGTATTGCTAAATATCTGATAATTTCCGATTAAAGTTATTATTGAATAATATAAAAATGCATTTATGCTTTATTAAATGGTGATCGCTGTCAAATAAATGTGTTTTCTTTTATACTTTGATTTTATTTGTTCCAAGCTTAAATGCTTACTCTTATTGATCTATCTTATATATACTTCCCCCCATAATTCTGACACACGCATTTATGACTTTCAAGGCGTGCAGGCGCGGGCGGAGGCGGGGCGATCAATGCAATAATTGCAAAGGTGTTTCATAAACATGTTTTAAATCCTTAGCCAAATAAATACTCAAGTAAAATCATGTAACCTACTCTACCGTTGTTATTTTCCGACATCCACGCGAACGAAGTCGCGGGCACAGCTAGTTATTATATATATATAGAGACTATGTTCTACCAAGCCAATGCTATCCAATTGTCCACAACAATGGATTACTTAGCCCATGACAACCGGGCTTGTCGCTATATGTCTATAACCTGTTAAATTTCAGTCAAATTGACTTGAGATTTGATTGAATACATCAAAGGCTTGGATACTGTTTCAGAATTCAATATACATAGAATAGTGGTTTGAATAAGACCCATAACGGGGTGGTTGGAAGAGATCTCTAATAGAGATAAGTCCTTCCTTGCATACTACTGTATATATTTATTTGGTTTTGAATTTGTTGCAATGTAGAGGTAAATAAGTTAGACAAAATATTGAAAACACCTTCCGGCCACGACTTCGTCTGCGTCTCATAGGAATGCATTTCCGGGAGAAAAGGTATGACATGTTTTATTCCAGATTATAATCTATCTATGTGCCAAATTTCATCCAGATGCGTTCTTGAAGTTGAAACCAATGCTTTCAACATGTTTTTAAGATAGGATTTTTTTATATAACTAGATGACAAACAAGCTAACGGCACACCTGGTCAGCTGCTACAGCCGCCTATACCTACAATAACAAGGAAAAATCACTTGACATTGCAGGTGCGTTGTCATCATGAGGCCTAAGATGAAATACCTTCCATGCCTAGCAATTACACTGGCTTTCCCTTCAATCCGAAACACAGCGGACTGTTTTACGGCTGAAATAAGAAAGGCGGTGGTACCTACCCAGACGACCCTACATACCACCTACTAAATAACAATAAAAATTATTTATTTAAATAATCAACCGCGTTGATTAGTAACTTGAAAGCAATGACGAAACTACGACGTGCTTTACGTTAACATTTTATTGTGCCTCTCCGTTTGGATAAAGTATTTATTTATTTATTTATTCGGAAGACCAACAGCTATTACAACAAATTAAGTGACTTAAAATAAATAACAAAAAGCCAATTATAGGTATGAATACACCTAACCAAAGTTTTCTTTATAAAACCACCTTACAGTAAATAAGAGTTTTCAAGGCATAATCATAGAAAATAAGATAAGTAGTAAGGTTTTCAGGATAAAAAATAACGAAAACGGAAATGCTCATTCTTTGTTCTTGTAAAAATTGTCTGTCTAGGTTATTTAGCAGAGGCAGTGTATATAACAACTGTTCCTGGTTTGTATGGTCACTGGTAATATAGTAATATAAGTTAGTTTACGACAGCTACTTCTTTGAAATACAATAAAGTTACACCCTATATTTTACTGGACGAAAAAGCACTAAATTTAAATAGAAAATAAAGTTACATGCTAAACTCTCTATACTAACTTCTTATAAGAACACCATGTATCTCAAATTTTACCTCAACTTCTGCAAGACTTTATACACCTTTTACTGTATGTATTTGTGTGCATGTGTTTGAACTTTGTGTAAGTTTCGTACAATTCTCAATTTATGCAATCGACGAATATTCCTGTCTCGCACATTTTTCGGCATGTATTCGTACAATTGGCCGTTGATGCCGGTTGTTACTGCAACCGCTTTAAGCGACCAACCCACATTGGGCCAGCGTGGTGGTGTTATGGCTCAAACTCCTCATGTATTTCCCCCATGTCGGAAGGCTTGTGCCCAGCAGTGGGCCGTATATAGGCTGGTGATGTTTCGTAAAAATATAACTCAAAGATATCAAAGGTATCAAAGGTAAGTCAGCTGAAAAACAAATAAATGAAATAATATTGAAAAAACTACTTCAACACCTTCCTGATCTTCAGTTTTAAGTCTCTTATAAATTAAAATCAAACTATTTATACCACTTCTAGAAGTTTACTAATAGACCCTATTCCCATTTACTTAAAGGCCCGTTGATTTATGCTATAGCGTGAACTTTAGGAACCTGCTAATAAAGATCATTAAAGAAAAATTAAAGTTGGCACTGGACTGAACTGAAATAACAGTTCAAAATACACCCTGGGCCACTGAGATGCAAGCTGTGCTTGGAGACCGCGACCAAAACTGTAATGAAAGCTATATTTCATATAAGAGCCACTCGTTTCTAATGTACAAATTTTGCTGCAACTTTCGGATACCTTTAGGTATGTTATGCTGAAAATATTAAATTTAAAATATGTATATGTCACAGCCATCTGCTGGTTCAATTAGCCAGTTTTATTTGACAACTAGGCTGTTTATACAATTCCAGTATACAATAAAATGCCCAGGCTGACCAACACACACGCCCGTAGGACTGGAATAGGTATTTCTCCTCGAAAAAATGTACTTTTCTCCCTATGCTGTGTAAACACAACAATTCCTCTTGATTTGTACATGGTAGGCCACTAGTGAGTAGTTCCCAATGTGCTTCGAGCGTCTATACACTACGGCAACCACTTACCACCAGACGAGCTTGTTTGCCATCCTTGTCGATTATAAAATACAACATAAAAGAAAAGGATTTTTTTTGAAATAGCTTACTAAAATTGTTTTCAATTTTATTTATTGGTAATTTTATGAGAGGAATTTTAAAAATGAATGCCTAGCCAGTTGATTAAACACCGGCATCGACTCAGATGCCTAGCCCGATAGTTAATTGAACTAGACTCACTTAACGTTGAACGACTTGGCGTATTGAAAGGATCGTCTTGTACCGAAGAATTTTGGTTTGATTAGTGGGTTCACGGTTATTTTTTTATGACCACCTATAACTTACATCGTTTTGGTTATACGTGGTCTTACGAAAATAACCTTGAACCTACAAATCACTCAAATATTCACACAAAAACTCTTCGATTTAAACGATCTGCCTAGGTTTCCAATTGAATCGCTAATTTAAGGCGACACATTGAAACGCAGAATGTTTATTGTCATAATTTCAATTGACATACATCATATGGCATACAAATTTAAAAACATAATAGTTTTTAGCAAATTTATAATTACGCATAAACATAATAAGGCAGATTTGTTGAAAGGCATAATAATAAAACCCATAATTATATAAATCTATATTTTCATTTGCCATATTTTTATAAAGCATACTTTGAAACGCATATTTTAATTATGCATAAATGGCCATATTCATAATTTTGTTTGACATACTTTTATAAAGCATAACTCAGTAGAGAGAGCCATACTTTTATAAAACATAGCTATAAATTTATTGTTTACTTTTACTATGCATATTTACCTTATACCTACGTTTTTTTTTTTCGACACAATTAAGTATTTTTAATGTTATAATTGTGTATAAATTTCGAAGTGAAAATAAAGAAATCAATATTAATACGAAATTAATTATATTAAACCCAACTGGCCGTGGTCCTTCGCCGTGGTACTAGTCTGCCCAATACTAAAGTGTAATTTAAAAGCCGGAGGCGCGGAGGGTGTGTAGCTTGCATGCATGCCTGCTTGCATGCTTGTAAGCATGCAGAAGAGTTTAGGCATTATGCTTGCATGCATGCATGCTTGCTTTCTTGCTTGCATGCATGCTGCTTTCTTGCTTACCTGCATGCATGCTGCTTACTTGTTTGCATGTTCTTTGCAGTTGTATAAGGAGTTTAGGGATTTTGCCGGTTATTCTTATTAAATATATGCTTTTTGATTATTATGTCTTTTGAATATTATGGCCAACAAATGTTATGCCTTTCATTACTTATGCTTATCAAAATTATGCCTTTCTATGATTATGCCTTACAGGTTTCAGCCATATGATATTATGCGTCATGAAGTTATGCTATAATGGCTTATGGCAAGTGACTATTATGGCCAGTAATATTATGAATTGTCAGTTTATGGCGAAAAACGTTATGCGTTTCAATAGGTAACCCTAATTCAAACCAGACGGCTGACATGTCATTCATCCATCTGGTTAAACGTTGCGCTCAATGACTTGGCTAGTTGTTTTTCAGCCGTTTTATTGGATGCCGGCATTCAATAAACGGGCTGCTAGCTGGCATCCAATAAAACCAATTAGGTGGCTGATTTCATCAGACGGCTGCGACATATGCACTGTTTCAGAAAATATTTCTAACACTACAATGATAATCGTGTGTTGTTTGAGACGATTCTAAGGTCGTAGTAATACGGCTGCTAAACCATGTTTAATTACTCTGAAAGCTCAGGCAGTTCTGAATTCTGATGCGGACAGAAGGTATGCGTTTATAGGTTACTTTAACTGCTTTCCATTTTGCGGTCCGATTGCTTACAACTTCCAACTCTCGTTCTATAAAAAAAATATTGTGAGAAACTTTCTAACTACCGAAATCGATGTCTTTATTCATAATTAAGTTGCCTTGCACAATTAATTTTAGTATTAAAAATAATACCAAGATATTGCAGCATATAAGACTGCAGCGCATAAAATGTCACAGAGTAAATTTTTGTTGCGCAGTTAGTCTCCGCTGCGATGTCAGTTTGTGTTGTTAACGAACTAGTTTCCGAGGCTTTGTTACCGAGTTTCTTGTAAAACAAGACTTGATGTTATAAGCGTAAAAGTATTATATCTGCATAAATTTGCATATAATTAGCAGTCTCTGAGAATTTGCTGTTTTAGTAAAGTATATTTTATTCGTAAAACAAGCGTACGGCTTGTCTCAAAATAGATGAGTCCATAATAATAATTATGCGAAGACAGCTAGTGCAAATATGAATAGGCTCTTCTAACTTCTAGCCCTCTTCATCTTGCTGATCGAAATTTTTCATTTGTTGAAGAAACCCTTGACCTACCTAAGGTTATCACAGCTATTATAAAGAAACAACCTATTAAATTTCTTGGTTCATAATGAGATGGAGACAATAAACTGGTGATTCCAAAGACTGCTCTTCGTGGTCCTGGTTGGATGGGGAAGGTGGATATCTCTTTGATGTTTTTTTTTTAAATACTAATAGATGACAAACAAGCTGACGGCCCACCTGATGGAAAGCGGTTACCGCTGCCTCTAGACACCTGCAATACCAAGGGTAAATCACTTGATATTGCAGGTGCGATGTCATCCTGAGGCCTTAGATGAAATGCCGTCCATGCCCAGTAATTACACTGGCTACCTTCTCTTCAATCCGAAACACCCTACATATGAGTATGATGGTTACATCATCAGGTTGACTAGCAAACTCACTAAAAACCATTCGTTTTTTAAGCCTCGCTACGTATAAATAAGACTGCCAGTTATCCTGTGATCATCACCACTCCTCTGTTGAATACTGTTTTGAGGTTTTAAGTTAACCAACCTCTTTCGTTAAACTGCTAAGCTTTTGATGTACAGACGACAGCACGTCAACAGTTTCACTACGAAAGCCGCCTCTATTACAAACGCAGTAAGGGCGGTCTCAAGGTCAAACTGTTATGCTTGATGTGCTGTCGACTGTAGGTAAAAAATTGAGAAAAAAAACAAAAGAAAATCAAGTCAGCTGCGAGATGTGTAGCGCTTACCACAGACTAAGCTAGATGTTTATAATATTGTAACTATAGAAATTAATACGTACCTAAGTATGTGAAGTTAATAATATAGAAGATTTTTACTACACCGGAGAAGTTTCATTTGAACAAGGTTAAAGTTGTCTAAAAACATTATTAAGACAAACTTCTTTCATCGAAGTGCTCGAGGGTGAATTTTTTGAAGTTATTATAATTTTTCTCAAAATATCTCTTAAGATGTTATTTTTAAGTAAGATCTATTTCTGAAATCTGTTTCAGGAAAGGAAATGATTTAAGTAGAAGGGACCGCTTGCCTTGAGTAAACAACTCAAGGCAAGCGGTCCCTTCTTGTGTTTGGATAGAATAAAAAACTTTACCTCAATTTTATTTTTCCTAATAACTTAAAGTATGTAATATAACTTAAATAATGCCGTAAGGTAATCGTAATTTATTTACGATCTCTTTTTTGTGTATTTCAATATTATTTAGCTATAAAAAGACCTCAAAAGACTTTGTTATCTTCCAAGCCTGTTGTGTCTTCACAGATTCAGATTATTTTTATGTCCACTTAAAATCAAATCACAAACAAATCTTCCAAAATGTATACGATGGCTTGTAACGCAAACACAGATAGACTACAATATATTTATATGGTTATATCAATTTATTCCAACCTTAGTCACCCGGATTGTAAAAAATCGCGGGTTCTAAGTGTACCTATACATATGATAAGTGGTATATATAGTTTTGTGTTTTGTTTTATTTCTTTCTATATATACAGTTTGATGAATAAGACCTACGCTGGAATACTGTTGTATTTAATTGTACTAAGTTTAAGTTTCTTTTCCTAATTTTTACAAAGAAATGCATTTTTTATTCATAATAAATTAAAATCTGTTATCATCTTAGAGTAAGTAATATTAATATAGTATATTTTTAAATCCGAATGAAGGTATATATGTGCATGTAAGTATGTGTGTATGTGTATGTACATATATGTATGTTTATTTATATATGTATATGTGTGTACTTATATATATTTATTTTTATTTTTAATTATTAAAAAATTAATTTTGATATTATTTCTGTATGTATACTTAAATAACAATTGCATATCTATCCTGTTATGTTATGTATGTTAGTGTTAAGAAAGAGCGGAGCTACCTGACACAAGCATTTTATGCTTACTAAGTATCTCCAACAATGTATGTAGATTAAGTCGTGCTTGTTAAAGGAAATAAACATTTTGTATTTATATTTGTAAATCAGCTGTGATATATTGCAAGGTAGAAGAGCTACCACAGGCGACCGATTGAAATGAGATGTTCTGAATATGTATGGAGGCTGGTACACGGTAAAAAATAATATATTTTTTAAGAAAAGTGTCAATAAGGCTGGTATATATTTCGCACAAAGATTAAGCCTCGCAATTCAGCGAGGTAATGCGACCAGCCTTATTAGTACACTTCCTGTTTCGCAAGATTTAGATGCTGTTTATTATTTGTAAGTTTGTTTTTTTAACGTATAAAATACACACGCCATTTTTAATTATTGTAATAAATGCTTACTTTGGGCAAGATAATAGGTGTGAGTGTATAAAAAAAAACTAGTTAAATAAATAAATTAAAAAGTGTAATTTTAAATCTCTGAATTTATACATATAATATCATTTCATTCTGGGCAAAAAAAATATTATCCAGAGATTAAAAATCCATTTTAAAAAAGTGACTCATGTCAAGCGTACAAAACGTCAACGTCGCGGATTGTTTTATCAAATATTTTTTAGACAGCTAGATGTCAAACAAGCTGGAACACCTTGGGGATAAAGCTATTTTTGTCTTGGGCGCGCTTGAACCCCTCACTGCGCTCAGGACTCGTCTTAATTCCCGAGCGAATCGGGAAATAAATCTGGAGTCCTTCGTTCAGGATTCAATATCGCGCCCGTGACATAAAACAGTGCTTTATCTCCTCGGTGTAATCTACTATTAACTGCATTTCATCAGAGGAACTTGTATTTAAAGTTTAGATTTCTCGCAAATCCTTTTAAAATTAACTCAACATTGCGGTTGTTATAAAATAAAAAAAGCTATATTCAATATTCCCTGAGCATAAGCTTTTGTCTAACTCTAATATATAATTTACTGTGGGCGGTTTTCAAGTACCAATATTGAACGTCTCATATAATGGGTTTTAAAATAAAAAGGTAAAAAGCAGCAAAAACTTCAGATGAGCCATCTGCGAGCAGTTAATATCTCGTTCCCTATAAAATAGGCAGACTACAGAATACGCATATAAGGGTAATTCGGGACACTCGAATGTTTTTCCTTTTCCAAATTTTTTTGGTTTACCTATGCGATACTTTCAGCGCTGTGCAGGCAAAACTTTTGTAGTAATTATTTTTTCATTCCTCATGCTCGGAAAGACTCATACTAATTGTTTCCTTTTCTAGGGCGGGAATAAAAAATTTCAATATATAACTGAATTTGGTTACGTACAATCTGTGGTACAATGAAGAAAAAAAGTATTCGGCTTAATGGCCAGTAGGCGGTAACGCGATGTGTTCCAAATTTAAAAATACTTTTTAAATAAAAAATAGTAAATAATAAATTTCTTAACTAAGAAACAGTGTAATAAGAAGCAAAACAAAGGTTATAGACATAACGTGCAAAATAAGAAGGCTTAAATGGCGGTGGGCAGGCCATATGATAAGAGGGAAAGACAAATGGAGCAAAATTGTGACACGATGGTATCCTAGAGAAGGTAAAAGGAAAAGAGGTAGACCGCAAAAAAGATGGGATAACGACATAAGACAGGTGGCAGGCGTCATGTGGAACAGAGTGGCTCAAGAAAGACATGAGTGGAAAAGGTTGGAGGAGGCCTTTGCCGACTGGCAAACAGATCTACAGAAAATAAGTAAAATTCAAATAAGGGACTAGATTAAAGTTAACATTAAATTTAAGTTTTCGTTGTATTTTGTCATATAATTGTAATGTGGATCTGAATAAAAGGCTATATTATATTATTATTATTATTATTATTATTATAAATAATAAATAGGTTCTACTCATGTTAGGAGTATTTTTATTAATAAATTTTAGTAGAAAAACTATTTTTTATTTTCCTTGCATTTGTAATGAAAAGTAGAGTGCTACACACGGGTAAAAGGAATCAACCCCTACTCGGACTATAGTCGACCTCACTGCGCTCGGGCGTCTATCAACCTCGTAGGGATTGATAGCTTTCCACCCTTATAAAGCAATCTACTATTTCATTACTTTACTATTTTACTTTCAAGTTTTTAGTGTTTTATTTAGTATTATATTTAGAAAGCCATTCGTTTGGGTTGAAATTTTGTGGCGCAGCTGTGGACCTTGGATTTACAATGATACTGTATCGTCATCAAACTTAGGATGTTTACAAAATTTTAGATCAATCGGTTAACACAAAGCTACACTCACACCTGTTTTATTTAGCTCAAAGAAAGGATCATTAAGAGCTCGTGTTATGGATACTAGATTACGGAGAAATAATAATAATAATATAGCAAGGGCCACAGACTCGCCAATCGGCAATTCTCTTATTGTGCGTAGTTTTACTGACCCATATTTTATATGTATTTCCATATTTTTATCTGTTTTAGCTGTTGCGTAAAAATATTATTTTTGGTTATATTTGTTTCGTCGAAATTGAATCACATCGGCGTTTTCATGATGATTATTGTTATCGGAAGCCAAATTTTACCTGGTGTTTAGCGGGAATTGTATGCCATTCCAAAATCCAAGATGCGGTTATTAACTGAAAGCTTTATATTAGACACATCTTTACAGTGGTCATTGAAATGCAGTGGTCATAACGTGCCTAAAGGATTATAACCACTCGTTTTGCAATCAACATTCAACGCCACAGCATCTCAATGAAGTTGATACCCCTGAACTGAATCTTAATTTTAAAGTTCTTTTGATTCTTGTTGAAGTTAAAAACATGTATTTAAAGTTTATCATTTCTCTTTTATGATCAAACTGGCTCACACATCTATAAAAAAAATCAAACAAAAAATAAAACCGACTCCAAAAAACTGAGAAGGATAAAATAATTAAATTTTAGTAAGTAGGCACTCATTCGCTAGGAACATATTTTTGGAGTCGGTGCTTTACTATCTATGGTTTCTGGAAACAACTTAGCACCAACTAAATTATTTTATCCTTCTCAGTTTTTTGGAGTCGGTTTTATTTTTTGTTTAATTTTTTTTTATAGATGTGTGAGCCAGTTTGATCATAAAAGAGAAATGATAAACTTTAAATACATGTTTTTAACTTCAACAAGAATCAAAAGAGCTTTTCAGTTTTTTGGAGTCGGTTTTATTTGTTTAAATTATTTTTTCACAATTTTTAGTGATAACTTTCGAAGTTCAAAGCTAGATGGGTGACCGTGAGCTTATAGTGTGTTATAAATTCTTCTGTTTTAAAATATTATTTTCACATAGAATTAATAGTTGACATGACCTATTCACAGAATAAATATTAAAATCAAGCTTGTATCTAGTAAAAACAAATAACAGACAGTCAAAAATCTCATTCATTGGCAGCCTTACCGTAACAAAACAGAAAAAAAACACTTTAAAACCTCCCAAGATATTTTAACTTAATTCTTTTATTTTTACTTGAAAACATTTTGCAAACTACTACTATTTGTACGGCAAACGAAATAAAACTTTATCGCTACAGACGCGTTGAATGTGAACGCTGTAATATATCCATGACACATAAGGTCGAATATACATTTCACAAATAAGATTTTCACGGCTTCTGAACTCGGAGCAGATGTTAAAAACTTCCCTTTTCAGAGTTTATCAGCTACTCGTAGTTATGGAAGTTTGACATCGAATTTTGGTTTTTAATAAAATAATCAGACAGAAGCTTTATAGTTTCCAGAGGTGATTCACTTTCAATAATGTTGTGTAAATTTATTAAATTTTTATGAACTATTTTCATAAATATTCAATTCCTTTTTTTTTTATTTAACCCGCATGTGAGGTTCTTTAAACTTTACGTACTCGTAAATTACTAACGTATTTTAGTCATAAATCTTTCATCTATCAACACTAATCAACAATAAGCAACCCGATGCATCAAAATGGAAAAAACAAAATCAAATAGTTTCCAGTATAATTTAACATTTTAAAACGACTCTCACACTATACATTTTTTTTTTTTTATACAACTGAATGACAAACAAGCTGACGGCCCACCTGATGGAAAGCGGTAACCGCCGCCTATAGACACCTGCAATAACAAGGAAAAATCACTTGATATTGCAGGTGCGTTGTCATCCTGGGGCCTAAGATGAAATGCCGTCCATGCCCAGTAATTACACTGGCTACCTTTCCCTTCAATCCGAAACACAGCGAACTGTTTCACGGCTGAAATAAGAAAGGTATAAATAAAAAATACATACACATACATTAGTAATATACATAAACTGCATAGTTAATCAAACACCTCCTATCTTTCTCCGATGTAAGAAGGCCGTCCCCAGCAGTTGGACGTATATTGGTGGCTGATGATAATGATGATTGAAATAAGAAGTCAATAAATACAATTCTTTCCTAACCGTTGTATAAAATTCATGTAAAACTTGTAATATACTACCAAGGTACAAAACCAGGCAATTATGTAAAATTCAACCATAAATACAAAAGTTTTAAAGTAGAAACTAAGTGGATTCAAACATGTTCAAAAAGCTAATCCTAGTATACAAATTGAATTCTTTCTCGTATTGAATTTTTCATAAACTCAAGGCAAAGTTGGTAAGTGGTGTTAGGAAAATTCGAAGTACCAATATGCAACTTTTAAGCTCACAATAGTGATATTTTTGGCCGGAATATTTAAATATCAATTCGTGTATTCTTAATTTTCATTTTAACATTATGATAAATGATTACTTACACTAATGTTAATATTTTATTAGTTATATTTTTATAAGTAATTAATTCGTGTGTTATGTTATGTTTTTATCAGTCTATTGTGTGCAATAAAAAAATAATATTTATAAATTTCAACTGAGGAACTCGGTGGCGTATTGGTTTGAGCGCTCTGGTTTCGATACGAAAAACAAAGCAACTTTCGCCCTGGTCGGTCCTGGGATAGGTCAATCAAAGTTTGTTATCTCGAGCTCCTCAGTGCTTCGAAAGGCACGTTAAGCTGTTGGTCCCGGTTGTTCCTGCAACCGCTTTAACCCACCAACCCGCATGGGCCAGCGTGGTGGTGTAATGGCCCAAGCTCCTCATGTGTATCTCCCATGTAGGAAGGCCTGTGCCCAGCACAGCAGTGGGACGTTTATAGGCTGGTGATGATGATGATGATAAATTCACGGTGCACAATTAAAGCCAGGCAGGCAGCGCCATATAAATTTAATATATGAATTATCATGGAATGTTTTCAAGGAGATACCTTGTTTGAACTTCTTACGCATTTGAGCTCACATGTAACCTAGTAACGGGTTTGCTGCTAATAGCATTTACATACTCCGGATACCATACAGTCAGTTAATCATAATCACATTTGAATCAAAGAGAAAACGGTACTTTAACTGTTACGAACTTTTAAAGCGATTAGAAGTAGCTTTTAACAGAGTTTTGTGGATGTTTGAACGTCGCTCCCACTTTCCACAATGGATTTTGGACATTAAGCTCTTAATAATAAAACTCGTTTCCGTTTTAGCATTTACGAAGTCGGAGTTATATTCGGGCGATTTGACGATGTTGAGATAGACTCTGAATGTCTTTACTATAACAGTTTTATTTATTGCTATTCCGATAGCAATAGTCCATTTATAGGAGATAACGCTAAAACGATTTGAAACAATGAAAAACAAATATTACTTATATACTAGATGCATAAAGCATTTTGTTTGATTTGTTTGCCTAGTGTTTCAGACCACTTCCCTCAGATCATCATAGCAAGGGCTAAGGGCGAACGGTTCTGTTCGGTTTGGTTGGTGTTAGGGCTTTTCTTATTCCGCATGGATATCTACCATCATCATACTTAAGCATGCCACCATAACAATAATGTTTATGTTGTGTTCCGGCAGCTGCAAGATCGTCTGTGGTTGAGGAATACGGGTGTAGCTTGCATCCATTTGCGATTTTCGGCCTTATCCACATTAGTTAGGAAAATAACAAATACCATACTTTGATTTTAGCCAAAAGGCCAAGAAGCGAAGGGAGGATAAAGAACAATAGCTACTCCGTTATGAATGAAAAAAAAACACTTAATAAATTTTCCATACTAAAATTGGTATTCATTTAAATTTTAAGCGAAATAAATAAATACTAAAAAATGGTGTTAAAATGCGGCCAAGATATATACTATTTATGTTACTATCGAAAAATACAAATTTTATACTGAAATTTAGGAGAAAAATACCACCCTCAGAACCAAAGTAAAATAATGACTATTTTTTTACTGATTGTCTTAAGATGTTTTTTTTATAAAATTATTTACTATAATACTTTAAATTAAAAATATATATATAATTGAAAATTGTAAGTAGCTTCGGCCTCATTAATTATCTATCTAACACCATCTTATTGAGACTATTCACAAGAGGCCGAACACGCTATAACTGCTGTAAGTTTCTTAAGAATTAAGGATCCTCCAGACTTTTTGATGGTATAGGATCAGCCCTATGTTAGTATATCATGAGTATGTCATTGAAGTAACAGTACACCAAATTTTAAATCAATCGGATCTGTGAAAGTTAGGAAAATCCTTTAATCATGTAAGAAATGAGCTGATAGACATCAAACGCCTGAATTGATCTTCATAAATTATAACTAAGAACTAGGATAGTCACGTCAGCTTTCAAAAAAAAAAACGAATTAAAATCAGTCCATTGGTTTAGGAGCTACAATGCCACAGACAAACACACAGATACACAGACAGACACGTCAAACTTATAACACCCCTCTTTTTTCGTCGGGGGCTAAATTACGTTATCGTTCGTTCTAGATACATTGGTATTAAGATAGAAATCAAATGATTAGTATTCTATTTGTCAATTTGCTTCTTTATCAATAATATCCTGAAAATGAATTAAAAAAATACCTCATAAAATGGACTTAGGTTAAATGAAGTGAAAAAATAAAGTGTAAAATGGCTAAAAACGCCGTAAGCAATTAGTTGACTCACGCGTAGATCTAAAGTTACAGAATGAGCCAAAAGACTGGATTTATTTATGGATTGTAATATATTGAGCCAATAAAACACTTACTGGCATCGTTGAATAAAAAGCTTTTCAGGGTGAAAACTCCTTATTTTGCAACTTTCAACAAAAAACTCCATTCGAAATGTCCTTCTAAGCCTTTTCTCCTGCGGTGTCAAAGCCCTCTTCACGCAAAAGCTCTTGGATATCAATGACCTGCCTTGGCGTCCAATTGAATCGCTAATTTTACCTTATAGCTGACACGTCGTTCAGCTATCTGGGTAAACTTTTCACTCAGCGACTTGGCTAGTTGGCCTTCAGCTATTGGATAACGGCGTTTAATCAGCGGACTAGTGATCCCATTAAGTGGCTTATTTAACTAGACGGTCGCAACATATGCACTTGTTTATTACGGAAGGCTTACCGGGAAAAAATCTATCCGAAGCTTCGGTAACGAACGAAATAATTAAATACAAAACCGACTTCAAAAAACTGAAAAGGATGAAATAATTAAATTTAAGTAGGTATTCATCCCCTAGAAACATATTTTTGGAGTCGGTGCTTTACTTTCTATTGTTTTTGGAAACCACTTAGCACCAACTCCAAAAATATGTTTCTAGGGGATGAATACCTACTTAAATTTAATTATTTCATCCTTTTCAGTTTTTTGAAGTCGGTTTTAATTTTTGTTTAAAATTTTTTTTTTCACAATTTTTAGTGATATCTTTCTACGGTCAAAGCTAGATGGGTGACCATCAACTTATATTGTTTCCTACTATCGTATCGTTTCACTAAAACATCAGTGGAAAAGCAAAAATTCGCAATTTCGCTTATGTAGACGATTTCATAATTTCAGTTTTTTTTAATTTAAAACCAAAGTACCCAACTGTTTTTGAAAAAATTGTTATGGGACCAAATGGCAGCTATTTCGCATCGAACAAAAAAAGAATCACGTAAATCGGATCAGTAATCTCGGCGTAATCGGTGTACATACATAGAAAAAAAAAAAAAAACATACCGGCCGAATTGAGAACCTCCTCGTTTTTGAAGTCGGTTAAAAACACGAAACTGCCATAAAGTTTATTTCGGTTCCGCACCTTTCATTCGCATTAATTGATAGAGACAATTCGTGGGTTAACGAAAGAATAGAATAATCCAATTATCATCTTTAAGGTCATTAAACACGCTTAATTTTAAAACTTCGAAAAACATTCCATGTTTTGCAGGTTCTGTGATAGTGATTCCTCTTTAATCAATAATCCATGGCAGGATGTCATTTACACTTGACTTATAATCTGTCCGCGAAAATGAATTGAATTCCAAATTTAAAAAAGGGATAATTAGTTACGGGTGCAAAATTTTACTATAATAGTAGTAGTTCTGTTTATTCCCACTGGGAAAGGCAATGGTGCAAACCATACAGCCATTTAGTAGTCTTTTTCAAATTTTATGAGTCCTGTGACACTTCAGATTTTTACATTTAACGCATATTGTCGAGAAACTAAAATGACTTATCAAAATAAATATTTTTTATTGTAATAACACTGTGAAAATACAACAATTATGTATTTCAGAATCTAAATTAAAACGTCTATTTATTAATTACAATTTATAAAATAACCATAAGTAAGTATGTAATTTATTTTATAAATACGCAATGTGTGGAATGGAATTTATTTTAACTAGGGATTGATAAATTAAAAAATTAAGACCGACTTCAAAAAACTGAAAAGGTTCAAATAATTAAATTTAAGTAGGTACATACTCATCCCCTAGAAACATATCTTTTGGAGTCGGTGCTTAACTTTCTATTGTTTTTGGAAACAACTTAGCACCAACTCCAATAAAATATGTTTCTATGGGATGAGCACCTACTTAATTTTAATTATTTTAACCTTTTTTAGTTTTTTGAAGTCGGTTTTAATTTTTTAACCGACTTAAAAAAAGAAGGAGTTTATATGTTGCACTGTATGTATTTTTTTTTGTTTATTTTTTTTCACAATTTTTAGTGATAACTTTCTAAGTTCGAAGCTACATGGGTGACCGTCAACTTATATTGTTTCCTACTATCGTATAGTTTCACTTAAAACTCACAGGAAAGGAAAAATCCGTCAATTTTGCATACGTAGACGACTTAATGATTTCAGTTTTTTTATATAAAAACCAAACTACCCAACTGGTTTTGATAAAAAATTTATGGGACCAAATGGCAACTATTCCACATCGAACAAAATAAGAATCACGTAAATCGGATCAGTAGTCTCGGCGTAATCGGTGTTCATACATGGAAAGAAAAAAAAACATACCTACCGGCCGAATTGAGAACCTCCTCGTTTTTGAAGTCGATTAAAAATCGAATCGCGATGTTTCCATGCGGCCATCTTGTCCTAAATCGTAAAAAACGCCTAGAGATCATCACCACAAGCAGTTTTGAAATCTAAATAATATCTTGACCCTTCAATAAGTTTCAAGCTAAATCAGATCAACAAATAAAATACCACTTCTAGTATCTTAACAGCCCGATCTTATAGCTCATTGAGGTGCATAATTAGGTGCCGCTAATTTTACGCACTATTTACTCACCCAAAGTTTTTGGTGTTAATTATAGTAGCACCAAACTTTTGCTTCACTTATAAATTAATTACACAAGCCACTGAAGAAATTGTTGTAGATTATTTGATAAATATTTTGCCTCTATTATATTAAAGTCTATTACTATGTTTTATTAAACTAATTTGATGTTCTTAAGAAATGGGTCTGATGACGGCACTTCAAAAGATAACGTTGTTTATCTGGTATTATTTAATTTTATTCTTTAGACGAAGATACATCAATTTAACATGTGTGTGTGAACGATGTGCAACATTGAGCATAACATTCATTGAAATCAGGACCTCGGAAACCAGAACCAGTAATTTAGTACCTCATTTCTTTGTCATACTTCCAGAACTTTAAATTCTTTGCCTGCACATGTGTTTCCTTCTTATAACATGGGCTCCTTCAAAAGAGGCGTGAGAAAGCACCTTTTGGGCCGGCAAGGTGGAGATGGCTAGAGAAGTGTCTAAACTGCGGTACGAAGACTCCATAATGCGAAGACATGTCACTGTGTTGAGTCATTTGTCGTACTTTGTATAAAAAAAATACCTATAATTTATAATGCTGTGTCTTATCGTCTTTATAAACAAATTACCGGGTGGGAGGCTCGTATGTAGGGTCGTTTGGGTAGGTACCACCGCCTTTCTTACTTCAGCCGTGAAACAGTTCGCCGTGTCTTGGATTGAAGGAAAAGGTAGCCAGTGTAATTACTGGGCATGACCGGCATTTCATCTTAGGCCTTAGGATGACAACACACCTGTAATATCAAGTGATTTTCCCTTGTTATTGCAGGTGTCTATAGGCGGCGGTAACCGCTTACCATCAGGTAGGCTGTCAGCTTGTTTGTCATCTAGTTGTATAAAAAAAATGGTTTTACTAAGGAACAAACTGTATTTTCAAATTTTATCTACTCGTTAACCAAAAATAACAGCGGTTTTTGTGGCAAGCACAACCACATGGCTATTCTAACGACAAACACAAATTTTGGTCAAACTGAATTTTACATGTCAGTGAAATGAATTAATATTACGAAAACGAAACGAGGGTGCGCAGGGGACTTTTTCTTGATTATAATTTATGATTCGAAACGTCTGTACCTACGTTCTTCTCAGTAATATCCATTTATTTTACATTAGGTACTTATAAGAAACTCAAAATGTTATTTTGTAAAAAAATATATACATATTTAAGTAGTATACTGCCTGCTGCCTATTAATGTATCTTTGCATAATTCTTACTATCATGAACTTTACTTGGCTTAGATTTGCATCTTCCTTTTAAATGTAGTTATAATTTTAAGCTACCTAGATATATACTTTAAAAAAAAAAATAGTTAAATTTTTAAATATTAATTGTATATTATGTTAAGGACTATTTAGACGTACTTAGCAGGCAATAATTTGAGCAACACTGGGACAATAAGACAGTATATCTCAAGTAAGTACAGCTTATCTCTGTTTTTCATTAAAGTAAGAAAAAGCTTCTATAGAAACGATAGACAAGTAAAGGAAATAAGGACTAATAGCCATTAGGAACTTTATGAAGGTTAAAATTAAACAACCCTAAACCTGATTCACATTTTGGCAGATATTCATAAGATGTATTAATTGAAGCATCATCAATATCAGCCTATATACGCCCCACTGCTGCGTACAAGCCTTGGGCCATGATACCATCATGCTGGCCCCGTGCGGTTTGGTGGATCAAGGCGGTTGCAGTAACAACCTTCAATAATAATATTAACAAAGAAAGACACCTTAGGGAAGTTGCGACTCCACACAGAGGGTTGGGAATCCGTAGGAGCTTAGTGTGCGCTGGCACTTGCCTGCTGAGTCTTACGTCCCCGTTCTCCGTTTTTCCGAACTGGATAGGAAATTCGTAACTGGCTTCCATTCGGAAAGTTAAGATCATAGGTTCAGATTCTGAATTTTCATCCAATTTTTTTTTTGCATTAGCTGTATGGGCTTAATCCGATAGTGGGGAACCTATTTACAGATGTTTACTATTATTTAAGGAGCTTGGTGACGCAGTGGTTTGAATGCTCTGGTTTCGATTACGAAAACAAAGCAACTTTCGCCATGGTCGATCCCGGGACGGGTCAATCAAAAATTGTAATCCTGTTATTTCAACCGCTTTAACCCAGCAGTCCGTATCGGGCCAGCATGGTGGTGCTATGGCTTAAGCTTCACGTGTCTTTTTCCCTTGTAGGAAGGCTTGTGCCCAGCAGTGGGACTTAAATCGGTTGGTGATGACGATTTTAATATGAAGCCCGTGCAGTCAATTGAACGTTTATGCCGCATAGATTTTCATACAAACTTTAAAGTCAAAAATTTTATAAACAAACATACTGATTCTAATAAGACATTACATGCGTATGCAAGTCTAAATAGTTATTAGAGGATTTTTCTAAAAACGGTCTTATAGTCGAGTATGAGCGTTTTAAAGCTTTTCATACAAAACAATAGTCACCAATAATTTCTTTATTAGACTTTTCGAAAAATCCTTTAAGGTTTTTTTTAACTACTTCTAAGCAAAATGATTTGGGTTATTTATGTGGTCAAATAAAAATAAAATTTATCCTACCAACTACACAAACAGTCACACAAAAGCTCTTCAATTCAAACGACCTGCCTAGGCGTCCAATTGAATGGCTTTTTAACCGGATATAGTGAACAAACGCACTAAGCGCTTTTCGTCATCTTAAATACGCACGGCCAAGGAGTGGAATGCTCTGCCAGTTACGGTGTCCCTTACCATAGGATATAATCTGAATTCCTTCAAAGCTGGGTTAAATAGGTACCTTCTGGGTAAGCTCGCTACACCATCCACCTCCTCTTTACTTCCCTAGAGTGGGATCAAGAGTGAGCACATTTTAATAAAAAAAAGAAAGCGATATGCAAAATGATCTGCACAATATATGCAAAAAATTACAAAAATATCTAAACACTCACGCCTCCCTAGTCACGTGCCATATCGATCTTCAGGAAAATCGCACTTTACTACGGAAACGAGATATTTTACAACCATCCCGTGAACAAAAAGGATGATAAGCGATTGTTGTAGTACGATAGCGCGACATTTTCAGATGACGGTCCGATACGTGACACAGGATACGTGACAACTGTGTGTCACGTCACTAGCAACAGTTCCGAGATCAATCAAGTTTAGACAACGGGGTACTTGTTTGTCAAACCAGATATGTAAAATAAAAAATATAACTAAAAGTTTGGAGAAGAACATAAGTACAGTTAGTACCTTTGATGTTTTTGAAAAGCAACCATATTACTACATATCAGAATCGCCTTTCACTCGTTAAAGATTTAAGTGATGCTACAATCAATATTTTTCAAACTTGACTTGATTGTTGATAAGC
The DNA here is from genome assembly GCA_947347705.1 of Nymphula nitidulata. Classification (NCBI taxonomy): domain Eukaryota; kingdom Metazoa; phylum Arthropoda; class Insecta; order Lepidoptera; family Crambidae; genus Nymphula; species Nymphula nitidulata. Next base: position 17,635,978 of record OX374631.1, read on the forward strand.
CTGCATCTTATATACCTACTGTAATTTCAGGTACTCAAGGTCTGAAACTTATATCCTATTCATTCGATGTACACGACTGTTTGTTGCCAGAATAAAAATAAATAAAATAAGTATACGGTTTTATCATTGTAGGGCAAGAATGGCTTTTCTAAAATAGTTTACATAATTATACTCTAAGAGCTCAGGTGATTTTTATCTACAGAAGATTTTAGCCTAATAAAACTACCTACAGAAGATTTTAGCCAAATAAAACTACCTACAGAAGATCGTAGCCAAATAAAACTACCTACAGAAGATTTAAACCAAATAAAACTACCTACCGAAGATGGTAGCCGAATAAAACTAATATAGAAGATTTTAGCCAAATATAACTACCTAAGATTCTATGTTCTGCAATATGGGATATCACCGAAGCTCGTCGGAAAATCATTACGTTGGGAATACTTGTATCCTTTGCTACTGTAAGCTTAACACTTACTCTTGATTGCCACTGGGTGCCCAATATACATTTTTGTGCTATAATTATTGACCACCACACTTGTTGTAGTTTAATTAGCATACGTATACACGATGCAGCTGCAATCAACGGACAAACCACTACCATTAAAAATATTTCTTCCGCATTGTGCGAGGAGGATATAAATGGCATCGAACGTGCATCGCCTTGTTGCCTGAATCAACGGAGGTGACCGTAAATTGATCCTGTACAATGGCTTTGAGCGTCCCTGGGGTAATTCTAACTGTCTGCGGTGCTCCGAGGAATTAAGTTGGATCCGTTATAGGTGGCCGCATAGTGTCACTTTAGATTTTTGACTTAATTTACTTTTATTCAAGTCTTTCAATCCAAATTATGACTTTAAGAGAAATGTTGCGATCTGAACAACATCGAAATCGTGATCAAAACAGCCTAACGGAAGATCGGCGTGCAGAATATGGTGCGTCGATTTTTCACGCCTGACCAATTATTTATTTCTTTAATCATTTATGTACAGACAGCACATCAAGTGTAACAGTTGCACTACGAAAGCCGGCTCGACGAATAAGGGCGGTCTCAAGTTCAAACTGTTACGCTTGATGTGTTGTCGAATGTACATACAAAACACTCAAAAAAAGAATACATAAAACACAGTTACATACATAAATACACAGAAATCTCTACCAGCAGACCTGTGACAGGAATACGGGGAAAAAAGTGAACACAGCAAAATGCACGCATTGCAATGCATGCAATGGACGAAGCAGTGCCATAATTATACCTGCTTTATAAAACTTAGGTCCGATCTTGCGTGAAATATTGCTCGCACTTGTGGGATGGCTCTGCTAAGTACCTCCTTGATGCACTGGACAGATTGCAGTTTCGTGATGTCCGAATCATTGGCGATGTAGAGGTCATGAACAACCTTGAGCCTTTGCAATTGCGTCGAGAGATTGCGTCGCTTAGTGCCTTCTATTAGCTTTATTGTTGAGAGTGCTCTGCAGATCTTTTTGAGTCATTCGCCTTCTAGTAGTTGATGCTAATAACCTGCTCTTCGTTTATAAGTAATCACATGTAAACAGTCGCACAAAAGCTCTTCAATTTTAACGACCTGCCTATGCATGCTAATTTAACCAGATGGCTGACATGACGTTCAGAGATTTGGTTAAACGTTGCGCTCATAGACTTGGCTAGTTGTCCTTTAGCCGTTTCATTGGATGCCGACGTTCAAATAACGGCCAGCTAAGCAGCTAATTTAATCAGACGGCTGCGACAAAAACACTGTCTAAAGAAGAAAAGTCCAAACATACACTCTATGTCTCAATGTTGCGCCTTAATTTCAAAAACTGTTTTGACTTATTCATCTTTTTTTGTAGCAATATTTAAAAAATGGGCCAGGAAGAACTCTAGAGACAGTAGATTTTAGCAATTAAGAAAAATCTGATACAAAGAATGAAAACGTTTTGTTTTGTCTTTTTTTGTTGGGAATATTTAGGCAAAGTGGTCAAAAAAACCTCCACGGCAAAATATTTGTTTTGATGACATGATTACTCGCGATGCAAGAAAGTCTAATATGTGTTAGGGCATTTTGATCCTATGTGACAAAATGTTACTATTTTGTTATATTTTCATTCCCTTTTACTGTAATTTTGATTAAAAATATATTGTGAAAAAAATGTGTCAGTTTATCCGAAACTCCCATAATTATAACCAAGTAATGACTATGGTTTCTTGAAATACTCGTCTATTATCAAATGACATATTTTTTAATATAGGACATCTTGACCCAACTCGACACTATTGGTGTTACAATTTTCGACTACACTGACGTCGCCGGGTTAACTTAACCTATGAGATGAGCATAGCAATTTTTCGTTTGTCACTAGATCTCATAGAGAAATTGTCACGTTGAGGGCGGGTAACTCGTCCCATATGCTAAAAATAACTAGTTATAAAGCTTTCTGTTGATTTTTTACACGATCCTAAGAATGTCTTGTTGACATGAAATGGAATGTTACAGCTTTTAGATACTGTTATGAAAATTGATTTAAAAGCTGTTTTCTGCCATATCAAGGAATTTGTGGAAACTTATATATACTATGTATTTTGTTAGGGCTTGTTTTATAAGATTTGCTGTATTGTTTGTTTCCCAAATAAAGAAAAATAGAAAACGGAAATACAAAAGACGAGACATATTAACGCCTAACATGCCCGGAAGTTATATTCTATTATATTTCCTACTTTTCTCTTCACACCAAACCACAGCGATGTGTTTCACAGCCAAAATTCTTCCAAGAAGGAACCAAGAGTCATAAACTCTCTCAAAAAATATTTTGGATGATAAAAGAACACTTACATAGAATTTTGTTTCTTACAGACAATAAATCACAAATAAACTTACTTATCTGAAATTATTAAAAACTATTTAATGCTAAACAACAAGAATTTTCCAACAAAGTACACTCATCTATCTCTAGACGCAGCTATATTATTTGCAATGGAACTAAAAACCACAACACCACAATTGTTATAAATTCCCCTAGAAGCAAGAACATAACTAGCATAACTCATTTTGTTTCCTTGTAGCAAATATTATTATCGTTACAAATGACTGCCTTGATATCATCTTAAATTAATGGACCCACTTGTATCTCAAGATCAGTTTTGGCATCAAACCCGAATACAGCACAATACTAATGTAACTGCAGTTTGAATAAACAGCAAAAATAACTTGACACATCTTTGCATATACAAAGAACTGACTGCTTTGTGAAGATTCAGAACCAAACGGAATCACAGGGGTTAAGTTACGTTGGATGCCGAGGCAATATTGCAACATGGAATAAAGCAAAAAAGTTGGTAGGGCTCATGTTACAGACTTCGAGCGAAGATATTCATTATCTTAATATTTCTTCCTTCTAACTTTACTATAGATAATTCAAGCACCAAAAGCGCCATCTATGTTTTTCAAAAAGAACTTTTAACTGTTACGGCTAATTTATGTAAGTACTGTTGTCCGATATTTTTTAACAATGAAAGAAAATTTTAGTTATGTTTTTTTAATGAAAAATAGTGTTGATTAGTATTTAAAAAATAAATTATAACCAAGCAACTTTCACCAAGGTTCATCCCGGGATGCATTAATTAAAATTGGTGATCTCGACCTCTTCCGTGCATTGATTTAAAAGGAACGTTAAGCCATTCATCCCAGTTATTACTGCAACCACTTTAGCCCACCAGTCCGCATTGGGCTAGCGTGGTGGTGGTATGGCCCAAACTCCGCACGTATTTCTCTTATGCAGGAAGACTTGTGCTCAACAGGGAGACGTATAGGCTGGTAATGAAGATTCAATTTAGTATATAAATTACGTAGAAGTTCTTCAAAGAAAAATAGATGACGCTTTTTGTTTCTTCTTTGAAACTTAGATACATAAGCAACCCCTGACCCACAATGTCAAATGAAAAAATTAAATAATAATTTTATATAATTTTTGTTTAAAATTTTTTTTTCACAATTTTTAGTGATAACTTTCTACGGTCGAAGCTAGATGGGTGACCGTCAACTTATATTGTTTCCTACTATCGTATCGCTTCACTAAAAAGTCATTGGAAAAGCAAAAATTCGTAATTTCGCTTATGTAGACGATTTCATAATTTCAGTTTTTTTAAATTTAAAATTAAAGTACCCAACTGTTTTTGAAAAAATTTTTATGGGACCAAATGGCAGCTATTCCGCATCGATCAATAAAAAAGAATCACGCAAATCGGATCAGTAATCTCGGCGTAATCGGTGTACATACATAGAAAAAAGAAAAAAAAAAACATACCGGCCGAATTGAGAACCTCCTCGTTTTTGAAGTTGGTTAAAAAGATATACCACGTCTAGCAGTGTCTTAATTGTAACATAAAATTAGACAAATTAAGTAGCCGCCGGCCTCGTTAATTATCTCTCTAACACCACCACATTGAGACTATTCTTATGGGCACAAACACCCCCATGTTTAGCTCCAATGACTATACAATTGGTGGTCGTTATGTAAAAAAGACATTTTGATTTTTTAATAAACCTTTTAAATTTTTAAATACCTTAACCTTACCTTCTTTAATAACCTTTTAAATTCAGGACGATGTGCTTCGATGCCGTTTTACGCTATGGACATTTTTTTAACCCCCGACGAAAAAAGAGGGGTGTTATAAGTTTGACGTATGTGTATCTGTATATCTGTGTGCCTGTCTGTGGCATCTTAGCTCTTAAACGAATGGACCGATTTTGATTCGTTTTTGTTTTCTTTGAAATCTGACGTGATCATGATGGTTATTAACTATATTTATGGAGATCAGTTCAGGTGTTTAGTGACTATCAGCTCCTTTCCTACTTGACAAAAGGGATTTACTAACTTTCACAGGTCCGATTGATTTGAAATTTGGTTTACTGTTACTTGGGTGGTTTCTTCAAGACTTGCCAACCTTGAGCTGATACATTAAATAGTATGCGGGATCCTCAATTCTGAAGAAACTTACAGCAAATATAGCGTGTTTGAGCTCATAAGAATAGTCTCAATGAGAAAATGTTAGATAGATGATTAGCGACGCCGGAGGTTACTTAAAATTTTCAATGTTATATTTATTGACTAAGAAATTATTACCTACCTTCTGAAACATATTTTGAAAAAAACCTGCTATTTAATCATGACATTTTGCGCTGAGAACTAACAGATCAAAATTGGCATTTTCAAAGCGAAGTACGGTTACTAAGGAGTGAAAATGAAAATCTTCGTTTAGACGTTAACAGCTTAACATCAAGAATTTCTCAGCTGGATCAGCTATCAAGAGCTATGAATTTGGAGATTCAGTGTGTACCTGAAAATAAATCCGAAAACGTCGTAAGCATTGTCAAGCAGATAGGTCGAGTAACTAACATTAAAATCGAGGACAGTGAGATATTGTATTGTTCACGTACAGCAAAACAAAACCCATCTAGTAGTCGTCCCCGTAATATCTTGGTAAAATTTAATACACCACGTACCCGTGACTCCTTCTTGGCAGCGGTCATAAAGTTCAATAGGGTTAATCAGGCGGAAAAACTAAACACAAGTCATTTGGGTATGTCCTTTCACCGCAAGACACCAGTCTACGTTACAGAGAACCTATCGCCTGATAACAAATTGTTGCACGCTGCAGCTCGAACTCGTGCTAAGGAGCTGCATTACAAATTTGTGTGGGTTAGGGGTGGCCGTGTGTATTTACGAAAAACAGAAACATCTGAATCTATTCTGGTAAAAAATATAGACATCTTAAAAAAACTGACATAACCTGTATATGTATCATTTAATGTATTATTTTTTCTGATCTTTTATATACGTACTAGTTTCCTTTAATGTAATTAAATAAAAGGTTCTAAGTTTATAAATATTTATTTTCAAAATGTACGAGGCTTGCGAACAAAAACAAATAATGTATACATAAATACAATAAGTAGCGATTATGATGTCTTCATATTATGTGAAACGTGGCTTAATAGCAGTGTTAATAGCTCTGAGCTATTTAATGATAATTTCATAGTTTACAGACGTGATAGGGAAACCAGTGGCTTTCACCAAATGAAAGGTGGGGGAGGAGTTTTGATAGCAGTATCACGATCCATGTATTCTGAAAAGTTATTACATTCTGACAGCAAATGTGAAGATTTATGGGTAAAATTAAATATAAGTCATAACCAATCTTTGACTATATGTGCTGTATATCTTCCTCCACCATCACAACAACACATTTTGCAACATTTTATAGACAATGCTAATAATGTTCTTCAAAAATGGGACAGTGTCTTAATATGTGGAGACTTTAATTTGCCGGGTATATCTTGGGCAGGTACACCTGGATTACCACTCAAAAGTACAGCCCATAACTATAATAAAATTAATAGACTCTTCTTGGACTTCATAGCCATAAATGAACTAAGTCAGTACAACTATACACATAATCACCTGAACAGGACGCTGGACTTAGTTCTATCAGCGCAAATACAGATTCTCGAACTGAGTATCTCAGATACACCTATTGTTGATATAGACTGCCATCATCCACCTTTGGAATTTACGGTAAGACTCGATAAGGGAAAAACGAGTGTTTCACACTGCAAAACAAATAACAATGAAAAAAAAAATTTCTATAAAGCCGATTACGAGAGAATACGTCAATACTTGGATAAAATTTTGTGGGATGACATATTCCAAAACTGTGAGTCCGTCAATGATATGCTTCGTGCATTTTATAACGTACTTAATGTGGTAATAGAAAAATTCGTCCCTTCAACTAGAATAAAATCAAATAAAACACCGGTTTGGTTTTCGTACGATTTGAAGAGATTATTGAGAGAAAAAAATAAATTTCGTATCAAATACAAAAAATTTAATAACCCTCTTGACAATGAATCATTTTTACTATTAAAAAAGCGTTCTTTGTCACTAACTAAGGATTGTTATAATAAGTATATATCTACATTAGAGTCATCAATTAAAAATAATCCTAAATTGTTTTGGTCATATTTAAAACAAAAAAGAAATAATAAAAGTTCCTACCCTTCGAGGATGCATTTTGAGACACAAATATCGGCAAGTGGTCCAGGTATATGTAACTTATTAGCCTCCTATGTCGCGTCAGTATATGATAATTCTTTCTCGCCCATAAATTCGAGCGCTGGTATTGTTTCCTCTGGTACACACCTAACACAGATGATTTCATCAAACGTTTTAGGTAATATACATCAGAGATGCGCAATACAAATCTTTAAAAAGAAAAGATTTATATAAATCTATCGACGAAAAGATTTAAATCACTCTTTTAAATCTTTAAATCTTTTGTAACTCAGTTGATCAAGACACGTAATTTCAATCACCTTTACATTAACTCTTTTAAATCTTTCAATCATTAGTAACTCAGTTGATCAAAACACATCATTTCCATTCATCTTCAAATCTTTAAATCTTTTGCAAATCAGTTTATCAAGACACAATATTTTCAATTATCTATTTCACTGAATTGTGTTGTGAAAGATTTATTACTTCAGGGGTCCTGATCATACACTTGAGTGACAGTACAATTTAGTGAATTTTATATATTTTTATGTAAAGTTTTTTAATGAGACCTACCTACCTACCTACTTACTGTAACATTTTACCTAGATATAAAAATGATTACAATTTTTTCGGTTGGATATTGTCTTAGCATTGGTGCAATCATTGAAGTAAACGTTTATTTCGATTACGGAAACAAAGCAACTTTCGCCATGGTCGATCCCGGGATGGGTCAATCAAAATTTATTATCTACAGTTCCTCCGTGTTTCGGAAGGTACGTTAAGCTATTGGTCCCGGTTTTTACTGAAACCGCCATAACCCACCAACCCGCACTGGACCAGCGTGGTGATGCTATGGCCCAAACTCTTCATGTGCTTCTCCCATGTAAGAAGGTCCAGCAGTGGGAGGTATGTAGGCTGGTGGTGGCGATGATGATGATGATAATGACTCGCAAAATTGTTTTGTGAAGCAAGTGTTTATGGTGACGTGCAATTGGAAGATCATTGTAATATAAGTGAATTTGATGTGAAAGACGTTGAGAGTTTTATCGTGGTTATCTACCTTATCAAAGTATTATCATGGAGACTGTCATCATATATTTCGCGCCAAACTCTCATGATACATTGAAACCAGCATTTCGATTCAATATTTGCAGAATTAAAGAAAATTCTTAAAATATGGCTGTATAGGCATTTGTTTCTTTTGCCTTCTCTGTAATAGAGAAAAAATACAAAAATAACAATCCGGTTATTCTTTCACTCATTGGTTGAATTGGGTTGAATTGGGTTGAATGTATCAGAGAATGAAATGAATCAAAGATTTAAAAGATTTAAAGATGTATTTGGAAGCCAAGTGATTTAGTGATTTAATCAATCTTTTTTACGGATGTACATCTTTTAAACCAATCACTCACGAGTTACACATCTCTAATATACATTTTACTAGTGACCATGTTCACAGGCGTATTAAAGAACTGGATCAAAATAAAGGGGCAGGTTTTGATGGTATACCATCAATCTTTGCCGTTAACTGTGCTAAATTTATATCATACCCACTTTCTATAATATTTAATAAGTCTTTATCATCTGGTATTTTTCCAGAGGTATGGAAAACAGCCTTGATAGTACCTATATACAAATCGGGCGATAAAGAATCCGTTACAAATTATAGACCTATATCTATTTTATCAGTATTTGCTAAACTGTTCGAATCATTGTTATGCCCTCTAATATCATGGCATATTAGATCCTTAACACTCCATTACGCGCGCCTCTATTTGTGACGTTAGTGCTCGCGCGCTCTACATATGTAGAACAGTTTTAATCTAAGGATTTTTTAAGGAAAGTTTTTGTAAACGAAAAGAAACTATTGTCATGTTTAAAAAGACTGTATTATAAAACAAAATCATACAATCAAAATTTAAAATCAGACTTCTTGAACTTAAAATCAGACTTCTTGAAAAACTTAAAATAAATTAACAAAACTTTGGTCTTTTCCCTTCTAAATTTTATTTTTTATTCACTCATGTCCTCCACCTCTATTTCATCATTTTTAGTGCAGTCCGGACATAGAAGAACCTGATGGTCTGAACAAATCCACTTGTTACATGTGTCACACTGTTTCTCTTAATGGAATTATTGCGCGCTCTGCCACAGAGAAAACTGATGCTGATGCCAGAGGTCTACTGATGTCTTGTTCGCTATATTCCAAGTTTGACTTTGCGCGACTTCCTTATTGTTACACTCTCTAACAAGCAGTCTTCGTTTGGTAGCAGATCTTCAGGGTCACTTTCTACAATATCATCAACAATCATCAGCAGCATTCTTCTTCCAACCATCTAGAAATTCTATCTTCCGCGTACTGTGAAGCCATTATTCTGAGAAAAAATAAACTTTGGTTACTACTAACCTAATACTTAATAATACATCTCACATCAACATCAATAAAAGATAACAAACATACTTACAACAAACAAACGTCGACGACAACTCACGAGAAAAATGTTACGCGAGTGCTCGCGCGCTCTACTATTGTAGAAATTTACGTTTGGCGCGTAATTTCTCCGGCATGCAGTCGCGTCGGTCGCCGCAAAGACACTAGTTATGTTCATTGTCTAGTTCTACAGGAATACTGTAAGTGTGTGCGTGAGTGACCTTCAATTGGCGTTAAAATTCTAGGAATTGCATGTGCGTTCTACAATTGTAGAACGCGCGACTACTGGAGTGTTAATTACACCAAATCAGCATGGGTTCTTCAAAACTAGATCAACATCAACCAATCTTGCAGTTTTTATGAATGAGCTAGCAGTTTCTATTGATAAACGTATACCTGTTGATGTTATTTATACTGATTTTTGCAAGGCTTTTGATAAGGTGAACCATAAAATCCTTCTGAAGAAGTTGCATATGTTTGGTTTTGGTAAAAACTTTTTAAATTGGTGTGAATCTTATTTGTCTGAGAGGTCCCTGAGGGTTGTGATACATGGCTTCACATCTGAGTCCTTTTCTGCACCCTCAGGAGTCCCGCAGGGATCTCATCTAGGACCAATATTCTTCAATATCTTTATAAATGATATAACAAATTGTTTCTTGCATTCCTCTGGGTACCTCTATGCTGATGATCTTAAAATCTTAAAATCATTACCTACTGCATCGGATTCTGCTTTACTCCAGGAGGACTTGGATCGACTTGATGTTTGGTGTAAAACAAACAAAATGATGCTTAATTTGAATAAATGCTACCACATGCATTTCACACGCAATAATAGTACAGCATTAAATAGTTACACGATTCAGAATACGCGACTAGTTCAGGTTGATATGATTCGAGACTTGGGTGTTACATTTGATAAAAAACTTAGCTTCAATGACCATATAAATAAATTAACTACTAAATGTTACAAAACTCTTGGCTTTGTGGTGAGACATTGTAAAGATTTCAAAAATGCATCGACTAAAATAAGCATCTTCAATAGCTTGGTTAGGTCCCGTCTTGAATATTGCAGCGTAATATGGTCACCATTTTACGAGGTGCATAGTAATACACTAGAACGTGTGCAGAAGCGTTTTTTATATCACTTAGCTTACCAAAGTAAAAAAGCTAAACAACTTTGCTCCTACGATGAGCGTCTGAAATACTTCCACATGAGTAGTCTTAGGCGGCGTAGGCAATATCTTGACCAGGTTTTTCTCTACAAAATTGCAAATGGCTTAATAGATTGCCCTCGTTTACTAAACAAACTAAATTTCAATATACCTTTAAAACTTCCTCGCCGAAAGAGATATTCGCTATTTTCACCAGCAATCTCCCGTAGTAATCTTGGCTTAAATGCGATAATGAATAGACTCATGAAAACATATAACACTATATCTAAAAATGGTAATTATGACATATATGGGTACTCTTTGACCAAATTTAAAAAAAAGTTAAAGAGACTTGTGTAAGGGACCGGCTACAACCACTGATGGGGGCAGGTGTTCCGCTAGATAGTTAGCGATGCGTTTTTGTAATACACTGTTAGTTGCTTCCAGCGTCGGGTGTGGTCGGTCTCAATCTTCAATCTTAGCTCAACTTAAATGTGTCAAATTAATTTATAAATTATTACTTTAGTCATTTTTTTTAAAGTGTATGTTAGCTGGTTAAGTTACCTATAATATAGGTTCATATTATGATATGTATAGACAACGTAGATAATCTTTGTTAATTTAATATTTAAAATTACCAATAATATGTTAAATTGGTTCCTTTTTTTAAGCATGTCGTGGCAACTTGTAAATAAGGCAACACTACCGCACGAGTTAGAATAATGTACCATTATAATAGATAAAGTGTATGTTTTGTAAGTTGTTATAATATATAAAAAAAAAAAAAAAAAAAAATTGTGGGGAGGGCTCCGAAATCGGCCCCCCTCAAACCGAATAAAGCAAAAATAACCTAAATTATGTGTTACTGGTCCAGATTATAGGTATATAATGGAGTTGGTGCTAGGCTCATTCCAGAAACAATTGAAAGTGAAGCACCAAATGCAAAAAATGCGCTAGTTAATTGCATTTACAAGTCATTTTTTTGAGTTCTGCATCTAAATCGCTTCTCTCCTCTATCTTGGCCGGTCAGAGCAACATTTTGAATGTATTCAAATGAAATCCACAACCCTGCCATGAGAGTTATGAAACGGCAATCATTAGCTTCGGACAGACAAAAGCAGCTTTATTTTATAATTAATTCTTGTTTAGTTATTCTGAAAAAGTTTTCAGTCTCGTCGACCTATTTAAAGAGAAATGTAGCTTAAAATCGCTAGGTAACTAAGACTTTATGTACATATTATATGAACCGGTAAAAGGTTTGATAATGTGATTCATTATCATTGAATTTTGTCTCATGCCCATATCAGAAGTAGGTATTTAAGGTGTCTAGTAGGTGTATAAGTAAATAAAAGTATGATTGTTTTGTGAAGTTTTTTTTTAATTAAGTTCCTATGTCAAAAAATATCGTTTGGTGATATGTTAATTGCGTGATGACAGCCTTATGTTGATTGTCCGCTTCATCGAAAACAAACCTCAGTGGATAAATTCAGTACTCAATGATTTTTGCTTTATTGTACTTTTACGTTGATATCGAACTAAAGAAGGTATTCATCTGTAGCAAACAGGGCAGCAATATAAGGGACTTGCTTCATTTGTATTTAACATACCGCTTTCTCGTTTATACAAGTTAGGCAACGCGTGAGTCGTTCCCTAAGTGCTACGAGCGGCTATACTATAGGCTACCGGCTACGGCACAACGCATCAGTAGTGTTCAAGTTACTACAAGCGGCTATAGGCTACCAAGGTGCTACGAGCGTCTATTTATTAGGCTACGGTACTGTAGTACTTACTAACACCCCCGAATATTATTTAAATAAGATTTTGCCGGAATGCACCAATACCTACCAAGAAAGCCAGTTACTACAGTACAACGCGTGAGTAATCGGTTTGGATTCTATAAACTTAAAAAAAATTTCATAATTGTCTTACAAATAATATTATTTTAAACCTATAGTTAGTTGGACGCCAATATTTTGAGTTATTTTACTTATAATATACTTAGAATAGTGCGATACTTTTTTCACTAAGAAATTAGGTGTAACATCATTATTACTATACTTACTTACGCAAGTAGTATTGTTTTTTTCAAATGTTTTTTTTATCTAGGTACTCTTACTATACAGTATATCAGTCCCATCGTAACCTAAACTAGAAAGAATATTAAAATTAATAGATGTTTATTTAACTTAATATACTTAGGTACACAAAATAAATAAAATTGGTGATGATGATGATGATCCGAATAAAAGCTAACCTTCTGCTCGAGAACCAACATCCACGCGAGTGGAAACGCGTAAGAAAAGTATTTTTTTGTCATATTGCTATTTGTAGGTATACCGTAGCTTCTTTGGATGAGATCCATTGTTTAACGAATGATTAATAGTATTCCAAACAATTTAATTGTATTTGATGTAAAATGTTCTCTCCTAAGTTTTAAAATGGCACCCCGAAATTCTGTTAGAAAACTTACTTTGTCATCAACTTCATTGATAGAATTGTTAATTTAAATTGATTAACTTCTCTTACTTAGAAATAGGGGTGTTACCTACAAGTTAAAATGTAGGTTTTTAAAAATACGTTTCGAAAATGTGAATTATTCTAACTAAAAAACCGGCCAAGTGCGAGTCGGACTCTCGCACGAAGGGTTCCGTACTATTATATTAACAAGCGTCTACCTGTTGTCGTTATCAATATCCAGCAAAAACAAGCAAAAAAATCACGTTTGTTATATTTTATTCTGTTCATTAGTTGTTACACCGATAACAGAAATACATCACCTGTAAAAATGTCAACTGTGTAACGTACGGTTCATGATATACAGCCTGGTGACAGACGGACGTATAGCGGAGTCTTAGTTATTCGTTATTATTTGACATTTCGTTTAACTAAATTGAAAATTAATAAATTATTGGATGACTTTAAGTCGTATAATATCAGTTTTTACAGCCTTTATGTGACAATGTATGTTAATCAAAGCATCATAATATATAGCCACTATGAAACCGCTACACAACGAAAACGCCGTATAAATAGAAGCTAATCCGACGATATTATACCTGTACAAACGATTACAACGATATTTATATGACAGTAGCCATTTCAATGGGCTGTATAAAATACGTTGCCAAAGCTCTTATTCGACCAATACCTTTCGGTCTCTAATGCCACTACTTGCGTTTACGTTTAGCTGTAAAATTTTATAAATCGTGAAGTTCAATTTAATGCAGGAAGTTTTGAAAAACCATTTTTTCTAGATTTGAATGTAGATGATTTTTTTCTAAAAAACGTACTCAAATCACATCGATGTTACTTTTCAATTGAAACAACTTAATGCAAACACAATGGTAAATTTTAATTATGTTTACTCAACTTTATATAGATTTACAAAACCAATAAAGCTTTAAATGTCGACAGACCTTGTACTGAGAGTCGTTTTAAAAGCCACTTCATTTATAAATTCTCAAAATTCAAAATTGTTTACCACCAAATCCGAACCGCTATTGTCTCAATCCTTTGTGAAACCTATTAAGATGATAAGACTTAACTGTCGCCGTACTGTTGGAAGTAAAATAAATTTCCCCTAAGGCACTTCCCAATCGAGATTACCGTTGAAACAAAGAATTTCTTTCGATTTAGCACTCTGGGATTCCCCGGAAGAATTGGTGGGATCTGTTACGATTTAATGTTTGGAGGTTTTAATGGTTACGATTTTTAATTTACTCTAGCATAGGTACTATTTTTTATAGAAAGCACGACAAATTACTCAACACCACCTGATGTGAAGCGGTAAGAAGGGTCCATATGCGAAGACAGCTAGTGCAGTTTAGACACACTTTTTGGAACGATAACTTACTTTCACGCGGATAAAGCCGCGAGCGGCCACTAGTAAAAACTTTTTGTGTAACTGAGCAAAGGCTTAAAATGATTATTATAAAGCCTAGTTTCATCTTTTCAATGCTTTGAGATAGCTTCTTTGCGTATGTTTGCTTTATTTAAGCGAGTGCAAATATTATTGTTTCTTATTCGAACATAAATATCTCGTTAATATAGTTTCTGTTTACTTGTTTTACTTTTTATTTATTAAAATGAATAAAAACTTTTAAAAAAGTTTCTATCTGATTTATTATACAGGGTAGTGTTGTCAATGCGACAATAAATTAAAACATGGGCTCCATTAGTTCATAGAAATGACTTGCCACTTTCATAAACATCTTATTCATTTGATGATTTCTGGACATTTCAACACAACAATGTTATATTACTCCATACAAATGTCATGAAATTATCAAATGAATAAGATATTTTTGAAAGTGGCAAACTATTTCTATGAACTAATATAGCCCGTTTTAATTTATTGTCGCATCGACAGCACCACTTTGTATAATTTGTCGCTTGAAGGTTTTAAGTACGATATTTTATATCTTCTTTTCAACAGATTAAAGTACAGTCAACAGCACATCAAGGGTAACAACTTGAGGCCGTCCTTACTGCGTTCGTAATAGAGGTGACTTTCGTAGTGCAGTTGTTACACTTGATGTGCTATCGTTTGTATACTGTATAAGAGATTTTTTCTTCAAAATGTAGGAAAAACATTGTACCTAACTTATTCCACGTTGTCGATACTAAACTTCTTTCTACATACTTAACTAAAGTGATGAGACTAGCCAACTGTAAAATAAATTCGCCAAAGCTTTCCACTTCTCGATGGAAATTCTATTTGAAAACAAATTTCGTTCTATATTTCACTGCAAGCCCCATTGGCCAAATGCGATCTTCCTTTGGATGCATGATGGTTTAGGTTTAACCTTTTATATATTATGCTCTTTCACGCCTTGTTGCTACTAGCTCGCATCAGTGACTTTGTCTGCGTGTAGTTTTTTAATATTGAGCCAGTAAACTAGAATAAAAATAATTGTACTCTCGACGTCATCATCACCAAACTCCCTTAATATTATTTTTTAGTATACCAACTGCACCCGCCATGCTTTGTAATGGCCGTGAAAACTGTTAGGTTTTATATTTGAAAAAAAAAAATCGAGACGGCGGAGGACGTCCGCAAAATACCCTACCAAAGTTTTATTACAAGCTGATCAATAGTTTCGGAGCTCATAGGGGAAAGACATACAAATATTTATTTTTATTTATATAAGTAGATATTACGTCTAAAAACTTGAAGCAGTAGATGCTGTTTCGTGCGCACAAAACATTTTGATAATATTATTGATTTCTTGAAGATGTGTGTATCTAGATGGCGCGCTTATGTGTGTATGTGTGTGTCGGTGTATGTGTGTGTGTGTGTTTGTGTGTGTCGGTGTGTGTGTGAGTCTGAGGCCCTCAGTAAGCGACCACTTTTCACAGCCGTATGTCATCACTGGTAACACATACTGGTTGAAGACTTTCGACTTCAAGCGCTGAGGAAGTTTGGCCGAGAAGATCTTACGCAATTTTCCGAACGTTTCCCATCCGAGTTGGCTTCGTCGTCTTACTCTTTCTCGAAGTTGGATCTACCAAGCTGGACCATTTGTGCGAGGTAAACGTACTCCTGTTATAACTTAGAGAACAGAACTCCTAAATGTAACTGGTATAGGTGCGACATGGATATGGCAAATACGGCAAAGCACAAAGTAGGACAGCCTTCCACTAGATGGACAGACGACCTGGGCAGGGTTGCGAGGAGCCGTTGGACGAAGGCTGCGCAGAACCGTTCCATTTGGAAATTTGCTGGGGGAGGTTTTGTTGTGTAGTGGACATCATAGATGATGATGATACCCCGGGAATCTTACGTGACTAGAAAAGTTAAAATTAAAACCTACTTTAAAATGTCAATTAAATTATTCGTCTTTTCACTTGTTGAATAATCTGTAAATCGCTAATGGTGTTTGCATTAGTTACTTTCAATTAGCCCTAAAACCAACAGTCAAATTATGTCATTGTATAAATTTAATGTAAAACAATGTTTCACGCTCAATTATTCATGGCTTGTTCTAAATTATGTTTATTTTGCCATTGCGTGTAGAATAATATAATATGAGATATTCCAGGGAGTTTCATGTATGGCGTCGGTTTGAAGCTAGTTTGATAACTTTAAATTAAAAATCCTTAAAAGTACCACATTATAATTAGCCGTGGGAGGGATAAGAAGAGTCCATGTGCAATCTAAGCTAGAATAGCATAGTGTTCTAGCTACCCCCATCTTGCCAGTCCATAAGGCGCTTCTTTGCGACTCTTTAAAGCAAGTCATTCATAGATAAAAGGGAACAAGTAGGAAACTAGTTGTAAGGAAAGGTATCTAAAAGCGGGTATTATTTAAATAGTTGCGGATTGTGCTACTCAAAAATTATCACTGTTGCTTTGTACGGACATATAGGGACTTACAGGGACATAACAGCTGTAAATAAGGTAAATTTCCACTTTGAAGATAATTGTGAATTCCATTATATTCTTGTTTGGATGAACGACATCAGTAATGATGATTAAAGCATCTTTCCTTATGATGTACAGTAAGTCTGGTATCATAATTGTCTATTAATTATTAAGACTATTTAAATCTGACATCTCCGCCAAGATCAAGTGCTCGGAAAACATTATTTTACATTCGGAATCGTCATATAAGCAATTACCATGCATTACGCCAACTAGCACATTTCGCCATTAGTTAAATTAATTGAAGCAGTAGAAAGCGAGGCAGTGCAGATTATATTATTTCAAACACAAAGGCGAAGCCCACGCTATTCGTAATTTCACTAAAAAGAATTAACGATAGGTACTATTTTTAAATGTACTATATAATAGTGAAGTAAACGAGTATGTGATTTGATTACATTTTTTACCCTATAAAATGAACGCAAAAAGAGAACAAGATATTGTCTTACATTTTCGCGAGCACTACCCATTTGAAATAAAACCAATTTACCGGATTTCACTCGCGTTTAATTATAAAGTCGAGTATATAATTATAATAATAATTTAACATCTAATTAAACGCGAGTTAATCCCGTAAATTGGTTTTATTTCAAAAGAGAACAACGGCTTACTTGTTCTCATAATAATAAATCATGATCATAAAACAATGTTTATATTGGAGCATATCATGTACAGACGACAGCACATTAAGTGTAACAGTTGCACTTCGAAAGCCGCTCTATTGCGAACGTAGTAAGGGCGGTCTCAAGGCCAAACTGTTACGCTTGATAGCACATCAACTAAGGCTAAAAGATGTGATTCTAACAAACAATACAAAATATTTTCTTAAACCAAATTTCTTTATACGATTTGTTGGGAAAATCAACGCATTTTTGATACTCATAATAGTTTAAGCAAAATACTTTGGCACAACAGATCTCAGTGTTATAAAATAATCCATTGAAATGTCAACAGTTTGTACTTTTTCTTAAACTTACATCAGTCTCTTATATATATACATATATATATTAAAATTAGGAAGCAATTTTTGTAGAACAATATTTTTACATACGCAATTTCATAGTTTAGATCCCAGCAGGTGATAGAATTACAACGACATCGGTAATAGTATTTAAGGCCTAAAGGCACACGAGCGGTCTTAGATCAATTCCGGATTCAGGGCAACGTAAAGGCCCAGTTGAGTGTGATGTCCACGTAGGCAGAACAAGGATAAAAGAAAATAATTGATATGCAAGTCTTAAGTCACAAGGAATTTAATAAGAAGAAATTTAAGAAGATCAACTTACAATTTAGCACAACAAAAGTATACTAATGTATATACATTTAGTTAGCAAATATTATGACGATTCCAAATATACAGGGTGGAAAAAAAACTACTTTAAATACTTTAGTTAGCTCATTTTACTGAAAGGAAACATTCCTTTATTTTTGAAAAGAAACAAAACTGCATTCAAAGATATTCTAAAAGTAGCTTGTCTCACCCGGTGATCAAACTAACTAAAAATTAAAAAAAAAACCCGCGCTATTTTTGTATACGAATCGGTAGCATTATTGTGCAGGTAGTTGGTTGGTGCCTATAGGCGGCGGTAACCATTTACCACCAGGTGGGCCGTCTCTTGGGCTTGGCTGACGATTTAGCTATTTGGTTATCCAAACAAGAATAAAACTCATTAATAAAAACACCTCTGTAATATAACTATTTACGTTACCACGTCCAAACTAACAACATTTTATTACAACATCCTTGGTCAAAACATTTGCTTGCGACATCCAAACCAGTCAGCTCTTTAAATCTAGATCGAGTAATCGGTCCAGCAACCTTTTACTAGCTGAGACGGCGTTCTTGAAATTTCAAAGGGAAACAGTTTGTTTCTATCTTTAAATAAAGTCTAGTTTTCCGGGATGTTACTCTGTGAACAAGTAGTGAGGCGATTCTCTAACAATTTCTTGAACTATCTTTACAATGTTCCTTGGAGGTTGATTCAATTTTTTGGTACTACTACTGTGTCAATAAAGCATGATGCTTGCAACACTCTTGTCATGCCGAAATCAAGAGGAACCGCTATGATGACAGCTTAAACTTCAGCAAATACTCCTGCTCCTTTCAAATAGTTACCCTGATGAGCTCTCAGGTGATAGGTGGCCTTATAGTCGATGTGACAACTTGAGTTGAGTGCCTAGTTAGTTTGTGAAATACCCAGAACAGACTGTGTTTCAAACTAAGGCAGTGTCTGTTTCTTTAGAGTACAAAATATAGGTAATCTCTTTCTACTGGCTGAGAAGGAGCCCCATTTTTAATGCCAGGCAATATGAATGAGAACATCCGTAAGAGAAAGAAAGTCACTAACATAGCTCATTTGAGAGTTAAAGTGGCAGTGGGCAACAAAGCATGCAGAACGGATGGCCAATGACCCCATTGGTCATTGTTGAAGTTTGAGCTTGGCGACCACGTACAGAAAAGCGCTTAGTAGGACGGATTCTCTCTAAATGAACAGACAACCTGGTCAGGGTCGTGGGAAGCCGTGGGATGCAGGCTGCTCGGAACCGTTCCGTTTGGAAATCGATGAGTACACCTTTGTTCAGCGGTGCATATCACAGGCTGCTATGATGATGATAAGCATGCGAAGATCCGAAGTAGAACCAAAGTCACTGACATAGCACAAGAAATTGCCAAACTAAAGTAACAGTGGGTAGCTACTTGCAGAACTGATAGCGTTGGGGGTGGGATGGTTCTACATTGGCGAGAACGGACCAAAAGATGGAGCGTGGCCAGGGAGATCTCGAACAAGGTTGACTGACGATCTAGTGAAGGTCGCAGGTAGCCGCTGGATGCGTGCAGCGAAAGGCCCATCGTCGTGGAAGGTCTGGTGAATTTGCTTCGCAGACCTCAGACCATTTCCGCAAAAGGCAAGGAAGTTATGCAGGAGTTTTAGCGGGTATTCCCAGGGTCAAAGGGTCAAACACTGGGTGAGCCCCGCACACGCAGTGGCAGGTAGGCCCGTCAATAGATTTCTCCTGGTAAAAAAAATAAAGGGTGAAATTATAATGATGATGAGGAATAAGCATGCGCTGTTTTTTCTTTCCTATTAGGATATAAATGGCCTTTCTTGAGTTATCCCGCATTCGTAATTACCCTAATCTCTCTCTTTCTTTCTCTCTTTGCTACATCTCAAATATAATCGACGTTTCAAATATTAGGTTGGGGAAAAAGTCTTTTCGCATTATAGTATGTATGAACTTGTAATAAAATCTCTTTGGCTGTACTATTTGTATCTGGCTGGTTTTGGTATCATTAAAAGTTTAGATTTTAAAAAAGATAATTCCAAATTCAAATTAGGAAAATGTGTGTTTTTCATTTGTTTTTCGTACTGTCAAGATGAGTGAATCTAATGCAGAAATTCGATACATTTTAAAATTTTACTAAAAAAAAGGAAAAATGTAACGCAAGCCGCGAAAAAAATTTGCGATGTTTATGGACCTAGGGCAGTGTCTGTGAGAGTAGCACAAATTTGGTTTAAGCGTTTTCAATCCGGAAATTTTGATGTCAAAGATGCACGTCGCTCTGGTCGTCCTATTACGGATAAAATTGATGCCATTTTTGAAAACCTGGAGCAAGATCGGCATATCAGTAGTTATGACGTAGCTAAAGAACTGGGAATTGACCACAAAACAGTTATGGCGCATTTAAAAAAAACGGGTACACAAAAAAGCTCGATATTTGGGTACCCCACGAGATCACTGAAATAAACCTAATGAACCGTGTACTCATTTGTGATTCTTTATTACGACGTAATTAAACCGAACCATTTTTGAAGAAGCTGATAACTGGTGATGAAAAGTGGATCACGTACGACAAGAACGTGCGAAAAAGGTCGTGGTCAAGGTCGAAACCCGGGTTAACTCGCAACAAGGTGATGCTGTGTGTGTGGTGGGATTGGAAGGGCATTATTCATTATGAGCTGTTACCACCAGGCAGGACCATCGATTCTGAACTCTACTAACTGAAGCGAACAACTGATGAGATTAAAGCAAGTAGTTGAGAGAAAGCGGCCGGAATTAATCAACAGAAGGGGTGTGGTTTTTCATCATGATAACGCTAGACCTCACACATCTTTAGCCACTCAGCAAAAAATAAGAGAGTTTGGCTGGGAGGTGTTAATGCATTCGCCGTATTTTCCTGACCTTGCACCTTCAGATTTCCACCTGTTTCGCTCTCTTCAGAATTCTCTAGGCAGTGTCAGGTTAACATCACTAGAGGACTGCCAAAACCACTTGTCGCGGTATTTTGATCAGAAGCCCAAAAATTTCTATAGCAATGGGATTATGTCCCTACCTACAAGATGGCAAAAAGTTATCGAACAAAATGGTACCCACAAACTTTAGTTAAATGTAAATAAACTATATTAAAATTTGTTTTGAATTTTCTTAAAAAATGCGAAGAAACTTTTTCCCCAACCTATTATAAAAAATGCTAATAAGTACTCATCTGCCTTCAGTATTTTGTTCTCTCACAAATTTAAATCGTTATTAAAATTTATTTGTTCCCATTATTTATGACGCTAACAAATTCAAAAGTCCTTATTCTAAGATAATTTCTAGAACATTTGGCAGAGAGATAAAACGAGAGTAACTGAAATATTAACTTTAAGTGCTGACTTAATTTTGTACCCTTCCGTGTCATTTACAAGGACACCAATCGCTGAATGGAATTATTAAAGCGTGCTAAGTAAACATGGCGCTTATTATCTTAATCTTTTAAATAGCTCTCAAAAGACACTTACAAAAATGTAGGTGAAATAAAGGCCAATACCTACCCTGGTAGGTATTGGCCTTTATTTCACCTACATTTTTGTAATACCAATGGCCAATACCTACCAGGGTAGGTATTGGCCTTTATTTCACCTACATTTTTGTAAGTGTCTTTTGAGAGATTTTTAAATAATGGTATCTTGTAATAACAGACGTTAGTTTTGTACAAAAGGAAAAAAAATTAACAAAAATTAAAACTTACTTAAAAATAAACTGAAAATGATAAAATATGAAACACAACATAGAAACATTTTTTGGAGTTGGTGCTAAGTTGTTTCCAGAAATAATAGAACGTGAAGCACTCACTCCAAAAAATATGTTTCTAGGTGATGAGTACCAACTTAAATTTAATTTTTTTATCCTTTTCATTTTTTTTTTGAAGTCGGTTTTAATTTTTGTTCAATTTTTTTTTTCTTAATTTTTAGTGATAACTTTCTAAGGTTAAAGCTAGATGGGTGACCTGCAGCTTACATTGTTTCCTACTATTTTATCTTTACAAAAAGTCATAGGAAAGCAAAAATCCGCAATTTCGACTACGTAGATGAGTTTCTCATTTCAGTTTGTTTGATTTAAAAACCAAACTACCCAACTGATTTTGAAAAAAGTTTCAGGGGACCAAACGGCAACTATACCACATCGAACAAAAAGAAGAATCACGTAAATCAGATCAGAAATCTCGGCGTAATCGGTGTACATACATAGAAAAAAAACATACCAACCGAATTGTGAACCTCCTCGTTTTTGATACATAAGGTATCAAATTTGCATAAGGCAGCACATCAAACGTTACGCGCCTAATAAAAATGACTCTTATTACAACGGGCTAAGTCAACAAATATCAAAGTGTCTGACTTTATCCGCCAATTTATGAATTACATTAAAACAAACTTAATTTGTTGCATTAATAGAACCTAACACAAAGCAAAAAGACACATTTTCCTTTAAAAATATTAGTCTGTTCCGGCAGTATAGACGTACGAATGGGTATAATGAAACACTACAAATAAAAGACGAAATCCGCTTTCGTGCTGAGAATAAAGATCCGTAAGGATATCCTAATACATAATCACAATCCCTTTATGATAATAATATACTCTGAATGATAGTCATGGTAATTATTATGCGAGCTATGGTAGCCAGTTTCCTATTATCAGTGACTCATTTATGGCGACAGCTCTTTTGTTTTATAACATCATATTAGATAATAGAAGACCGACGAAGGTTTATAGACCCTTAGGCATGTAATTAATATTTATTTAAACAGATTATAAGTATAGTAAATAGGATCGAGAAGTTATTTTTTACGGCTAGGCTGGCAAAGTAGCGTATGCCTGGTGGTAAGCGTTTACCTTAACCTATACTTAGACGCCCGCCACTACTTTCCATCCATACTAATAATTATAAATCTTAAAGTAATTACTCTGACCGTCTGTTAGCTTTCATGCTTAAACTGCTGTACCGATTTCCAAGAAGTTTGGTATGGCGATAGTTTGAGCATGCTTAGACTTTTTAGAGCTATAACCGACATTTACGTGGGTGGAGTCGCGGGTGGTCACTAGTTATTTATAATGGAAGGTGTCCTCCTTTCTTCGTAATTATTATACTCGCCAGAGTGAAAAAATATACTTGTAGGTGTTATAGATTTAAAACACCTGTCAAACATTATTATGATATTGAATTTGAAACTATCGCACCGAAACTCAGCAAACTGCCTCAAGGTGATTCAAACGCGAGGTAATTTTGATCGAACTTCAAGCACCTTCTATCGGCTATATTATAAAAACTGATATGAAGAGCTTTTTGACCTTATCCTACCTTCCTATCTGTCTTCGGAGTCATCAACTCACTGTTTCCATCACAATGCAATTTAGTAACTCTTTTCTTGTCATGCTTCCAAAACTTGGAATGCTTCGCCAGCTCATGCACACCCTCTATCCCATAGTCCACGGTCCTTCAAAAGAAGCGTGAAGGGGATATCCCCTTCACGCTTTTGAAGGACCGTGGGTTACCGAGGCTATCAAGGCTACCAAGGTGGAGGCGGCCAGAGCAGTGTGTTAGTGTTGCATCGGTCTTCGCATAAGAACACTTCTTACCGCTTCACATTAGGTATTACGTGTTGAGTCATCAGTCGTGCGTTTTAAACAAAGAAATTGATAGTTCTTCTTGCTGAGAAGGATACTCATCTTTGTACATTTTTATTTCTATCGTGACATAAGCAACCTTGGGTCAGGTTTACTCCTCGATTGTAATAACCTCACTCTCCCTTACCAACCCAGGCGTATCCTGCAAGATGGTTTACCACCAGGTAAACGCTACCCTTTTCACACCCACTAACCTTCAAACGGTTTTTTTTTTATACAACTTGATGACAAACAAGCTGACGGCCCACCTGGTAAGCAGTTACCGCCGCCTATAGACACCTGCAATAACAAGGAAAAGCACTTGATATTGCAGGTGCGTTGTCATCCTGAGGCCTAAGATGAAATGCCGTCCATGCCCAGTAATTACACTGGCTACCTTTCCCTTCAATCCGAAACACAGCGAACTGTTTCACGGCTGAAATAAGAAAGGCGGTGGTACTTACCCAGGCGACCCTACATATGGGTCTACCACCTAGTAAGTTATATAACCTTAAGTTATAAACATCAACTTTTCCATAAATAATTCATGAATATTTTATTCAAAGAATCTTAATAGGCCAGCTTCGTTCAGACTGCATTCGAAATAACAGGAACTAATTCCAGGGAGAACTTTTCAATTCTCCGTCTCAGCTGCATTGAATATTGAAATGTAATAATCAGTCGCCCGGGAGAGCTGTCGGGAGCGGAGTTCCACTGTCAATTTGTCTCGGCCACAGAACATTTTGTAGCATTCAGTGCAATGAACTATTAAACTAAGTTAGAGAAGGCATAATTATAATATCATCAATATAGATAAATATAAATTCCTTCACATTCGAAAGGGAATTTAGGAAACAAAGCTATCGAAGAAAATTAAATAGTAAACTAATAAGATCTTTTAAAAAAGATATAAGTAGTTTGAGCATGATTAATTTCAAAAGCGAGACTGCTGAAAATCGTTCGTCGTTATCAGGCTGATAGTAACGGGAATCGAAGACAAGAAAGAAGCCAAAGCATTATTTCATATACGTATCAACCCGTCAAGCTTCAGATCCCAGACATAATTGGTTTTTCAATTGTCATAGGCCTCTAGAGGTGTAACGCCGCGTGGCAGATTGAATGAAAGCATTAAAAAGGATGCCATAGAGGAGATTTAGGATATCACACCACAGCGCTAAAGGATATTGAGACAGTTGAGTAGCGACCGAAATACATATTTTTGAAAATAATTAAGTGACATTAAAAACCAATTTAGTCTAGGCCGAGACTTATTACTCTTCATGTGCCCAGGGTCTTCTTCTGTTTATCGTGTTTTCATCCACCAAGACCTAAGATTGTACATCTACTACGATTTTTTTAATACAAAAAATATGACAAAGCAGCAGACGGCCTGCCTGACCTTGAGTGGCTACCGATAGCTACTCGTGAAATACATGACATAAACAATATAGCACATAACATATAAATTTACATTATACATGACCTATTCAGAAAATATAATTACACAATGAAAATAAAACTACTTATTTAAAGCATCTTGAGATAATATTCACGAACCAAACACTTGAAAATCTGGTGAATGGCGCAGGCAGCGCAGGACCGATCGGCTCGGAGATCCTTGGGACAGTCCTATGCCCAGCAGTTGAAGACCATTTTGCTAGGGACATTCCATATGCACGGTGGCAAAGCATTCCAAAATCGGATAGTGAGGGTGAATTATTTGGATTGGTTCAATTCAATAGATAACTTTAGGTGCTAAAATCTAGATTTAAAATATCAACTGAGGCGAGTTTTCAAGGTTAAGTACTGATGTGCTTGTGCTACTTTGGTAAAACTCTTTTAAAGTGCAAATAGCTGTAAATTGCAAATCTCATCTCTGTGATATTTCTCAAACGCTACGTACAGATTCGAACTCCTCGTACCAGATAGTGAATAAGCACTTTAGGGAAGTAATTTCTACTGTTGGCTACATCGCGGATGCACTGGACAGATTGCAGCGTCGTCCGTATCATTAACGACGTAGAGGTCACGAACAGCCTAGATCTTCTCCAATCCATTGTGACATTGCATCGCTTACTGCCATCTATTGGCTTTATCATGGAGAGAGTTCTAAGGACTTTTCGACCTTATTCCACCTTCCCCCTTCCTACTCAGAAGCACGCGTGCCGGTCTTAGGAGTCATCAATTAACTGTCTCCACGGTGGAGACAGTACACATGTTGAGGTGGAGTCTTCACCAACATCACGGACAAAGAAGTTTAGTAACTCGTTTCTTTATCGGACTCCCAAAAGTTGGAATTCTTTGCCAGCACATGTGTTTCCTCCTTTCTATAATATGGGTTCCCTCAATAGAGCCGCGAAAAGGCTCCTTATGGGCCGGCAAGGTGGAGGCGATTAGAACAATGCACTAGCTGTCTTCGCATATTCTTACCGCTTCACATTAGGTGGTGTTGAGTCATTTGCCATGCTTTGTATAATAATAAAAAACATCAACTTTGATCTTAATCGTTATTATTATGCTTGCCAAAATACCTACAAACTAAGATCCCTAAATCTTAAAGATTAAGTCTAAGGTTATTTCAAAGCATCCTACAACTACTGGTAAAAGAAAACAGCGTTTGTTTTCTTTCGAGCACAGACGGAAGTTCCCACTGCATAATAAATTTGTAGAAACAGAGTAAGCACGTGAAGACAGACTCGCATAAAAGAATCGCATTTAGGGAGCGCTGGAAGGCCCTATTTTAGGTCAGTCCAGCCCTGGCGAGATTAAAAGCACACAGTTTAATTTTTGTTCGCGAAAATGAAAAACTTAATAATGGACAGATAAAATACACTGAGTTACGGAATTTCTTCTACAAATGCCTGAAAAAGGTCGTTTGTACCACTTTTCTACAATCTTACAGACAAGAGAAAACTTCTACATTAGTATTCACTCAGTGTGAATACTAATGTAGAAGTTTTACAAACTTAAAATGGCTTAAAACGACAAACTGAATCGTTTTGAACTAGTTTAAATCTTTTAGATAACAAGCAAACAAAAATCAGTCAACTCTAGAAAACAAACAAGCATCTATGTAGGGAAATGTAAACCGTTGGCATTTCTCTAAATAGTTAGTATTTGCCCAATGTAGTTAAATGAATTTATAAAAGGAAAAAGTATTCTAATTCAAACCTGGTTTAGAGAAATCGCTTTAAAAGACGGATAGGTTATAAATAAAATAGCTAAGCCCCTGTGCAAAAGATAAAATATTTACTTAAAAGGTATATTAATATACTTTGCTTATCGAAGTACGTATATTTATTTATATGAAAGGAAAAATAAAAAGATTTGAAAATCATATCTTTAATTCG
The DNA here is from genome assembly GCA_947347705.1 of Nymphula nitidulata. Taxonomy (NCBI): domain Eukaryota; kingdom Metazoa; phylum Arthropoda; class Insecta; order Lepidoptera; family Crambidae; genus Nymphula; species Nymphula nitidulata. The sequence goes on from OX374631.1 coordinate 17,663,312, forward strand.
GGTGACTTTTCTGACTACTGAATTACTAAAGACTTGGGAAAATCCTTTGAATTTATTTCTAGTCTTTCTGCTTTTGTGTTATAGCATAAACTAATGTCGATCTTTATCGTTTTAAAATGTTAGCGAAGCTTGGTTTCCTTAGATCTTTAATGTGATCGTATATACTGGCAGAATTTCGTATGACTATACATTTAATTTAAGTGGCTCAGCTTCTTACCTATTAAAACTTGATCACTTAAGATTCAAGAATTCAAATTACTATTCCTCTATTAGTTTCCTAGTTCCCCGTCCATTTATATAGAAGTCTGAACTTGTCAGTTTCCGTGCTTGTGGTGGGATAATTCGAAACTGTTTGGACTTGGATTAGTTCGTAGCGATGTAATTTTTGAAGAACTATATGAGACATCGAATGATAATTAGTTTTTTTATCAAAAAAAATTTACAAGCTCTAAACGCCATCTTGAAAACTTTTAATTTTTAATTTTGCTGCAATGTTTCTTGTCAAACAGAAAGAGTATAAATAAAACACAGAAATTTGATTATGGAACTGTGTGATGATATGGTTAAGATGATCCAATTGTGATTTACAATGATAATCAACATGTCATTAAATTGCTTTAAGCAATTCCAATTCAAATAGAACCAAATATATTGATCTGACCTTGTCAGTTTCCGTGCTTGTGGTGGGACAATGCGAAACTTTTTGTTCTTGGATTAGTTCATAGAGATTTAATTTTTGAAGAACTACTAGGCATCGAATGATATTTTTTTTAAAATACCAAAAAAAACTTCATACTTACATGTCTTAAATACACTGTTTTATGTGTGATCAGAACACCAGCTTTGCCAGCCAAATGTGTTATATCCATACATACAGAGAGACTAGAAGAATTTCACAGAGTTATTCCGAGTCCTGATTTTGAAAGGTCGCGTTTTGGATCCCTGCCTCAGGACGTGAAATTTCTCTAGTTTAGATATTTTAAAATTGATTTATTATTTTAAATGACAAACATTTCTAATCATGTTAAAATAAAATGTAGAATATTTAAACTCTGTTGGTGCTTATTCAATATTTTTAGTTGATTAGGTTAGTTTTTTTTATTTACAAAGACATGTATTCAAACCCTACCACCGCAGTACTTGGTATCTCTGAAATTCCCGAGCTACCTCTTACGACACCCACGGGAAGAAACGGGACGGTGAATTGTATTCTTAATCTGTCACCGCATGGACAACTCTCAACATCTCAAACTTCATTTCAAACAGCAATAGCAGAAACGAATCTCAGCATCAAATGGATACCAAATAAGCAATGCATAGTAATGGATGTGATTTTAGTAATTAATCGTCATGAATTTATTGAATTGCCTTTATTATATTGTAATATGTGAACTTAATCTCATCTTGCTTGTAAAAATCTCATATGTTTGCTATGTAATTAATTATACCTATTTCTCAAGAAATGGGTCCTCTTCTACAGCCAATTGCTTGCTCGACGGGGTCCATAATATTGATTATTATAATATTCTTTTCTACCTCACACCTATTATCTAGCCCAAAGTAAGCATCATTAAGAGGTTTTGTTATGGATACTAGATACGGGACAAATAATGATACAAGTATGTATATTAATATTATAAATATACTAAATAAACTTAAAAACATCCATGACTAGTGAAGAAATGCTCGAACTCATCATACAAACATTTGTTCCCACCGGGATTCGAACCCGGGACTCTTGACCGAGTAGCCTGTATAGCAAGGGGCACAGAACAATCGGCCAGCCGGCCGTCAAATATAATGATCTTGCAAAATATGTAACTTTACCACCTTATCGTAATATGGTTTGCGATAAAGATATTGAGTACTGAGCGGTTGATATTAAACAAACTAAGTAGCAGAAAACCGAAATAGTCCCTAACATAACGATGGATATTTACAAACAATTAAATGGTTGAAACCATTTGATTACACACTGATACCATTTAAGGCATATGAATTGGATGTCCAAAACAATCTACGTCAATTAGACAATTAACGGTACAGTAATACCCGCCGTTTGCACTCCAAGATAATGTTTATTACGTCCAAAATTGCCTCGATTGCAATTATAGAGCTTTGCATTAACGCTAATTACTGGAACGGCCAAAATTTGATTGTCTTATTAAATGGGTCTAAGGTTGGAATTACAAAGTACATAAGCGGCGGTAGCGCAGTGGTTAAGCTATCTGACCTCAAATCAAAAGGTTTGCGTTCCGATTTCCACTAGAATACAATGGAGGTAGAAATGTAAGTGTGATCTCTTGTGTATAAACTTATGAAACGTAAACAAAACTTAACTATGAACTTTGCACGCCTATCATACTTAATTTAACCAACTTATTTCTGTTTGAACCTGTCAGTCATATATTGCAGCCATTGTGGCTATTTATTTGCCATATGATCCCGGGCATAGAATTATACACTAAAGCGCCCGGGAGTCTTACGTGGCTTAACTAATTTAATAGTGATTAATTCAACAGCTGCGAGCAAAACATTTTTGGGACGCGAGTGCTGATCTTAAATCTCTTACTAGCGAAGGTTCTAAAATAGACTCCATAGTAAAGTGGGGGATTTAGATACACAAGAATAAAAAAACTTTACTCTCGATCCATCAGGGTTTCCCAAAAGAGAAATATACTTCCTGGGCATACTTTTTGGACACTTTAAATGAGGCACTAAAATCACCTCAGGGCCGATTAAATTCACCTACCTTCATTACGGTCTACACTCGGCACCTTACTGATACTGATTAACCATAATTGATCCATAATTTAACAATAAAATACTCCATATTTTATTGTTAAATTATGGACGCCAATCAAGGCGATCAAGTGCTGAGGGGAACTGAGAAATTCTAAACGAGGAGAAGAAAAGTTGAGAGGAGTTGCAAAAAATGCATGAAATAGTCCAGTAATCGTTCCCACATACAAGACTGAATAAATTTTCTATTGTGTGCTGGCAAGAGAAAGGTTAAGCTATTCGGGAAAGCTCTGTGTTAGAAGTAAGCAGACTCACCTGTCGTACTGTACACATAACGCTTTATCTTGATTCCATCTGAATGTGGACACAGCTAGCAGCTAGTGCAGTATGGATCATTCTGCCTACACGTCCCCACCCTGCCGGCCCAAAAGTAGCCGCTTTACGCCTCGTTTGAAGGAACCCATATCGTAGGAAAGAGAAAGGTAGAAAGTTCCATACTTCGGTAGTACGACAGGGAAATTCGTCATCTTATTTATTTAATCATCACCATCCTATGTAACAACCATTGCTAAGCACGGGAATGCCTACACAATGACATGAGGAGCTTGGGTCATAACACCACCACTCTAGTCCAACGCGGATAGACGAGTTAAAGCGGTTGCTGATCAACCGGGAGCAACGGCTTACCGTGCCTTTCAAATCACGGAGGAGCACGAGATTACTAATTTTGATAGACCCATCCCGGGATCGACCATGGCGAAAGTTGCTTTGTTTTCACTATCGAAACCGGAGCGCTCAAGCCACTACGCCGCCAAGCTCCACACGCTACCGAGCTCTATAGTTATTAACAACCTTTTTTAATGCTACGGCCGTTACCCTAGTAACCATGATGGTTACTGCGGTAACCGTTCAGTGTGAAATGGTTACCGCAGTATAAAAATTCAGACCTTAAACAAAAAAGCTAACTTTGGCCCAAATTATTATAATCCGATCAGCTTAAGTCAAGTAACTTACTTCAGGATAAATATTTGTCATCAATGTTCAAGTTTGTAACATAGGACACCCGTAAGGGTGACAAAGCACTAAAAGTAAGTGCGCAGTCGTGTCGTAGATTTGGAAAGGCGTGCGTGCTGTCATTTGTCTGGACGAACACTTTTTTCTTTTATTACTATTTATGACAGAATTCGAAATGATTTCGTTACGATTTTGCCATATGGTTAGATTGAATGGCAGATTATAGTATGACGCGCTTTATTAAACCGCGAGAACTCTCTCCAGAAGAAGAACTCGCACAAATATTATGCAGTGAAAAATATGCCAACCAAAAATCATGATAGTAATATGATTTTATATCTGTCCCCACACTGTACTTCATCATCATCATTGCCGGTTAAAGGCGTCATCTGCTGGACAGAGACTTTAATTAGAATTAAAATATCATTATTGCTGGTCCACCGGTAATTTCTTTACAAATATCCATTCTACAATTTCCGTACAAAATGTTTTTTTAAAATTATTGTGTATGTTCGTGAATTATTGAATAATAACAAAATTTTGCTTTATATTATCAACATTGGCTTCGTAATTAAAATATAATAAAACTAGAAAAATTTCACGTCCTGAGGCAGGAATCGAACCTGCGACCTTTCGCAATCCGGGCGACTGCTCTGACCACTGAGCCACCCAGGACTTGGGATATCCCTGTGAAATTCTTCTAGTCTATCTGTATTTGCGTTTATGAGCTAACGTACACCCCACAATGTCGAAATATTCTATTTCAACATCCGAAACGAGTATTTTTACAAATACCGACGATTCGGTTAAGTTGGGGCAGTGCTTTCAAATATTCTTAATTTTTGATTTTAACATTATTATAAATGTTTGAAAAATTACTTAGTAATTAAAATATAATAAAACTAGAAAAATTTCACGTCCTGAGGCAGGAATCGAACCTGCGACCTTTCGCAATCCGGGCGACTGCTCTGACCACTGAGCCACCCAGGACTTGGGATATCCCTGTGAAATTCTTCTAGTCTATCTGTATTTGCGTTTATGAGCTAACGTACACCCCACAATGTCGAAATATTCTATTTCAACATCCGAAACGAGTATTTTTACAAATACCGACGATTCGGTTAAGTTGGGGCAGTGCTTTCAAATATTCTTAATTTTTGATTTTAACATTATTATAAATGTTTGAAAAATTACTTAGTAATTAAAATATAATAAAACTAGAAAAATTTCACGTCCTGAGGCAGGAATCGAACCTGCGACCTTTCGCAATCCGGGCGACTGCTCTGACCACTGAGCCACCCAGGACTTGGGATATCCCTGTGAAATTCTTCTAGTCTATCTGTATTTGCGTTTATGAGCTAACGTCCACCCCACAATGTCGAAATATTCTATTTCAACATCCGAAACGAGTATTTTTACAAATACCGACGATTCGGTTAAGTTGGGGCAGTGCTTTCAAATATTCTTAATTTTTGATTTTAACATTATTATAAATGTTTGAAAAATTACTTAGTAATTAAAATATAATAAAACTAGAAAAACAAACTTCATATCTTGTTTTTGCATCATATATAATCTGCCTTTATATCCGTCAAAACGCTTGCGATGTCAGTAATTACCCTCATGTCTAAGTTCTGCGGTTATCTGGATACAGATTCCTCGGAGAAGTTTGAGCCTCTGAATGCGGAACCTTATTTCAGCGTTATGTGCTAAGGATGATGGATTAGGTTTGCGACACTGTGTGCTGCTTAACGAAGTTAGATAGAGAGAGATAGATACATGTCTTTTTTTTAAATAAAATGAGGTTTGACAACAATGCCCTCTACAATCATCATTAGACTGTCAAGTGGGCCATAAACACAAAACGCGATATTTTTTGATTTCAAACTAGGCAAAAAAATATACTTTCACATATGCTCTAACCAAACTAGTATAGCATACTTTATTGTAACAATCTATATATATATATAAAAATGTTATGTTGGTGTACGCTTCAAAAACTCAAAAAGTTTTGCACCGATTGAGTCGAAATTTTAACATGATATAACATCCGCATCAAGGATTGTTTTTATCTATTTTTTGCATCAGTCACATATCTGCGACCGCGAGAAAACAGTTTTTTTAACGATGCGCCACTGCGAAGCGTGGCAGGGTACAGCTAATTTAAAATAAATTACGATCTTACGCTATTTTGATTAATACAATAAATAGCATACGATAGTTTTGCATGCCTGTTATGCGATTAACTTGTTGAAAAATATATATAAAAATGTTATGTTGGTTTGTGTACGCTTCAAAAACTCAAAAAGTTCTGCACTGATTGAGTCGAAATTTAAACATGATATAAAATCCGCATCAAGGATTGTTTTTATCTATTTTTCGCATCAGCCACATATCTGCGACCGCGAGAAAACAGTTTTTTTAACGATGCGCCACTGCGAAGCGTGGCAGGGTACAGCTAGTTACAAATAAAGAAAGAAAACAATGAAAAAATGATATGCTCCAGGTGGGAATCGAACCCGCGTCTCCTGATGTCCGGCCAGACGCGATTAGCACTACGCCACTACTTATACCACTAGGTATAACCTACTAATTTGTTCACAACTTTCTACTCTTTTTATCGTTTTTATATCAACGTTTATCGCAGCACTCGTTGAAGTTAACCCCTCTAGTGATTCGAAATAATATTTTTAAAAAGCATTTTTAAACTTCCAGTTAAGGTGAGAAAAGTTTTTTAATCACATTTTAATGTTATGATGCGTTTTAACCATCTACTATATTGTTACAATTACAAACAAAGAAAGAAAACGATAAAAAAATAATATTCTCCAGGCGGGAAACGAACGCGCCTCCTGGGGTAGTATAGGATACTCTTTGATTTTAAATCATACCATAAATCAATCATAAACCTAGAGTTGAAATGTTATTATTTTGTTTTAATATTTTTATTTTATTTATTTACTTTACAAAAATCTACAGCTTACAGTGCTAAAACTCTTATTTAGTATGATAATTATCCGAAACATTCTTACTTTCTCACTTTGTTGCCAGAGAGCATAAAATTTTAATTAGAATGTAGGCCAATATAAAATATACATTGAGATTTATATAGGATTTGGTTAGTTATAATATCTATATTTTTTTTCCTGTAATTATTAACAGTGGTAATTTATGTAGCGAGTACTTTATGACTTGAATTTTATAAAATGATACAAGGCAGGTAAACGGAAACGCTTTGAAATCCGACACACGTTTCTGAGTTCGGAAGGCGCTTTCGGTGTGATTTATTTATTATTTCGCATTGTTTACTCGTATTTCTGTTACAGTCGAGATGACGTTTTAAGATACAATTGTTTAGTCAATATAACGTTTTGAGATGCGCTTTTATTAAATACCAGACAAAGTATCCAACTCTGCTTGGTCATAAAAAAATAACAATGAACCCACGAGTAATGCCTTTTTTTATTGAATCATTACAAGTGGTATCTGTGGAATGGATTTGAAATGTGTCGGCGAAGCGTTTCACACCGCGTTGTGATGGTGAAAATTGACATCATGCACCCAAGGTCATTTCGAATATTGTGAACGTGAAAGCGACTAGAATAGTCTGTCCAAGCTGCAACAGCTGTCTTCTCATTATGGACTCTTCTTACCGCTTCACGTCAAGTAGTAGGTTAGTTGGAGTGGTTTGTATGAAAAAAGTGTGCCATCGAATGTCAGGGTCCTTCTGAGACGTCTATGTAAGTGAACAGTACCCCTAGCTCGAACATTTGAAAGGAGAATGTCCAATCCTGTACCACCTAAACGATGTTGTATGGACTTCTAACAAAATTGATAATTCATGCAACATTTTTTAAATATATTTACATGTATCAAACTCAAAATCGTGTGTGGGGTTTTAATTCTTAATTTAATAAGTAGCTAATGCATTTTGTTCATTGATAATACAGTAGTACTCATTTATGGTATTTTTGCTGGTGCCAAGTATAATAAATTGATTTACACTCGCTATTTAATGAACTTAGTTAAGTTAGACAATTACTTAAGTCCCAGTAGGACCCTAACAATCGGCCATGCTCTTGAGACTATCAAAGTCAGACCGAATAAGCCTTTATTAATTCTTTGAATTCTTTATTGTAATAACCATTATTTTAGCCACAAACGGACCTAAATCCAGTCGTGATATAGGTCTACAGACTGCGCAGATTACTTGTAACATTTGACCAGCTTTATCTAGAGGTAGCAGAGGCGGTTTTTGTATCGCCATTGTTACAATTGCTATGTGGTCGGCTGTATAGGTCGGGTATACTCCCGAACCATTTACCTAATCTGGTGATACACGGCTGACACCCACATTTTAGACTCACAAGGAATTTTATTTAAAGAGCGTTTTTAAAATAGGTGCAGTATTTGAAGGTTTGCACCATAGATCTCGGGTTTGATAATATCAAAAAATAAAAAATTGATGAATGCACACATCGAACGGGAATTGAATATTAAAGAAAAACAACCTGAGGACAACTCGTAAAGCAACAACTTGACATGACGGTCAACAAGTTCGACAGCAGCACGTGACGGCGATAACCGCTGCGCGATCAGATTCATTTGTTTGCTAAAACATACGCTAAAATATTTAATCTTATTCCGCAACACACACGTGATAATCGTTTTTGTGTACCTATTCGTTTGTTTCATGTTTTATTGTAATTTTGTTTTACGTGTGTGATGAATTATTTTAAATAAATGTTTTATCTATCTATCTATCTAAAATGTGTATACACCTAGTAATAATTTTATAAGTAAGTGTTCACATATTTTACAAGACATTTGTTCACGTAGAATATAAAGTCTTCCACATTATGATGTAGCCGTAACGAGTGTAGCAACTATAATTACAATTCTTGAAAATGACACTTAACTTGATAACTGTCTTCATTCTTGATGAAAAACAAAAGTGGCGTAACATGTTCAGCATTACATTTCCTGAGTAATTTTGATGTGAAATCACACTTTTCTAAGTTCAGATTTAAAAATTCATCTCATCATCATCATCAGCCTATATACGTCCCACTGCTGAACAAAGGCCTTCCTACATGGGAGAAACACATGAGGAGCTTGGGCCATAACACCACCACGCTGGCCCAATGCGGGTTGGTGGGTTAAAACGGTTGCAGTAACAACCGGGACCAACGGCTTAACGTGCCTTCCGAAGCACTGAGGAGCTCGAGATAATAAATTTGATTGACCCATCCCGGGACCAACCATGGCGAAAGTTGCTTTGTTTTCGTAATCGAAACCAGAGCTCTCAAACCACTACGCCACCGAGCTCCTCAAAATTCATCTATATAGTTGAAAATTCCTCTTGGGAAATATGATTTGTGGAATGCAATAAATTTTAAAGGTTTTTTTTGTATTACAAACTAAGCCACTTTACTGGATTTAATTCTTATTCAAATAGATGTTAAATTATTATTTTATTCACGGCATTTCAATTACTTTCAGTGTCCTATCCTAATTTGGAAATCACAAGTCCGTCTACAAACTTTCCGACAAACGGACACTGAAACGGTGAATCATGACTTATAGGCTTAACGACTGAAATCATCAAGTTTCTTGTGATTACAACTTGTTAGAGATTCTTTAAAACCAATAGAGAAGCAACACCTCTTTGTACGCATTTGATAGTGCCACACATTCCACCTCAGCAGTCAAAAAGCAATGGCTTACTGTTTACGATTCTCCCACGAAGTCAGAGACTGCCTCTCTTGAACAAGTAAGTAACCAGTGTATGATCGTCAATCAGCACTCACTACTCAATCCGCACCATGCAATTGCTTCGTAAATAATCCATAATTCATCATATCACATCTTGATTTGTTTCATTATACAGTCCACTCCTTCGGTTAGGATCAATCAGTATCAATCATTATCTACTACACTAAAAACGATAGTTTGCGTTTTCGTATCTTAATTTCCACCCTGTAAAGCGGCATTCATATTAATTTACATTTAACACCCGTCAAAATCTACAAGTCGCCCAAGTCCGCATATTGTGATGGGCGATTATACGGAATTCTACCCTTTGTGTGGCCTGCATTACAGAATATTCTAGTGATGATCAGACGCCTAGCACTAGGTACTTAGTAAGAGACAAAATTAAAAGTAATCCCTTTTTTGAATTTGGTACACTGTTAGTCCCTTACTAATAACAACATTCAACATATATTTTGAGTAATAACATACATTTTAAAAGGGCTGTGTAAACTAACCTAGAGTTCTTTTGTTATTTCACTTGTAAAAGCTTCCTTAACGTTGCTACCTCCAGCATAACTTACTTGATTATTCTATTTTGAGCAAACAACAGAAGTATCCAATTGCACTCTTAATGAGTCTTGTTTTCTTTCCAAACATAGAGCTTGTCCCACGTGACCTGCAAATATGACCATCTTTGTTGTTTTTTTTACTAATAGACGGCACACAAGCTGACGGCCCACCTGGTGGCAAATGGTTACCACCGGATATTAGTTTTAATTAAATATATATGTAAATGGTGCCGGCGGAGTATCCTCAAGACGCAGCTAGAGTATCCTCCTCCCTTTCTAGATCTCTAGATCAGTACATGGTTGGTCGTGAGACGGCGGGCGGCGTTGATCAGGTTGCTTGAGGGTAGTATAGTGAATTTGCTTCGCCGACCCCCGACCGCCTCCCAGGGTGAGTAAGGTTTAGACGCTGGGCAAGCCCATCTGTTTCACCAATGGATTTGTCAATGGATTTTTCCTGTTTAAAAAAGGGGAAATAACATTATATCTCTATTACAACAATACATTTATCAATCTTTTTTTTTCAATTCCGTAATAAGTCGGAATCAGTTTGCTTCTAGAAATGAAAGTCTCTACATTTTTAGGGTTCTGTACCCAAAGGGTAAAACGGGACTCTAATACTAAGACTGCGCTGTCCGTCCGGCCGTCTGTCCGTATCTCATGAACCGTGTTAACTAGATAATTTTCACAGATGCTGTATTTCTGTTGCCGCTATAACAACAAATATTAATAAACAGAACAAAATATATGTATATTTAAGGGGACTGCCATACAACAAACGTGACATTTTGCTAGTTTTTGATCGATATTTTTTTTTATACAACCAGACAAACAAGCTGACGGCCCATCTGGTGGTAGCTGGTAACCGCCGCCTATAGACACCTGCAATCATCATCATCATCATCATATCAGCCGAGAGATGCCCACTGCTGGGCATAAGCCTTCCCGAAGGATCTCCAAACCGATCGGTCCTGCGCTGCCCTCATCCAACGGCTTCCCGCGACCCTTACCAGATCATCGGTACACCTTGTGGGGGGTCTACCAACGCTGCGTCTCCCGGTACGCGGCCGCCATTCGAAGAGATTTTCGTCCCAACGGCCGTCAGTCCTCCTAACAATGTGACCTGCCCACTGCCACTTGAGACTCGCAATTCTTTGGGCTATGTCAGCGACCATAGTTCTCCTGCGGATCTCATCATTTCTGATTCGATCACGCAGAGAAACACCAAGCATAGCCCTCTCCATTGCTCTTACACCTGCAATACAAACAAAATCACTTGGTATTGCCTGCAGTACAAATCACTTGGTATTGCAGGTGCGTTGTTATCCTGAGGCCTAAAATGAAATGCCGTCCATGCCCAGTAATTTCACTGGCTACATTTCCCTTCAATCCGAAACACAGCGAACTGTTTCACGGCTGAAATAAGAAAGGCGGTGGTACCTACCCAGACGACCCTACATACGGGCCTACCACCACCTTACCTGTCGTTAAGCAACAGGTAGACGCTTGTTTATAGATAATGTTACGGAAACCTTCGTGCGCGAGTCCGACTCGCACTTGGCCGGTTTTTTAAATTAAGTTTTAAGCTCGTCTCGAGGGCACGTCTGAATATAATAGGAACTAGTTTCATTATTGGAAAACGATTGTAGTGTTAGTGAACTAGTAAAAAATGTATTTTATTTTATTACTATCCTCCGCCCGCGTAGTCTACAGGAAACAAAATATGTGATTTAAATACCAGACGACATTAAAGTATGACATAGACAATTAAAAATTAATCGTGTCTGGTATGTCGGGCTTGGAAAGGACAGGACTAAAATCGGACGTGAAAAAACTAATTAAAAGACAAACAGAAATGGATAATTAATATAGATTACAACGAAATACTATAACCGCCCGCGCTACCTCGCGCTTTCCCACGATCACCTGCACTTCCCGCAATCCCCCACCAGCTGCGTCGTGTAGTATTTTTGAAGCTCTGTTTGACTCTGGTGATGATTTTGCAAAAACTGTGATACAAGTCGTTTAAAAATTTTTTTCAAAGATACGTGTAACAATTTTCGAGTTAATCGACGTAGAGAATGAAAAGTTTTAAAGAAAATTCTACCCATTTCACCCTTGTGGCTACACAGTTTATTCACTTGACCTCAATTATACATATAAAATGTTTATGCATGTGATACATAGTTGTAACGAATAGCAATAACTAATATAATAAACAGACTATTACTGGCATTCGTAGCAATCATTTCTAAGTACACACTATCAATAACGTAGTCCAGACTCCACACCCTCTTAGGGATGATATTTTGAAAAACTCACTTAGTGGATACCTTCACTTCACAAAGAACACACCCTCCAATCATGACTCTAGTAAGACTTGGCAAGTTAGGAATTGCTTTTTAACTTTTTCGAAATGTTAATTTTAGCATTATCATAAATTTTGGAGGGCTATATTCGGGGTTTATTTGCGTGATTGAATCGAAAATGAAAATGAAAATATCTTTATTCAATTAGGCCCCCAAGAAGCACTTTCGAATCGTCAACAAAAAAATCCTTAAGTCTATCACATAAAAATAATATTAACTAACTAACAATTTCATAATATTTGTCTCTCTGTCTTATCTGCATCTACGTAAGCTAAGAATGTTATGTCAGTCTGTCTATCGGTCTGTCTGTCGGTCCGTCGGTCCGTCTGTCCGTCAGTCAGTCTGTCTGTCTGTCCGTCAGTCAGTCTGTCTGTCAGTCAGTCTGTCTGTCAGTCTGTCTGAATTTACACCGGTTCCAAAAGTTGAACTACCGAAAAGATTCCGGCAACAAACTCGTGTAGTCACTCTTTTCAATCATTAAGTTACAATGTTTAATTACACAGTAATAGTATTTAGCAGCGCAGTGTCGCACAGAGTATAAAAAAGGTATATTAAAGTACCAATAAGTACCTAATGATAAGAATATTTACTGTATTTAAAGGCTGTCCGACAATGCACCATCACAATATAGGTATTACAATACACAAAGGTCAACAATTAATATACAAAGACCTAATAAAGCTAAACATCTTTAAGAATCAGAAATGATAAGATCCACAGGAGAACTAAGGTCACCGACATAGCCCGAAGAATTGCGAGCCTCAAGTGGCAGTGGGCAGCCACATTGCAAGGAGAACTGAAGGCTGTTGGGGCGGAAACGTCCACGAGTGGCGGCCGCGTACCGGCAGCGTTGATAGTTTTTTTTTTTTTTTTTCACAATTTTTAGTGATAACTTTCTACGGTCGAAGCTAGATGGGTGACCGTCAACTTATATTGTTTCCTACTATCGTATTGTTTCACTAAAAAGTCATTGGAAAAGCAAAAATTCGCAATTTCGCTTATGTAGACGATTTCATAATTTCAGTTTTTTTTTATTTAAAACCAAAGTACCCAACTGTTTCAGAAAAAATTTTTATGGGACCAAATGGCAGCTATTCCGCATCGAACAAAAAAAGAGTCACGTAAATCGGATCAGCAATCTCGGCGTAATCGGTGTACATACATAGAAAAAAAAAAAAAAACATACCGACCGAATTGAGAACCTCCTCGTTTTTGAAGTCGGTTAAAAATAGGTAAAAATATTCAGAAAAGTGTTCAATTGACCATTTTCTTTCTATTTGCTTTGTTACGTGGTACCAATTTTTTTTTAATTTTTTTAAAGAAATAACTACAACAAACCTAACTATTCATCATGGTGTATATGTCACTTTGGTAACGTTTAGTTGACTTCTATGTCGCCCGCCGTATTGCCATATTCAATAACGGTGAAATAGATGAAAAATGGCAACTTTTGTACAAACTATGCCTGAAAACGAATTATTAGTATTTTTTTGCGTATTCAGGACTTTTTTATTATTATTATTTTTAGTATATGAAACATCTCCTCTGATCTGTTTTTTATTTGATTGTTGTTTATTTGACTGCTACTACAATAATAGAACCTAATCCTGAATCAGAAATTTCCTCTATCTAGGCTTTACCCCTCTGTTCACTGGGCGATAAGAGTCCAAAGGCCCTCGTGACGTCATTTGGCACATAAGCTACCCGGCTTAGTGGTCTTACGGCTCCGACCTAAATACCTTCTCTTAGATTTAGTTTCTAGAATGTGCGAATAAATAGACGTATTTAAGACGTCGGTTTTGTAATTCAATATGGTTAATTCTGTCTCAATTAAGAACGGCTTTAAATTAAAAGCGCGGAAATAAACTTGGTAGACGGGGAAGGAGTGCCTGGATATTTACAAGGTGAATAAAGAATACTATTTGAGTGTTATGCGGCGTTTAAGAAAGCAAATTCGACGAAAAGGGCCAGATTTGTGGAAAGAAAATTCTTGGATTTTGCACCACGATAATGCATAGTGAACAAATTTTTGACCAAACACTCAACAAATACCATCGAGTAGCCACCATATTCACCAAATAAGTCTCCAGCTGACTTCTTTCTTTTTCCTAAACTCAAATTACCACTTCGTGGCACTCGTTTTCAATCGGTACAAGGCACAAAGAAGAATTCGCTGCGAGAACTGAACTCAATTTCGGAAACAGCGTTTAAAAATGTTTTGATGATTGGATTATTCGTTGGCGGAAGTGTATCGTTTCTGAAGGAGCATACTTTGAAGGTGATAAAATAAATTTGGATGAATAGCTGACATTTGGTTTATTATTGATCTTTTCCCGGTAATTTCTTGACAGTCAGTAGTTATTTCTAAATTTACCATTAATAAATAAATAAATCAATCGTTTATTTTCTCACCACAATATACGGTTAACTATTCACAGCTTACACTACGTTATGGTACATACAATTTGTTATTGTGGCAGGCTGTTGCCTAATCTAAGCTTAAATAAGCTTGTATTTCAGGTCATCAGGCCACCCCCCAATGAATACATTTTCGTTGTAGATTTTGGACGGAAACAAACAATTCATTACGACGGCATGGTGTATACTTATATTGTGAAAAATAACAGAAGGTATACTCTCACTAGTGATGCAACGTATATCGCAGGTATAACATTTTCCGCATCAGAAGTAGGAGCCACTGACATAGGTCACAGGCGATACCTTGAAAAAAAAAATGAAAATATCTTTATTCAATTAGGCCCCCAAGAAGCACTTTTGAATCGTCAACAAAAAAACCCTTAAGTCTATCACATTAAAATAATATTAACTAACTAACAATTTCATAATGTTTGTCTCTCTGTCTTATCTGCATCTACGTAAGCTAAGAATGTTATGTCAGTCTGTCTATCGGTCTGTCTGTCGGTCCGTCTGTCCGTCAGTCAGTCTGTCTGTCTGTCCGTCAGTCAGTCTGTCTGTCAGTCAGTCTGTCTGTCAGTCTGTCTGAATTTACACCGGTTCCAAAAGTTGAACTACCGAGAAGATTCCGGCAACAAACTCGTGTAGTCACTCTTTTCAATCATTAAGTTACAATGTTTAATTACACAGTAATAGTATTTAGCAGCGCAGTGTCGCACAGAGTATAAAAAAGGTATATTAAAGTACCAATAAGTACCTAATGATAAGAATATTTACTGTATTTAAAGGCTGTCCGACAATGCACCTTCACAATATAGGTATTACAATACACAAAGGTCAACAATTAATATACAAAGACCTAATAAAGCTAAACATCTTTCATTAATTTTAAACACTTGTCTGAGCACATCATTACAATAATAATTGTATTGTTTTATATATAATATCCTATAATGCCATATACCTCAAAAATCCCTCAAAAATGATACTATTGATGAATATGTAGGTAAATTATTACAAAATCAAGGAAGCTTAGAGATGACCATTTCCACTAGTGGCACCTTGGCTTGGATAAATACTTCTAAGGTCCCAATTTAACGCCGATGGATGCGGGCAGCGCAGGACCGATCGGTTTGGAGATCCCGGGGGAAGCTTATGCCCAGCAGTGGACGTCTCTTGGCTGAAATGATAATGATGACTTCAAAGGCCTTGTCTAGATAATGTGGTATGTGGGTGAGTTTGTTATTGTTGCGTCAAACGTGTTTTATTAATATAGTATTGATAGTAAGAAAATCAGCGTTGCACAGGAACTTGCTTCCTGGACAACATAGGCTTAGCCTTCCCCGATTGCTTATTCATGTTTCATAGCTCCATATATTAGACCATAGCTCTTGCAACAACTTTATCCTGTTGCATTAGGAGCAGTTTTTGCAGATCAGTTGTTTCGGAGATCTTTGCTTACTGACAATTTGAAGAGTGATTCGGAAGTAGGTCTTTGAAGGGTTAATATTTTATTATCTCACCAGTCAGGACTACTATAACGGTTGTTCCCAGTCGTCACCACTGGCTTTGTTGACACTGGTGATAAGGCAGATTTTTCTGAAGGTCTGTAAAACTTATTTCAAAAGTTTAAGCTAACCGCTTCTTTGTTTTTTTAACAACTTTAATAATATTAAATATTCGTTCCTTTGATTTATAAATATTATAGTTAGAATTTTCAATAGATGAAAATCAAGTGCTTCATTATTTATAAGTAATATATTGTTTTAAAACGAGAGTTAATGATGATTCATTGTGAATTTGGTATAATGTATCTGCTAGCTCTTCAAAAAACAAGACGTCAAACAAGAAGATTTTCGTCTTGTTTTTTGAAGAGCACTAGAAATGAAACGTCTGTCTGCTTGTTTTTTTATACAAAACACGGCAAATGACTCAACACCACCTGATGTGAAGCGGCAAAAAGAGTCAATTCGCGAAGACAGCGAGTGCAGCTCAAAACACACTGTGCCTTTGCACGCCTCTTTTGAAGGAACCCATGAAGGAAGGAACACATGTGCTGGCAAAGAATTCCAAGTTTTGGAAGTACGACAAAGAAACGAGTACGCTAATAGCATAGGTTGAAATTCACTAAATGAATTTTTGAACTCGCGAATCTCGAAGGGCCCAGTATAACACCTGCATAAGATCGCAGGTAAATAACACTACTATAATAGTAAAGTGTACTTGCTGAGTAAGGTCGCCAGAGCGCTATGAGAAGCCGTTATTATGGGTGCATGAAACACGTCTCAAAAGCGGTTAATTTCTTTAAAATTTACTAGCGTAATCATTCTTTCCTTAAAGTAAATGATATATTTTTTCGGTAAATTACCTCATAATTTTGCCATCCCTTTGTTCAATAAAACATGACTTCTTAAGTTAAGAAGGCACTATATCCATATCAACTTTAAGAGAGGCATTACATCAAGTATGTTGTCCCCTTTATAAATCAATGTGGCCAGTGTCCGCTTCTTTTGAATATTTGACTCAGAATTCAAGTGCCTTTGAATATCACCGGCTTCTTTTTTATATCCACGTTTAAGTAGATTGCTTACTTTGGGTCGTCTCGGAATATGGCGGCTGCTTCGGGGAATCCCTTAATGTATATTGAGAGGTATTTACATGAGTAGGTGGTGTAATCAATTCTTATAATTCTATTTGTAGATCAATAAATTAATTCTCTTCTGCTATTTTTTATTTATATTTTTTTATTAAATTCAAATTTTATTTCAACGTAGAGTTATGTAAGGTGAGCTACGTTTTTTATACCACTAAAGGTGGTTTTCTACCAGAGGGGCGAGACGAGAATTGAAATCGCACTGACCCTTTTCCACTAAAAATTGCCCGCGCGAGCTCGCGCGAGATGATTGAGCACAACAATAAAGCTATCGCGATAAGCGTGTTTCTGTTGCAGAGTTAATTTATACTCTATATCGAAAGCAATACGGTTCATTTTTACACACACAAATATTTCAATTCACGCCTCGCACATCCTCGTCAATCTTGACTTGCGCGAGGCGAGGATTGAAATATTTTTTGTGCAAAAATGAACCGTATTGCTTCCGATATAGAGTATAAATTAACTCTGCAACAAATTTCAATTATCGTCTCGCGTCGTCTCGTCTCGCCCCTCTGGTGGAAAATCGCCTAGGGTTCGAAATAATATCAAATTTCACATTTAAATTTATACTCTATATCGAAAGCAATATGGTTAATTTTTACACAAACAAATATTTCAATTCATGCCTCGCACATCCTCGTCAATCCTGACTATTTCCACCAAAGATGAAAACCACCTTAAGGTGGCAATCAAGCATACGGCCCACCTGATGGTAAGCGGGTAAGCGAAATTTCGAAATTGACAAACGAAAAGCTCAGAGATATTCTCTAGTAGACACTGACTGGATAGGTATATAAAACTTTTATTTAATAATAACTTTCTAGATTACATTACTCGCTGAGTTTCAATTTCAAAACTCTAATTAGATTCTAAACCCTAAAGACCTGCCGTCAATCATAATCGTAAAACTAAAAAGTAATTTTCTGTGTCAGTCATAATTAAACTTATTACATACGAATTTTATTTTACGGAGTTAACTTTAATATAATTTATTATGAAAGATATTTTCCACTGAATTCCAAGCACCTGACATGATAGAACCTTACAGAGGATCGCAGATTAATAAAACTCCTTCCAGGAGATCGCAAATAAACAAAAGTATTAAAATTGTGCAGTGTTGTGCTCCCGCGGTGAGGGAGGTCGCTATAGCTCATTAAGCTTAAGGGAGGAGGGAACTCGTCTTTTAAGCTGCCAACATAACTATTTAATTTCAATAATATGTTTTAACAAAAATAAAACCGACTTCAAAACACTAAATAGGAAAAAAAATATTAAATTTCAGTACCTAGTTACTTACCTCCTAAAATGTATTTTTTGGAGTTGGTGCTTCACTTTCTATTGTCTTTGGAAACAGCTTAGCACCAATTCCAAAAAATACATTTTAGGAGGTAAGTATGTACATAGGTACTGAAATTGAATTATTTTTTCCGTTTAAGTGTTTTGAAGTCGGTTTTATTTTTGTTACACTTAAAAATGTGAAAAAAAAAATATTGTTTTCACATTTTTAAGTTATTTTCTAAGGTGAAAGCAAGATGGGTGACCGTCAGCACTATCGACTTGTCTGTCTCTCAGTGTTAGGTTGAAATACATAGTAAAAGAATTATCTTCTAACTACTAACCGTTAAGGAGTTGTACCTTCCATCATCAGCTCATTAGCATGAGATGATGACTAACAGAAGCAAATACTTGAATAGCTTTGAAAAAAAGTAAAACATGTCATATGCGCCAATAAAATTTGAGGTTTGCCCTCGATTTTCCTGGGATCCCATCATCATATCCTGGTTGGTGACAATGGGACCACCTCTGGAGTATACTCTATCGAATAAATAAAGAATTTCGAAAATCGGTTCTCAATTGACAGAGAAATCGGTGAACATACATACAAAAAAAACATACAGTGGAACATAATGTAACCTCCTTCTTTTTTGAAGTCGTTCAAAAAGTAAGCCACGCGTGACTTGAGTAGTGTCTATGGTGCTACGTCTACTACAGGCTAAAGTAATTACTTACCATAAAGCGCGCCGCCCGATTGTTTGCCACGTTTTGAAAAAAAAACTGATTTTTGTTGTTATTTTGTAAATTGATGTTATGAAGTCTAAACAAATCGTGTAAATAAATAGTAAATATCGAAAAAAATTGTTGTCTAAGATATTAAATAGCTTGCACTTACATGCGACAACTTAGGTAAAGTAGACAGCACATCAAGCGTACAGTTTGGCATTGACGTCGGCCTTACCGCGTTCGTAATGGAGGCGGCTTTCTTACGGCCTGGCCACGACGGCGGCGGCGACTCGGCAACCACTGCGCGGTCACGACGACGCGTTGCGAGGCCGACATCGACACAGCGCGCAGTGGTTGCCAAGACGCGAGACACAGAACGCGCGTGCGGTGATGTCGTCGTGGCCAGGCCGTTAGTGAAACTGTTATACTTGATGTGCTGTTATTTGTACACACGACAGCTCATCAAGTGTAACAGTCGCACTACGAAAGCCCCCTTTATTACGAACGTAGTAAGGACGGCCTTAAGGTCAAACTGTTACGCTTGATGTGCTGTCGTATGTACCATCACAGAAAGATCCAACCAGGCAATTTCTAAACATTTTCGCTTGAAGGTTGAAACTGGGTAGGTACTTTAGTAGACCCCAGTCCTTAAATTATTGACCAATCGGGAACCCTTATTGCTTGTGAAAGGTTATTGCTCTTCATTGTTTTCAAAAAACATCTGGTCGCATAGACATTTCGGGACCAGATGTCTTTGTGACAAAAACAAAATGTTAGTTTTTGTTTTACTATTTTATCATTGTTTTAATTGACAAAAAAATTTCGGAGACACTCTTTAATACTATTGGTGGATAGTATTCTATTGGTGCCCAAGTAGGTGGCAGGTAGTTGACGAACTTTGTGTACCAAAATGATCTTAAGTGTGTCGGTTTGGACTATTCTTTGATAGTACATAATTGAAACGAACATAAAACTGTTTTATAAAAGTATGGTTACTACTTTGAAGTACATGGTTCATACAATCTTAATTACATTTAACTTAGTTATCTAACGCATAGTGTCACATAAGCGTACCGCACAATGATTTTTCCTTGTTATTGCAGGTGTCTAAATAGGCGGCGGTAACCGCTTACCATCAGGTGAGCATCTAGTTGTATAAAAAAATCGTTTGTTTGTTGTGTGTGATGCGCACATCCGTGATTTGATTAATCGTAAATTCATAGTTTAGTGTATAGCATTTTGCACACGAGCTACGTCGCCCGCTTGTTTTTCGAGTCGCGTTGTACATTCTAGTACTTCCGCTCCTATATATATTATTATAACAGCCATGGAACTTTGACTTTAATGGGCTCGTTGTTGAACTTTTAATGCCAGGGGTGTCATTTGTGCATTGTCCTGCATCCTCGTAATCCATTTAAGCCCAGTTTAGTTAGAAGTTGTCCGTTTTTCGCCGGCTACTTAAAAAAACTAAGTAACAAAAGGACATGAATATGAAAAGTATTTATTACGTGTAAAAGTCTCCGTTGAATGAGATTTTTTGCACCAGCACCAAGAAATAATCCTGTTTGGCTGACGCAATAATATGATCTTGGGCTTCTGCGTTACGAAGATTTTTTAATTAAACTATTTTACCGATTAAACTATTTTTTTTATATACAACTAGATGACAAACAAGCTGACGGCCCACCTGATGGAAAGTGGTAACCGCCGCCTATAGACACCTGCAATAACAGGAAAAATTACTTGATATTGCGAGTGTGTTGTCATCCTGGGGCCTAAGATGAAATGCCGTCCATGCCCAGTAATTACACTGGCTACCTTTCCCTTCAATCCGAAACACAGCGAACTGTTTCACGGCTGAAATAAGAAAGGCGGTGGTACCTACCCAGACGACCCTGCATACGGGCCTACCACCTAGTAAAAGATTACCCAGTAGTTCCCCTTTGTTGTAGTATAAGCAGACCTTGGGTTGGAACCGTGATATTATCTTTCATGTAATGTTGGCATCCGCATGTCCACACATGAAAATTAAGAGAACTCACACATTAATTAATAAGAAATAGAGATCGCACAAATCAATTTTCGCGAAGACGATTGTGGAAGCAGAAAGTTCGAGATTTCATAATTATTCGTTACTAAAACAGCCCGCACTTTAGGTATGCTTGGCCGTCGCGCCTCTCAGGCAGGCGTATCGCGCGTAATAAAGCATACTTTCTATGATTTTTGCAACGAGCAATGACTTTCAAAATTTCTTATACTCCGTATTAAAGATACTTACAGGTTGTGCTTATAGTAAAAAACGGATCTCATCATTTCTTATTCGATCACTCATCATCGTTGCCCTTAGGGTGACTTTGAGCCTTCTTATGAAGCCCATTGTTGACGGCCACGTCTCAGTTCCGTATGTCATTCGTCATAACACAAACGGCTGAGAATATGCTTCGAAGCTCCCCGAACGATGCCCAATCGAGTGGGATCCGTCGATTGACCTCTTTCAGTGTCTATAGATGGAACTAGAGTACTATAGAGTATAAAAACAATTAGATGAACAACTGAATACAAAAGTAAGTGAATATTATGAGACCCTCAAAACAAGTAATAGTAATGGTCCGTTTGCCCACGAAAATGACTGTCTGTTTGTCTAGTGGTCATATATTGTATGTAGATAACTATGTAGTAACTACATAGTAATTACTTTCTATTATTTTAGGTGGTTGGTAAAAGTTGCACTAGTTAATGTTATTTAACTAGAGGCGAATAAGCTAGGATTCGTGATCTATACAGGATCTTTAACATGGATCATCTCGAAATCCTTGCTCTTTAAACCCTTATATCATATGAAACTTTTCACCTATAGCTCCTCTATCGTCTATTGCTATAAGCAGGTTTCAAAGTGCGCCCTTTTTTGAGAAATTCCCGCTTAATCGTGGTCAACACTGCCAAAATGTTCAAACCCCTTTCATCGAAGTTTTTGGTAAACACATAAATCAGGTGATGGGGAACGAAAAGATAATATATCAAGTCTCTGTCCTTTTTCTAATCACTGGATTTGTAGAGGTTGACCAAAAATTTGTGGCTACACAGTTCATTCACTTGACTTCAATTATATATACATGTTTATGCACGTGATACATAGTTGTAATGAATAACAATAACTAATATAATAAACAGACTATTACTGGCATTCGTAGCAATCATTTCTAAGTCCCTAAATCACACTATCAATAACGTAGTCCAGACTCCACAAAGTTGTATTTTATTTCCATTTCATTTGGTTAGATAAACAAAAAACAAAAAAAAATTTTTTTGAAAAAGTTCCTCGTTCATCATCGACGCTAAAGTTCCTAGCGGGAGCTCTCTTTCTAATTATTGCAGAATATTACTTTAAACGTTACGCCAAACTTTACTTTAACTTAAGGAATTACTTGGTAGAAGAGCATAAGTAGATTTTAAACTAGCTAAAACTTTCCATTAATAATAAAATTAAAAATAAAATGTTTCCCAAAATCTGTACATTCGACGGCACATCAAGCGTAACAGTTTGACCTTGAGACCTTAAGACCTTAATCCGGTTGTAATAGAGATGTATTTCAGTACATTTTCAGTCGTTTGTATTATTAGATATAGAGTATAATTTTTAATGTGATATTTGATATGATTTCGAATCCTAGGCGATTTTTCACCAGAGGGCGAAACGAGACGAGACGAGACGATAATTGAAATATGTATGTCAAATTTTCAATCCTCTCCTAGCGCATCTTTGGTGGAAATACTTAGTAAGGATTGAAGAGGATATAGGAGGCGTGAAATAAAATATTCATGTGTTAAAATTAACCGTATTGCTTCCGATATAGAGTATAAATTAACTCTGCAACAGAAACACGCTTCTCGCGATAGGTTTATTGTTGTTTGTTGCTACTTTTTACCGTGTTATTGCCTGAGAATACCGTCATGGTATCCATTTCTACTAGAGGTCGCTGTTAACTCGAAGTACACACTTGCTTGCAACTATCCTTAACATACCTGCTTAAGTATATCTATTATTTGTGCGTGACGTAGATGGTTGCAAGGCTCTTTTGTTTTCATGGAGTACGTGCGATTTCAATTCTCTTCTCGCCACTCTGGTGTAAAAACACCTCGCGCGAGCTCGCGATAGCTATTAATGGGAATTTTTAGTGGAAAAGGGTCAGTGCGGTTTCAATTCTCTTCTCGCCTCGCCTCGTCTCGCCCCTCTGGTGGAAAACTACCTTAAGTCCAGTACCACTTCAATAGCTACATACGCGTGCACGATTCTATGCATATCTCTGTGTGTTAATGCTCAATGCACAATAGCATGTCACACGGCCTAACTACGAGAAAATAATGCATGCAGTCAACTGTCGATAGAGATAGCAACTAATACCCGTTTCTTCTATGTTTTGTACTAATGCCAAAATTCGCCAGTTTGTTTTACGGCCTGGCCACGATATCACAGCACGCGCGTCCTCCGTCTTGCGTCTCGGCAACCACTGCGCGCTGTCTCAATGTCGTCCTCGCAGCGCGTCGTCGTGACCGCGCAGTGGTTGCCAAAACGTCGTCGCCGCCGCCGCCGCCCGTTCCCGTAGCCAGGCTGTTATAATTAATTATGATAACATTATAGAATGTTATGTGTTGTTAAAGTGTTATGTTGTTATAAAACAACAACACTGGTATTGATATTGATTGACTGGTACTGGTATCTATTGATAACCTTGACCTTGATTTTCATTGAAAAAATCACTCAATCTCTGTCTTAAAGTAGAGATAAGACAGAAATCGAATTACTTTATCAATTCCAATAACCATAAAGACGAAATATCTTAGCTGCATGTGCTAACTCTGTTTTGTTATACTCTTTCCTGTCTTAATAGCATTCATTGTTTTCTTGAACTGAAATGGCTTAGTAGTATTTTTATTAAAAGAAGTAAGTATTGTAGTGTTGCAATAAAATAAATAGCCTGCAACCAAATTGATAGGTAAATATTTTCACCACAAATTAAAATTCAATAATTTATAAGAACAAACGAACGAAAATTCATGTTTCGAGTTATTTCTCAATGAAGCATATAAATGAATGGTCGAGACGCGTTGTTACAATATACACCACAGCTAAGTTTAAAATAAAATTGCTCTCAATCTGCAGTACATTTTGAAACGTTTTTAATTTGGAGTGTAGATTTTCAAACGAAGCAGGATAAACTTATGTGGAGTTCGATATTATATAAAATACTCTTACAAACAAATATTAGTCAGTTTTTAGATAAAATAACAATCATTGGAATTTGGTTATGCTTTGTAAACCAATTAAAACCACAGATACACTAAAAGCATAGATCTGTCATTTGTCAACCTCAGTAAGGAAGCCAACGACATCTGTCGGCTACTAGAAACACTTTCTGAAGGATTTATATTATGTTTTATATTTTAGCCTAAATCAATAATTTAATAAAGAACTTAAATCAACTTTACTTGATCATAAATAAACATTAAAAAGAAATAATTTAGATACAATAGGAAACGGATACTATTTTTTTAATACAAACTTATTTCTAGAAACATAGAATATAGAACCGGGCCTAGTCTATGGTTAGTTTGTCTGTGGATCGGTGTTGCTGTTGAATGAGATTAACTTGCCTCAAAAATTAGTCTTCTCAGTGGTCCAATTATTGGAACCAACGTAAATTCAGACATGACAGACAAACAGACAGTGTGACGTTTTTAGTTGATATATTTTTGTAATAGTTATAAAAATGTTCTTTTGACAATTTGAAACTGTTTCTTTGTGGCCTATCTGAATAAAGACATTTTGTATTTATAAAGTAGAATAGATAGAACACTTAACCTATTGTAGATTTGTCCACTAAAACTGTTGTCTTAAAAATTGTTTTTTTTTTGTTATCATTTCACCCCGACATTCGTGTGGCTTTTTGAACGATATGTCAAAAGAAGTAATGTCAGAATGACAGTTGACTGATAAGACATAGTGATTCGAAGCTAAGATTGGATTTTGGAGTAGGCCTCGAGATTATCAATTTACCCTATAAAAATGGTAAATTTATAACCTCACCACCCGTTTTGATTCGACAAAAGGTCGTAGCTTTCTTGGTACAGCAATTTGTTCGGCTCTGCCATTTCGATTTGCGCTCGAGTGCAGCAAGCTACGCATTTCAAAAAAAAGGTAAGAACTTCATACGAGGCAGCGTCGAGAGGGTTTTGAGAATCTCTTCTAGATGTAGAGAGAATTTATAGTAAACGATTTATAATTAATTGCAGAATTTTCACGCACTGAGCCCCGACATTACCGACGCAAGGAGAAATTTGTGTCGGCCGAAGATCTTCCAGCCACGTGCGCTAGACATCTGCCTAAACCATAAGTAATTTAATATTAAAGCTAATCAGTGAGATTTTGACCATGGGTCCTCCGAGCGATCCTATCACCATGATTTTCGACGTGATTTTAGTTTGTTTTAGAAAATTTAAGATCAGATCGACCACGCTGGTGAGTGACGTCATGCTGTCTAGCTTGGTAATCGAGCCTTTTCTTGTATTGATTCTTTTCTTTGTACTCAGTGAGTGCATTAAATCGATTGTAGTGCTGCTCCCCAGTATAAATTACCTATCGGCTGACCCAACCGCCTTTTCGAGTCTCCAACCAGTCGAACGTAGCATCGGAAAACGATAGCAAGGGCCAGTTTAATCTTAGGATTACGTGTTGCCAATTCCAGGAACCCTTCGGGAGACTCGTCTCGCCGCCAGGATAGAGAGAAGAGTCTGTACCCTGGACGCGAGACCCTTTCCCCCGAGCAACACCCAATCGTCCTGCGTGGGTCGGCTGTACGGCTGGAGGACTTCGCCTTGCCAAGCGGCAGGCGCAGACGGTTTTTTTATACCCCTTATTTCACTTTAAATTAACTTAGTGGACATAGTCTATATTTTGTCAAGTTAGTCACTTTTAATTGAGGATCCAGAGTAGACAGGGACGTCTAAATTTCATCATCAACTTTACACCTTTGTCTCCGGATTCGGGACTGCTACAGTCCCTGGCGCCCAATTATTTAAAATTAACTTTCTATATATTACCCCACGGTTTCGTTTAATAACTGGAAGTTGTCTTGTCTCACTCACCCGAGGTATAACCTCTAACTTAATTAACTTAATTAATTTCTAAATAGTACTTGGCTTTATCCCTACCGCCCACCACCGATAAGCTCATACTGCTGAGATATTAGCTGGCTTATTTTATTTAAGGCTTAATTCCTCCATGGGGTCCTTCTGACCCCGGGAGATTCTGTATTTAGCAACCGTAGATTTATTAAAAAGTTTATAGAAAATTACTCATTATCAGGTAACTTAAGATTAATTTATGATCTAAGTTTTTTTTTTGTATAAGAATTTAACATATCATAAAATTTTAGTGAAAATTACTGTTTGCCCTAAATAAATAAATTGAATGGTTACTAATTAACCCAATTGTTTCTTTGAAACCTGCGTACCCTCTTCCATTTGGAAGTTTGTCCCACTACTATAGAGGGACAAAAATTCAAATGTTTTTTGATTTTTTTTTTACATAATTCCCTTACTGCACGTACAAATTGATTGTCTGGACACTAAAATTTTGTCTTTGTATAAATATTGAATTAATAGGAATCAGGTAGATAACAACATATTGTTATCTGGACATATCCAGAGCCCGACTAGGTTTGCACCTCCACCTTACAGAAGAATGAAGATAGTATACACTACTTTAAAAATAGAAAAAAAAAACTTTTTATCTATCGAGTTTATTAAAAAAGAGTTATATTTAGACTCCTGTGTTATCAGCATAATGCTTACTCTTGATTTTACAGGGTACGCTGGCAAATCATAAGTACTGCTAAGCGAATCCATGGTGCTATGGGTGTCTTTAAGCTAACCATTAGGTGGGCCGTACGCTTGTTGCCCATCCTTGTCGTTTTAAAAAAAAGAACTCCAGATTTCAGCAATATAATTAGAAGTTGCGCGGCCCAAACAAAAACCAGTTAATATTCACGAATCCATTTCGGGTTGCAAGTTTCGGTAATGCTTGTCTGTATCAATAATTTAAAGTATTCTGTAGGGTTGGGGCATGATCGAAGTGGTTATTGTACTGCGTAATGTATAGGGGTTTTTATACAAACCCATTCATAAAGTGATTGAATTAACGAAATATTGGTTTGTTTTATTCAATTTTTACAATAAAGTATTTTGAATTCGTGTAAGCAAATTATTTAAATGAAAAGTTACTGTCACGACAGAGATTGTAAACTTAAAAAATATAATAGTGGGACAGGACAGTAGTAGCACAGATTATATAAAATATATTATTGCTCCAAAGGCCAACATATCAGAGCTGAAACGCCGCACCGGTCGTATCCGTCTGTGTTGGGTTCTACGTAATATGTGCCTGTCCACTGCCACTTCAACTTACTAATCCTATGAGCTATGTCACTTTGGTTCTCTTAAGGATGTCATCATTTCTGATTATATCTCGCAGAGAAACACCTAGCATAGCGCGTTCCATAGCTCGTTGTGCGACTGCGAACTGATTAAGGCTAATTTATTACTAATAAATCACACATCGACATCGTTAACGGCTTTCTATACTATTTTTTTTTGTATAGAAAGTAAGGCAAATGATTCAACACCACCTGTTGGAAAGCGGTAAGAAGAGTTCAAATGCGAAGATAGCTAGTGCAGGCTGAAACACATTGTTCGACTGCCTCCGTCTTGCCGGCCCTTAAGGTGTCTTTTTACGCTTCTTTTGAAAGACGCCATATACACTATCGTGCTAAGTTGTATTTCCAAACCAGTGTATCTTAACACTAACTCCCCAATTTACCAAAATCAAAAAAATCTAAATCAAAAATATATTTATTCAAGTAGGCTCCTAAGAAGCTCTTTCGAATCGTCAAAAATCACAAATTACGTAGATATATCTATCTAAGAAATGGTCTCACAAT
This sequence comes from Nymphula nitidulata, assembly GCA_947347705.1. Taxonomy (NCBI): domain Eukaryota; kingdom Metazoa; phylum Arthropoda; class Insecta; order Lepidoptera; family Crambidae; genus Nymphula; species Nymphula nitidulata. The sequence continues at coordinate 17,691,825 of OX374631.1, forward strand.
GACATATAGTATCTGTCTATCATGTCTAAATTTACACCGGTTCCAAAAGTTGAACTACTGAGAATGTTGAACACTCTTTTCAAAAAGTCCAATCTAGAACTACCAGGTGGATTGTCAGCTTGTGTGTCGTCTATTAATATAAAAAAAATCCTCCACTGATACTACTTTTGATTTGTCACACTGCGTAAAGCTCTCGGGGGTCTTATAGCAATTATAAAACAAAAGTTTCTCAAATCTGTGGCTTAAAAGGTTAAAGTTTGTATGAGTCCCATCAATTAACTCGGCATCATCATCTTCATCATTTCAGCCGAAAGTCGCCCACTGCTGGACATAGGCTTCCCCCAAGGATCTCTAAGCTCGCTGCCCGTATTAAGCGGTTTCTTGCGACCCTCACCAGATCGTTGGTGTTTTGACAATTAAAAATATAAAATTGAAAATTTTAAGTAGCACCCGACGTTATTAATCACCAAATCTGTAGAAAACCCTGTCATTGAGACTATTCTTATGAGCCTCCCGCAGACTATTTCATGGCACACGATCAGCTCAAGGTTGCATGTCTTGGAAATACCACCGAAGCAGCAGTAAAACAAATTTAAAATCAATCGAATCTGTAAAAGTAAATAACACTCTTTTGTCAAGTAGGAAATTATACTCATCAAATGCCTAAAAATATTTTACTGAAATATAATTAAGAACCATCTCGATCACGTCAGCTTCAAAAAAAAGTCAAAATCAAAATAGGTCCATTCGTTTAGGAGCTACGATGGTAAACACCCCTATTTTTGCATCGAGGGTTAAAAAAAACAATTGTGTATGGAATGTGTGCCTCGAAAGGTTTTTTTTATACCACTAAGGTGGCAATCAAGCATACGGCCCACCTGATGGTAAGCGGTTACCGTAGCCTAAGGACGCTTGCAACACCAGGGGTATCACTTGCGCATTGACTGACCCTGTAAAAACCTTTTCACGCCTTTTTTGAAGAAACCCATGCTGTACTCATTTGAGAAAACCTCAACAGGGGTTCACATCTGCATCCGCAGCAACTTCACATCTGAATACATTTTTTAGAAAATAAATCATTGTTATTTTTAAAATTGATAAGGCCCCCGTTGAAGAGCAACGCAACAATAACATCATTCATTATAAATTATACATTCAAAAGCCCAAATATTATTCTCAAACAAATGAACGTTCAATGGACACTCAAATTTTGTTGCGTTGGCTTCTATTGTGCCAACGTTTCATTGTATTTGTTATATTTTAGTGATTTAATTTGATATAGGGTTGTTTATCAAGACCGCTTTTAATACCGTTATTGAAATATTCACGAAATTTATTCAAATTTGAGTCAATTTGCATATTTGCGTTATAAAGCATCTAATTGATATTAATTGTATTCAGATTTTATTTATCGTAAATACAATTTAAGTCACTAAACAAAAGCATCGGGAAAAGCTATACATAATGTGGGTGCCTACTTTTGAAGACTTTAATGGAAATGATCTTTTGAATGTGAAATGGCCAATGGTTCATTCCCATTACGATAGAATAGAAATTAATGATGACCTACTTATTAGCCTATTAATATACTTATAAATATAAATCTATAGCAGGCACTACTGGACGTAGGCGTCCACAAGGCAGTGTCACAATTCACGACATCTCGTTTTTCTGATCCAACCGCCACCTGCCACTTTTAAGTCGTCAGTCTGCCTAGCAGAGGAATGCCCTACCTACACTACGTTTGACTGTACTTATTATTACTACTTATTTACATTAGATCTATTGTCTAGCCGCAGAACACCATCGGGGGCTTATGACCATTTAAAACTGATTGTGTCTGAAATCTGTGGCGTGCCTGACAGGTTACTTAGAATAAAATATATTTACACATACTTGAGTAGGGGACCAACCCTTAACCTTGTAGTATTCTCAATGACTTCTCTCACTACTGCGCTAAGGATCTTCGGAGTCTAGTCCCATCTAGTCTTCTTATAAATATCTTGCAAGCATTTACACATAGTTAACCGATAACCCTAAGATTGTTTATATGCAAGCTTTGCTTCGTCAGCAGTTCACCAGACTATTATAATGTAATATCATCATCATCATCACCAGCCTATATACCTCTCACTGCTGGGCTCAGGCCTACCTACATGGGAGAAACACACTTTGATGAGCTTGGGCCTTAATACCACCGCACTGGCCCAATGCGGGTTCGTGGGTTAAAGCGGTTGCAGTAACAAGAAATAAATAAATAAAGAAAAAATATTTTATTTAAATGGGCCACAAAGAAGCACTTTTAAATCTCAGACCAACGGATTAACGTGCCTTCCAAAGCACGGAGGAGCTCGAGTTTAGAAATTTTGGTTGCCCCATCCAGGGATCGACCATGGCGAAAGTTGTTTTGTTTTCGTAAACAAAACCAGAGCACTCAAACCACTACGCCACCGACCTCCTCCATTGATATAATATAATAATTTATATTAATGTACATAATATCTAGGTGGTAGACCCGTATGTAGGGTCGTCTCGGTAGGTACCACCGCCTTTCTTATTTCAGCCGTGAAACAGTTCGCTGTGTTTCGGATTGAAGGGAAAGGTAGCCAGTGTAATTACTGGGCATGGACGGCATTTCATCTTAGGCCCCAGGATGACAACGCACCTGCAATATCAAGTGATTTTTCCTTGTTATTGCAGGTGTCTATAGGCGGCGGTAACCGCTTACCATCAGGTGGGCCGTCAGCTTGTTTGTCATCTAGATATATAAAAAAAAATTCTTACACTCACAGCCTTAACCTAAATTAAGCATCTTTAACCTTTGACTGGTGACATGGTCTAACATAACTGGTGACGAACGGCCTAAGAGGCCGCTTCGGTATCTGGCACAGAAAATAAGTGTAGTAGCTTACCGCATGGTTCAAAAACAATTAAATAAGATATTAAAGGACAAAACAGAGCAAACCTGTAAACTCTAATATCATTTTTAATTAAGAACTTGCCACCACAAGATCTTTTAACATTAACATACAATCATCTATAAGTCGCAAATAAAATTAAATGTTCGTACTCATCATGCAAATATCTGGGCTTAGGCAGAGATGATAGAGGGAGCTACTGACCATTAAACGGCCATCAACTATATTGGTATGACGTTAAAAAAATAGTTTTCTTCCAGAAAATTTATCAAAGCCGTATTTTTATTCCTGCTATCCTCTCGATCAAGAGATAGCCGCAACCCTTGCCATCACAAAGTCTTACCTTCGCAATGCTTAGGCTATCAGTGACCTAGTTGGGAGTAACGAATGACGTATCGTTACGTGAATCCGGCTCGAGCTAGTCCGCGTCATTATCCAACGAAGTGGTTAGGGATGCCGCTTGACGTGGAAAATAAGTTGAAATGTTTGACAATTGTCGATAAAATGTATCGTGTGTAATATTTGTATCGATTTGAAATATTTTCTTAATTTATTTTGCTGTCTTCGACTAATATATTCATCATCATCATATCCGCTAAGAGACGGCTACTGATGGGCATAAGCCTCCCTCAAGGATCTAAAAGCCGATTGGTTGTGCGCTGCCCGCTTCCATCGGCTTCTCGCGCCCCTCACAAGATCATCAGTCCACCTTGCAAAGGCAACTCTGTCTGTCTTACGGTTTCGCCCCTAAGCCTATGCACCGATTTAGATTGAATTCGGCATGGAGATAGATTACTATCCTGAGAAAGGCCGTAGGCTGCCTAGTGGTGCGATAATCGAGATCCACATAAATGGAGCTGCGGGCAACCGCCTATATACGTCCCACTGCTGGGCACAGACCTTCCTACATGGTAGAAACACATGAGTAGTTTGGGCCACAACACCACCACGCTGGCCCAATGCGGGTTGGTGGGTTAAAGCGGTTGCAGTAACTACGGGGACCAACGGCTTAACGTCTCTTCTGAAGCACGGAGGAGCTCGAGATTTTAAACTTTGATCGACCCATCCCAGGATCTACCATGGCGAAAGATGCTTTGTTTTTCGTATCGAAATCAGAGCGTTCAAACCAACACGCCACCGATACTATTGTTATTATAAGAAAATTAATTTACTTACTGACTTTAACTGAAATAGTCCAATCTTCAATTCTTATCGTAGTAGACCCGTAGCAAAAGGGCAGATGACGTAGCAGCGAACATGATTTTTCGTAGCAGCGAACATGATTTTTCGTAGCAAGTACCGTAGCTTCCAATTTAGTTGCTACGAAAGTAAAACCATTTTTACCATTGCAACGCATAGCATTAGTAACAATAATACTTTTAAAAACGATACAAAAAAAAATAAAGGCTAGGAAAAAATCCAAAATATTTTGCTTTATTCTTGTATTTACATTATGACTATTGCATTTTACAAAAAATTGTACAATATATTTTATTCATACATTACATTTAAAAATATCTTTTGTGATGGAACAGTAAAAAGTTCTCATCTTTCTACTTTTCTCTCCGCGAAACTCAAGGACTGAATTTAAAAAACATTCGAGTGGCTCATTCGATTTTTAAATCAAATCGATGCTACCAAAAACCCGAGGAATGAATGCGCATCACTATACAAAGCTTGGCTTTTCCGTCGCCGGTATCCTTAACCTTCGAGCCATCGTTATATTGATAGATACGGCCATTTGTCCGGACCATCCCGCGGCGACTTAGCGAGAGTAACTTTTTATTTTTGATGCAAAACTATAAATCTCCGATATGAGAGACGATTGTTCCGATTCCGATCGTCCATTTTACGAGGGTGTTCCCTTTCTTATTTATCGTCGGTTGTTTTCGTGGAGTGTTAAGCTAACCAAATGAGTTTCTTTTGGTATTGCGTATTTGGTTTTATGCGACGATATTTATTGTTTGTTTTTGTTTGATTTGTGGCTGGCTCGATGATTGATAGCGGTTGAGCTTGAGGAGACTTTATTTCATTGTTCACAAAATAAACGGCACAATAGCAGCAAAATAGCAGCGTCTCAAAAACTACTTAAATCTTTCAGTGACATTTTGACGTACTTTAAAATAATCTCATTTTATTCAAAACGGTATTAGTTATGGTTGTAACAATGTCTTTATTTTTTAAATGTAAGGCTTTTGGGGAAAATGGCAGTTACTAAAAATAACCAGCATGGCTAGGTAGTCTTAGTTTTGTGAAATTCTTGAAATCAGGTCTTTCTTTTACGCAAGTAAAGTGGAACTTTACACGTTGCGAAATAGTATGAAGTCTTTCGGCTGAAATTATGATGGTGATTCTTTGTAAAAAGGTGGGGTAACATTGGTATGGTAAGTAAGATGGTCTATTCATTCATCATAACAATAAAAAACTCGATATTAATATGCAATAATAATAATACTTAATCCTGAGATGGTTAAACCAAAAACTTATAATCTCGAGCTTCTTCGTGCAGGCACGTTATATCATTGGTACCGGTCATTTCTGCAACCACTTTAACCCACCAACCAACCCGTGGTGGTGTTGTGGCCCAAACTTCTCATGTTTTCCTCCCATGTAGGAAGGCCTGTGCCCAGCAGTGGGACGTATATAGGCTGGTGATGATGATGACTGACCTACATTTATAAATTATGTAGAAATAATGTTCAGCGCATGTTACCGTGAAAACTAAAATTATTTTACTTAGACGTGTGTCTATACCCGAATACAAAAAGCGAAAGAGATTGACAAGTGGTTGGCAACAAGGATGTGCCAGCCCATGTGTTCCTTCCAAAGGATTCCAATTTTCGGAAGTACGACAAAGAAATGAGTCATGTCGAAATGATTGTGGTCTTGTCTTGTTACATATAATGGTAGTCAATCGGCACAATGAACACAACAATAACCAAGCAAGATGCATTGTGCTTATGACAAAAAGTCGTAATTTTAAAGAATTCCAATATAAATACAACATCTAAAAACTCAGGCATTCTTTGTACAGCTGAAAGTACAAACGTTTAATTTAAAATACATTTTATGCGATGCAGGATGCTCGTAAATTACGACTGATCCTACCTATAAAATGGCCTCCGAATTGCACACATTTCCGTTCATTTCCCTGAGAAAATCTTGCTACCACTTTACTTAGGCGTAACTAATAATCATTGTATAGTTACCTTGTGTTTGATCACGTTCGTTTGTGTATAGTTGTCATATTATTATCATTATTTCTCCGTTATCGAGTATCCATAACACAAGCTCTTAATAATGCTTACTTTGGGCTAGATAATAGGTGTGAATAAAAATATTTTAATTTTTTTTTTAAATGTTTAAGCCACATAATTTTTTTATACCAATAAGTTGGCATTCAAGCGTACGGCCCACCTGATGGTAAGTGGTTACCGTAGCCTATGGACGCTTGCAATACCAGGGGTATCACTTGCGAGTTGATGTGTGATGTGTGATTTTTACCGACCCTATTCACACATCATTTCCATTCAACAAGGTGATATGGAAATAATTACATAATTTCCATATCACATTGTGTGATATTGAAGTAATGTGGCTAAAACATGTACAAAATTTTAAAAAATACGTAGCCCCCGGCTTAAAATCCGGGGGCTACTTATTTTGCTGTAAGTTTCTGAAGAATTGCGCATCCCGTAGACTATTATTTTGAAGCTACAGCATCAGCCAAAGGTTATGTCTTGGAAATACCACCAAAATAACAGTACACCGAATTTCAAATCAATCTGTGAAGTTGTTAACACCCTTTATTCAAGCAAGAAATGAGCTGCTTATCATTAAAAGATAAAAGAAAAAATCATAATTTATAGCTAAAAACCATCTCTATGACGTCAGTTTTTAACTAAAAAATCTGAATCAAAATCGGTCCGTTCGCTTAGGTGCTGCGATGCCACAGATAGAAACACAGATAGACACGTCAAACTAACAACACCTTTGTTTTTACTTCGGGAAACGTCGGCGGAAAGCAGAACCGTTAGCGACTACAATGTAAGCAGTTAATTATAATAATAGCTTTCTTGTTTTTCAATACAAAGCATTTCTCTAAATGCTCATTCGACACTTCTCTAAATGAGCTTTCTCTTTTCCATTTCACAACGTAATAAATAGACAAATAGCTTTGCTACACCTAATTTAGTGTACATTAGGTACGGTGCGAGACACTCTGGCGCAGAAATACCTCACACCAACTCTAATAATTACTAATTTAAATGAGGTAGCTTGCGAGACACACCAACGCAGAAATACCTCACACCAACTTATTTTAATAATAATATAAGTTAGGTACGGTGCGAGACACTCCAACGCAGAAATACCTCACACCAACTCATATAACTACCTTTGCTTTCATAGCATTGTGTTGCTGCAATAATATAGCCGGAGCTTTCATTGGAATCCCTTTGTTCCTGTCCTCGATAATATAGCACCTTATCTGCGCAGGGTTTTAAAAGAGCCAGTCCATGATCGTATTTTCGTACAATTTGAAAAAAGCGTGGAAATTTTTTCCTTTGTTCCCGTTGAGTCACACCATTTTGTGTCACACTGTTACTCAACGGGAAAAATATTCCCGATGAGTAACACCGTAACTAAATGCCACTATTTTTTCCCCGTGTGTATGTAGCTGGATCATCCCCTGAAGTACCAGGCTACCATATCTATGTAGGAGATGTTTAGCATACTCTTATTTTATTTATATAATAATCGTAGGGGTACAATAAATTACCTCTCATATACTTATGGTAGACTGGTACTTCAGGGGATGATCCAGCTACATACATACGACTTGTTACTTAACGGGAATAAGCGTTCTGTTTAGTTACACTGGCACACAACGGGAAAAAATAGTGGCATTCATTTACGGTGTTACTCATCTGTAATATTTTTCCCGTTGAGTAGCAGTGTGACACAAAATGGTGTGACTCAACGGAAACAAAGGGAATTTTTTAGTGGCTCCACCTCATCATAGTATCTTCGTTAAGAGTTTTATCATACATTTGGCGTCAACTCTTCCAAGAAGTACTGAAATGTGTGAAACCCCCATTTTAAGGCAATAACTATAAATATATAAATTACTTAAAACGTGGCTGTATGGACTCACCTAATCCCTTTGCCTTCCCTACACAGGGAGAATTTACAAAAAACGCTAGGTACAGTCATCTTTAGAATAATCTGAGCTGAGTGTCAAAAATATTTGCACGGTTTCAGAAAAGCAATTCTTACATCATAATGACAGAGTTGTATGTTGTTTGTAGCATCACATAAATCTTTAACAAGTGAAAGGCGACTTTAAGGCTGTAGTAAAACGGTTGCTTTTTTTAACACGTCATATTTATTTATAAGCGCTCTGAAAGCTTAGGTAAATCTGATGCTGACTTCACCTTAATAGAGGCTTAAGTCGTGACATCACAATGCTCATCGAAGAAGAGACGTCTCGGAGATAGAGAGAGAATTGTCTCATATTACTATAACGGTAGGAGAACTGTACCCCTAGCACGAACATTTTTAAATTTCGAATCGTAATCTTATCGTTCATACAACTTGAAAGGAGAGGACCACATTTGTATGAAACCTGGGCTTAAAATAATTTTAATTTTGAACAGCAATCCTACATAAGTAGGGCGAGTAGGTATACCCAAGTGACTCTGGGTAATCTCCATCGGCGCGAAACCTGGCCGTAAGGCCGGGTTGCCTGGGGGTGGACTAGTGAAATTGCTTCGGCAGAGCCTAGGCTACCCCCGCGAAGGGCAGTGGAGTTACCGGGGAGTTTTAGTGGGTATTCCCAGTATCATTTAGCGCTGGGCGACCCTCACACACGCCCGTCGCTTCGCCAGCGACGGGTAGGTCTGTAAACAGATTTCTCCCCGAAAAAAAAAGGGCGAGTAGGTATAATTATTTAGAATTTTTAGTCCAATTAAAAATATTTTATAACCCCCGGTTATTTATAAGACAATCATGAAAATGCCATAGTATAGTAACTTTTTGCGTATTGTTATTGCATTAACCCCTCTTATATCTCATAACAACCACTACTCTTAACTTATAAAATAAAGAGCTGGAGCTAAATCTATAGTAAAATCTTAAAATATTAACAACAATAGGTGCATTTAACATGTTTTACGACTTGAAAAACGAGGAAAAAAATCGAATCTGCGTTTAGTATCTGCTGGAACATTATTTACATTTTTAGACAAACGGGCAAGTCGAAATATCTTAATGATTTAAAATCAAGTACCTTATTAAATTACCTTTTTAAAGAGGTATATCACATTGCTGTTCAAAATTATTCGGAATAAAAGCCCAAAAAAGACCGTGACCTTTCAAACAAAAGCTAGCGTAACTACTCGATACGATGGTGATTCGAAATTTAAAAGTGTTCGTGCAAGATGCACTGGTCTTATATGTTATTACCTTAACGTTTCTGCTCGATTTTCATTGTCTATAGGTTAATATAATCCTACCATCAAGCGGTCTGTCCATGTCACCTTAATTGAATAAAAAAAAGATCCCCATAGAAAAGAGGCAACGAAAAAAAAACATAATGTTTAGTTTATTCTCAAAAGTTCAAAATCCACTACCTTCATTTTATTTCAAATTTATGGAAACGATAGTTAATAGGCCACATAGAGAATGTAACCACCACGTCTAATAGGCCATTTGTTATTTTGATCATGGAAATGTTATGATTTTGTTTTTTGTAAAAATACAAAGATTATCAAAACACTTTCTAAGAATGGAAGGGGCTATGAAACTTAAATTTAATTTTAGAATATGCTTAGAACCTACTGATTTGCATCACCAGCAATAAATCAAAAAATAATTACCTAGATCAACAAAATTTATTTTATTGCAGTAGGTACACAATATACACATGCCTGCTTTTAAAAATAAACATTTTGTTTGTGAGTGAACCTTCCTAATCATTTCTAAGAATCATTTCACGACGGACGTGCTACTTTTGATTTACGACCGTTAACAGTTTCGTCAAATTATACAGGGTGGAAAAAATCTATGGGCCCTGGAGAGGAACTACTTTAAATCCTTTAATTAGCTCATTTTACTGAAAGGAAACATTCTTTTATTTTTGAAAAGAAACAAAACTGCATTCGAAGATCTTCTAAAATTCGCTTGTCTCACCCGGGAATCGAACCAACTAAAAATTAAAAAAAAAACCCTCGCTATTTTACTAAACGAATCGGTAGGATTATTTTGCAGGATAAAATTTGCCAAACAAACACACTAATCTGTTGTACGAGATACATGAGAAATTGAATATTTATTAAAGTTTTTTACTAACTAACTAGTACCTAGTACTGTAATGTTCATTTGTAACAAGTAAACCATACGTTAAATTTATTATCTATCTTATATCCAAAGATATTGTATGAAGTACAGGTTTGCTAATGTTATTTATCTCTAAGTACCTTATTGAATACTTTGTTAAAAAAAACCATTAAAACCATAAATTTATGCACAATTCGTTCTTACACTGGGCAATTTGAGGAAAAGTTAAAAATGGAACGTTTCGCGGGGCAATAATTTGAAATTAGAACGACAACTTTCAACATTTTTAAAATCGTTAAAAATGTTGAAAGTAGGTAAACTCGTTCGTAATTGATATTAGTTTTCACTTTATTTTTATTTCAAATACCGATTCGTATAAAAAAATAGCGAGAGTTATTTTTTTTTATTTTTAGTTGGTTCGATTCCCGCGTGAGACAAGCGAGTTTTAGAATATCTTTTAATGCAGTTTTGTTTCTTTTCGAAAATAAAGGAATGTTTCCTTTCAGTAAAATGAGCTAACTTAAGGATTTAAAGTAGTTCCCCTCCAGGGCCCATAGATTTTTTCCATCTGTATAATATCCGCTTGAACGTCCAACATGTTTTTGGGGTGGTTTTGACATTTTGTAAATTTTATTGCTATCAAAAGGGTGCTGATAGTACGTCGAAAGCGGTATATATTTTTGCGTAATTGTAGATTCAGCGAAGCTTATTTAATACTGCTATAATTCTTGATACAATTTACAATAACACATCTAATGTAAACTTAAAGGAAACAAAGCTGCATCACAAATAACATTCCGAAATAATATTAATCATAAAGCATAATAATTATTACCGTAGCGACCTCTGTCAAAATCACATTACAGCGAAAAACTTATGAATACCTCGGTATAATAGTTGAGCTTCCAGACGAAGTAGACAGATGGCGGTAGGAGTAACTGTTGTCACGATTTATATCACTCGGCGTTTTCGTATAGGACCGAGTATTACGAGGGTTTTAGGGTGAAAATCTCTCGAAGTTTTTGTGTAAAATTATGTTATTTTTAATGTCGTTAAATTGAAACATTGATGACGTATTATTTTCATTGAGAAAATATTTTTCATTCGTTGAAAGTTCTGTTTTCTTAGTATAAAAAAACGCCTCGATTTCTAAACTTTTAAATTATTATTAAATATTTACTTCAGTATCATTTTGAATTCTAATCTAGATATTATTTTTTTATTAAACTTTATTTTAGACTAAAATAAATTCATGTGCTGAGTGCTAATTTAATCCGCGACCTTTCACAGTCATATAGAGCAGTTGCCCGGATTGAGAACGATTGCAGGTATAATTCCTATCCCAAGGGTATTTATTCTAGTCCACGTATTCTTTATTTTAAATTTTAAAACTATTTAAATGTTTGAACATGTTAGAAAAGTATTTGAGCTGGAAAAAAACAAACTCCCCAGCAGCAGCAGCCGGATTGTGAATGGTCGCGGGTGAATTATTTCTAGTGTACATTTTTTTTTAGTCTAGATTTATTCTTTAGATTCTATGCAATGTACTCATAAATAAAGACAATTTTTCAATGTTTTTATTTACATGCGATAGGGCCTAGAACCATCCTGTGTTAAGTTGGAGGCTACTTTTGTAGAAGACTATTTATACATCAAGATACGTGGTGTCAAGCTAATACTATGATTCTATATCAACGTGTGGAAAAAATCCGTCACAAAAATATTATTTAGGTCACAAACCGTTCGTACCTGGCTAACTTTATTACACTTTTAATAAACGACCAAAATTACGAAGTGGTCGGTCCTTTCTCATAATTATTCTTTTATTCGTTCTTGTGACACCTGGGTCTGACAGCTAAGGGGATAATTATTGTGCTGTTCTCCAAGGGAAAATGTAACTTATATTATTTACCAACATAGATGAAATTACAACAGAGCTTTTTCCTAGTCCCAATTTCTCGTCCCGTCAATGTGACTGCAAGATATTGTATTATGTAGTGACAGCCCACCTGGTGGTATGTAGCTATCGTTGCTTACAGTCCACCTTATAAAAGATCGCAGATAAACAACACATATTTGTAGTGTTGTGTTTCTGCGGTGCGTAAGGTCGCCAGAGGTCATTAGAGTGACAGACATCTTTCTTTTGACTTTAACCGGACAAGTAACGCATGAGTAGAGCCCAAAGTCTTCATAACGAGCGTCTATATAATAATATACTTATGCTGCGGTAACCACTTACCAACAGTCGGTCCGCAGGTGCGCTAATAATTTATCTTTGTCATTTTAAAATCCTTTCAATAAAGATATCTCTTTTAATTTTGGGGTTCAATCCTTTTCGTTAAGTCGAAAAGAAGTATGCAATTATGCGTAGTTTCATCGCAATCCTTTGTTATTTACACCCATGACTACTCCATCGAGACTGTCAGTATAAATATTTCATTTCTGACAATTTCTTTAAATTAATAAATCCTAGTATGATTCAGAAAAACTTAATATGGGCTCAAAATACTAATATACGAGTTTTTTTTTAAAAATACCTAACTTTAAAATAAAACGAATTGCCTGATTTGTTTTTTTTAACAAGAAAATAGTGTTCATAATTGCCTGCACATATAAATATTTGATATAATGAAATAAATAGCACGGTTTGTTGAGTTTCACCCAGGATTCAGTTAGGCGTAATTTTAATTTTGCTTAACCAAATTTAGACACCCTAGGTTGAATCTAATTTGTAGAACCTATCAAAATAGACCTCAGGCGAAACAATTCCGTGCTATATGTCATGTTCATATAGCACGGAATGAAATATTCCCCGGAGTCAAAATTAAAGTGAATAAGATAAGTTCGCTTCACCGTAATTAACACACTTTCAGTCTGTTTTTCTGACTGACAACTCCAAAATGATAGTACACAAAGAATATCAAACATTACATTTGTGTGTGAAAATCCTGGTCAGATGCCACCTATCGATACCATACGCACTGTTTGCTATTTCGTTTACTTAGATATTTGTGCTTTATGTGTTTTGACTCTTATATTGATTTTATTACTCTACAATCTACAGTCAAAGAGTATAAGATAAACATTAACTGCGAAAAATTTTGCATTAATAATAACTATTTCTAGCTGAGTGGTTTATTTTATATTGATATTTATTAAGTGAACAAAAAATCTAATTATTATAAAGAATAAATATTTAATGCACATATGGATGTCATTTTCAAATACATATTTAAATTGTAATTTAACAACCATTATTTTTCACCGTCAACTTAGGGACTTGATAACATTCAATACACAATGTACCATATTGAGATGTTTCACGAGGGAGTAAAGGAAATGTGCGTTTTATTAGTTTCTGTGTGAAAATAAAATATTACTTCAGAATAAAAACTTAAAAGAAAAAAACGTCTGTAAGCTAATCTTCATTCATTATTCTAAACACCGAAATGGCAAGAAAGTAGTCAAATTTAAGTACTTTACTCCTGGTATCTATCAAGGATAAGTAGATACTGTATCAGTATCACTTATCCTTGTTTCTATTAGGGTGCCAACATGATTATCTCACCACAGGATAAATCTGCTAATCTATTGGTCTTAAGGTCGTAAATCTCTTGCCGTCAAGCGTAAATTGTAGCCACCGCTGTGAACTGTGACCAATAGTCTTCGTGCTGTCTTTATAATAAAGTAACTTTATTTGTGGAGGACATTCAGTAATGAAGAAAAAGTAATAGAGATATATTTTATTGGTAAAAGTTTTACAGACATAAACAAGATAAAATATAGAGTTTCGAAAAAGGTTATGTTATATTGTAAGATATTTTTCTGGAAATTTAAAGTGCGACAACTTGGAAAGAAATACGTCGCACGGTTACGAAGATATCAATTTTACTAGCGAAGCAACGAAACTTGCTTCCTCCGTGCTTTAGAAGGCACGTTAAATTGTTTTTCCCGGTTGCTACTGCAACAGCCTTAACCTACCAATCCGCATTGGGCCAGCGTGGTGGTGTTATGGCCCAAGCTCCTCGTGTGTTTCTTCCATATGGAAAGCCTGTGCCCAGTAGTGGGTAGTATAATAGGCTAGTGCTCATGACACCGAAACTCGATTTCATAATAATTGTGAGCAGATTTAACATTTTTACCACATGCCTGGGATTTTTAAGACGGGTATAAAAACAATGATTTCCTTTTTTTTGTAATTTAAGGGTATCTTTATTTTTTGGCATCAAAATATATATGTATATTTATTTTAGCAAATAAAAATAGAGAATTATTTACATGTTACTCTGTTAAATCTTTTGAAAAAAAAGATTTTGCATAATAGAGTTTTGCGTGCTTTAAAATGTACCTAAGGATCCCGGTTCCATCCTCACCTAGAAGGATGGCAGATATAATTAAGAGCAAAATGGTTGCGACACAGCTTTGTGTCGGCTTTGGTATAATAGTGATTATAATATAATATAAAAGACCATATTTCTTTTTATTTGTTAGACAAGACAGAGTTACAACAATCATAAATCAACCCGGCGGCGTCATGGGAAAATCGTAACACGGACATACCTTTTACCTATTTTTATTTTCGTCTTATATTCTTGTTTTAATAACCAAATAACACTGCCGCTTACGTTATCTAGTTCCACTTGAAGCTCCACATTACAGACAATCACAGATCTGCTTTGTAGTGTTGCGCTCCTAACGTGAGGGAAAATTGCCAGAATTCATTTTGAAAGGAGCAAGGGAACCCTTATCGTGTGCTCAACTTGTATAGTCAACAGCATATCAAGCTTAACAGTTTGACCTTGAGGCCACCCTTACTGCGTTCGTAATAGAGGCGGCTTTCGTAGTGCAATGTTTACGCTTGATGTGCTATCGTGTACATTAACGCTTTCTCTTGTTTTTATTTACTTAACGAAAAGTGTGCATATTTAACAATATCACGGTCATCATTGAAGATAACTTATTTTGTCCGTAAATGTAATTTATATCAATGTTATTAAATTGTCTGAAATAAAGAAATAATAATAAATAATAATAATAATATCTTAGATCAGCTTTGTGGTTTGTAGGTCTTTTCCAATCAAATTTCAAATATGTAGGCATGTAAACTATGTAAAGTGAATGCGAACAGCAATCTTCTTCATTTTATTTTAACATTATGATAAATATTTAAATGTGTGTTGGTAATAAGTAATTAATATTTCGACATCGTTAGGGTATACGTTAACGACTTTCGAAGAACCGCTACAGACTTATAATATTATGTTAGCTTCTAACGCAAATACAGAGGAGCTGAAGGCGATTCACATGGTCATCCTAATAAGTCTTAGTAGCTCAGATACTTAGAACATTGGCCCACAACCGCAACCTTTCACCCTGATTATGAAAGGTTGTAGTTGGGGAATAACTCCATATGAGGACATGAATCTTGCATTGCATTTTGAACACACAAGCATTATCACAAATAACTCAGGATCAGCAGCTGGTGTCACCATCTCTCTCAAGACACACATTCTAGAGCTAAGTTTCCAAAATGGTTCAGACTAAGTTCTAATCTTCACATTTGTCGAGTTTTGGGAATATGGTAGGAATGTTGCAAGGGGACCACTGGAACCAGCTAAATTTTGAAAGTGGTCTATGAGAAAAAAGGTCTGAGAACCTCAGATTTTAACTATCTGAGACTCCCGGGGTATTCCTGCGGATAACGTGATTAATTTTTTATGACTTAGTTCGCCACTTCTGCATCTGAGGAGATTATATTTTCACAAAATTGGTGCAGTTCCGTAGAAGCAACCAATTCCTTTTTATTGCCGTTTTACAACCTTCGCCACACGTGCCTTTTGCAAGCAATCACCAAACTAAATAGATTCGATCACTGCATTGGAATTTAGAACTGTTTTTATAGTTCTTTTGTCTGTCCGACTGCAGTACTTTCAATTGGGAACAAGCACTTACATAGAATTTTTTATATTATGACCACGGAACACAGAACTACAAAGTTAATGAAGGTATTTCCGCCTCAAATGTGTTCTGTGCAATAGTAAAATACACACTTTCACACACATTAAGCTAAAGGTAGAACAAAAGCTCGCTTCTTGATTGGGGTGCTCACAGGGCATTTTGCTACTAACAACATGCTTCATAAAATGCAACTCTCCCCAACACAACTATGTCGAGCATAAGGTGGATGACAGGAATCAATGATGCATCTCTTGTGTCATTGTGATGCCCTGGCTAGAACAGAATGAGCCTTCTGGAAGTGGCATATCTAAAGCCAGAAGACTACAAGCTCTTTCTGCCTAAAGAAATAATGGCATCTATATTCTGGACACAGGAAGAGTAAACGCAGGGGAGGCACAAAAGATCCCAATGGGTCAAAGTGCACTGTGACTTAGTCATGACCTAACAGTAACATAACATAAGCTAAGATGAAGTACACACTTTACTTGTGCACAGTACACATTTGAGGCACAAATATTGCGCAGGCTTATTCTTTACGTTTGATTCATTCACTATTACTGACCAATGAGCTTTTACATACAAGTTTCTTCGACCTAACAAAGAGTGAGCAATTGTTTTTCAGCCTGATGTCAAGCTGTGGTGCGGTAGGTAAAATAATTTTATGTGGACTGTATAATTTTAATAAACTGCGCCAAAGGGAGAACTGAATTAGGAGTAAGGTGATAGGTATGCACTGACTGACCTGATTGGTGTTGTTCGGCGATCTTCTCCGGCTTCAAGTCTCTACGTTTGACGCCGTTCTCTTGTAAATGCACACACAAACGGACACACGACACATATATTATTTCACATGAACTTCGCGGTGGATTAAATCGATTACGGCAAAGGCAAGGGGCCCCCTTTTGTTCTTAGTGACGCGGATTGTGAGTACATTTCACCACCTCGATCGCGGACGTACTGCTGTGCCGGCCGGTGCGGCCACAGCTCTTGCACACGAATCACATGTCTTCTTATGTGGTTCCTTAGTGATCAATAGACACACTTGATATGTCAGTGCAAAGGATGTAGGAAGGGATTTGGCGCGAATCTTTTAATAAAGATTGTTATAATTTAAATTAGTAATTCGACTTGACGAATGGTGCCATCAAGCTGCCTTTATCAATTTTGATCTCTATTGGTATGCTCTTAGGACGAGTTTAAACATGTTAAATTAAAGAAGCTTTTGAATACAAATATAGTCAAATTGCTATTGCTATATGGATGACTAGGTATAGCATGAAACAAGTCGGAAGTTCGACCTGGACTCCTCAGTACACGCCATAAATCCTGGTACACTAACTGCAAGCACTTAATTAGCCAGATCCGGACGTTGCAAGTACTACATAATATCGTCAAAGAATAAGTAACATCATCATCTATTCAGAGAGGACACTTCAATGATGGGGCTTAAATGTTTCTTACAAAATCATCCATACTCATATTACAAATGCGAGAGTAGCTCTCCCTGCTTTCACTCCTAGGCCGCGTAAGCGATTAAGATGAATCACGTATTTTATAAAATACTGGCAGTGCCGGCGACCTTGTTCGCATGAATGTCGGAAAGTAAAAACATATCGTACGTAGGTACTTCATCATTACTTTGTTGCGGAGTTAATTCAAAACTATGATATCTCTCTTACGATATTCATTGAAATCAAATGATTTCAAGAACAATTTCGTTCGAAATTAAATACTTGTGATGAATAATGTATTAATTTTGATAAGAAATAATATCATGTGTACATAAACACCTTCGCAGACAATGCATTATTTTAAAACAAATTAGATCAACAAAAATGTTACAGTGATTCAACCTGAAAAGATAGTCATATCTGTTTTTTATAAGACTTTTTTATAAGAACTTAAAAAGGAGAACAAATCCGTCATACTTATTTTTAGCGGTGTTAAGAAAAACTTTCGGATGAAGAGGAGAAATTACAAGGCACAGAAATTCCTTATTTTTTTAATTCCGTAAAACAGGTCATATCCGGTTAAATATCATACAAATGAAAGTAATTCTGTTTGTCTATTACCTTTTCAAGCTTAGGCTGCTAAGCTGATTTCGATGAAATATGGCATGGACGGACATAGATTATGCTCTAAGATAGGACATGGCTAGCTTTTGAAGCGGTGGCCAACATCCACGCGGGTGGCCATTACTATTTAATAAATAATATTCCAGAAAATCTTGTAAAATCTCGACTGCGTCGGATTTGTCTATTAGATATTAAATTAATTTAGAAGGAGAAAATCTAAATAGTACCTTTTTATCTAGTGTTATTTTTAAGGTAAAATTTATTCGAAAGACTATTCAGATATCTTTTTTTATACAACTTGATGACAAACAAGCTGACGGTCCACCGGATGGTAAGCGGTTATTGCCGTCTATCAAGTGATTTTCCTGCAATGACAAGGGAAAATCTCTTGATATTGCAGGTGCTTTGTCATCCTGAGGCCTAAGATAAAATGCCGTCCATACCCAGTAATTATACTGGTTACCTTTCTCTTAAATCTGAATCACAGCGAACTGTTTCACGGCTGAAATAAGAAAGGCGGTGGTACCTACCCAGACGACCCTACATACGGACCTGCCGCCTAGTGGATCTTAAAAAGTAGGAATAATATCAAAAAAGGTGCTTCTTTCAAATCAAGAAATTCGAAGCTAAATAATCTTTGACCCAGTACGGTGTCCAGAGGGACGAGCTAGAACGTTAATTTGTCGTAAGTAGGTGACAACAGGCAGACATTAGTTGGAGTCATTGTTGTGGTAATTGAAATAATGTTTCATATGTAAAAAAAAAATAATAGGATTCACAAAGATAGCTGCATGTATAATATGTTATTTTATTTATGTTATTATGCGTAAATTAAATAGCTGTATCAATCGCATTGGGTACAAACCGGTAATGATAGTTATAAATATTTGTAAATTAAAGAAATATACATATATGTAATATAATGAAGATGTGTCTATTATGACCCGTTTTCATATATCAGTATTTTGTAGGTTTCAGGCTGTTTACTGGGAAGGCCCGTATTGGGATCCTACTATGAAAATAACTAAATTAAACTACTTATTGTAGCTGTATTGACATCAGTAAGCCAGTTGATTGTCTTAATTTTATGCTGAAGAAGTAGAATATAGTGTGTTCAACCTGCTCTTCCAACCCCTTCATCTCAGCTGGTATTGAGTCATTTGCCGTGCTATGTATAAAAAAGAACTAAGTTTTTCTGATATTTTCTTAATATTTAATCTCTATTGCAAATCAGCGTCCACGTCATACCTTTGAAAACTGTTCTAGATAGGATTCAATTTCTTACCATTTAATTTGTTAATTAAGTTTTATTTTCATTCAATAACAAATTACTAGCATTAAACCAATATAATGTTTTAGAGATTTTGAATATAGGTAAAAGAGGTATCATCCACGATCAACATAATCTCATGATTTTCCTTGACATGGTAAGACATAATGAATTATATACCAAGGGAATAAAGCAGTGTCTTATGTCACGGGTGCAGACTTGAATTGCGAGCATAGCGAGGGAATTAAGAATAAAAAAGCTAACAAAAGAAATTCAAGCGCACCCAAGATAAAAAACTATGCTTTTTCCCGAAGAATGAACAGCCCCTGTTTTCGTATTAACTAAGAGAAACTAAAATCAAATTTACTAGAATGTAATTATTTATTCAAATTAATATTAATTTATTAATAAATCAAAAGTAGAGGTATACATTTTTAAATTTTCTAGTTCGATAGATTTATTTTTCCGCTTGAAATAACTAACAGCTGAAACTGTAAGCCCGTCATGTTGGCGGGACTAATTATTATTTTATGATACATCTGAGGGACATCTGTAGAGGGACATCTGTAGTAGTCAATTATATTATAATCAGCTGACTTAATTTGCTTCATTTGCGCTTGCTATAAAAGGAAGTTATAGGGAATTTTCTTTGGTTATTGTACTTGTGACGAAACGTGAGTGCGGAGTTTTTTGCAACGCATAAATGATAAGGCAATTGATTCAAACCTTTTTCTACCAACCCGCTTTGGGACAGCGTGGTGGTGTTATGGCCCAAACTCCTCATGTGCTTCTCCCATGTAGGAATGCCTGTGCCCAGCAGTGGGACGTATATAGGCTGGTGATTGTTAGAGTACTTACTACCTGCCTACCATATTTTATCTACTATCTCAATATATACTTATATTACACCTAAATGCCAAGTAACTCTGTCCGTCTGTCTGTTACCCTTTCATTCTGTAACCGCTGAACAGATTTAAATTTTATACGGAGATAGTTTGAGACCCTGGGATTGAATATGCATATTTTTGGAACAATAACCGACATCCAAGTGAGCGATTATTTTATATTACCAACATTTAATTTGTACTAAGTACATGTAGAGAAGAGGGATGTGATGTATATAAGATGACGCATCCCTAATAAAGTTGACATCCCTAGAACTGTCCTGTAAGTGAGTAGGTATATACTCTATCTCCCTCTGCGAACTCTTGTCTTGATTTTGAATAGTTTTAAAAAATACAACATTGAAAATTTTAAGTAACCCCCGGCCCAATAATTAATTTCCTGAAGAAGTAAGCATCCCGGAGACGTTTTTAATGATAAAGGATCAGCTCAGGGTTAGCATGTCATCACACCAAAATTCAAATCAATCGGATCTGTGAAAGTTAGTAAAAGCCTTTTATCGTGTAGAAAATAAGCTGATGGTCATCAAATCAAACGCTTGAACTGATATTCATAAATTATAGCTAAAAACCATTGTACACAATCCAGGTCACACAGCAGAGAATGATACGCACTTATCACAAATATCCCGTTTATTTGTTAGCTACACGATCTTACACACTTTAAATAGACTTTTTAGGAAAACAATGCTAATCTAAGCGCGGACAGTCGCAGACTACCGCAGTGACACACCAGTGTTAATAATAAAATTCTAATACTACCATCGCTATCCCTTACAAAAATATTAGACACTAACGTCGGTATGAGCGCGTCGCTAACATTTTCCCCACCCCAGTGCTGGGCTCAGCACTCATCTGCTAAAAGGATCGGAACGACGCGTGCCACTGACCTACGCCATGTTCCAGTCTTGGTCCTAACGTCGACCAGTCTGACACGACCATCCTTGCCTGGATACACTTGCTGAATAACGCCCTTTGGCCAGGTGTTACGAGGACTGTCGGGGTCGACTACCAGGACCAAGTCACCCACCTGCAAAGAGTTTTGTTCACCGTTCCACTTCCTTCTAGGTAGTAACTCAGGTAATATTTCCCTAACCCACCGTCGCCAGTACATGTCTGCCAATCTCTGGGATATGCGCCACTGCTTTCTAAGAAACAAATCCGAGTTATCAAAAAAACCGATGACAGGCAAGTTTGATGAGGAACCTAAAAGAAAATGGTTAGGCGTTAACGATTCAACATTTCCAGGCTCGACAGACACATGCGACAGTGGTCGGCTGTTAACCATGTTTTCGACTTCAAGCATGAGAGTATTCAATGTTTCATCCCGGGGGGCGCGCTCGTTCAAAACAACACGAAGGGAAGTTTTAACGCTTCGAATTAAACGTTCCCATGCCCCACCCCAATGAGGACTGGCCGGTGGAATGAAGTTAAATTCCATTCCATTGTTAATTCCCATAGCCTTTAGCTTTTCTGTGTCCAACGACTGAATTGATTCCCGTAGCTCTCTATCAGCCCCTCTAAGGTTTGTTCCATTGTCGGAATATAACCTGTACGGCCACCCACGTCTTGCGGCCATTCGTCGAATTGCCATGATAAGGGAGTCGGTTGTGAGTGAGGACACAATTTCAATGTAAACGGCACGTACTGTTAAACACGTGAATAGCGCACCATACCGCTTCTCACGACGACGGCCCACCGTGACCTCCATCGGCCCGAATAAATCTAAGCCGCAAAACGTGAAGGGACGTTGGTGATGTGCGACTCGAGCTAGTGGTAAGTCACCCATTCGCGGAATTTGAGGTTTACTTTTCCGTATTCGACACAGCATGCATCTTGAAACAACACCTTTGACTGTGGGCCTCAGTCTCAACAACCAATACTTCTGTTTTATCTCATTAACTACTGTTTCCTGATTACCATGAGCAAACCTTACATGATAGTACCTAACAATGAGGCAGGCTATAGGATGCCTACCGTCGAGGATAATGGGACGCTTCATTTCCGGTGCAACATCAACAGCGGCATTGATGCGTCCCCCGACACGCAACAAGCCATGTTCATCCATGAAAGGAGACAAAGTAAGTAATCTACTACTACCTTTTAAACATCTACCATTTTTTATTTCAAACAGGTCCCCCGAAAAGGAGTCAAATTGTGCTTGCATTATCAACAAGCGTTCAGCTTGTTGCATAATGGTGAAGTCTACCTCATCAGTAAGTCGTTTACACCTATTAATAAATTTTAAGACCATAGCTGTAGCTCCCAGCAAGCGGCGCCAAGTCGAGAAACGACTAGCATCGGGAACAGGTAAAGAAACTGAAGTAGCTTCAACGACCATCACGTAACCTGACTCAGCGTCGATTGATTGTAGCTGGACCAAATCAGTCGGCCAACACGACTCACTCTCATATAAAAACTTTGGCCCCGAAAACCAACAATTATTAAAAGAATCAAGATCAAAATATTCACGAGTAGCTAAATCCGCGACGTTTAATTTTGTAGGGATGTAACGCCACTCGTTTATACGGGTAAGGTCGTCAATCTCTCCTAGGCGATTAGCTTCGAACACTTTGTACTTGCGCGTGTTATTTCTAATCCAGTGTAGCACCGTAGTAGAATCGCACCAAAATTGCCGCGCTACTGGCACCAGTCTGTGCTCCTTCACGATGGTACTCG
Organism: Nymphula nitidulata; assembly: GCA_947347705.1. Classification (NCBI taxonomy): domain Eukaryota; kingdom Metazoa; phylum Arthropoda; class Insecta; order Lepidoptera; family Crambidae; genus Nymphula; species Nymphula nitidulata. The sequence goes on from OX374631.1 coordinate 17,714,965, forward strand.
CCAGTCTAGCCGCTAACAGCGCCGCCTGAAGCTCGGCGCGTGGTATTGTTATTGGTTTCACCGGCAATACACGACATTTGCTAGCTATAAACGAAACACATATTTGGCTATCCTTATTAACCCAACGCCAATAAGCGACAGCACTCATTGCTTTGGAAGATGCGTCACTAAATACATGTAGCTGTTATAATGTTTACCGTTTGAAATTGAGAGATCGGATTCCATAGCAGTAGCCGTAGACGGCATTCTTGCGCCGTAGCGCTCGCTCGTAGTCGATGATGTAGCAAGGAAATGAGGTGGGGGCGGCAGGGAAGCGGCCGACTCCACTGCTACGGCTGGCTTGAGAACCGGTTTGCTATCTTGTTTGATGTCATTATTAATACATTCGCTACTATAACATCGAGGAATTCTTATTTCACTTATTAATTTAAGCATCTCGATCCATTTACACCATTTACTATACACATCGTTCGGAATAAAATCGTCCCAATCGACGTTTTGACGCCATGTATCCTGTAGGATAATTTTCCCCTGGATGGTGAATGGAGAAAGGAATCCTAAAACATCATACACTGACATGATAACACGCAACATTAATCTTTTAGTTGGTTTTTGTTGACATTGCCTAATATTTTCAGGGATGCGCTTAAATGAAACATCAAAGCCCAACTTGTCCTCTTTCGGGTACCATAAAAGGCCAAGTGTACGCTCGCTTTCAACGTTCTGGTCAATTTTAAACCTTATTGCCGCGTCACCTAAAGTTTCCTTTGGAATACTGTCTAGTACGGTCCTATTATTGCTGGTCCAATTGCGAATTTTAAAACCCCCGGACTCATGTATCGTACTAATATTTTTTATCATTTGTATGGCTGTTTGCTCGTCGGGTAGGCTGTCAATATAGTCATCCATATAATGAGCATTTAATATGGCGTTGACAGCGGCTGGTAGTGATGACTCATACCGTCGAGCGTTTTTATTTTTGATAAATTGTGCTATGAAGGGGGAACAATTGGCACCAAAAATTAAGGATGTCATAACATAAGTTTTTACTGGCTCGTTAATATTGTTATGGTTATCGGAGCTATTTCTCCATAGAAACCGAAACGCTTGTTGATCGCTTGGATGAGTTTTAATTCTTAAAAACATGTCCTGAATGTCACCTGTGACTGCAATTTTATTCTCCCTGAAGCGCAGCATTATACCAAACAGAGATAACAATAAATCTGGACCTGTAAGTAAGAAGTCATTCAAGCAACTCCCTTCAACTCTGTCAGCAGCATCAAAAACCAGACGCAACTTATTTTTATTAGGATTATCAACCCCAAAATGGGGCAGATACCATGTTTTCGGTGTGGTGAAGGTATTTTCGAGTACCTCCGCGAAGCCATTATCTAGTAAATGTGCTATCCTCTGTTTATACCTACGCGCGAAATTTGAATCTTTCGTCATTTTCCCTTCGATACCTTTTAACCTCTTTAAGGCGTTAGGGTAAGAGTCAGGTGTTTTGGTGTTCGGGTCACGCCAGGGTAAACCGACATACCAGCGGCCATTGATGTACTTTGCTGTCTCCTCAAGGTGTGCAACAGCACGAAGGTCATCGGCGTTCACTCGCGGTTTACCTAATATACCTAAAGAATCTAATGCAAAGGAACGACGAACTTCATGATGTATGTCTCTCAACAGGCGGTCGTTCCGATCACTGCTATCGATCCGATCAGATATAAATAGGACATGAGAAGAGGGACGACAATCACGCGGCACCGTCATGCTGCCATGGACACACCAGCCCAGGGGAGTAAGAGTAGCAGACGGCTCATACAACTTTCCCAACCTTACTTCTAAAGGAACAAGCAAATGACAATTATCTTGCCCTAGTAACAATTCGGGCCTTAAATCAGAAGTACATAGTTTGTGTTTTATATCAGAGAAATAAGCAATATTATCATAACAAACAACAGACATTTTTTGTACAGGTAAATTTAGTTCTTTAACACTACGCACTCTAATAGAATGAATTTTATTATCCATACCTGAAAGGTTCACATTTACCACAGTTGTGTCCAAGCATAGTTCGTTCTGAAGCCAGGCGCCGCGGACAGACATAACCTGCCGGCGGCCGCGCAGCCCTGCGCGCTCCGCTAGGCTCTCGCTCATGAGCGAGACGGTCGACCCGTCGTCGATTAACGCACTAGCACAAATAACACCATTTGAGCCATGAATGCGCACGGGCACCACTTTTAGAAACACTTGCCGATCACTCGCGTTTATATGATTCACAGCTTCAGTAGGGGGACACTCAAGGGACTGCGGTTGAGTTGTAGTAACACTTTCACGGTTCTGAATCGGGTAGTGCAGCAACTTGTGATGGGCCTGGCCGCAGTTGTCGGTATCACAGGCAGGCGCTGTACAAGTTTCTCTATTGTGGCGTGAAGATAGGCATTTATAGCAGACTCGATGACGCTTCACGTGCTCCCATCTCACTTTGCGCAAGGCCTTCTTAAATTGTTTACATTCTGGCAAACTATGCACCGATTTGTGACAGAATTGACACTTATTGGTATTATTAAACTCTGACTGTACCAATACAGTCTGCGAACGATTGGTGGTGTGTTCAACCTGTTTATATCTATTGTTTTGATCATTACGTGGTAACAAGAGGTAAACATTTGCAGTAGTAGATATTTTTAGGGCTTCTTCATTAAGAAAATCAGATAAGATGAATAAACGTGACTTTATTCCTTCTTTTATCAGCGGGTAGCTGTAGTCTGACCATTTTGATATCAGGATAGCGGGCAGCTTGGCTAATATGATGGAGACTATGTTCATACCTTGAAGATATTCCTCACGTTTTAATGATCGTACAGCTTCTATCAGATTTTGGATTTTCACTGCAAATGTAACTATATCTTTTTGATAATCGTTCTGTAAAGGTTGAAGCTTTTTAGTTTCCTGCAAGAGCTTTAATATAATGAGGTCAGGGTTGCCAAATCTGAGCTCCAAAGTAGACATAATTTTATCAGGAGATGTCGCACTAATAAGTAAGGCAGCAACGGCATCTTTAGCGGCACCTTTTAAGCACTTACGGAGCCTCCATAAGTTTTCTTTAGGGCTAAATTTGCACACTTCGGTTGACTCATTATATGCTTCTCTGAATTGTAGCCATTCCATTGGTTCACCGTAAAAGTCCGGTAAGTCTCGCGGCGTACATATACGGCTTAATAAGCTTTTATTGGGTCCTTTAGCGGCCGAAGCAGCAGCTAGGTCTTTCAGTGCTGTAGCGAGCAAGTGCACGGTTCCGTCGTTGGCAGCGTTTTTTTGTTCGGGTGCTGACGACGGTCCTTGAAGTGGTACTGACGTAGAAGGCTCACCCAGCTGAAAGTCATCTTCGTGAGCAAGCTGCTCAGATTGCAAGCGACTTTTGTCTAGCCACTGTTCAACGTCATGAGTATTGACCTCGTTATCATGTTGTGAACTGTATACTTCTTCGTCGAGCTCTGCTATGTCCGCTTCCAATTGTTTATCAATAAGCTCCATTTGAATTTTCGCCTTTTGTTTCGCCGCCTCCAACTCCAATCTTTTCCTTCTTGCAACCACGGATGAAGATGATGATTTTTTGGAAACACTTTTAGGTGTAAAATACGTTGTTGGAGGGTGAAGCGGTTTTTCAGATTTTACAGCAGTATCAGGCATCGCAGACATTCCGGTAGACCTGTTTTCTACGTTTTGCATATCACTTTTACTATTTTCCATAAGCGGTTGCGAAAATTCTATATTTTGCTGAAGTTGTTGTGTGCGATCGCATAAGTCCATTTGTTCGCGTTCACGACGTAAGGTGCTGCGTGTATTAACCATTTTTGGTGGCGGCGTGTGGAACATTAAATCCGGCTCGAAGGACCACTTTTGTACACAATCCAGGTCACACAGCAGAGAATGATACGCACTTATCACAAATATCCCGTTTATTTGTTAGCTACACGATCTTACACACTTTAAATAGACTTTTTAGGAAAACAATGCTAATCTAAGCGCGGACAGTCGCAGACTACCGCAGTGACACACCAGTGTTAATAATAAAATTCTAATACTACCATCGCTATCCCTTACAAAAATATTAGACACTAACGTCGGTATGAGCGCGTCGCTAACAACCATCCTAGTCAGCCCATTCCTTTAGGAGCTTTTTAGCGATTCCACAGACAGACACACAGATACACAGACAGACGCGTCAAACTTATAACACCCCTCTTTTTTCTTTGGGGGTTAATAATGTACTCTAGTACCTATGTGCGAATTTTCAAAAACAATACGGCCAGCCTGATAGTAAGAGGTTACCGTTCCACCTTTTATATGATATCTGTCATATATTTTCATCATAGAGGCAGACTAGGGTCTAATCTAACCGCTTAGTGATGTCATTTTAACTACCGACTAGTGGTTGACTGATGATTAATGCAAGAAAACAGATTACCTATGTGAGTAAATGGTTCATATACATGACCACTGAGTGTGGTTTAGGTACAGTCGACCACAGAAGTAGCTGAACACTTTAGTACCATGTCACACCGATCTCGTGCACGTACTTTATAGTTGCTACCGTACTATATTGACGCTAGAGTCATTGTGACATGGTACTAAAGTGTTCAGCTACTTCTGTGGTCGACCGTACCTAACGATTTCATTAGTTCATTATTTCGAGATTTATTAAAGCTTGGCCTTTAGCCGAGTGTTAGTTATCATTTGGCATGTTAGTCTAGGTACTCATCAAAGGGGCTGTTATTAAACAAAAATGCGTGAGGTTTTGTTTAAAACTGAAAACATAGTTTGAATAATAGGCAGAGTATCTTATTACGAATTCATGGTATAAATTAACTCTTAGAAATTTTTAGTGGAAAGTAACACTTTTGCCCTACTTCTCATTAAGTAAGTTACACTTGCGCCCTACTTCTCTTTTGGTTGGAATAAGCGGCAGCCCACGTCTACATGCGCGTGAATGTCGGTTAATGCGCTTAAAGATAGCCTGTGTGCTTTCTTAAGATTTAATATTCTCAATACGGATTTGACCGTTGAGACTAAATATACAGGTTGGTGCTGTCTATACGACAATAAATTAAAATATGGGCTATAAGTATTAGTTCATAGAAATGTTTAGCCACTTTCAAATACATTTAATTTATTTGATAATTTCATAACATTTGTATGAAATAATATAACTTTGGCTGCAATATTTCATAGAGAACACATTTCTATGAACTAATATAGCCCATAGTAATTAAAATATAAAACTAGAAAAAAACACACTTAAAACACAAAAAATATTACTAAGTAATATTTCAAACATTTATCATAATGTTAAAATCAAAAATTAAGAATAATATAGCCCATGTTTTAAGTTATAGTCGTATTGACGGTACCACCCTGTGCCTATAATAGACTAAATCGGTTCAGTAACGGTTTAATAGTGAAAACTTTGCAGAAATACAGACAGACTTAGTTACGTATTGATAAATAAGTATGTACCTACCTACTTTCAAAAATGATAATCTTTAGTCAATTTAAATCCTCAGATTGAAGACGAGGCATAAATCAATGAATAATCACATCATTAAAAACATACCCCCGTGCAAACGAAGCTTAACGACTTGAAACAATGCGAGAGCAATTACCGGTATCGGATGAGAGTATACAAACAAGCGCCACGCAGATAACGATGCGTGAGATAATGGTATAGGTGTGAACAAATACCGTTTCTGATTAATTCGCTTAATTGCATAAAATTACAATACCCAAAAAAAGGAAATACACTTGACGTGCTGTCGTGTGTACATCGATGTTTCACAACAAAATGTTGTTTCATTTTAATGCTACACGATGGTGGTGGTTGCATTATGAGACTTTTTTGTATTTTAAAAGTTACCAACAGATGGGTTATGTGCTTGTTGCTACAGAACTTATCTTGTTTCATCGTCCAATCAGCCGAGAGCCGCTCACTGCTTGGCATTCGCAAGGATCTCCAAACTGATCGGTCCTGCGCTGCCCTCATCCCTCTTTAGTCGTGTTTACAAAAATCGCAGAAATAAAATCAGCTGTTTCAAACTCAGTTGAAATAGCTACGCTATATGTTTGTATGTTCTGACACCAAACCCCTTACAACTTGTCTAATGAAAATCATTTAGAAGTGTCCATTTACGGTGCTAGTGAGGCAAGTAAGCACGGTTAAACAAAAGCTTACCAGACGTTGGTGCCTTTTTCGCCTTCTTAAGTTTTATGAAGGAGGAACCGGTATCGGATGAGAGTATAGAAACAAACTACGCAGATAACGCGTGAGATAATGATATACCTAGGTGTGAACAAATACAGTTTCTGTTAAATTCGCTCAATTGCTTATTAATTAATAGTTGGCTAAGTTTTTAAGGTAAACTTTTTTCTAACAAGAATTGCTAATTTAGTATGAAACCCATTTAGCAGAATTTAACAATGGTTCAGAAAAGCTTAAAGTATTTTCACAGTTAATACTATGCATACTAATAATAATAATATAAATGCGTAAGTAGCTCAGTATGTTTGTCTTTTATATTTTCACACTTAAACCGCTAAACTGATAATGATAATGTTAAGATGAAATTGGATGTAGATAATATAGTATGAGACCCTTCGTCGTCACCACCCTATATACGTCCCACTGCTGGGCACAGGCCTTCCTACATGAGAGAAACACATGAGGAGTTTTGGGCCATAACACCACCAAGCTGGCCCAATGCGGGTTGGCGGCTGTCATGAGATCATTAGATGGACATATTTAAACTAATAATATTAAATTAGAAGCATTTGTTATTTATAGTTAATTTAATTATGCTTGCACATTTGTAAGTGCAACATAAAATGTGTAATAAAGAACTTTGTCTTTGACTAAGATAGTTTTTGGCGCAATTTTCGGACGGGGGTAACTCCGTTACTCCGTAAGGTTAACATCATGATAATGCCAGGCACTAGGTATGGGTTACTTTGGGTGGACCCTCGTCTAAATATCAAGACAGAAATATATTATCAAGTATTTTTATTTACCATAGTAAGCCTTATTCGAAGTTACATCCAAAATTACCCCACTCTCCCCTAACCGACATCTACGCGGGTGGAGCCGCAGGCAGTCACTATTTTAATACATTCCACCGTTTTCATGCATGATAACACTTCTTAATTATTTTATGTTATTGCACCAAAATTTTATTTTGTTTCTTACGGGATAGCTCTTGCATTTCATCTCACCTAACGGAAAGTGATTAACCAGATGAACTGGCTATCTTACCTCTAACTGCCGGAATACAACACAATGATAATGTTTAGGGTCGCCTGGGTAGGTACCACCGCCTTTCTTATTTCAGCCGTGAAACAGTTCGCTGTGTTTCGGATTGAACGGAAAGGTAGCCAGTGTAATTACTGGGCATGGACGGCATTTCATCTTAGGCCTCAGGATGACAACGCACCTGCAATATCAAGTGCTTTTCCTTGTTATTGCAGGTGTCTATAGGCGGCGGTAATCGCTTACCACCAGGTGGGCCGTCAGCTTGTTTGTCATCTAGTTGTATAAAAAAAAAAAAAAAATGTTGTTAACATAATTGGCTATGGCGGCAGACTTAGGTAAGATGGTGGTAGCTAGCCAGGCGGACTTAGAAAAGTTCTACCACCAACCAAACCGAGCAGAAAATTTCTGCAACCACGGGAATCGAACCCCGGTGGTCTCAATCAATAGACCACAGAGGCAGTTAAAAAATATTTACCAATATTTTTGAAAGATGTCACATTTTTGTAAATATCTTCTCTTTGAATTTTCCTGGATTCCCTTTTATTGGGTTTGGCAATAAAATTTCCGCAACTGTTGGTTTCCAGCAGTCATGTATGTGAGACTAACTCGTTTCTTTCAGTCTTTATTTTTAAATTTGAGAAAACCTCTACAGGGAGCTCATACCACAACCTGAGTGTTCGTGGGAGAAAGTTATTATTATTGTAATTATATATATAAGTTAGGTATAGTAAAAAAATCACTAGTAATATAGCGAGAACTACTGCCGACAAACTGTATTGCATTTTGGCAGAGATACTTATAAACAAAACTTTGTATCTTTTGAATAAATAAATTAAAAAAAAAAAAAAAAACAATTACAAAAATGACAGTATTTTAGTGAAACGAGAATACGTCCTTTTGCGAATCCGACCAAAGGCGAACAAACGAATCATTCAAAATATTTTTAGTATTTCTAAGCCTTTAACATTTCTAGTTACAATTTAATTCAAGTAAACGTTGAAAAAGCAAACCAAATATTGTATGATTCCAAATACGTTTTTCGTAGCCGACTAAAAATGGAAGTTAAACAAACTGTATCCATTTATTAAACATTAAAAGGGGTTTATTGAAAAATTCAAATTAATAGCCAAAGGCGTACGAAGTTAGCTGATCGTGTAGATCCGCCCAATTTTCGTTGAATGAAATTATCGGTATCGTTAGCAAACTCTGGTATTAAATATTTACTACCTCAGTATGAGAACTTAGCAGAACCGAATTTTGTAGACAGGTCACAATATATTTTATGGATTAATCAAATTAGGTGGTAGGCCCGTATGTAGGGTCGTCTGTGTAGGTACCACCGCCTTTCTTATACAGCCGTGAAACAATTCGCTGTGTTTCGGATTGAAGGGAAAGGTAGCCAGTGTAATTACTGGGCATGGACGGCATTTCATCTTAAGCCACAGGATGACTTGCAATATCAAGTGATTTTTCCTTGTTATTGCAGGTGTCTACAGGCGGCGGTAACCACTTACCATCAGGTGGGCCGGCAGCTTGTTTGTCATCTAGTTGTATATAAAAAAAATAGTTTAATCGGGTAAATAAAAAAGTTATGCTTTATTCGCAAATCCAAATGAATCCGATGAATTAGAAAAGGTAAAATAAAAATTTTTGCGTACTTTCATTGCATCCATACTTTTACTATGTACCGACGACAGCACATCATGTGCAATAGCTGAGCTACTAAAACCGGCGCTATTACGAACGTGTCATGTGGTCTCAAGGTTTAACTGTTACACATGATTTGCTATTGAAAAACAATTTATAAAATTTTAATGTTATAAATAACGCACTGCACATTGAAATAATTTTAGTTTTATACAACATCTACTGTCAACTATTTTTTTCTTCTAAAATTTCTTCAATTTAAGAAAAAAAAAGATAATATCTAGATGACCTAGCCTAGTTGTTTCATCAAACAAACTTTTAAGTTCCCATTTGGTCCCATAAAAATTTTTGAAAATCCATTGGGTACTTTGGTTTTTAAATAAAAAAAACTGGAAAAATGAAGTCTTCTACATATACGAAATTGCGAATTTTTGCTTTTCTATGAATTTTTAGTGAAATGATACGATAGTAGAAATCAATTTAAGCTCACGGTCACCCATCTAGCTTTGACTTTCAAAAGTTATCACTAAAAATTGTGAAAAAAAAATATTTAAACAAAAATTAAAACCAACTCCAAAAAACTGAAAAGGATAAAATAATTAAATTTTAGTAGGTACTCATCCCCTAGGAACATATTTTTGGAGTTGGTGCTAAGTTGTTTCCGGAAACCATAGATAGTGAAGCACCGACTCCAAAAATATGTTCCTAGGTGATGAGTACCTACTAAAATTTAATTATTTTATCCTTTTCAGTTTTTTGGAGTCGGTTTTAATTTTTGTTTAAATATTTTTTATACAACTAGACGACAAACAAGCTGATGGCCCACCTGGCGGTAAGTGATAACCGCCGTCTATTGACACCTGTAATAACAAGGAAAGAATCACTTGGTATTGCAGGTGCGTTGTCATCTTGAGGCCTAAGATGAAATGCCTTCCATGGCCAGTAATTTCATTTCCATTTAAATATGAAACTAAAATGTTAATAATGATAAAGGTTAGGGCTCAGTAAGGGTGAACTGTACACGTTATATTTTTTTTAAAATAACTATTTAGCGTGGCTGACTGAGCTGTGTAGATTCACCCTAATATTCGGAACAACGAGAGTGCAATTACCGGTATCTGATGCGAGGGTACACAAATGCGGCGCACTCAGATAATGGTTCGGGAGATATGGGAACGAGAGTACTTACTGATTAATTAAATTTAGTGCGAACCATGCAACTGTTTCTACACAGTTTGGTTAAACGTAATGAAAAAACTTAGAAAACCCTAATGCAGAGGGCAATGAGGACAATACGAAAATAAATTAAGTCATGGGCAATTATATTAATTTATAGAATGATGATGACGTTTGGCAACTATCCAATACATCTTATTCGTTTGATAATTTTATGACATTACTGTGAAATAATGGAGCCAATGTTATATTATTTCATAGAAATGTCAAGGAAATGCCAAATGAATAGGATGTATTTGAAAATTGCAAAACATTTCTAGGAACTAATATAGCGCATGTTTTAATTTATTGTCATCACTATCCAGTATTGACGGCCTGAAAAAAGACGGAAAACCGCGCTTTCTGAAAATCTGGATCAACTTATTACATGCCTAGGATATAAGTTAATTCTAAAGATTAATAAAAAATCTAATGTAAACGCAATATATTATAATAAATCAGAAACAGATCCCAGCATATATCCATACCAAGCAAGTTGCTTGGTATGGATATATGCTGGGATCTGTTTCCCAGGAATTAACATCGAAACCGTGATTAAAACAGCTTATCGGAACCGCGGTTCCGAACAAGGTGTGGCGATTTTTCACGCATTACCTTTACTGCTGGCGGTACACAATTCAGATCTGGTGTTGCGTGGAATAATGCTTGCACCTGTGAAATGGCTCCGCTAAATACCTCCTTGAGGAGCATGGTGGTGTAATGGTTTGAGTGTTCTGGTTTCTATTACGAAAATGAAGCAACTTACGTCATGGCTGATCCCGAGATGGGTCATTAATTTATATTCCCGAGCTCCTCCGTGCTTCGGAAGGCACGTTAAGCCGTTGGTTGCGATTGTAACTGTACCCGCCTTAACCCACCAAGCCGCATTGGGCTAGCGTGGCAGTGTTATGGCCCAAACTCCTCATGTGCTTCTCCTATGTCGGAAGGCCTGAGCCCAGCAGTGGGACGTATATAGGCTGGTGATGATGATGTAATACCTCCTCGATGCACTGAGCATGTTACATCGTCGTGCTCTTTGTATAATTCTTTCGGTAATTTCTAATCTTTGGTAATTTGTTGTTTGTGATTGTAAGGCTTAACCTAAAACAGCTTTAAGTCTCTACAGTTGCATCGGTACATTGCGTTGCTTAGCGCTATATCTATCAGTTGAATCATGGATAATGCTCTGAAGAGCTTTTCGACCTGAATCCACCTTTTCTTTCAGCTTAGGTGCACGCGTTCCAGTCTTTGGATCTCAAAATCACGCATAGATAACTCTAGTGATTCAGATCTTTGTCATGCCTACTTCTGAAACTTGAAATTCATTACGATGAAGGCCGACGAAACTGGTCTTTCGAGAGGAATTGAAGAGAAATAATCTGATGACCATTACGTTCGTAATTGTGACACAAACATCAGCCTGAGGACTTAAACCTAAAATAGACTGAGTCTTTAACCACTCCTCCAGCCTGTCGTCAATAAATTAAAGGCAGGCTACTTCGCGTTTGGAAGGAACGTTAAGCCGTTGATCTCGGTTGTTACTGCAACCGCTTTAACCAACCAACCTGCATTGAGCCATCGTGGTTATGTTATTGCCCAAACTCTTAATGTGTTACTCCAATATAGAAAGGCCTGTACCTAGCAGAAGGATATACATATAGGCTAAGTATGTAGATGATAACTTTGAGTTACCCTTAGACACCTGAGAACCTGCAAATCTACACCAGTGTTCAAATATTTTTTCTACTCCGTCCACTGTTTCACTCTTGACCACAATCTCAGCGCAGGCAGCCATTGTAACAACAAATTAACATTGTTAGCGAGCTTGTAAGTATGTGCGATTTGTTTGATCATCGTGTTAACAGCCGTCAGTTACCCAGAACGAGTTCAAGAGTCACGTAGCAGTTATTCGGGGCAGTTAACTTGATTTTAGTTGTGGATCCAATTATTGTTTGCTTCTTGGTCGACAACACGTTAAGTTACTTTCAATAGTTTTCGCGTGAATGTTCTTTGGGAGAAACGAACAATGGAATCAGTATTTTTATTGCTAATATATATTATTATCGAAGATAAATGATAGATATAACATTATAATAGATCTATATTTATTCAAAGGTAGCAATCTACACCATATAATTTTATATAAAAGATTTTAAACAATTACTAATAAATAAAAAGAAAGCTATGAAAAAATAAATGCTCCAGGTGGGTATCGAACCCGCGTCTCCTGATTTCCAGCCAGATGCGATTACTACTACGCCACCGGACCACTAGGTACCTGTTAATTTTTTCACCGCTTTTTATCCTTCTTCTTAACGTTTTTATAGCGACGCTTAATCTCGCCACTCATTGAAGTTAAGACCTTTAGTGATACGATTTTAAAGACTATCGGTGTTTACATGTGGTGCAAGCCTGTATCAACCGTAACAGTACCCACAAACCTGATACGAATCTATCGTCAATCTAAATCCAATATTGCGGACTTCACTAAAAATTTTATTGTGAAAAAAAGTCTGTTTGAATTTATGTTATTTTTTTAAATTCAACAAACACACATACAAATTACCTACCTACTTATTATGTTTTTAAAATTTTTAAACTAAGTCAATACGAGTATTTAAACCTCACGACCGGCTTTCGTATCACAAAAGTAAGTAAATTGTGTAGTGACGTTTTTATGTTCACAGTATAGGTAAATAAAATATACAATAAACTTTTCTTTTAAATTTTTTAAAGGAAAAGTTTATTTTATACTTTTTAGTACATTAAAATGATAGTTTGTTTTTTTAAGATTATTAACTTTTTTTTATTAACGGGGTAGCTCTTAACCTTCATCTCACTGATAGTCAGTGATGACAAGCCCAAAGATAGAAACGAGCTGCACCCGGATTCCTCCACCACAGAGACTGGGTAACTTACCTCCAAATGCCGGAACACAACAAAACATTATTGTTATAGCAGCAGACTTCGGCAAGACGGTAGTAACTACCCAGGCGGACTTGGAAAAGTTCTACCACCAACCAAACCAAGCAGGAGCGGACCTCTAGATCTGAAGTAGGGGTCTCAACCAGCTACGCGATTCTCTAAAGTCATCAGCCTTGAAATCGTGGCTGTCGGCAGCACTGTTCTACCTTTTGGCGTTTGTTTGACAACCATTTGGCAACCGTTGGCGACACTAGCATTCCAACGACGAGCACGGCGTGAGCCGGAACTAAAAAGTTGTTGATTTTTATATCTTGTCAAAATCAATGGTAATTAGTCGTCTTGTCAGACATCAAGCTCGATGTCGAATATTTCTGTTTGTGAATCAAACTGCAGTAGAGCACAGAGGACAGTGTTTGTAGCGTTTTCACTACTAAACTGCTGAACTAATTTAAACGAATGACATAGACATACATATATCCTGAGAAAGGATATAGACCACCTTTTGGCGCAGCTGACACCTACGTGTGCAGGCAGAGTACTGCAGAGCCGTGTGCGACAACTATAGTCGGGCCGAATCCTAAACTCCCGTATGGCAGTTCAACAATAGATCGCTATAACTTTGTCACTGCGTCATCATTTCAAATCAAAATTCATTTATAGTTTATATCCGCAATCAATAACAAGCGAAACAAATAGCTAATCGTAAACATAGAACAAAAAATTGTATTCGCAGTTTTAAAATTGTTTCACATGCAAGAAAAGATTTTATTACGATTTCTGTAATACGCTCTTGCAAGGTTATGGCGTTCGGATATATTTTATCTATAGTGCTAGTGATGTTACCTCAGATATCACATGGCCATGGCCAGCAAACATGGAAAATAATAGTATGTCTATCTTATAATTTCTTTACGTTTTTGTATATAAACCTTAAAATGAAAAAAGTGGGTTTTGAAGTTTATTTTTCTATGGTCTATGGAAAGCTCGCATCCCAATGCTTTTGTTTTCTCGCAGTCGTCCGTTGCTCATTATCGTGTACACTGACTACCTACGCTCTTGAAGTCAACAATTTCAAAGGCTCAAATCAAAGGTATGCATGTTTTTTATTACGATTCCATATTCAATACATGTTTAGATAGTTATCGGATTTACTCTACTATCTCAAAATTTAATTTTGTTTATATAATACCTTACCTAATTCATGTTCCTTTTTTAATAGGTTATGCAGCCCACCACAATACTGCTCCACCTTTTGGGATAAAAAATGAAGACTCTTCTAACCGAGACATGTGAGAAAGTGACCAAAGAAGATTGGGAGAAGGTGGTAGAAAAAACCAAAAGTCTTATCTTGTCCGATTATGATCGTATCTATGTTAGTGATGATGACAGCAACACTAGTAATTCAGAAGATGATGATTCTGATTAATAAAAAATATTTATTTTATTAAGATTTGTTTTTTTACCCATAAAAACTTTTAAACAAAAAGTACTGTATTACGTACTTAGTATCCAATAATCGCAGCGATACGTGTATAGGTTGTGCAAAGATACATCACTAGTATTGTCAATCTGACATACGTCATACGGGAGTTTAGGATGCGGCCCGACTGTAGTCATCTATAAATATTTAAATTTCGAAACCACAATAAAATTTTCTTGTTCTTCATCTGTTAAACAATTTTTACTGCGTAATAAAGTTGAATAAATCCGAGTTCTATAGGTATTTAGATAGCTTTAATAAAATGAATACACAAAATCTTATTTCTAGCTTAGAATCCGGTGTTCGAAAACGGTACAGTCAACGAGAAGAAGGATAGACTTAGATTAGAAAAATTTACGAGATCGCCTCAGAGATAAAACAAAACGGTCGGGGCTGTAAAGAAGTTCGGTCACTTATCTGGACGTGACAAGGGTGCACCGGATTTATACTAGTGGAGGGGCGAATTCAATTTTTGCAAACCACTGTACAGCTGTATTAAATGGGATGAATTTTAAAATTTACGAGAATACTTTTTATTATTGTTTTATACAGAAAGAGTGCGTTGGCTTAATTACGTACATCATTTTAATCGTAACATTTTCGTACACACGACAACACATCAAGTATAGCAGTTGCACCACGAAAGCAGACTCTATTACGAACGGAGTAAGGGCGGTTTCAAAGTCAAACTGTTACGCTTGATGTGCTGTCGATCGTACAAAAGGATTGTATCGCAGCCGCTGGGTGCCACATGCAATTCTGGCGAATTCAATCAATGATAAAGTGTACATACATCCAAGCCGTCAACTTACAATCATCTGTTATAGTGATATGTAGGTATAATATTATGCTGGCCTCGTATGAAAATAATCAGTTATTGACATCTTTGTATAAACTATCATTCTTTAGTACTGAAAGGAATGAGTGGACTGTATTATTGTGATGGTTTTTAACCGACTTCAAAAACGAGGAGGTTCTCAATTCGGCCGGTATGTTTTTTTTTTCTATGTATGTACACCGATTACGCCGAGATTACTGATCCGATTTACGTGATTCTTTTTTTGTTCGATGCGGAATAGCTGCCATTTGGTCCCATAAAAATTTTTTCAATAACAGTTGGGTACTTTTGTTTTAAATTAAAAAAAACTGAAATTATGAAATCGTCTACATAAGCGAAATTGCGAATTATTGCTTTTCCAATGACTTTTTAGTGAAACGATACGATAGTGGGAAACAATATAAGTTGACGGTCACCTATCTAGCTTCGACCGTAGAAAGTTATCACTAAAAATTGTGAAAAAAAAATTTTAAACATAAATTAAAACCGACTTCAAAAAACTGAAAAGGATGAAATAATTAAATTTAAGTAGGTATTCATCCCCTAAAACCTATTTTTGGAGTTGGTGCTAAGTGGTTTCCAAAAACAATAGAAAGTAAAGCACCGACTCCAAAAATATGTTTTAGGGGATGAATACCTACTTAAATTTAATTATTTCATCCTTTTCAGTTCTTTGAAGTCGGTTTTTGTTTTGATCTAAGTATCCACGGAGGATAGGAAGTCTATACCTAAGTATACATATAAGGAAACTCATAAAGACACACAAACTGTACATACAGTAGCGCACAAGCCTCGTTAATTTGTATTTCCATGTCATTTTGACCCAGTCCACCCGACGACGGGGCGAGTCACTTCGAGGTGTAAAAAGCCCCGAAGCGGTGCCCTGTCGGTCCCTGTTTTACGTTCCAAAGTGGGTGAAACTTACGAGGGGTTGGGGTGGTCACACCACACGTTGTACTTGTTGATGTGCCTTGATGGGCCATGTAAAGGCTTTAGCGCTCGAACTTATATGACATATTTTTCAAAGCACAAATTATTACTGGTTTCTTAAATCATTCCTAGTGTATTGCATGAAATATTTTTAAAGGATAGTTGGCACATTCTGTAAGCATTTTTCATTCTAAGTTGGGTTACTCTTGCCCTCCTTCTTGGCCTTGTCCGTAGGTGATAATGAGGCTGAATCTAGGAGTGAGCCACATCTTGAACTGGCTTTATTACTTCCAACTGCCGGAACACAACAATGCTGTTCACAATTATAAATATGGCGGCTTATAAGACTTAGGTAAGATGGTGGTAGCTAGCCAGATGAACTAAGAAAAAGCCCTACCGCCAACTAAATCACGGGGTTCGAATCTACGGGAAATCGAATCCCGGACCTTTAAATTTGAAGAAGGTGGTTATAACTACTACACAGAAAAAAATTACAGCTCAACATTACATTACCTGGAGCTCAAAAAAGTGACTACATAAGTAACACCTAGTCAAAAATAAAGTTGCATAGAAATGCACCGTTTTTTTAAATCAAACTGTAATTACACCTCGCTAAATGTTGGTTATACTTAATGTAACCGAAGAGGTATGGCAAAATATCTTTTTCAGTTTAGACAACAGACGTGGCTTACCTGATGATGAGTGGAGATACCTCATAGTTGGTGTTTCTTGCTTACCTATAGAAAATACCTTCTTACTCGAGTCTTACAGACCTCCAAGTTGTGTCGCTTGGGTAAAACATCAGGAGGCAGCGAGTTCCACTCTTTAGCTATAGGAATTATAAAAGAACTAACGAACTGTTTGCAATAATGAACATGATGGCTAAAATTACCTATAATTATATTTGATTATGAAAATACTGTGTGTTCTTATTGGGTTCCTCGAAGGTAGCGCGAAAACGCACCTTATGGTATGGCAAGGAGGTCGCGGCTCCTCGACGTTTGAGCTGCACTAGCTGTACACATATGGACTCTTCTTACCGCTTTATATCAAATGGTGAGGTGTAACTTGCTGTGCTTGGATGAAAAAAGTTAAATAACTTAAATTTAGCCATCATTAAAAAGAAACCACAGAATATACTAGAAGACGTGAAGGGAGGTGCTTCCAAAAACCTTGTCAAATATGACAGGTGTACTTTTTTCAATCATATTGACAAAACGAGATGCATTGAATGAAATGTTATCAATTTGAAGATAACACGTTGAAATGAAATTAAATGAAATAATTTATTCAGTAACACATAATTGTGGGTACGGAAGCCAAACACAATGCATTTGAACAAAAAAAGCACTATAAATATGTCACTGAAAAGGAATCCACTCAGTATAAGCCAAAGCATCCTTGGATACTGTGACGCTGGTCTTCCATGGATACCTATTCGGAGGACACCACTATGCTACGCACATGCGCACATCGCATAGCATATGCGCATATCGTATAGCTTACTTAGTAATTGTGTTTTAATGTATATTTAGGGACACTTTTCAATGTCACATAAATTATGTATACTTGGTTATATAACAATGTATTTAAATTAGACTTGCTGGTGCTTTGGTGTTAAACAATAAATCTGCAAGTGTTATGAAATAAATAAATAACATTGCCATTAAAAAAAAGAAGAAGAGATGTTTTTCCGTTAAATCTAGATTATGTGTACTACATTATTTTAATTCTTGGCATCGAAAGTGCCGAAGATATGCCATGCTGTCTCAACTACTTATTTATTATTGGCTGGCAAAGTGATGGCAGCGAGCGAGCGAAGCGATCGCTTGTCCATAAATAAATTAACCATGCGTTCGCCTGCGGGACGATTTTATCTGAATCAGCCGTGCATTATTCAAGCGTATTGAAAATTCCACCCAAGCATGGAGTGGACTGAATCGGTAATTAAGTGGATTGCAAAAATGACCTCGGGCCTATAGCTGTTCATTTTCAGGATGGTGCATCGGAGTGGAAAAATTACAGCGCTGGCATCATTCTGGTTCACATAATTAATTAATTATTTTAATAAGGAAAATGCTGCCTTCGGCTCAGCCCGCGTCGATGTCGACGCTCGCGCGAAAAGGTAGCATAATGTCCTTTCTCAGCATATAATCTATCTCTCTTCCATTTCGATCCAAATCGGTTTAGCGATTAAGAGAGTAAAAACTTAACAGGCAGACAAACAGACAGAGCCACTTTTTTTTAAATGTTAGTATGGATTAGCACAACTTCTCTATGTCAGATAATGTCAAATAAGTTTTCATCTTCTTTAAGATGCCTCCAACATCAAGGCAATCAGTGGATACTGCAGGTGTGTTTACACTCTTAAGACAAGAAAAGTCAACGTCTGTCATAAAGCCATCTTAATTTTTTTAAAAAAAAACAGCCAAGTGCGAATCGTACTCGCGCACTAAGGGTTCCGTACCATTATCTATAAACACGCGTCTGCCTGTTGCCATTAATATCGAGCAAAAAGAAGCAAAAACTTCCGGTTTGTTGTATAGGAGCCCCCTTAAATATTAATTTTATTATGTTTATTAGTATTTGTTTTAATAGCAGCAACAGAAATACATAATCTGTCAAAAGTTCAATTGTCTAACTATAACGGTTCATGAGATACAGCCTGGTGACAGACAGACGGACTGACGGACAGCGGAGTCTTAGTAATAGGGTCCCGTTTCACTCTTTGGATACGGAACCCTAAAATCACGTTTGTTCTAGGGGAGCTCCCTTAAATATTCATTCTATTTTGTTTATAGGTATTTGTTGTAATAGCCGCAACAGAAATACATCATCTGTGAAAATTTCAACTGTCTAACTATCACGGTTCATGACATACAGCCTGGTGACGAACGGGCGGACGGACGGACAGGGGAGGCAGTTGTATGGTTCACGAATGTTTAGGATGAATGCGTACTTTTTATTTTTTGTCGAAACTGCAGCTTATTTACGCTATTCTTAAATCCAGTATGTGTGTAATTTTTATTATATCATGATAAACGACCCCATTGCAGTTTATATTCAAAATAAAATATGAAAAAAAAAACTTCTTTTACAAAAAATCTTAGTAGAGCATTATTCGTCAATGAATAAATAAATCAAGCACCCCATGGAATCACTATATGTAAAATCGTAGTATATTATTCAACCGTATTGAAATCTTTACTAACCGTTGAAAGGATGAAGAACCTCCGATTCTGAGACTGAAATTCTCCTCAATTTCAAAAAGATAGCGAGTTTATTTAAGAGAACATTTGAAGTGTATTCGCTTTCAAAGAACGGCTTTTAGAGCAGGTGCAATGGATTAAAACAGGAATTGGGTGTTGTTAAATGTTCAATTAATTTGCCTACACCATTAATTACGCTTTAGCGAATAAATAGTAATTAGTAAATTTTAGCCAAAAGACGGCTCCTACTTAACATCTACCGAAGGGAGTTTGGTATATTATTATCATCATCATCATCATCGTATCAGCTGAAAGACGCCTACTGCTGGGCATAGGCATCCCCCAGGGATCTCCAAGCCTCAGGTATATTCTGTTACGACAAAAACACAAAGTAACATATTTGAAATAAAACCAATTTACTTATTTTTTTATTTTTTTATTTTATACAACTGGATGACAAACAAGCTGATGGCCCACCTGATGGAAAGCGGTAACCGCCGCCTATAGACACCTGCAATAACAAGCAAAAATCACTTGATATTGCAGGTGCGTTGTCATCCTGGGGCCTAAGATGAAATGCCGTCCGTGCCCAGTAATTACACTGGCTACCTTTTCCTTCAATCTGAAACACAGCGAACTGTTTCACGGCTGAAATAAGAAAGGCGGTGGTACCTACCCAGACGACCCTGCATACAGGTCTACCACCTAGTAAACTTAACTCGCGTTTATTAGATGTTACATTATTATTATTCACCCGACGTTTCGATTACTTTACAGCGATCGTGGTCACGGGAAGACTGAAGATGTCAGTTGTCTTTGATAAGTTTTAAGTTAACTACCGTTACTTTAAGTTATATTCTGAGCGGTCCGAATTGTGCATACGGAGCTCACGGTGTCAGTTTTTTGGGCAGTGTGAGGACGGCGTTGGGACTTTATTATTCGCATGATGGGATCCCAAGCTGGTGGTACACTCCAACCATCTTCTCTATTGAAATTAGGATGTTTTTTGATTTCAATAGCCTCACGTAACATTCTAGGAATGAAACGGTGTCCTTTGGCGAGAATCTGGGGCTTATCAAATCTGATATAGTGATTGGGTCCGTCAAGAGCGTGTTCACACACCGCCGACTTCGTTTCGCGCCTGTGTTTTACGTCAGCTATATGTTCTTTTACCCGGGTGCCTATGCTTCTCTTTGTTTGACCTATGTATGAGAGGCCGCAGTCATAATCTAACTTGTATATGCCTGCATCTTGTAAGGGAATGTTGCACTTGACAGGTGGTAGGAATTGGTTTATCTTCTTCGGCGGCTTGAAATAAGTTTTAATTGAAGCACGCTTCAAGATGTTGCCAATCTTGTCAGTGACACCTTTCATATATGGTTGTACTGCAGGTTGACGTTCGACTGTGACAGGTTTCGCTCGGCTTCTATGACTTTGGCGTGGTATTTGCAGTTTGTTGTCCCGCAATACATGCTTGACATGCTGTAGCTCAGCTGTCAGGTGTTAGTTGTCATCGAGAGCGCGAGTCATCTGTGACACTGACACCGTGAGTTCCGTATGCACAATTCGGACCGCTCAGAATATAACTTAAAGTGACGGTAGTTAACTTAAAACTTATCAAAGACAACTGACATCTTCAGTCTTCCCGTGACCACGATCGCTGTAAAGTAATCGAAACGTCGGGTGAATAATAATAATGTAACATCTAATTAAACGCGAGTTAAATCCGGTAAATTGGTTTTATTTCAAATGTGTAGTGCTCGCGAAAATGTAAGACAATACTACAAAGTAACATAAATTAAGTACAAAGGTAAAATTAAATCAGCTCGTTGAATCATATTAGAAACAATTTACTTATAGACTTTTTTGACGCTGAGGTGCAGCTCTACCAGCCGAGGTCCAGACTCCGAAAATAGAAGGAAGGGTGTGTGGGGCTCTCATCTACTAAACTTCGCAGCGACGCACCTTCCTGACCGCTTCCTGATGACATCATGGGAAGGCCGAAAACCCCCTAATCCCCTAAATAATGTACAAACCTACTGTAAGTCTATGTAAAACTGGATCCCCCCTCACAGTAAAATACCCTACTTTAATGATTATAAAACTATATGGGAACTACTTAGACACTAAACTAAGGGTGCAGAAAAAGGTTAAAAGAAAATAATGTGGAATACTAAAGGAGCAATATTACCCTTTCCACTAAAAGCTAAAACATAATTATGTCCAGTTCGTGCCTTTTCATTGTAACTGCTCTTTCTCCCAAATACGGTGGAACTTTGGAACTTTAGTCACAGTTCAACGATAGTGAGTATATTTTTTTCTCTAACCTCATTCTTGTTTTTTTTTAATACAAAGCACGACAAATGACTCAACACCACCTGATGTGAAGCGTAAAAAGAGTCCATATGCGAGGACGGCCAGTGTAGTTCAGACATTGCTCTAGCCGCCTCCACCTTGCCGGCCCGAAAGGTGCTTTTTCACGCCTCTTTTAAAGGAAACCCATTTTATAGGAAGGAGGGAACACATGTGCTGGCAAAGAATCCCAAGTTCTGGAAGTACGTCAAAGAAACGAGGTACTAAATTTCGTTGTGTTTCTTTTGCGTTTACTCTAGAGTGCTTTATTTCCCCTTTATTGTTACGTATGACTTGAGCTCCTTCAAAAGAAGCGGCCATTTGGGCAAGCGAGGTGGAAATGGCAGTGTCTGAACTGCACTAGCTGTCTTCGCATATGGACTCTTCTTACCGCTTCACATCAGGTGGTGTTGAGTCGTTTGCCGTTCTTTGTCTTCAAAAAACGATATTGCTGCCTATGTTAAACTAACTTTATTAATAAAGAAAAACTTTCTACATAACTATAAAATATATTCATGATATACTTATTTTACCTTTCAATCATATTCTTCCTTTCTCTTAAATTCTTAAACTTAATGATTTTACTGCATATTTAGGTGTGTTGGGATCATGCATCATTTTTTTTTTAAAGATTTTTAGAGAATTTCTGCTATTTTAGTTTCTAATGCATTATTTTTGAGCTCCAGTTTTCCCGCCTTTAAATTATGACTTATGAAAAAATAATTAAAATATCTAATTAAACTTATCAAACATTTTATGATTACAATATTACAAATTTATTGATTTAAACCACAATATATTTAAAATTTCTTTACTTTCTTTTATTATTATTTTATTAATTTATATAATATCCTGGTATTGATTATAAAATTTTAGTTCTTGCTTCCTTCTGTAATTTCAACCCGACAAGCTTTTTGCCAAGCCCCTCTAAGCCTCCAATATGTTCAGTGAATATATCGAACTCCTAAGTTTATATACTGTAGATTACTTTAACTTTTCGCGTCGTCTCGAATATACTGCTTGGATATTGGTGCGACTTGAAGTTGAAAAGTTTTAAGTAAAATACTGTAAGTACGCAGTGGGTTGGAGTTCGGGTAACTTAGATGAAGCGTTAGATATGCTTGTGCTTGAATCGAATGCAGGAGCTACAAGCGCCTTTCGCCTGTCGTGAGATAATTTGTAATCTGATCACATTTTTTAATTCATTTGACATTAAAAATGGAATATGGAACTTACATAACCTCGTCGCGTAATTCATCACTACGTAAATAGTGTACGCTAATCACGCAATCATGAATCTTTGGGCCACAAAAATTTGGTAGCGAGGAGCCAAGCAACTAGCGGTAAGTTTGTAAATATATCAGCTGGGAATCGAAATTGTTTCTGTTAGCGACGCGCTTCCTTTTTTGTGTTATAAAATAAAGTGTATGAAGAAAGATAGATTGTAAAAGATTAACGGCTTGGACACGACATCACCGCACGCGGGTGCTGCGTCTCGCGTCTCGGAAACCACTGCGCGCTGTCTCGATGTCGGCCTCGCAGCGCGTCGTCGTGACCGCGCAGTGGTTGCCGAGACGCCGCCGCCGCCGCCCGTACCCGTGGCCAGGCCGTAAGCGTAGCGTGGGGAACCTTATAAATATTATACGACCTGTTTGACGACCGGCCTACCGAGTGTACTGTGCCCCTTGCTATACAGGCTACTCGGTCAGGGGACCCGGGTTCAAATCCCGGTGGGAGCAAATGTTTGTATGATGAGTACGAGCATTTATTCATGAGTCATGGATGTTTATATGTTTGTTTGGTATATTTATAATATTTACATACATATTATTATCATTATTTCTTCGTTATCTAGTATCCATAACACAAGCTATTAAATGTTGTCTAGTTTGTCTGTGAATATTATTATTAATGTCGATCACCTGCCCACATGCGTCGTCGGCTCCGCACTTAATATAACTGTCCACGAACAAGCTCGTAATAGTTTTTGTATGTATTTTCTACGTGGTTTTAAAATAAACAATATTCAATGTTGAAAGTGTATGATGTTACTAGAAGAGCCCCAGTAGTACACCACTTACAGCCTCGATGCTTCGATTTTATGAATCCTTTGTTATAATGGAAAAGAGATCAAATATCCCAAAAGGGTTCATTTCGTGATCTATACGTTCGTATAGATTCGTTCGTTCTATATTGCGTGCTTCGTGAATATTATATTCATTGTAGTATAAAATCGTAATGTTTGGAGACGCAGTGCCCACACTCCAAAGGTTCTTCTGTTTGAAATAAAACCAATTTACCGGATTTAACTCGCGTTTAATTATATGTTACATTATTATTATTCACCCGACGTTTCGATTACTTTACAGCGATCGTGGTCACGGGAAGACTGAAGATGTCAGGTGTCTTTGATAAGTTTTAAGTTAACTACCGTCACTTTGTGTTATATTTTGAGCGGTCCGAATTACGCATACGGAGCTCACAGTGTCAGTTTTTTGGGCAGTGTGAGGACGGGCTTGGGACTTTATTATTCGCAAGATGGGATCCCAAGCTGGTGGTACACTCCAACCATCTAAAAAAAAAAAAAATTGGTAATTCGGTAAATTGGTTTTATTTCAAATGTGTAGTGCTCGCGAAAATGTAAGACAATACTATGTTATTCTGTTTGTCAACTAAAAATATTTTTTTGTACGTGATTTTAGGTGGAGACAGTTAATGGATGACTCCAAAGACCGGAATATATGACTGTGTGATTTGTGAAAACTGCCACAGAAATACGAGATTAACATATTGATATAGTTTACGTGATCCTAGCATTTTCTGATATTTTCTCGAGCACTACACATTGCAAATAGAAGACTGAAGATGTCAATTGTCTTCGATAAGTTTTTATGTAAACTACCGTCGCTTTGTGTTTCATTTTGAGCGGTCCTTATTCACGCATACAGAGTTCATCATCATCATCATCATCAGGCTATATACGCCCCACTGCTGGGCACAGGCCTTCCGACATTGGAGTAACACATGCGGAGATTGGGCCATAACACCACCACGCTGGCCCAATGCGGGTTGGTGGGTTAAAGCGGTTGCAGTAACAACCGGGACCAACGGCTCAACGTGCCTTCCGAAGCACGGAGGAGCTTGAGATTATAGATTTAATTGACCCATCCCAGGACCAACCATGACGAAAGTTGCTTTGTTTTCGTAATCGAAACCAGAGCGCTCAAACCACTACGCCACCGAGCTCCTACAGAGCTCACATATACAAATTACATGAACAGGACGACAGTTACTTGACTACGGGCATATACAAGTTACATTGTGACTGCGGACTCTCATACTTAGACCAAACAAAGAAAAGCATAGGCACCCGGGTGAAAGAACACATAGCTGATGTAAAACAAAGGCGCGAAACTACGTCGGCAGTGTTTGAACACGCCATTGCCAGACCCAATCACTACATCAGATTTGATAAGCCCCGAATACTCGCCGAAGATAATCGCTTCATTTCTAGAATGTTACGTGAGGCTATTGAAATCAAAAAACATCCTAATTTTAAATCTCTATTGAAATTAGGATGTTTTTTTATTTCAATAGCCGAGAAGATGGTTGGAGTGTACCACCAGCTTGGGATCCTAACATGCGAATAATAAAGTCCCAAGCCCGTTCTCACACTGTCCGACAAACTGACACTGTGAGTTCCGTATGCATTAATCGGACCGCTCAAAATATAACACAAAGTGACGGTAGTTGACAAACTTATTAAAGACAATTGACATCTGAAGACAACTGACCATTGACATCTTATTGAAGACTTATTGACATCTAAATAACTCATCAAAAACAATTGACATCTTCAGTCTTCCCGTGACCACGATCACTGTAAAGTAATCGAAACTTCGGGTGAATAATATTTTTTTTATTTTTTTATTCTTTTATTTAATTTAGGGACTTTTACTATATAGTATGTCAGTCCCATCGTAACCTAATCTACTACACTTAAAAACAAATGGTTGTTACTTATGATTTTTGACAATCATTGACGAGTCACCAATACCATATTGCATAGGAGTTTAGATGTTTCTGATGTAGGGTCTGCCAGGATAGTTTGGAAAACTCCAACATCAGATGTTCTAATGTTTAGTTGACTCATCAATAATGAGTGTATAATAATAATGCAACATCTAATTAAACGCGAGTTAAATCCTTTTAAATGGTTTTATTTCTTATGCGACCCTCTTATTATCTAACTTACTTTCAGCAAACATAAAAATATGTTAATACTAACTATTAGTGGCTGCGCCACCATATTCTGAGAATATTTTAAGAGAAGGAACTGCACGGTGTCCAAAAAACTTTTCGAGTAAAGGCACTTGCACAATGAAGTTAAACTGCAGGTGCAATAACAAAACTCACGCGACCTGCGGACTACAAAGGACTCGACGGACTCGGATTAACATGGACACGAACTCAGCCGTTCCTCGCACAAAGCTTTGAGACTAAATTCTGTTTCGCTTTTTTGTTTTTGCTAGCGGGAAAGTCACTTTTTTGGAACTAAGCAAGCAATGAAAAAACAGTTCTAGGGGTCTTTGCACATAACGTTTTTTAAGCGAGGTGACGACGTGCGTTTTTGGTGAATGTGTCATCTGCGCGTCATTAGTGCGTATGTGCAGATTGTATGAATCGCGTTGGCTGGAATAGTGTATTTAGGCTGCACTAGCTTTTTCGCATATAGACTCTTCTTACCGCTTCACATCAGGTAGTATTGAGTCTTTTGCCGTGCTTTGTAAGAAAAAAACTACAAATCAGGGCTATTTAACTGCAATCTTCTGTATGGTAAAGTAACTAATCTAATCAGGCGCCCAGAAATCGTGGATTACTTCAAATTGTTTAACGTTGAGCGATTCTAGTTCAATTAACTATTGGCTTTTGCATTTCATTTGATGCCTGCGTTCTATCAATGAACCACAAGCTCTTTATAATGCTTAATTTGAGCTAGACAATATTGTTTCCATATATACGATCTCCACATTATGCCCTACCCTTCTTAAAAATGGGTCGTATTATATATATTGAATCTTTTATTTTTATCATAAATGATACTGGCGAGGAAAGATCGAATCAACGCTAGATAAAAGCACACCGAATTTACTTTTTATAGCTTTTGAGATAAGACTGATAATTTATTGGCGGTTTCGGGTTTAGTTGAGATAACGAACCAGCGTGTTATTAATGAGACAGAAATCAAAGGCCTAATGGAATTATGAATTTTGATTTTTTGTTTCAAGTGAACCTTGATAAAAATAGAAATGGGATAGCTTCTTGTTTCTCATTTTAATTTCTTATCTGATAACAAGGTGATCGTTGTACAATATAACTGTGCCGAAAGCCAGAATTGCTTACTTCAGTTATTTTCATAGCACCATGCATGTCATAAGGAATTTTCCTCTTTAATTAGATTATATGAATTGAATTAAGTTTCAAAAATTAATTCAATTCATTTTTTGCAAATAAGAACTGTGAGAGCAATATCCCAGCTTGGTTCTCAGGTTTCACTCAGAGAAAAGTAGGAAAGGTGACCATCCTAACTGTACCGTTTAAGGCGATACTCTGAAAATAAATCAAACCGCAAAGGGCGGAGTCTAAGCTAGTACACGGCCGCGCGCGGAGAGCACCCCCTCTTAGATACATCGCGCGTTCCGGCTAGTCGACCGACCGTATTCTTATAACGGGTTACGGGACGCATGCATCGCATCAATAGCAATATTTGCCACTAAATATTTTATATTAAATTTCATTTGCAGAACATGAATAATTAAATTGTTGTCATAAGTATTTAAAATTTTCACAATTTTTGTTTTGATCAGCACCTTTAATCAACCTTTGAACATTGGAAGTGTAAGTTTATTTTAGCTCCTTATATCTATATATACATACAGTCTTTTAAATAATTCAGAAAGAGGTGTTTGGGCCGGATGGGGGCTAAAATACTCGTTAATGTGAGTAGTAAAATATATGGCATTCTAGTTCAATAAGCCTGTTTCAGTCGCCGACGCGGCCTCACAGAAATCTCTATTGAAATATCTCGAAAGGTGATACAGAATGCTTATTTAAAATTTCAAGATATTGAAACGAGTGAGGTCGCGAAAGTGAGTGATTCCAAATAGGTTTAGGTACTCTTTTTTTTATTCTCTATTTGGGAACCGAATTTCATATACTATTCAACTACTATTCTTTGGAAAATAAGACTTTGATTGACGCTGTGTGTACAAATGCCCCTGTTCGTAATATTTCTGTCACAAATATTACGGGATCTCTCGGGCATGCGATGGTAAACTTTACGCTGTGTGTTTAACGTGACAAAATCCCTCTACGGACAATTAGGTATAGACCTATAAAAATATTAATGTACCTTTAATAATATTATTTTAAAACTGATAAGCATGCGCCTTTAAAAACTGACAAATTAAAATCTGATAAATTCAGCCCATGAAAAGTATAGACACAATAAAACAGACAGTAATAAACAATATTATATTAAAATATAAAAAATTGTTAAAAATAGTATTTTCAATGAACAACAAGCCTATTACAATTATCTCATTAATTCTAAGCACAGTAATCCTATAGCGCTTTGGAAAAATTTAAAAAGAAGTATCTTACCAGATTCTTCGAAGTATGACTGTCTCCCCAATTTTTTTAATGACCCTAAAAAATAAATAATCATTTTCTTAATGTTCCCGGAGACAATTTGGTGCCGCTTTCGGAAACAATGGTATTAGCAGGGATATGCTTCTGTTAACACTTCCACAGTCTCTTAAAGTTATTACCGAAATTATAAACAGGTATATACTAACAGGAGAGGTCCCAAGTATCTGAAAGTCAGCCCTGGTAACACCTCTGCCTAAGGTAAAAGACCCCCATGACCTTAAGGACCTTGGCCCTATAAGTATTCTGCCTTATGTGTCGAAAGTTTTAGAAAAAGCAGTCTATAATAACCAGCTTAGTAGTTTTGTCGAAAAAAACAATATTTTGTCATGTGCTCAATCTGGTTTTCGTAGAGGGTCGGGTACGGTTACTACTTTGCTTGATATTGTCGACAACGTGTTTGCAAAACAAGACATTGGTAACAGTACATGTATGGTACTCTTGGATTATTCCCGCGCGTTCGACTGTACAAATGTACTCCTAATGCCTCTTCTTTTAGCCAAGCTACATTATTATGGTGTCGACTCTGTATCTCTATCGTGGTTCAATTGCTATCTAAAAAATCATTACCAGCAGTTAGGCTTTTTAATGAGGATGGATCCTACTCACTATCTGCATCAAAACCTTTGCTACGTGGGTGTACCCCAGGTTTCCATTCTTGGTCCTCTGCGTTTTACTATAAATAGCGCCGATGTCACCAGAGTTATTAAAAATTGTAGCTACTAGTTATATGCTGATGATATACAGATGTATTTAGCAGCCAACCCCCGCGAGTATGATGTAGTCATGTCAAAGTTGAATGAGGACCTCAACAGTGTTGCATACTGGGCTAAGCGGAATAGTCTAGTCCTCAATCCCAATAAATCAAAGTACTTGATTCTTGGTTCCAAGCACCAAGTAGCTAAAACCTTATAGTGTAACCCTGTTGTTGAGATCCATGGGCATAGTATTGAACGAGTAAATGAAGCCAGAAATCTGGGTATAACCATTGACGTTTTGAAACCCATATAGTTAACGTAGTCAAGTCTTGTTTCTATCGCCTTAAGAAATCTACTCAGTGAAAAAGTACGTATAACATTGTGTGAGTCATTAATTTTGCCAAAGCTAATTATGGAGATCTGGTGTACGTAGCACGGTTTCGGTCAAAAACTCGCCGCCTAGTTTAACGAGTGCAAAACGCTCGTTATCGCTTTTGTTTCAAGGTACCTCCTAGAAATCACATCTCACCGTATCTGAACTGTGCTTTGATGCTGAATACGTGTTCCCGGAAACATTTATACCTCGCTTGTTTGGTGTTTGACGTTGTGAAGTATAAGAAGCCAACATATCTCTTCTCTAAGTTACATCGGTACATCTCCTTTTCATGACAGATACGGCACTAGAACTTGCAGAAATATTTTAGAATGTCACCCACACAAGTCAGTTGCGTTCGCTGGCAGTTTCCGCTACCTTGCCACCAAATGTTCGAATAACATACCGCCGCCTAGAAGACTAATGACCTCAAAATTTTGTTTTAAAAAACACGTGAAATCATTTTTTCTAGATAAACAACGAATAGGTATTGCCAACGGGTACTTGGTGGCGGATTTTGCCATTTTAATGTTTCATTCCGTATACGTACATAAATGTAAATAATAATTTGTTCTTGAACAGTTGTTGACATACACATATTTATTAATACATTCAATACAGTACCAAATCATATATAGGTTTATTATAACATTTACAGCAACATGCGAACACACATTCAAATATTTTGTTATATCACTTTTTTTTAAAACACTTTTCTTAAGTACGTTTGGCAATTTTATTTATTCTCTAAAAACCTCAGGTTGTAGCAGAATATCAGTGCTATGTCCACATCCCACGGTGTGGGAAGAACCAGAAACTGAGCTAAGACCCTTTTTATATTTCTATATAATATTCTCAAGATATTGAGCATTGCAACGAACGAGTGAGTTCGCGTCGGTGACCGAACGATAACTTGTTAGCATGACCAATATATTACTACTAATATCAAAAACTATAGGAATGACTCTGAAATCGAAAAATTCTTGGTTTCAGATTAGAGAATAATTATCTATTTTTTACCGTATTAGAGAAGGTGTTTTTCACGAATAGATGACAGCACATCAAGTATAACAGTTGCACTTCGAAAGCCGCCTCTATTACAAACACACTTTACGTCATACGATTTACGTCATCCTTTTTTTGTTCGGTGCAGAATAGTTGCCATTTGGTCTCATAATTTAAAAAAACGATTGTGTAATTTGGTTCTGTTTGGTTCTTAAATCAAAATAACTGGAATGATAAAGTCTATGTCTGCAAAATTTTTGATTTTCTATGATTTTTATTGCTTTCTTATGGCTTTTTAGTGAAACGATATGATAGTAGAAAAGAATACATACTGACGGTCACTCATCTAGCTTTAACCTTAGAAAAATATCAATAAAATATGTGAAAAAAAAATTAAACAAAAATTCAAACCGACTTCAAAATACTATTATGGATAAGATAATAAAATTTAAGTAAGTACTTATTCCCTAGAAACATGTTTTGGAGTTGCTGCTAACTGCTAAGTTGTAAGCACCAAATCCAAAAATATAAGAAATAAAAAATAAAAATAAAATAAAATCTAAGTCAAGTAGCGACTCCACTGGCGGTGTCTGTTCTACGGGCTTTCGTCAGTCGCCGATTTATTTTTCGCACTAATGTATTGATTTTAATTTTATAAAGCAACATTTTTACCAATTATAACATCATTCCATATGCACCAATAAAGCACCAATAAAGTTTTATTACAATGAACTGAACAACGAATTCACTAAAAAGAAAAGAACTGTTCCATTTGGTTGAATATATGTGTATTTTATTTATTGTACCAACTGACGACAGAACATCAAGTGTTACAGTTGCACTACGATAGCCGTCTCTATTGCGAACCGAATAAGAGCGATCTCAAGATAACTGTAACGCTCGATGTGCTGTCGTCTGTACTTTTGGAGCAATTGACTGATTTTATTCATAATGGTCATCTAATAAAATAATGTCAATGTTACTTATTTTTACTTTAGTTACTTATTTTTTTCCCTCCAACATTTTACGAGCATATAGGTACCTTATAAAGTTATTTTTAGTTCAATTTCGGTATTAGGTACCTACTGATGATTTCTTTCTCCCCATGATCTAAAATATTTACAAAATGATTAAACGCTATTATTAAACTACTACAATAAATAACTAATAAATTTACACACTGACTTAAGCCTCTCTTGAGCCTTATCTACAACTATGTTTAATCAAATATCGCAGTTAGCAAAATTAAATAGTCGGCCGTTTTTACGCCTGGCTCGCTAAACTGACATAGGTCCAACGTCGGTGGGAGCTGTCGCAGCACTGAGTCTGTGAGAGCGCTCCTACGCAATTACACTTAATTTTTATAACATTAAAGTCGTGAACACTCTGCGCCCAGAAGCTATCGGGTCACACAAAAATTTCGACGTAAGCGACAAAACATAAATAATTCGATAAAAAAAAACTACGAGGATTACAGCAAAATACTCCTACACGATTCTAAATATTCATGATGTCAACTTATTAAACCAGTTTTCTATAGACTAGCATTTCTCATCTCACAATAATCTTTAAATTTCGCATATTTAAGAGGTCATTTCAAAAAATAAATGTATCGAGGCAAAATCATTAAATCGTGTTTCTGGCTCTTCACAAATCTAGATAAAGATATGAAGAAATGCATATCTTATTAATAGATTTGTAAAATTTTTACGAGTCCGATAGTATAATATCAAAAAAGGCATTTTTTTCAAAGTATCGCCTTAAGTCGGTACAGTTATGCATAACTTGAAAATCTACAAAATCGTACTAAAAAATACATAATTTAATGAAAAAAATTGGTTCAATCAATAGAGAATATGCAAAAAAAAAATAAACTAGTTCAGGACATTCATAAAAAAAAAACATAAAATTATACTGTTAATTGATTTTAACCAAAAAAATTCTCGAAATCTTTATATAATAATTAGATATTGCAATATTCCTGTCTCTTTCTGAAACAACTTATACAATGAAATATGATTGGCGGGTGTATAGTGTGACGTCAAAGCTTATTTTAATGTAGTCAGGGTAATATAATGATCAATATTTTTTTGAAATCCTTTCAGTTTTGTAAATTGAAACCATGTAGAATTTATTTTATTAAAACCATTTACCATTACCCATTGTTGCAGACACAATTGTTTACATAGAATATGAGCAATTATTTTAGGAAGCAAACTCTACGTTTCTACAAGAAGGTTATACTGTTTATCAAGCATACAGGGTGGTGCCGTCATTACGACAGTGAATTAAAACATAGGCTATATTAGTTCGTAGAAATGGTTTGCCACTTTCAAAAATATTTTATTAATTTTATAATTTCATGAAATTATTTTCTATGAAATCCTAGTGCTCCAGTGTCGAAGTGGTAATCGCTTCTGGCCGGATCCCAGGAGACGCAAGTTTGATTCCAGCATGGAGTATACAACTTTTTCATCGTTTTCTTTCTTTATTTGATAGTCATAATAATAAATTATGCTTATTCAGCCACTAGGATACGAATATAAAATTACTGCCTATTTCAGAATTCACAATAGATAGCCCCAGGAGACACGGGTTCGATTCCCGCCTGAAGCATATAAGTTTTTCATCGTTTTCTTTCTTTATTTGTAATTGTTACGATATTCAAGTATTTTTACAGAATATTTTTCCCGCGAGCATTCAACACAAAATTTCCATTGTCTTAATTACGCCCGCTTTGTGCAAACATTGGGAGCACTATGAAAATTCAAATTCACACGTTCACCGGACCGTACAAACGCTAGCAATTAATTTTATTCCAAGGAAAAAGGTACACAGAGAGTTCACTAAAGAAAAATAGCAACAAATATGGCGACAGAATGCAAATGTTGCACTTTGTCTTTATGTCAATTTGCTCTCCTGTTTGCAAGGTAATTTGAGTGTTTTAGGGTTCCGTTGTTAAAAAGGAACCTTTATTGTTTCGTCATGTCTATTCTTGTGTCCGGGGCTTCGCTTACGTTAGAGACTCTTAGAGCTAGAAAGCTGTAATTTGACACGAGTATACCTACATATTTATCACGCCGATAAAGAAGTAAATAAAATATTGAAATAAATCTTTCTACGAGTTGCACGGCTTTTCACACAAACTCTGTAGTCGAAAATATTGTAAACGAACAAACCAATTCTAACAAGATTTGCCATGCATAAGCAAGTCAGCCTAGCCTAACAACTGATCTAAGGATTTTACGAAAAGTATAATAGAAAAGTAACTTTTAAAAAAAGTAAGTTTAGCACTTTGAAAATATTTAAAGTTGATTTTTTTTATTTTTAGATATTTTCAAGGTGAATAATTATATTTTTCAACCATTTATAATAATGCTAAAAAATAAAATTGTGAGCTACAAATAACACTTACTTAACAAACTACTTATAACACTTAACAAACTACTTTTACCTATTTTAACTTAGAAAATATTGGCCGTCCGGAACAAATGCTGATTTTCTCTATTTTGTGGTGAGGGTTTCGTTGTTTCTACAATAAACTTCATAACCCTACTTATGTATATTTTGATTAAGTACACATTTTCAGGAGTGACAGTAACTTTATTCTATATCAGCTGTGATGAAAAAGGCAAATAGTTTATTTTGAACGCATCAATTCTACGATTTAAAAAGCAATTTTTTAGTTGCCCGTCCATCTGCGTCGGACTTGGTCATTAATCTCCGTCGGACAGTGGCGACGAGCACATTGACAGATGGAGTAACACCATGCTATTACTGCAAATTAAATGGTACACTATAAAGACATTGAGCATTAAGGTCTTTTTATATAGGTCTGGTAGGATTTTGATTTTTTTGTATATATTCTTCGTAAGATAACGAGGAATGACTTGGTGCTGATGTTATTATCTCTTATGTGAGCGACAAAAAAACAATGCGATTTTTGTGACGAGGTACTCGGGTACCTTTATAATGATACAGACTGATACAGATTGAGATTCGTTAACATATTAATATAAAAAACAAAAAAAAAGCATTTCTAAAATGTTTTCCATTGTTTGATATTTGAGGCACATGATCACTACAAAGTATTTATGTTAACTTTTTTTATATATATATAATTTATAGGCAAACATTTGACCACAATCACACCTGATGTTTAGTAGTGACATGGCCTACGATGATACATGCTTACCTAGAAGGTGCCTATTCTTTTTTTTTACAACTAGATGACAATCAAGCTGACGGCCCACCTGGTGGTAAGCGGTTACCGCCACCTATAGACCGCTGCAATTACAAAAAAAAGCACTTAGTTTTGTAATTGCGCTGTCACCCTAAAGCCTAAGATGCCTTCCATGCCCAGTATTTACCTTTCCTTTAAACCAAAGTACAGCAAACTGTTTCACGGCTGAAATAAGAAAGGTGGTGGTACCTACTTAGATGACCCTACATACGGGCTTACCACCTAGAAAATAATGTAACTAGTATGTAATTTTTTGACTATTGTTAACAGCTTTATTAAATAGTCATCATTATCTGTTCACCAACAGCCTATTCAAGGGCGTCGCCAAGGGGGGTAGTGGGGGCAGCTGCCCCCCCCTAGAGATTCCAATATCAAAAAAATGTAGCCAACAAAACTCCAACGACTTCGCTAAGTATATACCATAGAGTAACATTTTATAGACGGTTTTAGAGTAAAATTCACATTTTTTAATGAAAAACCCCAAAACTTATGTATTTATTAACTGTCGCAAATTCTTTTTGTTCGATATTTCTAATATTTTAGTAACTTTTCTGTTAGGAGCTGCTCCTGAAGATACAGATTGAAATTTTAAACCGTTCTTATTACAATCACGCTCTTGAGTCTTGATTGTACCTACATTTTTTTTATACCACTAAGGTGGCATTCATCAAGCATACGGCTCACCTGATTGTAAGCGGTCACCGGAGCCTATTGACGCTTGCAATTGCAACACCAGGGGTATCACTTTCGCGTTGTCGACCCTGTAAAAACCTTTTCAAGGTCTTTTTTAAGAACCCCATGCTGTACTTTATTTTATACAACTAGATGACAAACAAGCTGACGGTCTGGTGGTCACTTGCAACAACAAGGAAAGAAACACTTGTTATTGCAGGTGCGTTGTCATCCGGAGGCCTAAGATCAAATGCCTTCCATGGCCAGTGGCTACATTGCCCTTCAATCCGAAACACAGCGAACTGTGGTTACCAACCACTTACCACCAGGTGCTCTGTCAGCTTGTGTGTCATCAGTTGTATAAAAAATCTCCATTATATCAACTTGCCCCCCCCTGGCCCATGGGCTGGCGACGCCCTTGAGCCTATTATACGTCCCACTGTTGGGCTCAGGCCTTCCTAGATGGAAAAAGCACATGTGGAGCTTGGGGCATAACTCTACCACGCTGGCCCAAGTTATAATCTAAGCCAGAGCGCGACGACAACGCTCAAACAACGACGCCACTGAGCACCTAAAAAATTTTTCATGGAGCTTATAGTCCACTATGGCTTATTTGAAAATAATAACAATTCTTATTTCAGTCGTGAAACAGTTCGCTGTGTTTCGGATTGAAGGGAAAGGTTGGCAATGTAATTACTGGACATGGACGGCATGTCATCTTAGGCCTCTGGATGACAACGCACCTGCAATACCAAGTGTTTTTTTCCTTGTTATTGCTGGTGTCTCTAGGCGACGGTAGCCGCTTACCATCAGGCGGGCCGTCAGCTTGTTTGTCATCTAGTTTTATTAAAAAAAATAGGATTATATTCTCAATAAACACTGAACTTGTTACTTGAACTAAGGTGATACCTCACGAGTATTGAATTAATTAGAGTAATACAAAACATAGAGAGTTGTTTAAGTTCTTACATGATGTTAAGTTGTGAACTCAAAGCAAACTTAGACGGATTGGTTAGTTTAACAGAGGTACTTTCTACTTTAACTTGAGCACCGGGTTGGGCAAACTTTTCACTTTGCTTGTTTTCTCAGGTGAGTAAGATCGACAGAAAATTAAAAATCAAGATCAAAATATCGCATATATTGCCCTCCAAGGTCTTTAGAAACAGAGCAGCAAGGCAACTTGTCTCTACGGCGACTGCCACATGTATTGACTATGATACATCAATTCAATATTTATTAATGGATGTCTGTTTTTATCAATCGATAAATAGACCAGCCTACACGTGTAATGTGTACGGGTATTTTGAGTGAGTGTATGCTAATTACATAACGCTCGATCAATGAGCTCTGACGAGCCTATGCTATCTAAAAGTGGTATTTGGATAAAATGTTGTGGCTTTTATTTAACTGAGAATCATACTAATCTAACCTAACCAATCAAAAATACGTAGCCTTTTTAATCACATCATAATCACCATTACCAGCCTATATACGTCTCACTGAATTGATGTGCACAGGTCTTCCTACATAGAAGAAACACGTGAGGGCTTTGGACCATAACGCCACTACGCTGGCCCAATATGGGTTGGTGAGTTCAAGCGGTTGCAGTAACAACCGTGACCGAAGACTTAACATGCCCTCCAAAGCAAGGAGGAGCACGAGATTTTAAATTTTGACTGACTCATCGACCATGGCGAAAGCGGTCAAACAAAATTCCATTTGTAGTAGAAAAGCTAACCTTCCATCGCCCCTGACATTCTCCGAGAGTAAAACGAATGCTAGTCCTCCAAACAGAATACCTTCTCTTAACAACCCTCGCATCAATGTAAGAACACGTAGTCAATGAGTACCACCATGTGAGCCGACACAAACGCGACTGGGGCCCGCTTGCTCCGTGAGGTAGCGACCTCCAACCCCTCCTTCACCCTTACTTCACCTTTTACGATCTTTCTAATGTACACTAATAGAACTATCGTCTTACTGTTCTATTGACACCCTGTTGCACAAACCCAATAAATGAATAATGCAACTGTTGTAGTAAAACTTATATCACCAACAAAGTTCTTCTTTAAAACTTCTTATTCGTGTTGCACTACTGATCCAGAAACGGAATACAGTCAGTCCACGGCGGTAGCCTTCATCATTATCAGAGTGACCCGAATGGACCCCATCGCCATTTTGAAAAACCATCGTTCTTTCGAACATCCGGTGTTGCTAGTCAAAATATGAAATCCGTTTTGAAACCGAGTATCGATTCAAAAATTGATTATAAATATTAATAAGCCTTACACATTTATCAAGCATTATAAAATATGTAGACGCCGTTAATGCCACTATGTTACTATAAAATCACACAAAAATCATATCGCAGTATGACAGCATAACATCATTTCATTAAATTTTGAGCATTTGCATTGCAGAACGAGGGTAACGACTCGGGGGCAACATGAAATTGGGTAGAATGATCTATATATCAAGCAGTTACAGTATATCGTAAGCGCATGGTGAACTATAAATTATCAACATCTTGGCAATTTGCATGAAGCATAGCAATACCTAAACATTTAGGCTTATCAGCGGTTGGTGTAAAATATGACGAGACACAAACTTCGTTTTTAAAACAAAATGCACTCCGTATCCGCTAATGTTGTCATGATTACTGAAAATATCCGATGAAAAATAATATTCTTCTTATATATCAACGCACTGCCCAAATCGCTGGGTCTAGCGATTCCAAATTTGCACACAGGTTCCATAATTATGAGGTCATGGGGTGCACTAAGAAAAAAAATTTTCAAAATTGCTAAAGGAAGGTAGTTGCCTACTTGCTTTTTTTAAGTATAGGCTTGAATTCTATAAAATGCATTAAACCACGCTTTTATCTTATCGGGACGTTTCCCTTGGGCCTAAAAATGGATGATAAAAGTCTTCGATCCTTATTTTTACACAAAATCAAATGTAATTTAACAGTTTTGCCGGTCCCAAAATTTATTTTGACTTTTATTCAGCTTATTTCACTAAACTCCAAAAAGATTTTCACAATGTGATCATTATCAATTTCCTTTTTTTACCGGCCATAGTACTATTGTCAACAATTACCATTGTTGACAATAGTTTTAGGCTTTACATAATTCTTCAGAACAGAAGAACTTCTATCCTGCTCTGAAGCCTACCAATTTATGAGCAACGACCAACATCTAAATATGTGTATCTATAAAAATCAGTTCGATCTTGAATAGTACGTAGTTGCTTTGCGCAAAGAAAACCCAGCTTTTTTAAATTTAAAACTACCCCAAATTCACAGCAGATAATTTTGAAAGCGATAATTTTCTGCTCGCTACAAAATGTACCGCTATCTTGT
This sequence comes from Nymphula nitidulata, assembly GCA_947347705.1. Classification (NCBI taxonomy): domain Eukaryota; kingdom Metazoa; phylum Arthropoda; class Insecta; order Lepidoptera; family Crambidae; genus Nymphula; species Nymphula nitidulata. Next base: position 17,753,921 of record OX374631.1, read on the forward strand.
CTTATATCCAATTTCAGTGTTCTTATGGTGTATCATGGCGTGTCCAATTTATTTACAACTGTTTTTTTATTTAGCAATCCAGCTCAACATGTACGTTTTGTTTGGAAAAAACAACAACAAATACACATACAATCACACATTATTCTACAAATTCAGTACATGTCATACGACTCCTCATTTGTCAAAAGCAATATGGGGTTGGCAAATAGGGTGGCATCTTATAAAAGCCACCACACTGCAAAGAAGCGAGCATTGATTGCTAGCGAAAGGAAAGTGTGATTTCCAATTTCTCTTGTAAATTTAATTTCAATATGAGATTCAATTTGAGGGGAAAATATAAATACGGCACGTGTCAATGTAAATTACTTTTACAACTTAGTAAATTTAATAAATTTCCGTCACTCGTATTCGAGTTTGGAGTATAAATGAATTTTTTTTCCGATGCTTTATATCATTCATAAGCCTCTCTTCAAATTGTAATTTCCTTTGTAGAATTAGGGATCTAATTTAAATACACCGGGCAGCCTAATGATTTTGCAATTCGGGTCCCAGGTATAAAAAATATTTAAATAAGCTCGAGGCGTAACCGGGCGCTGTTGACATCACTATTCTCATATGAGTTATAATACCATTATTGTGCAAATTTTGTGCATTATGCACGTTTATCGCATAGCAAGGTGGAATGTTCTTTACACAGAAAATGCGACGTGACAACGGAACGTTTTATTTCAACCGCTTAATCGGCTTTATGTGAATTTTAAATGTTTAAATGTTACGTGGACATGTGCTAGTGAGTTGCTTGGAATCTTGCTAATGTTTGCAACCGCGAATTCCTTTAGTATAAGTGACTAGAATAAGCTTTTATATAAATTTGAATTATGACCGACGTTGGCTTTGTTAGTGGCTAAGTGGATTGTTTTACCCTTTCATTGATATGCTCTGTTGCTAGCATTAACTTACACCACTCAAGCATCAGATTCAATACAAAATTGATTTTTCAATTGTCATAGCATTCCGGTGGGATCACGCCGCATGACGGATAAAATAAGAATTTTATGAGAGGAAGAAAATAGTTGTACGAGTCTTTTGGTTTCGTGATCATAAAAGTGAATCCAGCTTTTGTCATCCATAAGTATGTCGAACATAGCGTATTAAACACTTGAAGTTTGAACCCTTTCTGGGATATCACCGCTACATTACAGAAGATCTAAGCTAAATGACACTTCTTTCTATTGTTGTTTCTGCAATAAGGTCACCAGAGCTCATTCAAAAAGCCTGATTTTGAAAACAGGACGGCTCGTGTCCTATACTCGGAACATGACGCTTTCTCTTGGTTTTTACAAGCGTCGTTACGGTAAACGCTTACCATCAGACTGATCGTTCGCTTGTTGGCCACTCTTGTTTAAAAAAATGAAAAAGCAATTTAAGTGTTCCAAATGAGCATGACTGATATGGCGGAACTACAATGGTTCACTTAGGAACCCTTGTAGTTCCGCTATGTTCCTATCTAGCGTATCCGTATGTTCCTATAAAACGTTTCTATCTAGTTATAACTAGTATTCAGTAAAGTTATTTTACTATATTAACTCGATTCATATCCGAATACATTCACGTTTCATTTGTAACGGTCAGTAAATAGGTTTACCTTTCAAATTGGAACTTATTGGTTGGACTGACCATACTGAAAGGAAATCAGTAAGCAATGTTTTTTGAACTGTATTTTTTATAAACATGGTCGGAAATATTAACAGCAATTTTAAAGGTATCGCAATTTACTCTAAAATGATAAGACCAATTTCTATTTGTTGATAGCGGTACTCCTAGCACGTACATTTTAAAATTTCGAATCGTAATCGTATCGTTCACGTACGCTTAAAATTTCAAACAAAAGCCAGACAAAAGCTAACGTAACTAACGATACGATGATTATTCGAAATTTAAAAATGTTCGTGCTAGAGGTACAGTAGTGCGAAATTTGACGTTTCTGTGGCGTATAATTATTAACAAAGCGCAAGCGGCGCACGCACGTACGCGGCAGGCTGGAGTAGGCATTGCTGGCTTGACTACCGACCGCTTGGTGAAACTGCTGTGTGAGGTATTATTTGACACCCCTAAAATAAACTAGAACACCACATTGCATCGCTAGACCGCCTTGTCAAGTCCAATAGTCATTATTTGTATCATGGAAACCTTGATGTCAAGTTCAAATGTCAAATTTTATTGATCGATAGGTCCATGCTTGCAGGGCAACTTTGATGCAAATGGTGTTTTGCTTTAGTCCAGTTTTCTCTCAGGACAGTGGCCGATATTATTTTATAAGCAAGACAAGGTCTAATAGTTCCTTTGACATTTTTTTAAATATGATAGTGATAGAAATGGTAAACAGTGAATTTCTCAGTGTCAATTCAATTGTCTAAATAATTTCAAACATTTCAAGCAAACAAAAGAAATGGGGGAAAAGTATTTTACCGACAGTCTTTATAATTGAATAAAAGATATTTGAATATCTTTTATTAAATCATAATCTTAAACTATTAATTCGTCAACCGACAAGACTGAGTAGTGGATCCTGTTTGGACAATATAGCGGTAAACATCAAGGGATGTAGGCACGAAGTGCTAGAATTTGCTTTGTCTGACCACACCGCCCAAATGGTCAAATGTCCAATTAAAAGAAAAAATATATTAAAGTATTGGTATGTTAAGAGACGTGACTATTCGATTGATAACATTAAAATTTTTTTGGATTGCTTGCAGGCACTAAGTTTCTATAATGTTTATCAAAATCATGACCCAAATGTTGCTTATAATGAATTTGTTGAACTTTTCCAGTTGTTTTATAATTTATGCTTTCCCTTAATAAAACGGAAGATACAAGCTAGGAAAAAACTCAGATGGGTATCTCGAGGCATAAGGCTTTGTAGCCAAAAGAAAAGACAACTGTTATGGAATTATAGGCAAAAACGGAATGATGCAAATAAACAAAAATTAAAATTGTATTCGCTAAAATACAAAAAAATAATCACAATGACACAAAAAGCTCAAAATAACTTTATGATACAAAATGCAACAAACAAGACAAAAGCTACGTGGAAAGTAATAAATAAAAACAAATGCAACTACCCAAAAGAAAACATAAATCAGATCAGGCATGAGAACAAAGTTATAATTCATCCAAAGGAAATATGTAATGTATTTAATCATTTTTTTATTGACGAAATAAATAAAAACTCAAACTTGACCAAAACCATTAATTTACAAATTTCCACTTTGTTACATTCAATTTTTATGAGCCCTACAACACCATTAGAAATACATAAGATAATTAATGCACTAAAATCCACAAATAGTGTAGGGTATGACGGTTTTGCAACCAAAATAATTAAATGTAGTGCAAACATAATTAGTCAACCTTTATCATACGTAATAAATCAGTCTTTATGTATAGGTGTATTTCCTGATGCCCTGAAAATTTCAGTTATTAGACCAGTGTATAAAAAAGGTGATAAAAAAGAAGCAGCTAATTATAGGCCAATATCGCTTATTCCTGTATTTTCCAAGATCTTTGAAAAATCCATTTTCAACCGATTATATCCATTTTTTGAGAAAAATAACATATTTGATAAAGAACAAAGCGGTTTTCGTAAAAACAAGAGCACAAACATTGCGATATATGATTTGGTGAAATTGGTGACTAAATCTATGGATAAAAGAATCCCTGTTTGTGCAGTGTATATGGATATGTCAAAAGCTTTCGATTATGTTCGTCATGATCTATTATTGCAAAAGTTAAATGCATATGGAATCAGAGGAAATGCACTACAACTTCTAGAATCATACCTTAGTAACAGAAAACAGTACACTGCAATAAACAACATGTGTCAAAAAACTAAAACTGAAAAACGTTTTATCTCAGATTACAGGCAAAACTCGTTAGGAGTACCCCAGGGCAGCATTTTAGGGCCTTTATTGTTCCTACTTTATATTAATGACTTGCCAAAAAGTATACAACACCCTATGGTACTTTTTGCTGACGACAGTACCATAGTAATAAAATGTGATAATAAGTTGACGTATGAAAAAGAAGTAAATGACACTATTAAAACTGTAATTAAATGGCTAAGTAGTAACAATCTAATATTAAATGTAAATAAAACCAAAATCATGCATTTTCGACAAAAAAATAATCAAATTGACATTAAAGTAAATTATATGGGTATTGACATTGAATCAGTAAATGAAATCAAATTCCTAGGGTTATATATAGATAGTGCACTTAATTGGAAATGTCACACACAGCAGCTCTGTAAGAAAATTAATAACTTTGTATATGCACTCAAACAAACCAAACGTATATCAAGTTTAAATACAGCTCGTACGGCATACTATGGATTTGTTGACTCCATTTTGCGGTATGGAGTTATATTTTGGGGTAATTCCACAAATCGAGAAATGGTATTTAGGTCACAAAAGCGATGTATTCGTGCCTTAAGCAGCATACAAACAATTGACTCCTGTAAAGAATACTTCAAATCTATAAAAATTCTGACACTTCCATGTCTATATATATTGGAATTAGCTTTATTCGTTAAAATCAATCCTCATTTATTTGTAGCCGCAGAGACTATAAATAAAATAAACTTAAGAAATAAAACGAAGCTTTACATACACCCTTCAAAAACTATGCTGTATCAGAAAGGTGTTCTTGCTATGGCTATTAAAATATATAATCGATTACCTGACAGCCTGAAACAGCTACCAATACATTTATTTAAAAATCAGTTATCACGTTTGTTGCTGGACAGGGCTTACTACTCGGTCGCTGAATTTATTAATGACAAGTCTGTGCGCCGCTAGTTTTATTTTCTATTTTTTTATTTTTAATAGAATTACAATTTTAAATCCCTAATTATTTGTAAAATTATATTTATTTTTGATTCCACTTTTATTTTATTTGTTGACATGTAAAATATTGTAATGACATTGTTATTAATGTATCGTAATTAATTTATTATGTTAAATATTTGTATGCCTACAGGCGGGCCATAGTCTCGAACTTGTAAAAATTTATACATCTATATAATTGTATCTACCTATGTGCCACAAATAAAGTTATTATGAATTATGAATTATAAGTTGTACATATATTATATGTTCAAAAGTAAAAAGTTATTAAATCACAGATTCCAGACACATTGGTTATACAATTACATTACGCAGCTAACGTGATTAAGAAAGTAATCGCTTAAATAACCCTGACATGAGAAAAATGCGATAGTATCTGGCAACACTGGTCTTACGTGACTTCCAAAATACTATAGACGTCATGCTCACTTTTACTTTTACTTCGCCCAGCCCCCTTATTCTCAACTGTCGGATCACGGATTCGATTCGACAACTCACATGCCGTCTCGCTTTGACGCAGCGCGATAAAAAGTGGCAGGCATAGAGTTTCCGAAATTCGAATTCTTTCCGACAGTTGAGAATAAGGGGGCAGATTTGCAATCATTGTAAGGATGCAAAGACGAGCTGCAGAGATATCATTATGTTTTTAAAATTCTGAAATATTTCAGATATTGTCATTTGTTTTATAAACTGTATCATACTGCTTAGCTATTGACTACAAACGCTTTCAGTACAGGTTAATAAGAATTGAAGCGATGCATCTTAATAGGCGGGTTTATGCACAGGAATTACCGTAGTATGTTTGTTATCGCTTGTACTGTGAGTTGAATTTACATAGTATTTTAAGAAGCTTCTAATTAAAATGCGATGCTTTTTTAGTGATAGCTTTTCTCACCTTAACTGGAAGTTTAAAAATGCTAGTAAAAGCATTCTTTAATATTTTTATCGTTTTCTTTCTTAATTGTAATTGTTACAAAAAGTAGGCGTTGAAACGCATCAAAAACATTAAATTATTTTTCTATTTTGTATTTATAACAATATGAAAATAAATACAATAAGAGTTACTAGTTATTTTAATTACTAAGTAATTTTTCTAACATTTATAATAATGTTAAAATGAAAAATTAAGAATATTTGAAAGCACAGCCCCAACTTAACCGAATCGTAGGTATTTGTAAAAATACTCGTTTCGGATGTTGAAATAGAACATTTCGACATCGTAGGATGGACGTTAGCTCACAAACGCAAATACAGATAGACTAGAAGAATTTCACAGTGATATCTCAAGTCCTGGGTGGCTCAGTGGTTAGAGCAGTCGCCCGGATTGCGAAAGATCGCAGGTTCGATTCCCGCCTCAGGACGTGAATTTTTCTAGTTTTATATTATTTTAATTACTAAGAGCTACTACATTACAGAAGGTGTGCGCTATTAATGTCACAATAACGAAAGAAAATGTAAGTTTATTCATCTTGTGGATTGTATGGTTTGAAAATATCTTTCCTTACAACAAATCCTGCAATCAATGAGGAAAAACCTTCTCCGCCAACCTTGACTCCTTGACCACGCAGGCTAATGATCGACGAAGCTCTGAAAGTCTTCTGTTCCGGGGTGGCTTGCGTGCACGGACGGGACCAGGGTTTGTTGGTTGTACAAATATTGATGACGTCAGTATTAAAGTTTAAAAGGACATGGAACGTCCATGAAAATCACATACCAAACCTTCCGCGACGTGTTGATCGTGTCTATGCATCAGTCCCAAAATGGCAGAGGGACACTATTGGTGGGAGTGTAATGTTTAATTGCCCACCAAAAGCTGATAACTATTTATAAAAGGGCTAAATAAAAGAGTTTCTCCAAATAAAAAATATCAAATTTAAAAATTTAATTAACCCACGGCCTTTACACAGTCAATCCCATGAAAATTTGAACATAGCAGCGCAAGAAAGTATAATTTCTATATCACATTGATACTCTACCGGCATTTGATTTAAAACTAAACTATTTCAAAATCCAATGAGCTGATTATTTTGAATCGTTTGTCATTTGTGAATGGTGGAAAATTATTGTTTGATACATTTAACTTTATCGCAAAATCGCTTGCCCGAGGCGTCACCATTTGAATTTGGCAATGATGTTTGGATCACTGGATAATGAGATATGCGGATTAATTTGCAATTGTAATATCCTTTCTTTTGTTTCATTAGCGGTTAACCAGTGGCCACCAGTCACGCTTGTTGACGAAGCCAAAGGTTTTGCTATCAAAGTATAGGTAAAACTTATTGTGTGGTCTAAAACATTTTAATTTTGATGTGTGTAATATAAAATTTTCTTACTTTCCTTCTTTTTTTCTTTAGAATTATCCGCAATTTAGCATACGTAGACGATTTACGTGATTATTTCTTTTTTCAATGCGGAATAGTTGCCATTTGTTCCCGTAAAAATATTTTGAAAATCAATTGGGTAGTTTGGTTATTAAATTAAAAAAACCTGAAATCAGTAAGTCGTCTACGTGTGCGAAATTACGGAGTTTAGCGGAGTCTCTTAAGACTTTTTAGTGAAACGATACAAAAGTAGAAAGTAATATAAGCTGACGGTCACCCATCTAGCTTTGACTTTTTTTTTTTTTCAATTTATTGGAATAACAAACAATTACATAATAATGCTTATGTTGATAATACATAATAATAACTATTACTTATTATGTAACCAGCAGCGTTATTCACTAAATAATGTACGTTAATAAGTGAGAAGCAGTGCAATAATCAAGATACACAAATTATAACTAAGTCGAATCAGTAAGATTAAATTAACAATTATTTAGTTTGTTTTAAGCTTTACAAGCAAGTTTGATTTAAACTGTCCGCGGGGTAACTGAAATAGATCTAAATCTACAAAAGAATCATTATATGAATGTACTATTCGTCTCAGCGGAACGCGCTCGCCCGCCCTGGTCCTGCACAGTTTAGTATCAAAAAGTTTATGCTTATATGTGTGGCGAATACGGTGTGACCGGCTTGGAAGCCGTAAAGAGATATGGTCAGTTAAGTGAGTACAGTCAAATTGATTCCTTATAACTTTATACAATAGCATTTGATCAAAAAACAGTCGCCTTGATTTTAAAGACAGAAGAGAGTACTTTCCTAGGAGGTCATTGTATGACAGTCTTCTACGAAAGCATTAGTAATGAGCACAACGTAAAAATTTCTTTTGCACCATCTCAAGTTGGTCATCATATTTTTCTTAATTTTTTCATCATATATATATATTTTTTTTCATCATATTTTTGATAAAAAGGATTCCAAACCACTGCAGCATATTCTAATTGTGATCTAATGAGTGACTGGTATAAAACTAAGTAGGAGGTGAATTTCTTAAATTGGTTACATGTACGCATTACAAATCCATACATTTGGTACGCTTTATTTATAACATTATTTATGTGTATATTTAAATGTAATTTAGAGTCCAGATGAATACCTAAATCTCTAATTGTGGAAACCCTTTCCAATTGCGTGTTACAAAGTGAGTAGTTGAAGTCAAGCGTATTTATATTTTTTGTAAATGATATACACTTGCATTTAGTTAGACTAAAGACTTAAGAAAGTTATCACTAAAAATAGTATAAAAAAATTTGAACAAAAATTAAAGAGGACTTCAAAAACAAAAAAGAATAAAACAATTAAATTTAAGCAGGTACTCGTCATCTAGAAACATATTTTTTGGAGTTGGTGCTAAGTTGTTTCCAGAATAACTTAATAGAACGTGAAGCACCGACTCCAAAAAATATGTTTCTAGGTGATGAGTACTTACTGATTTTTTTTTATTTATTTTTTTTCAGTTTTTTGAAGTCGGTTTTTTCTGTCTCCTTTAGATAGACCGAGGTAAAAATCGCTAAGAGACTCTTAACGCTAAGAAAATGTTAGTGAAAATGAGCATATGCGTCTGTAGGCTGCGCTGGCTTATTCTTCTTAATTCATGCGGGCGTTTTCAGCAAATCGACGACTATTGCGCCTGTTTTTTATTAGAAGGAGTGAGCTGGTAAACTCTAGTCATCCCAGCTCTTTAAAAAAACCGCCCAAGTGCGAGTTGGACTCGCGCACGAAGGATTCCGTACCATTATCTATAAGCAAACGTCAACCTGTTGCCGTTATCAATATCGAGCAAAAACAAGCAATAAAATCACGTTGGTTGTATGGGATCCCCCTTAAATATTTATTACGATCTGTTTATTAGTGTTTGTTGTTATAGCGGCAACAGAAATATATCATCTGTGAAAATTTCAATTGTCTAACTATCACGGTTCATGAAATATATAGCCTGGTGACAGACGGATGGACAGGGCAGTATTAGTGGGCAATAGGGTATTTACCCTTTGGGTACGAACCCTAAAAAGTGCCCAGCGCCTTGTTGTCGTAACTACTTGCTATCGAGTGAGCTATATCTACGTTTGTTTGCTATCTTTGTCGTATAAAAATAATTTTGATGAACAGCTAAGAGACTCCTTCGACAACAGGTTTATTGCCAAGTCAACTGTAAAAAGCTTTACATGTCTGATAGTAACTAGCTCTTATGAAAACCCCAGTATGAAGTTCTTTATATAAGCTCAGCTCTCTCAATAGAAAAATAAGTTTTTTTTACAGTAACCCAAAACCAAATATCCGTTTTTGGAGTGTACTATATTATTATGGTTTTCACGCAAATAAATCGATAAAAACACTGATAAATATGTAAATATTCTGAAATAAATCATGTAAATCCGATTACGTTATCTTGAATAAATTATTATAAAACTGACATTTATGGCCAAGTCGTTCAGGATCAATGGCATAAAATCATAAAGGGTGAATTTGGTCTCCGCGGATGAAATACAAATGGGTTAGTAAGTGCTATAATTCTGTCCTATCTTACTGTATTATTCGAAACGCATATACATAATATAGCATAACAAGAGTAGCTTTAGGATTGTTGATTTATCATCACACTCAAGATGGTTAGTATTCAACGATTCCCACGACAGAATAATACTTGTGTAATGGAGTAGTGAGGAGCTTGGTGGGGTAATGGTCTTGGCGCTCTAGAAAGCAACTTTCACCATGGCCTATCTCGGAATGCTCCAAACGAAATTTACTGTCTCGAGCTGCACCGTGCTTCGGAAGGCACGTTAAGCCATTGGTCCCGGTTGTTACTACAACCGCTTTAGGCAAAAGTAGTAGTGTTATGCCTTTACTCCCACTAGTTCAGTTGATGTAGTTCAGTGACTGAACTAGGGGGAATATTTTTCTTCGTAGTTCAGTTGAAAATAAAACAAGCTTTATCACGTGGTTTCATTTTTATAACACCCGTTACTGAACAATTCATTTTTTTTCTCATTTCTTCAGTTTAAATAAGATTAACTTTTTTCCTTCGTTACCCGTGTTACTACCAATCTTACTTCCAGTAGGTAACACGGGTGTTTTTTTTTGCCCGTGTTACCCACTACGGGAAAAATATTCCCGTTCAGTAACACCGTAACTCAACGTCACTATTTTATTCTAGTATGTATGTAGCTGGATCATCCCCTGAAGTACCAGGTTACCATAATTATCTATGTAGGAGATGTTTAGCATACTCTTATTTTATTTATACTCTCTCCTTGTCCGAGAGGGTTTAACGTGTAGTAACGCTGATTGTACCAGCGCCGATCACAATTTTCAAAGCTATAAAAAAAAAAATTGTTTCTCTCATATGGTAACTCTAAATGTATGTCATTACGTTTTTTGTGCACAGCGCTGTCACTTAGTTCTCTCATTAAAATTATTAATTTAACAATTTAAACCGTAAACAATTTAAAAAGTACGATCTGTGATCCAAATTTTAAAGAATTATTAATCTAGTGTTATTATGTGTTCACTAATAACAGGATATCGATGCAGTATTTTATTCCCAAACACGGTCAGGTATTCCGTTAGCAAACAAGGTCAAGGTTTGTTGTGAAAACGTTAATATTATTTGGAGATTGAAGGTATGTATTTAATGTTACATTATCGTTACGTTATCCGGTGAGAAATAATTCTCACCGGATAACTGGTAATATGAAACGTCACAGAATTAATCTGTTAGAATATTATGACATAACCTAAAAATATCAAAATAATACTACTAAAATCTAGAAAATCTAGCTAAACTACTTACCTAGCAATATAACCCTCCAGATATTATTGTAAGAATTTTTACAAGGCTTATGATTTCCGATATTTTATAGGTTTTATCAATTTACACACTATTTTTTCTTGTATTGCCAATATTTGCCAATGGCATGTAAAATATTAAAAACATAAATAATAGCTCATTTTGAGCGATAGACAAAAATGTATACCTATTTAAAGTGCTTATGCAGTGTTTTATTAGTGTTTCTAATTAGATTTTTGGAAATAAAAGGGAAAAAGAAAAGGAGTAAGTAAATCACCTACTTTGGACAGAAAGAAGATTACAAAAAGTGAAAATAATATGACTTTTTGGATAACTTTAACTGTTCTGTGGTAACTACAAGTGTCATATACCTATCTATTACCTAAATCTTTAACACCCAGATGTCGTAAGTGACAATTATAACATAACAAAGACAATTAAAATTATGTCTGGCATATAGGGTTTAGAGAGGAAATTACAAGAAGTAAATTTTTATGATGAGAAATACCTACTCAAGGCAGGAAACAGAAGACTCATATTAAGTGCCTTCATTAATAGGTGAATGAACAGTAAGATTATGCCTTAATTTAAAACTTCTACCGTCAAGTACATATAATGGTTACCACATTATTTACCGGAGCATGCGCTATCACATTGCGGTTAGACAACGCTCTAAATGGTATGAAATTACATGAAATAGATTATAACATTTATCTGAGTATGCGCTATCACATTGCGGTTAGACAACGCTCTAATTGATATGAAATTAAATAAAAAAGGTTATCACATTATTTACCAGAGCATGCGCTATCACATTGCGGTTAGACAACGCTCTAAATGGTATGAAATTATATGAAAAAGGTTATCACAATATTTACCCGAGCAAGCGCTATCACATTGAGGTTAGACAACGCTCAAATGGGTATGAAATTATATGAAAAAGGTTATCACAATATTTACCCGAGCAAGCGCTATCACATTGAGGTTAGACAACGCTCAAATGGGTATGAAATTATATGAAAAAGGTTATCACAATATTTACCAGAGCAAGCGCTATCACATTGCGGTTAGACAACGCTCAAATTGGTATGAAATTAAATGGAAAAGGTTATCACACTATTTACCTAAGCATTTGCTATCACATTGAGGTTAAACAACACAGTGAAATGAAAATGTTTATCACATTACTTGCCTGAGCAAGCGCTATCACATTGCGGTTAGACAATGCTCTAATTTAAATGAAAAAGAAATGAATGCTAATAGATAACCTGGGCAAATGCTATTACATTGTGTTAAGACAATGCCCGTACTCTTGTTTTAAAACTTCTACAGTGAAGTAGAAATGAATTTATTGATAACCTGGGCAAGTGCTATCACATTGCAGTTAGACAATGCCTGTAATCTTCTTTAAAACTACTATCACACTGCGGTTAGACAACCAACTATTTAGCTGAACAAGCATTATCACACTAGAGATATACACTGCAAATGAAATGCAATATACACTGAAAGAAACAGTATAACTAATACCATAAAGTAGATTTAAAGGCAATCACTTGAACAGGTCTAGCTACTATGGCTAGACCCTTGCACTGAAATAGAAACTTCTACTAACTTCCATCAAGTAGATATACAAAGGTACAGAGATAAAACAAACACAATATGCCAAAAAGGCAATCTTATTGCTAGAAGCGATCTCTACCAGACAACTATAAGGCAGAGAGATTACTCAATATGAATAATTGTGATAGCTACAAAAATGTAAAAATAGCCATTAATCATATTTAAAATATGTAACAAAGTACCAACCCGCATTGGGCCAGCGTGGTGGTGTTATGGCCCAAACTCCTCATGTGTTTCTCCCATGTAGGAAGGCCTGTGCCCAGCAGTGGGACGTATATAGGCTAGTGATGATGAACATAAAGTAGCTGTACATGTAATTTAATAATCAGAACAAGCCCCATCACCTTGCGGACTGACTGACAAATAATTCTACAATAAAGTACCGGTAAAGTTTACTTATTAACTTGGGCCAATGTTTGTCACATGGGGGCTAGATAATGCTGCCGCATTTAATTAATAATTTTAACATCAAGATATATATTATGTTATTCTATAACCTGAATAAATGTTATTCTATAACCTGAAAATTGCTGTAAGTTATATAAATGTTTATCAATAGCCTGAGGAAGTGCTATAAAATTTAGCTACACAATGCTTTTATGGTTCATCAAAACTTTACCCTCTAGCATACCGAAATGATATTCAATGACCTGAAAAATTGCTATCACTGTATGAATGATCAGCCATTGATAAATACTTAATAAGATTATACTATCTGTCAAGCCGCGATATACCTCCGGGTGGCTATGATAATTGAAAAATCAATTGTGTCTGGAATCTCATGCTTGACAGGTTAAAGCTACACAGTGTATTCAAAAATCAAACAGCTGTTCAAACATAAAGAAAATTTATAAACCTTCAGTGACCATGACCAACAGATCATTGGTTGCAACAACCAGTTACACACAGCAAATACCATAACTCTTCTGGTGGTTTTGTTGATTAAATAAAGTAGGAATACTTTATTTAATCAACAAAACCACCAGAAGATTCAGAAACAAGCTTTCAGATATTGTTTTAATAATTCCAAATAAAAACATTACTTTAGAAAAAAAATTAGTTACACAGATAAACTAGTAACCCAACTTTAATAAAATGATGGGATTTTTTTTCATTGAAATGTCACCTTATGAAGTACCTCATTGCACAGATTTTATGAAATGAATAAATGAGATAAGACAGAGAAAATAAGAAATGATTATTATAACTAATCATTATTTCAATTCCATTGCAATATTTTCTTACCATACAGACCTAATAAAGTGATATAAATGATGCCCTATATTTTTAAAAGAACTTGAAAATTAAGAGTATTTTCACAATTCTACTTGTACAGAATTATACTTAAGTTTTCGTCCTCGAGATTGGCATAAGACTATGTAGTAACGCCCAGGTTTCGCCACCTATGCACTGAATTGAGAGGATTATGCATTTTTTTTTTTTTTTGTAGGTAGTAGGTAATTTCAACTTTACCGGAGGACTGATAGCCATCCGTCATTCGCGTTCCAGTGCTTCGCCACTTTAGTGCTACGTTATTTATTTAGCTAGTGTTTTTTCTCATTTTAGAATAGTATTGTTAATAGTAACGAGTTTACTAGTGATTACAATTATACCAAAACGAAAAAATCGAGATACAGATGACTATGAAAACCCTACAAGAAAATTGCGTAAAATCTAACGAAAATTAAAAAAGGCTCGACGCAGGGAGCGTCGCTATTCGAGTAATTCGTCGAGAACTAAAGTGATAATTATATACCTGCGAATTCGAATGAGAAAGGTATGTGTTAGAGTAGCAATTATTTATACCTCCTTATTCATGGCTTTGAAGATGCGGGCAGTTGTGGAAGGACTGTCACTCTGTCAAAGATCATGTAGACCTACTTTTTAACAAAGTAGCGTTTTTCAACAGACGTATGGGCTGTTTGTGTTGGAACAAAGAGGTTATATTAGGTACTTAAACTAAATGGTATCTCGAGCATTGCAATAAACCACAGGTTTTTTTCTACTTACGTCCTTAAACTCTTATAGGTAATACCTAAATTACTATTTACCTATTAAATCGTATAGAAGTACGTTATACATAGGTATATGGTATATTGTATAGATGTTTATTTGCCGCATTTGTATGCTATGTACATACACAATCTGTTTCCCTATTGGGGTAGGCCGATAAGATAAATGTGGCAATATGAATTAACTTTATTAAAATATTAATCGTATTTTGTGATATACCTACTTAGATGAAATACAGGTAATTCCGAGCACAGCATGAGTTGTATTTTTGAATATGATTATTTCTATAATTCCTTATGGAAGTGATTAGTGATGATGAACCACAGTTGTGTCCCTTGAAATCTACTGTTGTACCTAGTGCCCGAGCTAGTATCTGAACCAATTTCTATTAATCCATAACACAAGCTCTTAATGATGCTTACTTTGGGCTAGATAATAGATGTGAGTGTATAAATATTATTATTATTATTGCGTGATACGATACGGAGGCGCCCGAGCCGCTGAGGGCGGCTGAACTTGTACCAGTGCCAGGACCATCCAATATAGAGGCACAAGCTACAGAGGTGACTGACACCTATACTTAATCTGTGCGTATACTGCAACTTGATAATGAAATTCTGGTTATTCTTGGTGTACCAAAAGTTGTAGGAAAGGAAATATTATCTCTTTTAGCTGTCAGACTATCACTAAAGTAGATAATTTTTTGTTTGGACACAACTTTGCGGATAATTTAAGAACCGCGAAAGCTATCTCTAAGTCGGGCACTGAACTTAAGCCTAGCGCGCCTAAGCCGACGCCACTGAAGAAGTATTTACCACTGGCACCACCAAAGAAATCTTACCCATCAACGTCGTCCCAGAATTTAAACTGGAAGGCTCCTCTCCCGCCACGCAGGCCGACGGGAACTTAACTGAGGACGAGGAAGCCTGCAGGTCAGAGAAATCAGCAGGCCAGGCCATCACGGAAATCATCGCAGCAGGGTCCGGCTCGCAGTTGGCGCTAGAGAAGGTACAATATGCTGGTAGGCTTTCTTCTTTTTACGGTCAATGGACACAGATGACGCACAAGTGCTGTCGTGGATACAAGGCTATAAAATTATATTTTCAAAGGTCCCGGTTATCTGAGCCGAAACAAATGATTTTTTCACAAACTGAAAAAATCAAAATGGCCGATGCAATTAATAAACTTATTTCTATTGGGGCTGTATCAAAATGCCTTCTTTGTAATGGTCAATTTATTTCTACATATTTTCTTGCACCTAAGCCAAATGGGAAAGTGCGTTTTGTATTAAATTTAAAACAATTAAATAAATTTATTACAACATTTCACTTCAAAATTGAAGATCTTAGAACTGCTATAAAAATAACATCACAAGGTTGTTATATGAGTACGCTCGATCTGAAAGACGCTTATTTTATATTAAAAATTCACCCAAAGTCTAAAAAGTATTTAAAATCTATTTAATAATGGAATTTATGAATTTAATGTACTACCATTCAGCTTATGTACTGCCCCTTATATTTTTACGAAAATTACGAAACCAGTTATACAATTATTGAGATGCAGAGGACATTTGTCAACGGTTTACTTGGATGATTACTTTTTAGTTGGATTAAACTATGATGCTTGTATATGTAATATTTTCGACACAAGTCGTCTGTTAGAAGCCTTAGGATTTATTACCAATAAAGAAAAAAGCAATCTTGTAGCAACTAACATTTGTAAATTTTTAGGCGTTAAAATCGATTCAAATAAATTAAAAATTAGCCTGCCAAAAGAGAAAGTGTCAAAAATTAAAATAGAATTGGTAAAACTTCAAAGATTGAAATTCTGCAAAATTAGAGATTTTGCTCATTTGGTAGGTTTGTTAAATTCAACATGCAATGCCGTAGAGTATGGACGATTGTAAGTATACCGAAGAACTTGAACGAGTCAAATATTTAAATTTATTACCAGACGATAATTATAATAGATATATGACATTGCCTGTTTCTATATCACATGATCTTAGATTGTGGTACAAAGCTGTCGATCGTAATGACGGTATTAAGATCAAGACTGATTTATATAGCTTAGAGACATTTTCGTATGCCTCAACGATTGGTTGGGGGGCAGCGTGCGGTGACAGCAGGACCAGCAGTTTGTGGAGCATAACATAACGGAAAAGTCATATAAATTATTTAGAGATATTTGCTTGCAGCCTTTAAGGCTTAAGAACTTTTGCCAAAAATAAGTCTCATTGTAATATTCTCCTGCGAATCGACAATACTACGGCTATAATTATATATTAACAGAATGGGCGGTGTAAAATTTCCTCACTTAACTGGAATAATTAAGGAGATGTGGCAGTGGTGTGAATCTTGGAAGATTCACTTATTCGTGTCATACATCCGCGCCGCTGACAACTGTGTAGCGGACGCGGAGTCGTGCCGCTTACATCCAGATATTTAATAAGAGCTTGCGGACTTTGCTTTTCAGGATATCGTTACTAAATTTGGGCCTCCTCAATTAGACTTATTTGCCAGTCGCATTAATAGGAAATGTCAAAAATACGTTTCGTGGCAGAGAGATCCTGACGCATTTGCAATTAATCTATTCACAATGTCATGGTCCGATAATTTTTTCTACGCTTTTCCGCCATTTTCTATTGTTGTTCCATTATGGCCTACGCAGCCGTGGTATCCTTTATTCAATAGTTGGAGAAAAGTTAGTTTTTTCATATAGCGAGAATTTAATGGTATCTCATTCAAGCGATCGGTTGATGCATCATCAGACTACCCTGGTTGCCGCATTATTATCCGCACGGCACTGCTGAAGAGAAGAATCCTTCCTTCTTCTTTGAATATTATGATAGCCTCGCTGTCTGAAAATTGATTGTGCCAATACGATTCTTGTTATAGGAAATGGTTTTGTTATTGTAAAAATAATAATATTGATTTATATGAGACATCTATTCCGAATATAATATTGTTTCTAACAGAATTGTTTAATAATGGTGCTCAATTCGGGACGTTAAACTGTTGCAGGTCTGCCTTTTCTTTAATTTCAGGAAGGCAGATAAGCGATGACGTCAAAGGTATTTATAGACTACGTCCGTCACTTCCAAAATACAGGCATTCCGAGCTATCGTTGGAAAACCTAACTAAAAACTAATTTCATTATTAGCTCTAGTTACAGCGCATAGAACGCAAACTTTTTCTAAAATTAATATCCTCAATATTGAATAACACCCTGATAATATTGTAATTAAAATCACAGATCTAATAAAGACGTCCCGAAATAGATCATTACAACCAACGCTTATTTTAAAGAAAGAAAAATTACCACATTTCAATCAAAATCCAGCTATATGTCCTTGCAGGACATCATCTGAGTATGTGGAAAAATATATAAAAAAAAAAAAAAAAAAAGCGTGGCAGTAACAATAAACTCTTTTTGAGTTATAGAAAGCCACACGATATGGTGGGCCCACAGACACTTAGCCGGTGGATTAAGTCAGTATTAGAACAAAGCGGAATTATAGATGTCTCCACATTCATGGCGCATAGCACGCGACATGCTGCTACATCTAAAGCTAGTAAACTTGGAATCAACTTAGATATTATTAGAAAAACTGCAGGGTGGACTGGTAGCTCACAAGTATTTGGGAGTTTTTATAATAGAATTATTGTTCACAATCAAAATAATATGAATGATTTTGGCATAGCGATTATGTCAAGTTTAATTACTGATGAGTGATTTCAATATTCATTGGTAGATTTAACATATCAATAAGTAAATATCCATGTAGTATTTAATATTTACAGCAATCAATAAGATTTAGTAAGAAATTTTTGGTTTAAATCCATGTCAATTTGTACTTTTATCACTTAGGTACCCTAATACCTATAATTGAATAAAAATAAAATTATAAAGATAAATTTGCCTGAGATTTATAATCAACCTACTCTCAATATCTACATAGTCTTATGCCAATCTCGAGGACGAAAACTTAAGTATAATTAATGATTAAACGAACTTACCTGTACGTGAAGTTCTATCATAATTATACGATAGTTTTCGTCCGAAGAGATTGGCATCCCTCCCATCCTCCCGCAAATTTATAAAAATAACATTAAAAAGCTCTGAACGCAATGACGGATGGCTATCAGTCCTCCGGTAAAGTTGAAATTACCTACTACCTACAAAAAAAAAAAAAAATGCATAATCCTCTCAATTCAGTGCATAGGTGGCGAAACCTGGGCGTTACTACATAGTCTTATGCCAATCTCTTCGGACGAAAACTATCGTATAATTATGATAGAACTTCACGTACAGGTAAGTTCGTTTAATCATTAATTATATAGAATAGCTAAGTTGAAATTAATAACTGTTCAAATAAACTTGTCTATTAGAAATGGAAATGGGTCTTAATAAAAAGACCATTAGGTATAATAACTACTCAGAATTAACAACTATATTTTATGAGTAAAAATAATTGTTATGATAAAATAAGAAACATTATCGAGAGTACATAATACCACAGTTGTTGGATACATGAAAATCGAGGGGGGGGGGCATAGATTGAATCCCCACAACAATAATAAATATTAGACATTGTTGTACTTAATGATAGTACCGATTGAATTTTTACAAATTTTATTTGTGGTATTTTTATAAAAAGTCATCTTGTTTGACACAATACGAGAAATTGATTTATTGCTATGTACTTAATATATAAAAGTGTCCATATGAAGTACCTACTACCGGGTGCAATTCACACAAGGTTTTTTATTTTTAGTTCTTTTTTAGATACTGAGCTTAAATCAATGATTTATGTTATTAAATTTATATCCAGCTTATCCTAGCTGCAAATCAACTATCAGTCAAGTATAAAAACAAGGAATTGCAATATTGACAATTATTAATGTTGAAAAATGACAATATGATTTATTATTAGAAATATAATGGCCATTTGGTACAATGTACCTATACATAATATAAGCATCATAGTTATTTATCCTGTACATATGGTGCGCATGCAGGCATAATGAATAATCATGCACATAGGTATCGAGTAGTGGCCTTTCTGCAATTATGAAATAAAAAATTTCACATTAAATTTCATCAATAAGAAGTGAAATATTGGGACAAAATAATAATATGTCCATGACATGCCAGCAAAAGTTTTTTGTATGTACTAAAATAAAAGTCAAATAATTAAAATATAATACATCAATAATCAACCTGATCATGGTAAATACCTACCTACTTAAATATATATATATATATATATATATTAGCTCTAAATTTCAATATCATAACACCTGTAGGTATAGTAGAGCATTGTGCTTTATATAACAAATAAAAATGCCTAAGTCAATGTTTTGTAAAAACAATATCATTACTTATATGGTACCTAAACTATATAAAATGAATAATACCAGGTCAACATTACAATGACCTAAAATTGAATTGATTTAAAACAACAACATTGATTTTAAAACATTTTAATCGAAGGAGCCTCTTCAGTTTACTGACATACATATATGATTTGGAATCCAGAACTGGTATTAAAAATATTTAATGCAATAATAAGGCAATGATAAATCAAAAATGTTATTAAAGGACCTCATCAACTGATTTATTACAATTCATGACTTGAAAGCAGAAAGACTTCATTAAACATCAAGTAAAATCATTTAAAAGTGACAATCAGTAGTGACCACTATCGAAATAATAAAAACCTATGTAACTAGGTACTTTACAGCCATATTGTATCTAAAAATCTTTTTAAATGAGGATAGAAATGTATCCTATCTTGTCACTTTCATTAAATCATAATAAGACAAGTACTTTATGAATACACTTATATCATAAATGAATCAATAGAAACAATTATAAAAAACACAAGATTTCATCAATTCAATCTAAAATTCAGTTGGATCAAACTAATGTTGCAGGAAATGAGTATTAGTGGTTTTAACTGTCTTCTCTACTCTTATCACAAGATATGCTTCGGTGTCGACCGCAAGCCGATTTGGTTTAAATATTGATTGAGTCAAAAAGCCAACAGGAGTGTTTACATACAAAATTCAGTTTAAAATTCTGAGTCAAAATTCTGAAACATTTCCTGCAATAAGCATATAAATGTCGGCATTCGGCATTGCTAAAAATTTTAAGCGATAGTTAAAATAACAATTGTGTTTTTTATTTTTTTATAGGGTTTTGTATAAAAATCTAATTATTTTGTAAATTAATTAGTAAGGTGTTGGACTAAACATCTATACTAATTTAATATAGATATCTAAATTCTATTTTTTCACAACCCCATCTTCAAACATCTTCACGTTAAACCCTCTCGGACAAGGAGAGAGTATAATTATAAGATTAAACGAACTTACCTTAAGTGAAGTTCTATCTTAATTATACGAAGCTCCTTGTCCGAGAGGGCAGTCCCAAAACCCGCCCACTAATACAAGTATTATCCCAATTGTAGGGTTGTTCCAAAAATAATCTTCGAACGTAATGACATACATTTAGAGTTACCATATGAGAGAAACAATTTTTTTTTTTTATAGCTTTGAAAATTGTGATCGGCGCTGGTACAATCAGCGTTACTACACGTTAAACCCTCTCGGACAAGGAGCTTCGTATAATTAAGATAGAACTTCACTTAAGGTAAGTTCGTTTAATCTTATAATTATATAATAATCGTAGGGGTACAATAAATAACCTCTCATATACTCATGGTAGCCTGGTACTTCAGGGGATGATCCAGCTACATACATACGAATTTGAACAATGAGTTTGATGATGATGATTTGAATAAATGAGAAAAACCATTCTCACTAGTTCAGTAGACTGAACTAGCGAGAGAAAAAAAACACTAGTTCAACCAACTGAACTACGAAGAAAAATATTCCCTCTAGTTCAGTCACTGAACTACTTCAACTGAACTAGTGGGAGTAAAGGGTGTTAAGGCCCAAAGTGCTTGCGTATTTAAAATATAAAAATGTGCATTGTTTCCTGTAAACCACGCGGAAGAAGCCGATGGCAGAAGCTAGTCACGTGTATGAGAATAAAACAAAAAAATATAAACACCACCGTATTAAGAGCTTTTACCCTAATAAGTAAATTAGTAGAAACACGTCCTCACTATTTTATAAGCTCTTATAAATATTGCAGCGTGATACAGTAGCTGCGAACAGGGTGTACGGAATTAGTTACTTCCACAAATTAACTCAGTTCATAAACTCTGTCCCTTCTTACACAAGGCCTCACTCGTAATTATGTTTTATAGGGCGCTGGCCGCACTTTATTACTTATTTGGGTCGACGGTGGAAACTTAAAACATTTTGTACGGTGAAAAATGTTAATAATCTGTTTTAACTTGCAGATTTATGGTGTTTCTTTATTTTAAGTGGTACCTGAAGCTTATTTGTATTGGGGTAAAACTGATTTTGCTGTACATGGCACGTTAGTATGATGGATGGCTTTTTAAACAGCTTTTTTACACAAAGCACGACCAATAGCTCAATATCACTTGATGTAAATCGGTAAGAAATAAGTATACCGCATATAAATTCTTCAAATGAAAAGACAGTACTGCTCTAGCTGCCTCCATATTGCCGTCTATAAGATGCCTTTTCACGCCTCTTTTGAAGGAACCCATGTTATAGGACCGAGCCAACTCAATAGTGCCGGCGTATAATTCCAAGTGTACACTGCAGTACCCGTACCACCATCTTTTATCGCGATCCAGTGTAGGACCTAAACTGAGTAGAATCGTTAATTCGTACTATGACGCTATCTATGACTATGACAGCAAATACAAATACAAATTGTTTATTTGCCATAAAACACGGTAAACTACAAAGATGTACAGTACAGATACAGATGCAGTATATATACAGCGATGCAGTTTAGGAACCAATACTGAACCGAGCGGAATATGAATCGCTTTTATAAAGATGGTGGTAAGGCCCCAGGTAGCGATATCCCCTTTTAACATTTTCCGTACAGTATTTGAGGCTTGAAGAAAAAGATGTCCTTAATTTTTGATTTTTACATTATTATAAATGTTTGAAAAATAACTAGAAAAATTTCACGTCCTGAGGCGGAAATCGAACCCGCGACCTTTCGCAATCCGGGCGACTGCTCTAACCAACTGAGCCACCCAGGACTTGGGATATCCCTGTGAAAAAGATGTCGCTAGTAGTAACGAATTGGGAATGCAAATGTCATTACAAAGCGAAGTAATAAAGCCGTATAATATTTAATTTAGTTTAGTTTTTGATCAAACAGGACAAGAAAAAGGTATTCATATTATAGTGCTGGTATAGGTTACAAGGAAGGGTTCCCAACCTTATTCTTAGGGGTTCCATACCCTTTTTGAGCATGAGGTCTGTACCCCTAGTACGAAAATTCAAAAGTTTCATATCTTACTTCGCTGAAGATAGGGAACACAATTATCTATTCTTTGACTGGAAGAGGAAAATGACGTCATGCTATCGCCCAATCCGCCGCAAATGGCTCGGCCGGGCGAGGCGTCTCGCTATGCACGCACGCTGCGGCAGCCTCGACCACCTGAGCCAGGGGTATGGAGGGGTGGAGGGGGGTTCCAACACTCACCCAAACGCACCCCGCAGTCGGTCGAAAAGTGCCCCGCACCCACGGCACTTTTTACCCAAGTTTTGAGTCCAAAAGGACTACCACTACTACTTGTGATGAGCTTCCTCGGTCGCGCCGCGTATATGTGGAATGATGGGTACCGTCAGTTTTTAATGGGTATACCGGCGTTCAGCCAGAGACTCCCACACACAGGCGCCAATCCCCCAAATTCTCCCTGGCTACCTGGGTGGGTGGTGGGTGGATTTGGTAAAAAAGGGTACCTTCAATTTCAACTGTGCGAATAGGGCTCCTCATGTTTTTCTTCCATGTAGGAAGGCCTCTATGCCCAGCAGTGGAACGTATACTGATGATGATGATGCTAGGGGTACAGATAAGCTTCTTTGCCGCGCTCCATCCACGCTAGCCGAGATGTGTGCGATAGGATAGATACTCATCCTATGTGTGGATGTCTATGGGAAGTGCGAATAGGGCTCCATCGTCTCCATTGTTACCTGGTGTGGAAGGGATAGCTGATGTTCTTCTGGGATATCCCTGATGCTTTGTGGTGGACTGCTGGCCAGCTGCAAGCAGCTATGCGGTCGTCTATCAAGTTTCAAGAGGTCAGTACCTCTAACACGAACACTTTTAAATTTCGAATCGCCATCGTATCGAGTAGTTACGTTAGCTTTTGTCTGGCCTTTGTTTAAAATTTTCGCCGTGCGTGAACAATATGATTACGATTCGAAATTCAAAAATGTTCGTGCTAGGGGTACATCACTAGGCAGCGAGGTATGATGAACTAAAAAAACGTCTGATAAGCTACACAAAAAACAACTCCATTACCTGACACTTAAAAAGTATTTTTCTGTGCATTTTTATTTCTTTCGGCGCTTATTTAGTTCAGTTTCTACAGTAATTAATTCTCATTAGCTTAACTCAGTCATAAATTATTTAATCCGCTGTAAGGACGTTTCGTTTTATAAATAAGTACCTTTTACAGAAGGTACCCCTGTTACGTATTTCGTAATAAGCTTAAGCAATAATTATGGGCGAAACAGACGCAGTTTCGCCATGAATACCTACCGAGAAAAAATTTTGAAGATTAAGCACAAAATGTAGATTATAAAATATAAGCATGTAAATTGTGATGTAAGAGGTTATAGCCATTATATTTCTAAATAACCAGTTAAGTATACGATAAAACAAAAAAACAACAAAAAAAAAAAACAAAAAACAAAAAAACACAAAAATAAAAAAATAGTTAGTACAATAGTAGGTAGTGCAATAGTTGGTAGTTGGTAGTTTAAATACAAAAATAGTTTCTTTCTTTTTAACAAAACACTTAAATCTAAATAATTATTTTATTATCATTACTTACTTCACTATGTTTTTAGTGCTAAGCGACCAAATAAATTACTATGTAAATTCATATCTGCCATTGAATTTAAAAATGGAACGATCTTTTACTCCGACACATGTCAACCAAGAAGGTAATTAATCAAAGGTTTTATTTAAATTTCGAACTGGCTTGCAAGTAGAAAGCTGTTTATTTAAAAAAAAGACTTAAAATTTCTAAAAATGTACATTCAATAACTGTATTTTCAAATAAAAAGTTCTGCCTAAGTACTACTTAGTTTTAATTTCTGCGCATTATTTAGAAAAGTAGTATACAGCCTTGGCATTTATGGACTAACGTATGTTTACACGGTCGTCCATCAATGTGTCTTTTGCTGGTCGTTATTTCGTTACAATTCTGATGATGGCATGTGTTGCTGAGCCATGTAACCTTTTTGTACTGATTTATGGTTTCTCTGTTTTTATAATGAAATTTTAGTGCTTTTTACTTGTCACTTGTCCGTCGTTGTCTTTCTGTATATTTCTAAAATAAAACCCAACTTTTTATCATTGTTCGTTCGCTTTTTCATTATCAATAGGAAATACACACAGTCCATTAGTTCTCCGCTTCATTGTTTGGTCCTTCATCCGTAATTTTGTTCCACGTACCTAAATTCACTTTTTTCTCGATTATCATATTTTTCGCTGATTTTCGTTTTCGTTTATTTTCACTTACTTTCATACTGGTATGATCACTCGTAGCAAAGGCAAAGTCATGTCATCACCTCAACTTGCTAGTGCCACCTCTCGATCGTCACAATCGTCCGCGACGATTCGCGCACGTAAAGCTGCGGCCGAGGCTTTTCTACTGCGTAAGCAGTTGGACCGCGAGCTGGAGCTTGTCGAACGAGAACGTCACCTCGCTCAAGTTCAAAAAGAGGTTGAGGACCGTGACCTACAAGCAGAGCTAGCTGCTATCGACGCCGAGGCAGCAAGCAGCCGCGGAAGTAGAAGCATACCAGTAAGCGTAGAGCGAACACAAACATGGGTAAAGAATCATAATGTTAGTAGTGTTAATGATAGAGACCCTTTCGCAGAAGAGGGCGACAGCGGTGCCGCTGCTGTTGCTCTCCCCGGCCACTTAATGCCACCAATCCCGGCATACGTGGCCACTCGGGACCCTGCATCCTCTATTGTTCGCAACCATACTGCTACTAATAGAGAGGCTCCCTTCGTCACCAAAGCTCCTGCGATGGAGGGCTGTTCACCTCCACTCAAAGTTGCGGAAGTTGTGACCGCGGACTTTAACAAGTCTCAATCTTCTGTATTGTTACAAGCTGTAGCAGATACAGCCGCCGCAGCTAAAGCACTCGCCTCTGGTCTAGGAAAGTCAAAGGTCCCCAATCTTCCTTTGTTTTCTGGCGATACGCTGCAATGGCTACACTTTAAACGTATTTATAATTTTTCTAAACGATCTTTTTCTCCTCTAGAGAACATAGCACGCCTACAGAATGCCCTCAGTGGGGCCGCTTATGATGCCGTGGCGTCTGTGCTGTTGTCCAGTGAGGATCCTGAAGAAGTGATACGCGCACTGGAAGAGAACTTCGCGCGTCCCGAGTTGGTCGTCTACAGGGAAGTAGCTGCCTTGAAAGGCCTCCCGCGGCTAGGTAACGACCTAAAAGAACTAGGGATTATAGCCAATCGAGTGCGTAATAGCGTTTCTACGATACGTTTACTAAACAAAGTTGAATATTTGTACTCTCCAGAACTTTTTTACGCTGTCTTAGGTAAACTTAATGTTACTATGAAGCCTAGATGGTCAGATTTTGCGATGCAGGACACTACACAGCGTCCAAAGTTAGAGATACTTTCTGATTTTTTAAGGCGTGAGCTAGACCAGCATATTAAATTTACTTTGTTGCCTGAAACCGCTTTTTCAACACCTGCGCCTAACGTTCACGAAAAACCTTTTAAGCGTAACAATGTTCATTCCACCTCGCACGCTTCTGTTGCTAAAATCAATGTAGGGTCTTCCTCCACCCAACAAGAGTGTTGCTTTTGTAAAAACTATCACAACATAAAGTCATGCTCTGAGTTTAAGCTTCTTTCCGTTGACGATAGATGGCGTTGGCTGCGTAATTCCAAAGTCTGTTACCGCTGTCTAAGACGAAGCCCGCATCAATGGAAAACATGTAAGGTTAACCCTTGTGGTATTGACGGTTGTCTTGCCCGCCACAATCCGCTTCTTCATGCTAGGCAATTATTACAAAATAATAATGTTTGCACTACAGAGAATGAAAATTCTGTCCTTTTACCGAAACCTACTGCTTCTACTGCCTGTTCTGACTCTAAGGTTGAAAAAGTAGTAGTTTCTGTAACTGGTACGCAACAGGTAAACTGTAGGGAACCTACACATTTGCGCACGTTCCTTAAAGTTATACCAGTGACCGTCTCTGGCCCTGCCGGTAGTATCGATACTTACGCGTTGCTTGATGACGGGAGCACCACAACTTTGATCGACGCAAGTATCGCCTCTAGTGTTGGGCTCACGGGGCCTGAAGAGACTATCACTGTTAATTGTGTTGGAGGCCTAACTAGAAAAACGAATATTTGTCAGGTGAATTTTAATATTAAGGGCAGGTACACAAGTGAGGTATTTTTAATAGAAAATGCTAGATCTATTGACTCACTCTCCTTACGATCACAAACTATTAATAGGAGTTCTATTGCATCGTTTTCACATTTAACCGACTTAATCGAAGTTTTGTCCTACGTCGACGCCACCCCTATGGTACTTATCGGCGCCGACCACTGGCACCTATCAATTAGTCAGGAGGTTCGGAAAGGTGGCCGAAATGAGCCAGTGGCTTGCTTAACAGCGCTTGGATGGGTACTATATGGGTGTTCGACCAGCAAAACCAAGGTCATTAATTTTATAAGCCATGTTAGTGTTAAGGAGGTATTGACAGACTCTTTAGAGTTCCTAATCAAGGAAAATTACAAGCTCGAGTCTATAGGCATTTGCAAACAGGAAACCCAGCTCAATAAGCAAGACAGACGAGCGATGGACATTCTAGAGTCTACCGCCAAGCGGTTACCGTCTGGACATTTTGAGATCGGTCTCCCTTGGAAGGAGAACATAACGCGCGTTCCAAACAGCTACGCCCAAGCTTTGTCTCGTTTTTTGAGCCTGGAGCGCCGTATGCATAGGGAACCCGATTTCGCACACGCCTACCACGCATTTATTAAAAACATGTTGCTCAAAGGGTACGCAGAGGAATGTGACCCCAGTACCCCCCAGTGCAAGTTCTCTAGCAACAACGGTAATTTTAATAGCATTAGATGGTATTTACCACATTTTGGGGTCACCCGCAGAAGCGTAAGTTGCGCGTTGTTCATGATGCCGCTGCCGTGAATGAGGGTGTCAGTTTGAGCTCAATGTTGCTTCCCGGTCCTGATTTGCTCCAGTCTCTTTTAAGTATTTTATTTCGTTTTTGAGACGGTCGTTTCGCACTCACTGCGGATATTAAGGAGATGTTTTTGCGATTTCGAATTCGGGAAGAAGATAGGGATGCATTACGTTATCTTTGGAGACCAGAAGCAAATTCAGATACCGAGAAGCAATCGATAGTCGAGTACAGAATGACATCTGTCATTTACACACAGTCCATTAGTTCTCCGCTTCAGCATGTATAACATTATGTTTGTAATAGTGTTACTGTAACGATTCTAAGCCGGTTAAGATGAAATTCAGGAAGGAGCTAGATTATATCCTGGAAAAGGACTTTAATTACTTTTTGGCGCGATGCCCAAAATCCACGCAGGCGAAGCCGTGGGCGGCAATTGCTAAATACGAAAGTAATTTAGTTTGCTACGTTTTCATTTCTAAGCTGCTTCATCAACTGAGATGGATTTTTCTTATAGTCAGCATGGCAAATGACTCAATACCACCTGATGTAAAGCACTAAGAAGAGTCCATATGCAAAGACAGCTTTTTTTATACAACTAGATCACAAACAAGCTGACGGCCCACCTGATGGTAAGCGGTTACCGCCGCCTATAGACACCTGCAATGACAAAGAAAAAAACACTAAATATTGCTTATGCGTTGTCATCCTGGGGCCTAAGATGAAATGCCGACCATGCCCAGTAATTACACTGGTAAATTACCGTCAATCCAAAACACAGCGAACTGTTTCACGGCTGAAATAAGAAAGGCGGTGGTACCTACCCGGTAGGCCCGTATGTAGGGTCGTCTGGGTAGGTACTACCGCCTTTCTTATTTCAGCCGTGAAACAGTTCGATAGTAAGTAACAGTTTACCTAGTAAAACAGCTAGTGCAGTTTTGACATTGCTCTAGCCGCCTTCACCTTATAAGGTCTTATAAGGTCATATAAGGTCTTCACCTTGCACGGGTGCTGGCAAGAAAGTTATGAATAAATATTAAATCCAAGACATTGAATACTTTTTGGCGCCATAACTAATATCTATGCGAGCGGCGCCGCTGGTGGCCAAATAAATTAAGATAAAATGTCATCATCACCATCACCAGCCTATATACGTCCCACTGCAGGGCACAGGCCTTCCTACGTGGAGGAGAAACACATGAGGAGTTTTGGCCATAACACCACCACGCTGGCCAAGTGCGGGTTGGTGGGTTAAAGTTGGGCAGGAACAACCGGGACCAACGGCTTAACATGCCTTCTGAAGTACGGAAGAGCTCGAGATAACAAACTTTGATTGACCCATCCCAGGATCAACCATGGCGAAAGTTGTTTGTTTTTCGTATCGAAACCAGAGCGCTCAAACCAATACGCCACCGAGCTCCGTAAGATATAATATCAATCAACTATTTACTCAAGTTAAATAGAATTGTTAAAAAATGAAAATCACAATTCAGGTTCAAAATCTTATATAGATAAGACGTTAACACTGAGCGCTGAGACCTCGAGCTTCATTAAACGAATATAAAGTTGAAAAATTGAAAAAAAAAACTTATTTATTTAATTTACGTCGCAAGCGTGAAGTAAAATTCATATCACAATTCAATATGTCTTCCTGACAAAAATAACAAAAATCAACGTAGAATTTTAGTAAAAGAAAGTTACAGTTGTCTTTTATACCAAACACATGTAAAGGAGTGCTTGCAGCTGGGATGGGTGACCGAATAAAAATGATCCGTACATTACAAGGCAAGTTTAACTGTTGGATTCTTCTGAATTAAGAATTTCACTGTAGAAAATAATTATGTAGATTAGAAAGATGGGTCGGAAACCCTGAGTGGTACACAGTCCGGGTGACTGCTTTGATCTAAGCATTTGAAAGATCTGCTTTCATAATTTTATATTGTATACTAATAATATAAAGCTGAAGAGTATGTTTGTTTGTTTGGTTGAACGCGCTTATCTCAGGAACTACTGATACAAATTGAAAAATTCTTTTTGTGTTGGATAGTCCCTTTATCGAGGTATTATATAGGCTACATAATATTACGCTACCACCAATAGGCGCTGAGCATTAGTGTTCAAAAACGGGGGAAAAATATTCCTTTTTAGAGCTTTCGTTACGTGCGCTGCGTAAACGGTTAAAGTTATGTATGAATCATGTGTACAGGAATTGTTCTCCTTCAAAAGTTCTAAAAAAAAGTCCGCGGCAGCACATTCTTTGAAATTTTGAAGAAACCATTTTTTGGTAATCAAATTTGTTCTAAAATAATGTACTATCTGCGATGGTGTTTTTGTAAACATGATGTTATTCCTTATCGAAATAAATATATTATTCACCACGAGTATTTAATTTTGAGCAAAGTTGTTCTTGACATCATTTGATTTCAATGAATATCTTAAGAGATATCATAGATTTAAAATATCATGCACGCATTTATGGTTTTCGTGTTTTATAATCATGATTTAAATCCTTAGCCTACCTACCCCACCGCTTTTAATTTCCGACATCCACCCGAACGAAGTCGCGGGTACAGCTAGTCTTTAAATAAAATTATGAAAATATTTTACATACGAATTTTAAACCTTAAGCACTGATATAGGTCTAGTAGACCCCCAATATCAAGTGTTTCTTATCGGTATAACAAACACTTGATATTTCTCACTGGTGCACCGGATCGTGTTGAACGCCTCAGTACCTTCAAGTTGGTAACTGGATTGCTGCCAGTAAAGGGATGAGGCAGCTTCGCGCGCTTTGCAGGTCAGTATCAAAGTTTGATTTTTTTTTGTAGGTCTTACAGACCTATATTTAGTGCATACGTAGGTTATTTTAACAATTTATATTTTTATTTTAGAATGAACTCCGAACAAACTTTTTTTTATACAAAGCACGACAAATGACTCAACACCACCTGATGTGAAGCGGTAAGAAGAGTCCATAAGCGAAGACAGCTAGTGCAGTTTAGACACTGCTCTAGCCGCCTCCACCTTGCCGGCCCAAAAGGTGCTTTTTCACGCCTCTTTTGAAGGAACCCATGTTATAGGAAGGAAGGAACATGTGCTGGCAAAGAATTCTAAGTTCTGGAAGTACGACAACAATTCTTTATTACTTACTGCAACCACGCGCAATTAACTTTACAGACACTGCCTCGGCTTTAAAGTTTAAAAAAACAGGATTTTGAACGAATAATGTAATGATTTCGGCAGTGATTCAGATATCGATGAAAAATTTTGTATAGATGGATATCATGCAGTCACATTTTGATATACAGGCTGCTGACAAAAGCTGGAAATAGCTCGAGATGATTCCGAGAGCATTGAACATGATGCTAGCTTATCTGCTATCAATGCCCTCGACGAGAAGTAACTAATCAAAGATCGACATGCAAAAAATGATCGCAACGTTGTTGGCCTTGCACATTGTTTTTCGTATTTTGGATTAAAGCTTCAGCTAACGCGTATTCACGACAAATACTAAAAAGAATTAGTTTATTACCATTTGTCTAATATTCCCCAAAACATCAAGAACACTTATCTCACAAATATTGAACAAAACTCTGCTGGATGACAATATCAATTCAGAAAGAGAAAAGCTTAAGACAAATAGTATTGTAGTTTCTGTGAATATTTAAAAAAAAACGATAAAGCAATACTTTACAAAAGTTCCATTTGCTTGAGTCAATCGAGTCGCTCCAAGCCAAAATGTAAAAATGGGTAACTTTATCCTACTGTGATTTTGTGTAATTACAAAAGTCATCTAGTGACTAAGCTTCAAAGAATATTATTAGAGGATTATGTATTGTTTTCGTTGTATTAAAAATATTTTGTTTTTACAATAAAATTTCCTAAAAACTTTACTCTTAATTTTTTTTTATTTTATTTAACGTTAAACTGTTGCTTTGTGTTTCATTCATTAATGTGATACAAAATATGTCATGAAATAAATGTTACTTTTCTCCATGGAAGTCTTAGATCAGTAAAAATTGTATGAAACAACAAGTGAGTGCTTAAGGGTTAAAAAGTAAACCGTAAAATAAATAAATAAATGCTTCTCTTGAGTCTCCGGTAGCTAAGTAATTTGAGAACACAGAATTTTCAAAAACAATAACTTTAAATTTAAAATTCCGTTTTAGTGAAACCAGCACTTCTGTCCATGCAAAAAATTGTCACGAACACGATTCTATGGAATACGAAACGGCATTCCTATATCAAAAATGGGATGCATTTAAAACGTTTTTATAATAAAAATTATAAAGCCTCCATTCACAAAGGTGGACCGGCATTATTTCAGCTCACTGCACACACCCTCCCATTGTCTCCTGTTATGTATGATCGTTCCATTGTTTAGTCTTTATTAATTAATTCACCGGGACTAATCCATGGTGTTACGGGAAGAATAAAAAATAAATGGCTCGGTTGCCACCAATGCGTTTTGGACGGGTTAAGCAAATCGTTATTGTTGGAATATAAATGTTCTGTTCTATATACAACATCAAAAGATATCAAAAGAACATTTTCCAGGACATAATAATTCCATTGCGTCGTAATCAATGCTATAATACCAGTTAAGAATCATTCTCTTAAGGTGAAAAAGTTTCCACTTTTACATGTAATGTCATAGATCGCCGAAAGATGTTACAGATCTGAAAATCAGATTTACATTTATTCAAATCAGATTTACATAGACACCGAAACACGATCAAAGGATTTTGTCTCGATACATTTTATTTCCAAAAGGACCTCTTCAAAACAAGAAAACACAAGATTATTAGTAAAGATTATTTGTATTCAATCATACACTGTTTATACTATAGTAAATATAATTCATATTCAAAATCATGTAGAAGCATTTTTTTTAATCCCTAGAGTTACTTTTCAATAAAATAAGTTGTGTATTTTAACTTACTTTACACGGGCGATCGCTATTTTTTGTCTTTTTTCCTCCCGCTGAGTCGAACATCTCTATCCCTGTCTGTCTCGGCCGTAACAACGTTTCGATAGATCGCCTTAAAAACAAAAATGCGAAACCCAGTCTTTCGAAACGTTAAATTGTTTAATGAAGAATCTAGTTCATGCTTTGATATAATTTTCCGCCCTTAGATTTCTTATCAGTTTTTTCATTTGCCCTAATGATTAAAAGAATCTTCCAAAATTTTAACATCCTGTACGGATTGCAACATGCTAGTGCTGTTACTGGTGTAACAACTTATAGCGCCATTTTGATAGTGGGCCTGATTCTGGGAACACACTTTAATTCTCAATTTAAGTACAGTATATCTCTTTCTCGCAATAAGTAATAGGAAAGAGATAGCAAGAATCTGTTTAGAGCTGTCACTTAAATTTATATAGATTTCAAAGAAACCATAGACAATTTTAGACGGCATGTACGGAGGTGCCTCCTAAACACTGCATTTTAGCACGTTCAATAAGGTCGAAAATTGAACGCTCCTTTCTAAATGTCAATTTATATGACAGCCACCCTTTTCTTTTTCATTTTGAGAGAAAGAAATAGACTGAATTTAAATTTAAACTTAGCATGTGTTCGCCAGAATTAGGGCCAGTATAGCACAAATTATTATCAAGTAGCGACCCGCCCCGGCTCTGCACGGGTGCAATGCTTATGTAAATATTATGCATGTATTATACATATAAACTTTTCTTAAGAATCACTCTATCTATTAAAAAAAACTGCATCAAAATCCGTTGCGTAGTTTTAAAGATCTAAGCATACATAGGGACAGACAGACGGCGGATAGCGACTTTGTTTTATACTATGTAGTGATTAAGCCGGTACTAACTTTTTAAATGGAACCGTGCAGCATTTCACTTCATTGATTTAAATACCCAGCTGTATTGTTTTATTTGTGAGGCTAACGATGCAGGTTTATTGAATGACACGTTCTAACGCACCTGGCATTTTTATTTGGTTTTTATTTCATTTTATTACCGTTCCTATGTACCGGCGGCAATGTATTTGATTTTCTATGTGATTTCAATGAGCTATTGCTTTCACTTTGAGTGTTATTAAATTTCAAAGTAAATAAATAAATTTGTCATCTTCATTACCAGCCTATTTACGACTCACTGCTGGGCACAATCCTTCCTACATGGGAGAAACACATGAGGAGCTTGGGCCATAAAACTATCACGTTGGCCCAATTGCGCCCAACTCGGCTCGGTGGGCTCCTTCTGCCTTCCGAATCACGAAGGAGCTCGAGATCATAAATTTGACTGATCCATCCCGAGACCGACCATGGCGAAAGTTGCTTTGTTTTCGGAACCGAAACCAATATTTGACGATTCCAATATTCGAGGCTTCCATTATTAGTTTATCAAATATTCGAGTGTTTTGTCAAAATTGTGTATCACCTCCACAGTCTCTTCTCTCGCTCACTCACTGACTTTTCATAGTAAAGGGATTTAAAAAAAAGTTTTTATAAATTTTGTTTTATGCAAACCTGGTCATGACAAAACATAAAGAACACAACGAAAAAAGGATTACGCTATTTGGTGCAGTCGCTCGAAAGCTATGTAATGAAAATGAAATTAAAAATATTTTTATTCAAGTAGGCTCCGAAGCTCTTTCGAATCATCAAAAGTCACAAATTATGTAATCTATTTAAGAAACGGTATCTAGTGTCATATTGTCTATCTGTCTATCATGCTTGAATTTACACCCGTTCCATAAGTTGAACTACCGAAAAGACTCCGGCAACAAACTCGTGTAGTCACTTTTTTCAAAATTTAAAGTTACAATTTTTGTGGTTACTTAAAATATTTTGCTCTGCAGTGCCGTACAGAAAAAAATGCGCGTACATAGATTTCGACGATTTATTTTTACTTGAAACCTAAGTATCATCAAACCAAAAGATTGAAAGGCATTCAAAGGGCCGACACTCATACGTTTGACCTATAATAGTTCTGGAATGACAAAGTTGGGGTCACACAAATAGGCAGTTTACTCCAGTGCCACTTTTCGAAGGGTCGACCATCAAATTTACATTCGGACATTTGCATGTAATTTATAATACTATTGAAGACACCGAAAGGGAAACGGGCGGCGAATAAGTCCTTTCGGACAAACTGCTGTTTGGTTAGATCGCCATTTATGTAACGATGTTATTAGATTAGCTTACTAAAATTAAATACTGTTAATGTTTTTTTCCTTGAAAAGTCGTTTTACACAAAAGATATACCTATAGTAATAATAATGTAACATCTTTTAAAACGCGTGTTAAATCTAAAAATCAACTAAAAATGAGATGTCCCAAAAATGTACGGAGACCAGCCCCTTTATTCAGTAACTTAAATTACAAGTGCCGATGAATAAAATGTTCAGTGTTTTTACGTATCTACATTGAATTTTAACAACAAAACGTTTCGTTTCATTGTACCGTGAAACAGCAATGTACAATATGTATAAAAGTACAAGCAATAGCTAACTATAGTAAAGCATAGGCAATTGTCATTTTTGGCGAATGAGAGGGTAGTTCTATGTACAATAAGTAAAAGATTTGAATAATGCTTGGAATAGTTTATAATAAATAGAACATATAATTTTAATAAATAGAACATTTAGACATTGTAGGGTGGACGTTAGCTCATAAACGCATATACAGATAGACTAGAAGAATTTCACAGGGATATCCCAAGTCCTGGTTGGCTCAGTGGTCAGAGCAGTCGCCCGGATTGCGAAAGGTCGCGGGTTCGATTCGCGCCTCAGGACGTGAAATTTTTCTTGTTTTACATTTATAATAATGTTAAAATCAAAAATTAAGAATAGTTTTTAATAGTTAATTTTCTAATCAATAATCCAAAAAAATAAATGTTTATCATGGTGCTTATGTCACTTTAATGACGTTTATAGTGTTTTCACACCGGCCAGAAGAACATCTTCCATGAGGAGACGTTGCTGTATTACCTACTCGCGTAATTTAAAGAATGATGTATTAAAAAGATGTTTATACTTTCTCGAAATGTATTGAATGAGTTACATTTCTAAATTATAATAATAATTGTTTATTTTCCCACCAGAATGTTACATGTATCTATACTTATAACTGATCTAAATCAGTGACATCATTAATAGAACAAATTAATGGAGAAACCACAAAATTTACCAACAATAGGAGAAAGAAAACTAACATTTGGGAGGACTGCAGCCTAAACTAGGATATTCCTGTATTTCAGAACTCCAGGGTCTCCCACCCAGGCCATGTGCCATTACAATAACAAATGTTTACAGATTAACACTTAAAGTACAGTGACAAAATATAAAATATACTATACTTATCCATTGCAATGTATTAGACTTTATTAGAGTAAATAGACTTTAGGGTAATGTTAAATTAAGATTAATGTCATAGTTACTGATGATAGAAATTAATTAACTTAAGGTAATATGGCATTCTTTACAATGGGAAAAACAACCGAACCAATTCTTAATATTACATAGTTTTTCGGTCAAAGTTAGTAAAGCTGGTAAAGCGTTTTTATTTTTACCATAAAAACACAGCTTAAGTTGTTCAGAGCTTATGCTATAAAGGTAAAAAAACGTAAGCACCACTTCAACAGAAACAGCGCTCGTAACTGATATCAAACAATGCAACCCTATGTTTTGTCTGTGAACTATAAAACCACAAAGAAACTTTTAATACCAAGTGCTAATCCCGCGTATTTAAAGAATAGATACACGGGATTTGCTCTCGGATCTTTTTTTTATCTGAAGTGCTTATACGTCCTTCTAGAGGTCAAAATTAAAAATTGCTCAAATATAATATCTTTTATATATACAACCAATCTGTTTGTACATACCATCAGTGCGTTGATTCTGTAACGAATCTCGCACCTCACTTCGCAAGTCACTTCGAGTTCAACTGTCAAATACTTAGAGCAATTTTTCATACATTGTGCCAGATAAAATCGAAGTGACTTGCGAAGTGAGTGCGAAGTGAGATGTGAGTTTTGTTTCAGAATCAACGCACAGCTTTCTTGTCATCTGACAAGAAAGTGGTATGTAGCTACCGTGATCACTTGGTAATAATACTAAGTGACCACCCAAGTGAGCACCTATAAAGGTGCGTTGGCATCCTGAACCCCAAGATCAAATGACTTCCATGCCCAGTAATTTTACTGGCCTACTTTCTCTTCTATACTAAGCACACCGAACTGATTTACGGCCGAAATAAGAAAAACGGTGGTATCCACCCAGACGACCCTACACGCAAGCCTACCACGAAATAAAAATTTCACTGCTAAGTACAAAATGTAATGTATCTACGACAATTCAAATATCTAAAGTGGATATTATTTATAATTAGCTCTATTTATTGCAGGAATACGATAAGTACAGAAGTAGTGATAGTCTTCTATATTCTGTAAGGTTTGAAGAGCTCCGTGGCGTAGTGGTTTGAGCGCTCTGGTTTCGTATACGAAAACAAAGCAATTTTCGCTATGGTCGATCTCGGGATGGGTCAACCAAAATTTCTAACCTCGAGCTCGTCATTGCTTCGTTGGTCCCGGTTGTTACTGCAACTGCTTTAACCCACTAACCCGCAATGGGCCAGCGTGGTGGTGATATAGTCCAAGCTCCTCATGTGTTTCTACTATGTAAGAAGGTTTGTGCCCAGCAGTGGGACGTATATATTCTGGTAATGATGATTCTGTAAGGTGAAAAGGTACTTGAGCAGTTATATTCTGTAACACAAGGGTGGCAATCAAGCATACGGCCAGCCTGATGGTAAGCGCTCACCATAGACTATAGACGTTAGTAGCGCTTTGGGCACTACTCACTCGCTGCCTATTCTTTAAAAATAAAGAGAAAGCCTGATGGTACCAGCGTAGGAGACAAGTACCCTGCTCCCAGCATAACACTGCCTCAATTATTATTCTTACTATGTCGAATCTCTTAACATCGAGTCTCGCTTCGTTGACTCGCTACGACGCGTCCGAGCTTCGCAGTCAAATAACGTCCAATCTGTGACTATGAGGTGTAGCTCACTCACATTGCAAGTATTATTTAGCTGCGATCTTCTGTAAAGTTGAGATGCAAGCCATCATCATTATCAACAGCCTGTACACGTCCCACTGCTGGGCACAGACCTTCCTAAATGAGAGAAACACATGAAGAGCTTGGGCTATTAGACAACCACGAGGGTGAAAGCGATTTGTTGCAATAACAACCAGGACCAATGGCTTAACGTGCCTTCCGAAGCACGGAGGAGTTCGAGATAACAAATTTTGATTGACTCATCCTAGGATCGACCATGGCTAAGGTTACTTTGTTTCCATAATCGAAACCAGAGTGCTCAAACTATTACGCTACCGAGCTCCTCCAGTTAGCGCTCAGAAGTCGTGTAATATTATATCTCTACGTCCTACCTCTCTTACACATACGCTTCTGATTTAATAAAATTAACATATCACTCGTATGTCGTAACAACAGAGTACATATTCTTGTATACAAAAACAGAGGCGTACGTAAATTTGAAGGGCCCGTCAGAAGATTATGTTGCAGAAAGTGCTTACGCAAGCCTAACTCCATCCAGACTAAACCTGCGTTATTTAGTACCAGCCACTATCTAAATAGTGCGGGAGCGTTACAGTGTTCAGTTTCATACTACGAGTATATTATATCGATAGTGTTTTATTTGAAGTCGATATATTTTATTTCTCGTCACGTGTTTCTCCCATGTAGGAAGGTCTGTGCCCAGCTGTGGGGCGTATAAAGGCTGGTGATGGTATGTTATTCATTTGTTCATTTCAACAATAACATTATCCCAACGGTACAGTTTTATTCTCACATACATTTATAAGCACTCAATGAATTATGATAATAAAATGAAAGATAAACTTATGTTTTTTATAAGTTTATTTTTTATAGTTTATTATGTCTGTGTTCTTATGTGCAATAAAGAGTATTTGATTGATTGATTGATTGATAAACTTTTAAAAGAAATTAAGATCTATTCAGATACAAGCGAAAACTGTTAAACTATTAGTTTGGTTACACTTGGCGCGTCGAATGATCCCATTCCTATGTAATAAAAGTTCAGAATTTTTAAGTAAATAATTTTTAAAATTAGGAATTATAAACACGGAATTTTTACTATCGGAATTTTGAAACATTTGGTGTCATAAAATTCGGAATTTTGAAATTCGTGATTTGACTATCGGAATTAAGTTTTTCGTATTTATGTAGTGTACCCATTCTATTCACGAGGTTTAAATTGTATATTTTCTCTATTATTCTTTTTATAGTAATGCATTTCATAAAAAAAAAACTTTATCCTATCGACAAGAAACATCACTATTTGTAAGTCAACAAAGCGCAGCTCTACATATTCCGAGAGATACGAAATAATATCTCGATCTCTCCAAAGCATTTCTAACTGCATCACCGCAACAAATGCCTACGTTTGCAAGGCTCTGTAAAGCAACTGCTATAGACATGACTATTTTGATGCTTGTGCAGAATTCGTAGACAGATATTAAATGTTGTAGTATCAAAAGAGCCGGTAGGATCCGTGGATTATGGAGTAATATTAAAATGTTTATGCTGCTTGAGAATTTCAGATGAGAATTATTTGATAAACTTTTTTTATGTAAGTTACCTCTTTTTCTATCATTTCAAAGGAGTGAGAGTAGTAACTAAAGGTTATGAAATACCCATTGGATTACGAAAAATCCTCGAAAATTTGCTTTGTGCGAATTTTTACAACCATTACAGTACTTCTAGTAATGTAGGTATTTGTATGAGTCTTAAAATTTGGAGTAAATCTGAATTCCCCCCTGTGTTGGGAGGAGTCCGTCGTTGTATTTGTATTTGTAATCCATATACAAGATTCTGAGCATGCAATATTGTTTAATCATTCTTAAAAAGGAAAATTGTGTTGAAAAGAAAAGAAAAAGTAATTAAATTACCGTTGTGAACATAATATTAAGTTATATCTATCTTCATAATCTTAAACTCCTTTTACTTAAACAAATCCTTCAAAGAGAATACATCATCACGCGACACGTAAAATAGAATGAATTTTGTACAGCAACGAGGAATTAATATTTTGTCTCCACAATTTTCATTTATTTTGTATCGCTTGTAATTTTGTGCTCTTAACTACATGGCTATGTAAATCAGTAAAAAAGTTTTACTAGGTGGTTTTATTTCAGCCGTGAAACAGATCGGTGTATGTCGGATTGAAGGGAAAGGTAGCCAGTGTATATACTGGGCATGGAAGGCATTTCACCTTCGGCCTCAGGATGACAACGCACCATTTTTTTATACAACTAGATGACAAACAAGCTGACGGCCCACCTGATGGAAAGCAGTAACCGCCGCCTATAGACACCTGCACTAATAAGGAAAAATCACTTGATATTGCAGGTGCGTTGTCATCCTGGGGCCAAAGATGAAATGCCATCCATGCCCAGTAATCACACTGGCTACCTTTCCCTTCAATCCGAAATACAGCGAACTGTTTCACGGCTGAAATAATAAAGGCGGTGGTACCTACACAGCCGACCCTATACGGGCCTACCACCTAGTAAACACCTGCAACATTAAGTGATTTTTCCTTGTAATTGCAGGTATAGACACCTGCAATTACAAGGAAAAATCACTTAATGTAGGCGATGGTACCTGTAGGTGGTGATGGTAATTACCTTAATTATTTAATATCTTGCGTGCATATTAAAATAATTAATAATATATATTTTTTTTATAGAAATTATACGTCCTCCTCTCCTCTTTCAATTTGCGATACCCGACAGGGTCCATAATTGTACTTTTGATATGTATAAACACCTTTTGTAAACATTATGGTTGCAATAAAATATTGAGTATTGAGTATTGAGTATGGTAACCACTTACCATCTGGTGGGAC
Organism: Nymphula nitidulata; assembly: GCA_947347705.1. Lineage (NCBI taxonomy): Eukaryota > Metazoa > Arthropoda > Insecta > Lepidoptera > Crambidae > Nymphula > Nymphula nitidulata. Next base: position 17,794,880 of record OX374631.1, read on the forward strand.
AATAGCTTGTTTGTTATCTAGTTGTATAAAAATGAAAACTTTAAGACTCTCTGTAATTTATTTTAACATTATATTAAATGTTTTAAAATTATTTCGAAATATGCGTATTTAGACTAAAAAAATATGGAAAATAATATTACGCTAAAATATACCTAATCCTTTCGACATTGTGAGGGTTAACGTGAACTTATAACTTTAAACAAAAGTCGTCGGTGGCTCAGTTGTTATCACCTAGATTGTGAACAGATGCGGGTTAGCATTCCACCCCAGGATATGTCTACACAATTTTCTATTACTATGAATTTTAACCTATTTGTTTAAGTCTGCAGATGATGCATCCCATTAAAAAATAAGCTTACAATAACAATACCTAATTACACTGATTGGTGCCTCTGTAATGTATTCTCCAATCCCCTGTCAGAAGCCAGTCGAAGAACATTATCATGAATCAAGATTGTGTTTACCAAAACCCCAAAAACACCTCGTGCAGTAGGATTTCCGTTCGAATCAAAAGTCACATACGTTACCCTAAAACGTGTGACCACATTTGGGGATGCTAGTAAGATGACTTTTACATCGTACGATAAAAGCATTAGTTTAAAAGAAAACAACTAATAATCTTCTTATTAAAAACTACTTTGGGGTGACTACTTGAACAAATACCTTAATAACAATAAAAATGGCAAATGGACTCCAATAACATAAATTACGGATTGCGAAAGGTCGCGGGTTCGATTCCTGCCTCAGGACGTGAAATTTTTCTAGTTTTATTCTATTTTAATTACTAAGTAATTTTTCAAACATTTATAATAATGTTAAAATCAAAAATTAAGAATATAAATATGATTTTAATTATTTTTGGGAGGGGCGATATATTAGACAGCTTGACAAAAGAAATTAGTTCCAGACGACATTTCAGCAGACAAAGCTTTGTTTCACTGACATAATTGACAATGTGTAATCAAAATAATCGAAGTTATAGCGTCATTATAGTATCCTTAGCGTTTAACGATTACGATTAAACGTCAGCGTTAAACGTTCTATGTGTGCAGGATGAATCGAATCTAACGCGGTCGGCTGGTTACATATTTTTCGCGTAACGAATGTACGCATCTCTACATTTCATTGACGAACTCTCCGCATGGCAATCGCCTTGCCTTAAATTTAAGACGTAGTAAATGCCAACTGAGTGAGGAACAGTATATACCTAATTATGACTTCTTGTCATTTTTGTTGAAGGAATATTTAAAGGGACAGAATAAGACCTAGCTGAAAATAGTGAAAACAAATAAGATCGTGTCAATATCGTGTGCTCTACAATTCCTAACCACACCAGCCAAAATGCGGAAAATAGAAAGAGTGCGACAAATAAAACTGTACCGAAAGCTAATTGGAAGGCCGACATATAAATCAGTGAGCACTCTAACTGTGATGGCGAAGAACAAAACAGCCTGAACGTAAATGGCTCCGGCGTCGGTTGGCAAAGGAAATTTGAAATACGGCTTGGAACCTGAAGATTTTAGGAAAAGAACTGATGAGTTACTGCGGCATCGTCAATAGATCACTTTTTTTAAATCGTAGTGTTTAGATCGTATAGCAAGAGAAAAGAGAAGTTGGAAAATAGTCTAAAAACAGGTCAATGTCCTCTATTGCTATTTTTAAGCTAGCTGCGATTCTAACGGGTGAAGGCTGAAAATCCGTGTTTTGTAGTGACCTGTAGTAAAAATACACTGAGTCTTACCTTCTTACTTGTTGTGGCACTTGTCCAAATTATTTGCATTAAGTATGTAATATATTGTATCTGTCGTGACTGTGATGTTATGATGCTATTTTGCTCCAACACAATTTTACTCTAACACAATGTGTGTTATTATATCATACTGACCCGTGGTTCACACGGACAAATTTTGACTATTCATTACACGTTTCATTTTATTATTTTTATTTTCAAAATTATAAATACTGGAAAAGTAATTGTGCATAAATTATTTATAACTACCAATCACATGAAAAACTTGTTAGGACGAATCGATAGATAAATTAATAGGTAACTGTTAATTTTCACGAATGAAAAAAAAATAACAAAAATAGAACCGACTTCAAAACACTTAAAAGGAAAAAATAACTAAATTTCAGTACCTAGGTACTTACTTCCTATTTTTTTTTTGGAGTTGGTGCTTCACTTTCTTTTAACTCTGGAAACAGCTTAGAACCAACTCCAAAAAAAAATTTAGGAGGTAAGTACGTAGGTACTGAAATTTAATTATTTTTTCTTTTTAGTGTTTTGAAGTCGGTTCTATTTTTGTTACAAAAAAATAAAAAAATATTTTTAAGTGATTTCCTAAGGTCAAAGCGAGATGGGTGATCGTCAGCACTGTCGACTTGTCTGTCTCTTAGTCTTTGGTTGAATTAGATACTGAAAGAATTATCTTCTAACTCCTAACCGTTAATGTACTTTCCATCACCAGCTTATCAACTTAAGACGGTAACTGACAGTAACAATTACTTGAATAGCTTTGGAAAAAAGTAAAAATGTCATACGTGCCTGTGGGACCACCTCTGGAGTATACTCTATCGAATAAAAAAAGTATTTCGAAAATCGGTTCACTAAATTGACAGAGAAATCGATGAACATACATACAAAAAAAAATACATACAATGGAGCATATAGCCTCCTTCTTTTTGAAGTCGGTTAATTAAAAGACATTTTTCTATTTTTGCTGACAATTACTTAAAAATTCGATTATTTTATTTTACCAGAGTAAACGGCACAGAATGCAAAAGTACACAATTAAACGAATGTTTAATTTCAAGTTAAGTATAATGTGATTGATTAAATGCATATTGCAATGTTTGCCTTCTGCTCGGCAGCATGACACCGCCCAGCCTTTGTGATGACAAAATTCGATTACATAGCAAGTAATCGGTTTAAATTTCCAAATTTAATTTAACTGGCTGGAAAGTCATTTAGCATGTTATAAGGCATTTTTGATATTGGTTATATGAAATGTTTCATGAGGTTTCATGTGTCATGTCGGTCCAGTTTCACGTTATTTGTAAGCGGATTTTGTTTTTTTTATTCATCATCATCATCATCACCAGCCTATATACGTCCCACTGCTGGGCACAGGCCTTCCTACATGGGAGAAACACATGAGGAGATTGGGCTATAACACCACCACGCTGGCCCAATGCGGGTTGGTGGTTTAAAGCAGTTGTATAACATAGTTGTATTGTATAGTTATAGTAACAACCGGGACCAACGGCTTAACGTGCCTTCCGAAGCACGGAGGAGTTTGAGATTATAAATTTAATTGACCCATCCCTGGACTGACCATGGCGAAAGTTGCTTTGTTTTTCGTATCGAAACTAGAGCGCTCAAACCAATACGCCACCGAGCTTTTGTTTTATTATTGAAACAGAATTCCTTAAAAGTTGATACTTGCTGTCGTTGAAGCTGATTCTTTTTACTGTGGTGTCATCTCAGCTAAGTCGGATGCAAGTTATTTGTCTTTCTTCCCTTTTACTAAAATAAGGCTGAGGCCGCACCTACGGGTTCTGTTCTGTTCTATCTAGAACAAAACTTCAAAAAAATTAAAACCGGAAGGCTAGGATCCAATACAAAATGAAGCAATAGTCACACACCTATCGATCCGAATCGGCAAGACCCGGTCAGAATGCAACCGGCCAGTATCGCCAATCAGACCGTTTTGTGGCTAGGCAGAAAGAGGCACAGAACTCTGTATATCATACTTTAATTGCCGATCCCAACCCGGCGCTTATTTTCAACCTTGGCGAAAAAAGAGGGGTCTTATAAGTTTGACATGTCTGTTTGTGTATTTGTATATCTAAGTGTCTGCTTGAGGCATCGTAGTTCCAAAACGAATTGACCAGTTTTGATTCGTTTTTTTTAATAAAACTCTTAAGTCATTTCCTACTTGAGAAAAGCATTTTACTAACTTTTACAGATCCGATTGATTTGAAATTTGTTTAACTATTACTTCGGTGGTATTTCCAAGACATGCTAACCATAGCTGATAATGTATCATCAAATAGTCTGTGGGATGCTCAACTCTTCAGAAACTTACAGCATAATTATGTTAGATGATTAATGAGGCAAGGGGTTACTTTAAAATTTTAATTTTATTTTATGTCTCAGTACGCCTGAAGTTGTGTGGTTAAATACATCAAAACAAACTCAATTTTTAACAGATCTTCTGACAAATCTAAAATTAAATATATATTTTTTTAAACTCATATATATATTAAATACCACGCAGGTAAACTGTAAAAACGGTAAACTAAACCACAAAAAGCCCTTTGCCGTAAGCTGATATAACGTAAACTTTAATCACATTTTAAATTATAATTTACCAATAAGCATGCTTATTAGGAAAACAAATAAATTCTTCTTGCAATTTGTGGACAGCCTAAATGACCGCAAACTTACTGTAAGACACACAGGGGGTGGATAAACGGAAGTTTGATTAGGGTAACGTAATAGTGAGTCGGCCGTGTTGAGCCGTTTTCGGATGGTGCATTTGGGACACTTTAGGAATAAAAGGTGGGAAACATTGCTGAAAGTTGGGAAACTGAAGACAATTTTTCTGGAATTCAGACTAAAGTAACTTATTGGCGTTGGACAGAATTTCTACGTCTAAGAAAATTATAACATTGCCTGGAAGTAAGCAATTTATTTAGAGACTGACATTGGCAGCAGATAGCTGTAAGCCATATTTCATTATGTACAAAATTTTAACTTTGACCTCGCTGTATATATTAGAATTATGTAAAATTGACAAAAAATATCAAAACTTCTTTTAACGTCAAAACGTCAAAAAGTGACGCACCAAGAAGATACCCCTCCAGACACTTAAATAAATAAATGCTGCCGCAATCAAAATTAAAATTACATAGCACGGGTTCATATGTTATGGCCATCAAAATTTACAACAAACTTCCAAATAGTTTGAAAATGTCACAGATTTTCTAAAATTCACTAAAAAATTGAAAACCGTTTTGACTGAGAAAGCTTATTATAATTTAGATGAATATAGTTTTTACAGGGTCGGCAACGCGCAAGTGATACCCCTGGTGTTGCAAGCGTCCATAGGCTAGACACACAACTAACACTTATCAACGCAAAAATACTCACTGACTTATTAAAATTATGGCATTAAAATAAAAACAGACTAAAACTTGGCATAATAATAAGTAAAACCAGAAATCACTTTATTTCATTACTTTTGACGTCCTAATAATCAACTTGACATTTTAAAACCATATTAAATTTGACTAAATAGACATTTATTATTTACTACAAAATGAATTAAGCATACAGATGTTATCCGTAGCTTTAAGCCTAGATTTAGTTTGTGACATTATAATTATTATTTAACTTATTGACATAATAATATTAATATTTATAAAACCTGACATTATTATTGTATTATTTGACATTTTGAAATTTGTACTTGTATTTTTTTTTATCATTATTATTATTATTTGCAATTATTTTTATACTTAGTTTTTTTTTTAATATTAACACCTTTTAAATTATTGTATAGTAGGAATAGTATTGTATATCCTGTCCTCTCTGTTTGCTGCATTCGCTGTGGCCGACAGGGTCCATGATGAACCATGTTTAGCTTTAAGCCTTATGACCTAATTGTAACATTATGGTGCAATAAAAGTTTGAGTTTGAGCAGACACATGCCAATACTTTTCTATCGCTAACTCTATTTTTACTAAAAAATTAATTAATTTATTAAATTAGCTGAATGAACAATTTATGTAAAATGCCTTCCTAATGAAGTCCTCTACTGTTCTTTATTTTTGTATATTTTGACAATATCCTAGCTTTAAAAATATTTTAAAAAACCTATTTATAAATTAAACACCCTAACAAATTATTATCTATCCGAGATAAAAGACATCGCTTTTTTATAAATGACAAGGTTGACAAATAAGCGTACAGCCCTCCTGATGGGGCATGGTTGCCGTGGCTATTAGACGCTTGGAGCGCCTTGGAAACTACTCGTGGTACATGCCTACCCTGTAATATTAATAAGAGAAGGAATCATATTGACAACATAGGACATGCGTCCCCTTTCTCCCAGCATAATGCTTTCTTAGAATCTCTGTCGATTACACTCACCATAAAAATCGCACTTACCTCATTATAAATCGCGCTTGTTGTTTGGCAATGGAACATCCATAAAGAAATACGGAATGAATGGTATTGAGAATTTAATTAGAATAGTGTACAGGCATTTTATCAAAACGAACTAACAGACAACAGTGTTATTTTCCGTTGCTATGGTTACCTAAAATATAGACTTCCAATAGCACTCACCTCGTTATAAATCGCACTCACCACATTGAAAACCGCATTTAATTAAAAATTGTACTCACCACTATAAAAAGTCGTTCAAAATTTAAGTGGAATATGCCACAATTTTATACCTCACTTCATTGTCAGGTTTTATATCTCTAGTCCTTTTTTTATTATTATCTTAACGAGGTAACTCTTGACGAAGGTCAAGAATGAAGGTTGAGAAGAAGATCTCCCCTGATGGTAAGTGAAGATAAGGCCGACGATGGAAGCGATCTACACCCGGATTTCTCAACCACAGAGTAACTGGCTATTTTACCTCTTATTTCCGGAACACAACAATGCCGTTAACATTATTGCTATGGCGGCAGATTTAAGTCAGATGGTGGTAGCTAGCCAGGCGGACTTAGAAAAGCCCTACCACCAACCAAACCGAGCAGAAATTTTTTGCCCCCGGACCTCTAGATCTAAGGTATTTAGTAAGCGTTATTGTTATGTCGTGTCGTGTTCTAGCTGTTCAATGTTTTTTATTGTCTCAACCACTAGACCACAGAGGCAGTTAATAATTTAAGTTAAATTAAAAAGAGATACTATACGTGAATTTTTTTTAAGTAAAGAAAGAGCGTATAACGCTAGGTAAGTTAATTGTTGTATTTATTTAATCGATGTTCAAAACATTTATTTTACTTAAAGCAATCGTAAGTTCCCCCACGAAGTTACCCTATTTTGTTGCAGTTAATGTCCATATGATAATATAATAAATAAAAACTTGTCTAGCTACACGTGACTATCAAAACTTTTGCTATAAAACGCAGTCTCTCATCCAAATATCAGCTTTAGTGCAATGCAGTAAGGTGCATCATCGAAGGGGTGTGCATGAACTTTGAGGGGTTAAGACGGTTGCCTTATATCAAATTATAATGATCGTAGTCCCGTTATTACTGTCTCGGGAACGATGAACTCTGAAGAAGCCGTATTGCGAATTTATGGCTGATAATTTTATGACTGATCTGAGGTGTTTTTATGGAATTCGTGAAGTTTTATATAAGAAACTTCCGGTTATAGTTTGGAGACGACTAGAATAATTATAAGAAAATAGTGGCTGCCCGCAGCTCCGCCCACGTGGTTTTTATTTATTAAACGATTTCAAAACCGAGGAGGTTTTCAATGCGGTTGGTATTTTTTTTCTATGTATGGACACCGATTACGCCGAGATTTCTGATCCGATTTACGTGAGTTTTTTTTGCTCGATGCGGAATAGTTGCCATTTGGTCCGTTGAAAATTTATTTAACATCGATTACAGATACCTTAATCACCGCAAGATCACAAAACTACAAAGTAGTGAAACATCGTCTTAAGCAATGATTAAAGCCCTTACATTAAAGTCAAAGTTAAACCACAATATATTGTATTTAGCTCTTCTTAAGTTTTATGCGTACAAGTGGACAGATAGAAGTAGCGCTTTATTTGTATATATATAATATGTATAACGATTATTTTACTGTAAATGCTTCACAATAATAATGTTTTACCTGCTCAAGGAAAATGAACAAAATTTTAAATTAGTTTTAAATATTTACTACGATTACTTACAATTGGATACAATTATACGTGTTTATTTCCTTTGTTATAAAAAAAAGTATTAAGTAGGCTAGTACGAATGTTTATTTTAAAATTCCCAAGGTACCATTAAAACTTATTCCATTCCGTTTATTCACAACTCCCAGTTCTAATTGTGCTCTTGAAGCAAGGCGTACATACGTCAACCTTATATTGGTATAAAACTTTTAACAATCCTTTCATAGATACGGTTCGCAATCGCATATGAGTACAAACATTTCTTCGCGGTATAAAGTTTACAAGTTATTAACATTGACAAGTCTTCTACAAACGGCTCTCGTCGTCGTCTACATATAATTAAGTTGGCACTAAAAACATAACGCTTTCTTATTTTAGATAGAGCTTTATACTTATAATGAACTTTATAATTTTAACAATCGCTAGATTAGGAGATCGGAACATTTTTAATATTTTTATGATATTATATTAAACATGTTACATTAGGCACAGTGTAATTACTGGGCATGGACGGCATTTCATCTTAGGCCTCAGGATGACAACGCCAATACCAACCTGCAATATGAAGTGATTTTCTCTTGTTATTGCCGGTGTCTATAGGCGGCGGTAACCGCTTACCATCAGGTGGCCCGTCAGCTTGTTTGTCATTTAGTTGTATATAAGAAAAATATATAACTTTTTCTTTTGATACCTAATGTTTGCGGTCTCGAGATGATGGTATGGATATGTTTTTGTTAATTTGTCCCAATTTATTCGTCTGAAGTTCTTTAGAGTGGCTTGCGTATGCTTTTAATTGATTAGACTTCTTCAGAAATTAATAATCTAGGATAGTCAACGCAGAAATTCTTTTGTTTACTAGTATCTACATCTTATAAGGCGGTGAGCTCCTCAAATCAAGCAAAGTAGGTAAAAAAAACATTGAACAGCTAGAACACGACACGACATAACAATAACGCTTACTAAATACCATTTTGTTCGTATCTCACGTGGAAGATATAAGTATTAAGAGATGATCCCGTCGAAAGTATTTCAGAAACTCAGTTTCCGAGGACTATCAAATGTTTTGGAAAAAGAAGAGAACTTGCACCCGCGACCGCTTTGTGGTTGGCTTGGGAATTAAGAAAAAAAAAGTTCATTTGCCCATCCCATAACCGAGTTAATGGCTACCCTCTACTACAAGCTCGATTGGTGGTCCAAGATATAAAGTTATAGCGTTTTTTAATAATTATAATCACCGGAATCCCCCTAATAATTTTATTTTCTTACTTTGGCGTATTGTTTGGCTTGCTAATCAATATCAACATTATTTTTTTTAGCCATACCAACTGTTGGTGAATAGAGCCAAACGATTTATTGGATTAGGGTGAGATTTAGCTTTACATAAAATTCACATTACTGATGCTTTATTACTGTCAAGAATACAGTTTTATTTTCTTATTATTTTAACAGTGGTACCTAAAAGTTTTTTTTACAGATATTTGATTTAAGTCGAAAGAGACTGACTCAGTTGTATTATATTACTTACTTAGAGTAAAAATTATAGCCTTTATGGAATATACTATTGATTGACTGATTACACGACGACACCAAGACACGACGCAACTTTATGATGCTATGGACCTAATGACCTATGACATGCTGCGTTTCTGTAAATCTATGCTAATAGAACTAAGCAAACTTTTACAAATTCAAAAAAAAAATGTGTTTTGTTTAGCGCCGAATGCTTTTCAATTAGACCAACGGCGAAGAATAACTTTCAGTTAACCTGGCTATACAATTAACTGTTACTGCAGCCAGTCGTTACAACATTGACCAGTAATTAACACGGAAAAACATTTTGTTGAAACGCAAACTGCGGCCTATTATATCCTCAATAAATTAATTGAAACTTGGTGAGTGTCTAAATCAAGTGGGTAAGTTTGAAGCAACAAGTGATTTGGTAAAATATTGTTTTAGTTGGGAGTACTTTTCAAGGGTAACGTTGAGTACTTCAGGTTTATTTTAGATTGAAATAATAAATCAAATTAAGACGTTATTGTATCTACAGCAGCTGGTTTTTTTCCATTTCATACCATAAACTTCGAATCCAAATAACGATTGCCAAAATTGGACGGAGATAAAAATAAGTATTAAAAACTCTTCACTTAGAAATATTTAAACAATATTGAATATTTTAATTTAGTTTATTTTTTATTTTTATTTTTTAATACTTAGTCCTTTTTAGTTCAGAACTCGCACTTTTGAGCACTGGTTTTGGACTATACAGTACATTCACCCTTGCCCAGTGTGGGTTAGTGGTACGACGGGAGCAATCTCAAATGGAGACGGACATAAGTCTCCCCTATAATTTTTCATTAATTAGCTCGACGACAGTATTTTTTGCGTATTTTTCCGATGTCTGGTTAGAGAGTTAGAATTTTTTTTTCGCGCCGCGGCGCACGCTGGCGACTGCTCAGGACCTAGGGGGTACGTCTTCAAAAAGCCTCGGACTGTTGACCCTCTAGTTGTTTTTACCGAGGCCTTTTGGACGTTCAAGCGGTGTTGCATTCAAAGTTAAGTTAAGCAGATTCTTTGTAGGTATGTGTGTAGGACGTGTGTGTTTTCTCTAAAAAAAATCTCATAGTAAAACTATCTAGTTCGAGTATTTTATTCTATTCGTTTACACTTTGTTTCTGCAATGAAAAAACAATTTAAAATATATTTTTTTTATATTAATTTACCAAAGACTGAAAACCGCATGAATGTTTCTAGTCTTACTATTTTTACGTTAAAAGCTAATGTCTACCTTCACAATCTCGATATTATAAAAAATCTCAAGAACAGGAACACAAGTTAACAATATAAAATCTTAAACTCTATCCACTTCAATCGACTCGCCATTTGAAGTTCCAACAACAATCACTTTAAAAGACAATACAACTCAACAGCTTCAAAGAGCATTGTTCTAGATAGTTCCACAACAGATTGCGTCTGCGGACAAACTGACCGTCTCATTACTAGCAAAGCCTGTGAACAAAGCACGGCAATATTCAGGATTTTGTACAGTAATATTCGGGGCTCAGGCCACTATTCGGTAACATGCTAGTGTTGCGGGGAAACTCGTTTTGGTTATCTCGTCAAACGTGACAGGATTTTGTATTGCTCCTGACACGGAGTGAAAGCTTTTCATTGTCTTCTATTTTTGTTTCGTTCGCAGGGGAAAATACTGGAAAATAGATTGAATGGTATGATACACTACGGGATTCACGATCAACTGTCAATATTTACTTTTTGAGACTGTTTGTTGAAATTTGAGACGCCTGGCAAGGTACTGATTTAAACGCATATAGTATTTATAATATACCTAGTCTTGCTATAAATACTAAAACTAAGAAAAAAAATTCTAGTGCAAATAGCATTTATTACTTTTACAGTGTGTTAGTTTAATACATAAATATAAAACAATTTAAAATATAAAAAGCTTATTCGAAGTGGTCTCCATTGGCTGCAATACAGTCCTATAAACTTTGAAGCCAGTTATCAATAGAAGTACGCACTCTTTCCATGGGAAAATCCTTCACTGCCAATCATACGGATTGTTTTAGGGACTCCAAATTATCATGGCGCAAGAGCAAGCCGTACTCTCTAAAACTGACCATTAATCATAATCTAGCGGATTGAGATAGAGACTAGACGACGGCCAGTCTTCAGCTCTGATGAAGTCCGAAACGTTTGTATATACCTGTAGACCGAGTTTTATGACCCGGCGCCGAGTCTTGCTGGAAGGACCATTCTTGGCTATTGAACATGGTGTTGTTAAGGGGCTTCACTACCTTCTCAAGATTGGTATTTTGCTACACTTGTTCTGATGTTTTGATACCTTTTTCACAAAAGTATGGCTCAGTCACTCCTACATAGCTAATACCCTACCAAACCATCACTGAAGTCGGATAGTGCCCACGTTGCACTCTGTCAACTAATATAGAAGGTTCCTTGCAGCTTTGAGCATATATACGGTCATTTTGTTATAATGTTGCTCAATTGTAAAAATTTTCTCATCCGTATACAAAATTTTTCTGTGACCTCCCTTTGCGTACCGCTTCAGTACTTCTTTCGATTTTACCACCTTATTCTTTTTTAAATTATCAGTAAAGAAATGACCAGTACGTCTCTTATAAGCTGCAAGTCCTAAATCATCTTTTAAAATACGCGACACGGTTCTAGATGCTATCTTTATCTCCCGACATAAAATCCTTTGCTTTCGGACAGGATTTCTTCAAATTCTTTCCCTTACTGCTTTGACCACCTTTTCCGTACGAACACTACGTATACGGCCAGATCTTTTTCTGTCACAAACAGAGGAGGTCTCATTTTACCTATTAATAGCCCGGTACACAAACATTTTACTAATATCAAGCGTATGGAGAGTTTTAAAAATTGCATTTGGCTCCATACCTACTTTGTGTAATGCAACCACAGCGATTCGGTTCTCTTTATCACCCCCTCATTTTAATATCGCAAAATATTGTACAATGTATTGGCGCCAAAATGAGAAATCTCAATGAACTATCATATAAAAATAACAGATTCCAAATTCAAATGTAATATTTTGTTTATTTTTAATTGTAACAGTATTTATGGCCAGACTAAGTATATCCAAAACGCAGAACAAATTATAATGCAGTACTGCAGTGAGTGCAGTGGTATTCATGGAATGCGCTTATCTGCGCGTTATGTTTTGATAGCGCCCTCTACCGACAGTATTACACGCTGTAACCGCAGCTGTGTCTCCAGAGCGGCGTTTACACTGGACGATTTTCACCTATACCACGAATAGTCTATCAAAAAGAACTAACTGTTGAATATTTAGAGATAAAAAAGTGTATTTCGGTTTTTTTAATTATTGTCATTTATTAACACTAGAATTAAGATTTAGAAGGTCTTATTCATGTTGTGTTTAACATGAATAAAAAATCTGAAATACATAAGGCTATTATTTTAACGCTACTATGGAGTTTCTATAAATATATGGAAATAAACGTTTTTTGGTGAAGGGCTCAAATGCATTCAGAATAGTTTTTGTTGCACACTGTCTGCAATTTTGATTCGAAATATCTTATGTAAGTACTTACATTTGAGATTTTCGCTTATTCTTAATTTTTTCTTATTCTTTTTTCTTATTTTTTTTTCTTATTTTTTTCTTATTTTTAATTTTGCTTATATTATACGGTAGGCATGTTAATTTAATTAGTATGAGAATTTCAGGTGGCTTGATTTAAAGTCACAGTCACCCAACGCGCTATGATAGGTGTTTTCCTACAAGAGATGATCAGAAGTGAGTCGCAAAGCTGCTACATTCGTTCAAGAGCATACATTTCAAAAATTGCAATCTTATAACACCTATGTGCAATATCGACGTAATCGACGTTGATGCGAAGGTGAATTCTAAAACCTTTTAGCTTTTAACTAGCCAAACCAAAAAGCTCCAGTAAAAACTAAAAATGTATAAAACCTTTGACTCGATAGCACTGGGTGATTATTGACTTTCTCAAAATAAATTAAAGCACAAAAAGATCGTGTCGTAAAGTTTAAATCGCTATCATTTAGTACATGGCGCTGTAACAACTGTTCAAGTACAGTGTGCCTTGGATAAAAGCTGGCTTGGAACAGATTATTCCTAGCTGTTACGTTTGATTGAAATTGAAATTTAATTTAATTCTTTTTAACCCTCGACGAAAAAAGAGGGGTGTTATAAGTTCGACGTGTCTGTCTGTATATCTGTGTATCTGTCTATGGGATCGTAGCGCCTAAACGAATAAACCGATTTTGTTTTGTTTTTTTTTTTTGTTTGAAAGCTGATGTGACTACGATGGTTCTTAGCTATATTTTATGAAGATCAGTTCAGGCGTTTGATGACTATCAGCTCATTTTCTACATGATAATCGGATTTAACTAACTTTTAGAGATCCGATTGATTTCAAATTTGGTGTACTATCACTTAGGTGCCATTCCCATGACGTTCTAACCTTGAGCTAATCCTATACCATCAAAAAGTCTGCGAAATGCTTAATTCTTCAGAAACTTACAGCAGATATAGCGTGTTTCGGCTCCTATATATAGTCTTAATGAGATGGTGTTAGATAGATGATTAATAACGCCGGGGGTTAGTTAAAATTTTTAATTTTGTAATTATATCATAGATTCTTCATACAACTAGATGGCCACCTTTTTTATATACCACTAGGCTACGTTAACCATCAGGTGGGCCGTATGCTTGATTGCCACAAGCATACGGCCTACCTGATGGTAAGCGGCTACTTTCACCTATAGAAACCAGCAAAAAAAGAAAAAAAACACTTGCTTATACGGGTGCGTTGTCTCCTAAAGCCGAAGATGAAATACATGCTCGGTAATTACGCTGCCTCCCTTTCCCGTCACTCCGAAATGCAGCGAACTAATGAATGACTAAGAATGTTGCTTAATTATAAGAGGTCTCTGGTGTAGTGGTGTGGGCACTTAGGTTTCGATTACAAAAACAAAGCATATTTTATCATGGGTAATCCCGGATGGGTCAAAAAAGTTTGTAATCTCGAGCACCTTCGTGCTTCGAAAGGCACGCTATGGGCTAGTGTGGTTGGGGTGTGGCTTGTTTTATATTATATAGCTAAAGTAAGGTGGGTCTGTGCCCAGCTATAGGGCGTATGTAGGCCGTTTATTTTAACATTATAATAAATATTTCGAATTTAATTCATAAAATATCTAGAGTACACAAAACATGTTCTGGGGAAAGCATGTGGTTATAGATATAAAAGAACATTAATTTTGGAAAAAAAAGTCATAACTCTTGTTGGGGTGTTGGAAATATAAACGGCTAATTAAAATATATCTAAACTAGAAAAATTTCACGTGCTGAGGCGGGGATCGAAACCGCGACCTTTCGCAATTCGGGCGACTGCTCTATTAATTCCCTATATTAAGTAGTAAATAATTTTTCAAACAAAAATAATGTTGAAATCAAAATTAAGAATATAATACGCTTCCCATGCCAGGTCAGCAGTCTTTTCTAGTCTTTTTTATTTTATTGGGGTAGCTCTTGACCTTCACTTCATCTCTCTCTCGGATTACAACCGAATTCCTCAACCACCAAGAAACTGGCTAGATTACCTTCAACTTTCGGAACAAAACAACGCAGTTAACATTATGGCAGCAGACTTAAGTACGACGGTGGTAGCTAGCCAGGCGAAATTAGAAAAATCCTACCACTAACTAAACCAAGTAGAAAATTTATGCTTCCACCGGGATTGAACCCCGGACCTCTAGATCTGAAGTAGGTGGTCTTAACCACTAGACCACAGAGTGGAAATCTAGATATTTTTTCATTAACATTGACAGTATTGAGAGTAGATTGAGATCTTCCTGCTATGTAAAAGCCATATATGCATACCTTCATTTTTAGGGCTCCGTACTCAAAAGGTATAACGGGACCCTATTACTAAGACTCCGCTGTCCGTCCGTCCGTCCGTCTGTCACCAGGCTGTATCTCATGAACCGTGATAGTTTTTCTATTGCCGCTATAACAACAAATAATAATAAACAGAATAAAATAAATATTAAAGGGGGCGTACAACAAACGTGATTTTTTTGCTTGTTTTTGCTTGATATTGATAACGGAAACAGGTAGACGCTTGTTTATTGATAATGATAATGCGAGTCCGATTTTTAACCCCTGGGGCACACCTGCCGCCATCGTATACGACTGGACGCGGCCATCCGCGCCCTCGTAGAGGACCTATCTTCCGCGAAGTCCCCCACGAGGAGGCGGAGGTACAGAGGCACTCGGTGAAACTTGAGTGCCTCCTGTAAGCATTCGTGGGGGAGGCTATTTAAACAAATACGTCATAATAATGCCTATTCAATACTCAATCGTTTATTGCATTTCATAGGCATTTACAATAGATGTTAGGTTACACAGTAGGAATCACTATGGACCCTGTCGGGCACAACAATAATGGAGAGGAGGAATACTTGTAATTATTATTAGTAATTTAGATGTACTTAATAGTGTCATTGTTAATTTCATTATTTTGATTAGTATTTTATCTTCAAAATCTATATTTAATTATTATTGTTATTTCATTGTTAATAAATATTCATTTCATAGTACACTGAACTAAACAAAAGACCGTGACAGGTCGAGCTTATAAGTTATAGGAAGCTGCAGCCAAAGCCATTCGTTCGTAAACTTATAACTTCGACCATGCTGTGAGCTGAATGGGCTATAAACTTAATGAGAATATACGTAAAACTAAAACAGAGTTCAGTAATAAAGCGACACAGATCAAATCCTTTTACTGAAATTATACTAAGATTAGTAGCCGCCCGTAGTTCTGCCTAGGTGGATGTCGATTATTGCTTTGAAAAGTATCCTTTGTCGTAGCTAAGGCTATAAGTACTAGGCCAACTATATCCATTGCAAATTTCATTTAAATTATTCTTAATTTTTGATTTTAACATTATTATAAATGTTTGAAAAATTACTTAGTAATTAAAATAGAATAAAACTAGAAAAATTTCACGTCCTGAGGCAGGAATCGAACCCGCGACCCCGATACTCGTTTCGGATGTTGAAATAGAATATTTCGACATTGTAGGGTGGACGTTAGCTCATAAACGCAAATACAAGATAGACTAGAAGAATTTCACAGGGATATCCCAAGTCCTGGGTGGCTCAGTGGTCAGAGCAGTCGCCCGGATTGCGAAAGGTCGCGGGTTCGATTCCTGCCTCAGGACGTGAAATTTTTCTAGTTTTATTCTATTTTAATTACTAAGTAATTTTTCATTTAAATTCTTTAATGGTTTAGATGTAAAAGAGTAACCAACAAACAAACTCACTTCCGCAATTATAATATTAGTTATGATTAACAATTAAAACTAATCTATACTTAATATTATAAAGCTGAAGAGTTTGTTTGTTTCTTTAGTTGAACGCGCTGATCTCGGACTACTGATTCAAGTTTGAAAATCCTTTTTTGTTCAATAGTCCATTTATCAAGGAATTATAAAGGCTATATATTATTATATAAAGGCCTTAACCTTACCCACCTACGTACGCAATGTTGTTATTTTCCGACATCTGCGCGAACGGAGTGGCACCGCTCGTTGTTAATATACCGCTTTCTCTTGAATAATATTGCCCGAAATTTATGAGCGTCTATAGGCTGCGGTAACCGCTTACCATCAGGCGGGCCGTATGCTTTTTTGCCACCCTTACCTTATAAAAAAATTCGTAATCCGGTGTGCTGAACTTGGCTTAACTTTATAATGAACTAACCATACTATCATTTGTTTTGTTACTAAGTCGAGTAATTCTAACACAATACCACCTTAATATATTGTGCTTGGTCAAACTAGTTTTGTGGAACGATTTCGAGAAACTACGAAATTGGATATGGTGACTATAATCATTGGAACTTCGATGGGATGATAGGGAAGCTTTGACAGGACTTTCCTACAAGTTTTCTTCATTTGAGTGGATTAGTTTTTTCTTATATAGTAACGAAGAAAACAAAATCCCAAATTGTTTCTAGAAAATAGTATTATAAAAATGTTTTCTCAAGTAATTCTGATTGAGGCTTACTCAATGTAAATTTTGTAGATAATAAGAAACCATTATAACCATTATTATTATTTTATTACTTTTTGCTAATG
Source organism: Nymphula nitidulata (assembly GCA_947347705.1). Lineage (NCBI taxonomy): Eukaryota > Metazoa > Arthropoda > Insecta > Lepidoptera > Crambidae > Nymphula > Nymphula nitidulata. Next base: position 17,812,480 of record OX374631.1, read on the forward strand.
GTTTTTTTTAAAACAATGCTTCGGTGTTTCAATTCTCTATTGTCAGTAAAATATCTAGGTTAGAAAAAAACACAAGTTCTGGGTCGGGAAATTTCTATTGTTACTTTTAAAGATAAAGATTAGTAAATTATCATATTATATTCAAGTGAACAATCGACAGCACATCAAGAATACCAGTTTGACATTGAGACCAACCTAATACTGTTTGTAAAACATAAGCGGCTAATATACAGCAACTACTACACTTGTTGGACTTACACCATACGGTAAAATAGAACATACATGCAATTGAACGATATTATCGAAGCCTCCAGAAAACTAAGGTATAGTGTTATGATGAGCATAAAATTCCACAAGCATTAGGTTTCTATATTGACTACAAAAGTTAGCTATTTGTCATTTCGACGCATGAAAACATGGAAAAAGATCGATATATGAGCAATATCTGACAGATATTCCAGATAGACTTACACAAAAATTGATTTGAAAGCTCTCTTACTTATCGCATTGTATTCGTAAATATATCTCCAAGTTCACCTTCATCAAAAGCAAAGCGAATCTCGTCGAACCCATATCACAATCTTCGCACATCCGACGTTCTTTACATTAGTAAGATCAGACGATCGTAAGAAACTTATCTCGTTAGGTAGTAATCTATAAACTGACCAAGTGGTTCCTTGTTTAATATATAGAGATTATTGGACTTAGCGGTTTTATTGGGGTCCCATACAACGATAATAAGGACTCAGTTAAACTTTCCTGCTTACTCTTTATTGAGTTTGTTAGATCTTCTTTGTTCAGGCTCAGTTCTTAGAGGTTTTCTGATTCGTACAGGATCTAGAAAATGTGATGTTCGTAAGAAACTTTATTAGCTTGAAATCTAGTAGATTTTGACTTGATTATTGACGTTACTTTTGCCCGTGTGGATATGTTATCGCACAAAAAAATATCTGGCCTAACTTTAGAAGCTACTTGTTCAATCGAATTCTGTATTGCGAAACTCTGCGACCCTCAGTGGTAGAAGTGGAAATTAATTTTAACTCGCAGCTCAGGCGACCATACTATTACTTAGTTTTTCTAACACGATCAGTGTCCTTGTTCGGTGTGCTAGCGTCGTGCGAGCAGTCGTCTAATTCATAATTAGGGGAAGGGAAACATGAAGGTAAAAAAAGGATTTGATTGTTGGGAATAGTTTTGATGTTTTTATCCTATGTCCTTTGTAAGATCTTAAACTATATCCATATCAAATATTATGTAAATCGGTTCAGCGATTTAGGCGTAAAAGCGTAACAAACAAACTTACTTTCGCATTTATAATATTAGTTAAGATTATTTTTTAAGGTAGGACCGATGATCTGGTGATGGTCGCGGGAAGCCGTAGGATGAGGGCAGCGCAGGACCTTGGAGATCCTTAGGGGAGGCCTATGCCCAGCAGTGGGCGTCTCACGGATGATATGATGATAATGATTATTATTATTTATAATAGGAAGAGAATGCTAAGAAGTTACTATACTACCTGTATATACTATATTACTTTATCACTACTTTGTAGTGTTGTGGCAACAGCACTACAAAGTAGTGCTATTGACCTGACAACCTTACTCACTGCAGGAATACAAGTTCCTGCGGTGAGTAAGGTCGTCAGAGCTCATGGAGAACGCGTTATGTAGGGAGCAGGGGAACCGTCCCCTACGCTATCAATATAAAACTTTCTTTCAATTTGTTCGTTAGGCTACTTGTGAGTAGTGCCAAATGTGCTACGAGTGTCTATTCTATAGGAGACAGGTAGCTGCTTACCACCAGGTAGACTGTACGCTGGTGTTCCCCCTTGAGGTATGTTATCTTGTTGTGGGGCTATGAATAAGTCATAGTGGACTTCGACCAATTGAGATGTTTAGCGCCTACCATGCTTTTACTCTTCCTGTGTCCAGAATATAGTTGCCACTAGCCTCACTGTAGCTTTGGGCAGAAAGAGCCTGTAGTCCGCTGGCTTTGGATTTGCCACTTCCAGGAAACTCATTCTGGTTCTAGCCAGAGCATCACAATGACACAAGAGATGCATCATTGATTACTGGCATTCACCACATGTTCGACAAGATTGTCTTGGGGAGACCTTTGAGGTATGATAATAAATATAATAATAATAATAATACACTCACACCTATTATCTAGCCCAAAGTAAGCATCATTAAGAGCTTGTGGTATGGATACTAGATAACATATAAATATTAGAAATATACTAAATAAACATATAAACATCCATGACTCGTAAACAAATGCTCGTATTCATTATTCTATCATTTGCCCCTACCGGGATTCAAACCCGGGACCGTAGGCCGAGTAGCCTGTACTTATAGCAAAGGGTACAGACCACTCGACCTGCCGGCAAATTTTCAAAAAGTCACAAAATAAACTTAAACTTTCACATTTCAATTGCTTATTGGAAATTAACAGCGAATATGCTTATTTCAATCTCTTCTTTTAAGGTTTTTTGCTATGATTTAACCAGTATCAAGTTTATGTGTATCTCTGTTATACTTAGGTTTGTTAACAACTCTGTATATAGACAGGCGTTGTGCACGTACAAGGGTAAATTATGATTGGCGAGGAAGGATTAAAAATATGTTTTTGATTTAAAAGTAAAACAAAACCTGAAACTGTTGAATCACCTGAAAACATTTCCTTATTGCTGTACATTTCCTTAAACAGTATTCTGTTTAAGGACTCTCGGTGGCGTAATGAGGATCTCAGTGAATACGCCACTGAGATCCTCACTTCGCCACCGATTTAATTTCATTTTGTTTGTTATATATTATTTTAATTACGTAATAATACAATAAACCTTTGTGTTTTTTAGGATTTCTATTATAAAAACTACCACTATAAGTCAATTTTTTTTTATTAAATACAGTCAACATCCACTATCTCAGATTATGATTTTTGAAAATATTTTTTTCAAAAAGCGCTGATTAGTAATCGAGTTTGAATTTAAAACAAAAAATATTTCAGTGTTTCGCGACCAAAGAGGTCGAACGAAAATATTGTGTGAGTGTCGACGAGCTCAGTGGCTTAGTAGTTTAAGCGCTCTGGGGCCTTACCACCATCTTCAATAAAAGCGATTCATATTCCGCTCTGTTCAGTATTGGTTCCTAAACTGCGTCGCTGTCATAGTCGTAGATAGCGTCGTAGTACGAATTAACGATTCTACTCAGTTTAGGTCCTAAACTAGATCGCGATAAAAGATGGTGGTACTGGTGCTGGTTTCGATTACGAAAACAAAGCAACTGTCGCCATGGTCGGTCCCGAGATGGATCAATCAAATTTGTAATCTCAAGCTACTCCGTGCTTCAGAAGGCACGTTAGGCCGTTGGTCCTGGTTGTTACTGCAACCGCTTTAACCAACCAACCCGCATAGAGCCAGCGTGGTGGTGTTATGGCCCAATCTCCTCATGTGTTTTTCCCATGAAGGAAGGCCTGCTTTAAAGATGATGATTTTATTGACAAAACGACGACAAAACTGGATAAAGCGTTATCATTATAATAATTATATAATATACACGGTGACTGCTGTAATAAGCATTATGTATTCGAGTCTGGTTTTTACGACACTCATGATTTGGTTTTTAACCGACTTCAAAAACGAGGAGGTTCTCAATTAGGCCGGTATGTTTTTTTTTTCTATGTATGTACACCGATTACGCCGAGATTACTCATCCGATTTACGTGATTCTTTTTTTGTTCGATGCGGAATAGCTGCCATTTGGTCCCAAAAAAATTTTTTTTAAAACAGTTGGGTACTTAGGTTTTAAATTAAAAAAAACTGAAATTATGAAATCGTCTACATAAGCGAAATTGCGAATTTTTGCTTTTCCAATGACTTTTTAGTGAAACGATACGATAGTAGGAAACAATATAAGTTAACGGTCACCCATCTAGCTTCGACCGTAGAAAGTACTCACTAAAAATTGTAAAAAAAAAAATTTTAAACAAAAATTAAAACCGACTTCAAAAAACTGAAAAGGATGAAATAATTAAATTTAAGTAGGTATTCATCCCCTAGAACATATTTTTGTAGTTGGTGCTAAGTGGTTTCCAAAAACAATAGAAAGCAAAGCAAAGGTTTTTTGAATATAACAAAACACAATGCAATGTTTTCTTCTGACAGCAATATTTTCTTGATTTAGTCTATTGATGAATAAGCTAAGTATTCGAAATTTTAAAAAATGACAAATTTAAATTTTCCAACCTTATTTTTCATACTGAGCAATCAATAATTTAAGATCAACACTGCTGACCATTTAGTATTAACCGCCTGATTACTCCAACCGCACAGTGTTAAAATTGGTTAAAAATATAGCGTGAAACAGAGAAGCTCATTACGAAATTTTGTGTTGCGTAATGTTTTACTACCACCGGTATCCATTACTCAATATTCAATTGACAACAATTTGTGTTCGTGAGAGGCTACTGCGGTAGGTAGAATGGACGACACAAGATCAATGGCCATGGGTTGGATTCATAATTACCGCTATGAAGTATGAAGAAATTTTAATCATACGCTAAAATTTAAAGTGAAATATTCGGACATATTATTTACATCTGGTTGGAGTAGTAAATGCAGATCGTACAATATTATCTGCTATCAGTGTTTATGTCACAGCCATCTGGATAAATCAGCCGCTTTGCTGGACGGCTAGCTCGTTGATTGAATGCCGGCATCCAATCAAATTGAGCGCAACGTTTAACCAGATGGCTGAACGTCATGACAGTCGTCTGGTTTTAATTAGCCATTCAATTGGACGCCTAGGCAGGTCATTTAAATCGAAGATCTTTTGTGTGACTGTTTGAGTGAATGGTAGGTTCAAGGTTATTTTTTTATGACCACTTAGAACCAAAACGATGTCGGTTATAAGTGGTCATAAAAAATAACCTTGAACCTACCAATTAAACCAAAACTTTTCAGTACAAGACTATCCATTCAATACACCAAGTCGTTAAACGTTAAGTGAGTCTAGTTCAATTCACTATCGGGCTAGACATTCAATTGGATGCCGGCGTTTAATCAACAGGCTAGACGTCCAATTAAGCGGATGATTTAACCAGACATCGGTGTCATTTATATTGTAAAAAAATCTTAAATCAATGAACACTTTAAATAAGTAGATACTGCCAATTGAGGAAGGACGGTCGGGAGTATAATGTAGTAGATAACCGATAGACGATTTTATTATAGATGTCGCAGTCGTCTGGTGAATTAACCACTCAATTGAACGCCTAGGCCGTTGATTAAATGCCGGCATCCAATGAAATGGCTAAAATACAACTATCCGAGCTATTGAGCGCATCTGTTAACCAGATAGCTAAATATCGTGGCAGCCATCTGGTTAAAATAGCCGTTTAATTGGACGCCTAGGCAGGTTCTCTGTTCTTTGTGTGATTGGTAGGTTCAAGGTTCTTTTCTTATTACAATTTAAAATCATTTTGTTATAAGTAATCATAAAAAATAATCTTAAACCTACCACTCACAAAGAACTTCAGTTCAAGATGGTTCGCCTAGGCATCCAATTGAGCTGACATTCAATACGCCAAGTTGTCAAACGTTGAATGATTCTAGTTGAATAAACTATGATTGGTCTAGGATTTTTTGTTTATTTCCAAAAAAATATATAATTTTTCTAGAATACTTTTACATTTGACTTATCTGGCTCAGTGGAAAAAGGTAAGATCAGTAGATGCCAGCGTTTAATTAATGGCCTAGGCGTTCAATTAAGAGACTAATTCAACTAGAGGCCAGTGACATATATTTTTGTTAGGTGTGGATTCGCACGCCCCTAAGAGAACATCTTTCACAACTTTAAATAGAGACATTCAGAAATTCAATTAGTTGTTAATGTCTTAAGCCTTCTAAACAATTTACTTAGCACACACTATGAAATGCCAAACATTAGTTTCAAAGTAAGAAACAAACAAACAAATAACCACAATCTGTTCGGCAGCTGAGTAAGAACAATACAATTCCCTACTTAAAAACATGACCTAGAGCTCAAATTTCGTTGAATTGTCTGCCCATATGTGTGTACGTAATCGAAAGTCACCCGAATACTCGCAAACCCAAATCTACTTCACTTGTCTCCTCTATCTCGCTGATTTTACAATATTAACAAAATTCAAATTCATCGGAAAATGACCTTTAAGCACAAGCGAGTGAGGTGCAAGTCGTCTGTCGCAGTTAGCGTTGTAGGTTTACAGAGGCGTTTGGTGTAGCATCGCTGATTAGGGTAGCTACCAGTCGATTATCGATTATCGAATCAATTGAATCTTTCATTATTTACGCCGTATGCGCTGAAGCGTCGGCTGATACGTGTGACATGCGCTGAAGTACTCTCTGAGATCATTGTGTTAGAATTGAATCTGCATTGTAAAGGATAGTGTCGGTAGGTGGTATCGATACAGTACAACATCACTATAATATTAGACTTCGATCTCTAACTAAATGGATATTATAATAGTCACAGATTATTAAGAAATTGGTAAAGTTAATAATGTATCTCAGAATATTTAGCTCAGCATGGTTATAGAAAATTAAATTAGTACTTAATATTATTTGTTCATTCTGAAAGCCCTTATTGAGAATTAATTCAAAATATATTTTTATAGTTACATTTCCTTTTTCCTTGAAATATTATCTGAAGTTAAGGTTTTTAATTTTTTAACAAAATATCGACATCGATAAAACCTTGGTGACAACACTAAAACCAAAGCGCTCAACTGTGTTCGCATTCAGTTTGCCGCATATCTTGATTGTGCTCCCAAACTATATCGCGCCGCAGCTTTCTGTTAATTTCCATTCAGTGCTGTTTACTTTTCAAATTTAGTTAATATATGCCGTTGATAATCTAATATTCTGATTAACTTTACTAAATTTGCGAATTTTCTCTAGAAGTAAGGGTAAGTCTCAGGTTGATCCATGTAATTTGTTCAACTTGTACTCTTATGTAATAATAATAATAATAATCTTTATTTCAAGTAACACAACTCATTTAGTTAGTTACAATATTACTTATGCTATGTTAGTAATTATCAACTAGGACATTAAACATATATTAAAAAATATTATTTAAAACGAAATTAAAAGTTAATAGTACGCGAATAATTTTCGCACCACCCCGGCAGATGTCGTGCAACAATAATTCACGTAACGGCAGTCCAGCCTGCTTGCAATCATTTTCAAGATACACCTCTTCCGCATAGTCGCATAGAAGCAGTCGACCTGCGCTTCCGCAAACATTCCCGATGCGCTACAAAAACGGGGTAATCCCAACAGTACTCTGAAAGTGTTATTATATAGTACTAGGAGGGCGTTGTAAGACACACGAGTAAATTTGGCCCACAGGCTACAGTGACGACTTATACTTAGACTTGTGACGACTATTTTATATTTTTTTCTCAAATTGATAATTTATTTAAAAAAAAATCATTTTCACGCTCAATAAGTAACATTAGCAGAAACTAGAAATTTAAAAACTTCTGTGAATTTGTTATTGGATAAACTTAAAGCACATTACTAATGCAAGGAGCTTGCTTATACCTGGTATTTGAGTTCATTTGAGCTCATAAGCGTCGTTATTAATTAGTAAGGCCAGAAAACTACACCATAATACGGCAGTAGGTAGTAAGCCCAAAAAGGCAAATCACGAAAAATCGTATTGATATTCTGAAAGCTGAATTTAAAGCTTACCAGCTCCTGTTATATAGTCTTTAAAGTATCAATTTTCTTGTAATTTAACAGTATCGGATAAGAAATCCTACTCTAAAATGTTTGCTCAATATTCATTTTAACATAGGAAATGTCTTTTCGTTCGCTCAAGTATGGGCTCCGATTTGACAAAAAAGTGCAATCCCCGTATAGGTATCTCGGAGAGATGTAAAGATATGTGATATTCGAAACAGGCTCAAAAGACGCGTATTGACGAGAGCTGTAAAATGCGAAAAAAAATTCGAGAAACTCAAAAACGAAAAAAGTTATGGCCGAAATAGTGAAAAAAAATTTTTTCCCGAATTTTTGATTTTGGCGGTTGAGATTTTGGAAACGAAGAATGATTTATCAAAAATCTGGACAATTTAGTCAGCTACAATTCGAGCCTAAAACAAAGACGACCGGGTTAACGGTTCGCCCTGTAGCCTTACCTTTTCGAAAAAAGTAAAATTTCTAGTCGCTCAGCGACAATATTTTTTCGAATTCCGGATGTGGTGGCCCTGTCCACACATATATTTTACTGCATTTCATTTTCCATTTTCATTAAATCTTCATTTAAATATGTTTTATGATTACTTCGCAATCCTTCATAGTGTAGGCCTCTATGGCACCATGGAGTTAGCGAGCACGGCCGACGACAGACTTCTTGTCTTCCCTTCTGGTTGCCATGGTTACAGTTTGGCTGTTATATTTTGATTTAATAATTTTAATGTTTTTTGTTGCGTGTTACATAATAGTATTTAGTTATCTTTTGTCTTTCCGTGCCTTGTAAATATTATATCTTCTATCCTTCTGATTTATGTAGTTAGGCGATCTGTTGTAAATATTAATAATAAACCTTTTACATTTATTGGAGTAATTATTCTTCATGCATCATCGCCCCCCTTCCTACAACTGGTGACCCCGACTAAAGACGCTTACAGAAGATATTGTTATATAAACCGCAAGTATTTTACCTTTTTACGATTAATATAAGCGATGGTGATTCGGCTAAAACGGTAGCGTCGGTCAATGGCGAAACACATACAGCGCCGACGAATAGTACACAGCCGGAGCACGTTTCGACTGCGACCAGATTCATTTCCAATGTGCTCGATAGTCGTGTGTGGTGCCTCACAAGACTGTGGACGAAATCTGTGTTTTTTTTGTTGGATGCAGGTTGCGCAGAACCCATCCGTTTGGAGATAGATGGGCGAGCCCTCTGTTTAGCAGTGGACATCTTAGGCAGATGATGATGATGATGATGCATTATTAGTATTTTTTTTGACTTATGCAAAATCTTATGCAAAAACAACTCTCTGTCGCATAAGCAGTCCTGCTGTGTTTATGTTTTGGTTCAAGTCAGACATTATGTATAATGGATGTGCCGAACGTGAGCTGTCGACAGCTATACGTAAAGCATAATGCATAATAAAATTGTAAGGAAAATAAAAAGAAAATATTTCGTAATTTAATGTTATATAATAAATATACATGTTGTTATATATGTATTGATATATATTTATATTTTAACTAATAATATGCTAATTATTACCTCATATAATAATAGTTGAATTTATATTTATAATTATGGAATATTAAGAATATAGTTTAAAGTGAAAGTGTATTGTAATAATTTAGTTTATTCTATAGAAATATATATAATAGGGTTAACTGGTTCCATTGAAAACCAGCGTCAAAGGATCTAACATCCTTTGACTTATAGCTGAGTGGTAACCAATTTGGTTACATATCATTTCAATACGTCATCAAATGTTACATATGAGAATAAAATATTTGTAAACATTCTGTGCCTGTATTAATTTTATTTTTGTGTATACTTGTGTGTGATATGTGCCAAATAAACGCATTTTCTTTCTTTCTTTCTTATTTTTAATTAATTATAGTAGGTGTCTATTTGTATATTGTAAGAAAATTTGTATTTGTTGGATCCTATGTGTCTGAAATAATGATTGTTATTATTATAATTATAAAGTATTAATATTTTTCTAAACTTCTCGGCTACCATTATTCAAAACCCATGTTTAGTTAGAGTTAATCAAGAGAGCATTAGATCAAGTGATTCTAACATTTGAAATTAACACACAAATCCAAGAAATACGAAAAAACGGGACACTTTTGAAGAAACCCCAGGGTGTCTATGATAAAATGAATATCAGTAATAGTTAAGAAGCGCTTAGGCAAATAAGCTATTTCTGGTCTCAAGAAATACAGTCAAAAATGCATTATGCGCTTAGTGCTATTATCATAGATATAATGATAATAGCAATAAGCGCAACGTCAAATACAACACAGAACTCGTCTTTTTCGGGTCGGCTAAGCGGTCTGTGTCCGGTACTTTTTGTCGCCCGTTTAATTGGGACAAGGGCTTGCGGTCGGATATTGAATTGGGGTGAAGCTCGAAAGCCATATTCTTATTGGCTTTTTACAAACGTTAAAGGGAGCGTTGTGATCGTGTGAAGCGATAGCACAGTTTGATTGTAATTGAATGTTTTGGAAGGTTTGTTTGTAATTCAACAAGAATGGTTTCTTTCAGCTTTAGTTTGGGGTTTTATTGATAAGGATAATGCTTCACAGTAGCTGAAACTAAATCTGTAGATATAAAAATCAATATTTGTATGTTTGTCTCCTTTGCATTGCGAAACCATTAATCAGAATGTGATGGTACTTTGATAGAATGTTCTGGAGACGCCCACAAAGTTCCCTTGATTGTAAAAACTTTTTTTTGAAAACTTAACAGTCTTCTCTGCACTGGCATTGCAAAGCATGTTGGGTGCAGCTAGTATAACATACCTTAACTGTATCGAATATTGTAAGGAAAGGTAACGGATTCTGTTCTGTACATGTTTTTTTTTCATATTTTTCAAATATATTCACTAGACCTACCCGCGCCTATTCCGGGCTTAAAAGGTAGCGCAACAAGCAGACAGAAATACAGATTTAAAATATTCGTATGGATGTTAACGGTAAATCGAAGAGAATATTGTAAGTTTTCAAGAAAACCTGAGTGCCTCGCAATTTGTTTTAAAAACAAATAAATACTTTTCAATCAAAGACAGGAATCATTCCGTAAGTAAAACCATAAAGGCCCAACACTATCAGATTACCTTAACAACGTAATGAGTCTATTAGTAATCCTAGAGAGGCGCCCCGAAATAAAATTTATGGGACAAGCTTAATGGGATTTAGTGAGGGGAGATGCAGCAATGCAAAAGGGGCTTAAACTTACTGCAATGTAATTTTTGAAACAAAGAAATAAAGAAAGTAAATATTTATTTAGTGACACACAAAGTAACAATAGAAATGTTTAGACTAAAGTAATACATATATGTAGTAATTGTGACACTTAAAGGACAGCCACTCAGCATGTGTCGGTTGTTGTTTTATGGATTTGCCAAATTTTAAATTATCTTTTTATAGTTTAACCGTTTTCAAAGTACTGTTGATACAATCATACCTATATGAAAAGATATAGTTACAGTCCGCAAGACGCAACCAAGTTTAATTATTTATTATAATCCCTATGGCATTGACATAATGACAGATCGTATACACCATTTTGCCGTTGCTGAACACATTTTGCGCTTTCAAATATATACACAATGGAGTAGTAACAATAAAGTTGTTTACATATTTTTTAAGTCTTGAATGTGTACATCTTTTTAGACGTTACTTTATCCTTAACTAAATCAGCGTGAGTTTTTAATGTTAAGCAAGAGGATTAAGTTCGTCTGCGTTCAGCATAATATAAAAAAATATAAAATCTAGTAGCCGACAAGATAGACATATTCTCTTGTACAATACAGGAATTCAAGTGTGTATCTATTTTAATTACTTATATCATACCATAATTTTTATTAAGTATTGTATTGGGGAAACCTGTAATGATAGTTGTGATTGATTTTGAATAAATAAATAATTATAGTGTGAAAATGACATAGCGCCTATGTTGTGAGGTATTGGAAGCCATGTTTTAATATGGTACCCATACTTACTCTATTCGTACATAGGAAAAACACACGAGGAGTACATTATACGGCATACGCGGTAGTTATGTTTGACAATGGAACTTACGCTAAAGACACTAATAATATTTCTTGAATTAGCAATAAAATCACGTGACCACTTTTAAGGTCGCCAAAGCTCTTTGGGAAAGCGTAACGTTGGAAACTCAGCGCATAATATGCTGTCAGCATAATCCTCTCGCTTCATTTTTATAGGGTAGGCCAAGTGAGTAGTGCTCAAGGTGCTACGAGCGTCTATAGGTTACGGTAACCGCTAACCATCAGGCGGGCCAGACATAATTATGGCCACTAGTCTTATCCAAAATATCCCCATATTAGAAATAGATTTGTTTAAGATATCAGGAAAAGGTTACTCAAACCACACTAGCTAACTTTCCCAATACTGCGGTCACCAACAATTGACATAATTATGTATAGTACAAGGGAACAGTAACTATCAATTTAGGTGCATTGTCGCAATTTTAGCAACTCTCAGCATTTAAGCAACTGACTCAAATACAATGGTCATGAGATTGCAACCGTAATTTTCCAAATTCGTTGTCTAAATCTCTAATCAGTAGAGAAGAGTTTTCGATAAATCAAGGTGAAATTAAATTGAATGTTATGCAGAATGAAGTACCATGTTAACATTATGACGAGTAGCAAGAGAAACTTAAAAAAGGTAAGGCTCAGTGGTTTTTACCACTTGAATTGACTGAGGTGAAACCTCAACCTTAAAGAAGATCGCAGATAATAAATAACACTGCTTTGTAGAAAATTTATGTAGAATTTTTTATTTATTTCCAATATCTTCGTAACATACACAATCTTACAACCATAAATAAAACCATAAAAGTCCCTTTTTCCATCTTATCTTCGTTCTAGTTTTAATTTAACTTCACCTTCTCGCCCTTGGCGTTCTTGCTTTACAAAAATCTGTCGGCTTCTCGGGGCAGGTGGTACGCAAACTCAAGTTATTTTCGATGGATATTAATCGAAATTTTCTACATTTATGCTAGTGCTTCGGCTCAACGTGTATTGAAACCATTTCATTATTGGCTCAAAGAAGTTTAGTAACTTGCTTCTTTGTCGTACCTATTTCCAAAGCCTGGAATTCCTTTCTAGCGCAACAATTCCTCCTTCAAAAGAGGCGGGAAAACGCGCTTAATTGGCCTGCTATAATCCACAACATAGGCTCCATCGAAAGAGGCTTAATTGGATGGCAAAGTCGAGTCTAATAAAACCACTGTTTTATCAGACAGTTAGACAGCGTATAGTGCAGCAAGCATATCCATGCTACACTATTAGCAGGCTGTCTTTGCATGCGGAATCTGGCTACCCGTTCTCATCATGTGGTCTTGAGTCAATTACCGTGCTTCATGTGAAAAATAACGTTCCTTAGGTTGCTTATCAGTAATAGATCTAGGTATATTTAAGAAATTTAAAAGTGCTTCTTTGTGGCCTATTTAAATAAAATATTTTTTCTTTCTTTCTTTCTTTCTTGACCTTTTTTTCCCAATGGCGTTTTTTTTCCAAATCATTTCAAATGAATGTCAACCTAAAATTTTACAGTTTATATTCAAAGTGCAGTACACAAGGAGGATTTTGCGAATAGAATTATTAATTTAAGTTAAAATTTATTAGTTAAAAATTATCGTGAACTAGAGCATGTAGAATATCGGCTATGATTTTAATGTTTATATTTGTTGTGATTAATTACTATTCTTAAAAAAAATTGACTGTTTGAACTTAGGTACAACGAATGTTTTAAATTATGCACAATTTTTTAAAAAAGTACGGTCAAGCCAACGACTTATTAAATACAAAAAAAAACATTGTATGGTAATTCCATTTTACACAAAAAGGCAATTCCGTACTTAAAGACCTAATAATAACTATTTATTATTTAAAAAAAATCTAAAGCCATCACCAATTATTTATCTTGCAGCTAAATTGCACTTCTTTGTGAGTACTGTGTTTCTGCGAGTAAGGTCGCCAGTGCTCATTGTCGTCTCCTATTGTCAACATACCTTATACTTTTGATTTTTATAGGTTTTGCAATGCGAGACTACTCCCGCTTACCTCTAGGCGGGGCGTACGCTTCTTTCTTCTTGTTGTATTTGGTTTGCTATGTTTTAAGTTTCGAACTTCTAAAATAGAACTCATTTGCAAACTCAGTACCTAAATAGGAACTAGTAAATGGACTTGCGGCCTGATTCGTGCCGCGGTTGACTCCGCGAAGTTTCGAGCTGGTGCCCGACAGCGGTTTGGCGGGGTGTCAAGTAGACTAGACCGCTTTTGGCGGCTTTCGTTCGAGAACTCGTGAAAAGAGTTTTGATTTCATATGCGCTGTCCTACTGAAAAAGAAAACAGGATCGGATTTCAAAATTCGGAAATGGAATGTCTTGCTAAAATTTTTTGGATTTTATTTTCAGTGTTCTCAATTTTATTTATAATATATATTATTATTAAATATTAAACATTTATTTTAGCCGTAAAATAATTTGCTGTGCTTCGGATTGAAGGGAACGATAGACAGTGTAATTACTGGGCATGGAAGGCATTTCCTAATTGTAATTGTAATTCGTAATTTCGTAATTTCGTTTCGTAATCATTGATTTTGTGATAAGAAAAATTGCATTCATACATTTAAAAAAACGTGTACTTCGCTCGGGAATCGAACCCAGACGTTTTGAAAAATTTAATTTCACTGACCCATCTGGATTCAACCATGGCAAAAGTTGCTTTGTTTTCGTATCAAACAGGGCACTCAAAATACTACGCTGTTGAGCTCCACGACAAACGCTTACTTTAATATAAAATTCCCAACGCAAACTCATCTGGAAGAGGAAATGAAAAGCATGAATATCAAAAATTTTAAAGACGCAATTCAAAAGCATTGTAATCCTTTTATCCTGCTATCAAGCACTGAGCGATCCGTACATTTTCACTTCATTTATTCCGAATAATTCCACTATCTTGGCCCGTTCTGTCTAGTAAAGTTAATTCGGAAATCCCCTTAAATCTGGCCGGGTCTCGAATTAAATTTATAGCCTCCTTTAATTTGCAAGAGCCCAAATTAGAGTTAGATGAATTCGCCTAGTTGACAAGGGTTTCTATGAGAATGTCACGTTTGGGAATTAGGAATTAATGTTGATTGTTGCTGTTTAAAAATGTAATTAGAATTTAAATGTGTTCTGACTACTTGGATCACATGGATGTAAGATGGGTTATAACAGGCAAATTTCCATACCTGTTATGCCTGTTACTGTTACATAAAAATAACAGGACAAAGTAACTGTTAAAAAATAACAGCCAGTTATTTTTTTGTTGTTAATTCTCCCTATAAAGGGAAGGCAAAGGGAACTACTGCCCATACAGTCATGTCTTAAGTATTGCTGTATTTCTTCTTTTATTGCATAAAAATGCTGCCGTAACACATTTCAATGCTTCTTGGAAGTATTTGACACGAAATATACGATAACAGTCACTTTATGTGCTACTTGATGAGGTGGATAACCACAAAAAAGTTCTCATCGTATTTCACACCATAATCACTTTTATTTTAATAATCTTTTAGTTGTCAACATAAACACTTGTTCTAAAAAACTACACCCTTTATATAACACTAAGTTCGCTCCGACACAATTTTTAATTATTGTAATAAAAATCTAGACTGACACCACAAAATCCCGCCAAACGCTCGTTTTATTTTCTTTTTTATTTTAGATACCACCTAACAGTTACAGAGAAATCCCGAGCTAAAGAACATGAATAGTTCATGTGCTTATTATGGTCCTTTTTCTCACGCTATTATGTCATAATTATCTTTATCCTTATACATTTCGGCGAAAACATTATTCACGAGGTATAGAAAAATGAAAAAATTGAAGATGACTCTGTATGGCCTAAATTAAATTTAATTAATATAATAATAATAATATAATAATATTTATACACTCACACCTATTATCTAGCCCAAAGTAAGCATCATTAAGAGCTTGTGTTATGGATACTAGATAACGGAGAAATAATGATAATAATATGTATATAAATATTAGAAATATACTAAATAAACATATAAACATCCATGACTCGTAAACAAATGTTCGTACTCATCATACAAACATTTGTTCCTACCGGGATTCGAACCCAGGACCTCTTGACCGAGTAGCCTGGGGTACAGACCACTCGGCCAGGCGGTCGTCATTAATGACTACGGTCAAGATTTTTTTTAATAACTGTAAAACTGTGCCTGAGCTAACATCGTGTGTTGATTATGGTACAATTTAATGTGAAAAACGTTGAGAATTTTACCTAATCCAATTAGTATCATGGAGACTGTCATCATACAATTCGCGCCAAACTCTCTTAGGATACATTGAACTGGCAATTGAATCCATTAGTTGCAGAAGTAAAAAAAAATTTAAGACATGGCCGTATGAGCATTACTCCCCCTTGCCTTCTCTGTAATAAAGAGAACTAAAACAACAACAACAAAATTAGGTGACCAAATGAAGTTGTCATTCATTATTGTGGAAGTCAATTAAATTTGTTAGAATAATAAATAATAGGTGCATCTCTTTCTAACAATATTCAATCACCTAAGCAAGAATGAGATAAAAATAATAACAGGCCTCATGGAACAGATAACCCAACCAAATGAAAAAGATCGTATTTTCTATAGTTAAAGTTTGTAAAACACTAACAATTTTATTTGTTCGACTTTTAAATACTAGGTGCCTCTCTTTTTAACAAGGTTCGAACAAATATAAGAGAGTGAGATACAAAATGTTATTTTTTAACAGGTAGGTATTTTAGTAACAGAGGGACCGGTTGTTCCTGTTATTAACAATAACAGGTAGTATTGCTTGATCCAAGGAACTGTGACTCAAGGGTGCCTGTTATTTACATTAACAGGTATGTCTTGTTCCAAGGAACAGCTGTTATCTGTTATTTTTAAATACCTGTTTTTTTCTCTGTTACGATAAATACGCCTCACCTCTACTTGGATGTGATCGCCAATATTCTTAAAATTGAACATAGCATTAAAACATACTTAAATGTCTTTAGTTCAAATGAAAATGTGTAGATATTGACCTTTATAATAATATTTATTGCGAAAACTGCGTACAGTCGACAGCGCAACAACCGTAACAGTTTGACCTTGAGACCGCCCTTATTACGTTTGTAATAGAAGCGGATTTTGTAGCGCAACTGTTACACTTGATGTGTCGTCTGTACATATGCAATTGCAATACATTAAGGTCAATAGTATACTCATATCGGGCATGCAATCTATTAGTACTTCAACTAAATGATGGGTACAATCACTTTTTTTGTATATTTACTAGGTGGTAGACCCGTATGTAGGGTCGTCTGGGTAGCTACCACCGCCTTTCTTATTTCAGCCGTGAAACAGTTCGCTGTGTTTCGGATTAAAGGGAAAGGTAGCCAGTGTAATTACTTGGCATCGACGGCTATTCATCTTAGGCCTCACCTCATCAAGTGATTTTCCCTTGTTATTGCAGGTGTCTATAGGCGGCGGTAACCGCTTACCATCAGGTGGGCCGTCAGCTTGTTTGTCATCAAGTTGTATAAAAAAAGGTAGCCAGTTTTATGACCCCAGTCATCATATTATGCTTTGAGATGAGAGCACCTGCAAGTGACCTTTTCCTTGTTATTGCAGGTGTCTTGTAGGCGACGGCAGCCGCTTAACACCAGGTGGGCCGTCAGCTTACTCATCATTTAGTTGTAGATAAAAAAAACTTACCTAAAATAAGAGAAAGTGTCTCCTCCTTCCTTTGACCCGTCAGGCATCAAATTGCAGACACAATTGATTTTTCAATTGCCATAGCCCTCCGGTGGGATAACGCCGCTTAAGGGTTAACACGGGTTCCTTTAAAAGAGTTGTGAAAAAACACCTAATAGGCAGGCAAAGTGGAGGCGGCTCTTCTTACCGCATCACATCAGGCGTGTCTTTTACCGTACTTTGTATAAAATATTACTGTATACTGTCTTAGAAAGGATTATGTTTTAGTCATATTGTAATTAAGTAACAGTATCGGGTTCTTAAGGAGTACGGTGGCGTATTGGTTTGAGCGCTCTGGTTTCGATACGAAAAACAAAGCAACTTTCGCCCTGGTCGGTCCTGGGATAGGTCAATCAAAGTTTGTTATCTCGAGCTCCGTGTTTCGGAAGGCACGTTGAGCCGTTGGTCCCGTTTGTACCTGCAACCGCTTTAACCCACCAACCCGCATTGGGCTAGTGTGGTGGTGTTATGGCCCAATCCTCATGTATTTCTCCCAAGTAGGAAAGCCTGTGCCCAGCAGTGGGAATAGGCTGGTGATGATGATGATGATCGGGTTCTTAATTTTAATTTTAACATCATACCAAATGTTTACAAGAAATATATTAACTAGAATCATGTCTTGGGATGAGAAACGAACCCGCGAACTGCCCTGTATAATTATCTTTTAGTTCTAGTATATTGGATTTTTAGATATTGTGTTTCAAATTTTTTCTCTCTTAGTAGGTATGTTTCTCGTCGTTTGCGTCATGAATTTTCCAGCATCACCAACTGTCTTCATTTTCGGCTGCGTTTCAATGTCTACCCGCTTAAAGGCTTATAAGGAAGACATAAATAAAACAACAATTCCAAAAATGTACAGCATATTTTCATTATTCATACAAAAACACCTTGTCAAAATACTTTTTACAACGTTATACACAATTATAAATAAGTTTAATGATAAGAAAGATGATGAAGCATGAGCACTTTCATTGTTTTAATGACAGTAGTCTGTGGCATCTTATTTATTTAGCCCATTTACACTGTTTAGTGAAACAAGGCAAATAGGCCCGTTAGTCATTACGATTTTCGACAAGACGGGTTGAGTCGTTCGCGCACTTACTTGCTACAAATATTGGGCGAGTTTACTCGTCTTGGTTTAGATTTATAACCACTTTAGTACAAAAATACAACAAAATAATAATTAATATTTTATATTGTTTTGAGGAGCTCGGTGGCGTAGTGGTTTGAGCGCTCTGGTTTCGATTACGAAAACCAAGCAACTTTCGCCATGGTTGGTCCTGGGATGGGTCAATCAAATTTATAATCTCGAGCTCCTCCGTGCTTCGGAAGGCACGTTCAGCCGTTGGTCCCGGTTGTTACTGCAACCGCTTTAACCCACCAACCCGCATTGGGCCAGCGTGGTGGTGTTATGGCCCAATCTCCTCATGTGTTTCTCCCATGTAGGAAGGCCTGTGCCCAGCAGTGGGACATATATAGGCTGATGATGATGATGATGATGATTGTTTTTAAGCTTGAAACACTAAGTAATTTCTTAAAAATAAGCCAAGATAGCTCAAGACGATACACATAAGTAGGTGCATGAAAGCATCGTGTTGGGTGACCGTCAGTACCATTGACTTGTCTGTCTCTCAGTCTTTGGTTGAAATACATAATATTGTTTCATATTATCGCATGGTACCACTGATAAAGTATTACCGTACTAAAAACCGTTACGAATTTTTAACTTTCATCATCAGTTCACCCGAATAACCCGATAGAATACAACTATTTATATATTTTTTTTATATTTTAGGTGCGTATAGACTATACGCACCTATAATATTTAAAAAATATTTTCCAATTCCTAACCGTTAAGGAGTTGTATCGTCCATTACCAGCTCATCAACGTGAAATTATAACTAACAGACGCAAATACAAATAGAATAATACAGTAAAACATGTCATATATGAGATATAAAATTTGAGGTTTGCCCTCGATTTTCCTGGGATCCCATAATCAGATCCTGACTTAGTGACAATGGGACCACCTCAGCAGTATACTCTATCGAATAAAAAAAGAATTTTGAAAACCAGTTCACAATTTACAGAGAAATCGGTGAACATACATATAAAAAAATACATACAGTGGAACTTAAAAAGCCCCGCGGTGTTGACTCTATGTGCCATTTATTTTATTTCTAATACAATTATTATTATAAACCTTACAAATTATATTTACAGATAAACTTATTTCATGAGTCAAAAGGTGACAAATCATAAGGTAATGGCAAGTTAAGTTACCTTATCTGTCAATAATAATGTCAATTATTATATTTTTTATGACACAAAATTGCTTCTATATTCTTTAAACATTAAAATCTGTTACATAATTACCGTTAGGTATCTTGTTTCACGACATTATCATTAAAATATATAATTATATTACATTACTAAATTACATTATTAATATTCACAGAATGAATAATAACTTCATTACAAACTACGATGAAAGATATGACCCTTTGTAACCGCCAGTTTAATATAAATACGAAATGTAAGTACGAAGGATTAAAATGAATTATTAAATTAATGCATTTCGCTCTCTGAACAAGGAAATTCGTTTCATGTGCATGATTTTTCATAAATGCATTTTTTTATTTTAAAAACCGAAATAAAGTCGTTTATGTCTTTTACCAAAGCAAGTCTTTATCGCATCCAATTTGAATTACCCCGTAAACGAAGTCATATTATAATTAGACAACTTGATAATAACGCTCAGACTGACTGCAAGCAGCTTTTGTCTCATGTGCCTGGTGTAGGTAAAATAGTACGTCCTACGTGGTCGGACTTCCTTTGTTATTGAAATAAATATAATTGTTACTACTATACCAGAGAAGTAAAAATTTAAAGAGGCTATTTAAAGTTAAGTAGAAAAGCCGTAGCAGCAGTCCCGGGACCTTATGAAAATTATAAAATCAATTGTGTCTGGAATGTCTAGTTTGACAGGTCGTTAGTGTATACTTTCAATTAATTTCTGCTTCCCTAGTACTATAACTCATCATCTCCTCAGGTTGTATTTATGATATTTAATAGTTCTGTTTATAGTTCCGCACCCAAAGGGTAAAACGGGACCCTATTACTAAGACTCCGATGTCCGTCCGTCTGTCACCAGGCTGTATCTCATGAACCGTGATAGTTACACAGTTGAAATTTTCACAGATGATGTATTTCTGTTGCCGCTAAAACAACAAAAACTAATAACCAGAATAAAATAAATACTTAAGGGGGCTCGCATACCATAAACGTGATTTTTTTTGCTTGTTTTTGCTCGATATTAATAACGGCAACATGTAGACGCTTGTTTAAAAGTACCTAATGGTATGTACAGCATTTTTCGATGACTCTCATTATTATTTCGCTCACGTTACACACGGAAGCGTTATTGTTATCATTTTTCCTGACGCTGAGAACGATATCTGTTTTAACCACAACAACGTTTCGAAGTATCGCCTAAAAACATCGATTTACTGTAATTCTATTAGGCACAGTTACTAGCATTAAGATGTACACATTTTCAACGGTTAGTGATTCTTATTGCAAAGAGAATAAAGAACACGAAATGTCAAAAGTGTATACATCTTAGTGCTCGTGGCTATACATCTCCATATCGAGTTTTTCGATCTCACGTCACGTGTCGTAGTAAGCTCCGCAACTCCATTACGAAGCATTACAGATTTAAAGAAGTACGTGTTCAGAGCCTTAGCAACGTAAATGCTATTTTGCCTTTCGAAATCGAATTTTTAAACTCTTGTGGTAATTTAAGAATCGGTATAGCTGATTAGAAACGACTTTAACCAATTGATTTTGGTAATAATCAGTTAGTATAAACTATAGATTACAGCCGGAGTACGCGAAGAAAAAATATTTTTTAAAATTTGTTTCCAAGCCTCTATCGTCGGGCAGTTATTTTGAAATTTCAATACAATTTGTTTGCCTTTATAATAATACAGTCAATCATCCTTACAATTGCAAATATTATTATAAAGATTTTGCCTCCTTCTGTGTGTTCTACTGGTAGGTTGTATGGGGGTGTGTTCAAAGGAATTATTTGACATGATGCCGACGGCCTCTTTCTATCAACGCACCGCTCGCCACCGGCAGGGAATTCAACCTCACAAATTAGAACCAAAGTGATCGCGTAGTGTACGGTTTTAGAGAAACTTTATCCCACGTACGCTCAGGTTGTGGAATGAGCTCCCTGCAGAGGGTTACTCGAATGAGAACAGCACGGGGTTCTTCAAAAAGGCGTGAAAATGTTTTCAAAGGGTCGACAACGCGCAAGTGATACCTCTGGTGTTGAAAAGCGTCCATAGGCTACTGTAACCGCTTACCATCAGGTAGCCGTATGCTTGATTGCTACTTTAGTGGTATAAAAAGTATGTTACAATATAATCACACTAGCTTATTACTTAGGTAAAGGATCACTTACAACATCAACAAATATTTCTGAAGTTTTCTTAAAAATATGATTGATTACTCCCCTTTATTTTCAGATGTTAATCAGAATCAAAACATAATTGATATTTTCATGTAAATATTTGAAAACATAACATTACGTATTTCGATAACGCAATAGTAATTCATATATCAAATATTTGATTATTTCCTAATAGTATTAATCGGGATTATACTGTGCAACAGAGCAATAAATCGTTCTGCCAAATAAACAACATAGTGTTGAAAATGCTCATGCTACAATCCAAATAGACCTACATTCGGTGATTTTATGAATCGAAATCGAATGAAACGAATCCAATTTACATTTATAAATCTACTTAACATTAATCCGGTAATTTACAACATTTATGGTGAATACAATCACATTATTGTTTGAATAAATGTTAAAGTGCTCATAGAATTAATCCCGTATAATAAACTTCGGTGGCTGAACAGGGACTTAGTCTGTATCTCACTTACATAGGTGATAATATCCTAATTGACTTAAATATCTAAGTAAAGAAAAAGGCCAAACAACTCCATAATACGGCACCAGATTTTAATGGCAGTCTGTGCGCTGAGTTCATTTCTTGAAATCTATATGTTTTCATTTCATTTTGAATAGGAATCACTGGATCCACTATAAATGCAGGCGCTTCAGTAGTTATTTTCGTATCCCTTGGGCAGGGTAGAGTCTCCGGTGGGATTTTTAATACCACTCTCTTGGTTGACTTTTTAGTAATCGCTATACCGTTGTTTTGTTCTTTATTCGCGTCTTCAGGTATTGTTTTCTTGTCAGTGATATTCATTTTATCGTTCAACGTCTCAATGGTTATTCCAGCATGTAAAATCTCCTGATTAAATTCTATTTTATTTTCAATAACATCGGACATCTTGTTGTAAGCGGAGCTTACGATAGGTGGATCCATTTTGCACGTGACACTCTCTAGTGACAGTTTCGTGTTCTGGCTTTTAGTATCGTTTCGTAGGGAGTGCATCCATTTCAGCCTGCAGTCACACACGAAGTTGTTTTCTGTGAAAAAAGTATATGTTACATTAAAAGATGACTAAAACCCTACTTATTTTTAAAAGTAGCTTTTATATTAGTATTAATTACTTTGTGTTGTTTGGTTATTAATTACTTTATAATTTCAATTGTCAATTATTGTGAAATCTTCATTTACAGAAAGTAAAAAAGTTACAAACTTGTTCAAAATAACTGAATTAAACATCACTCACGACTGCTACGTCGTTTTCTCGGATCTCAGAACCCCCGAGGAATCATAAAAGAACAAACTCCTTAAGTCGGTTAAAGTTAATAATAGCGTCTGTGTTCCCATTTAATATTCAGCATATGTTATAAGTTTATGAAACTTCCCATGATAAGATATTATATATTCATTATTACCTTCAAGCAAGAGATTGCTGTTCTGCGGTTTCAAGTTGTCCAATATAGGTTTGATGTTGTCAAAAGTTAACACATGCAGCTCATTTGAACGTAGATCGAGTGAACTAAGACCTCTCACACCTTCAAACAAGTGGGCGGGGAGCGCAGCCAGCTTATTATCGTCTAGGGACAACTTCCGTAGTTGAGAAAGCCCGTCGAAAGCCCTTTCGGAAATGTACTTCAAGTCGTTCTTGCCAAGCAACAGTTCTTGCAAGTTCCACAACTCGGCGAATGTGTATTCGGTCAGATTGTAAATTCGGTTTCGCCTCAAATCCAATTTCCGTAAGTTGGCCAATCCATCAAATGTACGACGTCTTAAATGGATTATGTTGTTTTTATTCAAGTCCAATTCCAACAGATTGAACGTGTGCAAGAATGCTCCGTCTCTTATCGAAGATATATTATTCTTAGTAAATGTTAGTTTATGTAACTTTGGTAAATCGAAAAACACCTCCGTACCTATCTCGAGAATCATGTTGTCTTCTAAATTTATAAGAGTTATATTTGGGAGGTGGGCGAAGGTGTACTGTTGTAAGTTTTCTATTTGATTCTGAGACAGGGTAATATCTGTTAAATTTGTTAGGTTGGCGAAAGCGAATGACGTCACATCAGCTATGTTGCCATATCTAATATTGATAGATTTGAGACTTTTTAAGAAATGAAGCGCCTTTGTAGGTACGTAACCTAGTGCTCCATCGACGCGGACATTAAAAGACAAAGTCTGTAAAGTTGGTTGGGAAGCAAAACTTTGCCAGATGTGATCGTCTCGGGGTATTCCGCCGTTGAATACCCAGCATTCCGCTTTAGTTGCATTCCTCGGCTCTCTAGTATTCTCGCAGTAGCAGTGGACTTTAGAGTCGCGGTCGCTGACGTCGCAAATATTCTTTTGAAAGCCCCCAGTTTTCTCTTTGGGCCGCCTCTTGTTGTTGTCTTTTGCTTGAACGTTAATTGACATTTCGTTAACAAGGGCGAAAGTGATCAGGATGTAGATTATTCCCGCGATCCGCCTCTCCATTTTCATTTTATCTGAAACAACGAAAGCCATTAAGTTAAAACGAGGAATTAGAATTAACATTGTTTCGCGTTCACGTTGTTAGATTACGACGGATTGGGTTTTACTTTGAAATCAAAATTGTAAGGAATTTAACGCTAACAATGAAAATTCACGTTTTGTTTTAGACCGAAAATGCTAGAGGACGTAAGCAAAGCATTTTCGGTTAATGCTGATTTATTCTCGAACGTGCTGCGGCTTGCCCGTCTTATGTATGTCAATCGTGGTTCCGTAATTAAGCGCCGAGGATTAAACGTGTTGGCTCGTTAAAGAAAGAGTAACGTTTTATGTACCAAGACTTAAAATGAGTAAAAAATAATTATAGCCACGATGGTAATTATTTGAAAACAGTTTTTAAATATCTATGTATTTCTTTGCAGACGGGCCTGTGAAAAGAGAAATCTTTAAAAAATATCTTAATAAAATTTCCTTTCCCCAGAATTGTCTACTTTTTGATCAATTAATTTAGAAGTTTGCTCTTACACTAATATGATAACAAAAGAAAATTCTGTTCAAATTAAATTAGAATTTATAAAAACATTTAAGGCTAAATAGTTTTGTTGCAAATTTACTTTTCATTAAGTCAACCTATATTTATATTTTCGAGTTATGATACAGTTTGCTGTAATATTACGAATAGCGCCATCTGTAGCTATTCCAAGGAACTCGCTACTAACCGCGAAGTACAAATACGAGGTTCTTACTATATACAACAAAGACTAGTCGCTTCGCCAAAATATAGGCAAACCTTTGTATAATTTTACATCATGCTATTTTAAATAACATTGTACTACGATTCATAATCATATAATATATTTCAGTATGTGAAAATAAAAAATTAATTTGACAATTTGTTTTTTTTAGACACTAAAATAGAAAAATAAAACATAATTTTAGGTAAGTATTAAAAAAACGATTTGTCCAAAATAGACAATCCAAGTAAGATTGTCTGTCTTTTGAAAAATATATATTATGATTCCTAATTAATTAATTTAGTGCTGAAAAGCTTCCATGTGTATGTGTGTGGTATAAGTTAACCATGCCCATTGCCCCGCAAACGTTTTTAACCATGAAAAAAATGTCCAAAAAATAAAATAAAAAATAGATAGTAGCCGATTCTCAGACATACTGAACATACATAATTAAAATTTAATAAAAATCGGTCAAGCCGTTTCGGAGTAGTATGGTAACTAAATTTGTGACACGAGAATTTTAATATTAGATAATTTTAATAGGCTTTATTATTTTACTTGGTTGACTTGTGCTACCTCTACGTGAGTTGAGCATGAAATGGTAGGTACTTTAAATGTCAAGAAGGCTACGATTTGTTAGTAATTTAATTTCTGAGCTAAAATATTTCGCCCATATTTTATCGGCTGAATTCAATAACATGAGACGCACAAGCACTATGAAGTCTTAAGTATTATTAAAATAAACAACGGAATCTTTTATTTTTTCCTCTCATATTAATTGCACATACTGTATGTATAGAAGGATATACATTTTGTTGTGTATTTACTCGTTTTAAAACTCTTATTAATGAGGCGTTAAGAGTTGTTTTCAATAGTCAATTCTTTATTGCAATAAAATATGGCACAGGAGGTGTCATGATGAAGGTGTTGATCATTTTCTAAGTAAAGTGTTTCACACATTTATAATACTGTTGAAATAAAATTAAGAATACTGTTATCGATAGCTGACTAAGGTGAAGGAAAATATAGGAATCAGGAATAAAACGAGTTCCCGAAGGGAAGATTCAGTGACAACTAACTTTTTCCATAAACGTCATATTTACATCAAAATCTATAAAAATAATAAATATACAAAAGAGAGCCGATTAGGCACATGCTCCCCTTTTTTAATTAAGTGGCACTAGCTTCTTTAGAGGCCTCTTCAACTGGCCAGCCGAGGTGGTGACATCTGCCACTCTGGCAACACCATCCTTCCCGAGGTAGATCTTCGAAATTCTGCCCTTAGGCCACATACCTCGTGGAAGGTTGCCATCTGCCACCAAGACCATGTCTCCCACTGAAATTTCAGGTCGTTGTCCGGCGGCACCTCTGGTGGGATTGAGAATCGGCATATATTCGCGCAACCACCGCTGCCAAAACTGATCGGCCATTCTGGCCGCTTTCCTCCAACATATTCTCCCGTTGAGGCTGCTGTCATCCAACTCCGCGGGCACATTCCTTCCTGACGAGGTTCCAATCAGGAAATGAAAGGGAGTCAAGGCTTCTGGGTAGTCTGGATCAGGAGATACATGAGTAAGGGGTCTGCTGTTCACCACTGCCTCGGCTTCAAGAAGAAGAGTCATTAGGACCTCGTCTCTGGGGGCCTTTTCCCTCAAGGTGACTTTAAGTGCGGTCTTAACACTGCGTACCAATCGCTCCCATGCTCCGCCCATGAAAGGCGCTGCGGGTGGAATGAACTTCCATTGGATCATCTCGTTAGCCGCAAATGTTGCTATCCGCTCGCCGTACAACTTCTTAAGTTCCCTGTTGAGTCCGACGAACGCCGTCCCGTTATCGGAGTACATCTGGCGTGGACAACCTCGGCGTGCTATAAATCTTCTCAAACTCATCATGGCCGCGTCAGTGGAGAGAGAGTAGACGACCTCAAGGTGGACTGCCCGAGTCACCAAGCAAGTGTAGAGGGCAACGTAGCGCTTCTCTCGTCTGCGGCCAACGGCGACTTGGAGAGGGCCGAAGTAGTCCAATCCAGTGTATGTGAAAGGCCTTTCACTGTGCGCCAATCTTGCTGCTGGAAGCGGGCCCATGGGCGGGTTGTACGGCATGGCTTTGCGCTGTCTACAGAAAATGCAGTGGTTAGCAACTGATCGTACTGTGCTCCTGAGATGGATGATCCAATACGACTGACGCAGTTCGTTCACGACTGTCTCCGTGTTGGCGTGCGCAGCCCTTTGATGGTAATGCAGTACTAAGAGGCGAACAGCTGGGTGTTTACCATCCAGTATTATCGGGTGCTTGGTCGGTGTGCTGATCTCTGCGGCAGCGGTGATGCGTCCAGACAAACGAAGTAAATTATCCTCGCCTATTGTGGGAGACAGGTTCAGTAATCTGCTATCACGTGGCAGTGGTGCTCCTCTCTCAAGGCACGATATCTCGGTCTTAAAAGTGTCGAGCTGGCTCTGCCATAAAATATGAGTCTGTGCCCTTTCGATATCTAGGGCTGTTATGCTAAATGTTGCAGGAATTGAATCACTAATCTGTATGGCCCTACGATGTCTTGAAAGCTTGCGTGCAAATAAGTGCGCTAGTGCTGTTGAGCGAACTAAACATAGCCATCTACTTATGCGCAATGGGTCTGCAGAAACTGGAGCTAAGGAATGAAGTGACTCAGTGATGATAGCATGACACATGCTGCGGTACTTTGGTTTCAGCTCGACTTCACTAATAGCTGGTACAGTAGTACTAGGCTCCGTTGGCCATTGGTCTGTTGAATATAAAAAGCTTGGGCCGGTGAACCAGCGTGACTCCATATGCAACGATTTTTTAGAAAGCCGTGTTGCATCGTCTGCTACGTTAATTTCGGAGGGGACCCATCGCCACTCACCAACATTGGATAGCTCCAAAATTTCGCCTAACCGATTCGCCACGAAGGGCTTGAAGTTACGGGCGTCATTTCGGAGCCATCCTATGACGTTCATGGAATCACACCAGAACACCCGCTTACTGGCTTTCAACTTGTGAGCGTTACAAA
This sequence comes from Nymphula nitidulata, assembly GCA_947347705.1. Taxonomy (NCBI): domain Eukaryota; kingdom Metazoa; phylum Arthropoda; class Insecta; order Lepidoptera; family Crambidae; genus Nymphula; species Nymphula nitidulata. The sequence goes on from OX374631.1 coordinate 17,840,749, forward strand.
TTGTATCTGCAAGTCGAGCGGCAACCAAAGCACCTTGGAGTTCTAGCCGCGGTATGGAGGCTGGTTTCAAAGGGGCTACTCGAACTTTACTGCCAATGAGTGTAACATGTACTGTACCATTTGAATAAATTAAGCGCCAATACGCTACTGAGGCATACGCAGCTTCGCTCGCGTCGCAAAATATGTGAAGCTGTCTTTCGGAAACATCAAACTTACTCAGATTATACCGACGAGGGATTTTCAAATTCGAGATGGAATCAAGACAAACTGCGTGCCATTCCCTCCAAGCCAAAGTGTCTTCCTGAGTGAGTTGTTGATCCCAATCGACAGTCTTTCGCCACACGCTTTGGAATAAAATTCTTGCTCTCACAATAAGAGGCGCGAGTAAACCTAAAGGGTCATAAATCGACATCATGAGAGAAAGAGCTTCACGTTTCGTGAAATGATTCGAGATGGGTTTTTCAATAAAGCCTCTGAAATTAAAACTAAAGCAGTCTTCATTTGGCTGCCATACTAAGCCTAAAGTTCTAACGGACTTGGCTACCCTACCCAAATCTACATCTACATTAGCTAAAGATGGATCTAACAACAGCTCTTTTGGTAAAAGAGATAGAGCTTTTGGGTCATTTGAGACCCAAGACCTCATCTCGTAATTGGCTCTTTTATGAATTGCTACGATGTCAGCAGCTAGGCGCGCTGCTTCAGACGCTGAGGATGTGGATACTATGCAGTCATCCATGTAATGGTCGTTAAGGATGGCATCCACAGCTTCAGGGAATTGGTCTTGAAATTCAAGAGCGTTCCTATTTTTAACATATTGAGCCGAAAACGGGCTAGAAGCCGCTCCAAATATCATTGAAGACATTCTAAAAATTTGAATTGGTTCAATTGGAGAATTCCGCCATATGAAACGTTGGGCATCCCTATCTGAATCGCGAATTTTGACTTGGGGGAACATCTCTCTAATGTCAGCAGAGAGTCCGATTTTCCCCTCCCTAAACCTAAACAAAATGTCTAAAATAGAATTTAGGAGATCCGGTCCTGTCAAAAGCATTGAATTCAAACTGACGCCGTTAGACTTCGCTGCTGCGTCATGAACGATGCGAAGTTTACCGGGCTTATTAGGGTTGGTAACACCAAAATGGGGTAGGTACCAACATCTAAACCTAGTGGAATGACTGCTGACAGGACCTTCAGCAAAATAGTGACAACATGAGCGATCCAATGGCCACTACGTCCGGGGTCGTTCCTAACTCCAAGATCCGGCTCGAAGGACCAAATGTTATCGATAGCTGACTAAGGTGAAGGAAAATATAGGAATCAGGAATAAAACGAGTTCCCGAAGGGAAGATTCAGTGACAACTAACTTTTTCCATAAACGTCATATTTACATCAAAATCTATAAAAATAATAAATATACAAAAGAGAGCCGATTAGGCACAAATACATTTTAACTTCTCTAGAGAGTGGTGTGATCTAGTTTATGGGGCCAGTTGTGGTAGTCACCCCACAAAAAGGGGAGACCACCATGGTTTTTAATTAAAATATTATTTACGAAAAAATCCTAGTTTCGTTTAAAACATACACTATAATTTTTGAAGGAATTACATTTGCCTTTACACAAATAACAGAAGCAATAGCCAAACAAATTCCATTTTATTTTATTGAAATAATTTTTATACATAAAATCTACCGCGGTGCCATTTTTGGTGGAGAAACCAACTAAATAGGCTCTTATTAGACGACGATTTTAGTCTTCAATATATAAAACAAACTTACGTCCAGCAGTGGACTGTAATAGGCTAATATGCTGATATCAAACAAAAAAAATAACACATTAAAAAAATAAAAATACCCATAGTGATTTTCCGTGTGTTTAGTATCCAAAATATTTCATTATGTGAATATCTAGACATAAAGGAACTAAACAGAACGCAAACTATTCTCTGCTCTTCTCCTTCTATTTTTTATTTTTATCTTTTAATAATAGTTCTATTAACTATTGCATGAAAAAAGTATAATGTAATTTTTTTATTTTCCTTTTTCCTAGTTGTGTCTGATAATTATCGGTGCTTTATAGATCAACACAGTGCTATCACTAAATATGAACTTTACGAAATAGCATAGCTAAAACAAACACAAAATATGAAGAAATAAAAAGAAATCATTTCTATTCCGTAATCGTAGCATGTAACGTTACAAGTCGCACCAAGTGTCCCCAGTATTATTTGCAAACAAATGACGCCTATTCAAAGATTTAATCCTACAAGTGGTCCATCAATTCACGTAACTGTACAAAATAATATCTAAGGGAATCCCACGGCTTCCTAAAATGGCCCCAAGGGATAGAACGGAAAACAAAAAGTAAATCGAGGTCAAAATGCACTGGGACGTGGATTCTAAAGGAGTAATACTGTGTTTTATTTTAAATCTTTTATCACTTCGACTTTTTTATATTTTTTGAAAGCATTAAGTATTCTTCATGTGTCCTCAATTCAGGATTCTTTCTCATTTGAAAAGAATAGAAAAAAGGCAAGAAACACTGTATCTGCTTAACAGTAAACGTACTTAATCCCATTGTTTATATATTCCTTTTCTTTAAGTAATGCAATTTCAAATAAAATGGTAAAGTTTACCCCTTAGGTACTAAGCTCTAATTTCAAAATCTATGGATCTCAAGGATCCCTTCTATTTAATAGTTATCTATGACGAAGTTGTTTATTTAGGTGACCTGGATCCGTGTTCCTCGGAGCAGAACTTTGATTTAATGACTTTAGAACTGAGCACTTTATTTATATTTGAACTGGGAATTTTAGGATATCTGTCTTCATAAACGGGATAAACAAAATCATTTTTAGTTTCCATAAAACAAGAAGATCCAATATTTATGACAACTGGTACTCACACATTACAATCTTCAATTTATACGTCCACTTGTTCAAGAACTGAGCCAAGATCATGATAAAAAGCGAACGTAAAGGTCTCCCGTGATACAAGAGAGATTTATTACGGAAAATCTCGCGAGAGTAAGAGATATATTCTTTTGTGCATACAGTTAAAAAGGCTCACGTCACACCGACGTGTTCTTTGAACGTTCAATTATTTAAATCAGTATTTACGATGTACTGTACCATAAATACTCGTTGCTTTTGAGTCATATTGAATGAAGATCTTGTTACTTGCTTAACGATATTGCTCTGTGTTTTCTTACGTTATTTATCATTCAATAGTATTATTTTACAACCGGCTGGCCGAGTGGTCTAAGCCCCTTGCTATACAGGCTACTCGGTCAGTGGTCCCGGGTCTGAATCCCGGTAGGAGCAAACATGAGTACAAGCATTTGTTTACGAGTCATGGATGTTTATATGTTTACTTAGTATATTTCTAGCATTTATGTACATATTATTATCATTATTTTTCCGTTTTACAGTATCCTTAGCACAAGCTCATAAAGATGCTTACTTTGGGCTGGATACTGGATATAAACAAACAAATTCACCGGTGTCATTTTTGGATGGACTTTAAAACTCACACCTCTAAAATGGGTTGACTATCAGAGAATTCTAATAGAGATCTATCTATATCCTCTCATAATACTGTATGTATTTTTTTTCTTTGGTACAATAAAAAGTTCTATTTCACACTTCATTTGCGGTCGAATATATGACAGTTAATTTAAGTCAAGCATATTATAAATACCAATTAAAATGCCGGGGTATTCATAAGCAATAACTGTATTGAGCTCTATATTGCACTATTTTGCAAATCCAGTATTATTATTCTTAATTTTTGATTTTAACATTATTATAAATGTTTGAAAAATTACATAGTAATTAAAATAGAATAAAACTAGAAAAATTTCACGTCCTGAGGCAGGAATCGAACCCGCGACCTTTCGCAATCCGGGCGACTGCTCTGACCACTGAGCCACCCAGGACTTGGGATATCCCTGTGTAATTCTTCTAGTCTATTTGTATTTGCGTTTATGAGCTAACGTCCACCCTACAATGTCGAAATATTCTATTTCAACATCCGAAACGAGTATTTTTACAAATACCGACGATTCGGTTAAGTTGGGGCAGTGCTTTCAAATATTCTTAATTTTTGATTTTAACATTATTATAAATGTTTGAAAAATGAAATGGATTGAAATAGAATATTTCGACATTGTAGGGTGGACGTTAGCTCATAAACGCAAATACAAATAGACTAGAAGAATTTCACAGGGATATCCCAAGTCCTGGGTGGCTCAGTGGTCAGAGCAGTCGCCCGGATTGCGAAAGGTCGCGGGTTCGATTCCTGCCTCAGGACGTGAAATTTTTCTAGTTTTATTCTATTTTAATTACCAGTATTATTAATTATTTTTTATGGATATATCAGAAGGTGAATGAAGGGAATTTCCCCTTCATATAGACCTTATGATACTACCTCATATAATCTGACAAAGCCTGTTTACTAGTTTTCTATTCGTAGTAATCAAAATGCACAGTCATCAAACTTCAGTCTTGTTTCATTGTTTCATTTGTAAACAAACAGATAATTAATTTTCCCATAGTTGTCGTAAGCCTATTCAACAAGGGCTTACTATCAATAGCTTTAATGAGACAACTTTCACGAATGTATATAATTGCTTCAGTGTCAATGGTAATATTATTCCCTGTTGGATTATTCATTAGGCTTGGTTTCCTGCTGGATATGTCTTTACATAGTTATACTTCTAATATTCTGTATTCTCGATATGTTACTTACGACACCCTTCAGAAAGAGCAGACAGTTTTACTAGCATCACATTATTCTAATTAAACATTACATAGAACGCTTTGCATTTTCCGTCGTTTAGAAAAATGAGAAACTGTTGCAGGGTTATGGTGAAATCAAAGAATATGTAAAGATGTAAAAATGTTGTATTGTTCACCTCGTGACAGACAGATAGGAACTCACCCATATGACATATTCTAAAACAATACAGTACAAGAATATTCAAATATCTTTTTCTTTTAAATAAGATTCAACCAGCAACACTTCCCCTGAATCACAATTAAAAAGAAAAACAAATATAACCAGCTAAACACAAATACATAAACTTAACATAAACTAAACAGTCTACTAAAGGGTGTACCTTACCCACCTTTACCAGATTAATCCTAGTTCAGTAAAACAAAACTTGTGTTTAATGGCATACAATGGTTTGGTCAGAATATCTGCCACCATTAATTCGGTAGGAAGATAACTAATTCTCACAGTACCGTTATCTACCGCCCCTCTGACATAGTGATACCGAATATCAATATGTTTCGACCGTCTGTGAAACACTGGATTGACTGCTAATTTTTGTGCGGATTGATTATCGCAGTATAATTCAATACATAAGTCCGAACCACTAACAGTCAATTCTGACAAAAGACTTTTTAAATAGGTTGCCTCTTTGGCCGCCTCGCTTAGCGCGATGTACTCAGCCTCAGTACTAGATAAGCTAACACATGCCTGCTTACGGCACTCCCAAGATATAACATTTCCAGCAAACTTAAAAAGGAACCCAGAAAATGACTTTCGATCTCGAACGTCACCGCCCCAGTCTGCGTCTACGTACCCCCGTATCTGCATGCAGTTAGACCTACTAAACATAAGGCTAGCTACACGCGTCCCCTTAAGATATCTTAAAACGCGTTTAGCTGCAATCCAATGCTCCATAGTATGACACGTATTAAATTGGCTCAAACACGAAACTGCATAAGTTATATCGGGCCTCGTAAAAACACTGAGATACATCAGGCTCCCTATTAACTGCTGATAAGGAACGTTACCTTGTTCTAATATTTTGTTGTCAGTAAACTTGACATTGGGGTCCAAAGGAGTCTTGACAGGTTTACAATCCGTCATGCCAAAACAGTCTAGTATGTGGTCTACATATTGTACCTGGCACAACTTCATCACCTTGTTCACCCTGTCGCGTTCCACAGCTACACCTAGAACATGACGAACCGCACCTAAGTCTTTTATTCTAAAAGGCTTCCTTAGACTATCTTTTAACTGATTTGCTAGATTAATATCATTATAACAAATAATAAAATCATCGACGTATAAGGCTATAAAAATAATTGAATTCTCAAAACGCTTAGTAAAAATACATTGCTCAAGTTGACATTGAGAATATCCAATAGATAGAAGAACATCTTTGACCTTCTGGTACCAAGCACGAGAGGCTTGCTTCAGACCATAGACTGCCTTCTTCAATCTATACACTTTATTTTCATTGCCCTTTGCAATAAATCCTTCCGGTTGACACATAAAGATTTCCTCATCCAAGTCACCGTTAAGGAATGCAGTTTGAACATCAAGATGATCAATTTCTAGATCCATTTCAACTGCCAATGCAAACAATAGCCTCATCGAACTATAACGCACTACTGGTGAAAATGTTTCGGTGTAATCTTCACCGTACTTTTGGGTAAAACCCTTGGCAACCAACCTTGCCTTATACCGGGATATCTTCCACCCTGTTGCAGGGTTATGGTGAAATCAAAGAATATGTAAAGATGTAAAAATGTTGTATTGTTCACCTCGTGACAGACAGATAGGAACTCACCCATATGACATATTCTAAAACAATACAGTACAAGAATATTCAAATATCTTTTTCTTTTAAATAAGATTCAACCAGCAACAGAAACTTAAAATACTTACAAAGAGAAGAGAAAAAATAAGGAACATAAGAGCCTGAAGCTGTAAAAAAAATACCTAAGAAACTCGGGAATTATTACTCACTACAAGGGTAAGTATGAGGCGTAGTGATTGTAGCGCTCTGGTTTCAATTACAAAAACAAGAGATGGGTCAATCAAAATTTATAACTAGTGCTTCGTATGGTACGTTAACACGTTAAATGATCCAAACTACTCATGTGTTTCTCACATGTCCAGCCCAGGCCCAGCAGTGGGACATATATAGAATGGTGATGATTACAAGAGATATGTTGCTGCTATATTCTGGAAATCTTAAGAAGAAGGTTCTACATTTAACGCAGCAGCTATTGAACAAGCCAAAGTGTCTTAATATGGCTGGCTGTAAGAGGAGTACGATAGATAGATAGGATAGGCTCTGTGGCGTAGTGGTCTTAGCGCTCTGGTTTTGATTACGAATACAAAGCAACTTTCGCCATGGTCAATCCTAGGATGGTTCAATCAAAATTTGTTATCCTGAGCTCACCCACCAACCTGCATTGGGCTAGCGTGGTGGTGCCATGGCTAAACTCCTCACGTGTTTCTCCGATAAAAAAGGCCTGCACCCATAGAAGTAAAACGTTTATAGGCTGGTGAAGATAAAGATAAAGAATATAAATAAGCTAAAACGAAAGTGGTGTTGGGGAAACTAAGCACGACTTGTTAAAAAAACGCAATAATAATCAACAGTTTCATATTAAAATGTAATTACTTACATGATCTGTTTGTACGGAATATCTGATATTTTTTACGAGTATTTTGAACAAGCCCTGTATAAGATCACCAGTTCTGACATCAACTGTACCACATTTCAGAAACCTGACGCGCCAACAGTATCTACTAAGTTGCAGTTTAAATTTTTAGCGTAGTGGTTTGAGCGCTCTGGTTTCGATTACGGAAACAAAGCAACTTTCGCTATGGTCGATCCCGGGACGGGTCAATCAAAAATCTCGAGCTTCTTCGTGCTTCGTCGTGCACGTTAAGCCGTTGGACCTGGTTTTTTTATACAACTATATATATAGCTGATGGCCCACCTGGTAAGCGGTTACCGCCACCTATAGACATCTGCAATAACAAGGAAAAATCACTTGATATTGCAGGTGCGTTGTCATCCTGGGGCCTAAGATGAAATGCCGTCCATGACCAGTAATTACACTGGCTACCTTTCCCTTCAATCCGAAACACAGCGAACTGTTTCACGGCTGAAATAAGAAAGGCGGTGGTACCTACCCAGACGGCCCTACATACGGGCCTACCACCTAGTGAAAGTTGTTACTACAACCTGTGGTTGCTACTACAACCGTAACAACCCACCTACCCGCATTGGGCTAGCGTGGTGGTGTTATGGCCCAAACTCTTCATGTGTTTCTCCATTGTAGAAAGGCCTGAGCCCAGCAGTGGGACGAATACAGGCTGGTGATGATCCCTTGACAACTAAAAACCAACTGTGTACAAAATGTGCGGCTTGAGAGATCAATGACTCTTTTCTATACCGCAATTTTCACCATTTTTTTATTAAATTTCATAGTTCTCGATAACAAACTGTTTGATAAAATAAAATTGTTCCAGTGAATTCGCGCGACGAAAACACGCATCGGTGTAAAAGGCAGCCTAAAGAAAGAGTTTGCCTAAGCATTTGCTTGAGCTATGAACTGCTTTAGCTTTAGCTTTGAAATTCAAATTTCATAAACGCATGTTTCATAATGTTTTGCTTATCCGAGTCTCTTTGCATAACACCGTTCCATGAGGAATTCCGGAAGGCTTAAATACACTGCCAAGAGAATATAAAACGCTAACAGCAAATTAGGTGATAACTGACCCTGTTTCGTTTCACCGTAATGGAAATAACCATTTGAAATAAAACCAATTTACCGGATTTAACTCGCGTTTAATTAGATGTTACATTATTATTATTCACCCGACGTTTCGATTACTTTACAGCGATCGTGGTCACGGGAAGACTGAAGATGTCAGTTGTCTTTGATAAGTTTTAAGTTAACTACCGTCACTTTGTGTTATATTTTGAGCGGCCCGAATTACGCATACGGAGCTCACGGTGTCAGTTTTTTGGGCAGAGTGAGGACGGGCTTGGGACTTTATTATTCGCAAGATGGGATCCCAAGCTGGTGGTACACTCCAACCATCTTCTCTATTGAAATTAGGATGTTTTTTGATTTCAATAGCCTCACGTAACATTCTAGGAATGAAACGGTGTTCTTTGGCGAGGATCTGGGGCTTGTCAAATCTGATATAGTGATTGGGTCCGTCAAGAGCGTGTTCACACACTGCCGACTTCGTTTCGCGCCTGTGTTTTACGTCAGCTATATGTTCTTTTACCCGGGTGCCTATGCTTCTCTTTGTTTGATCTATGTATGAGAGGCCGCAGTCACAATCTAACTTGTATATGCCTGCATCTTGTAAGGGGATATTGCACTTGACAGGTGGTAGGAATTGGTTAATCTTCTTCGGCGGCTTGAAATAAGTTTTAATTGAAGCACGCTTCAAGATGTTGCCAATCTTGTCAGTGACACCTTTCATATATGGTAATACAGCAGGTTGACGTTCGACTGTGACAAGTTTCGCTCGGCTTCTATGACTTTGGCGTGGTATTTGCAGTTTGTTGTCCCGCAATACATGCTTGACATGCTGTAGCTCAGCTGTCAGGTGTTGGTTGTCACAGATGCCGCGCGCTCTCTGGAAATAACCATATTTGGCTATCGAATATTTTGGACATTAAAATTTTGAGGCTATTGGCAATTTAATTTTCGCTAAGCTTAATTAAAGTTGCTTAATCCCCTGGTACTATTTTTGTTGTTTCCAAGGCAATGGGCACTTATGACAGATCTCGTCGATAGTTGTAGACGCTCTTACTTCTAAGTCATTTTAAAGGCGTATTTTATCACCTATATCACAACTTTCATCCGCCATAAAACATTACGTTTCCAGTGAATGTCAAGTTTTAGAACTCTACGAATTCAGTTGGAAAGCTTAAAATATAAAATTAAAATTTTTTATTAACCGTCGTTAAATTATCAATCTAATACCATCTCGTTGAGACTATGCTGTAATTTTCTAAAGAATTAAGCATTCCGCAGACATTTTGATGGTTTGGGATCAGCTCAAGTTTAGTATGTCATGGGAATGTCAACGAAATGACAATACACTAGATTTTATCATTCGGATCTGTAAGTCAGTAAAACTCTTTTATCATGTAGAAAACGAGCTGATAGTCATCAAAGCCCTGAACTGATCTTCATAAATTATGGCTCTAAACCATTCTAATCAAGTCAGCTTTCAAACGAAAAAAAACCAAATCACAATCGGTCTATTCGTTTAGATGCTACGATGCCACAGATAGACACACAGATACACAGACAGACACGTCAAACTTATAACACCCCTCTTTTTTCGTCGCGGGTTAAAAATAAACCTTATAGAATCTTAAGTCTTTAGGCTGCAGTAACTGCATAAAATAATGTGCGTCTGCATACAAATCGACAGAAAGAGAATTCATCAGACATTCAGGCATTCATTCATCTCTGTATTGCCACTCTTATAAATATAGCTGACAAGATATTTAAGCCATATGTCTTCCCATCAAGATGTCTTCGCATATGGACTCTTCTTACCGCTTACATAAGGTGGTTGAGTCATTTGTCATGCTTTGAATTAAAAAAAAATGTTCAAGGGCAAAAACAACTTATTGAGCTTTTGCAGCCTACGATTGTTAACAGAGCTGCGAGCAATAGTTCCTGAATTAGTTGGTACATAATTAGAATCAGAGTACATCAAAAAGATAATTATGTACAGATTAGTTATATTATTCACTCACTTAGATTAAAAGAAACCTGCTAAATTATTAAAACATAACAACTCAAATCTTATCATCACATCGCAAAGTAATTAAGGCCGTAACATCCCAGACTTTGACAACGCCCTATCTCGGAGTCGGGTCTGATTGACGTGGGACCTTCCTAAATTAAAGACGTAATTAGGGAGAGTCCTTGGATGTCCTCGTGTGACCTCAATAAAGATTTGTCTCTAAGTTAATTAAGGCAAGCAATTAAACATGATCACCTGTATTTTAGTGTCTGCCTTAAATACCTGAGACTTTGAGTGTTGTCTGCGTTGTTAAAATCTAACTAAAGCATATCTTCCCAGCATAATAAAACTTCATTTCTCGTAGTGTTCTGCTCCTGCGATGAGTAAGATTCGTCGACGTACGTAAGTAAGTTCTACGTCAACATAACTCTATTTCTTGATTTTTATACGCTACGAGCGTCTATAGGCTAAGGCGGAGCATCAAGCGGACCGTGGGTTTCTTTACCATAATGCTTCCTAGATGGCTATAACTCTGGTGACCTACTCGGCGTAGGAATGAGTAGGTCCACTACAAACTATGAAATTCGGTTGCAATCTTCTGTATCGTGGAGTTACTTCCCCAGTCAAGCGTCCTAAATTTGAGGACCACCTCGCCATACCTCTCTTTAACGTGTCTAGCCTACGTCTTCATGTCCATTCACAAAACAATAACTATTAGTTTACCACAAAACGTTTACTCGGAGGAAAAATATGGATGACAACATTACAGTAATAGATAAAAACAAACGAATAATGAAAAGTAAAATAATAAGTATCAAAAGATGTTGTTGGTGGCGGTATGTGATATACAACTTTTTTGATAGCTCGCTACTTGTTTAGTCTTTACTATACAAGTCATATAATAAAATGTTTTTTAAACAAATCTTAAACTTTACTTAAAACAGTGGGTATCCTATTAGATTTTATCGATACTTGACTTTTTTCTGAACGGGATTTCATTTTACCTGATGGTAGGTGGTGACAAGGATGACGATTGATACAAGCTACACCCCTGAACTACAGAGAAACTGGCTATCTTACCTCCAAGTGACGGAATACAATTATTAATACGGAGGCAGACGTAGCTAGCCAGGCGGACGTAGAAAAAGTTCTACCACCAACTAAACCGAGCAGAAAATTTCTGCTTCACAGGGATTTGAATCCTGGACCTCTAGATCTGAGGTAGATGGTCTCAGCCACTATACCACAGACGCAGTTAAATGGTATAAAGTTGTTACCGATTAGAAAACGAAGAGACGTAACAGTAATGAACATCGTCAAACATAAACGAAAAGAAGCCGTTTCCAAAAATCCGTATTACAAATAAATACTGGATGAACGACTTTTTCCGACGCTCATTGAATACCCGTTACAAATTTACACGCGGAACGAACCTTGAATACTAATACTTCGAAATTGAGGTGGGTATAAGAGTACTTAGAGACAAAGTAAGCATTTTCCGATAGTCCCTCTCGTAATTCGAATGGTAGACGAGAATTACGAATGATTGTCACGTATACGAGGTGAAAAGGTTATCATTTTTCTGTAATTTGTCCAGGCAGATTGGAGGAGTGGATATGATATTTTGTAACGGCGGCTTATTTGTGCGATACGAACAAATTGTTATTAGGTAAGTCAGCTAATAGTTTCTTGATAATGTAGGAAAGTTGATACTTCTATTGTAGTATTGTATCACAAGAGGCAGTCAATATTACAAAACATAATTATTTTCTTTCGATGTAAATCATTTGACGGCCAGCTGACCGAGTGGTCTGTGCCCCTTACTATACATGGTACTCGGTCGGGTGAACCCGGGTTCGAATCCTGGTAGGAGCAAATGTTTGTATGATGAGTTCGTACTCATCATACAAACATTTGCTCATACCGGGATCATTTTTTCACGAATAATGGATGTTTATATGTTTATTTAGTATATTTCTAATATTTATATACATATTATTGTCAATATTTCTCCGTTATCTAGTATCTATAGCACAAGCTCTTAATGATGCTTACTTTGAGCTAGATAATAGGTGTGAGTGTATGATTATTATTATTAATCAATCACTTTTCTAAAAATGTATACAAATAATTTTAAACCAAATTTTTTTATATTAGATAGCCATAGCCATCAGCCATTTTACATACAACTAGATGACAAACAAGCTGCTGGCCCACCTGCCCCCTTATTCTCAACTGTCGGAAAGAATTCGAATTTCGTAAACTCTATACCTGTCACTTTTTATCGCGCTGCGTCAAAGCGAAACGGCATGTGACTTTTCGAATCGAATCCGTGATCCGACAGTTGAGAATAAGGGGGCTGGTGGTAAGAGGTTACCGCCGCCTATAGACACTTGTAATAGCAAAGAAAAAATCACTTAGTATTGCGAGTGCTTTGTCATCCTGAAGGCAGTTATTAATTTTATTTTAATTAGGACCTAGCCACTGTCGCGTTTTAGGCACGAGAAGAAGAATTAGAAGAGATTGAATAAATTATTTAATTTTAACTGTCGTGGGCTTACCGCACTACTATTGAGGACGCTCCGATAATGTTATAATACCACCTCCCTGAGTGACGCAAGATGATCACGTGCCCGGGGTGAAATGGGTGCGTCTTATATTACTAAGTTTTGGTGGGTACCCAATCAGCAACAAAGAACTAATTTTCCTAGTGTAGGGTACAGTAATATGTAGCAAGCCGCTAGGAGAAGCTGTGTTACCAGTTTGATTAGATGGGGAATCTTTCACAACCTCCAGGTTGTCACAACCCGGAGGTTGTGAAAGAACTACTACTTGAAGAAAGAATTACTACTACCTTATAAAAATAATCAAGCTGCTATTCGTACAAGCGATATTTCTCAACACAGAAAAGAAACACTACAAAAGTGGATCTTGGCAGCAAACCTAATAGAAAATACTGTTTTGATTATCTAACGTAGACAATATTACGCCCATTTTAACTGACTTCGAAAAAAAATCTAAATTTACCTTTTATTTCAATAACTAATTTCTTAATATCAAATTAAATATAAGTAGACAACTACATATTCTCCCCAAAAAATTCCACACTTCACACCATTAGAATTGGACTCGAAATAAAATTAACACTTTTTTATTCCGTCAAATATCAAGGCATTTCGATGTCAATTATAATGAGTAAGCGCAAAATAACTCCGTTTTCAGATAAAAAATTATCCGTTGACAAGGGTATACGTAACACCATCATTTGACACGCCACGTTAACCTGTAGAATAATGACATTTGCCCCACATACAGGAGAGGTGTAGGAGGAATGTAAAATTGAAAATAAATAAGGCAGGCTTTTTATACACTCTTTTTCTTATCATTTTTATAATCACCAGTTGTTGTGTGAAAACTATAATTCTTAGATGAATTAATTTTGAGGAAATTGAAGCGTTTATTTCCATGATATTCGCCGTAGAATTTTTGAGTCCAATTAGAACGAAAAAAATTTGTTACTGAATATGAAGGATCAACGAAGCCAGATACAAATGTTTTGAATCATACTTACAAGGTTTTGTGTGATGATTAGTAATTATTAGTGCAATTTCGGGAACAAAATAATAATTTAACACCAAATGATGAGGTCAGAACTAATGAGTTTGGTGGCGTTATGTTTTAAGAGCTCTGGTTTAGATTACAAAACAAAGCAACTTTTGCCATAGTCAATCCCGGGATGAATAAATTATAATTTGTAATCTCGAGCTCGATGCTTCGGGAGGCGCGATAACGTAGGTCCCGGTTGTTACTGCCTTACTGGGCCGGGCCTGATTCTGAAGACACACTCTTATTCTAAATTTAAGTACAGTATATCTCTTTCTCGGAATATGTAATAGGAAAAAGATAGCAAGAATTTGTTTAGAGCTGTCAATTAAATTTAGATAGATATCAAAGAAACCATAGACAATTGTAGACGACATGTACGGAGGTGCCTTCTAAACACTGTATTTTAGCACGTTCAATAAGGTCAAAAATTGAACGCACGTTGCTAAATGTCAAATTATACGACAGCCATCCTTTTCGTATTCATATTGAGAGAGAGAGAGAGAGAAATGCATTAAACTTAAATTTAGACTAAGCATGTGTTCTCCAGAATTACGCCCACTATAACCATTACCAACTCACCAACCCGCATTAATCCAGCGTGGTGCTGTTAATGACCCAAACTCCTTATGCGTTTCTCCCATGTAGGGAGTCCTGGTTTTATTCAAATGTAATTACTGGGTATGGACGGCATTTCATATTAGGCCTCAGGATGACAACGCACCTGCAATATCAAGTGCTTTTCCTTGTTATTGTAGGTGTCTATAGGCGGCGGTAACCGCTTACCACCAGGTGGGCCGTCAGCTTGTTTGTCATCTAGTTGAATAAAAAAAAAAAAATGTGTAGTGCTCACAAAAATATTAGAGGATACTATGTCTATAGATACACAACTTTGAAAGTATCGAAAACATTAATAAGAAACTAATTTATTATGAATTCCGAGGCCCATCGTTATTACTTAACCCTTTTACTCCTTTCGGTTGTCAACCACGATATTAATTATGTTATCAAACCTGCCACAGATGGCCGAGGAGATGATTGGTCGGGATCTCTGGAAAATATTATATTAAATGAAGAAATAAACATTCTCTTTTTGATCTAGTTAGTTACTGTGATCTAATTTTACGTCCATCAATCATTTAGCTTTGTGAAAATGTTTGTAAAAGTTTTTGATAGCTCTAAAAGTATTGCCGACTCATCGATGTTCATTTAAATAATTATAATTATATTTGTTATAGTATCGCAGGTAGCCGACGAATGTAGGCTGTGAAGAACCATTACGTTTGCAAATAGGAAAAGTCATTGTATTGCAGTGGGCAAAATCATTTGCAATATAATATGATGTATTATTCCTAAATTAGCCCACTTCCATCTCTTCTGAAATAAAATTTATGTTGTGGAAAAACTGGTAGTAACTTTACAAATTAATGAGCCAATTGACGTCTGGACCCGAACAAAATAAATTTTATTCATCAACTGCTGATACATACGTCCCACTGCTGGGCACAGACTTTCCTACATGGGAGAAAGACATAAGGAGTTTGGGCCATAACACCACCACGCTGGCCCAATGCGGGTTGGTGGGTTAAAGCGGTTGCTGGAACAACCGGGACCAACGGCTTAACGTGCCTTCCGAAACACGGAGGAGCTCGAGATAACAAGCTTTGATTGACCCATCCCAAGATCGACCATGGCGAAAGTTGCTCTGTATTTCGTATCGAAACCAGAGCGCTCAAACCAATACGCCACCGAGCTCCTCGGCGCGGCGCAAATTGTAATAAGTTGGGGAAAAAGTCTTTTTGCATTATAATGCGAAAATACTTTTTCCCCAACCTAATATGTAAGAACCTAATAAGTTTATACATACTATAGTATGAATGAACTTATAATTGTAATAAAATAAAATCTCTTTGGCTGTACTATTTGTATCTGGCTGGTTTTGGTATCATTAAAAGTTTAGATTTTAAAAAAGATAAATCCAAATTCAAATTAGGAAAATGTGTGTTTTTCATTTGTTTTTCGTACTGTCAAAATGAGTGAATCCAATAAAGAAATTCGATCGAAAAAGGAAAAATTGCAGCGCAAGCTGCGAAAAAAAATTGCGATGTTTATGGACCTAGTGCAGTGTCTGTGAGAGTAGCACAAATTTGATTTAAGTGTTTTCAATCCGGATATTTTGATGTCAAAGCACGTGCACGTCGCTCTGGTCGCCCTATTACGGATAAAATTAATGCCATTTTTGAAAAACTGGAGCAAGATCGGCATATCAGTAGTTACGACGTAGCTGAAGAACTGGGAATTGACCACAAAACAGTTTTGGTGCATTTAAAAAAAATGGGTACACAAAAAGCTCGATATTTGGGTACCCCACGAGCTCACTGAAAGAAACCTAATGAACCGTGTACTCATTTGTGATTCTTTATTGCGACGTAATTAAACCGAACCATTTTTGAAGAAGCTGATAACTGGTGATGAAAAGTGGATCACGTACGACAAGAACGTGCGAAAAAGGTCGTGGTCAAAGGCCGGTCAGGCTTCACAGACTGTGGCGAACCCGGGTTAACTCGCAACAAGGTGATGCTGTGTGTGTGGTGGGATTGGAAGGGCATTGTTCATTATGAGCTGTTACCACCAGGCAGGACCATCGATTCTGAACTCTAATGCGAACAACTGATGAGATTAAAGCAAGAAGTTGAGAGAAAGCGGCCGGAATTGATCAACAGAAGGGGTGTGGTTTTTCATCATGATAACGCTAGACCTCACTCAGCAAAAATTATATCCTCCGTATAGTCCTGACCTTGCACCTTCAAATTTCCACCTGTTTCGCTCTCTTCAGAATTATCTAGGCAGTGTCAGGTTAACATCACGAGAGGACTTTGGCAGTCCTCTCGTGATAACTTGTCGCGGTAGTTTGATCAGAAGCCCCAAAATTTCTATAGCAATGGGATCATGTCCCTACCTACAAGATGGCAAAAAGTTATCGAACAAAATGGTACCTACATACTTTAGTTAAATGTAAATGAACTATATTAAAAAATGTTTTGAATTTTCTTAAAAAATGCGAAGAAACTTTTTCCCCAACCTATTATTTTAAGTTCACCACTCCCTATTCGAAATTCATTTTACAAAACATTGTCCCAGATTGAGACTCAACAATGGTGTGCAGCAATTTCAAACACTCCACCGATGTTAAATTAAAACGAATGTTCAGAACATAAAACTGTCTCCGCCTTAAACAAACTAGACCAATGATCCTGTCTTGTTACAACACTCCAAGTTAATACATTTCGCAAAACAAACAGGTTACAACAACAGTAATGATAGACTTGGCACTGTTCCGACGGTCTCAAGCCAAAATGTGGTAAGTAAACTGGCATACATAAAAAACGGACAAAAAGACCATTTTACGCTCCGTCTCCCTTTAACTCAGATTGGCCTTTAGCTTTTTTGTTTGCAGTTAAAGTTAATGGGTTAAGTCGAATCGGGAATGGGAGTGATTCCGGAACAAAAAGGACAGAGTCCAGTTGAATCGAGTTACGAATTAATCTTTTGTAGCAACTCTTCAGTTTATATGAGGCCATTGCGAATCTATTTCCTTTTTACTTGACGAAAATTCAGCTGCTGTATATATTAAAATTAATTAGCTTTGTACACCAGATACCTAGTATAACAAAGTAAGACCTCCTAATAGCTTATCTTTGATTAACTTAAGTATAATATTCTAATATTAATACCAGCTGTCTAGAGCAAATTAACTCTAGAACATCGTAATAATAATGATTCCGTTTTATACATCTTTGAAATGCACCAATTTTGCCTAACCGTATTGTATATTCATCCAAAACAAACGAATTTAAGCATAAAAAATAGCTGCAACTTTAAAATCCATCCCCTTTTGACCCATATCTGTCAGTGGCTTTTATTTAAGCTGTAGTTTGGCTCGTGACGTCACTAGGGCTGCCAATGCCGTGTTCACCTACCGCCCCGTCCCGTCAGCTGCCGGAAAGTATCACCCCTAGCTCTATAGATGGCGCCCCCACGGAAATGCTTAGACGTTAGCGAACAAAAGTATTAAATGCAGTGTAAAATTTACGTGTGTCTCTTTCATTGTTGGGTTACTTTAAATTCAAAACGCTGCGCAGTACCTTGGCGGGATATGACCGCATTTTGCCTATCATGCTGCCGATACGGAGACTCCTTTTCAAAAAACCCTTTTCATCCCTAAAATATGGCAATTATAAAAAAAAGTAGGAACGTTATATCAGCGGCTTCCCTATCCACATTGAAAGTGGATTTTTGCAACATCAGGGGACTTCACAGCAACATCAACGCAGTCCACCAACACCTTGAGACTGCGCAGCCGACCCTACTTTTCCTAACGGAGACCCAAATCTCCTGCCCGGCTGACTCATCGTACTTACTCTACCCTGGGTACAAGTTCGAGCACAAATTTGTGCGTCGTGCCGGGGTATGCATGTACGTCCGGGAGGATGTTTGCTGTCGCCGTCTTCATGGCCTAGAAGACAGGGACCTGTCGACTTTGTGGGTCCGCATCGATCACGGCGGCCACACCCGCATCTACGCGTGCCTTTACAGGTCCCATAGCGGTGACTCAGACACGACTCGACTCTTTGAGCACCTGCAATCGACGACCGACAAAGTTATTGAGCAGTACCCTACCGCGGAGTTAGTGATATTAGGAGACTTTAATGCCCACCATGTCGAGTGGCTCAGTTCTCGGTCCACTGACTACGTGGGAAGGTCTGCTCACGAATTCGCCCTGACCTATGGATTCTCGCAACTGGTTAATTCTCCTACGAGAATACCAGATATCGAGAGCCATACGAGCTCTTTACTGGACCTTCTGCTGACTACGCGTCCGGACGGATATACCATCTCAGTGGATGCGCCTCTAGGCTCATCAGACCACTGCCTCGTCCGGACCCAAGTGCACAGTGTGCAGCCTGATGCCCCCCGGCCAGCTGGGTGGCGTCGAGTGTGACACTACAAGTCAGCAGACTGGGATGGGTTGCGTGAGTTTTACGCATCGTACCCGTGGAAGCAGCTCTGCTTCACATCAGATAATCCTGACACCTGTGCGGCTGCAGTCTCTGAGACGATACTGGCGGGTATGGAATGTTACATTCCTAACCTGCTAGTGGCCGCAGGCGTTAAGAGGCGACCGTGGTTTAATCGGCCATGCAGGGAAGCTCGCGAAAGCAAGCAGGCTGCGTTTAAGGCTTGGACCACGGCCCAAATCAATCAGGATCCCAACATCTCTGACGTGAAGCGGAAGTTAAACGCTGCTTCGAGGTAAGGTTTTAGAGGTTTCGCCTGTAAAAGAGCGATTGCCAGAGCGAAATTCGATTTTGTCGGCAGGATTGGCGATCAACTTGCAAGACACCCCTCCGGGAGTCGCGCTTTCTGGTCGCTCGCCCACAGCGCTAAAGAGAAAGCCGATTTACTGGGTGCTCTTTTTGCCTCAAACTCGACTTTGAATGACGGAGGTGCTGCACCACCTACCATCCCCTGGTGCGGCAACTCTATGCCGGAGATCTCCATTACGCAACGGGAGGTACGGCGTGAGTCGTTATCTCTGGATATTCATAAGTCGAGCGGGCCAGACGGTATACCGGCAGTGGTGCTGAAGCAGTGTGCTCCTGAGTTGTGTCCTGTTCTGACGCGTCTTTTCGCGCTTTCGTACTCCACCAGGCAAGTTCCGTCTTCATGGAAGACTGCCCATGTGCACCCGGTGCCCAAAAAGGGCGATAGATCAGACCCATCGAATTACAGGCCAATCGCTATAACCTCCCTTCTCTCAAAGGTGATGGAGCGCGTTATAAACACGCAACTCCTCAGGTACCTAGAGGATCACGACCTTATTAGCGACCGTCAATACGGCTTTCGCCACAGTCGCTCGACGGGTGATCTTCTAGTGTATCTCACGCACCGTTGGTCTCTTGCCATTGAGAGTCATGGTGAGGCATTGGCAGTTAGCCTAGATGTAGCGAAGGCGTTCGATCAGGTCTGGCACAGGGGTCTTCTTTCGAAGTTACCATCTTACGGGCTGCCTGAGGGGTTGTGCAAATGGGTCGCTAGCTTTTTGTCCAGCAGATGCATAAGAGCCGTCGTCGACGGCAGTTGCTCGGATAGCATGGACATTAACGCTGGCGTCCCGCAAGGTTCGGTGTTGTCTACAACATTGTTCCTGCTGCATATCAATGATATGCTGTCTATTGACGGACTGCATTGTTATGCAGATGACAGTACTGGTGACGCTTACTATACGAGTCGTGCTATTACCCCTCGGTCTACAGTGGAGGAAAGTCGCGGTCGACTTGTGTCTGAAATCGAGAGATCTCTAATCAGAGTCTCCGATTGGGGACGACTAAACTTAGTTCAATTCAACCCCACTAAGACACAAGTCTGCGCGTTCACCGCTAAAAAAAACCCATTCGCTGTAGCTCCACAATTCCTCGACACACCGCTTTCCACCTCTACGAGTATCGGGATCCTTGGTATTGATATCTCTAGCGACGTGCAGTTCCGCAGTCATTTGGAGGATAAAGTCAAGCTGGCATCCAAGAAGCTTGGTGTGCTCAATAGAGCGCGGCGGTATTTCACTTCGGGGCAAAGACTGTTACTGTATAAGTCTCAAGTCAGGCCCCATATGGAGTACTGCTGCCATTTATGGGCGGGAGCGCCTAGATACCAGCTTGGACCATTTGACGTGCTCTAAAGACGCGCTATGAGAATTGTCGACGATCCTGAGCTCACAAGCGGTATTGAACCTTTAAGCCTAAGGAGAGATTTTGCCTCCTTGTGTGTGTTCTACCGTTTGTATAACGGGGCGTGTTCTGAGGAATTATTTGACATGATGCCCACGGCTTCTTTCTATCATCGCACCGCTCGCCATCGGCAGGGAGTTCATCCTCGCAAATTGGAACCAAAGTGGTCGCGTACTGTACGGTTTCAGAGAAACTTTCTCCCGCGTACGCTCAAGTTGTGGAATGAGCTCCCTGCAGAGGTTTTCTCGAATGAGTACAGCATGGGGTTCTTCAAAAAAGGCGTGAAAAGGTTTTTACAGGGTCGGCAACGCGCAAGTGATACCCCTGGTGTTGCAAGCGTCCATAGGCTACGGTAACCGCTTACCATCAGGTGGGCCGTATGCTTGATTGCCACCTTAGTGGTATAAAAAAAAAAAAAAAAAAAATCAGTCTATATTTACGTGACTCGATTTTAGGTTGTTTGAATCCATTAAAATATATTAAATAGTTGCAAAACTTTGTTTAGTCGGACTTTTTTCTATCAGACTATTTTGGAGATGTCTCTTATTTTGGTTTGTACTTTTTGACAATCGTGCTGTTCATTTTTGTTTTGAATTTTAAGTAGTTAACCCCACATTAAATTTTGGCCGGCAAGGTAGAGCTAGAAAAGTATGTTTCAAGTTGCGGTAGCTGTCTACGCATATGCACTCTTCTTACCGCTTCACACAGCTCACAATTTACTCACAAATATCGTTAATAACAAAAATGCAGTTTCACTTTTAATATCACTTTGTTATTTGAAACTAGTGACAACTAAAGTCAATAATATGAGAAACATAGCAAATTTCTTTACGAAACTGCACATGCTATTTATCAATATTTGATAGTATGGCGTTTTGCGTTTTTGGCATTATGCGTCGAAAGGATCATAAACACGTTCGACGTTACCTGTCAATTCTCCTTTTCTTATTCGATGGAATGATTGAGTATATTTGTTTTAGTTTTATAGCATGAGTCTACTACAGAATCAGCATAATTATCAAACCTTGTCCAAATCAATGTGTCTGCGATATCGTTGCGCACAATTTCGTCCGCAATAATTGTCGGCGGTGCCAATCCATTGGATCAGCGAAGCGTGTGAATAGTAAACTTACCACTGGATGCGTATAGCATCAATCATCATGGAAATCATTACGGCAGGCCTTTTGGCTGATGATGATGATGAAAATTTCAATTGAAGGTGACTGGCAACACCACGGTACTATAAACATAATTATATATAAGTAATTGCAATTTTAATAGCTGCCATATTCCACCCAAGTTTAAGTATTCTAAAGCGTACCTATTGTAGGAATAATAGTAACGATAAAATAAACTTATTTACGTCAATTTTATTTCTCACTACTAAATCAATTCTATTATAAGTAGTCCATCCAAGGGTTTATTATTTCTTTTCTGTTATTCAATTTGTATAGGTGACAGAATTTAGGTCCGAAATAAGATACGTAATCTTACGGCAGTTTCTGTGAGGCTGCTCCTTTTGAATGTACCAAAGCAATAAGAAAATAGTTAAAAAAAACTTCGGTCGTCATTTCAATAGTATCAGCACCAGGGCCTCGATGGCACATAACAACTTAAGTTGCCGTCTGGGCATTAAAGGATTAATAGTAATTATAACTATTAATAATAAATGGAAATGTTATCTTATCTTATCTTGAAGTATACCTGCCTCCAATATAATTTTGCCTCCAATATCATCTTATAGACTCAGTGCTGTAACTCATACCTACTCCTTGTCCTTCCATCCGAATCAATTCGCCTTAAGGAAGCATTTGTTTGGATAAAGCTTCAAGTACCTCTCTAACCTCTACTTCAATAGGCGATCTGTGCAAAGTAGCTGTGTCTGAAGTTTCTATCTGGTAGGGAATCTTTGAGATTCAGGATTTTGTACTGTGTTCGATCGGTGAAGTAAATATAGAAAAAAGCATGGGCTTATTTTACTTTATTTCAGCGGCAGCATTCGTAAGAAAAACTAGCAATTTTTGTAACCAGGTAGGTTTATTCTACAATAAAACTTCAACATCCAATTTTTTCCCAACTACTTACGTAGTGTTTTTTTTTTACCTTTTCTTACCTGCTCTATGTTTTGAATTAAAATTCACGAATCAGGCGGTTACAATTTTCGGTAAAAACTACTCTCCTAAACAAATCATTCAAAAGGCAAATTAAATTAGTAATGAAAGAATTAACCAAGTTCTCAACCAAAGTTAAATATCTCCCGTCACATTAAAATTAACACACCGAAACGTGAATTACGGAAGGATTACTTATAACACAAGCCTTTTTGGCATGCAACCGGTCCACCAGTGCCAAGCGGGACTCCGGTTCGTTGGGAGCAATCATGCTTGAATATCCATCAAAAACTTATTAAAAACGTTAGTCTAAAAAAGGGATTGGATATATAGGAATATGCTTAAGTTGAAAAATATTGAAAGTTATTTATGGACGTTGATACACAAATACAATTTAATGCTTATTTTCAACATCATCATATCAGCCGAGAGAGGCCACGCCGAGAACACCAGGAGACGCAGCGTTGATAGGCTCCGCACCGCTCCGTGGTCTGACGATCTGGTGAGGGTTCCTGGAAGCTGATAGATGCAGGCACCGCAGGACCGATCCGTTTGGAGATCCTAGGGCTCAAGGATCTCAAATGGCCTCTCTCGGCTGATATGATGATGTTTAAAGTAAGCATTAAAATGTATTTGTGATTGTTTGGAGATCTTTGAGCCCAAGGATCTCTAAACGGATCGGTCCTGCGCTGCCTGCATCTATTGGCTTCCAGGAACCCTCACTAGATCGTCGGACCACGGAGCGGTGCGGAGCCTATCAACGCTGCGTCTCCTGGTGTTGAGGATCGAAGCGATCTGTCCAGTGTTGGAGGAGTGGGTCGCGCTGCTGGGCAGCCTCAACTTCCGCATGGTACAGGCACTGACCGGACATGGTTGCTTCGGTCACTACCTGTACCGTATTGTCCGTTGCGGTGAAACCACCGATCTGGTGAAGGTTGCAGGTAGAAATGATGATATGTAGGCGTTTATTTAACGGTATCGAAATAATCGAAACAACAATCAGGAATTTTTTAGACTAGAAAGAAGACATCTTCTGGCAGTCCTGGGGCGGGATGAGAACTTGCGATCTTTCTCAATCCGTAATCCGTAATATTTTCATAAGATATCAAATGCTTCAATAAAAAATTAAATGTGACTTATTGAAATAAAATTTTGTGAAAATGATGATAAAACCACCGTATTTTAATTGTACAAGCATCAAAATATTTTTATTAAAATACACATTTGAACCGCCACAAAGCTCATTCATTTTTTTTGTTTATACAAAGCTGATTACGTTTGCTACCCGCTGCGAATTCCAATAAAAAATAATATTTCTGTTGTTCAATGAAATACTTCACGGAATCGCAAAGCACTTCGATGATAAAAATAATACGTCTTACGTTTAAAATTCGTGCAAACAAAGGCTGAATATCAATATCTCGTTTACGGCAGCCGATTCATGAAAGAAACAAGTCGTGTCCCCTGACGAAGGCGAAATGCCTTATTTATAACCACTAAATCGTCCGGAACAGAATTCAATCAAACGCCTGGGGTGCGGATCGGGGCGGCCATATTTGCCGATACTTAAACTGGTATGGACCGGATTTCACCGGTTTGTTGATTGAATTTTTGATATATGATTGAGTTTCTTTGGTTTCATATTTTGGGGTGGATTATTGAAGATATTCTTTTCAGAATTAAATTAATGATTTACGAGGTCCGTGATGAATGCTGTTCTTTTAACCATAATAAATAATTTTCTTCGTTGTAGATATTTCTAAAATCATAACCGTTTGTAAGAACAAAGCCTAGCTAGGTATTCTGTTCTTTCTTTCAATAAAGTTATATTTGTAAAAATACTCGTTCGGGTAGCGAAATATTACATTATAAGCGTGCGGACAGCATCAATAAGATATGAACGATTTTGATCCCAATCGCAATGTTTTAAGAGACAGAATTTATACATCATTTTGCAGCTGACTATAGACGATAGCTTATGACACAAAAACAGAAAGACTAAATGAAGCTCATCATATAGTTCTCATAAGTGTTTGGTAGCTCGGTGTTCAGATTCCGCATACTTTCAGGTAGTCACCTGGATTGAAAGAATGCATTCGGTTCCAGCAACAGGTCACTATATTGTTTTTAAATATATATCATACTCAAAATACCTACTGGCATTTTGCTTACGAAGAATCAATGGAAGATATTTTGAGCATTATGAGTCATAAAAGTTCCACCACATTACATCAACGTGGGTTGGTTTGATTTTGACTAACACTGTATTCAGGGTATGTTATTGTATCAGAGGTACTTCTCCAACATGCGAAGGATTTTTTTAATTTTTAACGGGGTATCTCTTAGCTTTTATCTCACCATTCTCACCTGATGGTAAGTGTCGATAAGGCAGAAGATGAAAGCGAGCTCTACCCGGATTCCTCAACCACAGAGAAAATTAACTGGCTGTCTTACAACTGCCGGAACATAACAAATTCGTTATTCGTTCCCTATATGTAGGAGCGGACTTGAAGTGGATTGCTGTGATGGAGGATAATGGTTGTCGTACCCCTTAAACTTCCTATCTTACTTACCCATCTTCATATTAATTTATTGCTTTTATTTTCTTTGAAGATCAGTAGCTGCGTGGGGTAATGGAAGTGGTTGGTAGAAGTCCTTATTAACGATTCAATAAATCACCCTGAACAGAATTCAATCAGGCTCTTGAAGAGTGTACAGCCTTGCTTGAACACTTCACCCAAGATAAACCGGCTTAATCCGGATGAAACAGAAAGAGTGAAATAAATAATATAAACCACGTATAGATGCTATGAATAATATGTCGTGTGCCTTTTTAACAATAAGAGTCACTGATAGTCAAAAGTATGCGTATACTTACTTGATTGTACTCTACTACAGTAGCCGTATTATATGACAACCAAATAAACTATAAAATATTTTACAAAACAAAAAACAAAACTCACTGGAACGAACGGTCTGCATATCATAGTTCTCCCTAAATGCGGTGAGTGACGATGATAATAAAAATGATATTACTAATAGTATTCATACGCTGACACCTATTAAATAGTATTATATTATTATTATAATATTTTATTCAAAGGTTTCCTTTTCTCGTACTAATTGCTTGGTATTTCTGAGCCCCCACCCTGAGACCTTCAGGGAAAGGGTGGCTCAGATGCCCCCATGACAAATACTGTATCTACTAATACTTTACTGACTATAATGACAGACTGAATGACTGCTTGTTTTTGTATGATGTTAATGTTGATGTGTGAATTTAATTTATTGCAATATCTTGAAAGACTTTTGCTATGACGCCTGTTGAACCTACTACAATGGGTATGACTTCAGTAGATGTTAATAAGCCACAAAATTCTGATCAATATTTGCCTGATTCTATTGGAAATAAAGCAGCTATTTAAAAACCAATTTTGGTAAAAACACATGCGATATTACCTCATCTCCCATTTCCTATTATAACTGGTAGAAATCGGCTCACCGAAACGATACGCGACTTGAATATCAACGCGGGCGATTCCCGAAGGAACCTAAATAAGGTACCATATCAAATTATCCCCTTACTGTTTGAAACTGACAGTGAGCGTTATACCAAGCAAATGACTTGGAAAAGCTGTATTAAATGTATGTTAGCTTGATAAGTTCGGGTTAGTGTTAATATGATTTTAATGTTATCAGTGCTAATGCTTTTGAATGCGAAAGTGACTGTCTTTCTGTTACGTTTTCACTACTAAACCACTGAAACTAAGTATAAAGATGAAATTTGACATGGAGATATATTTCATCCTGAGACAGGACACAGCCTACATTTTGGCGCAATTGTTTGTAATAGTTTTTTTTATCAAAAGTTACTCAAAATAATCATAATTATCCTTACGTTATAATTTGTAACAATAATCAAATTATTTATCAGCTTGGAAAAAACCAAAATCGTTATTTCATATTAGTCTAAAATAAATATTTAATAAAATATTATTTATATAAGCATATAAGCTTGTTTACATGTAAGCGTAAAAGCAATATTTTATCTGTTAACTTATTCAGTGAATCGGATGAAGCCACAAAAGTAACACGCCATAAGACAATAAGAGAATTGTTTCGTGATATTCCAATATCAAAAACGAAGGAATCTTGAGACGATGTATAGTAACAGGATACATGAATATAAGTATATTATCAGAAAGAAATGGATAAGATAAAAATAATACTTGTAATACGCAGTGAAATATGTAGACAGTATAACTGAAGTGAGCTCCCTGCGGAGGTTTTCTCAGACGAGTACAGTATGGGGTTCTTCAAAAAGGGCGCGAAAAAGATTGTACAGCGTCGGCAACGTGCAAGTGTTACCGTTGCTGGAGTTGCAAACGTCTGCTACGCTAACCAATTTCCGTTACATAAGTGGTATAAAAAACTAGTAATCTGTCAAGCGGCGCTATCCCTCCGGAGGGCTATGACAATTGAAAAATCTACTGTGTCTGGAATCTGATGCTTGACGAGTTAATTAATAAGTTACGTGACTATAATATAATTCGGTTTTGACATATAAATATCTTTCCAACAAAATAGAAAACCCAGCATTTATACAAACACGCGCAAATAAAATGTTTGTATATCATAAAATATTTAGCTCTAAAGCATGTAAGTAAAGACTGAACCGTTTTATGAGAGACCCTCGATGAGGGAGTCAATGACATACTTGACCGCTTTTTTATTTTTATAGCGCTTTCTGTTTTATGATATCTAACACAAAATAAAGCGGAATTTATCAAAATAAATGTAGCATCCAGTAATAAATTTGAATTAGTTAAATGAAGTTTCTGCCTGTAGCACTATTTTCTTTTATGTATGCTAATTGAGGTCTCGCTTGAAAACTTGTATTCTCCTTGATAGATTTGATAGAATATATAAAACTTCTTTTAGAATCTACCTGCACAGATATTTGCGTTGCGATTAGTTTTAGCCCGTTCGTAGATTAAATTTTCAATACATTTAAGTTAAATATTACCCACAATCCACATTAATGTTTAGCTGACTAATTGAAGGAAGCAATGGGTCTGAAGTGGCTTTGAAAGAATTAAAGAACAAAGAAGCATTTGATGGTAGATAAGGGATTCGTTATATTAATGATCATAAAATTTATGCAGGTATATCAAAACGAAAACTGGCCATGCAACGAATGGTAACGGATGCAAAACAAACTTATTGCAGTCTCTAGCTTTCCTCATCCAGCTACTACCTGCTACCATCTTCATGTCATCGGTCCTTTATGCTAAAGATAACACTATATCACAGAATACATAACAGTAAGTTCAAAAAGAGCAAAGAGAGGTCAGATTAATTTTCCAATGGAAACAAATGCATCAATACATGAAAACAATCTGTTAAAAGAATTTCATTTTACAAACATAATTCTTCCGTAGCCATTTCACTAGCTTTTAATAACATCCAACTAGGTAATGTTGCAGATTCCATTTACTATCTGTCTCAGACCGCTACTGACGTGAACGCAGACCGAACGGATTTATTACTAGAACCTTCCATTACAGAGGATAAAAAAACAATAGTCTGAGACCCAGCAAAAGGTGGATCGAGTGCATTCGACATCGAGGAACGTAAATCAAGTGAAAAAATATGGAGGAGCAGTCGTGAGTTGGATAATGAAGAATTTCAATTAGAAAACGCTTGTTTCACTCTATTTGTTTGTTTGAGTTCTGTTCAAGTCTGTGTATTTGAATTTTAATGTTTGTTAAAAGAAATAATAAAAAAAACTTCAATGTGCGAGTGCTTCTATTGGCTAAGTTCATACAAATACACTGTACTCACAGTACACATAGTACTCATAGTCTTTACACAAAGTAGTTACAGCATACAAATTGTGTATTGCTTTCGTTGTGTTTTGTTTTGTTGTCTTATTGTTTTTGTGTTGTTTTACTGTCGTATTGTATTTCACACTATACACAATCAATCACCTAATTAACATTAAATTTAGTCAGCGCAATGGGTATATTATGAGATTTTTAAGCTGTTAATTATTTCCATTCAGTAAAGGCCCTATTTTTAATTTTGCTACACAGTGAATTCTATGAACAAGGTCATAGAGTTCGTATTTTAAATTGTAAAATTTTAATTTAAGTATACATTAAGGGTGGTAAAAATGCATGCGCCTAATGGTAAGCAGTTATGATGAAGTAGTCAAGTAAACGAATTCACCGCTCAATTCTCCAAAAGAATATTGATGCACACAAAATTAAATATATATAAAAAAAAAAAATATATATAGCTAGGAGACAAGCAAGCTGTCTAAGATGAAATGCCTTTCATGCCAAGTAATTACACTCGCTAACTTTCTCTTCAATTCTAAACACAGATACTTGCTTTGTGGGCCAACTTGGAAAGACGGTGGTACTGTAGCCCAGATATCTCTACCACCTAGTAATATAAAATTTTGTTATTA
The DNA here is from genome assembly GCA_947347705.1 of Nymphula nitidulata. Classification (NCBI taxonomy): domain Eukaryota; kingdom Metazoa; phylum Arthropoda; class Insecta; order Lepidoptera; family Crambidae; genus Nymphula; species Nymphula nitidulata. Next base: position 17,870,265 of record OX374631.1, read on the forward strand.
ATTTGAAAGCCTTAATTTCACGTACCAAATCTCTTATGCTCTCATAGAAAATAGAGTACCTATGGAAAGTAGTAATTGCAAACAAAGTTTCTAACACTAAAACTATCCGAGTTGAAACTAAAATGCCACATTGTAACGAATTTGTATCCGTAACTGAAACAGTTCAAAGTAGTCCAAGCGTTAGGCATTCGCATACTAAAAGCGTAAACGAACCGACAATTTTACGTGCTACTCAAATTCGGAGAACACGGCGTCTCGGGCAAGTCGTTGGAGACTTTACGACCTGGTTAAGTAACATCTCTGGCAAATAGTTTCATTTCATCTCGGTTACAGCCTCCCTAGACTGGTAAGGTGTAGTGATATTGTAAAGCGAAGATATTTCATACAAAATATTCTACAATATCATATAAATTTCTAGAGTGGTGACCACAAACCGGAAAGCGCAAAGTCGGACGGCCTCCCACTAGATGGACAGACGACCTGGTCAGGGTCGCGGGAAGCCATTGGATGTAGGTTGCGCAGAACCGTTCCATTTGGAAACCAATGATCCGGGAGGCCTTTGTTCAGCAGTGGACAACATAAGCTTCATCATAAGATGATGATGATCATAAAAGGACATAAAAAATTCATAGTATTATTTTTTTTACACTTTAATAAGTGATCCTAAGTTCTTGGTAGCTCTGTTTGGTTTATTTCCCGTCCTAATACATAGCATGTCTTTTTTTTATATAGTAAATACTTTTATTAGTATATTTATTTTCGGCAATTTTCGAATCAAATACGTAGTCCGACAGTTTCTGAACAGGAGGACCGGTTTGTGAAAGGTCCAAGTTCAAATACAAGGCCTTTCTTCTTTATTTCCAGCAGTGGCCACTTATGCTGATAGAATTATGACTTTTCTGCTAGAAGTACCTTTTTGATTAGGTAAGGTTTTTCCCTCACCGATAAATAATAATAATATTAATAAGTTTTTTATTTCAACAGTTTGGTATTAACTATATATCGAACTGCTCCGAAATGAGGTTGCCCTGTGGTATGGGAGACAGGCCTTTTAAGGACTGTTTTTCATTAAGTACTGTTTTGGTGTGCAAAAATCTGAGTTCGTGTGTATGTGTGTGTGTATGTGTGTGTGTGTGTGGGTTGTGTGGGTGTGTGGGCGTGTGGGCGTGAAACATAATCTAATTTATAGCTCCGCCATGCAGTAGTGGACCAGTCTTATTTAATTCAAATAGAAATACCTTTAGCGGTTGCGTGTTCACTTTAGTGCGCTCTCTGAACTTATGAGTCGCATATGTAATGAAATGATATACTTTCAAGGAAATTCAGACCACCTTCATGGGTCTTATACCTTTTATAAATGAAAACGTTTTCGTACATTTTGATAAAAAATATTATATTTTCTTATCTTACGGTTTATTGGTACGTAGGTATGTCTTCCATCAATAAATGAATACTTAAAACGCTAATAATAAAATTCGTCAGTTAAGTATATAAATTCTGCCCGTGCGGTGATGGATTAAGTAAGTATATAAAATTCCCCGCCCTATTACTTATGCCTCATATGGACTCTATTAACCCCTTCACATCAGGTCATGTTGAGTCATTTGCCATATTTTGTAAAAAAATAAAGTAATCAAGCAGCTGCCCGTCTTTGATGGCCATATCTATCTAGCGCTTTTTCTCATTGAGAATATTTTGCCATTACCATTACACAACCATGCTGTCCCAATGCTGGTATGAAGGTTAAGCAGTTGCAGTAACAACCGAGATGAACGAGACGACCAAGCCGTGTGGAGCACGGAGTCGAGTCGAGCTTGAGATTACAAAACCGCTCACTAAACCGCGCTACCGGGTTCCATTTATATCCCTAATGTAAGTTAAAAATCTATTGAATTCTAAAAAAAATGATATTATGCCATGACTGTCTTCGTAAGCGCGTCGTAGTTAAAAACAAAATTCTCAAATATCAACGTGGGAAAACATTTTGGTAATGAATAAGTCAGTTTCGAACAAACTTACAGCTTCTAATATTAGTGTAGATGAAGCGAATCAGATGGCAAATTAAACAAATGTTTTAGCACTTAAACAAAAAGTTTTAATGAAAATCGTTCTAAGCCTATATTACTAAAGTTTCAAAACGGTGTATAAAACTTAAGCCTTGTAATATTATATTGTTTTAACAAGCCAAAATAAATTTACAAAATTAACCGAAAGGCTAATACCTTAACTTATTCTAACTACAATGTTTTCCTGTTGAAATAAATTTCTGTGAAGCCCACCTTTCTCCGAGAGAAAATCATTTACACTAATGAAATTCGAGTAAAAGCTAGTATAACATTATTTTGCAGGTATAAGTTTTGGGTAGAAATTTTATGATAATTTAACCTATTCAGCAGCCGGGGTGATTAAGTTATTGTCTGTTTAATGTTTAGTTAAATATGGTTTATAATTAATGCACGGGTCGATGATTGTAAGTCTTTTAGGAAATAAGTAACGGATTTAGGTAATATTAGAGTTTAAAAATTCTGACGTCCAGCTGGTTGAGTGGTGAGTACTCCTATCGCCTAAGCAAAAGGTTTCAGTTCAGATTCTGGTATAATAATGTAAAAAAAAACCAATAGACCAAAAATTTGCAAAAATCACTGACTTCGCATAATCATTTCGATGAGCTCGATGGCGCTTTCGCCATGGTTGATTCCAGAAAAAGAGATTTAGCTCCGCCGTGCTTTGGAATTTCTTTTATTGGTCCCGGCTGTATTTTATCATTATTATTTGTATTTGGGGATTTTCGGTCTGTTGAGACCGATTGATCACTGTAACCTAAAAGATCTATTGTGACTTGCCGCCAATAGTTTACAGTAAAGCCTTGATTGGGGCACTTTCCATAAATTTTAGGATTTTCCCAACCTCAAGGGTCTTAATTTCATTTCGGTCCATAGTGTGTCTCCCCAGATGAAGGCTTCGTTTGTGGATAAAAGGTCCATAGTTGTAAAGGAGCTGCATTGGGGTTTCACGCTCTTGTGAGCGTAAAACCCCGTAATTTTTACGATTTCTGTGCACAGGCACAGAATCTGCAAACATCCGAATCACTTCGTTTTAGGTTGAATAAGTGTCTGATCAGTTTGGCGTGGCCTGTCAAAGCTCTAATCATGGCACTCGCGTTACTCCTGCTGAACTTTATCAGCTATTCAGTCCGTTTAGCATGGTAGCCATGTATCAGAGGCTTTGAATGTATCAAACCAGGTGTCCTTAGCCATTGTTCGGAGGACTCCTGTATGAGTTTGCTTTTGAGAAAGTGCATGGCCTCGTTCTTTGAGATTCCACATAATCGGTGCCGGTTAGGTGCCGGTCCAATCTGTCAACCCTGAGCCTCAGCTCTAGCTAATTCATCGGCCTTTTCGTTGCCCATGACGCCAGAGTGACCAGGCACCCATCTCAGAGTGATACTGATGTTGAGCCCCAGTATATTTAATTTCTCCCTAGTGTAACTGCAACCACCAACCCGTATTGGGGCAACAGTTGTAGTGTTATTGCTCAAACTCTACATTTATTTCTTCCATGCAATAAGATCTGTAACCAGCCATGGTATGTATGTGTAAAGATTTAGGTCTGACGGTTTTGTTTGAAAGCTGATAAATTTTGGCTTCTTTCTCCATGTAATATGAATATTATAAACACATAAATTGTGTTGAAACCACAAGTCATTAGGATTATTAAAATTAATGTTGGCAAGGTTGAAAGAATGTAATATGAATTTCAATAACGTAAAATGCGTACTTATTCTATGAATCATAATCTGACGAAACAAAACTTACAATCAATTTTGCGCACTTGATTCTATGAAAGTCTCGCATGCCACTGTAAGTGACGCCATAACAAAGCAAACGTGAGAAATAAAAATAATTCTCCATTAAGGCTTTTGCTTCAAAGTTTCTTTAGGAAAAAACAGCGCTAATTTACAGGTCGAAATGCCTTTTCCTTGTAAGTGACTCAAGTTAATGCTACTACAAAATTATGGTTTAGTAATTAGTTTGTGTGTTGAAAATAAAACGTGGCGAAGTCACGAAATTTGCACACTTTGCAGTGAGCAATTTTTAGTACCCTCTACAGCACATCGAGCTAACAGTTTGACTTTAAGACCGCCCTTACGACGTTCGTAATAGAGGCGGTTTTCGTATTGAAACTGTTAGACTTTATGTGCTGTCATCTGTACCATTAATAATGCAATAAACTTTATTTAATGATAATATTGTTTATAACTTCCAAAGACGTTTTTTATTGCGATAAGTAGATAAGTACTTTTATGGAGAAATATCTGAAGTAATAAAAATACAATTCTACTAAATGAGTAGGATTCAATATTTTTTGTAAGTAGTTTTAAGTAGTAATAATTAAAATTTTGAAAGTTTGGAAAGACGTTTGTTTCTCAATCACGCCAGAACGGCTCAACGGATCTAAATGAAATTTAGTCTATATTAGCACTTAGAGGACTTTTTGTTCCCAGAAATCGGTACCCATTGGTACCAATAACGCAGACGAAATAACGGGTGGCAGCTAGTATTATACGATTTCCTTTTATTATAGTTCTCTAATATGTAGGTATTGCGAAGGTAAAGCCAAAAAGTTCACCTCTGAAATTTTCGCTGAGTGAAACTTGAGGGCCGAATTGGTATACTGCTACTAAAGAACATAATTACCAATTAGAAATTTTGCAAATTTTGCAAATTGACAAAAGTAACCCTAAGACCATTTCCGGAACCTAATTTCTAATAAGCATTATTTAATTTTGTCTACGATATTCTGTAATATGAATTGCAGGTCACATTTTTCTAAAACTTCCTTGAGTTTTTGAAGAAATTTTCAGCGGAAAATACCTCCTTATTCTAACACGTTCTCAGAAGTATACACATCATTACGTATTCATAGTGCGTTGGTTGTGCTGAAGCATTTACATTCACAATACAATGAAAAGTTCCATCCGATATTAGTTTTCAATTTCGCAGCTCGTCTCATAGGCTCGGTGGATGAGGCACATATTGTTGTAGGGCGATAGGCCGAAAGATTATCATAGTTTACTAAACTAAGGAAATCTTTCAAATGCTTCTCGGTTTTTACTAAGCCTCCCCTAGACTTAATTATGTATGAGGTTTACTGACAATTGTCCTTTTCTACCTTCTTTAAATGAATAGAGAAAAATATTTTGAAAAATATCTCAACAAGAAAAACACACACACATATTACCTACAGGCTCGTATTATGTTTTAATTTTGCTTTTATTTTATATTTTGCTGTGTTTATTTCGAATTAATTGTTATAGTACTTTGTAGCGGTGTGTTGAAGAATTTAAATAACCATTTTATCTCTATTATATACCTAAGAAATCATGTTTAGGATGCTCCTATGAATATCTAATTGTCTTTTTATTTTTTAAACGCCCACTGCAGGGCATAGGCCTCCTCAATGATCTTCAAACCGATCCTTCCTGTTTTGCCCTGCATCCGGCTACTTCCACGACCCTTGCCAGATTGGTCCATCTCGTGGGGGACCTACCAACGCTGCATCTCCTGGTACGCGGCCGTCACTCGAGGACCTTTCCACCCCAACAGCCAACACGGCCTGGCCAGGAACTCACCGCACGCGCGTCGTACGACTCGCCAATCTACAACCAGTGCGCGATGTCTCGATGTCGGCCTGGCAGCGCGTCGTCGTGACCGCGCAGTGGTTGCCGACTCGCCGCTGTCGCCGTCGCCGTCGTCCGTTCCCGTGGCCAGGCCGTCAGTATACACTTCAATGTCTAAATTTTCAACATTTTTTTCCTGTTCTTAATTTTTACATTATTATAAATGTTTGAAAAATTACTTAGTAATTAAAATAATATAAAGCTAGAAAAATTTCACGTCCTGGGGCGGGAATCGAACCCGCGATCTTTCGCAATCCGGGCGACTGCTCTAACCACTGAGCCACCCAGGACTTGGGATATCCCTGTAAAATTCTTCTAGCCTATCTGATTTGCGTTTATGAGCTAACGTCCACACTACAATGTCGAAATGTTCTATTTCAACATCCGAAACGAGTATTTTTACAAATACCTACGATTCGGTTAAGTTGGGGCAGTGCTTTCAAGTATTCTTAATTTTTGATTTTAACATTATTATAAATGTTTGAAAAATTACTTAGTAATTAAAATAATATAAAACTAGAAAAATTTCACGTCCTGAGGCGGGGTTCGAACCCGCGATCTTTCGCAATCCGGGCGACTGCTCTAACCACTGAGCCACCTAGGACTTGGGATATCCCTGTTCAACTATTAATATTTTTATTTATTTAATTATCAATATTTTTTACTAGAAATAATAATATTTTTGAGATGGGCCCACCTCTCAGACAGCAGGGCTTTGTTATCAACTATCATTTTTATTACGCTGTATACTGCCTGGAGTTACCTCGCTTATGGAATTATCATTGAACTCTGTATGTGTATTTATTATTACCAAAAAATGTATAGGGGTATTACCAGTGGTCTTTTGTAAGGTCTTTGTTAACCTGCTCGATGGTAGGCGAAATACAGGGTGGCACATTTAAATCGGACAGTATGGGAAAGTCTGAAACTATGAGACATGCGACAAGGATTCTTAGGAACCATGTCATCGATTCTAGTACATAGCTGCCGAAAAAAAATACCACTGTTTAAGTGCTATATCTTATAATGCCTCTCTGGGAAACCGTTTTCTTCAAAACTACTTTGCGTCAATCAAATTAAAACTAATTCTGTAATAACATACATAATTGCCAGATACATAAAAGTTATTACTAATGTTAATGTAGCCTTAATTTGATGAAGTCATAAAGTTGTTTTAATTTTAATACGACCTGAATCTAGCGAGTTTCAAATTAACGACACAAGTAGAATATTCGTAATATTTTATTACTTGTGGAAGTTTATGCTAATGTTTGCTTACTCTGACAAGTATTATTTGAAAGTACTTAATGAAGTTACTTAATACTACTCGAGTTTGTTTCTATCACTTAATAGGTAATATTGTAGTATCACATCAGACATATATAAGAGTATTTTATCATTTCTCTTAGTCTATTTAAAGGAGATAGAAAGAGAGAAATGTCTTTATGAGTCACATATGAGAATGGTTAGTGAAAACGGACATGAGTTTACTATTGTCAGTCTGCGTCTGCTGTCGCCTATAGACGCTTATAGCAAATTGACACTGCATTACGCGCTGCTTACCGTACAAAAATCAAGATAAGGCGTAATGGACAGCATGGGAGATCTGCTCCCAACATAAGGCTTTCTCAATGAGTTCTGTAGACTTTTTCACCGCAGATACACAACACAACACTATAGAGATGTGGTTATTAATCTGCTATTATCTGTAAATTTTAAAGTGCTGCCCCGAGCTCTAAAAATTTTATTTAAGTGTTGAGGTGCTAACCCAAGCTCTAAGAATTTTCTGTACAGTTCAAGGTGCTACCCCGAGCTCTAAAATTGTTTTGTAAAGCTTGAGGTCAAGGCCAGTCGAGCTTTAAAAAGGATATGTTTCATATCCGGCTAGTTATATGTACACTATCACAATAAATCAGGACAATCTCCTGCATCCGGAAAAAATGCTAATACATAATTCGTTTTCATGCATACTTAGTTTGTTGGTAGAAAATTTGAAATGTTTTATCAATTTCACCGTTTTTCAATATGACAATATGGCGGCCAACACTGAAGTCAAATAAGCGTCATTTAAGACGATATATTGAAAAAAATCGCACTTTTATAAGTAATGTCATACGTTGGTGAAAGATCTTACGAATCTGAAAATCAAATATACGTTACTTCATATCCTTATCTAGATACGAGTAGAACGAAAACACGATTAAAGGAATTTTCCTCGATACATTTTATTTCCGAAAAGACCTCTTATAAACAAGAAAACTTAAGATTATTAGTGAACGATAATTTGTATTCAATAGGAAATTACTTTATATAGTAGGTATCATTAATATTCAGAATCGTGTAGAAGCGTTTTTTTGTAGTCCATAAGGTTATTTTTAAATAAAATAATTTGTGTATTTCGTTTACTTTTCACGCGCGATCGCTGTTTTGTCTTTTTTCCTCCCACCGAGCCAGCCATATCTCTATCCCTATTGGTCTTGGCCGAAACAACGTTTCCATAGATCGCCTTAAGTGACATAAGCGCCATGATGAATATTTCGTGTTGAAGTTTTTTATATATAAATTATTGTTTTGTACCACGGAACAAAGCTAATAAAAAGAAAATGGGAAATTTAACACTGTTCTACATATTTATACTTACCTATTTTATTTAGGATGCAATAATGGCGTTAATTGAATACTTATGCATGGAGTTAAAAAAAAATTTCAAAACAGAAAGTTTGGGTTAATGCGCTGCGTAATAATTTAACAGCTTCATCTAGAACCGATATAACGATAGTAAAGTTCAAAAAATTAACACTATTCTCATCTCTATTGCATGGACATAGATATAAAATGTCTGCTCATTTTAATGGTGCCTGTACGTTTTGTATAGGAATCTTGAGTAATACTGAGTTGTTAATCAACTTCTGTTGCTGTCTTAAAGCCCGTAAGTGTAGTCCAGTTGTAAAATAAAAATTATATTATTATTTTGTACAGTTTAATGTTACAGTTTGTTTAGGGACTCCCTACCTTCGTTTTATAATTTATGTAGGTACACAAACACTATTCACTACAAATACAAAAACTAGCAGCTTTAGTTATTACTACTATTGCAATTTGTAGGTACTACTTATACAGCGCGTATCCATCTGTGCACTTGACTGTACTTAATTTACTAGAGAGAGCTTAGCTACGCTATTGCCATTTTAATTAACTTTCAAATTTTTTAATCCATGACATAAAGTAGCTAAAATTATTAATGTAACGTAAGTGAAGGAATTCACCAATATGCCTTATCCAAGCATAATAGTCTAGCTTCATACTTCACCGTACACGAGATCAGAGGCAATAACGACCAGTGTTTGCTCCAGAAAATGATATCCATTGAGTCGTGCCAGCGTATAGGTGCGTTTAAATTATTCCTTGTTGCGAGCATGAATGCTGATCGCTGCCTTTTAAGACTGCCAGTGAAAATGGGTATTAAGATATTTATCTCTAGTGTTTTGCTTTGACTTAATGGTAAGCACACAAAGTAACTTAACGTGATTTGGTTGTTGGAATACGAAACTTAGCTGCAATAACACGTGATAAAATTATGACTAGTCAATTATAGGAGTACTATCTTATCTTGTACAGGCTAGTGACCACAATGTGTCAATAAATTAAAACATTGGCTATATCATATTCTATCGAGCTGTCCAATACATACTTTGACCCATACTTCAAAACATGGTTATTTTTTTTATCTTAGCGGGGTAACTCTTTGCCTTCATCTCACCTGATGGTAAGTGAAGACAAAGCCGTCGTTGGAAGCGAGCTACATAAGTCCGGATTCCTCAACCACAGAGGAACTGGCTATCTTGCCTCTAACTGCTGGACCACAACAACGCTGTTAACATTATTGTTATGGCGGCAGACTTAGGTAAATTGGTGGTAACTAGCCAGGCGGACTTAGAAAAGCTCTACCACCAACCAAGCCGAGCAGGAAATTTCTGTTCCCACGGGAATTGAGCCCCGGACCTCTAGATCTGACGTAGGTGGTCTCAACCACTAGACCACAGAGGCAGTTAAAAGTTATTGTTAAACATATTAGTAATTAAATAATTACCGGTTTAAATTATGCATTTAAAAGCTTTTGGCTTAACGGTATCAGTTTTGCAATCGAATACATATAACGTGCCTTTTCCAAAAGCAGATAAATAAATAATTTGTATTCTACCACATTATTTATTATTGACAAGCTGTTTCCGTCTACCGCAGCACATGTCCGATGATTCAGGCGATATTTCACATCAAATAATGTACAACCGCAGAACTCACAGAGTTTTACAGAATCACGTACGCTAGATTATCCTTTACCGAATCATCGGTCTAATATTGAATTGATAGCGGCTGATCGAGCACGGTTTGAACTTGAAAATTTGGACCCGGTCCAAGATTTACAGTTGGTATTTTGTGGTGAGAAGCTTAAACAAAATACAAAAAAAATACTTATTAAAAATCGCTGGAGCTGAGATAAGTTTTATAGGATTCACGTTTTGAAAACACGCAAAGATAATCTCCCTCCGAGCATTCTCTCGTAATTGTACGCATAGGGTCTCCAAAAAAACATTCTTGATGAAAGTTATACCCCTGGTGTTGCAAGTGTCCAAAGGCTAACTATTAGGCGGTCCTTAAGCTTGATTGCCACTTTGGTGGTGTAAAAATAGCATATCCAACTATGGGTATGATATCAACATCCCGTGGGCTTGTTCCAGTGAGGAGACTAGAAGAGTCCTGCCCAGAAACTTACAAGTTCCCCATTTAGATATCTGTAAATGAGTTATTAGGACCTTTGTAGTTGCAATACTAGAACGAAAGTTTGAAACTAGAGTATAAAGACAATGATATTCAATCCCAAACAAAGAAAGTTAAAAGAGAATTTTGCGGGTTAGGCAACGTGTGAGGCCAGCAAACGTTGCAGGCTACATTAATCGTTTATCTCAGGTAGGCTGTATGATTGTTTATAGCCCTTTTTGTATAAAAGTGTAAACAAAAAGAAATAAGGAAACCTATGCAAACGAGATCAGTTTTTCCTAAATAAAAAGAGGTTGTAAGAGACATGACTAAATTTCCCAAAGATATATTTAGCCGTGAAAATGTCAATATAATTTTACTTACAATTCAAAACACTCACGTAGACAGATTATCCTTTACTGTCACATCAGTCTAATACGGAATTGATATCGGCTGAGCGAGCATGGTTCGGAGCCCGATATTTGGACGTGCTCCAAACTGAATACTGCACGCTCGCGTTTTTCCTCACGTTTATTTTTATGACAATTTCTGACGATGGACAATTTTCGCGAATAAATTTACTTATCATATTTTATCTGAAATACGTTGAGACGATTCGGTCATCCCGCCTCATGTTTATTTATCAGGCTTGGGCCAGGCTTACGTCTTTCGATAAATTTGATAGCTTGACATAAATGGGAAGAGCAGGGTTCAACATAATATTTGACGTTAAATTTATTTGGTGACCGCTGATTGTGCTTCGTAAGTACGCTTTAGAAATATTATACTTAGGGAAAATATTGCTTTTTCAGTGTACATTGAACATTCATTTGGTTTCGAGCCAACTCTCACAGAGTTAATGACGGTACTATAGCTTAATTCCTGGTCCCTGTGGTTCTTCGATGAGGTTTTGCTTGGGGATATTCGATATACATCGATGAATTGAATACAATCGATATTTGCGAACGACATACTAAACTGATTGAATATTTACAGACATATTATATACATAAATATGTTTGTTTTAATACAAATATAAAAGTCATATTCAGTTATTTTAGTAGATACTTTTTTTTAGTAAAAACTGAAGAAGGTACCTAAGATCATTTTGTTTACGATAATTCTTGCTTATAAAATAATGTTTATCTAGTTGCATAAAATAGGTATTTCAACTAATTATAAAACTAAAATGTTATTTTGTTTTTAGAAATTATATAATATAATCACCTTTTAGCAGCTATCGTCTTCTTATTCTATCTGAAAAAAATAATAATTCATGAATTAGTTGATATAACAAAATATTGCTGTTTTTATCACTGTTTAAGTTATTTACAGGCTTATTATAAGACACAGACACAAAGGTGTTTTTAATTTTTGATTTTTAAATTTAATAACGTCGTTTGTTTGCGGTTAGAATAACGGTAGACAAGGTAGATTTAAATATCCTTCATAAATTAAATTTTCATTGCATATCCCTTCTCCCATGTCTTTCCGTCTGAGCTAACAAACCCTCATAATCCTTACGTTGGCAACGGTCATGATAATGACAATAATATTATTATTGCAACGAAAACACCCCTTGTTGCATAAACTTATGTGTCGGTTAAAGATTACTAGTGGCCGCCCGCGTCTCCACCCGCGTGGAAGTCGAATATCGCGCCAGAAAGTATTCTATGTCCTTCCTAGGTTCTTAAACTGTAATATATCTATACCAAATTTCATCTAAATCGGTTTAGCGGCCAAATACTGAAAAGGTAACACACACAGCAGAGATAAAGACTCACACCTATTATCTAACCCAAAGTTATCATTAAGAGCTTGTGTTATGGATACGAGATAACGGAAAAATAATGATAATAATATGTGTGTAAACATTAGAAATATACTAAACAAACATATAAGCATCCATAACATACAAACAAACATAACCGACAGACAGATAGCGTTACCTTTTAATTTATAATTATAAGTATGTTTATTTGTAATTGTTACAATAATATTTACACACACACGCACACACACACACACACACACGCTATAATATAATATTTGTAAGAATACTATGTTACTTTAAAGTAAAGTATATAATATAACATCATAATAACACAAACATAAAAAAATAGTGAAACCATAGAGTTCAAAAATAAGTACATTAATCTCAGAATCACCTTTGAATGTAAATAAATAGATTGTAAGTTACTTCTGTTCTCCATTGTTTCGAAACCATAAACATTTAACTACCATAGTAAGAGTTATGGAAAAGCGGGACCTTCTGACACAAGTGCCATATATATTTGCCTACTAGGAGATCCCAACCACCATTATATCATAATTGTTTACTGGTTGTTGAAAAATAAATATTTATATTTTTACCTTATAGTATGGAAAAGATTTTATAATTGGAATATGGAGGTATGGAAAAGATTTTCTATTTGGAATATGGAGGTATGGAAAAGATTTTGTAATTGGAACATTGCAACTAAATATTATTATTTAGTTCCATTTTCAAATGTGGATCAAAGTGGCCAGGAGCAGCACAGGTCATTTTAGTTCTATCTATTTGCAACGGTGAAAACTGCCTTACGCCCAGGCAAATGTTTGTCTATTTTGGATGTTGTTTACAATCTTGTGGATATACTGTCGACAGCACATCAAGCGTAACAGATTGACCTTGAGACAGCCCTTGCTTTACTGCATTCGTGATAGAGGCGGGTTTCGTAGCGCTACTGTTACACTTGATGTGCTATCGTCTGTTCTTTTCGAGATACTTGCATAGTTTGGTCAAATGTTTGTCAAACCAAATGAAATGCTAATGCTACACATACATAATGAATTAAATAATATGCTTTTAAATTTTAAACCCTAATAAACTTCTTGAGGCTGTTCACCGAAAACCGACCTCTATTGAACCGCCCGTTCTAGATTAATGGTTTGATCTCCTCATTATTTTTGGTAGTCTGATCCTTACAATAGCATATGTAAAGGAACATGACCCTTTTAACCTTTATTGGGTTCACGGCAAGTGAATAGTTAGGCTTAAAATATAGGGAGAGTAGCTTTCATTGACATAACGGTACATTTCGGTGAAGGCAGTTTTTGCTAATTTAATTAAAAACTTATTACGTCAAACTGAACTATAAAGTGTCGATACCCATAGTAATCAAAGAAAATTTTACAATGTTTAAATTATTCCGGATTACCAACATTAACAGCTACAAAATCGCTGCGCCAGTGAAGTCCTCTGATTCCAGACGTATATTTATTTATTTATTTGTATAAAACAACTAGATGTCAAACAAGCTGACGGCCCACCTGGTGGTATGTGGTTACCGCCGTCTGGATATAATAAAATAATAGTAAATGGTTATAATACAAATTTGCAATCAGGAACCTTTCCGTGCTCCAGAAGGCCGCTGCAACTGTTTTTATCCATCAACCCATATTGTGGTAGCAGCGTTGTGGGATTACGGACCAAGCTTGTTATGTTTCTCCAAAGACACATTACTAAAGGCAATGATGATAGTTAACATATTTATTAAATAAAAGAAAGGTAAGTACATAATAATGATGTTTTTAATACCACAACGATGGTTAAGCGTATAGCACGTCTGATATTTGAATAGGACATGTATATTTTTTTGTGCAAAGCACGACAAATGACCCAACACCAGCTGATGATGTTGATGTTTTGAAGCGATAAGAAGAGTCCATAAGCGAAGACAGCTAGTGCAGTTCAGACACTGATCTAGCCGCCTCCACCTTGCAGGCCCAAAGGGTAGTTTTTCATCCCTCTTTTTAAGGAACTCATGTTATAGGATGGAGGGAACACATGTGCTGGCAAATAATTCCAAGTTATGAAGGTACGTTAAGAAAGGAGGCACTAAATTTCTTTCTGCGTGATGTTAAGGTGGAGACAGTGATTTGATGACTCTGAAGACTGGCACACGTGCTCATGAGTAGGAAGGGGGAAAGTGGGATAAGGTCAAAAAGCTCTTCAGAGAGTGTTCTGAAGAGCTTTTTGACCTTATCCCACAGAAAAAATCCTAATGCCCTTTATTTCATGAAGTAGTATGTACCTACATTGTACATACATACAAACATAACACTTTAGGTTTTCTATGTTTGAAGCAACGCTAGCGGGCTAGTAAGAGTTTTTGTTCAAATCATGAGGCAATATTACGCAAATGGTGACAAAAATGTTACCATTAAAATAAAAATAAATATTAAGCGTTAAATTTCGTATACATGACAAGCGTAAATAATGTGTACTTTGTTTTTGCGGGCGACATACAAAAACCATGGTTTTTATATGTTTGAAATGTTATACAATTTCACCTTACCAAAGTTTCGTTAGCGATTGCGCTAAGTCTAAATCAGGAATGTAGGTAGTATAAGCATATCTATGTAGTAGTTACTATTTTGAGGCCTCTGAGCTAATAAGTATATCTTTACGAAATTCCAATTGGTTATCTTCACTAGTTCCGAAGTATATAGGTGGAAGAGTTAGGGAAGCAAACATAATTAAATACTTAAAATAATGCAATACTTACTGACGTAAAGATACAGGATATAAGATTTTTCCCAGTTTACAACTGAAAAGACAAAATATAAGGAAAGGTATAGGTGTCAGTTTGAAACTGACAGATAAAAAACGGATAGCAAAAATTACATGATAAATATAGTAAGCGGCAAAATCTCTCATTTGTATGATATGTCGTTGCTGCCTGGTTAAATTAGCAACCCAATTAGACGGCTAGTCCGTTGATGAAACGCCGGCATCCATTTGAATGCCTAGCCCGATATTTCATTAACCTAGACTCACTTAACATTTCACGACTTGGCGTTTTAAATGGATCGTCTTGTCTTGTATTAAAAAGTTTTGGTTTGATTGGTAGGTTCAAGGTTATTTTCTTATGACCATTTATAACCGACATAATTTGGTTCTAAACGGTCATAAAAAATTACCTTGAACCTACCAATATCTCAAACATTCACAAAAAGGCTCTCTGATTTAAACACAGAGCATTTTTTTAGCTTTATTAGGTCTTTGTATATTAATTGTTGACCTTTGTGTATTGTTATACCTAAATTGTGATGGTGCATTGTCGGACAGCCTTTAAATACAGTAAATATTCTTGTCATTAGGTACTTATTGGTACATTAATATACCTTTTTTATACTCTGTGCGACACTGCGCTGCTAAATACTATTACTGTGTAATTAAACATTGTAACTTAATAATTGAAAAGAGTGACTACACGAGTTTGTTGCCGGAATCTTCTCGGTAGTTCAACTTTTGGAACCGGTGTAAATTCATACAGACTGACAGACAGACTGACTGCCATACAGACAGACAGACTGACTGACGGACAGACGGACCGACAGACAGACCGATAGACAGACTGACATAACATTCTTAGCTTACGTAGATCCAGATAAGACAGAGAGACAAACATTATGAAATTGTTAGTAAGTTAATATTATTTTTATGTGATAGACATAAGGGTTTTTTTGTTGACGATTCGAAAGTGCTTCTTGGGGTCCTAATTGAATAAATATATTTTCATTCATTTTCATTCAAACGACCTCCTCATGCATCCAATTGTATGGCTAATTTAAAACAGATGTCAAACATGACGTTCAGCCATCTGGTTAAACGTTGCGCTCAATGACTTGGCTAGTTGTACTTCAGACGTTTGATTGGATGCTGGCTATCCATCAACGGGCTAGCCGTCCGATTGGGTGGCTGATTTAACCAGACAGCTACGACATATACATGGCATTAAGTATGTAGAAGTAAAAATATAATAAAACTCATTACGTGGCATATAAGCCATTCTGGATTCCGCCAAGTGACAGTTACAAATGTTTTTGTATTCTTAGTTGTTAAATGTGTATTAATCAACAAATAAAATATAAAATAAAAATGTAACTGACTATTTTTTTTTATACTGTAAAAAAGTTTGGATATTGAACGACTCCTGGCGATTTTGATCAGGTCCTCTGTCCATCAGTTTTTGTAATAGGTATCTTCTCTTAAATGCAATAAAAATCTCACTTCACAGGTCATCGCTTCACAAAATAAACTCATACTTTAAAAGCAAATACACTTTGAAATCGCAGAAAACTAACAAATACACGTCACGTAACATCAATTTGAAGTAAGACGAATTCTTCAAAACAAACGCATCAGATAAAGTATAATAAAACCCCCGCGTGCCTTCTAAACGTTCGAAGGTAAAGAATCATCATCAAAGTGCTTATAAATTTTTTATCCCGCCCCGTACATTCTAATTCTCAATAAGAGGGTGGGTGCCGCGCCCGTCATAACTGAGACGCCTAAAAGATCCCGAGGGGCAAGGTTAGTACACTGTTAGTATAAAAAATGGAGCTACGTTTCGGATGTAAGTTTCACTGGATTTGCCTCTTTACTCAACATAAATTTCGGGTTGGACATAAAAAAATATTTGATGCCCAGGAGCATGTGACAATTAAAAACATATTTGATATTATCTATGTCTGGAATGTATGGCAACCGAAAAAAAAATACGAAACATGAAGAACATAATAATGTATTATTATATTTCCTTTCGACTAGTAACAATCAGTTATTAAAATAAATTTTTATCTTTTAGCTAGGTTCAGAACTTGAAATGCTAAGTAGTCACCAAATATACGCATAAAATAGTATACTTGGTGCGTCAGTTAAATTTCTCTTTAGCTAAATCGCTCATCAGGAAAAGTTATTGATATTTGCGAAGAAAGGGCACTCCATAACACCATCACGTCCATTCTGAACCTCAATTTCGAGAAAAGCACGGTACTATGTGAAAATACCATCTTCATAATTGAAGATAGCCCAAATTTAAGTCATTAAACTTGACTTAAATTTGGGCTATCTTCATACAACTGCGATATCGAGTAAGCTAGTCGCTATTAAAGATACGTTGCCATTCT
Source organism: Nymphula nitidulata (assembly GCA_947347705.1). NCBI lineage: Eukaryota > Metazoa > Arthropoda > Insecta > Lepidoptera > Crambidae > Nymphula > Nymphula nitidulata. The sequence continues at coordinate 17,887,660 of OX374631.1, forward strand.
AGACATTAGATGGGATGAGTTGACGTAGCAATATTAATCCAGTAGCTCCCATCGTCCCCACATCTAAGCTCAGCAAGCCGGCTTACGGCCAATATAGAAACACTGTTTTATTAAGGCTAGTTATTGAGAGCCTGCAATATTAAGCATTTTAAATAAATACATATTCCTTACGTTAAAAACAAAGCCAACAGTAGGGAACTTGACGAACACACGATCTCACGATCTGATCGACCTTTAGTAGGTATTTGTGGAAATGTTGTATTAGTAGTATCCTTGTACATAATTGAATATAAAATACCGATTTGATTATTAGTTTATTTGTTATTTAATACGTTATTATGACAGGCCCTATAGTAAACTACACACACTCCTACACACATACTCCTATAGTATGCCACATCCAGTAAATTTAATCCCACACCAAACCGTATGTTATTTCTTGATCCCGATAATAAAGATCATGTTGTATGGCCTTTCTAAGATTTCCTACGAGTTTTCGATCTTAATTGGGGAATATTTTATCCCAGTTTATAAATTGCTAGGTAGGGTTACAAAAATACTATTTGTACCTGTATTGTAAACATTTTCAGAAAAGATTTGTGATTAAGATCACAATTATAAGAATTGTTATTTATATAAAACTTAGTGATTCGTTTCGTATTTATGTAAAATTTTTGAAAGAGACAAATTGTAACACCTTTGAATTTAAACAAGATTCAGTTGCAATCAAAACAAATTGAAAAGTGCAGAACATTTGCTGTCAATTGCGTTCTAATTTTATACCAGAGTTTCTAAGTCAGAAGTTAGAACTTTTAAGTAAGCTTTTCTAATAGCATGTGCATTCTAGGGATTAGCAAGTTGAAGTGGCAGTGGGCAGAGCACATAGCACGCAGAACAGACGGCCGATGGGGCATTAAAGTTCTAGCATGGCGACCACGTACCGGAAAGTACGACGGCCACCTACTAGATGGACAGACGAACTGCTCCCAGAATGCAGTCTGCACGGAGGCGTTTTGTTTGGAAATCGAAGGGGGAGGCTTTCGTTCAGCAGAAGACATCATAGACATATGTATCCCAAAAGTGTCACCAGTTGGAGTTCCAAAATACAATGTCTTAATTCCGAAGTCCGACGCAAAACAGGCGCATCTGACGTCGATTTGCGGAAACTGAACGACGAAGAAAAAGAAAAAGAATGTCTTAATTTGGAGCCCCAACTGAGACTACTGATGGGTATCCATTGTGAGAATTTAATTAAAGTTAAATGTAGTTCTGGAAACCCATTTTTGATAACAATAATACAATCTTAAAGACATTGTCAGAATATTTTGTTAATTAAGGCAAATTAATCGGTTGAAAACAATCAAAATTCCCTAAGCAAGAGTTTAATTTATTGAACATGTGTTTACAAAATGCGTTGGTTTTAAGCCAGTTAGAAATAATTTATGATCGTAAATGAATGGGCGCGGGAACGTAGCTCTTATTATTAAGGCTCAGGGTGTCATGTTTGTTTAAATTACCCACGATACATGAGGGTCTTTCTGAAGTTAAATTTTCATAGGATTATTTGCAGTATTCCATTTTGTTTAAGGGTTTTGATAAAAGATTTCACGTTTACGAAGAAGCTAATAACATACAGGATCTCTTGAAAATATTATGGGAAAATCGTGAAAATTATTCAACTCAAATATTTTTAATACAGCCGATGTATCGGATATATCATAAATTTTGCAATTTTTACGGTATTCGTGTTTGAAGAGGCGCCTAGGGATTCAACTTTTTTATATTTTCATTTAAATTTGTCGGAGTTCATGGTACGGTAATACAGTATCTGTTGATTTTATTTTAAATTTAATTAGGGATGCAAACAAGCATACGATCCTATGATGATAAGCACACCAGGATATTTTTTAAATGAATATATAAGTAAACGTTGAGTAATTTTACACCTGTTTTGGTGTGATGATAGCTGACTGAAGCCCATGTCTAATAAGAACGTGCAGCCACTGTCACGTTAAAGATGACGAAATATTAATCTTCGAGAAACAGATAGCAGATAAACATTTCTGTTTTTTAGCTGTCGTTATGTCCTAAACGAGAAAGCGATGAGGAGCTCGGTGGCGTATTGGATTGAGCGCTCTGGTTTCGATATGAAAAACAAAGCAACTATCGCCATGGTCGATCCTGGGATGGGTCAATCAAAGTTTGTTATCTCGAGCTCCTCCGTGCTTCGGAAGGCACGTTAATCCATTGGTCCCGGTTGTTCCTGCAGCCGCTGTAACCCACCAACCCGCATTGGGCCAGCGTGGTGGTGTTATGGCCAAACTCCTCTTGTGTTTCTTACGTACGTACGTATTAGGCTGGTGATGATGACAGAAATTTGATTTCTGACGGAAACTCAGCCCAGACGTTTCGCTATCAGCTCTTATATCATTTTTGTTAATTACAATACCGACCTAAATTATCATTTGCATAGTGACGGTTATTCTATGAACAAAAGTTTGCAGGTTGGCGTATATTCAATGCTGTAAGAGTCCCTTCGATGCTCAAGTATTCCACGGAGATGATACAGCGTATTAAAAAATATATATATAAAAAAATATTTTTGTTTGTGTCAGTAAGCCTGTTTATGTTTTGTGCGTAAGAGTGTGTGCTATGAGTATGTTTGTGTACAGAATTAGGTGTTGAGATTTCAAGATAGGTACTATTTTAGAGATTAAGAGTCGGCAACTCACGGGTGATACCCTGGTGTTGCAAGGGTCCATAAGCTACAGAAACCACTTGCCATTTGGTAGGCCGTTTGCTTAATTGCCACCTTAGCGGCTTAAAAAAAAAATTCCCAAGGCTTCTATGCTAGCATAGTTTGATTCTAGTAACCAATTTAGAGTTATGGCAGTTATCTTCACTAAAGTTCTTAATGAATATCAAGCTTTAATCACGTTCAATTGGTAACTATCTAAAGCTATAGGTATACAAGCTTTGTGTAGATATGTAAAACCAAAAACCTTTTGATATGACCGTAATTTAATTTCCTTCGCATCAAAGTTCAATGTAGTTTTACAAATATAGGTACTATTTTCTGAGTAAAATATAAATTTCACTTCAATCCGCCGAACGTACCTTGTATCTGGGGCTTACTCCGGACTATCCTACAATGTCTTCCTGAGGGAGGCTTTATGCATGCATTTTATAATGCGACAGCCTTTGACGTTGCCAATGGTGCATAAAATTTTCATAGGTAGTATTCGGCTGTCTTGCTTTGTGAATATAAATTTCTTGTCTGCAAAAATAATATAAGGTTTTGAGTTTTCATGTTACATTAGAAATAGGCATAAAATACCAAATAAATCTTTGGCATCTTCAAAGTACCCTTCTATGGTTGAAATCCGTTGCGGTCATAGTTCGTGGCTGAGTTTTGAACAGTTGCCAACAACTCCAATAAGATCATATACTTCTTCATGAAATGTTTAATGATGACAACGTTCTAGAAGGAGCTGAGAATTCAACATGGTGATAAAAAGGCGCATATAAAGCAATGTGATTATGGCAGCCATGCTGGTTTTACACCTCAAGCTACTTACATGATCATTTTGGGCTTTGAAGTATTAATGAAATGTAAATCTGTGTGTGTACCCCTGTGTTTTTGTGTGTGTGTGTATTTGTGTGTATTTAATTTTATTTAAGAACACTATACAGCACCTTATCAGCGATATCACAAAGGCCACCTAATTGATGGAACCCATATTATAAGAAGGAGGGAACACATGTGCCTGCAGAGAATTCCAAGTTCAAAGGAACGTTAACAATATAATTCAAATTCAAAGTAACATTATTTAAATCCATTACATAAAGTATCTGCCCATTAATGTTATTTGATAACGATACTCATCCTACGTGACACGAGACTCTAACTGTCAACGAAGCTAAATTAAAATTATTGAAATGATGATAGAACGAAGAAGGCTATAAGAAAATTATTTTTAACCTTTCCTACGTCACCCACTTTCTTTCAACAAATTAGTTATTTAAGAATTTGAATTAAGAACTGGCAGTGACGTAATCCTTATATTGGTATCAAAATCAAATTGGAATCGATATTTCATCCCCTGCATCCCCGATGCTGCTAGCGTAGCATGTTCTCCTAATATTTACAGAACAAACAAAGCTTCAGTGTTTGTGCCAGTAACCGCTCACAGTCAGTTTCCCCAAATGCAGGTTTGCCACTAAAGAAAACCACAATCTTCCTAAATGAAACGCCAGCGATTTATCCTGATTAGTATCTTATTTATAGTTTTTTTAATAAGAAATCCTTTACCTAGGAAGTAAATACAGAAAGTTTAAACAAAATGCAAAATTAGATAAACATATTTTTAAAAACCTTATTTAATAAGGTTTTCTTCTATGATGAGACGGCACTTCTACAGTAGGTACACCACCTCCTTCCCTATTTCAGTCGTATAGCAGTTCGCTGTGATTCGGATTTAAAGGAAAGGTAGCTAGTGTAATTACTGGGCATGAAAAGCATTTCATCACAAGCCTCAGGATGACAACGCACCTGCAATACCAAGTCATTCTCCCTTGTTATTTCTAGTGTCTAGCGATAACTAAAGAATGGATTTACGTACCTGCGAGGTGTTATCCTTCTCACGTGCTTCTCCCATATAGGAAGGTCTGTGCCCAGCTGTGGGACGTATATTACATAGTCTGGTGATGATGATAATAAACTGTGATCCTTAAACATTACGATTTGGGTTTCTTTAAAGCTCGGGTGCTTGAATCATTAGAAGCATTAAGATTTGGGTTCCGATCAAACAATTTCATACCAACCTGCATTTTACCAGCATGTTGGTGCTATAGTCCAATCTCCTGATGTAGGTAGTTCTCCTAGGAAAGCCCTATTGTATCAGAGAGGAATTTGCTTATGGACCTGTCCACCGCTGGCTAAGCAACGAGCGTGGGTGGGGGTCGCTCAGTGTCTGATAGTAGTGGTACTGAGAATACCCACTAAAACTCCCCGGCTACTTCACAGCCCTTTACGCGAGTAGCCTATCTTATCTTACTTTGGGGCCATGACTAAGTCACAGTGTACTTCGAACTAATAGGATCTTTTGTGCCTCCCCTGCATTTACTCTTCCTGTGTCCAGAATAAAGATGTCATTAGCCTTACTATATGTTTAGGCAGAAAGAGCCTGTAGTCTTCTGGCTTTGGGAGGTGCCTAGGCTCTACCGAAGCATCTCCCGACTTTACGACTGGGTTTTTCCCGATGTAGATTGTGCAGAGTCACTTTTTTAATCAGAGACGTGGTGGCCTGTTCAATACATGTGGAGGCCATACTGGATAGAGCCGGCATCAGCATCTGCCTCCCGCTCCCTCTCAGCTACCTTCTTCAGCAAAAGCAAAGTCTCGCAAAGGGAGGCAAAAGCCTGCTATGTCCTCTTGCTACCAAGCATGGATTTTACTAGAGTGGACAGCAAGAGATGACTCTTAGGAAGGCCTACGATATAAGTGAGTTTTATAGACTAATGATGAAGATTAGAAAAAGATGTAGCATCAGCAAAAATGTTAGACAAAAGCTTTAAAAAAATCTAAATTACCAAAACCAGTAGACCGTTTAAAACACTAACTGCCATTTAACAAGAAAGGTAATTAAGTATGATTGATAAATAAAGATATTTGGTATGAAATGTATTTGCAGCGTAATCCTTCTTTGTTTAACATTATGTAAACATTTAGCGAACCCTCGTCAAGTCATAGTTTCTTTAAAGGATAAAGTATAATTATGATAAATTACGTTTTTTTTTCACGGAAAGAAGATGGATGCGGGTAGTGCAGAACGGATTGGCTTGGAGATCCTTGGGGGAGGTCTATGCCCATCAGTGGGCATCCAAATGGGCATTAATAAAGAAATAAACTGTTTGGGACGTCTCTTTGAGGAATAAAACCAAATCTATACCTTTTAAGCAGAATAAGTCTGTGTTTAATTTTGATCAATTATCATAAAACTATATTTTATTATTACCTAATTTGTTCGACATCAAGTTTGACTTGTTACTTCATGAGTTCATGGGTAGTACCAAAATTATTACAATATCAATGTTTTAAAACTAACTTAATGTACACTTTTGTTGTCCTTTCAACAAGTTGGATAGTTATTAATTTATTTATAATTTAAATGGCAACAACATTATACTAGCAAGCATAAGCATTTACGGAATTTCCGGCTCTATTTCAAACACCGATATTATTTATTTATTTGCAATGATCACCGTTCTCCCTCTTAAGTAAACATGCATCGGACCGAAAACCATATCACGTATTTATATTACAAGTTCGTTCTAGAAAACAGCCAAAATATTAAGACCCTCCATTATTAATTGACCCTTATCCACAAACAAAGTTTCAACGACCAAGAACAAAATGAAGTCTCATTTTAGATTGGACGTTAAGTTTTAGGTATATTACGCCCCCCGCAGTTTGCTTTACGACTTTAGTATTTCTTTATAGAATTACTTGCGTTTTATTCATGTTTCATTCGTTTTAGTGCGAAATATATTTCTTGTATATTTTCTTTGAAAACATAATATCTTTACGGCCGTGGCTCTGTAATTTTGAAAGGTTTTGTATCTGCAAATGTTTTACTGTGAAAAAATAGTAAATATATTATTTAGGATCAAATGCCGCATTTTCCAGTCTGCTGCTGTCTTTAATCATCATACAATTACAAAGTGGCATTGCCTTGCTGGGTATCTTTTATCGGCTGTAGTATGGAGAGAGTCCTATACAGCTTTTATACCTCATCCCACTTTCCTCTTCCTGCACAAAAGCGTGCTGGTCTTCTGATTCCATCTAGATCCACTTCCACTGTACGCTTACGCAGAAAGAAACTCGAAGACTTGTCTTTTGTCGCACTTGAAATGTAAGGAACAGGTTCCAGCACGCGGTTTTCTTCCTTCCTGAAGAAACATTCTGTGCGCCAGCAGGGGGTAAACCGACAGAATCACGTGGCTATGGCTCAGGCTGCACTAGCTGTCTTCGCATGTGAACCAAATGGGATTGCATAATTTGAAATAGACATTTCTTTATGGATACCCAGAGGCGAGTGGGTCTGTCCCTGGTTTATGTGGGAGTCACCGGCTGAAGGCCTACTAAAAACCAACGTGTTCCGCTTAGATCGAGGCTCCGTAGCACGACAGGGTACTTATCGCAATTGCTGACATGCGCAAGAGGCTGGACGATTTTGCCCCCAAACCAAGCCAACCGGGGGAAGGGAAAACCTTCAAAGCAGAGAGGTGATCCCCCACACAGGGACGTTTGGCGCAGGTGATGAGGCCCCACCCCATCACCCGCCGCCCCGACTATGGCGGTTGCAAGAGGCCGTGGAGCCGCCTTCTTCGGCCAGTCCTTCTCTGTCGGATCGGGTCCGCGAGAGGGTCTACCTTACGGGCCCGCTCCGCGGCCTCCTTCTGCGACACAGAAGAGCCTGTACTCACAGAAGGGGCTACGCGTTGCTGACTCTACCGCATCTAAAGGAAGCGTTATGTTGACAGTATAGCAGACTAGTTGTTCTGCTCCCAAGGCAACGCTTTCTCAATTAGCTCGCCCAAAAGAAGCATCATTTGACTGCGAAGCTTTATAAGAGAAGATGGTTGCATTCTAGCAGAAAGTAAATACCACTAAGCGACATCTATACAATATGAATTTTAATGGTTTCAGGTGTTCAAACTATCAAACTGGACAATCTGGACTTCAAATCTTTATTTTACACGGATGTAGAGGTGATCCCATACTAAAAATTCAGTTTTATGTCTGCATACAAGTAACTCTGCTTCAAAACTAATATAAATTCGTGTTACAATTACAAATAAAGCAGCGAAAATAATGAAAAAAATTATATGCTTCAGGCGGCGGTGGTAATCGCGTCTGGCCGGAGCCCAGGAGACGCGGGTTCGATTTCCGCCTGGAGCATATAATTTTTTCATTTTTTACTTTCTTTATTTGGAATTGTTACAATAAATTAGGCATTTAAACGCATCAAAAACATTAAACTGTCATAAATTCATGTTGTTTAACGATAGTTTTTCGATCCGATTACTAAGTAGAAGTATCAAATCTAGTTATTATTTTATTCCCAAGCAAGCTAAGGCAAAAAAAAATTCAAATACGACTCTGAATCGTAAAAACAGAGTACGTTAATTCCCTTTCTATGTAGAACTACCCTACAGTACGTATCGCGGACTCATTTACCAAGGGTTCTCATTCAACCCGTCCATTTACTATAGCTGAACTCTGAAACACTTACTCAGAGTCGTCACATCAATTGTAACAGTTGTGCTTCCAAATAAGCTCTTATTAATAGCGAATAGAGTACTTTTTAAATTAAAAATGAAGTTCCCTGTGCATTACAGGGTACCAAGAGCAAAACAAGTTTCCCGTTAAGACCAGAGTATTAAGCGTACGTGATTTAATAATGTGGGCATATATATTTTGATACCTGCTTCAGCAAAATTTCTATGGTCAATTCAGTTCTATGAGAAGTAGTGCAAGGTAGCTCAAGCGTACGGTCCACATAATTATAATCAGCTACCGTTCTTAATGTAACCTATAGACGCTCGTAGCATTTTGGGCACAGCTTACGTGTTGTGCTTGTGAAAATCAATAGAAAGCGGTATATTGACAGCAAAGAAGAATTCCCCTGCTACCAACATTATACTTTCTTAATGAGCTTAGGCAACATAACTCACCGTACTAACAAAAACTAAAAAAAAAGAGTGACAAATACCGCTACGCCCTTCCTCTTGTAAACCGTTTTACACGTTAAATTCATCGCAAACTCTGTACAGAGCTCTAATTTACTAAAAGAATATCAACTAAGTGACCCCTGCAGGCCCAAAACGTTTACCTAACATGCAACAAAATCGTATAAAGATTATAGCCTAAAATTGAGCCCAAGAGATTCCACTAAAGTGGATTTATCTGAAAATTAATAGGTCGTTCAAAATCGGGTGAAACTCTCCCATATTTCTTTATAGCTAAGAAAATATGACTTTAGGCTAGATTTGTAGCTGTATAGCAAGACCGCGTGAGCTTTTTACGTAATAGTAATAAATAACCTAGCGTGAACCTTTCTAGACAGTTTTTCTATTAAACAGATGTACCCTTTTTCTCTATGACAATTTTAATGCTAGATGTCAAACTAATTGAATTAAAACCGATTCATCTGATTTAGCTTACTGGGTTTCGATTTTTACACTTTGCCCAAATCTAGTGATGTATAGTATAGTAGGAATATATATAGTAGTATCATAATAGTTGGAATCTTTAACACTTTTATTACAGGCAGGAGGTTAGTCATTCAGTTGTGTTTAACAACACAGCACAATTACTCTGATGGTGAGTAAAAGTAAAACCCTATCGATAAGTAGTACTGCGAATGCTGCTCCCTGGGCTAGGTAATCTTCTAACCTTTATTTGTAGATAAGAGTCGTTAAATAAAAATCCTACTGCGTTGTAGCTTGTAACCTAAGTAAAGCTTGATGTATCCCATTTGAAACCTTTCTTCTTAAATGCACTTTCGTTAGTGATATGAACTCTAAAGCTGCGTAATCAGTTGTTATTCAACCCACTTCAGCTGAAATGCCAGGACTTGCAGCATTTGCACTAAAAAGATCAAGGCTTGATATTTGAGAGACATTCATCTTCATTGGCATCTTTGCAGTGGACCGCAAAGATGCTCAAGAAGGATGCTGATGCTGATCATTCTGTCTATGTGTTAAGGATTGGCTTTCTTGGGCCTCTTCAAATTTCTTCCTTATGACTTAGTCAACAAGTAGTGTTATGACCACAGAGACCACAACACAATTTGGACGATGAAATACAATTTGGTTCTCTAATGATGAGAGAAAGTTAAACCTCATCATCGTGCTTACATTTAATCTTCTAAAATGTTTTACTTTCTCTCATGTAGTAGTCCTGTCAATGCCTACCAGGACTACCTACTACCTAATGTCGACCAGGATAATTACCGTAAGACAGGTTCATACCACTATTCTAACACCAGAAACTCTTACATAAACAGCCTTCTTCAAAAGAAATCAGATCTCCTTATGATGATATCCAAGCAAACATTATGAAAAATAGTTGTTGAATAGGCCTTGAATTTATTTATAGATATTCAAGGATCCCCACCCGCACGAAAAGCTACACTAGAAATAATTCTTTTATAGTGGGAGGGAAGAGCTAAAAAGTCAACCTCGCTGGCTGCCGAAAAAGATATATACTATATTGATGGAGGAGTTCAGTGGCGTAGGTTTGAGTGATCTAGTTCTGATTACGAAAACAAAGCAACTTTTTCCAACGTTAATCTCAAGATGGGTTGATTTAGCCGTTGGACCTTCTTGTTGCTGCAACTGTTTTAACCCACAACACGCAATGAGCCAGCATGGAGGTCTGATTGTCCAAGCTCGTCATGTGTTTTTCTCATGTAGGAAGGCCTGTGCTCAGCAGTGGGACGTATTTTTAATATGATTTTGATCCTTATTACATTGACATTAGTACAGAGTGTATTCATCATTTTGCAGCTGACTGTAATATAATTGGGCTAAAAATCAATACCATATTATGTTTACTAAATAAAAGATATATGATATCCAAAATTTCCTCTCTGTCTGCTAAAGGATCCTCTTTATAGACGGATTTCTCAGAATTATCTTGTTCAAAGTGAATAATTAATTGTGACAATCATTGTTTATACTAAATTGTTCTAAAATTACTTTGTTGTTGACGTACAAAGTGGTTCCACACAAAGCTTTGGCAGCTTTTGCGAAGACAAATTTCCGTAGAAATTCAATACGATATCCAATTATATTTACAGTTTATAGAAAATAATACATAAAATTGTAATTGTGCTTTTTTGTTTTATTAATTACGTGAGTTTTCGTTGTTCTAAAAACAATTACTATTTTCGCCTCAAATAATTCACTAGGTAATATAGATTTGACATAGTATAAGATTCGATTAACTAGTCGAATAGCAGTGTCGAATGCCATGTAATTGTGAAAAGTCATAATATTGTATATGCTCTTGGAGACGTACTGACGATAGCTACTTTCTTCTTTGTAGTAGATTTTAGCTACTGCTCTTTATCCAGAAGCAATTAGTGTAAATATTTATTAATTTTTTCTTAAGTTAAACAAATCTAGTTTATTAGTAGTTCTAGACTAGTGCTTTTCACGTATTTCCAATGATTGTTGTTATCTCAAATTAAATTCAAAGTTGATCCCATTTTTCCCTACTTCCGATAAAAAGCGCGAGTATTCTACATTGCATGCCCTTGACTGCCAACAAGGGAGTGATCCCATAACAAATGCCCTTACGTCATGAGCGTAAACGCTTCTACGTCTGGCTTTAAATAAATCTTACCTTCAGATGTAATCCTCAAAGAGCCTACCTGTTCTAAGCAATAATATAGCTTAAATCGACGCGTGAAATTGGCTTATCCTCGTCTTTGTAGACAGGTCCGCTAATGCGACTCGATTTAGTATCGGTGAAAAAGCGAAAGCGATTAATGAGGAGCTTTGACGAGATTCTGTTCAAAAACCGTAAGGTCTCATTAAAGTAATAACTAAGTCTTTCGATTTCACCCAAGTATAATGGCGATAGAATAAAAAAAATCTTGAGAATTAGGGTTTAGAATGTGTGCATGACTAAGGTAGATACATACTCCAACACAATGAAAACGATAGACAAAAGCACAACAAGTCTTAGTTTAACAATAGCATTACGAAAACCGCCTCTATTGCGAACGGAGATGGTCTCAAGGTCGAACTGGTTAGGTTGGATGGTTGATGTGCTGTAGACTGTTTGGTTAACATTTAAATTAAAATAATTATGTTGTTTGCTTTAAGCTCGAACAACCAACAAAAATTGCTTTATTTAAAAAAAATCTAAATGTACCCGATAATTAGTTGATATGTTGTCAAGGTGGCAATCAAGCATACGGCCCACCTGATGGTAAGCGGTTACCGTAGCCTATGGACGCTTGCAACACCAGGGGTATCACTTGCACGTTGCCGACCCTGTAAAAACCTTTTCAAGCCCTTTTTGCAGAACCCCATGCTGTACCTACTCATTCGAGAAAACCTCTGCAGAGAGGTCATTCCACAGCCTGAGCGTACGCGGGAGAAAGTTTCTCTGAAACCGCACAGTACGAGACCATTTGAGTTCCAACGTGTGAGGATGAATTTCCTGATGAGCGGTGCGATGGTAGAAAGAGGCCGTGGGCATCATTTCATACAATTCCTTAGAATACACTTAACGATCTCAAAAATTCTGAATTTTCTTAGTTATCAATCTTTAATTACTTTGGTAAATTATTATTATTTCTTGTGGTTGTTTTGTGCCGTATTAACTGGGGAGTATTACCCTTTATATAAGAGCGTGACCAAAAAGTAGACTTTCTACTTAGCTCTTTGGAACTAGAAGTTTTCGCAGAGAAAAAGGTAAGAAGCTTGTTTATAAAGGAGTTTGTATACTTTCACAGAGGAAAAACTATTTTTCGCAACTTGTCACGTTGTAGCAACGCCTTTTTAATGTTAGGCGGATGAAGAGGTACGGATGCTATTAATAATGTCGAAACCTCTCTAAGGAATAGCAAAAACAGAACGAAATCTTTTCTTAACCATGTCATTGGGACTTGTTTAGATGACGACCATATCTATATTCCTGCTCATTGCTCATTTTGTGAAATCAAGCGAAAATATAGTATTGTTTTCAGAAGTTAGTATCACTGTGATTTCCCTTATTTACATAGTGTTATTATTAGTTATGAGGAGCTCGGTTGCGTAGTGGTTTGAGCACTCTGGTTTCGATTACGAAAACAAAGCAACTTTCGCCATGGTTGGTCCCTGGATGGGTCAATCAAATTTATAATCTTGGGCTCCTCCGTGCTTCGGAAGGCACGTTAAGCCGTTGGTCCCGGTTGTTACTGCAACCGCTTTAACCCACCAACCCGCACTGGGCCAGCGTGGTGGTGTTATGGCCCAAACTCCTCATGTGTTTCTGCCATGTAGGAAGGCCTGTGCCCATCAGTGGGACGTATATAGGCTGGTGATGATGATGATTATTAGTTATGGTTTTCATTAGGTAGGTAATCGTTGCAAAAGTTTAAATCATTTTTCATAAGCTACCGGTACTGCTGATCAAATAGTCGGCTCCTAAGTAGATAATTTAAAAAAGCAATAACGGTCAAGTGCGTAGATCTCCGCATTCTTTAACCTATTATTACTTGAAATTAACGAAAATTAAACAAAACTAATTATTGGTTTGAAAAGACAATGAAATTTGCCATTATTATAGTTATATGTACCTAAGGTGTAAGTATTTAATATCGTATAATCAACGACGCTGTTCTGTACGTCCGTATATACATATTTACTATATTTTTAGTTCAGTGTCGGTGCTTAGTGAATTAATGCTGTAGTATTCTGGCTTTGCGATAAAGTATTTTTTTGAATCTCCCTGCCTGCTTCCAATTTAATACAATCCCCTGACAGAATGAAGTATCTTAATACTGGAACTGTCTATATAGAAAGTTCCAGTACTTATATAAGTACTAATATAAATATTATTGTGGTACAATTATGTTCACTCAATTGACATTCGCGTAATAATGGCTTTTTTTTAACTTGTAATTTGTAGTTATTGCAATGGATTCCAGACAATATATTTATTATATTTGCTTTGTAAAACAATTGGTCGCATTCCTTTACTGAATTTCAGTTAGATATTTTACTTGGAAAGTGTGCATTCACTCTAACAGCCGGAACACGGGCAACTATTTCTTGCCTAATACTATCTCCGGCTATATTTTTTGCGTGTCTCAGATGGCAAAAGGGTTTCAGGGGAATTGTTAAGATTGAACACGGATAGTAGCACACGGTATCTGCAGTACACGTGCGAAGATTTTGCGTTCACATTATGAGGCAGCGTGAGAGATTTAGTTTTGGCAAAAGTACAGATTTCGTGTTGAGCTTGTGATTTTTTGGATCTTTTCATTACTGTGGTTGATTATTTAATAGAACACCAACGAAAATAAGTACTAAAAGCTGAACAAAAAGTTATCAAATAAAAATAATGTTCATATAATTATGGTGCCTCAAGCGTCATGATGTTGAGATTGTTTTTAAAGACATCATCATCCTAAACAGCCTCTATGCGTGTCATTTCTGGGCACATGCCTTCCTATAAGGGAAGAACACATGAGAAGTTTTCGGCAGTAATCATCGCACTAAATAAGTGTTATGCTAAACGAAATTATGCGTAATGAAATTTTGCTAAATGAAATGATGCCTAGTAAAAATCTGGCATCTTAAAAGTATGCCATTGGGAATTCGGACATATATACATTCGACCAAATGATAATTATACTAAATGATTTTTATGCGTTGAACATATTCGTTTAAAGGAAATTTTCTTTGCCAAGTGTTTTATGCCAAATAAAATTCGAAAAAAACACAATTCTGCCAGATAGAAGGAACCCATTTTTGGTTGACCATTCCGGAATCAACCATGTTGAAAGTTGCTTTGTTTTTAGTAACGAAACCAAAGCGCTCAAACCATTGCGCCAGCGAGCTTATAATAATACAGGGTGATGCCGCCAATACGACAATAAATTGAAACATTTTTTTTTTTTTTTTTTTTTTTTTTTTTTATATACAAAGCACGACAAATGACTCAACACCACCTGATGTGAAGCGGTAAGAAGAGTCCATATGCGAAGACAGTTAGTGCAGTTCAGACACTGCTCTAGCCGCCTCCACCTTGCCGGCCCGAAAGGTGCTTTTTCACGCCTCTTTTGAAGGAACCCATGTTATAGGAAGGAGGGAACACATGTGCTGGCAAAGAATTCCAAGTTCTGGAAGTTCAACAAAGAAAAGAGCTACTAAATTTCTTTGTACGTGATGTTGAGGTGGAGACAGTGAATTGATGACTCCGAAGACCGGCACGCGTGCTTCTGAGCAGGAATGGGGAAGGTGGGATAAGGTCAAATAGCTCTTCAGAACACTCTCCGTGATATAGCCGATAGAAGGCGCTAAGCGACGCAATGTCTCGACGCAATTGCAGAGGCTCAAGGTTGTTGGTTACCTCTACATCGCCAACGATACGGACAGCACGACGCTGCAATCTGTCCAGGGCATCGAGTAGGTACTTGGCGGAGCCATCCCACAAGTGCGAGCAATATTCCACGCAAGACCGGACCTGAGTTTTATACAGCAGGCATAATTGGTCAGGCGTGAAAAATCGACGCACCTTGTTCAGGACACCGAGCTTCCGAGAGGCTGTTTTTATCACGGTTTCGATGTAGTTCCTGGAATTCAGATCGCAACATATCTCCATGCCTAGCAAGTTTAGGGAGCCCTGTGCCGAAAGAGTCGTGCCCTGAAGAGACGGAAGGGGAAGGAACGGCGACATTTTGGCAGTAAACGCGCACACCTGTGTTTTCTTAGCATTGAACTCAACAAGATTGTTAGATCCCCATTCAGATACGAGGTTCAACACCCTGTCGAGCTCAATGGCAAGATTCTCTCTCTCCCTCTCGGTTTCAGCGCGCCCAGCCCCTGGGCGACCGTAATATCCCCCATGCACTGTACTGTCATCTGCATAGCAATGAATGTTTCCTAACGGAATCATGTCATTGATATGAAGAAGAAAGAGTGTGGGGGATAGAACAGAGCCTTGTGGTACACCAGCATTCACTGACATGAACCGCGAAGCGCATCCATCTGCGAGGACACGGATTCTTCGCTCATGCAGGAAGCCGGCGATCCAGTTACAGAGCTGAGCGGGCAGACCGTATGCCGGGAGCTTGGAGAGAAGAGCCTTGTGCCAGACCCGATCGAATGCTTTGGCAATGTCAAGGCTAACAGCCAGTGACTCTCCACGTTTGTCAATAGCTTCACCCCAGACATGCATTAAGTACGCTAGAAGATCACCCGTTGACCGGTTCGGCCGAAACCCGTACTGTCGATCATTAATTAATGAGTGATCTTCTAGGTATCGGATCAGCTGGTGGTTTAAGATCCGTTCCATGACCTTGCAAAGAACTGAGGTGACAGCTATCGGGCGGTAGTTAGCTGGGTCTGATCGGTCTCCCTTTTTGGGGACCGGTTGCACATTGGCCTCTCTCCAAGATTCCGGCACACACCCGGAAGAGAGAGAAAGACGGTATAGCCGCGTTAAGACAGGAGACAACTCCGCTGCGCAGTTTTTCAGTACTATCGCTGGAATGCCATCAGGTCCACTAGCTTTCCGGACGTCGATTGACTGAAGCTCCGCACGTACATCACATTGCCTAATACGAATATCGGGCATTGTGTGGCCACAGTGGGAGAGTGTTGGTGGCTGTAAGTTGCAGTCGTCGATTCGGGAGTGAGCCGCAAAGAGTTTTACCAAGAGATCGGCTTTCTCTTGCGGCTTGTGAGCTAGCGAGCCGTCAGAACATCTCAACGGGGGCAGCGAGGGTTGACAGAAGTTGGATTGCACGGCTTTGGCCAGACGCCAGTAGCTACGGCTTCCCGTAGGATGCGTAAGAAGTTCTTGGCCAACTCGTGCAACGCGCTGTGCATCCGCTCTGATGAAGGCCCTTTTGCAGGACTTGGTGGCGTTGTTATAGACTGCTTTCAGTGAGTCAATGTTGGGATCCCCGCAAGCTCGGCCCCTGATCCAAGCGCGGTATGCCGACTGTCTGTTTTCAACAGCTAAGGCACAATCGCGGTTGAACCAGAGGTTACGCCTACCCCTACTGATGAGATCGGAGTGAGGGATATAGTACTCCATCCCTAACATGATCTCATCAGCAACAGCAGTAGTGCTAGCGTTCGGGTCCAGCTCACTGAAACAGCGCTGCCTCCAAGGGACAGATGCGAAGTAATCCCGCATACCGTCCCAATCTGCCGACGCATAGTGCCAGATGCGGCGTTTGGCAACCATAGGTACCGGTGGCGACGCCCGTGGCACCCCAGCGGATACCAGGCAGTGATCCGATGTTCCTAAAGGAGCACGAACCTCTAGCCGATATCCATCCGGGCGAGTCGTCAGCAGAAGGTCCAACAATGAGGGCGCGTGACCGACAATGTCTGGAATCCTGGTGGGCTGGTTTACCAGTTGGGTCAGGTCGTGCGTGAGAGCGAAAGCGTAGGCAGTTCTACCAGCATGGTCAGTTTTAGAGGAACTTAACCACGACTCGTGGTGAGCATTGAAGTCCCCTAAAAACACCAATTCCGCGGTTGGAAACTGCTCCTGCGCAACATCTGCCACCCGACTAAGATGTTCGAAAAGTCGAGTTGTCTCCATGTCACCGCTGTGGGATCTATAGAGGCACACGTAGATTCGGCAATGTGTGCCCAGGTCCACATGTACCCCAAGAATAGAGTAGGAAGGGTCCTCCAAACAGCGCAGACGGCGACAGCAAACATCCGCCCGGACAAACAAGCATACCCCGGCCTTCGCTTTGAAGGACTCTTCAAGAGCGTAGCCGGGGTAATCCAAGTAGCTAGTGTCTGCCGGGCGGAGTATTTGCGTCTCCGTCAAAAACAGCATTTCGGGTCGAGCCGTCTCGAGATGTTGGTGGACGGCATTGAGGTTAGCATGGAGCCCACGGATGTTAGTGAGCCCGACCTCAAACAGCGTGGTTGTGGTGGGGGTGTGCACCGCTGAACGACCGGAACTGTTTTTGAGCGCTGCCATAGTTGAAGATAGAAGGAGGAGAGGCGTGAATTGGGGGGACGTTGCCGCGATATATACGGTCAAAGAGTGAGGCCTGTTTCCCCAGGTAATAGCCGACAGTAGAGACGCGCTGACCCGCCGAACGGAAGGGCCCCCGAACCCCCCCGGGAATGGCCGCCGGGACCCCACCACCCGGTCACCAACCGGCACGACGGACCACCCCAAGATTATGCGTGGCATGATAGGGCAGCCTCACGAACTGGTTAGGTTCGCTTGGGCCCCTGTACTGTACCACGGGCGGCCAGCGGAACAGCCGTTTCTTCGGGTCTCCCTGGTCGGCGGGTCAATGCAGTCCACCTGGCTCAGGTTAGACGGAAGCCGTCACTGACCGCATCCATCGCCGCAACGTCTCCCCAAGCTCTGGTTGTACGCTGACTGATCCCGGAACGCGACCACAAGTGGTCACTTGGCGGGTTTTACGCCATGCGTACGGTGGTCACTAACCAGACGGGTGTTCAGACCCTACCACCAGTCGAGCAGTTGGTAGCTCGGTAATCCCTTAGTCGCCTCTTACGACACCCACGGGAAGAAATGGGGCGGTGAATTGTATTCTTAATCCGTCACCGCACGGACAAAACATGGGTTATATTGGTTCATAGAAATGGTTTGCCACTTTTAAAAACATCCTACATTTGATAATTTAAAGACATTTGAATGAAATAATGTAACATTGGCTGCATTATTTCATAGAAATATCATGAAATTATCAAATCAATAAGATGGTTCTGAAAATGGTAGACCATTTCTGGGAACTAATAAAGCCCATGTTTCAATTTATTGTCGTATTGATGGCACCATCCTGTATGACTGTTAACCATATCAACCCTAATACAATCAACCAAAAAAGAGATTAGCCCCAATATTTCATAGTGCCACTTCATTAACACAATAAACTTGTTAACACCCTGACAATAGCTCATCGTGGAATGAATATGAATACTAGGACATAGAAATCATTATTATCATTACATCAATATATAACATTCTTTAAATTTTGCAAGTTTAGCAAAAGTTAGCGTCTCATTTGATTTGGCATAATATCTATTCTGTTTGTTGAAGAACTGTCTTTTATAAATATACATTTCTTAGAAATTGTTGGGCTACGTGAGTATTGCCAATATACGATACATGGAAGATAGGATCGTCTTACATTGTCATTCGTTTTGGTGTATTGTGAGCCATCGTGTATATTTACATTATCTAAAACTTTCCATCTTGTGACAAAGCGATCATCTGATCTAGGTATCTTGCTTACTTCCCTTGGGAAGGTACAAAAGCTTTTCGGGTAGTGTGAACTTGAAAACTTTACTCATGGAGCATAGGCATGTTCGATGAAGTCCATTTGATGCAAATAGATCCAATTCGATTTAATGTTTCTATTATTTTTAAGATTTTTCTCAGTGAAAAGAACGCTTGCTTAAGGGGCCGCAGCCGCTACCACTAACCAAATCATACTAATTTGTGGTTTGTTGTGTCATAGCAGAAATTTAGTTTATTCAACCCGGCGTCATTGTGGCGACCAAAAAGAACACTGCCATGGTGACCGGGTATGGTATACCCATGTACTTATTGCAAACTAAAACAATGTTTTGTCCATATTAGTTCTCTATTTTGCAGAAATGTTTATTACATTATTTATGAAAATTCAACATTTATCCCAACAATTATTACTTAATACTAAGTAAATCACTTTTGAGATCAATGCAACCTTTACATACTGGAATTATATATTATGTTGCATACAAATCGGCTTGTTACTTTAGTTGCAATTATGCCTTCTTTTTTTGTCTGTAGCAGCAACACTAAAAAGAAAAGCTAATACGCTCAAAGCAGACATTGACCGCAGTTACTGAGAGCAGCAAATAACATGCATACTTATATAGTTTTAATGTTTTTAGGGTTTCAAATACCGTCGGGCATTAGATACCCGGCCACAATGACGCCGGGTTAAGTTGATTGAAAAATATTTTTTTTTATTTTGTCCATCATAATCCTAGTGCAACGTATTTTCCCAATATTAACAGGTTCGGCAACGCGAATCTAAACAAGTAAAAGTTCAAAGGCAACGGTAAAAAGACCTAGCAAGAAAAAAATCTTACTGATTAACGATTACAAAGTGATGACACCAATGAATTGCAAAAAGGTCCTATCACACTCCCAAAACACACGTCAACAAAGATTTACCAAAAGACCTTTTTATCCCAACGAGAATGTGTAAAGATTGTCAGACCCTTGACCTACGTCACGAGCTTTTTATTTGGTAACAGTTTATTTGGAGAGTTAACTTTATCTGTGTTTCTAAAAGCCTGTTTATTCTATATGACAGTGTAGTAAACATTTACACTTATTCTTTACTCTGTCACGAATACTTGGGATAACATACGTCCGCTATTGAAAGGTGTTAAAATGGAATATCTGAAATTTTACAAATTTTCAATACAAGCACAAAGACTGCATTAACTTTAAAACTGAACACGACTTATACCTGTAACTAGAAGATGATTATTTAGAGTTAAGTTCAGAGGATTGGACAATGATGGCAATGTAATCATTCTTTTTTTTAAAATTACTTATCGTATTAGGTAGGTCTTCCTTTTCTAGTTTTGTGTAATCAATTTCTCAACATTCACTCCTTTCTTAGGTAGAATAATATCTATTTCTAAAAATTTACTGTTTTTGGTCTTCAAAAAACAAGGTTTTTCTCTTGTCTTTCTTTTCTCAACATAACTTTACACATTGATACTCTTCACTAGCCTACAAAAAAAAAGTTTGAATTTTAGCATTCACGATTTTTAAGTCTTTATTAGCTCCACATGATTTCACAATCCACCAAGTCATGCTATAGGAATGAACTATAGGACATGTAATATTCTAAAAAGTTCATACACAGTTAATACTAAAGGATTATACATAAAATATAGGGATAAACCACGAAATACCATTCTACGGAGGTCTTCAAAAATCTAATAGTTACAGTTCTTTTCTGTTTTACTGACAGTTGCCAAACATTCCTGACATCTGTTAACTCTACCTTTAGGAGTACCATACTAATCACCAATGAGACTGTCTGTATGTTCGGCTTCTTACTTTTTCATTGTATAGAAAAATACATTTTCGTAACCCTCTTTCATCTTCCTTAAAGGCTCCATACAGAAGAAAGCTTAATATGGTTTGGAGGCAACATTCACCAGATAAATAGTGTTTTTGTTAGTATTAACTTTAGTGACACATAAAGTAACCGTCTTGGCTATCTCACACAAAGGAGGTCACTTTGTTTCGTGTTTCACTTATTATGCCCAGAAGAATATCTATGTTTTTTCTTTATTTCTAAGAGAAAGGGGTTGGTGCTCATCTTCATCCAAAATAGTTTAAATAATTATTAATCTCTTATAATCCAATTTCAAGGAGTTTATTATACGTCAAGCGGCGCTATCCCACCTTAGTCCTATGACAATTGAAAATTCAATAGTGCCTGGAATCTGCTACTTGACGGGCTAAGAACTGGGACATTTTTTAATAATTTAAATATTATGATCGGTTTAAAAATAGAGTTATTGCTTTTCATAAAAATCACCATTATATGTCAATTATCAATAGGAATATACATATCTGATAAAATATTTACACATTGTGAGTATTTTTAAATAATCATAATAGGTACTTTATAATATTGAGTAGAAAGTTGTAAAAAATTTAGTCGGTTTTATATAAGCTTGTGCTAATAGATTTCTAAAAAAGTACTACAATGGTCATAACATAAAAATGTCGAAAATTTACATGAAACACGTTTAATTCACTAAGCATATAAATATTTAAAATCTATTTTGTTTGTAATGTGTGGCTTGACAGATAAAAATCTACTTATTCAAAGATTCATTCAAGTATCAATAGACTGGTTACAGCTGTATAAATCATTGTAAAACGCAAATCAAAATTTCATCAGAAGTGTACAACATTCTATATCATTTTAAGAGTTCCGCAGCATATCTATTAATTAATAGCTATCGAATTTTAAGTAAATAAAATAAAAAAGTATTGAATCAAAAGATCAAAAGAGCAAGCTCCTACAAATTAAAACATAAAACTCAAGCCGGAAGCTTTGCGAGGGATGTAACAAAACAATTTAACATTAGACATCTACATTTTTCCCTTGAAAAAGAAAACATTTGCCAGAAAAGTGGAGTACTTTCCAAGTCCACATCAACTTGAGCTGACAGCCATGTAGCCGACTTGAAAAACTCGCGATGTCTACACAAAGGGGACCTCAGTCTGTTTCGTGTCTCACTTGTGACTTAGTGGTAAAGTAAAAGCTCTCTTACGAAGCCACATTGGGTTATTCGCGTTGGTGCTGGGTGTGTCATTAGTGTAGCAAAGGTTAAAGGTACGTTTAGGGTAAAACTCCTATGAATATGCGCTATGCCCGCTTCATCAATATTAAAATTTAAAAAATATCTTAGTCATTAAATCAAAGTACTATAATAATAATTTATTGATCACTTCAGTTTCACAAATGAACTCTTACAACAGGTACATACTAATACATTTAATTAAGACAAAGTGGTGCAATTTGATAGAGGTTGACGTTGCCAGCTATACTAGTATGAACCATGTCATAGCTTTCAGTGCCTTCCACCCTTTGTTGTGCACTCTATTAATAGTTAGGCTAATCATAAGTTAAGAAAAAAAGAAGTATTAAAACTACTAACAATATCATAATAATGTGCGTGTGAAAATATGTGGGTGTGTACATGTTCACATGGATGAAACTGTGTTTTTGTGGTTAATCATTGGTTAGTGAGAAATGTTGGTGTGTTTTGAGTGTGTGTTTATTTGGGAATGTGTAGGTGTTTGGCTTCATAAACGAAAACGGGTCTAGCATACCTTTAAAATACATTTCGTTTCATGTGAGCCAATTTATTACTTCTTCTTTACATTTGTGTAAAGTTACTATAGAGCCTAATAGCGAAAATAGTGGACGAAAAACAATCGACGAGTTCACCCGGCTGGTGAGGTGCTTCGACAATGGCTAGTGGTTGAAACGTGTGGCAAATAATATTTTTTTTGCAACAATTAAAAATCAACTTTAAAATAGTATGCTCAGATAATTAAATTTAAGTTAATATACGAGTAAAGATACGAGTATTTTTGAAACAGGTGCTTTTCTTTCTGCGGTTTCTGGAAACGACCGAGCAGCCATCTAACTTTGACCATAGAAATTTATCACCTGGTTACCGTATGAGCATTGTCGTCGTCGAATTGAGAACCTCCTTCTTTTTTAAAGTTGATTAAAATGGTATTCAATTGCCGCGTAAGACCCGCTAAAATCAGTGCTAATTCATTATGTGAAGTTAAGCTGTATATGTAGGCAATGTTTTAATTATTTTGTCTATAAAAATTTGATAATAATAAGTAACTTACGCACAGTACAAAACCATTCTTAAATTATTATTATTCTCATACATCCTAAGTTTATTATAATCTGTTAAAAGAAAAAAATATTGAAATCCGGCTAAAAGGACTAAAAATCAACTTTTTATAATTCGTCTCTTCTGATGTTCTTCATGATGGTTTCATAAATTTCAAACTTAACCCCTCAATCATCAGATTCCAGACACAATTAATTTTTCAATTGTCATAGCCCTCTGGTAGGGTAGCGCCGCTTGACGGATTAAAACGAAAGTAGATCTATTGTATAGAACAGGATTTTATAAAAAGATAATTTTTACTCTACAAACAAAAGCTTTTGAGTCATCAATCGTTTATTCTACTCTTTAGATTTCAAATAGCACATATTTCTCTGTGACAACGATTCATGCAATTGACCGCTGAACCGTAAAACCTCCTCAACGGATTTAACGAACGATCTTAGAGACAGAGCTCGCAAACTCAAGATTAAAATCTACCTTCTTTTAAATGCGAACCTACGGATTACAGCCACAGGGACTTTTTTTGCAAGAAAGCCGCATAATCACCTATGCATTTTAAGTTTGGGTTTAAATAATGCTGCGAGTGAAAAAGATATTTTAAATAAGAAGACCCTTTTAGAATATTTCATTTGTAAGAGTCTGGATACTTCACAAACGTAAAACAGGACAAAACTAAATTTTTAGCAAGTGTTATTAATAACGGTGTATCATATGAATAAGTTATTGTCACTTGATGGCTGTCTGGTTCAGTGCTCAGTCTGTAAGTGTCAGTGGAGTGCCATGTCTACGAAACCAGGGGTCCTAAGTTCGAATCCCAGTAGAGGCAGATGTGTGTATGACGAGTACGAACATACATCAAAAAGATACAAACTGTTTTGTTGCCTCTTGCATTGACATAAGAGACATAATGTATCTATACACTATTTTTGTTGCTGATTGTAAGATTGATAATTATTTATTGTTTAAATTAAGAATGTATGACTCATTTATAGTGCATGAATTCACAAATTCTTGTTCCGAATGGTGCCAAAAGATGTATCTGTACAGTGCAGTTAGATTATCTACTACGCAGGAGATTTCGCAATTATTTTATAGTTAACTAGCTGTCCCGGCAAACGTTATTAAGCCATAAAAAATAACAATAAAACTTGTGCAAAAAAAAAAAGATAGTAGCCGATTCTCAGACCTACTAAAAATACATATAAAATTTCATGAAAATCGGCCCAGCCGTTTCGGAGGAGTATGGTAACTAAATTTGTGACACGAGAATTAAGATAGACAGAGGCTCTCCAAATAACTCGGTTGTCAACACTATCTGTCAAGTAAGGTTGATCGGCTTGTAGCTGGTACGTCATAGCGCACATAAGCAGTTAGAATCGAGTAACCGAGAAACAGTTGATCAGCAAAACGTACAGTCACTCGAGAGTAAGACACGACACAGGAACGTCACTAATGCTAATGCCTAAATCGCACTTACGAAGTTTTCTAGGTACATCACTGTAATATTCAATGGCTTTTGTGTAGTAAATTTACTACAGTTAGGAATTATTTCAATATTTTAAATTATACGACAAGCTGCTAGCAGTACCATACAACTTCAAGTGTCAAGTTGGGCCGCGGTCACCTAGCTCTCGCAGAAAGATATCTTCCCTAAGAAGAAGAAGAAACCCCACATAACAAAAAATCGCTGAAGATGTGACAAACCCCAAATTAGTGACACCGACATGATCAGAAAACCCTATACGAACGAAAAAAAAATTTCTTTTGACATTGCTTTCATCAACCTACTTGTAACTAATTAGATCGTAATTATGTCATTCTAATACATGTAGTAGAGTAACGCTCGATTAAAAAATGATGATAGCAATCTATGCATAAAAAACAATAAAGTTAACATGCTCGTCACCAACTTGGTATAACAAGCTCCAATAATGACACGACAGACTGACCGCCGGACAGACGGACAGACTAATGGCCCTACAGGCACTATGACGTTGTTAGTTAATATATTTTTGTGACAGTCATAAAAATTTGATTTTTGACGATTTGAAAGTGCTTCTTTGTGGCCTATTTAGAGAAAGATATTTTCATTTTAATTTTCAATGATTTCTTAACGTACATCGAAAGATTCACACCTTGATAGTTTCGCCATATTAACTGCAATTCATCTCGGAGGACAAATATTAAACTTCAGTATTGTGGGAGGGTATATCGTGGGGCGTTTTCGGTTTGGCTGGGAGCCAGAGGCGCCCGAATTAGAACAACCGTATATCAGGGAAGAATTCTAAAGGCAGCAAGGTGGAAATAATGATTAAGCGATGTTGGGAGGACTCTTTGAATGGGAATTGCTATGTATAACATTTGGCAGTGCTTATGTAATTATTTATATAAATTCCTTCAAAGTAATTATTGATATAGTTAATTAATTGAACACCGGAGTGAAACCAAAACTTGCGCGATTCAATAAGATTTGAAGAATTACCAAAGTACGTAGATTATTCTTACAATCGTCTGTAAGCTAGATAAATAGATAGGTGTACACTTTATTGCACAAAAACATGATAACGAAAGGAGCGGTGAAGAAAAACACGCAAAAGGCGGCCTTATTGCTAAAGTAGCAATCTACACCAGGCAACCTTAGGGTAAAGGAAAGCATGATAAATAGAAGTCAACTTTTTGCGTAACTTTTCATTCCAGTGCTATCTCCAGGAAGTTTAATAAATTCTTCCTAAATACACCCATTTGGCTGACGCGGTTACAAACTGCCAAAGTTAGGAGATTCACGGTCTGATAAATATGGAACCTCATCATGTGTCCCTGTCTTAATATTAGCAACGGTACCCTAAGAACTTACTTCGTTCAACTTCCCTAACTACATTCCTACGAGATAACTTTTGGGGATCCCTAGTTCAGCATGTGGAACGTTTACCGAAATCTCGTGTCAAAGCACAATTACTTTATTTTATGAAGATAGAGAGCTGAAAATTTGTAATGGCTTTTAAATAAAGTTTGAAGTAGTTCTTTGGTTTGGAAGGTAAATTGCTTTCGTAGTCTAAGCAACCCATAATAGCTTTTAAAATCTAGAGAGTAAGGATATCCTCATATATGATTTTGTTGATGAATTAACTCCACCGGTGTAATGTTGTGATCATGCAATAGGTAATAGGTTGTTGCTGCTGCAGCTTTTTTTTTATCGATAGGAGCAAAACTAACGGATCGTTGTGTTCTGGAGTCAAATGAGAAACCGAAGAAATACTACTTATCATCTTCGTCATGCTCATTCATATGTTCTACAGCACTTCACTAGATAGCAGTTCACAGCAAGAAAAAAAGACTACGTAATTACCATAGATAAAGGTAGGTAGATGAAAACTATAACGCAGCATGAATATAAAACTACAGCGTCCATTCTAATTAATTCATATAGCTACTTTGTTTTCGTAAAAAAATTGCTTTGCAAGCGAAAAGCTGATGAAGTGTGTGGTCGTTACGCAAGATGAATAGAGTAATAACAAAGCGAACTTAATTAATACCAAACTTTTATTATCCCAGTCTATTTTCGCACTCTGCTGTTTCTTTTTAAGCTGCATTCATTCAAGGGTTTGAATACAATTTTGAAATACTGTTAATTGTGTATTATGGGTAAATGGTTCGGAATACCTGCATTGCAATAAGAAATCTATGTAGGTTTACACAACAGAGATATAAATATGTGCTAGTATCTGCTATGTTAATTCGAAAGGTGATTATGATATTTTTTTTAAAGAATATATTGCAAGGCTGTTAAAACTAGACTCGTCTAAGTCTCGCATTGTAGTTCTTGGTCATGTCTATCATAATAACTAACGACTTGGCGGTGGTCTATAGGGAATTGTGCCTTTTCGGCCAGCTGTACCAATCCATAGCAGTGTCCATAAATTACAACACGGGCTTTATTAGTTCATAAAAGTATTTTGCAATATTTTGATGCCATTTCTATGAATTAATATTACATTGGCTGCATTATTTCATCATCACCAGCCTATATACGTCCCACTGCTGGTCACAGGCCTTCCTACATGGGAGAAACACATGAGGAGTTTGGACCATAACACCACCACGCTGCCCAATGTGGGTTGGTGGGTTACAGCGGTTGCAGTAACAACCGGGACCAACGGCTTGACGTGCCTTCCAAAGCACGGTGGAGGTCGAGGTAACAAACTTTGAATGACCCATCTATCGACCCGTATCGAAACCAGAGCGCTCAAACCAATACGCCACCGAGCTCCTCATCATTATTTTATTATTATCCTTATTATTTCATAAATATGTCAGAAAATTATAAAATGTTTGTTTATTTTATTTTATTAAACAAATCTATCAATTTATTGTCGTATTGTCGTCACCAACCTGTATATAAATGAATGCCATTCTTAAAAAAAAAACAAAAAATATTTAACTGCATACTATACGGAACCTATCTTTTAGTAATTACTTTACACGACATAATATAATATAAATGCCTGCCTACTAAACTTTCCTAGTGATATTTAGGTGCGTTAATATAAGGCCTGTATATCTTTCTCGCATCGATGCGCACCATAAAAACCTATAAAGAAAAAGTTATATATAAGGAAGGGACACGAGGAAATGTGTGGGATATTTTTTTTATAATAAAACAAGTAATAAATATCATTTTATTTTTATCATTGACCATACAATATTAGTTTGGAAATGGGCGTTAAGTGAGCATAGCACGAAGGCAAAGCCATGTAGCAGTAATCGATCAGTAGAAACATGCTTTACGTATGAATGTACATCGATTTTTCAACTGACTTCAAAAAGGAGGACGTTCTTAATTCGGTTGGTATATGTTTTTACCGATAACGCCGAGATTTCTGATCTAATTTACGTGACTCTTTTTTTGTTCAATGCGGATTTTGTCAATCATTTTTAATTAATTTTTATGGGACCAAATGGTAGTTGCCTTTTGGTCCCATAAAAATTAATTTAAAATGATTTAAAAACCCAACCACCCGTTTTGGTTTTTGCTTTCCTATGACTTTTTAGAGAAACGATAAACATAAGATGATAGGTAACAATATAGTATATGATGCCGTTCATCCATCTAGCTTTGACATTGGAAATACATCGCTAAAAATTGTGAATGTTTTTTAAACAAAATAAAAACAGACTCACTAAAAAGGATAAAATAATTAAATTTCAGTAGATACTTATCCCATAGAAACATGTTTTTTGGACTTGGTGCTAAGTTGTTTCCAGAAACAATAGAAACTGAAGCACCGACTCCAAAACATATGTCTCTACGGAAGAAGTACCTACTCATATTTAATTATTTTATCCTTTTTAGTGGCTTTTATTCGGTTTTTATTTTTATTAATTTTTGTTTATACTATTTCGCTCTTGAGATTGTCCTGCAGCAAAAATATTCGACTTTGAACTTGACGACTAACAAGACGACGAGCCCCCATTGATTTTGACGTTTGAGCACAGCGTTGCGCGTAAGCGTATTCACTAATCTCAACGTCGATCTCTTGGCTGTCTATGTTTGTCACTGTTTTGGGTATACGACATGAAGTTCATTTGATATTTTTTTATTTCGTTTTTCTTGTGTTTAAAATGTATTGCAATGGCTTCATTAAATATTTGATTGACTTTTACATAAACATATCAAAATAAACAACTTTTTATGTCCGGCTCACGCAGTGCTCGTCGTCGGAATGCTAGTATCACCAACGGTTGTCAAATGGTTGTCAAACAAACGCCAAAAGGTATGACAGCGCTGCTGACAGCCACGAATACAAGGCTGCTGCCTTTAGAGAATCGCATTGCTGGTGTATTACAGCATGACATCAATATATTATCAATATAATAAATTTTGATTCGATTTTACTAAGCTATGTATCACGACGTTTCGGTTAAAGGAAATGGTGCAATTAGAGTTTATGCAAAGCATGCCATAGTTACGCCACTATTTTTAATTCCTGGCATGACTTACGCAGGCTAAATATTCTAAGATAAGTCAAAACTGTATTAGAAAATGTTATGTCTTAGAACATTAACATAAAGTATGCGAGAAAGTGTTTAATCTCCTAAAGTTGACTAACAGTAATATATTTAATACCAGATTATTACTATTAACCTGGAGTAGCTGAATATAGCCTTGGCCTTGACCGGATACATACCATTTATTAGACTCGACAAAAATAACAAAACAAGAAGATACAAATATTATGACATCGTCTAGACCATAATAAAGACGACAAATGATATATAATATCTATATTATGTCATGTAAATAGATACATCATTGAACACCTTTTATCGAGGCTTATATTGACGACTCAAGGCTATAAAAACAAAATTATGTAAGAATTATTTTACCACATTTCCCAGATCATTTGTGATGTTGAAAATATTTCTCTGAATTCCTAAAATATTCAAGCTAATACATAATTATACCGATCATATAGTAAAATTAGGTATATAAAGATTATGTTAATGTCGAAACATTGGTTCTGGACAATATTATAGATTTCAAGAAATTAGATGAAAATAGTTATCTAATTGTAGATATTTGAAATATGAATCACTATAATAAGTATATATCTCGTGCAAATATGCAAAATACGCAAAGGGTCTTAAATTCATGTTTTGTTTGGTGACAACAATAATTGTAAAATTGCAGATATATCTTATTTTAATGGCGGGAAGACTAGATTATATATTAGTGTCATATCCGGTAAAGTGGTTATAATTTCAAAGGTTAATTATAGAAAAGTAAGGACGGATTAAAATCTCAAAATATAAAACGGGCGAAATTCCCAGGCAGGGCAAATCTGTGTCGTAATTTTTATTTGAAACAAAGAACCAATATTTCTATCGGAGAAATCAAACAGAAATGCTCAAAACAAATGTGACTGCTCCAAAATATTCCCAAATGCCTATTTGGACCTTTCTCCAACTTTTATTACAGTTTTACAATATGACAGATTTTCAACTTTGTTTCAGATACGAAACGTCCGTATGACCTACATCAAAGGATGAATTCCCATGTGGTAATGTGTCGTTATATCACTACTTTGTAACGTTTTATATGCCCAACGCAAACTGGCAGATAGCACGGTTCAGTCTTGTGATATCAAGGCAATAATAAAACTTATGAGTGGGCAATAGAGTTTAAATTTCAATACCGGATAACAGTCTTCAAATGAAGGCTTGAACGGAATTGTAATAAAATTGGAACAGTTTTGTGAAAAATGTTATTGTTATGTCATGCAAAAGTAAATCTTTATCACTGACGATTGGATGCATTTTACGTTAATGGTTACTGTCCCTTTAGCTATCGTATACAATTCGTAAGATTTGATAATCATTAATATACCTTATCGTGTAAGCTTTTTTATGTGTTCCATTATTATATGGTTTTTATGCAACTATAATAATATAATATAATAATATTTATACACTCACACCTATTATCTAGCCCAAAGTAAGCATCATTAAGAGCTTGTGTTATGGATACTAGATAACGGATAAATAATGATAATAATATGTATATAAACATTAGAAATATACTAAATAAACATATAAACATCCATGACTCGTAAACAAATGTTCGTACTCATCATACAAACATTTGTTCCTACCGGGATTTGAACCCGGGACCTCTCTATATGGCAATCAGACGGATCACCTGGTAGTAAGTAGCTACCGTCACCTATAGACCTATGCAATAACAAAAAAATATCACTTATTAGTATTGCAGGTGCGTAGTCTGTCATCTTGAGGCGTAAGATGAAAAGCCTTCCATACCCAGTGACCACACTGGCTACCTTTCCCCTTGATCCAAAACACAGCAAACTTTTTCCCGGCTGACATATGAAAGGCGGTGGTGGACCCAGACGACTCTACACACGGGCCCATTACCTACTTGAATTTATAATTGCATTCAGAAAAAAGAAAAATATACACAAAAAACTTAAGATATCACGGATTGTTAATATGGAGCGGAAATTTGTTAGGCTCGTGTTTCATGACTGGATGAAATCTGAGTTAGGTCCGTTTGACCTTTCTCGCTATTTTTTGCCAAATACGTAGAAGCTACACCAAATTACAGTCGCCTTTACCTATGTGTGAAAAGGATCGCGAAAACGCTGAATACAATACTAAAAAAACAAGTATTAAATTTTTTGTGAGACAAACACATTATACGGTCGAACACAAAAGTAGCTAGAGACTTTAATACTATGCCACAATAACTATTGCGTCCATACATTTTAAGTGACATATCATGTAAAGCTACTGCCGGCTTCGACTGTACCCACATCATTATTAAAATTTAAAAACCCGAATTGTACCCGAAAAACCTGCAAAATTGTAGCTGCAGAGGATCTTTCTGCTAACGCGACGTGGCTTCAACATTGGGAGTGACTCCCATGCTCCTAACAGACAGTATTGATGATATACTATCTAAGTGTATCTAATCGCAGATTCCACAAAAAGGAATGGAAAACAGGACTGAACTGGTTCGTAGCATCAAACACTAACAGAACTATTCGACATGACAACGAGCCGCCATTGATTATGACGTTTAAGTACACGCTGCACGTAAGCTTATTCACTAATCTCTACATCGATCTCTTGGCTGTGTATGTTTGTCGCTGTTTTAGTAGTTAAACGAAATGGAGTACAATCGAAATTTTTGATTTAGTTTTTCTTGTGTTTAAAAAGTATCATAATGACTCCTTTCAGCCTTGAATTCCAGGTTAAATTTTTATATTTTTTTATAAAAGTCAATCAACTATTATAGTTGATTGACTTATACAAAAAAATATAAAAGTAAACAACGTTTTTAGTTCTGGCACAAGTTGAGCGTCATTTTGGGATAAAAACAAATGATAATAACTTTGTTATTTATAAATATTAAAAAAATATTTTTTCATATATTTGATAGCAAGGCCATTCCTAATTAGCCTTTAAAGTTTTTGTACTAATTAAAAAGTAGTGGTGTATAGCAAACCGAGAACTTGTCCATTTCTATCTTTATTTATTTAGCGATTTGTTTAAAAAAGCTACTTGGAGAAGCACTTAGAGAAGAATATTCATAGGTGTGCAAAATGCAGCAAGTCAAAAGTACCTAACAAGACGCATGCATTTTCTATAGGTACATACATTATAAAGAGAGAACAAAGTAACTTTCGCCATGGTCAATCCTGGGATGGGTCAAAGTTTGTTATCTCGAGCTCCTCCGTGCTTCGGAAGGCACGTTAAGCCGTTGGTCCCGGTTGTTACTGCAACCGCCTTAACCCACCAACTGGCATTGGGCCAGCGTGGTGGTGTTTTGGCCCAATCTCTTCATGTGTTTCTCTCATGTAGGAAGACCTGTACCCAGCAGTGGGACGTATATAGGTTGGTGATGATGATGATGATAACTTAATAAAGAGGCTTAATTTGTACTTTCATTTTAGACATCAAGGGTTTCTCACGAAGATCCTTACATTAATAATAGAATCAAAATCCATTGAGTAGTTCTCAAGTTATGAGCGGTCGAAGAGATAGACAGACAGACGATGCATTTCATATAAGCAAAGATCTAATGCCTTTATTAATAATCATCATTAGCTTATATACGTCCCACTGCTGGGCATAGGCCGTCACACACCAAGAGCTAATGTTATTTTGTGTTTATATTGGTACAGTGTACCCTAAATGTAAACGGTGAATGTTTGGCTAATAACTGTACAGTAGGTAGATCAATAATGATATCATTGGTAACTTTATTACCTACTTTATACCGGCACAATAAAAGTCATTTTGCTGTGCAAATGTTTTCCGAAATGTGCTGTCTTCTGTACTTATTGTTGATGATAGTATAGGGAGTATAATACTCTAAGTAACCACTGCGCTAGATGAAAACGAGGTAAATGCCTTTGTAAGTAAATATTAAGCACACAATAGTCTAGTCTACATGGCTCCCTAATTGGATTTCTAGACAGTTATAGAACTTTTGGGCTTCCCTTTTGGAAGAAACATACAAGGATTAGCAATAAACGTTAGTTCAGTGTATATTGGTTGGTATTTTGACCCGATGATTACCTATACTATACGTTGCTGATAAAAATATGATTAAAAATTAGGATTATTTTTATTTATATCGAAACTCTGCGTGTCTTCATCATTAGACCAATAGCCTTATCATAAGTGACATAGTTCCCAAAAAAAATCCTGAAACCCTCAACACTTAAGTAAATCCACTACATCGTCACCTGGAGATAAAATAGTGGTAGGTTAGTTTGCCATCTCGAAACATTTCTTTTTTTCTAGCTTGAACACCTTTATTAAAATTACTGTCTTTTTACGGAGCGTCGTGGAAATCCTTGGTTCATCCTTCTTTCGATAAAAATAATAATGGTTATGATGACTTTTTATAAAGATTATCTTTATCATATCAGCCTATGATGTCCACTAACGTTACCTAAACAGTTACTGTTATATGAAAAGTTCCTTTTTAATCGACTTCAAAAAAAGAAGGAGGTTATAAGTTCCACTCTACGTATTTTTTTATATGTATGTTCACCTATTTCTCTGTCAATTAAAGATAAGAGTGGCTGAAGGTGATAAGTCACATAATTTTAATTCTGAGTAAATCGAGATTAAAGTTTTACTTTTATTTTTTGAGATGAGTCGTTTCGAAACGAATTTTCGTACTGAACTTCGGAGGAAAGTTGTGTAAATAAGTTGAAATATTCATGGTATGATTGCTATCAGAAACACTTTTAATATTTTATTTTTAATAATTTGAAAAAAAAGCTGAACACTGAAACCAGCCAAAACACTAAAAAGGAAAAAAAAAATCAGAACCTTAGTACTTACCTCCTAAAATGTACTTTTCGGAGTTTGTGCTAAGCTGTTTCCAGAGATAATGAGAATGAAGCACCAACTCCAAAAAATACATTTTATGGGGTAAGTACTTGGGTACTGAAATTTAATAGTTTTTTCCTTTTTAATGTTTTTTAGAAAGACATTTACGGTAATCTACATCTCTATAGCAGCTTCAATATTAAACGGACCGTCATACTCGCTGAAAGCTTGGCCCGGGAGCCTCGATTCATCCTGCAAAGGAACCAATCCATATCTATCGGTAGACACCGGGTCCTTGAGTTACACAACGAAGCTTGAACAGCACGGTTATTAAATACCGCTAAAATCGATGTTGTTGTAAGCTATAATAAAGTGAAAAGTGAAATATTTCGTCATGGTCTCTTAGGTCTCCCCGCGACCTTGACCAGGTCGTCTGTTTTAGTTACTTATAATTATTTAGACTTTGGTGTGTTAATTATCTGTTACATCTTACTAGCAAGTAGCCCTCGGGTTGTCGAAAAATAGAAACTCTGACAAGTTACCTCCACGTTTTCCTACATCCTTCACAGGACCATGTCTGTTGGGTCTTTGGAGCCATCCATACACTATCTTCACCTCTACATTACTTACAAAGCAATATGGTGACTCGTTTCTTTGTCGTAATTACAAGTATGGAACTTTCTACCAGTATGTGTTTTTCCTTCTACAAAAATATGTGTTCCTTCAATCATGTGCCAGCAGAGTTTACATGTGTAGGACAGTATGAGTTATTCTGCCCTAGCTATCTCTGCAATATGATACTTTCTGCTAAACATCAGGTTGTGATAAGTAATTTGTCGTGGCTAGTATAAAAAGTTTCATAGTGCAGACAGATGCATTAAATTATGGCGACAAAGTGAATAAATAGCAGCGTTTGCAATACTCAAGTCACACAAAACAAAACTACCAAAGCTTGGTTTCTGTGAGAACCAATAATGTCACAGAGTTAAAATATTGCATTCATTTATATTGTAATGAATTTAACACACTAGAGCGAGAACACAAAGTTACGAAGTGCAGAGAACGTTGAAGTTCTGTTTAGGGTTGTCACACAATAAGAAAATAGGTTAGTGGTTATGAATTTCAGAATAGATATTAACCTTATCCATTAGCAGCCTGCCAGCACCTCTATAAGAATACAATATCTATTGTGTCTGGCATCAAATGCTTCTTAAATTCGAGGCTCTCTTAAATCTTTAAGTACTGTCAAACTCTAAAATTTGTATTGGCAAAAGATAAAAGCATTTCCTTAAACTTAAGTGGTGTTTGAGAATTCAACGCGTTTTGAAACTCTTGAATCAAAAGGAATCACATTGGTTTTTATAGACATGAAAACCAATGAGATTCCTTGTAAATGCTCCACGTCTGTGTGTGCGTATGCCTCGCAACGCTAGTGGGGAGCTTCCCCACTGTCTCTAGCAACCCTGGTCAATGTTTATGTCCACTAGTAGTAATTCCAGCCCGCCTAAATATACACTTTAGTCTAGATGTCGGCCTGTACGATATGGACCATATTCTAGCTTGGTAAGTGCTATTAAGACATCGGAGTTATGGCCTTGGAGCTGGCCCAAGATAATGTGTCTTCGGTAAACTGAGGTTATTTTGGCTTCGGGTATTGGTTGTTAGTTTGTCCTTTGAATTGTAATTTGTTGGTGTTACCTGAATATTTACCTCATTTGGTTGTTGGAAAGCGTTCCTGATACGTCACGTATCATCAAAAGAACTTAACTAACCAGAAGGTTAACTGCCGTAGTCCCTTCAAAGTTTTAAAGTTTTTTGCCACCCCATTGTATGAGAAAATATGTTTTTTCTCAATATTTTTTGATGTAGTTTGGGACACTAATTTATTAACATTACAAGATAGAAATAAAAGCAGAAATAAAAAGGTACAAAAAGTTCGCTTCACCTGAACATATTTTGAATTATCATAATCAAATGAGGCTGCCACAAATTATCCATGAAAATTTATGCGTAGATAATTCTTTTTACCGTTTCAATAACGTCAATTGTTTTCTGAAGTCTAAAATTGTTTCTTTTGTATGAATTATTATTAAGAAATTAATGAAATCAACTGCTTAGTATAGGGATTTCGCTATGATTCAACTTTCAACTTGGTATGTCAAAACACAATTATTTCAAGCTTACTAAAAGGAGCAGTAACAATCTTTTTCGTCACGTGAATTTCAAATGTAACTTATTATGTATCACTGTCAGACAGCACGGAACAACAGAGACAATTGTTTGACCCATCCAGGACCAAATATGGTGCGAGTTTCGTTCAACCGTAATCAAATCTGAGCGCTTAACCCGCTATGCCATCAAGCTCCAAGCGTAGTTCAGAATTTTCTATTCCCTTAGCAGTTAACGATTGAATAGAAACCAACACAAACCGTATGCCAATGAATATCGCAGTGATAATTCCGAAGACCGTAATTTCCGAGCCGTCAGTTACACGCTACGAACAACCACTCGCTGCTAATCTCGGTGTGAACTGCGTTTGTCACTGTCTTTTTACATAGGGTGAAAAAGGTTAGGTATATTTCTATCAGCTTGCATGTTAGATGTCACTCTTACGGGATTCGATTATGTATTTCATTAAATACATTTTCCATTGCCACTCAAAATAAAAGTTGGTCGTATTTGTGGTAGTGTACTCTACTGCATAGTCGATAATACAGCATATTAATGAGTGCAGACTCGCCAAAAATCTAACGTACAGATTGGTAAGGTTTTAGACTAAGAAAAAAAAATGTACAGACGACAGCAGATCAAGTATGACAGTTGCACTACGAAGGCCTCCTCTATTACGAACGGAATAAGGGCGGTCTCATGGTCAAACTGTTACCCTTGATGTACTGTCGACTATACATCAATGGATAAATACTTAAATAAAATTAAAAAAGTAACAGTCACACTAGAACGGCTGAATATATCTGAACACTATGCAAAGAATTTGTAACAGGCAGACTAAGAAGCTGGTGTAGTTGTTAAAGCTTTTTAGTTTCAATTATTGGTAGTACTTCAATTTTTATTTTTTAGTTTCAATTAGTGTAGTACTTCAAAGTGTACCTAATTTTCCCTTTTCTCAAGTTCTTCTGCGTACGAGTACTGAGTACCCAAGAAGATGTAGTCTTTTATATAATTGTATGTTGTTACTGCAAGCACTTTCACTCAGCAATAACTATTAGGCCAGTTGGTGGTCTTATGGAATAAACTCCTATTTAGGAAAGCTTGTTCCCTATAGTGAGACATGTATTAGAGTGTAGAAAGCCATTGAGTCAATTTAGAAGTGCTAAGAGTATGGAAATAATTTCTCACTTAAAAAGTAATAAGCCGTAACTTGGTACTAATTTGACCTAAATACCTTTGAATAAATTTACTTCAACTGTCAGTTATTAAGAACTTGAAAAGTTATGAGAACTTCTAATGAGAAAGGAAAAAACGCTATGATTTCGTCGAAAAGTTCTTAATTTGGTACAAAAATATAAATGTTCCTAAAGACATCAATTTGTTTATGAGTCATGATATCAATTGACTTGCTACTAAAATCTACGTTTACCAAAAGTCTTATATATATTTATTTTGAGTAAATTTATAGAATTTGATTAACTGGTTAAGTAGATAATCTCAACTGAGAGGCGTGAAAAACAGTGGAGTTATCTGCCATGCATTTTATAATAAAACCACTTATGTTATGTTGTGTTTCCATTATGAATCACTAGAATTTAAGGATTATCAGATTCAATATTGTACTCAGTAACATCTTGTTGTTAATAACCAGAATAATGTGACCTCAAATAGTTTTAGAGCATAATATCTAGTAGAAATTTCTAGCATACATGATCTTAATTGTTAAGTAAGTTTCTAATTAATTCACCTAACATAAGATTGTTTAAGCTGTGTAACGTTTATAGCTGCTTAATTCATTAATGTTACATATTCTAATAATTCCACACATTTTGCAGAATAGTAAAATATTTTCAATATCCTTTCCATAGTTTGTTAATTTTATTTCAACATTATAATAATTGCATCAAAGATGTTTAGAAAATTACAGACCAGAAAAATTCACATCTTGTGACAGGAACCAAGCCACGACCTTTCACAATCTAGCTGACTGCTCCGAATTCTGAGCTAACGAGGGGTTTGAATGAATTTTATTCAAGTCTCACTGTTTTTGCGTTTTAACCTTTAGAATATCGAAATTATTATAATTTAACACCCGAACGAGTAATCTGTTCCCGAACATTACTTTTTTGGTCTTCAACTTACAGAAATTCACAGTCAAAACACTGCTATTGAGATGTTTTGTTTCTAAGGTCAGTAAGGTAATTAGTTAATTTATTTGCTTTTGTATTTTCACGTGGATGGGGGCAACGAGCGAGTAGCTACTTGGCACTAAAAGCGTCTAATCTGCCCGTAATTCTTTACTATCAGAATAACCGTATGATTATTCCCCATGCTTTTTCTAAAATGCAAAATAAATAAAAAATAAAGCAAACAAATTGAGTCCATAAATAAAAAGTTCGAATGTAAATCGTACACAAAAACCTTTCAACCGCAAAGTTTCACACATGAATGAAACAACACTCACCAGGATGTTGACAATTGAGGAACATATTTATTTTTCGGGCTTTACGAATTGCAAACTAAAATAACATTGAAATGTTGGAGGTGAAATTCACAAACTTAATAGTAATATGAAACTGGAAATTAAGATATCTCTCGTGCTTTTTTGCTACTAACAGGAATATGGTATTAATTTCCGTTCAAATTGAGAGTGTCCTGGCAAAGATCAGCTTACGAGTATATCAGATCGCAGTTGAATACTCATTATCATCATCTTAGCTGAAAGATACCCACAGCTGGGCAAAGGCCTACCCCAGGGAAGTCGAAGTCGATTGGTCCTGTGCTGCACGCATCCATTGGCTTCCTGCGACCTCCATTAGATCGTCGTTCCAACTTGTGGGGGGCCTACTAATGCCACGTCTCCCGATACGCGGCCGCCACTCGAGGAACTTCCCGCACCCAACGTCCGTCAATCCTCCGAATGCTCGATACCCTACTATTATAATGTTTTGTTACGATGTTTTGTTTTGTGAGTAAAGTCGCCAGAAAACATCGGGTGGAAGATCTCAAATAGCTTAAGTGCAATATGTTAAATAGCATACAACATAACAAGATGGTCGCCAGATCGCCTTGACGAGTCAAGGAAGCTTTGTATTGGCACACCATTTGTCTTGATTTTAAAGGGCCGGACATTGCATGGCTGGTAACAAATTAGGAAGTGAAGCTACAAAATTGACCGGCAATAATATAGTAACCACTCACCATAAAGTTACGACGTAGGTATCTTTGTTTGCGTCTATCACGTAACCATCTAACCTGTTTTGAAAATTATATGAAATTTGCGTGCAAAATAAATGCCTCAATGTTTCTCTTTACGGTTAGCATGGATAAGCACTATTTTTGTTAGGATCTATCACTGTATATTTATAACGTTGTTGCATCACTTATGATGGAACTAGGACTTTCATAGACAATTTTGATCCTTTGTTCCTGCTTATACTCTGCACATACATTCTAGGCAGAAGATTCATTCATTCATCATTCAGGCTTATGTCTGATCAGAAGAACTATGCAGATTGGGCTGTTAGGGCTTCAATGGGAGTCTCACTCCGGTTCTAGACAGGGCATCACACTGACATGACATTACTGGCCTCAGACAAGTATTTATAGATTATGGCAACCATCCCCGTGTAGTACACCTTTTTTTACGTCTGAAAACCTTTTATGGGTACCCAGAGAGGACTTGGAGGCTTGCCCATGGGTTATCTAGGAGTATCCAGCTAAAGGCCGGTATATTCACTAAAACTGACGGTACCTACCGTGCCACATGTGCGCGGCGCGAAAGAGGAATCTCATCGCTAACAAATCAGATCGCGCACTGTGATTGTCCTTTCGGGCTCGACTTTGATGAAAAGTGCCATGGGTATCGGCACTTTTCGACCGACTGCGGGGTGTATCAGTATGAGTGGCGGAGCCCCCCTCCACCATTCACACCTCTGGCTGTTGAGCGGTAGAGGCTGCTGCAGCGCGCGCGTAGGGTCGCCTCGCACGGCCGAGCCTCTTGCGCAGGTAGTATACCCGGTGTGAGTTACAACTATTTCGATCCTATTTGGGTTCAGCACTCAAGTCCATTTTAAAAGTAGTGGTACTACTTTAATGAACCCTGTCACGAAGTAAAATAAAGAATCTGACTTTGAATCTGAAAAAGGAGTTACCAATATTTCACAAGAGACGCTGCTGTTGTTTTTATACGATCTAATGGCTGAACGGAACCGTGACTATAAAGTTTTCATTCAATTGAAAACGACTCAAGAGGTGTACTTATTTCCCATTCATAACATATCACTATTGAGCGTAGTTTATAGTCCCGCAGAAAGGTGCAAAAATCATGCAAATAACAACCAGCTGCACAAACACGAACTCAATGCTATAGTAAAAACTACCGTCCCACTTCGGAAATATTACGGCGTAGAGGAAAGGGTGTAAAAAGAGGTCGGATATATACTTTACGAAAACGGGGAGAAGTACAGTTGCGTTCATAAGCAATGTTTTCTAGAACGCTCCGTGCGATGAAGGCTTTTTTATGTTCGCCGATGTATCCTTTTGGATTATGGCGGATGGAGCAGTTTGGTATTTGTTTTTTTTCGTTTGATGCTCTATCTGTTGACGCAAGTCGCACACGTATGAAAATTCTCATGGAAAACACATAGTTTTTTTAAGATAATACCCTAATTAGGTTATAATCACTACGATAATAACCCAAGATCGACAGTTTGAAATTGGATTGCCAAACACCTATTCGATTCTAATGTATGAAAAACATCTTTGGATACCCTTCTGAAACATCATATTTGAATCTATTATGATAAAAAAATATTTTTAGCCCCATGTACCATAAACTCAAAAATTTTAGCAACGATTAGCAAAAGGTTAATTTATGCAATACCTACATTACCTACATATCAGAAACGAAACAATAATTTTAATATTACAATATTAAAATTACGCATTTTAAAACTGCAAAAGTGATATACAAATAATGCGCCAGTCTTATATCACAGGCCCCGAGCTACTAATGCCGATAG
Source organism: Nymphula nitidulata (assembly GCA_947347705.1). Taxonomy (NCBI): domain Eukaryota; kingdom Metazoa; phylum Arthropoda; class Insecta; order Lepidoptera; family Crambidae; genus Nymphula; species Nymphula nitidulata. The sequence continues at coordinate 17,928,921 of OX374631.1, forward strand.
CGGTCACATTCTAATCCCGCAGTCATGGCATGATTTCTTTCTAAGCGGCTTCTGTATTGCTATCTTAATTCTATATTTTCTTCTTGTAATAAAATAAAAGTCTGTTCATACGGTTATGTAACTACGTTTGTTAGAATATTGTAGAGAACTTTTGGAAGCATAATAGAGCTTGTTGTCTTTGCATTAAAAATTCATTAGCGTAAGCTATGGCCTCGTACCAAGTAAAATAATTACATGGAGACGGATTTCTCCCACTATTTTGCGTAAGAAATTCCTGGAAATTGCTCCAATAAAATCCAAATTTTTAATGACGCGCAATTGGAATATCTCACTCTGAATTAAACAAAATGTAAAGACTAGTCAATTTTAAAGAGACAGTAGCCGTCAAAATAATTATAAGATTAAACGAACTTACCTTAAGTGAAGTTCTATCTTAATTATACGAAGCTCCTTGTCCGAGAGGGTTTAACGTGTAGTAACGCTGATTGTACCAGCGCCGATCACAATTTTCAAAGCTATAAAAAAAAAAATTGTTTCTCTCATATGGTAACTCTAAATGTATGTCATTACGTTCGAAGATTATTTTTGGAACAACCCTACAATTGGGATAATACTTGTATTAGTGGGCGGGTTTTGGGACTGCCCTCTCGGACAAGGAGCTTCGTATAATTAAGATAGAACTTCACTTAAGGTAAGTTCGTTTAATCTTATAATTATACTCTCTCCTTGTCCGAGAGGGTTTAACGTGTAGATGTTTGAAGATGGGGTTGTGAAAAAATAGAATTTAGATATCTATAATTATATTAGTATAGATGTTTAGTCCAACACCTTACTAATAAATTTACAAAATAATTAGATTTTTATACAAAACCCTATAAAAAAATAAAAAACACAATTGTTATTTTAACTATCGCTTAAAATTTTTAGCAATGCCGAATGGGACATTTATATGCTTATTGCAGGAAATGTTTCAGAATTTTGACTCAGAATTTTAAACTGAATTTTGTATGTAAACACTCCTGTTGGCTTTTTGACTCAATCAATATTTAAACCAAATCGGCTTGCGGTCGACACCGAAGCATATCTTGTGATAAGAGTAGAGAAGACAGTTAAAACCACTAATACTCATTTCCTGCAACATTAGTTTGATCCAAATGAATTTTAGATTGAATTGATGAAATCTTTTTTTTTTATAATTGTTTCTATTGATTTATTTATGATATAAGTGTATTCATAAAGTACTTGTCTTATTATGATTTAATGAAAGTGACAAGAGTGAGTGATAAATCAGTTGATGAGGTCCTTTAATAACATTTTTGATTTATCATTGCCTTATTATTGCATTAAATATTTTTAATACCAGTTCTGGATTCCAAATCATATATGTATGTCAGTAAACTGAAGAGGCTCCTTCGATTAAAATGTTTTTTATCTTTAAATCAATTCAATTTTAGGTCATTGTAATGTTGACCTGGTATTATTCATTTTATATAGTTTAGGTACCATATAAGTAATGATATTGTTTTTACAAAACATTGACTTAGGCATTTTTATTTGTTATATAAAGCACAATGCTCTACTATACCTACAGGTGTTATGATATTGAAATTTAGAGCTAATATATATATATATATATATATTTAAGTAGGTAGGTATTTACCATGATCAGGTTGATTATTGATGTATTATATTTTAATTATTTGACTTTTATTTTAGTACATACAAAAAACTTTTGCTGGCATGTCATGGACATATTATTATTTTGTCCCAATATTTCACTTCTTATTGATGAAATTTAATGTGAAATTTTTTATTTCATAATTGCAGAAAGGCCACTACTCGATACCTATGTGCATGATTATTCATTATGCCTGCATGCGCACCATATGTACAGGATAAATAACTATGATGCTTATATTATGTATAGGTACATTGTACCAAATGGCCATTATATTTCTAATAATAAATCATATTGTCATTTTTCAACATTAATAATTGTCAATATTGCAATTCCTTGTTTTTATACTTGACCGATAGTTGATTTGCAGCTAGGATAAGCTGGATATAAATTTAATAACATAAATCATTGATTTAAGCTCAGTATCTAAAAAAGAACTAAAAATAAAAAACCTTGTGTGAATTGCACCCGGTGGTAGGTACTTCATATGGACACTTTTATATATTAAGTACATAGCAATAAATCAATTTCTCGTATTGTGTCAAGCAAGATGACTTTTTATAAAAATACCACAAATAAAATTTGTAAAAATTCAATCGGTACTATCATTAAGTACAACAATGTCTAATATTTATTATTGTTGTGGGGATTCAATCTATGCCCCCCCCCCCTCGATTTTCATGTATCCAACAACTGTGGTATTATGTACTCTCGATAATGTTTCTTATTTTATCATAACAATTATTTTTACTCATAAAATATAGTTGTTAATTCTGAGTAGTTATTATACCTAATGGTCTTTTTATTAAGACCCATTTCCATTTCTAATAGACAAGTTTATTTCAACAGTTATTAATTTCAACCTAGCTATTTTATATAATTCTGTACAAGTAGAATTGTGAAAATACTCTTAATTTTCAAGTTCTTTTAAAAATATAGGGCATCATTTATATCACTTTATTAGGTCTGTATTGTAAGAAAATATTGCAATGGAATTGAAATAATGATTAGTTATAATAATCATTTCTTATTTTCTCTGTCTTATCTCATTTATTCATTTCATAAAATCTGTGCAATGAGGTACTTCATAAGGTGACATTTCAATGAAAAAAAATCCCATCATTTTATTACAATTGGGTTACTAGTTTATCTGTGTAACTAATTTTTTTTCTAAAGTAATGTTTTTATTTGGAATTATTAAAACAATATCTGAAAGCTTGTTTCTGAATCTTCTGGTGGTTTTGTTGATTAAATAAAGTAGGAAAGTTATGGTATTTGCTGTGTGTAACTGGTTGTTGCAACCAATGATCTGTTGGTCATGGTCACTGAAGGTTTATAAATTTTCTTTATGTTTGAACAGCTGTTTGATTTTTGAATACACTGTGTAGCTTTAACCTGTCAAGCATGAGATTCCAGACACAATTGATTTTTCAATTATCATAGCCACCCGGAGGTATATCGCGGCTTGACAGATAGTATAATCTTATTAAGTATTTATCAATGGCTGATCATTCATACAGTGATAGCAATTTTTCAGGTCATTGAATATCATTTCGGTATGCTAGAGGGTAAAGTTTTGATGAACCATAAAAGCATTGTGTAGCTAAATTTTATAGCACTTCCTCAGGCTATTGATAAACATTTATATAACTTACAGCAATTTTCAGGTTATAGAATAACATTTATTCAGGTTATAGAATAACATAATATATATCTTGATGTTAAAATTATTAATTAAATGCGGCAGCATTATCTAGCCCCCATGTAACAAACATTGGCCCAAGTTAATAAGTAAACTTTACCGGTACTTTATTGTAGAATTATTTGTCAGTCAGTCCGCAAGGTGATGGGGCTTGTTCTGATTATTAAATTACATGTACAGCTACTTTATGTTCATCATCACTAGCCTATATACGTCCCACTGCTGGGCACAGGCCTTCCTACATGGGAGAAACACATGAGGAGTTTGGGCCATAACACCACCACGCTGGCCCAATGCGGGTTGGTACTTTGTTACATATTTTAAATATGATTAATGGCTATTTTTACATTTTTGTAGCTATCACAATTATTCATATTGAGTAATCTCTCTGCCTTATAGTTGTCTGGTAGAGATCGCTTCTAGCAATAAGATTGCCTTTTTGGCATATTGTGTTTGTTTTATCTCTGTACCTTTGTATATCTACTTGATGGAAGTTAGTAGAAGTTTCTATTTCAGTGCAAGGGTCTAGCCATAGTAGCTAGACCTGTTCAAGTGATTGCCTTTAAATCTACTTTATGGTATTAGTTATACTGTTTCTTTCAGTGTATATTGCATTTCATTTGCAGTGTATATCTCTAGTGTGATAATGCTTGTTCAGCTAAATAGTTGGTTGTCTAACCGCAGTGTGATAGTAGTTTTAAAGAAGATTACAGGCATTGTCTAACTGCAATGTGATAGCACTTGCCCAGGTTATCAATAAATTCATTTCTACTTCACTGTAGAAGTTTTAAAACAAGAGTACGGGCATTGTCTTAACACAATGTAATAGCATTTGCCCAGGTTATCTATTAGGATTCATTTCTTTTTCATTTAAATTAGAGCATTGTCTAACCGCAATGTGATAGCGCTTGCTCAGGCAAGTAATGTGATAAACATTTTCATTTCACTGTGTTGTTTAACCTCAATGTCATAGCAAATGCTTAGGTAAATAGTGTGATAACCTTTTCCATTTAATTTCATACCAATTTGAGCGTTGTCTAACCGCAATGTGATAGCGCTTGCTCTGGTAAATATTGTGATAACCTTTTTCATATAATTTCATACCCATTTGAGCGTTGTCTAACCTCAATGTGATAGCGCTTGCTCGGGTAAATATTGTGATAACCTTTTTCATATAATTTCATACCCATTTGAGCGTTGTCTAACCTCAATGTGATAGCGCTTGCTCGGGTAAATATTGTGATAACCTTTTTCATATAATTTCATACCATTTAGAGCGTTGTCTAACCGCAATGTGATAGCGCATGCTCTGGTAAATAATGTGATAACCTTTTTTATTTAATTTCATATCAATTAGAGCGTTGTCTAACCGCAATGTGATAGCGCATACTCAGATAAATGTTATAATCTATTTCATGTAATTTCATACCATTTAGAGCGTTGTCTAACCGCAATGTGATAGCGCATGCTCCGGTAAATAATGTGGTAACCATTATATGTACTTGACGGTAGAAGTTTTAAATTAAGGCATAATCTTACTGTTCATTCACCTATTAATGAAGGCACTTAATATGAGTCTTCTGTTTCCTGCCTTGAGTAGGTATTTCTCATCATAAAAATTTACTTGTAATTTCCTCTCTAAACCCTATATGCCAGACATAATTTTAATTGTCTTTGTTATGTTATAATTGTCACTTACGACATCTGGGTGTTAAAGATTTAGGTAATAGATAGGTATATGACACTTGTAGTTACCACAGAACAGTTAAAGTTATCCAAAAAGTCATATTATTTTCACTTTTTGTAATCTTCTTTCTGTCCAAAGTAGGTGATTTACTTACTCCTTTTCTTTTTCCCTTTTATTTCCAAAAATCTAATTAGAAACACTAATAAAACACTGCATAAGCACTTTAAATAGGTATACATTTTTGTCTATCGCTCAAAATGAGCTATTATTTATGTTTTTAATATTTTACATGCCATTGGCAAATATTGGCAATACAAGAAAAAATAGTGTGTAAATTGATAAAACCTATAAAATATCGGAAATCATAAGCCTTGTAAAAATTCTTACAATAATATCTGGAGGGTTATATTGCTAGGTAAGTACTTTAGCTAGATTTTCTAGATTTTAGTAGTATTATTTTGATATTTTTAGGTTATGTCATAATATTCTAACAGGTTAATTCTGTGACGTTTCATATTACCAGTTATCCGGTGAGAATTATTTCTCACCGGATAACGTAACGATAATGTAATATTAAATACATACCTTCAATCTCCAAATAATATTAACGTTTTCACAACAAACCTTGACCTTGTTTGCTAACGGAATACCTGACCGTGTTTGGGAATAAAATACTGCATCGATATCCTGTTATTAGTGAACACATAATAACACTAGATTAATAATTCTTTAAAATTTGGATCACAGATCGTACTTTTTATTGGTTTAAATTGTTAAATTAATAATTTTAATGAGATAACCAAGTGACAGCGCTGTGCACAAAAAACGTAATGACATACATTTAGAGTTACCATATGAGAGAAACAATTTTTTTTTTTATAGCTTTAAAAATTGTGATCGGCGCTGGTACAATCAGCGTTACTACACGTTAAACCCTCTCGGACAAGGAGAGAGTATAATTGTCTTCGACTTCTGTTTGAATTCATCCCTACAAATGACGCTTTAAGCCAGCATACCGAAAAATGAAGTCACACCATACAGTTCAGGTGACGTCACGGAAATTGCGACCGAATAAATTTATGTTCGACACCGCGCAAATGGAATCCGACATTTGAGTTTCACCGATATACTGTCGTGTTAAAGCGACACGTGAAACTGATTGTGTCGGCTATTGACGACCACCGTAACGAAGTTGGTCAGGTTCTCCTGTGGTTTGGTTGGTTCCGTGTTCCAGTAACTATTGCATTTAATTAGATATTAATCTTCTTCTCGCTCAAAACTTGCTCTATGAAGGAAATAAAATTAGGGCATTCAAAAACCTAAAATGCACAAAAAGAAATGTTTCAAAAATAGTGACTCGGCCTGGTCTATGTACACTTGACTAAAAAATAGATAATATACGTCCCACTGCTGGGCACAGGCCTTCCTACATGGGAGAAACACATTAGGAGTTTGGGCCATAACACCACCACGCTAGCCAAATGCGGGTTGGTGGGTTAAAGCGGTTGCAGGAACAACCAGGACCAACGGCTTAACGTGCCTTCCGAAGCACGGAGGAGCTCGAGATAACAATCTTTGATTGACTCAACCCAGGATCGACCATAGCGAAAGTTGATTTGTTTTTCGTAATACGCCACCGAGCTCCTCAAAATTTTCGAAATTACTGTACATTAATCAAATAGATTTTATTATTTTATTCAGTGTTTTAGACTATCTACTAACCATCCAAAATTTCAAGCACATCAAGTGTATCAGTTACACTTCGCATTCCGCCCCTATTACGAACGGTTTAAGGTCAGTCTCAAGTCTTAAATTACGCTTGACGTGCTGTCGACTGTACCTATTTTACTAGGTGGTAGGTCCGTATGTAGGGTCGCCTAGGTAGGTACCACCGCCTTTCTTATTTCAGCCGTGAAACAGTTCGCTGTGTTTCAGATTGAAAGGAAAGGTAGCCAGTGTAATTACTGGGCATGGAAGGCATTTCATGTTAGGCCTCAGGATGACAACGCACCTGCGATACTAAGTGATTTTTGCTTGTTATTACAGGTGGCTATAGGCGGCGGTAACCGCTTACCATCAGGTGGGCCGTCAGCTTGTTTGTCATTTGTATAAAAAAACCTTAATATTGATATAATATGGGAGCAAGTACCGATATGGTGTCCCACCAAGCAGCTACTATACCGGTGTTGTATGGTATGAAATACTGAAATAATCGTAATACGTTGGTCACCAGTGCTGTACTTCACTCAAAAATCAGTCTTAACTCAATTATTTGAAGTTCAAACTAAACATTACTGTCAACAGCAACACACTTTATAAAGGAGTACACACAGCATAACGAACTCGCTTCACGCCAGTCCTTCCAATGACCTCACGGAAATGGCGACCGAATAAATTTGTATTCAGTTCCTCGCAAATGGAATCTGGCGTTTGAGTCTATATTTTGTAGAATTAAGACCTGCTCTCATCGGGCTAGGTGGCGTTAAATATATCAGACGAGGAATTATCATGAAAACGGGAACGATGCGTGTTGCTTATGCAACGAATAGATCGGTTGAAATGGAAAGGCCGTTAATGAAGATAATAAAATATGATTTGACTGAAAATACCACAGAAAATATCATTATATGATACCTATAATGATATTTTTTCTCAAAGATGATCGGAAATTTGACCATTACTTTGACAATTCACTTCGAGATATCGAAATTGCTGTATTGGCCAAATACATGCGAGCATCGGCCGGAAAAAGTTGTATGCAAATCCTTATCTGTCGTGTTTTAGCGGTAATAGTAATTTGTTCAACAAGTGAGCAAAATTATTTTTTGTAGCGAGTGCTGATGTTAAATCACGAACCAGCGAAGTAGTCTAAAATTGACCCACTTTGACCGCGGAAGGGATAGCGAATGCATCACAATAAGGCTAAGGCACAATAAGCGCAGTAAGTGTTCTATAGGCACGAGACAAAAAAAAATTGCTCTCGTGTGAAACATACAACTTTTCACCTCTCCAGCGAGAATATTGTTATAAGTGAGATACACGAGCAATATTAATTCAGGCGTTAAACAATCCTTTTCATCACTCGATGAACTCATTTTTGTAAATCAATTAACAAAATAATCACAAATAATTATAAACACAAGTCAAAAAATCAAAACAATCTGAATTTATTTTTCCCGCTTTGTCCACAGATTATATAGACTATTTTTGAGTTGCGTTCCGAAATTACAGTGCATGTCATTTTTTTGAAAAGTAAATACTAATTATATTTTTATCTAACGTGACATTATTGTTTACTGAATTATATAGTTATTATTATTTTTCAAGAAAACGTCCATAAATTAAAATAGTTAAGGTTATAAACCAAAAATAATAAAATTACATACTTGTGCGACTAGCGCTAGTTCTAAGTTTCTACTGCCTATCTCAAATTTATTTAAAAACTTACTTTGCCTCACGCTCGCTGCAAAAACCAGTTTCCTTTCGTGATTTTACAAAGCAAAAGAGCTATTTTGCTGCTGGAGAGGTGAAAAATAAATTACTATATAAACTCATATCTGCCGTGTAATTCAAAAATGGAACGATCTTTTACTCCAAAACATGTCAACCAAGGAGGTAATTAATCAAAGGTTTTATTTTAATTTCAAACTGGCTTGCACATAGAAACCTGTTTATTTGTAAAAAATGTATTATTTCTCAATAATTGTCTTTTCATATAAAAAATTCTGCCTAGTTACTACTCAGTTATACATTATACAAGCTCTAGCCACAACTATGCATTGACGGACTTACGTATGTGGGCCGAGGCAAAGTCCATCAATGCCTCTTTTGCTAGCCGCTGCAGTAATGTACTAATATGGCGAAAAATAATATTGCTGGGTATCCATTGCAATATTATTTCAACACCCTAACGGGAAGATATTGTTTTTGTTACAAATATCAAAGATTCAGCTAAGCATTACTTTTTGAATTGGTATAATTATGTCGACACTGTGAAGGTGTAGGTAGTAGTTCGTAACGCAAAAAACAGTAAGACTTAAAAAAAACATAAGAATTAATTTGGTCCTCAGTAGCTCTGTGGTAATAGCAATCACATAGTGTAAAAGGTTGCGGGTTTAGTTCTCTTCCCAGGACATGACTTCTTCTAGTGTAGATATTTTGTAAATAAGAAATCTGTTTACAATTTCCGATTGACGGTATTTCATCTTAGCCGCCCCTATCCGGCGTAGACGGGTGGGTGTGAGGAGACGGGCGGTGACCGGCCGTCTTCCTGCGTCCTAAGCGCGGCCGCGTGCGTGGTTGGCCCGCACGCATTGCACAAGCCGCCACGTCTGGGATTACCCAGGTGACGGCGCGAAACCTGGCCACAAGGTCAGGTTGCCTGGGGGTGGGCTGGTGAACTTGCTTTGGCAGAGTCCAGGGTACCCCCGCGAAGGGCATTGGAGTTACCGGGGAGTTTTAGTGGGTATTTCCAGTGCTGCTAGCGCTGGACGACCCCCACACACGCCCATCCCCAATCCAGCGGCGGGTAGGTCTGTAATCGGATTTCTCCGAAAAAAAAGGCCTGCAAGTCTAAGTGATTCTTTCCATGTTATTTTAGCTGTATATAGGCGACGGTAACCACTTACCACCAGGTGGGCCGTCAGCTTGTTTATCATCTAGTTGTATAAAAAAGGCCGAGTTCCCTACTCCCAACCGTTTTCTCCACGAGCTCTAGCGACATTACTCACCGCAGGATCACAACAGAACTGGATTGTGTTATTTAGCTGCGTAGAGTTAAAGTAGTAATTTAACCAGACAGCTGCGACATTCACATTTGTTGCTAAGAGTGCAAAGTTTAACTTATGTCCTAATAAAATACGTACTATCATATAAAATACTGCCCTGTGAATAGAAGCTTTATCCAACATAAACTACAGCGATATTTTGTGACGTCAACCGTAAGCATCGGTAAATCGTGACTTTACAGCCGATGGTACAAGTCTACAAGTTTGCGCTGCAAAACAACTCCTATGGCCTTTGAACAAGGTCGTTATAAGTTAAAGATGTAGTCATATCGACTGTACCTATGAGTAACGGATCGGGGGAACTGATGGAGCGTATAACTTATGGCTGGGGACAACCTGTCGATGGTGATAATGAAGTTACAAGATGTTCCTTAACTTAGTTCGTGAGATACGTGTCGGGTAACTTGCTACAGAAGAAATAGCAATAGATCAATTGTGCAGGTATGAGTACGTAGGTAGGTTGCTTATAAATGGAGACATAAAACTTGAGATAGGTATGTTCTACTATGCTGGAGTGGTGCCCTGCGTGGGTGGAGCAACAGTGGGCATTGGCTGCCTGCGCGGGGAACGACCTCTCCCTTCCGACCAGCATCACGAAGATGGTCGAATGGGACAGGTCGTAAAGTCGAGGAAGGAGAAGGCAGAGTGTGTGTGCTGGAATAACAGCTATCTCTGGCATTCGCCGCCGAAGAACAGGGTGGAGGAAAGCAGCCTTGACATCTTTGGAATCGGACATCAGTGGTGAGCCGTTTCTTGGCCCATTTGGCGCGCCTACGCACGGCGAGTAAGTTGAAGGGGGGGGGGGGGGGATCCCTTTTAAAGGTCCTTTCCCCCCTTTTTTCCCTAACGAAACTTCGAGTAGGAACTGGGCTGCGGTCGTACTGCGATGACGATACAACGGTGAATATTTTTTTAGTACATCCTGTGATGTCATTAGGATGTGGTTAGGAAGGTGCGTCGCTAAGGACTTTATTAGATGAGACAACCCCCCCAACCCCTTCAAACCCCCTCTCCCCCCGGGTCGGCTGGTCTCCAGCGTCAAAAATGTAACCTAAAAAACCTAGAAACCTAACCTGAAAAAGTAGTAAATAGTATATTTTTTAGGTAGAGGCCTATTTAGGCCTTTAAACAGCTCGCTGTGAATTTTGATTGAAGGCAGCAGCCAATTGTTATTACTGGACATGGAAGGTATTTTACCTTGGGTCTTAAAATGAAAACGCATCTGAAATACCCACTGATTTCTTCCTTGTTATTACAGGTATCTATTACGTTACTAATTACTTTCCTATGTAGTAAGTGTATACTAAGATCGCCAGAGCTCAATCAGAAACTGTAATGTTGGTAGCAGGAGGACGAGTCACGTACGCCATTATTATAACACAATTTAAATTTGATTGAGTAAGCATCCTAAGATGACCGCTTACCACCAGGTCAACCCGCATTAAAAACATAAATAATTATATTTATAATAATAAATTAACAGGTACCTAGTTGGGTTTTAATAAAATGGTTTATTCTTAGTTAGGCTTTGGATATTTATTTATTCATCATTATTCAAAGTGACTCAGAACTATATACAAGGTTGCCAAGAGCGGTTCCTAAGCCGAAGCAATATTTTATCGCGTCAGCTGACACGAACCCAAGTCGAAAGGATAAATAAGGAATTGATCAGACGAATGTTGCGCTGTCTGAACAAATCTTCAAGAGAAATCGACTTTGTAGCAGGGCTCTAGTTCTTTAGAAGCTATAATTTAAATTTGGTAAAAAGGAACTGCAATGATACTTGCGTGCGTTTTGTTGGTCTGTTCATTGACATTAACGGACTCTTTAAATGACGATACTGGCCAATAGGGTGAAGTTTCTGACACGGTTTTGACGAACAGTGAATAATCAGAACTTCGATCTTGGCCTTAGATTTTTGGTTTTTAAGACAGTTTAAGCGTGACAAGGTAACAGACAGGCAAATGGACAGTGATACTTCCGAATTCATAAAATTATAGAAAGTCTAGCATACTTGGAATAAGTATCAGTTTGTTTTTTGAGAATATGTGGAAAAGGAAACAAGTTGATCCAACAAAAAATGCATGAAGTTATTGGAAAATTAATAAATTTAATTAAATAATGTAGAAAATTATACAAAACAAAAAATAGTAACTAAAATTTTAATCGTTCCTGAGAAAAATCGCAATAAGTATGATTTGCAATAGCCTGCTGGTAATTTAGAATACCATATAGCAGCCTTAGTACTACATTCTCAGGAGTTTTTGTTTTATACTTACGGCCTAGCCACAGAATATCGCGGCGAATAATCGCGCTTCTATTCGCCCAAATGAAAACAAATGTATGGAAGTAGTAAGCAAGCCACGCGTAGCGACCGGTGACCTCACTAGTCGCGCTTCCGCCACCCGTTCGCGTGGTCAGGGTGTTAGTATTACTAGCATCTCGATTCGTATCTGACGATTTCACATTTTTCTGTCTTTCTTTATTGTCATTTTCCTTAAAAAAATTTGTTATTATTCTTTCTGACCTATGATAATTTTATTACTTTTCTCTTTCACCTCTTTCTCTTATTGTATTTGTAAACAGAAGACATTCCTTAAATAAACAAAATCTAAAACTTTAAGTATGAACATTTACATTGGAGTAAGTATTCCAAATTATGGAACGGGTATTTGAAGCAATACGGTGTCCTAACAACTCTATGTCACGTTTTTCATTTAAGAATTATTCATAAATATATTTTAAGCCTAAAAAAATACGTTACACATTAAGTGATTTATCAAAGATTTAATTCTTACCAAAAAAAAAATTTAAAAAGACGTTATGTGGTGTGCTGCTTTCTAACCTTATCAATATATGTAGTTTGTTATATGGCATCTTGCTTAGACCGGAAAAAACAAATAGCGCTGGCAACACTTTCAAAACCTGAGTACTCCAAGTTCCAAGTAGTATTCCAAATATGCTGCACTTATATTACCTACTTTGAATTTAAAAACGATTATTAATCAACGGTGGAGAGGAACTGTCTAAGAAATCCAAAAGTCCTGTCATCTTTTTGTGGATCTGCACCAAACTGGACTTTTACTTCCTATTTCACAAGCATTGAAATAAATCTCAAAAGCAGATTATTTATACAAATACCCGGGGTATACAACATCGACGCCAGCCGAGGACGGGCCATAAGCTCTTACAATATTTCGTCGCAGTAGCTGACAGCTCAGAGCGAGTTTCTGAAGAAGTATATTAAATTCTTCTTGAAAAATAGTTGAAAGTTTTATGATGTACCATTGTATTAAGTTAATAAAGCACGGCAATTGACTTATCACCACCTAATGTGAAGCGGTAAGAGGAGACCATATGCAAAGACAGCCTGCAGATTGAACATGCTTTTCTAGCTGCCTCTATCTTGCCGGCCTACAAAGTGCCTTGTACGCCTGTTTTGAGACTCAAAAACGGAATTTCGACAAACTTTTACGGACTCAAAAATTGAAATGATGGATTTTTATAAAGATATGTCTATTTTATGTGAGTCTATTTACTATATAATGGTATGGTTACTTATGGTTACGGTATGGTTACTTTTATATAATGGTAGCTACGCTACGCTAATATACCAAGTTACTATTTACAATATTAGCCTGACAAAGGGCACAGTTGGTTCAAATTTAGTAGTGCAACTCAGACAATCTCACTGGTTCTCATTGGTTCTTCAGAGTCGAGATTAGCGTATCGCATGAACTGCACGTATGAAGGTTTTATTTCTCCAACACGCGACCCGAACGCCTGAATGTATGTATTGGATATTTTATGATAAAATACCTCATGCACACTGCGTACCTCTTAAAGATTACAGGTTCTGTTAAACCTCTAACAGCATAAAAATATCTCCTGCAGCAAAAAACCGTTTTTATCTTAGGTAATAACAAGACTTTTTTCAGAATTACAAAATATGCCTATTTAAAACAAGCTTCCCTCCTTAACTCATTTTGTACTGTAATTTCGATGGTTTAGATTTTAACGGAGCATCAAAAAGGTTGTAAGCAGTCCAAAACAGGAAAATTTAAAACTTGATTTCAATAAGACTGGTCGAAATATATATTCTCAAAGTACTTGGGCGTTATTGAGTTAAGCTACAAGAACATCATAAATAGCACACACATAGCCGCCACACATCCCGCTTGCTACTATTTCACGTTTTTGTAATTAATTAACTTGCTTGTTGGGTTGGCGCCGACTCAAAATTAGTTACCTTCACTAGCTTATGAGCTTAGTTATAAAGACTAAAAAGGTTTATTTTTTAGTTTTTGCTATTCTCTCTCTCTTTGCCGTCGGTTTAATTTTTGTCCATTGTTTTATCAACTTTAAATCGAACCAACTTTGAGGTTCCAGATGTTTTTACCTAACGATTACAATAGTATCCAAATTACTACATATATAAAATACTTATATTAAAAATGCAAAAGGAACTATGTATGTCTGTCTATCTTTCTGTCCGTTGCGTGTCTAAATCATTGAACCGATTCAGATGAATTTGGGCGTCAAGGTAGATTGCACCCTTAGAAAAGATATGCCCATAGACAAGAGATATGTGTCTTTTAACTTCTAGCTACTTTTTGGCACAATAAAGCCACTAGTACAAAATAATTATCAAAATCACACCCCCGTGAAAGTTACAATACAATACAAATATCTATATATAAATCGACCGTTTGTATGATTCCGCCAAAACATTAAAGTAATTAAGTATCGAATTGGTCAAATACCTTTATTTTCTAAATAACCAACAAAAACAACAAAAGTCACTTATATTCGCAATTAAATAATTTGACTTGTATGATAATCCAGTAAATTATCCCAATATGAGGAGAAAACATGCCAGCGGAAGGGCGGCAAGGAATCACGTAGCTCATATCTTCCGTTTTTATGACCCGACATAATTAATGGACCGACCTAATAGTTATTGACGTGGTAGAATGTCGCTAGGACCCTGTAACTTTATGGTGATTTATTAACAGCCTTTTCATTCATTAGTCGGCTAATATCCTATATAATACATGAGAAGGCATTCACAATAATAGCCGTCATCATGTAAGCTTCTTTTAAACCATTATTAAAATAATTAGTAATAATAATAACAACATTAAAAGCTTGTGTTATAGACACTAGATAAAGGAATTTATATTTAATTTGATGTTATATTTTTACCGAGGTGGTAGGTCCGTATGAAGGGTCGTCTGGATAGGTACCACCGCCTTTCTTATTTTAGCCGTGAAACAGTTTGCTGTGCTTCGGATTGAAGGGAAAGGTAGCCAGTGTAATCACTGGGCATGCAAGGCATTTTATCTTAGTCCTCAGGATGACAACACACACGCAATAACCAAGTGATTTTTCCTCGTTATTGCAGGTGTCTATAAGCGATGGTAACCATTTACCACCAGGTGGGCCGTCAGCTTGTTTATCATATAGTTGTATATAAAAATCTCCCGAATTAATTAATAGTACAAACAAAATAGATGGTGGCTGAAGTCACATATATTATATTTTCATTTTAAAAACTGTTTGTTAAAAAATTAAGATTATTAATTAAGATTAATTATTATCACATAATAATTACATCATAATTACACCTATATTCTTAATTTTTTATTTAACATTAACATTATTATGTTTTTTATTAGTAAATAATTACACCTGTTACGGAAATCTACTGGGGGGCTCGAGAAGATCGGACAATAAAACAATTGATATTGAACATTGTTTTGCAAGAAATTTTTGCATTTAGTCTAAAAAGCAGAGTAAGAATAAAACCTTTATTAAATTAAACACTGCTACAATGCATTGCAAGTTGGATCATCATATAAATCATATTAAAAAGATTGTAGCGCAGCAAGAGCTAGTGCGGAGGTAAAACTAGTTTTTCCGAGCATAATTATCGATGATTTATTACAGTAATTATTTTCATAGTAAGCCCTTTTTCAGCAGTATTTTAACCCCCCACACAACAACAGGGGTGTTATAAGGTATACGTGTCCGTCTGTGGCATCATAGCTCCTGAGCGAGCGGACTGATTTGATTAGCTTTTTTTGTTACAAAAATTGACATTATCGAAGTGGTTTTTAGCTATAATTTATGAAGGTTTGTTCAAGCGTTTGATAACTATCAGCTTATTTCCTGCTTGACATAAGGTTTTCACTGCCTTTCACAGGTCCGATTGATTTAAAATTTGGTGTACTGTCACTTCGGTGACATTCCCATGACATGCTATCCTTGAGCTGATACTGTACCATCAAATAATCTGCGAAATGCACAATTCTTCAGAAATTTACAGCAGATATAGCGTGGTTTGGCTCATAAGAATAGTCTCGATGAGATCGTGTTAGGTAGACGATCAATAAGACCAGGGGTTCAAATTTTATATTTAGTTGCAATTCATACTTTAAATATGACAATAACTTCGAAACCTCTGCACAGATTTAGGTGAATTTTAGCATAAAGTTAGATTACGCCCTGAAAAAGGACATATGTTAATTTTGACTACAAAACGGGTATACGCGCGGAAGATGGCCGAGTAGGTATATTTATCTTCAATGAGTATTGATCTTTTCTGAAGAACAAATTACACCCCAGGCTAGCAACAGAGCCCTACAACATAACTCCACACGACAACAAAATTACACTCCCCAAGCCAGCAACAGGGCCCTAAAACATATAACTCCACAAGACATAACATAATTACACTCCCCAAGCCAGCAACAGAGCCCTACAATATATAAATCCACAAGACATAACATAATTACTCTCCCCAAACCTGCAACAGAGCCCTGAAATATTACTTCACAAGACATAACAAAATTACAGTCCCCAAGCCAGCAACAGAGCCCTGCAATATTACTCCACAAGACATAACAAAATTACACTCCCGAAGACAGCAACAGAGCCCTACGACATAATTCCAATAGAACAAAATTACACTACCTAAGCCAGCAGCAGAGCCCTATAACATAGCTCCACAAGACATAACAAAATTACGCTTCCTACGACAGCAACAGAGCCCTACGACATAATTCCACAAGACGTAACAAAATTACACTACCCAAGCCAGCAACAGAGTCCTCTCTATAAGACGTAACAAAATTACACTCCCTAAGCCAGCAACAGAGCCCAACGACATAACTCCACAAGACATAACAAAATTGCAGTCCCTACGCCAGCAACAGAGCCCTAATTAAAACATAACTCCACAAGGTATAAGATATATACGAGTTGTTGATATGTCTGTCAATTGTCTTTTTTTTCGCCTAAACAGCCTAACTTAGCTTTCCGGATAAGGTTTTGCTGTGAGGACTCCACTACAACCTATTATCATAATGTCTACCCAGAAATATTGTTTTCCTTAATAATTTCAAACTTTCAGTTTTATTTTATTTAGGGCGTTGGCGGGCTGCTTGGTCTTTTTATAACAAAGCACTGATCCATCCAACTTTAATTTCATCATAAGAAGATAGGAACTATCCTGCAAAGTCTTGCGAATTGGAGAGAAATTCAAACTTCTGGTGGCAAGTCACTAATAGTCATAATAACATTTTGACGCCACGGTGACTTCCTAATTTAGTTTCCATGGAAGCGGTTCTGTGGTCTGCCGTCACAACGTTCTATCTATATAAATAAAAATCGATGTTGGTATATTTGTCCCATAAGCACTGTATAACCATTGATCAGATTGTGATGAAACATTGTATTTCGGGGACGCCCGTGAAGGTTCCTAAATTATAAAAACTTTGCTTTATATTGATTTATTTTTATTATAAATTCAACACTTTTCTCTTTACGGGCATTGCAAACCATGCCGGGTGCGGCTAGTAATATATAAAAATAATTTTCTATATAGATTTTTGTTCTTTTCCAACCACTATTTTCAAACAACTACTGAACATATAGTTAATTAAGTAACGTTTTGTTCTCTGTCTGTATTTTGTATGAAGGTGTCGTTTTGCGTGCAAATAAACTTTATTTTTTGATTTTTCCGATTTTCTTTTAGGAAGGATACGTATTTCCTTAGTAGTAGTAGCCAAAGGTGCCTCCAGCATATGGGCACGTTAACCGTGTTACGTGAAACGTCTCAGGTTCGGTTCCCAACCCAAGACAAGAATATTCCTAACGAAGATATTTTGTTCTAATTATCTTTTAAATATTTATTAACTATTTTCAAGTTAATAACGTTCAACTCAAATTAATACGTAAGTAAGTACGTATCTACGAAGATCTATTACTAAGCGAGCCTAGTTTAATTTGGGCACACGTTGAACGTTGAAATCGAAATCGCAATTATTCGACGAGAAACCCAATTATCTGCCAATCAATAATTGACGCTCGTGTATCAAGGGTACAGTGGCTGCTTAGTACGCAATGATCAAAGCAAGTCAAAGCTATAATATATTCTGTGGTCCTAGTAGCGTTTCGTTGTTGGTAGAAAATGTAAGGTTCTACTTTAATGGACCATGAAGATTACGGATAATTAAAGTAAAAAAGAAGATCATTGCCAAGGGGCTGTTTCATCACCAGCCTATTTATGTATTACTGCTGGGCACAGGTCTACATGCATTGGATAAACACATGAGGAGTTTAGGCCATTACACTACCACGCGGGTCCAATGCTGGTTAGCGGGTTAAAGTGGCAGCAGTAACAACCCAGAACAACGACTTTACGTGATTTCCGAAGGACGGACGAGCTCGAGAATACAAATTTTGACTAAACCGCTACGTCACGGAGCTTCTCAAGTTTCTGTACTTTTATGTTGACTTATTGTATGTCAATAGTAAGTCAGAGCAGGTCTTATTCTGAAAATAAACGAAAAAAACCACCAAGGTTTGGACACGTCATCAATAGTTATTTGAAAATATTAACCATAAAGCCAGCAAAGAACTATTAAACTACAAAAAACAGGTAAATAATACTATGATTCACAACGACGAAACTTCCCAAAACGTGCTAGTTCAAACAATAATTTCAGACGAGTCATCATTTGGATGTGACTCACCTCAGCCTATTCGGCATTCCCGTTGAATCCCGCCGTTCAAACAGCGACATCTTTAGTAGTCTCAGCAGACACTCCTCCGAAATGAGTCTTCATTCATGTTGGGAACGTGTATTTGCTTAGTCGCTGGTCATTTCGCGTTTGTTTTTCCACCGTGACCCGGATTTGACCGAGAAGAGAATGAAAATGTAGACGTTTAAAGGCCCATTGACAGTCTTTTGTTTTGTGTCTAATGCCTCCGGTTTGGGTGTTTTTCCTTCCTTGGGTTTAACTCTTTCTTATCAACTCTTAACTGCACTTAAAATTCTTTTCCAAATAAAACTTTGTATGATTTGAATAACGATTAATATACTATATCTGCTGATAAAGACGTATGATATATGTCTGTATATTAATAAATATTTCCATCACAATTGCAACTGACGTTTGAAATATCCGCCGTGACTCATTGCGTTTCAATATTTACTCCGAAAGAGTCTATTCAATTTAAATTGCAGCTCTAATTTAAAATATTCAGAGAAACAACAGCAGGCAGCTATTTTCCGTTATAAAAAAATATAAAAACGCTTCGCCTTCTGAGTACTATGGCTTAAAATTGAAAATTATATAACTGAATACGAATATCTTCAGTAGCAACACAATTTCGCTTAAAAAGCGTGATGGTAAAGCAGCTAAATTTAATTTAAGCGGAATAAAAGCCGAATGTTATGAACGCAAATGATGCTATCGGCATGGAAATCTCGTGTAATCTGATTGGGAATTTAAATTTCAACAGCTGCGTGGGCTCTGATATTAAATAAACATTATTACATGAAGTTTTGAATTTTTGATTTACAGAATTACCTTATCTGAAAATTTCGAGATCAGGGTGAAACGCAGTACAAAAACTTACAACATTTTTTTTATGTTCAAAACAATCAGTAAATCATATATTTTTGGTCCTCATTTCCATCTTCAACTTTATGAAAAATTTTAAATTCATGGATGAAACGCAGTCCTGTAGCTTACGAAAAATTAAAAAGAAAATCTGCGAATTACAAAAAAATCGTCAAAATATTACCTACATCCTGCCTGGTTTCAATTATATTTGTCCTTCAAGTTCTCTTCCAATCTGCTATAATATTAGGTATGTCAACATTCACTTCTTTCTTAGCCATATTATCATCATTGAGACGTGAATTGATTATTTTTTTGGTTAATTGATCAAAGAGTTACAGTAGTGTAGAGCGTCCGCGGTAGTGTAGAGCGAGCGAACTGTAATTGCCCCAAAAGCGGTAACTAAATTTGTTTGTACTATTTCGTAGCAACATTAACAACCTGGCCACGACATCACTGCACGCGCGTCCTGCGTCTCGCGTCTAGGCAACCACTGCGCGCTGTCTGGATGTCGGCCTCGCAACGCGTCGTCGTGACCGCGCAGTGGTTGCCGAGTCTCCGCCACCGCCGCCGCCCGTTCCCGTGGCCAGGCCGTAAAATGCCCCGCTGGTAGGCGCCAAGTTGCCAATTGATTATTCTTTGATCTTTCGCTTCCAACATAATCATAATCTTGCTCGCTTTAGTTACGAACACAAGTGATGATATTTGATGATGATGCTTCAAGCTTCGTTATAATCTTAACCTTATACTTAAGCCAAGTAAGATGAAAGTTAAATGTTAACAAACAACTGTCATTTTGCAACAAGAAACAAACAACTGTCATTTTTGTATGACTGATGAACAAGAAATGCAGCGAGTAAAAGGGACAAACCTATACAAATTAACAATTGGTATGTTTATATTTGTTCTGTATTGAATTTGGTTCAAGCATAATATTATTATAAATGCAAAAGTTTAGATGGCTATTTGTTACTCTATCATGATGATTTGACGGATTTAAATGAAATTTGGCACAGAGATAGATGTTAGTCTAGAGTAGCACATGTGTTACTTTTATTCCAAAAATATGTTCTCATGGAAAAACGCAGACAAAGTCACTAGCGGTCATTTCAATACCTCCAAAGTAATTTTAGTAGTCCACAGTTCTAAGAATCCAAAAGCTTTTAGACTTTTTGTATAAATTCCCTCCAACTAATACAAATATTACCAAAGGTAATTAGAACTAATATATTCAATTACCGGAACGCCTGACCCACTTCGCAATCGCATGAACTAAGATACGGGTGGATTTGACTCTTTCAGCAGCTTCACTTGGGGTTGCACTGTAAGCGAGATGTATTATTTTGTAGGACGAAAATGACTAGTGGCCATAGAAAATATTTAATTGAAAATTTGAACCTACTGATTTATGAAAATTTATTGAAAAAAAATTTTAGGCCTCGGGATGACAACGCACCTGCAATACCAAGTGATGTTTCCTTGCTATCGCAGGTGTATATAGGTTACCGTTGCCTATATTCACCTTTAAAAAAACATATTTTTTAAATATAGGCGATATAGGGGTGTATATGGGAGACGGTAACCACTTACCAACAAGTGGGCCGTCAGCTAATTTGTAGATGACCAATGCTGTATATATATTTTTTTATAATTATTTTTCTAAACTTTGATAAAAAGAAAACTTCTTAAGAGCGATTCCTATTGGTATTAATGATTGGTTGGTTTATTGCTCACGTTTCTAAGATGCGTCAGGGTCTGGATAGACATAGCCACCTATTTCTATTACAGAAATGAAATTCACGGCGTTTCAGTGAGAGTATCGGCCACTGATATGTATACCTATTATAAAGTAATTAATTTAAGGCATGTATACTGAGTTTTCACTTATTTATAAGCTCTTCTCACGCTGCTCTATTATAGAGATTTCTCTAGAAATTCTCTATATATAGAACGACAAATCCTCATCCTAAGTCAAGTTCTCCAAAAAAACTACTACGATGGACTTAAATCATATAATATTAAAGTTCTACAAAATATAAAAGAAGGATATAATAGTTAAGCCGAAAGGACATAAAAGCTCTCTAAGTCTAAGTTCATGAAGTTAAATTAACAAGGAAATAAAAATTACGCCATAATTGCGGTATTTATGGTAGTTTTTATTACTCCGCTAGTAATGAGACCTCAGGTTTCGCAATTTCGAAGAGCGTCTGCAAGGGATGATAGCATTACATTGTCAATTATATTAATGCATAATGAACCCTATTCTGAACGCAATAAGGTAAGATAATGAAGCCATCAAAAAGTAACTTTATAACTTTTAATTTTTGAAGTTCTTCCTTTCAGTTTCATAACCTTATTTGAAATGAACGTGTTATATTCTAACTTTATTTAAAAAATAGTAAAAATGATTGAAATATGTTACTTATGCGCAAAATCTAAACTTATCTTATCTTATTATGGGGCCATGACTAAGTCACAGTGCACTTCGACCCATTGGGATCTTTTGTGCCTCCCCTGCATTTACTCTTCCTGTGTCCAGAATATAGTTGCCATTAGCTAAATCTAAACTTGATAAAATATAATTATGTACTGTGGGACGACAGATACATGTTTGGATATTAAAATGTAATGACTCTCTCATTGATCATCTATCTAACACTATCTCATTGAGACTATTCTTATAAGCCCAAAAACGCTATATCTACTGTAAGCTTAAGTTTGAGCATCCCGCAGACTATTTGATGGTACAGGATCTAGCATAGTCTTGGAAATACAACTGAAGAAACAGTAAAGCGAATTTTTATTACTTACTTTCACGTTTTTAATATTAGATACCTATTGATGTAGATGACTTTTTTGTTTAATTTTTTTTTATACCAAGAACGGAAAATGACTCAAACTACCTGATGTGAAGCGGCAAGAAGAATCCATTTGCGAAGACAGCTAGTGAAGACAGGAAGTGGGAAGGTTGGGTAAGGTCAAAAAACTCTTCACAACACTCTTCGTGATAAAGCCGATAAAAGGCGCTAAGTGATACAATGTCTCGACGGTGACAGATGTCCGTGTATTTCTTACTAAAGAATATCAGGCATAAAAATGAGTTTACTATGCTATACATCAGCCTCTGTTACCTTTTAGTAATGGTAATGTCTGACATGCTCTCTAATTACACTGTTTCCTTTCCCATCGCAGGAAAACGCAACGAATCACATGGTCGAAATAATAAAGGCCGCGGTACAAAAAGGCAAGTGGCAATAAGCAATTGGCTTGCCTACTTTTGAAGTTTGTCTTTTTCTCTCAGTATCCATAGAAAGGGGACAGCTATTAAGTAACTTGATGTAATTATAGGGGTGTATTAAATTAATGACCTATAAACGAGGACAAATGCGTGTTCTCTACTATGATGATTTGGCAGAACTAATTTATTTGTACCATCCCTTTTTACCCGTATTAAAAAATCCAAATACTAGGCTTGAGGTAACAAGGAGAACCGATGATCTGGTGACGGTAGCAGATGCATGCAGCGCAGGACCAATCGTCGTGAAAATCTTTAGAGAAGGCTTCTGTCTAGCAGCGGACGTCTTTGAGCTGAAGTGATGATGGTGAGATAATAAGAAGTGTGGCCCTGTAGTGGCAACTTTGGAGAACTCTTGGGAGCATGACGCGTAGGGAGCTTGAATAAAAGTGGATGAGGGCGCTGCCTACGGACTACTATTTGTCACCAACCGATGGCAATAATATAATTTTAAAATTAAACGTACTTAAAGTAAAAATGAGGAGCTCGGTGGCGTAGTGGTTTGAGCGCTCTGGTTTGGTTTATGAAAACAAAGCAACTTACGCCATGGTTGGTCCCGGGATGGGTCAACCAATATTTCTAATCCCGAGCTCCTCCGTGCTTCGGAGGGCACGTTAAGCCGTTGGTGACGGTTGTTCCTGCAACCGCTTTAACCCACCAACCCGCATTGCCAGCGTGGTAGTGTTATGGCCCAAGCTCCTCATGTGTTTCTCCCATGTAGGAAGGCCTGTGCCCAGCAGTGAGACGTATATAGGCTGGTGGTGATAATGATGAAAGTAAAAATTCAAAAAATTAAATTAAAATTCAAATATATTTGCATAGAATGTAGGACATATTTATAGTTTCTACATTTTGGTGTAGTTCCGTGTACATTCTACCAATTATCGGTATGCAAACATAAATTTTCGGCTTTGTTACTTTAAGAATCATGCATGCATGTCACAAAATTAAAAATACCTAATCAAAAATTGTCAATACATATTATATCTATTTGTAATATTCGTTATAAAAAGTAAAGTCCATCAAAGTTATAAATTAAATAAGTCCAGCATAATTTAAATTAATTTTAAAATTTGTCGTTTAAGTATTCCATCAATGAATAATAGCATTTATTAATTAAGAATGATGTCAATTTAGTCTTATATAATTCCAATGTCAGCTCCTTAAAACTATTAGGCATTTTTTTATATATTACAGGACCCATACAAATTACACTTTTCTTTGCCAATGATGTGTTGTAATGCCCTGTACTCAGAAGGTTTTTTTATTGAGATCGAAGTGTGTTTGCCCGTTTACGTTGCTCAGACAGTTTAACAAACAGATATTGATTTGTTTTGACAAATAAAGCCACTTCAAGTATGTATAGCGAAGGTAATGTCAAAATCCTTAGGGTTCTAAACAGTGGTACGCAGCTATCGTAGTAAAAATACGATTCTGCATAATTTTAAAAGAAGAAAATACTTTACCAATGAGTTTAACTAGAGTTTATTTTCGTCGCTGTTTGCTTATTATTACCAGTTTTAGAATTTAAGGTTGAGTAGCCTTTAACCTTCACAAGTTTCTGATAAAAATAGCATTCTAATTCTATTATCTTGTGAGGGTGGTAATATTTACCGAGCCCTGACCAGTGACGTGCGTCTAATAGATAAAGCAGTCTATTCTTATCCCGTGCATAAAAATATGATATTGCCTATCACTCCTACTAAGAGCCCACCATCTTATTATGGACTGTTATTGTTAAACCAAATAGAAATATTATAGTCCGGACTATATTTTTAAATACAAAGCATAGCACACTTAACACCACCTGATGAGAAGCGACATGAAGATATTATATGTCAAGATGGCTTGTATAGTATAAACACACTTTATTCACCTCACCATCTAGCTGGCTTCTAAAGTGCCTTTTTATTTCTCTTCTGACGAAACTCATTTTTTAACTCTGTAGAGTGTAGAAAATGTAACCTAGCAATACAGCCAGAAGAAAAAAGTACAATAATGTAGTATGACGAGTATGAAACAAACACAAATACACTATCCTACTTTGATTCAACCAAGACACACTACGTTACTAGGTGGTAGAACCCCTAGAAGAGTCATCTGTGTAAGTTTATGAAGCACTTCACTGTCATATCATCCTATCCATCGACAAACAACAAAAGCACATACAACGTTATAAGTTAAAGCCTAAAGAAATCCAAGTGTAAGCTAAGTTTTCCAAACTTTCCGTTTAATTTACACTTGCAGCTGGCTATTGTTGTACTTAATTAAAGTATTGCAACTTAAATACCCGGTTTATCTTCGTAGCAAACTTCGTCGGTAGTTGTACCTGAAACAAACGAGCGACTAATTAAAATTAAATTTAAAATGCTTATTAATGCCTAGTTTTATAATAAAGTACTTTGTAACGAGTTAGAGAAGTTTTTAAGTAATTTGAGGGTAATAGTGGGCGATGGCGATGACGATATTGGAGAAATTTGTTATTATTAGGTTTTGTAGTCTTAGCAGTGTCAAGCTTTACACTCTGGACTTTTTGTGATTCTTATCAGAATCAGAAATGAATAGAACCGTAGGAAAACTAAAGTCACCGACATTGCGCAAAGAGTCGCTAAACTTAAATGGCAGTGGTGAGGACACATCGCTCGCAGAACCAGTGGCCATTAGGGCGGAAAAGTTCTGCAGTGGCGGCCGCGGACCAGAAAACGCAGCGTGCCTATAGGCAGGTCTTCAATAAGGTGGACCGACGATTTGGTGCAGGTCGTAGGTAGCCGCTGGACGCGTGCAGCGCAGAACCGATCGTTCTAGAAATCTTTAGGAGTCTTTGTCCAGCAGTGGACGTCTTTCGTCTGAATATATTAAGATGATCCATATTATCTGTCAGTGCCCTTCATATGTTTTATTTGATTTTCGACTCTATCGACTGGAAAGATGCTTCCCATTCCTTGATGTAGAAGCATTTCAGAAATAAAACACTTTTCTAGCATTGTTTTCTTCGTTAGTTCGTTTTCCGGTATGTTCGTTCAGTACGTGAGAGTTGTCAAGCGCAGTTAACCACATGATATATGTATCCTTTTAACAGCTGTAGCGCATTGCAGTTTCAACCCTCGTTATTCTGCTAATGGAAGATTAGTGGCTCTTCCGGTGGTAAGCACGCACCGTCTAAAAAGTACACTTTAATGTTTGCAAGAATACGGCTTTGAAGAATTTTTATAAGAAATACTTAATTATTAGGCTTTTAAAAGGCTCTGCATTTTGCGAAGAACCCCTTTTAAACTACACGCTTTTGTGATACATTTACATAGCCGTGATAGAAGAAAATGGGTAAAAATTACTATCATGGAATGACGTACCTATCTACGACGAAATCCAATACGGTCACCATCAGAAAAATTTTTGCAACAATAAAGTTAAATATTAGTTTTTCTACAAAATTCTATCCATAACCCTAACTAATCTTAGGAAATGCGAAAGTGAATTTGTTTGTTTGATGCGCTTTCACGCCTTAATTACGAAATTTAGTATGGAGGTAGTTTAAGACCTTGAAAATAACATAGAATACTCTTTGAAGCGATAACTGACATTTACGAAGGCGGAGCCGGAGGCAAAAGCTAGTAATATGATGATTCGAAAGAGCTTCTTGGCTTGAATAAAGATTTGAATTTGGAAAGTAACTCCTTGTTACGTTTTCACTCTTTAGCCAATAAGTAATAAACACAATAAAAATTATCATGTGTGAGACTGTTAATATTATGTAAGTAGCATTTCATAGATGGTTACCTACTTGGATTTAAAAATTTATAGTTGCTGTGACCTTGCAGGGTTTCATATTTGGTTCTGTTTTCTGTCACAACTCCCAACATCGGTATGTACAACATGGAAAGTGCAATAAAAAACTTTGTCTTTGACTTTGACTTAACAAAGGCTACTTTTTAGCGTGATAACATTCACGGGCGTAGTTGCGAGCGGATACAAGTAATCTATATGTCGCCGCCATCTCGTTAAGTTCGGCACTCAATCAGATGCCTAGGCCGTTGATTGAACGCCGGCATCTAATTAGATGCCTAGCTAGATGGATTGTCTTGTACTAAAGAGTTTTGGTGTGATTGGTAGGTTGAAGGTTATATTTTACGATTTTGTTTAGCAGTGGTCATGAAAAATAACCTTGAGCCTACCAATAACTCAAAACCTCTTCAATTTAAACGACTTGCCCAGGTGTCCAATTGAATCGGCCTGGCGACATGAGCGCCGCGAACTTCGTGCGGCGCTCGGTGGTGGTCACCTCTCGCTACCAGTCATGGTAAGAGCCATGGTTGGTAGCGAGAGGGTATGGGGGGTTGTCGCCTCCTTCTGCGAGACTGTGCTCACCCAGAAGGAGGCAGCGGAGAGGGAGCGGGAAGAGGACCCGCTGGCCGCCCCTATCCGGCGTAGGCGGGTGGGCAGAAGGAGGCGGGCGGTGATCGCTCGTCTTCCTGCGCCCTAGGCGCGGCTGCGTGCGTGGGTGGCTTCCACGCACGCATTGCACAGCCCGCCAAGTCTAAGATTGCCCAAGTGACTCTGAGCAATCTCCAATGGCGCAAAACCTGGCCGTAAGGTCGGGTTGCCTGGGGGTGGTCTGGTGAAATTGCTTCGGCAGAGCCTAGGCTACCCCCGCGAAGGGCAATGGAGTTACCGGGGAGTTTTAGTGGGTATTCCCAGTGTCTTTGGCGCTGGGCGACCCCCACACACGCCTGTCGCCTAGCCAGCGGCAGGTAGGTCTGCAATCAGATTTATCCTCGAAAAAAAAAAAAAAAAGGTGTCTAATTGAATGGCTGATTTACCAGACGGCTGACATGAAATTAGCCATTTGGTAAAACGTTGAGCTCAATGATTTGGCTAGTTGTGTTTCAGCCATTTCATTAAATGCAGATTTCAATAACTGAGGCTAATTTAACCAGACGGCGGTGACATATATAATAATCACGCCAGAAAATCACACCCAGGCATATCAGATCCCAAATATAGTTTTTGCTTAAAGTAATGTCTTATGTAACAAGAGAAAGATTAGTTATTATCACATATATCCCATAAATTGACATCACGCATATCACATTACAGGCGTATTCTTGCTGTCACTGCCATTTGAATTCGTACCCATAAAAAGGAAATAAAAGCCCAAGACAGTCCTTGGGCGCGAAAAAGATAAAATAATACACTTATGTGTTCCATATTTTATTCTTCTTACAAAAGAAATAGTGTGACTTGTGATAAACTGATAATCGTAAATAGTTTTTTTATATAATATTGTTGTCCTTAAAAGCATCTGAACCTGAGTAAGTATGAAGTTTTCATGATATGATCAAAATCAAGATTATGCAAGGCAACAGTTATTACCATAATGATATTTTCAATTTAACAAACAGTTCAACACCCAGTGATTGATGTGGTAACTAAAACATTTAGCATTTTATTCGGTTACATTGTATTTGTGTACTTTTTTGGAACTCGGCTTTTAATAAAATGGCTAAACAAGTTAAATGGCATTGACATAATTTACTATTATGTCAATGGTATTTAACCTATTTTGCTAATTCCAGACAAAATTGGTTTAAAATTGTCACTAGCCCCAGGTATAATTCAGCAAGGAGACAAATTAAATTTAACGTCAACATTTATCATCATAAAGTTTATAAATTATTCATAATCATATCACTTTTATTAGTTCATTGTTTTTGTTGTAATACAATTAGTTTATCATCTGCTGTCTTATTAAATTGCTCTATGCTATTAAACGCCTAATCTTTGTGATAATAACATTTTGCATCTGCACATACGTAACGAAAAACTTTTCTCCAAAAATTACAATTTCCACCACTCTGCTTGTGTAAATAAAGATGTATCCAGAGAGTATACAGAATTGGAGCGCTCTTCATCAAAATACGGGAGCGGTACAATGTTGACATAAAACAAAGGAAGAAAAAACGGGCAGAAGGTAATTCCCAGTTATTGCGATGTGAAAGATGCATGTACCGCGGAGTGAACAAATTTGTGGACCGTAATAACGAGCGATAGAAAAAATTTATGCATCCAGCTAAGAGACAGCTTAACTAATATATAGCCTCAAATGTTGGTACGAGAGGTAGGGTAATAGTATTTACCCTACCTCAAAAAATTGGAGTCAAGTAATTATATAATTTTCCTGTATAGACACAGCTTTCAGTTTCATCAATATTGCAGCTGATCTTGAATACGTAAGTAGAATTTACGCTCAAACAAAACTTAAACACAAAGATGAGAATGTCCTTGAATCTAATAATAGTATATGTTATATTCAACACAACACTAATACTAATTATATTAAGTATATGTTATTTTACTGTCCTTATTGCACTCAATGAAGTATCCCTCTTCTAAGTACAGAGGTGATAGGTGATATATAATAATAAATAAGCTTATGATATCAAAGATCTTAAAATTCTATCACTTTGAATTATAAATAATCGTTGAATACTATGCAACGATTGAAGACGTTAGTGAGTTTCCACTTTTTGAAGTATATTAAAGACCACAACTAAAAACCATACTAAGGTGCACATTAAACAAATTTCATTTACTGGGTAAGACCTGGGTCCAAACAAAACCTATCGAAGGAGAACTCATAAGCTACGTGAAGGACCACCATGTATCTGCCGTGAAAAATTATGGGGGGTCCTTAGGGTAGTCCATGGGTCCATTTTCGTTTGGACAACATAAACGCTTACACCGTGTATGTTAGTTGCATCTAAAGAGGCAAATGCTCTATTACAATATTAAAGACTTTAAGTCCTTATGAATTCTGGTTTCTCATAATTTGAACACGTAATTCCACTATGCGCTATCTTCATTACTCATACTTTATTATTATTCAACGTAATATTACGAAAGGCTTAAAGTTTTTTGTTTGCTGGAATCAGTATTACATGGAATCAGGATTTTCTCTCGCAAAACTTTCTATCACAGTACCACGCTTAAATGATAAATGATATTTATTATAACAACGCTTGTAACGTATCGGTCTTCTGAGAGGCTATTATTTATTTATTCTGATTCAGAAGAAAGTTATTATGTTTACTTGGGCTCGTAACGAGTGAGGAACAAAGTTTCAAATCTGTTTATATATTAGTTTCGGTATAACCCCGAAGCGAGTTCTAATGTAATTTGTTTACAATTTCACTGAAAGGTACAAACTATTTTTACTGAAAGTTTTCAATAAAAGTTTATGTACTGGAATTAAATTAACTTTTTAAACAACTCAGTTGCGCATGGGAACATGTTCAAGGAAAACGACCGTAGATGTAAGTAAAAGTTTTTGTTAGAAAAGCAATTAAAATCACTTGTACGAAATTAAGGGTGTCACAGTAATTTGTGATATTGTACTTTAGGTGCTGAGTCGTGTATGAACATTAGCTGTTTGACATTAATTAAATAAGTTCAAAGTCGGTAGGTATATGCAAAATGCTTCAGTTTCTTATAATATTTGTACGAGCTGTGAGGGCCTAAGAATAACTATCAATTAAAATGTGAAAAAAATCACCAAAGCTCATCAAAATGTTGTGTAGTGAATTAATTTCCTGTGCTACCCGATCAATGCAACGCTCAAATTTTTTAAGATGGGTAATATCATAACTTATACTGTCGATGTTAAAAGGATCTATTGGTTACGGTAACTCCTTACTGTCACTGCTTGTTATCCCATATCCATCTCAAGGACAATCCCAAAAATAAGCCACGCAGGTGTGAAATATGCTGAGTTTTGAATAACAAATAAAACGCAAAAAAGTGTTTTTTTGGTTCCATAAGCCAATACCTTCGGTAACAGTTCGCACTCTACGCTCCATCTTAAATACTAGAGACGATCTCAATTTGCACAACTGGATTCCACAGGGAAATGTTTTTGGTTCCTTGTTACAAATTAGTTCTGAAATCTGCCTGAAAAGTTGCGGTAAGTATTATGTTAGTAGCATAGGACGAACTTCCTTGCTTCTTTCACAATACCCTTTTGACTAGTTCCAAAAAGGCTTGTATTCAACTCTTACAGAAAGTCAGTATTATTTGATTGCAATCGTCAATCAACAAACAGTGAAACTGCTGCAAATTTCAGTTCAAAATACCGGAAAGCCCTCTCTTAAACAATGTAATAATGAATTTAACAAAAACGTCAAAGCAGCATGCAAAAGCTAGTTAAACATAAAATGGCTAATAAAAACTGGCTTACGGTTCGCCGACGAAACGCCGAACGGTTCGCAAAAAGTGAAAATGTCCAATTCCAACGAGGAATTGTTTTGCTAAAATATTTTTTTTGGCCTCTCATCCAACATGTCTGCATTTTTATGCCGTGTGAAGCCGGCATGGGAATTGTAAAAGGGAATTTTGGGAATTGCAGCAATGATAGCTTACAAAAGTGACTGTGTTCTGAAATAATAGTGACGGTGAACTGTTGCTATTTTTATGAATTTCCTTTTTTACAGCATAAACATAGCAGTTTCACGGCTTGTTTAAGTATCTTGATTGTGGTAATTTGTGGAGAAACTCAAAATTAGGCACAATAAATATTCTGTTTTTGAGGAAATACTGATGGCTAGGGAAGAAGGGTTTATACTTAAATGGTTGTCTTCTAAAGAATACTGTTTCAACAGTAACAAGGGGACTAGAGGCGCCTCATGGGTAAACCCTGCTATGGCAATTTTTAATGTTCATGATAGATATGCATATGGACTCCACTTCGCATATATTACGTTAAACCTACTCTCTGGAAAATAAGCGTAACAAAGCATTGGTAAAAACTTGACAATGGAGGGAAAAATAGTGAGGAGATGAAGATTAAGAAAAGTAAGGAAGAACCAAAAGAACTACATAAGATTAGATTTTATAAAAAGATACTTTGTGATTTTCTAAAAAAAAATGTGTTCGTGTTAACATGCACAATGTAACAGAGAAGTATCTAAGCACTTTACTGAAGCATAACGATAACAATATAGACAAATATCAATATGGAATCGCACTATATGATACTCCCAAAAACAAAAGTGTGGAAAAACAGTCACTTTATTTCATCACTTTTGAGTTATTCTTTAGGCGATATTTTCCTATTTCTTCACTAAAATAAATTTAGATATAAAGCTTAAGATCTACAATTTTTTCCTTTTATCAATGGCACACTCCACATTGGTAGCATCAAGGATACCTATGTCGGTCCCAACACTAAACCTCTTTGATAAGATTTGACCATTAGTCAAGTAAATTTCATCAAAATCAACATCAAACAAAATGATTATGAAAGTCAAAATATTGACGAATCGAAATATTGTAAAAATATAAAGTAAAGAAAGCCAACCAATTGAGGTTTGGGTGGTAGGCAGATGTGATGAATGTGATTAATTTTATTCACGACTGGCGTTTGCTTATGTGTTTGTTTCAGTATATTGATAATAAGTATTTATACAAGCCAAACCTTCTTTTTTGATGTGTGGTTGGCGAAATACAAAACCAAAGGTAATAGGGAAAATTTTAACCTTCCGTGTTGCATAATAATGAATCGGCAATAATTTCACTTTGCTCATACCTAGTTGAATTGACGCGTTAAGACCCGTTGAAATTAATAATAAAACCAAAAGAGTCAGGGCCGAGTTTGATGGAAACAAAAACTGCATTATTGTAATAAATTCATTTTCCTACCCTAGAATTAAAGCCGTTGATTTTGGCCAATATAACTCTCACTGTATTATTACAGCCATCCTATATTGTCGCTATAAGAACACATCTTTGAGAAATTAAATTATACATATTTCCAAATGTTAAATATATTATGAGCCCATGCTTAGTGCCTGGTATTGAACATGAATCTTCCAGAAAAAAGAGATTATCAACTATCTTTTTCCATCCTATTCAGCCTCGTTCAAGTTGACACCACATTTAAAATTACTCCTCTTTCCACTCATAGTTTTCATACACACAGTGCTACCACATTTATGGTGCTAGTCTGGAAGAGATCTCTTATTTTTTATACAAAGCACGACAAATAATGTCACACCACCTGATGTGAAGCAGCAAGAAGAGTCTATATGTGAAGACAGTCAGTGCAGCTTGAGCACACATTTCTAGCCGTCTCCAGTCTCCACCTTGAACGAATCCATGTTTTAATAGGTAACTTCTGATTAAATAATTTCATATTCTAACATTAATAGGACACTAATTTAGAAGTAGGTCCTTATTACCTTGACATAATAGGTTACCTGAGACACCAGCGGGCTATTAAGGGATAAATATTAATACCGTCAACATTTTAATAATTACACATCAATATTTAACTTCACCAAAGTGCTAGTTTTTTTTCTTTTCTGTATGTAAAAGCCCACTCAAAGCCTGAAACATTTTAAATTAAATATGAATATCTGTTTGCTTGCAAACGAATTTATTTATTTTTCCAATCAATCTTATGTGCCGTTATCATTTGCAGCTGACTTACAGTTGGCGAAAACAAATTACCCCATAAATTTTTTGTAGCATTCACATGGGACCCCGTTATTTACGGGTACATTTTTAAATAAACTATTTTTGTGCAGTAGATTTCATTTTCAATTTCGCTTAGTCAGCTTCATGCTTCAACAATTTTCGGGTGATAAAAGTATCATGCTTGATTTCACTTTTCCGTATCACTATCAGTCAATAAAATGTAATAGACAAAACTTACCTTTCAACAAGCCTATCTTACTTACGAAATAATTACTATGTAAGGGTTTTATTAAGCTAATCCATCAATTAGGTTGTCTCTTCTTGCACACGTTTTAGTAAATTATTTAGGTAATATTGACTTGGTTCAGTTTAACGTTTAATTTAAGCTATTGAATGAAGTTTTAAATAATTAAAGGAACAACCAAGACCATTTTTATCTTTTGACTTCTGTAGGTATATTAATCTAGATCTGTCTAGGGCAAGAATAACAAGATTGTAAATTAACGTGGAATCCATGAAGATTTTTGTAAGCAATTATTTTTAGGTAGCTGTATAAAAAATTACTATCAACCATAATATTTACTGGAGCTTTCTTCAAAAAAATTATAACTTTTTTGATACGTTCCCTCGGACTCAAATTTCCGGTTAGGTCCGTGACCGGATCTCCCAACCTTTACTCGTTTATTTTCATCACTACACATTGAACTCTTATTCCCCTGCTTTAAGGTTCACAATTGTGGCTATTGGTCTTTACGCCTTTGGTCTGTCCTATTTACGCTATTCTTAAAATATGACCTAAAAAGAGCGGTCTTTCCTTTTCAATTTTACCTATGAAAGCGTCTGATTTCGCTTATTCAAATCACACGTCAGTGAACAGGATGCTGTTTTCTCTTCGGGTGACTGAATTGAGTAAGTGGGCTAGAATATCAACAGATAAGTTAAACTTTATTCTTAAGATCTATGTCATGAAAATTTTAGGATGAATATTAATTATTACTTTGTTTTACAAAGCTGCCTATTTTGTTACCAATAAGATTCACTGCATAAAATCGCTCCCTCTAATCACCAATTACTACACTTAAAGATTCGCTCCAGCAGAAATTCCACTCTAATTGTTAACCCACACTCAAGCACTGAACACATTAACACGAGTAAGAAAATTGCTTTAGTTGTAGTATGCTATCAAACGAATAAAAACTTTTTTGCTTATCATCAATAACACCGTTCAATTAAATACGCGAACCAATTCCAGACACAGACTGCAGATGTTTGATATTCTTATTATTTTCAATAACAGACTCGATTCTTGACTAGACCGCTCAAGAGATTTTCTAGTAACCACAATGGCATGCTTAACAAAATACAGCTCTTCCCAACACACTTTTGCCAAGCAAGTGGTAAGAAAGAAAATATTTATTTAGTGACACACTATTGTTTACTTAACAATAAAAATCTTAAGACTAAAGTAATAGCTGTAACACTAAAAGGACAGCCACTCAGCATATATCGGTTGTCACAGACATCCGACGCTGGTCTTCCATTGTCGCCTAAATTTAAGGTAAGGTCAGGAATCAAAGATATTTTATGTCGATAAGATGTCCTGGCTTAAATCGAATAAAGCTCCTGGAAGTGGCATATTCAGGGCCAAAACGCTACAGGCTCTTTTAGACCAATGATAGTGGCAGCATTGATAGAGACACGTGAAGGGAAAAACCAAAAGAAGACAAAAGATCCCGAAGAATCGAAGAGCATCGTAAGGTAGTATTAAAATAAGATAAGATCCTATAGATATCTAGTGCCTACTGTTCTTATTTGAACTGTATGAACTATGAAACCTTAATAGGCTCGTTTTAGTTTTATCCAGTCTGTTACATCGCTTTTGCTGAATCACACCCTTGCTATCCACTCCCATACAGACTACAAATGTTGCTATAATAACCTTAATATGGGATATGTATTGCTGAGATCTAGTAATTAGTTAGTACGACCAAGGAATAACAATCAGGTATACATCAGTAGCGTATCGATTTACGCAGTAATCTGAGGAATACATATGAGATTGTACATTGTTTACCAGTATTATTAACATATTTTTGAATTAATCTTTTATCTATTTTTTTTGCATATAAAAATCAAAAGACAGCGTCATGTTGGCAACATCGAAGGCCAGCCCCTAGTTGAGGGTCTTTAGTGAGCTCTGGCAAGTTTACATCATAGAACTTCGAAGTATTGTTCCTTGGTGCATCCAAGGAACATTACTTGGAAGTTCTATCTTGTGAGCTACTTATGTCAGGCAATCTAAGCTTGATAGAAAAATATCACAAATTTATCGAAATAACGTAGAAGTAATGGTATAACTAGGAACTCGTCAAGAACTGACTAACATGGAACATTTATTAGTCTCTGGAATTATCTGAATAGCTTAGAAACACGTCAAACAAAAATTTTAGAAATTGTCTCTTTGAGAAGGTAGTGACCAAAAAGTTTTGAAAAATCGACGTTGTTACAACTCGCTTCTGTAACTACTCACTTGAAGCCTACGTTACTTTCAAGGTAAAAACAGAAACTGAGACAAATATTGTACAAAAAAAATAAGACTTAATAAAAGTATGTCATTCATGCCTGCCGACCAATTTGTAGCGGAATCAAGGCAGAAAAGTTGCGAAGGCTCAGCTCAATTTCGTTGATTTCTGAACATAACAACTTTTTAAACATATCCCTTAACAGCTATTAACAGCTCCAAAATGATCCAAATGTGGACAAACATTTCTATAATGTGTTTTATTACAACCGCAGGGACATAAAACAGCGACCTATTAAGCGTCGGCGTGTCAACAACAAACTTTTACTGCAATGTAAACGGGCAGACGGGAGTCACGAGCGATTAGCAATAAATTGGTCTAGAATACTTATTCTGGGGAGTGCTAGAATACGATTATCATCACCAGAATAAAATACCGGGATTAAAACACTCCAAATCCTTCCTGGGGGAGGAGGTAGGAGTATGGAGTAAATACATCTATGCAAACGGTAGAACAAAAGCTCGCTTCTTGATTGGGGCGCTCACAGGGCATTTTGCTACTAACCACATGCTACATAAAATGCAACTCTCCCCAACACAACTTTGTCGAGCATGTGGTGAATGCCAGGAATCAATGATGCATCTCTTGTGTCATTGAGATGCCCTGGCTATAACCAGAATGAGCCTTCTGGAAGTGGCATATCCAAAGCCAGAAGACCAGAAGCTCTTTCTGCCTAAAGATAAAGTGAGGCTAATGGCATCTATTTTCTGGACACAGAAAGAGTAAACGCAGTTGAGGCACAAAAGATCCCAATGGGTCGAAGTGTATACAGTATACTGTGATTTTGCCATGGCCCCACTATAAGA
The DNA here is from genome assembly GCA_947347705.1 of Nymphula nitidulata. Lineage (NCBI taxonomy): Eukaryota > Metazoa > Arthropoda > Insecta > Lepidoptera > Crambidae > Nymphula > Nymphula nitidulata. The sequence continues at coordinate 17,965,836 of OX374631.1, forward strand.
CAAGATAAGATAAGATCACCAGCCTATATATGTCCCACTGCCGGGCACAAGCCTTCCTACATGGGACAAACACATGAGAAGCTTGGGTCATAGCACCACCACGCTGGCCCAATAAGGGTTGGTGGGTTCAAGCGGTTGCAATAACAACCGGGGCCAACGGCTTAACTTCCAATGAACGAAGGAGCTCGAGTTTATAAATTTTGTTATACCCACGCCGGGATCGACCAAGACGTAACTTGCAAATGAAAGTTGATCGAAACCAGAGCCCTCAAGCCACTACGCCACCGATTACCTCAAGAAATGAAAAATTCTACACGAAAAGTCATGTTTAGGTTGGTAGGCTATCTTTCAAAGTTAAAATGTTTCTGTTTACCAATGATAAACAGTGAGAGTGGGAAAGGTTGACAACATCTAATTTTTGATCTGTGAGTGATGCTGCAAAATTAAGTACGAAGTTAACGGAATCTTGCGCTTGTGCATTGACAGTTACGAATACAAAAAAGAGCTTTTTTAAAAGATTATCTCCAGTCAAAAGAACTTAATAAGTTGATACGAAGTGACCTTGCCCCATTTCGTATGTGTTCCTCAAAAGACATGAAAAGGCCAGGCAATTTGGAGGCGGTTGGAGCAGTAGGTTTCTTGTTGCACCCTCTCTCTTTTCAAATGGCGTCATCTCTTATTATCTGGTGCTATACAGTATTTTTTTATGAATTGGTCGATATGAGTAGATAGATCGATATTTGTTGTAGGCATTCCGTTCAAAGTAGGTACTATTATGGTCTTGTCACATTAGCAAAATTTTCGCTACATCAGATTCCTTAGTAATAAAAAGTTCTAATGACACAGGTATTTTTTATTACCTGCGTCATTACTTCCATGACTTGAGCCACTACCTAGTTCGGAACGTTAAATTTACGGCAGCCATTACGATGACGTCACCGTAGGCGGTACCTCGAACAAACGACTTTTGTTACGGACTGCAACTATGAGACATTGTCTTAGTAAGTCAGTGGGATGCCCAGTTTTTTGTTCTTTTCTCCTTGTTACTCAGGCAAGAGAGTGGTTGGTGCGATATGGTTTTATAACGGAGCGCTGTTATGGCAAAGTCTTATATTTTGCGTCTTAAAAAGATTGTAAGTAGTTGGTTGTAGCCTTTTCAACATTAATTCATGTGGTAAAAATAATGATAATAGACACTTTTTAACTGATTAAAAGAAAATTGGTTATGGTAATATTATTGGAACTGCTAAATATGATAGGTTTAGTAGTTATTATGATATGTTATATACCAGTGCGCGTGACAGCCTGTCTTTGACATAGGAAATTTATCAAAAGAAGAGTGCTTTTTTGTATTACTTTTAACCCATGAACGGCACTGAGAAGATAAATGATTATGATTATGACTTTGCTCCCAGCCCCCGTAGTATTACAATAACCCCTGAGTTGTAGACAAAAGTGTGTCTCTCTCTTTGTCTGAGAGAAAGAAAGAGATGAAACACATTTTGTCTCTTAATAAGCGGACATAAGTGGTCAAGACATTTTGTTTACTACCCGTGCTACAGTTAAAACAGTTTGTCTATCTTTATAATATCATCCATTTAATCCCAGTTACTACTACACAACTAATTATGTATGAAAATTGTTGAGCCTTATCTTAATTTCTAAACTGAAGTTTCGAATTGCCCTCCAGGCGTTTAATTTTATAGGCCAATTATCTTTACAAATTGTTTGGATAAAATAGCTGTGACATGGACGCACGTACTGTAATGAGTCCTGTTGGTTTTCCCTAAGGAACTTTCTTTATTATACCTGGGAAACGTACTATATGTAGAAAACAAGATTGGGGCTGAAATTGCTATCACGGTAATACAATCTATACGACCGAGATGGCAATCTATCTTAAGACAATATAGAAATAGTCCGATATATAGTAAACGCACTAATTGGTATCGGCAGCGTGAAGTTCTCGGTGAATGGTATGATCAAAATAGTGAATCAGGCACGAGTCAAAGTGAAATAATATCCTAAATACTTGAAAAACCTTAGATGTACCGAATATGTATGTAAAATGTACTTTTGGTGTTTCCTTCAAAAGAGGCGTAAAAGGCACCTTATTAGATGGCTAAATCTGTGTGTTGATTTTCACTAGCTGTCTTCATAGGGATCTTATCTTTCCGCTTCTCATCAGTTGATCTTAAGTCATTCGCCGTGCTTCGGTCGAAACGTTTGTAAAAATGTTTGATAGCAATAAAGACTTAAAAGGTTTTTTTTAATTCGTAGGTATAACCAGAGTTCTTTGAATCCCAAGGATAATTTTATTTTTATACCCTTTAAAAATTTTCAAGGTCATTGCCAATACTACAAGTGGCATGAGATTAATTAAGCAGTCTTTGTCTTTCTTACGACCAATGAGGTAGTGTCTTTATATTACTAGTCTCTTGGGAAATTCCTTTTATCATGTCTCAACTTCAGACGGTATCAAGTAAATTGCATCTTCTGTCATGTCTGCAGCTAAAGTGATGTAATATGGCAGGAAATTTAATCTAATGATTTGGTATATTCCATGACAGAGAACGATCGACTATAGCAACCTATTACAAACGAATTTTACTGACCGGTCATTACGACAAGTGAAAGCCCAGTCATATTAATGTTTTGTGTGAGTCATGGACGACTGTAAAGTAGTGGTCATTCCAACCATAGGTATATCTACGCTAGAAAAAATCATTTAAGGCTAGGGACCAAACCCGCAAAATTTCGCTACCTGGATGACTGCTCTAACCATCTGAGCGTGAGATAAGACAAGGACTTGAGATAATCCTATGATTTTTTTTGTCTTCTAGTCAGATAAACTTGCGTTATAAGCTTACGTCATCATCACCAGCCTATATACGTCCCACTGCTGGGCACAGGCCTTCCTACATGGGAGAAACACATGAGGAGTTTGGGTCATAGCACCCCCACGCTGGCCCAATGCGGGTTGGTTGGTTAAAGCGGTTGCAGGAACAACCGAGACCATCGGCTTAACGTGCCTTCCGCAGCACAGAGCTCGAGATAACTTTGATTGACCCATCCCAGGGTCGACAATGGCGAAAGTTGCTTTGTTATTCGTATCGAAACCAGAGCGCTCAAACTAATACGCCACCGAGCTCCTCTCAGGAATATGCAAAAATAACCCTCAAAATTTCGATGTTTCTTTCAAGTATTATTTAGGCAAACAATTATTGGGCCCAGTAGACAACTACACCAAAGCACGCTACACTCACGCGTTGCCAACCTTTGAAAATCAATAAAAAGCATTTTATTCATATCATGGGAAACGCGTCCTCCTTCTCTCAACACAATGGGTACTTTATGGGCCCTGGTGACCTCACAAATGCCATAAAAATAAAATCCATAAAGTTGCGTTCCATTTACACAGTTGAAAAAAACTAACAATTAAAGATAACATAAAAACTAATGATAACTAAGTATCTCTATATTTTTTATAACCTTAATTTTCTTTTTTTGTCATTAATAACTTCACCCTATTATGACGATTTATAAGTTATCTGTATATATTTTATTACTTTTACCTTTTTTTTCATTTTATTTACATGCATATTCCCCATTATGACGATTTAAAAGAACTTAGTCTTAAGTCAATTTAAATAAAGAACTTTTTGATTTTGATCGTTTGGCATTTGTAAGGTGAACAAACAGATATGAAGGAGCTGAGCAAGGAGTGTTGACGGCCGTTGGGGCGGAAGGTCCTAGAATGGCGGCCGCGTACCGGAAGACGCAACGTTGGTAGGTCCCCCGCAAGATGGACCGACGATCTGGTGGGGGTTGCGAGAAGTCGATGGATGCGGGCAGCGCAGGACCGATTTTGAGATTCTTGGGGAAGGTCTATGCCCTGTAGTTGGCGTCTATCGGCTGATATGATGATGATGAAAGAGCTGGTTTTGGTTCACGATTTTTTTTTACAAACCCTCTTTAGGTTTTACCGGAACTCCTTTCTGCCTTCATTTTCGACAGCATTAACCTTAATCCAGTATATTTTATTTTGTGCGCTTTATTTTAGGCACTTAACTAGTGACACTAGTATTGTCTTGTTTTTACTGACACTAGTTCAACTAATCAAAACGTGATTATCTCTAATGAAACTGTCCAGCCCATGTCCGGCGCCCAAGACCAACAAAGTCAACAAACCTGTGATTGCCACCTGTTCCTAGTTTGTTTTGGCTTCATCTAGTATATTGCTTGTAACGGTAGCAGAAAGATATTGAATATTCTTACTTAATATATCAATAAATCTTACAGCAGAACACTTTTCTGATAGTTAATCTTAAAAAAAAAAACAAATAACCTTTAAACCTTCGCAGCGGGTTCGATCCCTGGCCCAGGACATAATTTTTTTAAGCTAAGATATTTTTCTTAGTATTTTTCAAAGATTTTTTATAATGTTAAAAACAAAATTAAGTGTACCGACTTCTCGTGTATCTTCCAGAAAATCGATTAGTTATTAATTAAAGACGATCGTTATTGAAAAGAGCAAAATTATCAGAGAGGTTCAAAAACAAAAACAGTAAGAGAAAAATCTTGGTTCAATATCTAATTTTGGGGCCAGAAAATAAAAAAGCACACCGATTTTAAAATAAGAAGCGACATCATTAAAACATATTAAATTTCTTTTTGAAATTCGAATTAGGATAGAATATTGAAACTCCAAGTGGCCGGAATTAAAATCGGTCCCGTTTTTTCTTTGACATGATTATTTATTTCGTTTTCTTTCACAAATTCAGCTACTTTCGCCTAATTTCAGGAAATACTCGTGTTTCATAACAAACAATATTGTCACATTTAAATGTTTGATTTTGTGCGTTTTTTATGCCTATTTTATTGTAATATGAATAAAGAAAACGATGAAAAAATTGTATGCTCCAAGCGGGAATCGAACCCGCGTCTTCTGGGGTCCGGGAAGACGCGATAACCACTACGCCACCGGAGCACTAGTGGAGTGCTCTGGTGGCGTAGCGGTTAGCATACAATCTTTTCATCGTTTTCATTATTTGTACAGATGACAGCACATCAAGTGTAACAGTTGCATTACGAAAGCCGCCTCTATTGCAAACGGAATAAGGGCGGTGTCAAGGTCAAACTGTTACGCTTGATGTGCTGTCGACTTTACAATAAACAATATTGTTTTTTCTTAAAAACGTATATTTTTAACAATTCCCTTACCGGTTTCTATTTTTTGCTAGCCGCTTAGGTTTCTTACAATTTAAACTATTTATATGAACTGTGTTACGTCACGGGTTCGGTTCCCGCCCCGGTATAAAAAAAAACACTATATTGTGCCATTTCTAATAAATATAAATAGATTTGAGTGCCCGACTGCGGTAGTCCATCCACCTTACAAAAGGTCGCAGCTAAATAAGAATACTTTGGAGTGCTCCTGTTGTGAGTAAGATCGCCAGAGCACAATGAGAAAGCTTTGTGACGGGAGCAGGGGGAGATGTCTCCTATGCTTTATGACGCCAGTAGGGGGAGTTGTCTCCTATGCTTTATGATAGGAGCAGAGGGATTTGTCTCCTTTGCTTTATGATGGGAGAAGTAGGGGTTGTCTCCTATGCTTTATGATGGGATAGGAGGGAGTTGTCTCCTATGCTTTATGATGTGAGCAAGGGGATTTGTCTCCTATGCTTTATGATGTGAGCAGGGGGCGTTGTCTCTTATAGCTTTAAGATGGAATCGGGGGGAGTTGTTTCCTATGCATTATGATGGGATCGAGGGGATTTATCTCCTATGTTTTATGATGGGGACAGGAGGCGTTGTTTTTTAAGCTTCAAACATGATTTTGACAGAGCGTCTATACGCTACGGCAATACTAGCAAAATTTCATGTAATTAAAAATAATATACTGACTTAATGGCTACCACGTTTAATTTAATCGCTTTAGTTTATAGAACTAGTTGCTGACCGCCACTTACTCGGGAATTTCAGCCTAATTGTTCTCAGTTGTTCATGATTAATTGCATTTGCAGTCGCACTTTTGTTCTCTTCTAGAGAGTTCTTATAAATCCCTTTCTTGTGCATCATCATCTTTACCAGCCTAGACACATGCCACTGCTGGGCACAGGCCTCGCAACATGGAAGAATCATATGAGGAGTTGAGGAGCTCGGGCCATAGCACTAGGTTACCACGCTGGTTCAAAGCGGCTTGGTAGGTTAAAGCTTGAAACAACGGTTTCGGCTCGAAATTAAAAGTTTTAATTTTTAGTCCAGAATCGACCATTGTAAAAATTACTTTGTTTTGGTAATCAAAAAAAGAGCGTTTAAACCACCATGCTAGCGAGCAACTCAAAAATCACTTATTAAGTTTACGAATCTTTGTCTATGATAAATAGAGCAGAGGGGGTAATTGCAAACTAGGTTGCTTATGAAATTATGCTATCTGTATACTCATCACCAGTCTATTAAACGTCCCACTGCTGGGCACAGGCCTTCCGACATGGGAGAAACAGATAAGGAGCTTAGGCCATAACACCACCACGCTGCACGCTGGCCCAATGCGGGTTGGTGGGTTAAAGCGGTTGCAGTAACAACCGGGACCAACGGCTTAACATGCCTTCCGAAGCCAGGAGGAGCTCAATATTATAAATTTTGATTGACCCATCTCGGAATCAACCATGGCGAAAGTTGCTTTGTTTTCGTAATCGAAACCACTAAGCTGCCGAGCTCCTCACGCCGCCGAGCTCCTCCGTCCGTATCCGTATACAGCGTCACAATAAACCAACGCCAATATGTAAAATAGCTCAGTGCTGCATTACTAAGTCAAAATCCTCTTTGACCCAACACCGTGCGTTCTGTACGACCTTTGCGAAGCCATTCCAATTTGTGTGGCAAACTTTCTGAAACACCTCACAAAGATGCACTCACATCAAAACTGGGAGCAACTCGCACTGTATTATCATGCTCAAAGCCTGAATCAGGAATTAGTCGCATGCTTCCCACTGCGGCACTTCGCTAGCTTTATTTTATGATTCTGAAGTGCTGGCGTGTCATAAATATTATTTTCGTACAGAAATCTATCGAAACTTTGTTTACTTACAATGGATCTTGGCCTTGGATGAATTTATTGTGATTGGGATTTCATCGATTTTATTGAATGGTACATAACTACTGATGATATTATGTAGTTACAAAACTTTTGTTGGACCCAATGATTCAAACTGAAAATCGAAAAAGCCTATAGGTTACATAAAATCACGCTTCGACCAATTGGAGCTGAGCATCAATGAAAAATGATACAAAAACGGACAATAAATCCTCTTCTGAGCTTTAGTTGCGTGCGCTGCGTAAGCGGTTAAAGTTACGCCAAAATCAAGTATGCCGGAATTGTTCTCCTGTTGATAACTGTAAAAAAAGTCTGCGACATCATAAGTCTATCTTTTAAGGTAGACTCAATATAACCTCTTTTTCGGTAATTAATAAGTGCTTTGAATAGTTAGTTAGCGCAATAAGCTGCAGATTTTCGTTTGTAATTAAATAATTACATTACAAATGTATAAATATACATTTAATTTATTAATGATGATGATAATTCCATAATAATACTTAGACTGGTTTAAATTTCTTTGGGTTAGTTAATACGAGTGTTTGAATATTATTATTATTATTATTTATTATTCTATAAAATTACACATAACAATTAGTTTTCTCATACACTCATATTTGTTAATTATCTAACCCAAAGTAAGCATATAGTAAAGTTCTATGAATAAATATAGCATTTGGTCCATGATATAAGTAAGAAATTAAAACAATATGGATGAAAGCGTTAGAAAATGCTTATTAACTTTCCGTTAAAAATATTTCTTATAACATTTAATATTCAATAGATTTTTGTACTTATTTTAATCCGTTAAAATTAGTTCAATAGGTAAATATTATGCAACGCAAAACTTTAAAATTTAATATTTTTGCTTAAAGCAGAAAAATGAAAACAGAAAATCATACAATCAAAGCTTGTGATCTAACTACCAAACTTCTGTATAATTACAACAAACATGGTTGCTTATATAAAAGACTTCTTTAAACATACCCTTTATTATGCTAAGCAAGTCAGACCCAAGAAAACAAAATACAAAAACAGAACTAAAGCGAACAGCAACAAAAGCGGATACAAAGGAAAATCACTAATGCCGTCTCGTCTGCGTTGAAAGGATTATAATGCTCTTCTCGACGCTCGTGAATGTTTGGAGTCTTTATGTGAAGTATATGACGCGGGACTGTTCCAGAAAGTTTGACTCGGAATCGAGGTGAAAATTCAAAAGGTCGTAACATTGCTTGTAGCGTACCACTTCACTGATAACTGCAGAAGGTCACATTTGTTTCAATTCAAATTATTTAAAAATCACTAGTAAATTATGTTGGTACACTAGGTGGTAGGCCCGTATGTAGGGTCGTCTGGGTAGGTACCACCGCCTTTCTTATTTCAGTCGTGAAACAGTTCGCTGTGTTTCGGATTGAAGGGAAATTTAGCCAGTGTAATTACTAGGCATGACGGCATTTCATCTTATGCCTCAGGATGACAACGCACCTGCAATATCAAGTGATTTTTCCTTGTTATTGCAGGTGTCTATAGGCGGCGGTAGCCACTTACCATCAGGTGGGCCGTCAGCTTGTTTGTCATCTAGTTGTATATAAAAAAAAATGTTACCTTTTAAGGCATAGTTTTTCATTGAAATTGAGTCTAACAGTAATCATCAACACCAGCTTATAGACGTCCCACTCTTGGGCATGGGCCCTTATACATCAGATAAACACATCAGGGGTCTAGGTCTTATCACCAAAAGACCCGCGGGTCCATTACGGGTTGGTGGGTTAAACCTGTTTTGCTGCAACCAAAACAGTAAATAAGTAGGTGGTTTAATCATGTCACTTGAACTAACGACCTTACCTTTTGTTAATAGAAAATGGGTACCTATTTTTTTTTTTTTTTGGAACCGATGCTACTGATCAATGCAGCAAAAGGAACCTGCTCTTACAGCAAAATCATTTCACATGGTAAATAAATAGGTCGACTTAGCTGAAAATTAAGATTAGGTTCAACGTTATATCTGTCAACTTAAAAACAAAATTATTTTACTTTTATAGTTGTTTTAAAATGACTTTGAAATTACCATTCATTTACACAGTGTTCAGTACTAAATGATCTTCCGTCATCTCACGAGAAGCAAAAATCCTAAGCGCGTGTGCGTGTGTGTGTGTTAGTGTGTGTACTGTTTATGTGTAATAAGCGTATTTATCTTACGCCTATTGTTGGGACTGTGTAATGTGCCTTCCTAGTAATATCACGTTTTCTCAACATTGTGCGTGATGGTCACTTTTGGTCTACCTTCGTCTATGGGCTACAATAACCGCTTATCATCACAGACCGTACGCCGGATCTCTTTCACATTGGTTTCATAAAACAGTCGATTTGAAAACTAAACCTTCTGCACATGTTTTCTCAATGAAACCTATTCGTCACATGCCAAGCAAAGTTATCACACGTTATAACGGATGACTGAACACGGTGTTAACCTATTTAATACTTTATGGACCTCACGATAAAGTTTATGTTTATATTGAAATATAGTTTCACGTTCTATGACTTTTAAGAAATGTTAATATTTTGTTTTTAATCCGACCGATAAAATCTTTTTTCGGATAAGAATTAAACTCCGTTTAAAGTTTAGAGCCTGATACGTGTAACATAGGACTTTAGAGTAGAGTGAGAAAATTATGACTACGCGTGATTCCGAATGAGTCCATCTTGGGGAAGGAAGCCTAAAGTGGGTGACTCGCTCTAACCCTGCTTAGAGCGAGTAAGTCCGTCTCTGTCCGTATCAAGCGTAACAATGTCAAAAGAATATGACAGTAGCACGTACCTATAAGTAGATAATTTCTAGTCAACCAGCACTTCGCGTTGCACTGGAGCATTCTCACAAACGCTTGACGTGTATATACACAGGAACACGCTTTAGGAGGTGTGGGTACCTACACCTCCTAAAGGGTGTCCCTTTTTACTGTTTTATTTAAGTTTTCATTTTTGAAGCTAGGTGTTCCTCACGTGACAATTGCTGAGATATATGAATAGTATCATTAATTTTGATGTTTCAGCGCTATAAGTAAACCGTACACCGCGTTTTACAATTCTAACGCGACATCGTAAAAATGGCGGTACTTTTGAAACAAAGTTTTCACTCCAACATCTCTATCATGTTCCAAACTTATTCTTGTCTCAATTACTTAATTATTTTTCGTTTCTCATTACAAAATCGATTATCCAATACTAGCAGCTTATAGATTCTGCACGTTCCCATAATACCGCCTTAACGTCCAATAAAAGGGGTCTTTAGCGTTTAGGAACGGTTACTTTACGAGCTCCAGTAGGAATACAGCGTCTAATATGTTCTTTATGAGAATGTAAATAAGGTGCCATGAGTTTCGACCAAATATATAGTAGGTGACATTTATGTTGCAGTACTACCAATCCTTACTTCCTTATCCTTACTTCCTTACTAATATATTATAATATTATAAATGTGAAAGTAACTCTGTCTGTCTGTGTGTTACGCAATCACGCCTTAACTGCTGCACCAATTTAAATGGAATTTGGTACAGAGACAGTCTAGAGTCCAAGAAAGGACATAGGCTACTTTTTTATGCGAAAAAAGGGCTGTAAGAGGTTGAAATAGGGGATAAAATTTTGTATTGAAAAAGTCAATATTACACGCGGACGGGTCAAAAATCAAAAATCATTTATTTTTGGTCTATCAGTGTCATAACTTTAATTTAAACAGTGATTGTGAAAACAATCTAGTAGGCATTCAAATATACCTGTGTCAGATGGCCACGCTCTTACATTAAACAATCATACATTCTAATATTAGAAAGACAAAATACAAATGTTTTTAACCGACTTCAAAAAAAGGAGGACGGTATCAATTCGTCTGTATGTTTTTTTTATGTTTGTTACCTCAGAACTTTTGACTGGGTGAACCGATATTGATGATTCTTTTTTTGTTCGATGCTATCGAACGAGTATTTTTACAAATACCTACGATTCGGGTAGATACCTATAGATACCTACGAAGTCTCAGAAAATTAACAAAGTACCTATGCGAGAAAGTGTTTTATCTCCTGAAGTTGACTTACAGTTATATTTTTAATTCCAGACTATTACTATTAACCTGGAGTTGCTGAGTATAACGTCCCGAATCGTAGGTAACCGAATCGTAGGTATTTGTAAAAATACTCGTTTCGGATGTTGAAATAGAATATTTCGACATTGTAGGGTGGACGTTAGCTCATAAGAACAAATACAGATAGACTAGAAGAATTTCACAGGGATATCCCAAGTCCTGGGTGGCTCAGTGGTCAGAGCAGTCACCCGGATTGCGAAAGATCGCGGGTTCGATTTCTGCCTCAGGATGTGATATTTTTCTGGTTTCATATTTTAATTACTAAGTAATTTTTTAAACATTTATGATAATCTTCATTTTTCCAGTTTTTTTGATTTAAAAACCAAACTACCCAATAGATTTTCAAAAAAAATTATGGGATCAAAAAGGAACTATTCCGTATCGAACAAAAAAAGAATATTCAATATCGGTTCACCCAGTCAAAAATTCTGAGGTAACAAACATAAAAATAAAACATACAGACGAATTGATAACCTCCTCCTTTTTTTGAAGTCGGTTAAAAATTAAGAATATTTCAAATACATCTTATTCATTTGATGATTTATAACTTTTCTGTGAAATAATATAGCCCATGTTTTAATTTATAGTCGTATTGTCGTCACGCCCTGTATAATTGACAGTATATTATATAATACTAAGCTAGATCACCCGGGTTTTATATAACACACATTTTTTTTAATGAGGTAGGTAAGTTAGATTTATGTGGTATTATTATTTTCGTAAATATTTTTATTCATTATTTTTTTAAAGTCAATTATGCACCTGATTATGTGATTCGCAACACTAACATATCGTTATACTTATATGTATGTTTGAAATATTTTCCGATATCTTGCTTAGGTCGTTGTCGTTGAACATAAGCAAATGTCAACTCATTGTACAATAATATTCCTACCGATTCCCCTCGATGTTTGTAAACGGCATGGTTGGTCTCGCTACTCTCGCCTCGAGAAGGAAATTACTGCTTGTGGTGCACTACCTCTCCGTACTGTACCATAAGATAGACTGCCCGTGCGTACTCGAGCGTGTCTGTCTCGACGTGCCCAACCGCATATCTTGGGACTGCAACGGCTCAGTGGCGCCGCGGCGCGAACCGCGCCTATTGCCGATACCGACCACTCGCACCGTCTATGCTGCCCAAGCACCTACAATCCGCGCTCTACGTCTGATCGGGAATATGCTCGCTCAATATAAAAATTGTGATTTGTTTGCCGATGGGCTAGCGGCTTTGGTGGCAACCACGCATGAATTCATTTTCAACAAATGACAATGTATTTTGATTTTATTATTTGACATATTTTTGTGACATATTTTTCTATTTTTTTTATTGTTTTTGTATTTTAATGACATTTGACTATGATTTTTTTCCTGCATGATATTTTTATTATAATGTTATTCATTTGTTTTAATTAAGTTGACATATTTTATATTTTTATTGATACAGTCAGTTTCTGACAAAGGTAGTTGATAAGTATGACATTTTTAATTCTTATAATTCTATTTCATAAATTATTAATGTACATTAACATACTGGTGTGTTGGATGCCCTGCTATCTAAGCCAGCATGTGTAGCTAAATAAATAAATAAAGAATAAGGGATATAAAGAATATACAGAGTGATTAGTGAGTAACAAACTGTCACACACTTACGGCCTGGCCACGGGAACGGGCTGCGGCGGCGGCGACTCGGCAACCACTGCGCGGTCACGAGGACGCGCTGCGAGGCCGACATCCAGACAGCGCGCACTGGTTGCCGATTCGCGCGTCGCAGGACGCGCGTCCGCTGAGTTCGTGGCCAGGCCCTTATCATCTGGGCAACATATTAGTTTCACCTCAGATAATGTAGTAAAGGTTTTTTATGTAACAAACTCCATTCTCCAACCCACAAAAATCACTATCACCTAATAATTGTCAACTCGCTGTGTTTCTTACAAGCAAACTGCTAGTAAGTAGCTACCGTCATTCATAGACACCCGCAATGATGAGGATAAACTCACTTGGTATTGCAGGTGCGTTTTCATCCTGAGGCCTTAGATGAAATGCCTTCCAATCCCAGTAATAAACACGGGCTACATTTCCCTTCAATCTAAAACACAGCAAAATATTTTACGGCTGAAAAAGAAAGGCGGTGTTCCCGCCCAGATGATTCACAGAATGGCCTACCTCCAAATCGCGAGTCTAACATAAAACTAGAAGTTCCTTTGTAGCTTTGATATCCAAGAGCAATTACCAAATCAAATCAAGTAGAGGAGAACCGACCACACCAATATTCATGTCAATCGTAATACGACACAATAGTTGAATGGAAACGATAGATGTCAATTGCACTGTATTTACCACGAAGCCACGAAATTGACCGAGGGCTTGCTTTGTGAATCAAAACGCGAAATGACAAAGACAGCAGCAGAATAGCGGGAAAATTGCAGACTATGCACGTATCAATCTATTCGGCTTCCTCCGATTACTGGCGTGGAGCGTCTGCGGTATTCCAGCTTACTGGCACCTATAACGGACGGCCATATATAGTAATAATATAGACGGCCACACGTCAATTGAAAAATGACACTTATTACAAAGGATTAAAATAAAAATACTAAAGTTCTTAAATTGATTTGCAGGTGTGTATTGAATGGTAATAATCTTTTTAATAAGCGAACTGGCAAAATGAAAAGTGAGACACAATACCAAAGAAATGGACCCAGACTGGTTTTCGTCACCGTGACGGTGGATGGTCGTTAGAAATTAAGAACATTTTTTTTTCATTTCAAGAGACACAATTCAAAATATTCATCTACTTTTGACTGCAACTCTACGTTACTTCACCATCTGAAACTCTAAATGGATCCAGTAGTGAGCCTGTATTTAGGCATGCTAAACGGGACTTCCTCGGCCGATTCCAGGATCGTTCAAACGATGTAATTGCGGACCCATTGTGGCGCTTTGACGATCGCAGTATTAACATCAACAGTGGTATTAGGATTTAAGATTAATTATGATGTTAAGATTCAACTGTATTTATCAAGCAATCAGCTTTAAATCTAGAGTTAGGAAAATTACATTGTCAATAATGCAGCCCAGCTAATCGCAGCTTACTAAATTAGGAACTATGAAGTGGTTAGCCAATAGATAATTACTAAAATAATCAAAAATGTTGACACCACCATGCTGACCCAATGTGCTTTGGTGGGTTAAAGCGGTTGTAGTAACAACCGGGCCCAATAGCTTAGCATGCCTTCCAAAGCACGGAGGAGGTCGAGATTGTAAGTTTTGCAAGTCCCATCTCGGGATCAACCTTGCCAAAAGTTGCTTTGTTTTCGTAATCGAAGCCAAAACGCTCAAATTACTACTCCACCAAGCTCCTCACATTTATAAAATATTTTATAATTAAGTATAAAATATATTTTGTAATTTACAAGTTCGAAACACCTTTTTTTTTTCGCTGAGGGGAAGCTCTACCAGCCTATCCACCCACTCTCTGAGGGGACTGGGGGGTGTGGGGAGCTCTCACCCACTAAAACCCTCAGCGATGCACCACCTTTTTGCTTTCAGCCGAACATGCGGGCTAGCCCAATTGACATTGCAACCGCTTGTCGGCAGGGCAGTGTGACCCGTAAAAAGGTCCCATCATATGTGGAGGGTAGGGCTGTAAGAAGCCCCCCCTCAATCCTACTATGTTATTTAAAGTCGGAGTACCGGTGCATTGACACTCCGACTGGGCTGTACAATCTGGGCACGATCCCCAGCCGCACCCAGAGCCCAAAAAGTTCGAGACACCTCTTCTAACATGACGAAAAATACAAGTTTATTTTCCGTCTGCAAAAGTTTGATAGGTTATGTTGAAACAAACACTGAAGTCAAAACAATATGAGAAGCTATAAAAATACAATAATCTCAAATCTTGTCCTTGTTACACTGTAATATGAATCACTTTAGTTCGGTTACAATAGAATAATGTAATTGCTGACCTATTGAAGGCAGAGTCGCAACCATCGGCCATTACCTTACTCCCGCAAATACTTATTTTACTTTTATCGTTAGATTGCCTTCGATTTATGGTGTATTCGTTCGACTTTTATTAGACTTTAGCTGAGTTTCGTTCACTGTTGCAGTTTTATGCGTTTCATTCTGATCATTTAGTTGGCCTTTATTGCTTTGTGCATAGTTTACAAGGCTGTTGATTTAATCCCAAATACGAAAGTCTTTGGCACTTTCAAACATTGTAACAAATTTTCCATTGCATATTGATCAAGTAGGTAAATAAAAATTAAATTAAAATATAATTTCAGATAGAAAAATATTTGTAGCTGATCTCTAGTCTGTTTCAGAAGAATAATATTTTGCTTTAAATTATAATTTTGAATAGATTTGAAAATAGAAGCTTATTGAATTGCTTTTTGGAAATATTTTTCTTAGAAAGTAAAATAAAATATTATTTTTTGAAATTGTTTAAATCTGTAATATCGTTGCAATAACTATGTTACAAACGTACTGCTACATGTCTACGGCGTAGCTCTCATCGCATTCGTAGCAAGGTCGTAGCAAGTTCGTAGCAATTTTTTGTCATTATTAGTTTGTTCTGTACTTTGAGTTTTATGTGGAACACAGTATAAGTGGTAATCGACGGTTAATATTTGGTTTTGATACCTTCAAGTAGAGAAGCTATTAAAGTTTTAATATCTAAGTTTCTATTTAGTTGCAAAAAACAATAAAAAATATGTTTTGTTCTGAAATAAGTACTTATATTATTTTGTACCTGAACATTGAGAAAAGCAAATCAAGACACTTCTTAATTTCTTCTATGGATCTTTAGGATCTATAGCTTGGCATCAGGGTAACATCTTATCTTCCTGGCGCAACGCCTTCTTTTAATCTATAGGGCAGATAAATTGCCACTGATTTACCTTGTCTTATAAGCCTCTTCAAGTTGATGAATGAGAGATGTTTTTACACAAAAGGACGGTAATTAATTTTGGTAATTTTTTTACGTATAAAAATGTTTGATAAAACATTTTCCTTGAAATCTTCCGTAAACTAAGATGAAAAATTATACGACCTACATAGCTCTCCCTTCTTGAACGTTTTAGGCGATTTCATATTGAGAGTTAGAATATTTTCATGTACAATCGACATCACATCAAGCGTAACAGTTCGACCTTGTGACCGCCCTTACTACGTTAGTAATAGAAGCGGCTTTCGTAGTGCAACTATTATACCTACTTGACGCGCTGCCGTCTGTAGTTACTGTCTTTGTGAATTTGGCTGATTGGTATTTTTTTAATTTCTTTAGATTTCAGTTAATAATTTGATCAAACTAAATAGCAGTGAAGTTATTTAAATGCGTAGTGGTAGTAGTTTTTAATGGTAGTGGCTTGAAACAGTTCGCTGTGTTTCGGATTGAAGGCAAAGGTAGCCAGTATTTACTGGGCATGGAAGTAACCTCAAGTGATTTTTTATTATTACTGCAGATAACCACTTAGCACTAGGTGGACCGTCAGCTTGTTTGTCGTCTAGTAGTATGAAAATAAAGATAAAGAGAAAGAGTGAATTTCAAAAAAACAAACACCGTTTTATTGAATTTGAAGAACTATTTTTGATTCAACAAACTTCAGTGGCCTATAGATGATTGCAACACTAAGAATGGTACTAAGTACGCGTTACTTACCCTGAAAAATAATGGGCTTATCGCAAATCTGGTGCAATCTGGCTGTGATATTCCATATGTTGGCTTCCCCAGTCATTCCCCAGTCATTCAAGTGCAAAATACCGATTTCCCTATCTCTGTTACTAAAGAAGTTTTACAGCAAAAACCCTTTGAAATAAAACGTATAGAGAAGCTTTCACATCACATTAAAAGTGAAGTTCCATTTTAAACAATAGGATTTAGTTTATTTCATGGCACTTACGCGATTTATTCTATCAACGCTACCTAGCGACACTTGAACAGAGCATAGTTGTGATGGATGCATGGTCTATTTTCTATAATTAATATCTCAACGTGTAAAAATTCATCAAATTATCATTTTGACGGACCTCAAGCTATAAGCGCACAGACTGAATGTTGCATTTTACGCGTAAGTATATGAGAAGATGATCGCAGCTTAAAACTCCTGTAGTTAAATTTAACTCAATTCAATTCTTTATTGCATTTGCCATAGTCATTATGGACCCTGTAGGGCACAGCAATTTGTAAATATTAGGCGGAAGGAGGAGTTATTATTCATTATTACTATACATAAATTCGTAAAGATAAATCATAAGTAGTCATCACGAATTGAAATATCTAAACTAGAAAAATTTCACGTCCTGAGATCACGTCCTGTTTGCACGTCGATCCCCGCCTCAGGACGTGAAATTTTTCTAGTTTAGATATTTTTATAAGTAAATAATTTTACAAACATTTATAATAATGTTAAAATGAAAAAATAAGAATGTAGTAGTTATCAGTTTTATTTCTGCTTAGCTAGTGATAGGAGTTATTATATTTATATTAATTAGCAATTAGTGTACGTTATGTGTTAGTGTTGTAATGCTGCGAAAAAATCTTTCAAAGGAACCGCATTGGGAGTAGTTGGTCTTGTCGCCTAATATATAAACACAGCGTGTTCTATACGATACAAAATTTAAGTCGATTAAACAAGTTTTATACTTACACAATTTCGAATGAAAGACAATATCACCCGTATTCACAAACGACGCTATGAGGTCTCACAGTGCCCACGGACGCACAGGGTGCCAAATTCCTATTCATAAACAATACTTGAGTGACAATCGCCACTATGCGTTTGTCATAATGAACACTTAGCTAAGGGAGCCTGATAGCTATATTAACTAATGCATAGTGTCGAGCTCACCAAAGAGAATGTAATCACTACGGAGTTTACGATAAAAAGCAAACAAACAATAAAATTGAAATGTCAGTCAGTGAAGTGAACTGCGTAACACTAATCAACCAATCACAGAGCTATATTCAACGCTATGCGTCCGCATAGTAAAGATTCGTTTGAGTATTGTTTGTGAATTGAAAGGCTTGTCAAAGTGAACGCACTGAGAAATGCCTTACTTCGCTTAGTATTGCTCCTTTACTTACATAAGTATCGTTTGTGAATACGGGTGTCCAGGAATTTTCAAAACTAAAGTATCGGTCATGCAAACACTATGCTACAATTAAAGACATCATATCACCAGCCTATATACATACAGGCCTTCCTACATGGAAGAAACACATGAGGAGTTTGGGCCATAGCACCACCACGCTGGCCCAATGCGGGGTGGTGAGTGAAAGCGGTTGCAGTAACAACCGGGACCAACGGCTTAAGGTGCCTTCCAAAGCACGGTGGGGTTTGAGATTTTTTTTGTTATACCACTAAGGTGGCAATCAAGTATACGGCCCACCTGATGGTAAGCGGTTACCGTAGCCTATGGACGCTTGCAACACCAGGGGTATCACTTGCGCGTTGCCGACCCCGTAAAAATCTTTTCACGCCAAATCTTTTTCACTTTTTTGAAGAACCCCATGCTCTACTAATTCGAGAAAACCTCTGCAGGGTGCTCATTCCACATTCTGAGCTGAACGCAACCACTTTGGTTCCAATTTGTGAGAATGAACTCTCGCCTGTGGCGGGCGGTGCGATGATAGAAAGAAAGACAATAACTTAACAGATTATAAATTTTGGTTGACCTATCCCGGAATCGACCATGGCGATAGTTACTTTGTTTTCGTATTCGAAACCAGAGCGCTCAATCCAATACGCCACCGAGCTCCATACGCCTATTAAAGACATAGGAATTGTAAATTTATGCCAAACTAAGAACACTTTTCCAGTTATTCGTACAGTTCCAATGCATTTTGATGGCCGTGTCGTGTTTTGTTTCCGACAAGAATAATAGGTACGGGAGTTCGTTTGCATCGACAATGTTTTGTTCGCGTGAAAAAACAAGATGACTACTCGAGCTATTTACATACTGTGAAATAGTTTATTAACACCATGTCGATTGATCGAGGAAGAGAATAAAAATGTGTTTTTTGTTTGTGTTTGGGCGAAAGGTCAGTGTCTTTATCTACTTAACCAAGATAAATGATTATTACGAGTCATAGAATTATGAGTCACGGATGCTTTTATGTTTATTTCGTATTTCTCTAATACTATTGATTGATTGAGCGCAAAGAATTGCGAGTCTCAAGTGGCAGTATACATAGCAAGGCAGGCAGGTTACATAGCAAGGAGGATCGGGAGACGCAGCGATGGTTACTCCCCCACAAAGTGGAACGACGGTCTGGTTAGGGTCACGGGAAGCCGATGGGTGTGGGTACCGCAAGATTGATTGACTTGGAGATTGAAGGAGTCCTGTGCCCAGCACAGGGTGTCTCTGCTCTCTCTCTGCATCTCGGGCTGATATAATGACGTTGATAATCCGTATTCCTCCGTTTTCTTAAGGCGATCTATCGAAACGTTGTTTTGGCCAAGACCGATAGGGATAGAGATATGGCTGACTCAGCGGGAGGAAAAAAGACGAAACAGTGATCGCGCGTGAAAAGTAAACAAAGTAAACAAAATACACAAATTATTTTATTAAAAAATAATCGTATGGACTACACAAAAACGCTTCTACACGATTCTGAATATTAATGATATCTACTATTTAAAGTAATTTCCTATTGAATACAAATTATCGTTCACCAATAATCTTAAGTTTTCTTGTTTATAAGAGGTCCTTTCGGAAATAAAATGTGTCGAGTCAAATTCCTTTAATCGTGTTTTCGTTCTACTCGTATCTAGATAAGGATATGAAGTAACGTATATTTGATTTTCAGATTCATAAGATATTTCAGCAACGTATGACATTACTTATAAAAGTGAGAATTTTTTCAATATATCGCCTTAAGCCTATTAAACAAACGCTTCCCTTTACTACTAAGGTGCACGCGCGCTAGTTTTCGGAGTCTTTAATTTCATGTCTCTACCTTGACATTAAGCAGTAAATTAACTCGTTTCTGTATATCCAAAGCTTGGAAATCAGCACATACATTACCTCCTTCCTATAACAGAGGCTTTTCTTCAGAGGCTTAAAAAGATCCCCAAGAGCCAGCAAGTACAGGCGGCTAGGACAGCGTGCTCATGATGTATAAGTGTTTTTTTCATACCACTAAGGTGGCAATCAAGCGTACGACCCACCTGATGGTAAGCGATTACCATAACCTGTGGATGCTTACAACACTAGAAGTATCATTTGCGCGTTATCGACCATGTAAAAACCTTTTTACGCCGTTCGCACATATTTTCTCTTCTTAATGCTTCTCATTAGGCGGTTTTGAGTCCTTACCTTATGTAAATTTGTGTGAGTATTAGAATATCATTAATATTTTATATATTTTACTTTAATAATGCAAATAAACCTTAATGACATGGGAGAAACACCTGAGGTGTTTGGGCTTACTGGTTCAAATTATTGCAGCAATAACCGGAACTGGAATGAAATGTTGAAGAATTTTAAAACCATTCCAAAGAAATATGCCACGTATATCGCGGAAAGTCAGTCAACGTTTTACCATATTTTTTTCATTGCGACTCCCAATTCGTTACCTGCATCTGCACTCAACTGCGTGTCGGGAGCAAACGTCACAGCCGTGGAATGATTGATTGGATAATACATTTCCACGTTTCCGAGCACTATTTCTCCATATTTAGGTGTGCTCTTGACATTTTTTCGTTATAGACTAAAGGTGTTTTAACAGGTCGTAACTTGGGCTTGGCTTAAAACTGAGTGCTTCAATTTACTAGGTTGTAGGCCCGTATGTAGAGTCGTCTTAGTAGGTACCACCGCCTTTTTTATTTCAGCCGTGAAACAGTTCGCTGTGTTTCGGATTGAAGGGAAAGGTAGCCAGTGTAATTATTGAGAATTGACGGCATTTCATTTTAGGCCTCAGGATGACAACGCTTCTGCAATATCAACTGATGTTCCCTTGTTATTGTTGACAGGTATTTTCCATTGCAGGTGTCTATAGGCGGCGGTAGCCTCCCATCATGTGGGCCGTCAGCTTTTTTGTTATTTAGGTAATTGTATAAAAAAAATTCTTGTTTAGAAAAAAACATGTCCTGGAGGTTGAAACCGAATCAGCAATCTTTCACAAGGACCGGTGACTGGCGACTGGACTGTTCACAGATTTACCAAGGAATCTGTGACCAGTCCAGTCACCAGTCACAGATTTACCAAGGACTTGGGATGACCCAATAAATTTCTTTTAACGTCTACTCGCACTACCCGATTTAGTATGTCTCTTTATTAGGTAAAGCATGAGTGTTTCGTTGCCTTATAATACACTGAAGGTGAAGGAAACACTGAAGGTGTATTGAATCTCAGACTTAATATTTCCTGGACATAGATAAATGTGTGTCAGCCTTACTAGACAAGATCGCTTAGCGATGATCATTTAAGTACTTAAACTCAAAACTATATTATAATTGTCATAAACACAGCACTTTTCTATAAAACAATGTCAACAACACCTCCTGCAACCACAAAGTTGAATTAATGTATGAAAAAATATATTACAGACCTAGCAATTTATGCTACTAACATGACCTAAATAGTAACTATTAAGAGAGGAATAAAAGTCGCATTAAAACGTCAAGAAAAAAGAAATGAAAATGCAGCAACCTTGTGATATTATTGGCCAACGTATCGTGTCGCGGTTACTGTATTAAAATCGCATGTATCCGAAAATCCGCGGCTCGTGAAACGCCAGTAAAATTTAACAGTGCTGACACAGCATCATAAAATCAACAGGCAATCTAGCGCGGAATTGCTCTCTGGTCACGTGGCAAGCCAGCAATGAAACGAAGTAAAGTATCTTTGACACTGATAATTTGGCATTGAGCTGAAAAATTTTTTTTTAATTTTTTAATATATATTAGATAATTGACACCACCGACCGAATGTTTTATTCTGTTCGATTTGCTACAATGAAGTTGCGCTGGACCTAAATTGCGTCAATGTACATCAGATTCAAGGCTGTTAGTTACTTTTATTGTCATAATTATATAAAAATATGACGTGGTTTCACACGCCCTCTAACACATAATGTCTCTTTGTAGTCTAAATAAATATTTTATTTTTCAAACTAAAAACATTACAGATTTAAAAATTAAAAACTTATGCCTTTGAATAAACTAAAATTAACCGAACTTATAAATAAAAAACACCACCTAAATCTTGTGAATAAGGAAGTGTACCAATAAGACTGGTCGCATTACCTCGCTGAATTGCGAGAATTATTCTTTGTGCGAAATACATACCAACCTTATTGTCACTTAAAGTTTCACATAAACGATCTGCAATGTCCCTAAATAGTCGGTGAGCCCCTGGACCCCAAGGTCCCAATGTCTCAACTTCAAACGGCTCAAATATGTAATCTCCAGATAAGCCAGCATATTAGCACCGTTAAAAAGATTCAGCGGAAGCAGCAGCCGATCCTGATGTCAACAAGGTACTTGGAAGATGGGACATGGCTAAGGTGTCGACACAAGTAGCGTCCCACACCAAATACCTACTCATTTTCCAAGGCACAAGAGTCATGCCGTCAGGCCTCTTCCCATCATCGCGCGCTAAACCGTTAGGCTCCAGAGCAGCAAGGGTCCCGGAAGTAGCGACAGCACGACGAATGATATCATTGATTTCAGCATGCCGTGATAATCGACCTGCACTTCTTGCACACGAGAGGCCATAGTGACCCAGATCATCAACCAGACTACCACAACGGCAACGGTGAGGGATATGGCAGACGTTTCCTAAACGCAAACAGATAGCAAAACGAAAAGCTTGATTCAACACAATTCAAGGAGAGAATTAAAAGTCAACTGATTGCTAAAGCATATCTATAGAGTCAAAGACTTCACCGAAGATAGCCATCCATGGCAATAAAAGTTATGTTAAGTTTCTAGTTATACTGACGAGGGTAGGTATTAGCCTACTCCATATTTAATACATTACAAGCTGGTAATAATTTATATTTTTACGAAGTAGTTATTATATTTAATGTTTTGATTTTGACGTCAATAAAAGTGCTTTGTTGAAAGCCTACATTGAAAAAACTATGACTATAAAGCTCCCAGGAGTCCTACGCGGCTTGACGGATTAATTATTATTTTAACACCAGCAGCTACCACGTTTTAAATCAACGCAGTCGCTGGCACTAAACAAACGGCGAAAGTTCAAATTAAAAAGTGTCAGCGGCACTGCTAGTTTTTGCCGTTGCGAGCCGGTGTCGATTGCAATACACGAAACTTTAGTTGGCTCTTTGTTAACTACCCGAATGGTGTCCCTAACGGAATGGGTATATCCGAACGGATATATCCGCGGTGTCAGCGCGCTGTGCACCGGAAAATATATCGGAATATTTTAGCTGCCGCGAGCGTGGTGCGGTTCAATAATCCCGTTATTTAAGGCCTTTGAAATAGCATAATAGCTTGACGTCTGTTTGGTTGAGAGGTCAGTAGATACCTCTCTCTGTTATGGAGGTCCCCGGTTCAAATCCCGGTAGGGGCTGATGTTTTTATGATCAGTAGGAATATTTGTTCACAAGGCATGGATATTTGTATGTTTATTTAGTATATTCCTAATTTTTCCATTATCTTTACTACTTAGGTGGTAGGACCAAATGAAGGGTCACCTTGGTAGGTACCACTGCCTTTCTTATTTCAGCCGTGAAACAGTTCACTGTGTTTCGGATTGAAGGGAAAGGTAGCCAGTGTAATTACTGGGCGCGGAAGTCATTTCATCTCAGGCCTCAGGATGACAACGCACCTGCAATACCAAACTGTATAAGTCTCAAGTCAGGCCCCATATGGAGTACTGCTGCCATTTATGGGCGGGAGCGCCTAGATACCAGCTTGGACCATTTGACGTGCTCCAAAGACGCGCTATGAGAATTGTCGACGATCCTGAGCTCACAAGCGGTATTGAACCTTTAAGCCTAAGGAGAGATTTTGCCTCCTTGTGTGTGTTCTACCGTTTGTATAACGGGGCATGTTCTGAGGAATTATTTGACATGATGCCCACGGCTTCTTTCTATCATCGCACCGCTCGCCATCGGCAGGGAGTTCATCCTCACAAATTGGAACCAAAGTGGTCGCGTACTGTACGGTTTTAGAGAAACTTTCTCCCGCGTACGCTCAAGTTGTGGAATGAGCTCCCTGCAGAGGTTTTCTCGAATGAGTACAGCATGGGGTTCTTCAAAAAAGGCGTGAAAGGGTTTTTTACAGGGTCCGCAACGCGCAAGTGATACCCCTGGTGTTGCAAGCGTCCATAGGCTACGGTAACCGCTTACCATCAGGTGGGCCGTATGCTTGATTGCCACCTTAGTGGTATAAAAAAAAAAAACAGCTTTTTTCTCGTTACTGCAGGTGTCAGGCTACGGCAACCACTTAACACCAGGCGGGCCTTCAGCTTGTTTGTCATCTAGTTGTATAAGATAATGTAAAAAACAAGATACAAGCTCCTAATGTTGCTTAATCAAGACTATATTATACAGAGTGGTGCCTTCAATACGACAATAAATTGAAACATGGGCTATATTAGTTCATAGAAATTGTTTGCCACTTTCAAAAACATCTCATTCATTTGATAATTTCATGACCTTTCTATGAATGCAGCCAATGTTAAATTATTTCATACAAATGTCTTGAAATTATCAGAAAAATAAAATGTTTTTGAAAGTGGCAAACCGTTTCTATTGAAAGTGGCTAACCGTATACAGTGTGTTACTAAAGTCCGTAAAAAAAATTAGGAGGTGGCTGTGTTCCTTATCAAGAGACACCTCTGAACGTTTGATACTTCAGACCACTTTTATTTTCCGACTAAATTAATAAAAACTTTGTCACAACTGCTCGTGACAACCTTTAAAAATGCGCATTATTGCGTATAATGAGACACTACAGTTAGACCACCGATCCACACACAACCCGCGCACATACTGCGATAATAGTATGAGAATAGTATGATACGTACGTATATTCCTATATAAAAGGTTTCAATATCTAAAAAGATTCAGGCCTCCAGAATGTAGAGAAAATATTTATTCTAATTTTAATCCTACACTCAGACCTGTTATCTGGCATAAATAAAACATAGTTAAGAGCTTATGTCACGGATATCTACTGTAAACGAAGCAATTTATCCACGTGGATGTCGGTTATTGTGACAAACGATATCCTACCCCATCTCAGGATGTAATCTATCTCCATGCTAAATTACCTCTAAATCGGTTCAGCGCTTAGAAGCGAAAACGTAACACAAAGACAGAAGAGTTATGCCTTTTTTCATGAAACTCAAGCTCCACCAAAAGAGGCGTGAAAAGGCACCGTATGGGTCGGCAAGGTGGAGGCGGCTAGAACAGCGTGCTCAAGCTGTCTAGCTCTCTTCGCTTCTCATCAGGTGGTATTCAGTCATTGGCGGTATTATTTCATAGAAATGTCATGAAATTATCAAATAAATAAGATGTCTTTGAAAGCTGCAAAACATTTCCATGAACTAATATAGACCATGTTTTAATTTATTGTCGCATTTTCGTCATCACCATGTATAAATGAAAACTGGGCCAATAAACAATGCGTTACGGCATCTAATTTAAATAACTAAGTAATTTAGATATTTTAAATGAGAATATGCAAATATCGTTCAAAAGTAAATTAGTTGTTAAAACTTTTGATATAAACTTTCACTTGTTATTGTTTGACGAACTCGAACCTTCGAGCTTTCTCCTTTGCCTTTCAAAGATAAAAAAGTAATTTTCAGCTTCGTTTCAAAGTGAATTCTCTGTTTAGTTTCTATCACAATGATCTATTTTGTTTTATATTAATTATGAACGTATTTAGATTGATTAAATAAACTAATATTTTGTAACGAACCTAGTTATTAAAAATGTTTTTTTTTATTAAATTTTTAAACAGAGTTTCAAGAGAAACTTGTGTTTACTGTATAAAGGTCAAGTCTTGCACCTTACATAGCTACTTTAAAAACAATCTTTGCAGCAGTACAACACTATAATTTTGTATTGTAATGTTAGCTTAGTTATTTTAAAATACAACACCGGACTGTCCGTTTCTACAAGAGCTCACTTTCGGCACGATAACCAACATCCACCCGAGCGGACCCGCGGGATGTATATAATTTTTTTTTTCACAAAATACAAATTAGAAAAAACATCTTTTCCAATCAACTTTATTATTGTGTGATTTATTACACTAAAAACATGCCGACCAAAATTGAGCAAACGTGTTAGAATAGGCAAATACGTAACGTGTATTTACCCTGACAGAACAGGAAAGTAGTTTTCGAAAACATTGTTACATAGAAAATGTATAGGGAAGTGCACACGCCATGGTCAAGGACGGGCTGGGAAATATCGTCAGTACGATGTTGAGCAAAGCAAAAACAATTTGTGCCGATTCTTTAAACGAAAAATCCATCACTCCTTATCCAAAACACTAGCAGGCTATTTCAAGCATTAAATACCCGTCCGAGTTTATATAAAACCATGTTCCGTCCCAACCCGCATTGGGCCAGCGTGGTGATGTTATGGTCCAAACTTCTCATGTGTTTCTACCATGTAGGAAGGCCTGTGCCCGGCAGTGGGACGTATGATGAGGTTGGTGATGATGATGATGATGATGTTCCGTCCCCGAAACGTCCACATCCAAACGCCCGTTTGGTATGCAGCGTTTTTAACTTAATATTTCTAAAAGTAATTACATCCCTTTCCCATTAAATTGAATAGGAATAAGTAGTAGCAATTAATTTAAATTTACTTTTAAAATAAAACAGAATCAACACCAAGAGCATCCATTTTTAAATTAATCATTTGGATCAAACGAAATGTATTTATAAAATATTATTGGAAAATAAAAACCGTTTTTGAAAGTGGATTTCATACAATCCAAATATGCCAAGCTTACAGATTGTATCGGCATTCAATTGATAAATAATTTATTTCTTTTATGCCGAAACAGAACTCGTAATAAAAGGTAAACAACAGCGTACAGTACACAACTCATAAAGTATCACAGTCGTACCGCGATAAAAGCTCTTAATCAAACTACCTTAAGGCCCGTCAAAAGAGACAGCAGTCATCTCGATGCGTTGTTGATTATACCTTCTACATTACAATTTCGAATCTGGTGACAAACAAAGTCTGTGTTTTTCTTATTTGTTCTCTAAAGGATATATATCTTTGTTGAGACGCGACACTCTAGTATGTTTATGTTGTTCATTGTATAGGTGGTCTTATTTTTTCTTTGTCGTTTATGGCTTGTGACAGAAATGAGGCAGTAAATATGACAATAATAGTTGGCAAGTCCCGCCAGAGGACTTCAAGGGGCATTCTTTTTGTTTATCTGGTTAGTATGTGATATTGTACTGTATGGGTATTTCTTTTCTTTTATTTAGGAGGATAAACAGCCTTACAATGTACACAAACTAACAATATAATTGTCAACTTGTCAAGCCACACATTTCATACACAACGTACTAATGTTGTCATACTCTCCCGGGAGTCTTAAGCAGCTTTAAAAAAATTGTAGTTAATTTTGATCTGAAAGTCAGATCTACGTTTCTTAACAAATCTTTATCTAGACACATCTAGCACCAAAACACGATTACAGGATTTTACCTCGATAAATTTTATTTTGGAAATGACGCTATTTAGTCTCGTTTCCCCGCCGAGTCAGTCATATATCTACCTATTCCTATCTGTCTTTGCCTGTTGGCCGCAATTTTGTTTCGATATAGCGCTTTAACAAATTAAAAGACTATTCAAATATAACTAAAGCCCATATTTAATACTACTAAGAAGTTGCATGTCAGTTACCTGGTCACCGACGCCTTTTTGATTTTTTAAGGTGGCAATCAAGCTTACGGCACACTTGATGGTAAGCGGTTACCGTAGCCTATGGACGCTTGCAACACCACGGGTATCACTTGCGCGTTGACGACCCTGTGAAAATTTCTTCACGCTTTTTTTGAAGAATCCCATGCTGTACTCATTTGAGAAAACCTCTGCAGGGAGCTCATTCCACAATCTGAGCGTACGTGGGAGAAAGTTTCTCTGAAACCGCATAGTAGGCGACCACTTTGGTTCCAATTTGTGAGGATGAACTCCCTGCCGGTGGCGAGCGGTTCGATGATAGAAAGAGGCCGTGGGTATCATGTCAAATAATTCCTCAGAACACACCCCGTTATACAGACGGTAGAACACACCTAAAGGTTCACGCTTGTGAGCTAAGGATCGTCGACAATTCTCTTAGCGCGTGTTTGGAGCACGTCAAATGGTCCAAGGTGGTATCTAGGATCCCAAGCAGATGCCTTCGCAGCCAAGATAGGTGAGGCACTGGGGGACGCGGCACGTGTTATTCGCCCCAAGAAAATGGCTGACATCCGGGTCGCTGGTCTGGATGACTCGGTGTCGGCCGATGAGCTCCAGACCGCCCTAGCGGAAAGGGCAGGCTGCTCC
Organism: Nymphula nitidulata; assembly: GCA_947347705.1. Classification (NCBI taxonomy): domain Eukaryota; kingdom Metazoa; phylum Arthropoda; class Insecta; order Lepidoptera; family Crambidae; genus Nymphula; species Nymphula nitidulata. The sequence goes on from OX374631.1 coordinate 17,994,573, forward strand.
CCGGAGCTTATTAAGGTCGGTGCTATTTCGACGGGCACCAGGGCGATAGGGTCGGCTAGGGCTTCTCTCCCCATGGAGGCGGTAGGCAGGTTAGTGGATTCTGGGCGCCTCTGCGTGGGGTGGAGTTCCGCCTTCATTACGGTATTGGAGCACCGCCAGATGCGTTGTCTCCGCTGTTGCGAGGTTGGTCATACGGCCCAGCGGTGCCCTTCTAAGAAGGACCGTAGCGCACTATGCTTTCGCTGCGGTGCAGAGGGGCACAAGGCCGTAGAATGCCAGGTGGCCATCGCTAAATGCACCGTATGTGCTGACCGGGGACTTCCCTCGGCACACCGAATGACTCGAGGACCGGTTCCGGGTGCTGCTCGACACATGTATTGCGTCGGGCCGCTTCCCCAGCAGGTGGAAAGAGGGACGTTTGTGCCTCCTCAGAAAAGAGGGCCGCCCCGCTGATTCACCGTCGGGCTACAGGTCGGTGGTGCTGCTAGATGACTCCGGGAAGTTTTTCGAGAAAATCCTCGCTTCCCGGATCGTAGAGCATCTGGAGAGCCAGGGGCCGGACTTGGACGATTGCCAATTCGGCTTCCGCACCGGCCGGTCCACTATGGACGCGGTGGCCCGCCTTAAAGAGTGGACTGAGGCGGCAACAGCACGGGGGGAGTTTGTAATCGCGGTGTCTCTAGACATCGCGAATGCATTCAACAGCCTCCCCCACGAGTGCATAGAGGAGGCGCTCAGGTTTCATCGAGTGCCCCTCTACCTCGTCATCCTTGTCAAGGACTACCTTCGTGGGAGGAGGATCCTGTATGAAGGCAGGGACGGCAGCGTCCAATCACGGACAATGGCAGCTGGTGTACCCCAAGGTTCCGTATTGGGACCTCTTTTGTGGAATCTGGGGTATAACTGGGTTCTACGCGGTGCGCTCTTGCCGCGAATGGATGTAGTCTGCTTTGCGGATGACACGCTAGTCGCGGCAGGAGCGCGTGAATGGAAGGAGGCGGTCCATCTTGCGTCGGTCGGAACTTCGATGGTCGTTCGGCGCATCCGCCTTCTGGGGCTGGAAGTGGCTCTCACGAAAACAAGAGCCATGGCTTTCCATGCTCCAAGACGCAGAACCCCACCGGGGCTCGAAGTGCGAGTGGAGGGAGTCCGGATACCCGTCGAGGCACACCTCAAGTATCTCGGTTTGGTCCTGGACCCTCGGTGGAGCTTCGATGGTCATTTCAAGATCCTCGCTCCCCGGCTGTGTGCTGCCGCAGCTGCGCTCGGACGGCTCCAGATACTGACCGGACATGGTTGCTTCGGTCACTATCTGTACCGTGTCGCCCGTCGGGAGGAGACACCGCGGTGTCACCACTGCGATTCCCCCGACGACACCACTGAGCACACTCTGTTGGAGTGCCCGGCCTGGCGATACGAGCGGCGCGAGCTGTGTACGGCGCTCGGCGGCGGTCCTCTCTCATTGTCAACTATGGTACAAGCCATGGTTGACAGCGCGAGGGTATGGGAGGCTGTGGCCTCCTTCTGCGAGAGGGTTCTCACGCAAAAGGAGGCATCGGAGAGGGGACGGGAAGAGGATCCTCTGGCCGCCCCTCTCAGGCGTAGACGGGTGGGCGCGAGAAGGCGGGCGGCGATCGCCCGTCTGCCTGCGCCCTAGGTGCGGCCGCGTGCGTCGGGTAGCTCCCACGCGCGCAATACAAAGGCCGCCACGTCTGAGATTGCTCAAAGTAACTCTGGGCAATCTCCATCGGCGCAGAACCAGGCCGTAAGGCCGGGTCGCCTGGGGGTGGTCTGGTGAATTTGCTTCGCAGACCCCAGACCACTTCCGCGAAAGGCACGAGAGTTATGCAGGAGTTTTAGCGGGTATTCCCAGGGTCAAATTAGATGCTGGGCGAGCCCCGCACACGCCCGCTACTTCGCTAGTGGCGGCTGGTCCGTTAATGGATTTCTCCTGGCCAACAAAAAAAAAAAAAAAAAAAAAGTTGGTATCTAGGAGCTGCCGCCCATAAGTGGCAGCAGTACTCTATATGGGGTCTGACTTGACACTTATACAGTAACAGTCTTTGCCCCGAAGTAAAATTCCGCCACGCTCTATTGAGCACACCAAGTTTCTTGGATGCCAGCTTGACTTTATCCTCCAAATGACGGAACTGCACATCACTAGAGATATCAACACCAAGAATTCCGATACTTTTAGAGATGGAAAGGGGAGTGTCAATGAATTGTGGAGTCATGATGCTATTTTACTTTTGATTATTCTTTTGTTTTTTACGTGTCACTGTTGTCTTCTATATTTTTCGATTTTATGATGCACTTTATTGTTTCCCTAATATTAATTGAACTTCGAGCAAATAAATTCAATTCTGCAAATATAATAAATATTAACCCGGGCTCCATTCCCGGGCAGAAATGTGAGATAACCAGCGCCCACAGTGTAAATCTATTAGGGAGGCCTTTGTCCAGCAGTGGGCGTCTTTTTGCTAAAAATATGATGATTACCAAAAAAATAAACAAATTGTTAAGAGTCAATTGTGGCACAATAATAAAATAGATAGATATTTTTTTTTCTTCATCAACACACACATTCTTCTTACACAAAATTCTAAAATATTCAACTTAAAATAATCACCACATTTTTTAAAAAAATGAAGACAGTGTTCAATATTAATATACTGTAATCTGTCAAGCTACGTCTGTCTCTGGAGGTCTATGACAATGTAAAAATCAGTAGTGTCTGAAATCTGATGCTTGACGGCTTAAGATAAAAGGACTATTTTTGAAATAAAGATGGATGGATAATGGATTTAAGCCTACAAACGCTAGTATTATGAAAATCGATGTCATTTAATTCAATGTTTTATGTTTTAAAATAATACTTTTATATTAGATCGTTCAAAAACCTAACGAAATCTTCGTTATTTCACATCTACACTCGCATTTATAACAACATTATAATTATTAGAACCTAACCAGTAAAAGTTAAAAAACCGTTATAAATAAATATTATAATTCAACTCTTAGCACAATCATTATATTTCTAAACAGGAATCGACACCGGCGCCCATAATGTTGTATACCTGTAATCTAAAACCAAATAAAGATTATGAAATTATCTTTCATTTTACACTGAAAAAATATTTTGCCAAAAGAATTTTAGCGAGATGTAGGTTTATTTGATTTAGGGCTGATATTTCAATGCCCAGGATTTATCCAGAGAATAACTTTGACAAGTTGACAGTTAATCTATAGACAATCTGTCAAAACGTCATAATTATTCTCTAGATGAAAATTACTTGAGGATTGAAAAACCAGCCTTTAACAAAACAGTGCATCTCAATGCAACTTTATTTTTAGCTATGTTTTACCCTTAGTTGTGTAGTGACTTTTTGAGCTACAAATAGTTCAAAGTTTAGTAGCTATTTTTTACACGGAATAGTTTTTTTTTCGGTGTAGGTTCCAACAAAAGAGGCGTGAGCACTGTCGTCAAGACAGACAAAATGTCAAAATATTTTTTTTTGCAACAGACTAGAAAAATAATAAACTGTAGTACTAAAATTTGTGCTGCATTTAACTTCAAAGCATTTCTTTCATTTTCAATGTAATTCCCGGCAGCCGCTATAATTTTCATGCGAATCAAACTTTTTCTGTTTTGTCACAGCCGCGGGCCACAGATGAATTCGCCATATTATTATTTACCCATCCAGTAATAAATTGACGGTAAACAAATAAAATGTAAAAAAGATATATTGTGTGTGTTAGTGATGGAATTGATAAGAGTAATGGCAATTCAAGGAGGAGCTCGGTGGCGTAGTGGTTCAAGCCCTCTGGTTTCGATCACGAAAACAAAGCAACTTTCGCCATGGTTGGTCCCTGGATGGGTCAATCAAAATTATAATCTTGAGCTCCTCCGTGCTTCGGAAGGCACGTTAAGCCGTTGGTCCCGGTTGTTACTGCAACCGCTTTAACCCACCAACCCGCATTGGGCCAGCGTGGTGGTGTTATGGCCCAAACTCCTCATGTGTTTCTGCCATGTAGGAAGGCCTGTGCCCAGCAGTGGGACGTATATAGGCTGGTGATGATGAATGGCAATTCAATTATTAATATACTCTCTATAATAAGTCACATTGCACCCTGTAAAATTATTAGTATCGTTTTGAAGATAGACAGAGACGAAACTAGTAGACATGAGGTACTCGAAACCATCGATGCTCTAAAGTTCCATAATCTAAGATAAAATCTTGAACGCTTTAAAACGAACGCAAAAATACTCAAAAGTTGTTGAATTCAAGCACACACTCCGCCTATTAACTTCCTATCTCGAGAAAAATCAAAGACGAAAACCAATTCAGTACTCAAGATAGGATTTAAAAAACTTTTTTACGCTTCGCTTAACGCACGACGCTCGGGTCCCTCCAGTATAACATGAACAAAATTGCGAGGAGATTTCAAACGGACGAAATTGAGACAGATTTGCAGGAGCGAAATCATTTTAAGACGACGACGGAAATCCGTCATACAGTGCTCACACAAAAGTATAATTAGATTTCTGAGGGTCGAGACGTGGACGATTTTTCCCTCGTTCAAACGAGATATGAATTTCTTTTATATATTATATTCGATTTTGGGGTTTGTTTAGGAGCAGCTACGAGCTTTTGGATGTTGATTTATCATATCACAGAGGCCAAAGTTCGTATTGTAAAGATAGGGCTAACAGAAGACATGAATATTATATTTGAAAGTACTTAGAAAGTTTTATTTTGTCTATGGTTTTCATAAATCTCAAATATTTATACTGTCACTTCTAAGCGTTTCACATGCTCATTACAATCTTTCATTAGATGAAATAAACTGCTTCTTAAATATTATATTATGATACTTACAATATGAATAGATTCCATTAAATGACAGAAATAACTAAACGGAATTATTGGCTGTCCTCGGCTCCGCCTGCACGGAAGTCCTTGCTATGGTCTTAAAATATCTCTATACCAAATTTCATCTAAACCGCTGCACTAGCGGTTTAATTATGAAAGTGTAACATACAGACAGAGTTATTTTCGCATTTATCATATCAGTATAGTTTATAATTAAATTTCTAAATTGACGAAAAACTGCAGTACATTGTGTTTAAATATATGCTTTAATTTTACAAAAGTATTATAATTTGAAACTTAAAAAAAAATTTAAACAAAAATTAAAACCGACTTCAAAAAACTGAAAAGGATGAAATAATTAAATTTAAGTAGGTATTCATCCCCTAGAAACATATTTTTGGAGTTGGTGCTAAGTGCTTCACTTTCTATTGTTTTTGGAAACCACTTAGCACCAACTCCAAAAATATGTTTCTAGGGGATGAATACCTACTTAAAATTTAATTATTTCATCCTGTTCAGTTTTTTGAAGTCGGTTTTAATTTTTGTTTAAAATTTTTGTTTCACAATTTTTAGTGATAACTTTTTACGGTCGAAGCTGGGTGACCGTCAACTTATATTGTTTCCTACTATCGTATCGTTTCACTAAAAAGTCATTGGAAAAGCAAAAATTCGCAATTTCGCTCATTTAGACGATTTCATAATTTCAGTTTTTTTTAATTTAAAACCAAAGTACCCAACTGTTTTTGAAAAAAATTTTATGGGACCAAATGGCAGCTATTCCGCATCGAACAAAAAAAGAATCACGTAAATCGGATCAGCAATCTCGGCGTAATCGGTGTACATACATAGAAAAAAAAAAAAAACATACCGGCCGAATTGAGAACCTCCTCGTCTTTGAAGTCGGTTAATGAAACTTGATAAACTTGAGAGAAAATGTTAAATAGGACTTTAAGAAAAATATGTATGATTACATAAGAAGATCGAGGCTCTCCCAATACAAGTATCTTCGGATTACCATCTGGGAAGCCCCGGAAACTTAATTGTAAAAGATTTACTGAAATAAAACACATTACAGTATGAAATTGCTGTTTTTAGCAAGTTTTTTGTGCAAACTGCAATTACCATACTATCTTATTAGTATTTAATTTGAAATTGTTATGTCCGGATTAATGAAATTGCATTAGAAAATTCCTGCTAATATGCTGCACTTTGAATATAAACTGAAATATTTTTGGTAGACATTCATTTAAAATGATTTCGAGAGAAACGGCGATGGAGCAAAAAAGATATTTCATATTAAAGACCTGATATTATTGAAGTTAAATAAACTGAATTCCTTATATTTTGGCGCATTTGCATGCGCCTGTAGTATTCTATGCTGTCAAAATAACGTTTCTTTCTGGTTTTTACAGAGTCATTTGTGTCGTTCAGTCACATAAAGAGATTGTTGTCACTGTCACAACATTTATTGTGACTCGCCACCAATGGGTTATAGTTGATCCATGATTAAGGCACTTGCTCTTACACTACCTATCTTTGTTGCTTCAAGCGCTTTAGGCTATGGTAATCGCTTAGCAAGGGCCATATGTTTGTTTCGTACCCTTGTTAATACCTCAGCTGTAAAATGACGCTTATCACAAAGGCTTAAGATATCTACAAATGTCAAAGTGTCACGCTTGATCTGCCGTTGTGTGTACTATTGTGACACGGGCTTTTACCACAGAGAAACACCGCATTTTTAACCGACTTCAAGAAAAGACGAAGGTTATATATTATAATGTTGCACTGTATGTATTTTTTTTGTATGTATAACCGATTTTCAAAATACTTTTTTAATTCGATAGAATATACCCGAATAACCCTATAGAATACAACTATCGGTGGGACTATACGTACCTGTAATATTTAAATAATAATCTTCCAACTCCTAACCCTTAAGGAGTTTTACCTTCTATCACCAGCTCATCAATATGAGATGATGACTAACAGAAGAAAATACTTGAATAGCTATGGATAAAAGTAAAACATGTCATACCTGCCTTTAAAATTTGAGGTTTGACCTCGATTTCCCTGGGATCCTATCCTGACTTGTTGACAGTGGGACCACCTCAGGAGTAAACTCTATCGAATAAAAAAAAGCATTTTGAAAATCGATTCACAATTGACAGAGACGTCGGTGAACATACCAAAAAATACACACAGTGGAACATTGAACCTTCTTTTTTGAAGTCGGTTAAAAAAATCAACCACGTGCAAAAACTAACCTGAGAGCGGCTATAATCTCCTCAATTCGTTTTCTCTTGATTTTCTACTGCCATTACAGATATGAGGGCACTTTGCTCTGTAGCGTGAGAAAAAAAATATAAAGATATTACACAGGAAAATGGTGTGTCATAAATAAGGGCAAGTGTTACAATCCGGGCCCAGAATGGCGGTATTAATGTTGTGAGTTGCGAGATTAGGCAACGTTTCATATTATGGCGATTTAGAACAGCGATACGGCGACTGACCATCGTCGTCGCGACATTAAATCCTCTATTTAGTATTTTCCAATTTATTTACAAATCAAATCAAATATCTCGGTGCATAGGTCTCCTAAGACCAGCACAGCGTGTCATGGGTTCTTGACTGTGAATATCAGGTTGTTGTACTAACTTTTATATTTAATTGTAAAAAATAACTTTATATTTTCGTTTCATTACGCAGTTCACTTCTTCGATTAGGATCACTACTCATTAAATGTTTTTGGTTATGTAATCTGACTGAAGACTATTATAGTTCTCTAGAAAAGTAAAGGTGCCTTCTCAGGCACGTACTCTAGTATTTTTAGTTTTAGGAAAACAGACAAAGAAGCAAAGAGAATGTTGAAATGAAATACTAAACGATAGCGAGAAAAACTGGAAGTTTTTATCCACGATTGTAACATCTAAGGTACCAAGCGTACCTTGTTGATTCTTATAAAAGATAGAAGTAACGTGAGAAAAATCAATGAACGTTTTATCACTTGTACATTAGTATTTTAGTTGTTACCTGCGAAATTTCTGTAAATGTACATACTTTTAGAATAATTTTCTTTTCTTATCATATTTAAAAATAATAAACTATGCATTTGATAACGACTAGGGGTTTCCAGTAGTTACTGAGAAGTTCTTCATTATTATAACAAAAATGTAATAGTCACTTCTAAAAAAAATAAGGCTTCAAAAATACGTTACACAGCACCTTATTGCTACTAGAATAGAGTCTATATACATATTTTGAAGTTTATGGTGTACATCTCTACAAATGTGACGAGTAGGTTACTATTTTACCGCTACCTTCGTCGCTGCAACAACGCAAATTTTATTTAAAAAAAAATATATTATTTATAGGTAATACTACCTACTTCACAAAATTGATATTTCCTTCATAAAAGGCACTGAGACCCTAGTGAAGTTGTTGCGTCTAAAAATAAGTACCTTGGCTTCAAGTAATTTACAACTCAGGGCTGACATATGACCAGCAGAGCAATCCTAGAGCGAGTTTTGGTCTTTCCAAAACGTTACATGCGTTTTCATTATCTATCAAAACATATGAAAATAAGAGCAGACAGAGGCGTAGAGGCGCCATTGCGGTTGGCCTAATATTTTGATAATAATTATGTAAAAATAAAAATCATTACAGAAAAGTATTTTTTTTTTTTAATTCACTAAAAATATTTTGAGGTACGGCCACGGACTTAAATATGGTACCATTTTCCCTAAAACTTTCTTTCTATGAATACTCGGAATGCGATAAGGTTGAAAGTTCTCAAATCACGAATTGTGTTTAAATTTCAGGAATGTATAAGGAATTAAATTTTGTCTGGTATAAAAACCTTGAGTGGATTGAGTAAACTAGAGTACTTGACTGTACACAATATATTTTTAATAGATGGCCTACAAAAAACCATCAGTTTTAAGATCTATATGACCACCCACTGCTTCAAAACTTAAGTTACTGCTTTTGAATTTACTTAAAGTCTGTAGGTCTGCCCATTTTTGATTTAAGATAATGTCAAGAAAAGCCGAGTATAACCTACTCCGTAACTTGTAATCTGATGCTGACACTGTGTTTTTTTAACTTTATTGTGTTTATTTATTATCGGAAAGGAATCTTCTGGGAAAAGGAGAAGGAATTGTTTTAATGAGATGCTTCATTACCAGAAAGGGTCAGACCTGGGAACTACAGTTTGTGAACTGACTTGACAAGGCATACCTACTTTGAAGCATTCCAGAGAGTTCTGGTACACATAGAATACACATTCTCTTGAAGCATTAGAAACATCATGGCAGTGCATAAACCATTCTAAACCATTCTACCGGGCACTTGTCTCTTGGAGAATATATTCGGCGTTCTGTTTGACGGCTAATACCGTTCATAGTACAACACAATTCGACGCTATAGCGCGGCGTCAGACTAGCGCTCTGACGCACTCTAAGCGTTCTGTTTGGCAAAGCCTTTACATTACAAGCATTTACCTGACACTGTTTGCCTAAAGATTTATCTGCGTAAGTAAGTTATTGCGTAAACGAAAAAGGATTCCTAATTTATTTCAATAACAGGGTGTAACGTGGTATATGATAACGAGGACCTTTCCGTTAAACTGAAAATTCTTATTGGATACAAGGAAAGATATTCGCGCTTATAAATTTACGTTTTTAAGGAACAATTTCGCAAAGCAAGGCATTCCCTTTTCGATACAAAATTGTTGTTTGTTAACGTTTCTTTGTGCCATGGTTAAGTAATTGGCATGCTTTTGTAAACTCTTTACCGTGTTTTATTAAAATTGAACATTTTTGGAGAAGGAGCTCGCTGGAGCTCGGTGACGTAGTGGTTTGAGCGCTCTGGCTTCCATTACAAATAACATGGAACCTTTCGAAATGGTCGATCCTGGGATTGGTCAATCAAATTTCTTATCTTGAGCTCTCCTTTGGAAGGCACGTTAGGCCTTTGGTCCCAGTTGCTACTGCAACTGCTTTAACACACCAACCCGCACTGGGTCATCGTAGTAGTGTTATAGCCCAAACTCCTCATGTAGCAAGGTATGTAAGTAGGACGGCTTTTTTTGTACAACTAGATGACAAACAAGCTGACGGCCCACCTGATGGTATGCGGTTACCGTCGCCTATAGACACCTGCAATAACAAGGGAAAATCATTTTATATTGCAGGAGCGTTGTCATCCTGAGGCCTAAGAAGAAATGCCGTCCATGCACAGTAATTACACTGGCTACCTTTCCCTTCAATCCGAAACACAGCGAACTATTTCACGGCTGTAATAAGAAAAGCGATGGTACCTACCCAGACGACCCTACATACGGGCCTACCACCTAGTGATTAAGAGTAGTAGTTAAGATTGTTTTGTAAAGAACAGGTATGAAACTCTGTAATGCTTTTCTTAAGTTTGATCCCTTTTAACATATGCCGGTTCAAAGATAGAATAAAACTAATCATCAATGCTCAAGTACTTCAAGTCTTGCTTAGAAATTTCAACAGGGAGTATATTACATAAACACCAATTATTAACTCGAATATACGTAAGGCCCGACTGAACCAAGTTGCAAGTTGCTGCATGCAGAACTCTGACTTCGAATTCCAAACTGCCAAATCAACTAAATTAGTTAACTCAGTTTGGTGAAACGTACTAAATTAGAAATCGAGTAACGTGAAATGTAATAGACAATTTGTTTTCAAGTTGCGAACGATTGTGAACTTAATTATATAACTTTTAACGTTCGTGACGAATCTTTTCAATTACATGCCATAGTAAAATGTGGACGTGTAATGTAAGAAACTATATAGTTAGTGATAACCTAATTATTAGTTGGAATTCAGTGTGATTCAATGTCTCTAAACAACACGTGTAGCGGCTTGTCTGATGGCAAAATATTGACTTAGACTAGAGACCTTCCTACGAATGCATAACCGAATACAAGCGCACCCGCTCCGCTGCTCGCCCCGCTCCGCGCCGCCCGTCGTTGCCGCCTCCGTCATCATTTCCGCCCGTTAAGATATCGTCATCGCTGCAAGAAGAGAAGGAAATCTCCTGAAGCGCAGAAATCCTCAGCTCAAGGTCTCAATTTTAAATTATTTTACCAGCGCCCCCTCATGTTTGGGTGCTCTTTATTACTTACCCGACCAACAGTCAATGGTTGGTCTGCTCTCCCACTAAATCAGCCACGCACAAGATGGCCACACTGAAAAAAATCGATAGGAAGCATGTGTCGGCTGCATAGTAGGCAAATTTCATTGCTTCTCAATGAGCTCTGATGACCTACTTGAATCATCGCAAGAAAAGTAGTTATTTGGTTATGTTTTTCTGTAAGGTGGAGTTGCTTTTAGAAATCCTTTCTAAGAAATCAGTAGTTGAAAATAATTACCAATGCGTAAAAATTTGCAAAAAAATTGTATAATGTATTTCTTCGAGTTATCTACGGATCAAAAGATCGCAGCTGAGGTATGTCACTCCTTAAAACTACTGCCCGGAAGCGTTTGGTTAGATATGCCACTCATGGTTATACTAAATTCATCACCAACAAAAATATTTAATCTACTTAAAAAAGTTCCAAAAAGTAATCGCACCTTTTATTCCATTTTCATTACATGGTGATCATTACATTGTCATTCTTCTGTTCATTTATTTTGTCTTTTTACGATTAATTTCCAAATGGGTTTTCATGTAATACTTTATCCTAATGCGCTATATGAGAGACGTGAGGCAAATATAACTGAGTAAAATAACTCGGAAACATGCGCATTTTTATATTGACGTGTCTGAAATAGCTACATAAATTAAAATTATAGGAAGAGGTCTTATTTTAAGAGATATAAGAGTTATAAGATAAATACTTATTCCGCAGGGCTTCTCCCAGCCTGCAAAAGTACACACGACTGCAGATCAAGCTAAACTCTGTAGAGCCTTAACCCGTGGCCTTATGAGACATTTACCAACTGACGTGTTACGCGTGATGTGTGGTATGTGTGCTTCATAATTACTGAAAATCACATCCAAAAATGTATTACACTTATTACTGTGTTAATATTCTCTCCTAAGCTAAGATCTTGTTTATAGAAACATTGTATTGCCAAGAAAGGAACTGAAGATATATGACATCAAATAGTGCCCATTGATTTTTTGCCAAATGAGAGACATATATGACAGGGGCGTATTCTGAACTATAGAATATCAATTGTGTCTGGTTTCAACATTCATTCATTTAAGCAGAATGGCGTTGCTGCTGGCACTGCGGGACAAAGGCTTCCCCTAGCGATTTTCACGACGATCCTGTGCTGAACGCATCTAACGACTACCTGCTTCTTTACCAGATCTTCGATCCTCTTGTTGGAGGCTTGCCCACACATCGTCTTCTGTGGTCCACACTGTAGAACCTCTCGCCAGGGCAAATGTGTCATACAACTATTTTCTCATTTATGATTTATATTTTGTGTGCTGTGAATAACATATTGTTATTACTAACTGACCGATCAACTTTTTCAGTGTCTTACCCAGATGTTATCATAGCTGTCACAGTTTATTGAGCAATGCAGTGCATTGTGACAGATGTTACTGTTCAAGGCCAACATTTAACAGAATACCTAGAAACAATGTCTGTAGATTTTGAACCGTAAAGTTACTTTAACATAGTGCTTTTAATATATGTAGTCTCTACATGTGACATTCTGAATATGAAGAGCTTTTTTGTAATATATTTTCTTTATATCGTATCACTTAAAAGGCAAATAATGTTTCGTTTTCACACTAAAGTACAAGGGTAACAATAATCCCGGGCAAACTTTTTCAGGAGATGGATTATTCATTTCTATTCATACTTTATTACATACAAGGGTAAATAGAGTGGATTTGTGATGTATAAGTTATAGGCTTCGGAAGTGGGTTAGTTTGTTTAAACTTATCTACGATAGGTAATAATTTATTATTCCCCAGGAATAGTTTGTTCCTTCTATTTTTTAATTTAGTCATACTGGGGGCAGCCTTAATCTTTTAAACATTTAATGAATATTCTGCTTCTTTTTTTCTTTTTTTCTAACAAATGTTAGTACAGTGCAGACCGAGCTTCTATTACACAACTGTCATACTCAATTATTTTAAGAAAGGTCCAATAGATTAGCAGTTGCTATCTTTTAGTTGCCTTAGGTTTTCATTAAGCAATAAAAAATCAAAACAAGTTAACCAAAGATATTTGAATTTTAAAAACAACAAAAACGAAAATGATCGAAGAGAAGCTGCAGCTTAAGGGAGACTGAAGGCAAATTGTATTTATCTTTGCCGAGTATTGTTTTCTTGCGCTGAATCCTTACGAGGAGCTTTGACAAAGAGGCGCTGTTTTTCCTCGCAGGGATATTGACTCGGATGGCTTAAGCGCTTTGGTTGAGAGTACGAAAACCAAGCAACTATCGCCATGGTTCATTCCGGATAAGTCAGTTAATAACTTGTAATATTGAGCTCGTCCGTGCTTCAGAAGGCACGGTGAACTGTTGCATTGCTCTTCTATGTTACTGCAATCACTGTTAACCACCAATCCGCATTGGGCTAGCGTTGTGGTGCTGTAGCACAAACCCCTCATGCGTTTCTGCCATGAATTACTCTGAAAGTATCGACGCAGTCGAATGCTTTCAGTAAAAAAACGACATTTAAAGTGTTTCCCATCGAAACACCTTTGCATTTATAATGAGTAGGCAACGATTTCTCGAAAATTCTCACTTTTATTTATATTTTATTTGGCTCCCTAATGGAAGGAGAGCACAGCAATTTATTAAAGTAGGCCCTTTTAAAAAAGATATTTATTTACTTCAAATATTTCATTACAAGCAATAATCTGAAGAGATTGATCGTTAAATTAAAAATGTATTTGTGACTTTTGTTAAGTCGATTAATTGTGCATGTTTGTATAAGGCACCAGTCTCGTGCAATAGGGAATTAGCATATTTTTATATGGTTTTAAAATTATAGCTACAGAATAACTACTTACAAAACTGAAAGAATTTTAGAAAAAATATTGATAACTACCTGAAAAGTTATTTTATAAAGACAGATATACTGAAATTTCTAATTCAAATTACTCTTGTATTTTTTTTGTCTGAAATTAGCATATTTTTTAGTAAATGTGTATAAAACAGTTTTTTAATTGCATATTGTCTAAAGTATAAGTCATAGCTTACATCTATCACCTTAAATAATTTAAGTAATAGCACTTGTTTGAGTAGAGACGAAGTAGTGTAGTAAAGCTAAGGAGCGTTTGAGTCGCACGGTATTTCATACAAACATACAAGCCTAACAACGAAAATGAACAAGCTAATCAGGCTAGTCTAAATAGTTGGCAGAAGATTCTCCGGAAAGAAGTATTATAGTTGAGTAAGAGCTATTTTTAGCTTTTCGTACAAACCGAAAATTTGCATTTTTTTTTATACAATGCACGGGTAGTGCAGCTTGAACTGTTCTAGGCGCCTCCACCTTGCCGGCCCATAAGGTGCTTTTCCACTCCTCTTTTGAAGGAACCCATATCATAGGAAGAAGGAAACACATGTGCTGGCAAAGAATTCCAAGATTTGGAAGTCCGACAAAGAAACGAATTAGTAAACTTTTTTGTCCATGATCTTGGCGTGGAGACAGTAAATTGATGACTCCGGAAACCGACATGCATGGTCCTGAGTAGGAAAGAGGAAGGTGGGGTAATGTCGCAAAGCTCTCGAGAAACTCTCCATGATAAAACCGATAGAAGGCGCTAAGAAAGTAGAAATTGTAGGGACTGTAAGTTGTTCGTGAACTCTACGTCGTCAACTTTATTGAGACTTTTCGAAAACTTTTCTGATAACTTTATAGACTACGCTCATATTGTATTCTTAAACTCTAAATTTTGTTAAGGAAAACCCAAAAAGGAATTTAATATAAATTGGTATTAATATTGTGACCCTGGTAGCTAGTGTAGCTGTTAAAGGCTTGCAAGTTTTTGCCCTATGTGGTATAAATATTATATACTCCAATACTGGAATCATAATTTACTTTTACTATTAGGGTTGCATTTTCGCTATAAGCACGAGAATTCCAGCTAAAATTTTCCCCGGAAAAAACGATAGCGGCTTTTACCGTGAGACGTATAAATTACAATCGTGTCGATTCTCAAAACCGCCGACTCACCTGGTCATTAAAGGAATTACTGCCTATTAGAAGACTTTACGGCTCACTTTTGTATTGGTAACGAAATAAAACTGTCTTTCGTTATTTTATTGTCACCGTTAGTCTTATTTAGTGCCGAAGATTAACAACAAGCCGAAATGTTTTGAGAATATTCAATTTGCCACGTCGACTTAAATATTTCTGACGCCAAGGACGTAGGAGATAGAAGATACGGGTATATGTAAGTGTGAAAGAGATACAGGTAATAAATGTGCGTGTAATAACCAATTATGTTGTCGTTGTTACTGGGCTGAATTTGTGGCTAAAATTTCATGGTTACGGCAGTAATTAAGAGCTTTTCTGTGAATACTGATGATGATAAATTGATAATTCATTAGGATGTTCAAATTACGGGTTTGATCATACTAATGAATGGGAAATGTATACAACTAGAACAATATGATAATATCGTCTCATACGCCAGAATTAAACAAAAGGACACTTTGGTCATAAAGAGAAAAGGGTTATGGAAACTATAGAACTTTATGTAAGTATTCCAGATGTTTGTCAAATTGCTGACATTGATCAGGAAGTGCTATCTAAAACAGAACAAATTAGGGTAAACTGTAAGCCATGCTGTCTCCAAAAGGACACTTAGGTCATAAAATGATTAGGGAAACTATATAACTTTATGTAAGTATTCCAGATGTTTCTCGCATTGCTGACATTGATCTGAAAGTGCTATCTAAAACAGAACAAATTAGGGTAATCTGTAAGCCATGCTATCTCCAAAAGGACACATATGTCAAAAAGGGTTAGGGAAACTGTAGAACTTTATGTAAGTATTCCAAATGTTTCTCGCATTGCTGACATTGATCAGGAAGTGCTATCTTTAGAAATGGGACTAAGGATTACTAAGGTTCAGTGTAGCAACAATTTAAAAGAACCGCCAAATTTATACGCATCAAATAAATCAGTTTACAATTAAAGCGGTCGTTTAATTTTCTAAGTAATGCATAATTCAAAGAGATCTCCATTGCCTTTGTGATATTAATCTTGTAAGCGCCGGGGCTTGAAGACTCGCGTCAACACGCCAGCACATTTCAATACTCCGACATAATTAATTTCCTGTCTCTCGTACGACTCATCTTCTCATCTTGAGCGAGTCTCGATATAAATCCTTGCCGCTTATTATTTCTGCTGGTTTTCTTTATTTAACTGCTAATTCCAGGCCCGGGATATTTACTTTTTCAATCTTAAGCTGAGAGAAAATTATACTAATCACTTTATCTGATTGTGTGATAAAGTTTAGTGTATTTTATTTATCTCATTACGTTAACCGATAATTTTGTTATTTTTTTGTTTTCAGCTCAAAAATAACGACAGGCAAATAACTATTATAAAATATAGGCGTAAATAATTTTCTTAAAATTTAGTTCCATAAGAAAGTATTTTGTAGACTTACTTACCTCTTATGCTATCAGTACAAAACCATATATAAATTTTTCAGAGTTGGCAACGCGCAAGGCTTTCCTTTTTGCCTTAACTTTTGACAAAAAGCAAGAAAAATATTAAGAGGTTTACAAGAGTCTGTCGGTGATAGTTTGTATGCAACCTCTTTCCATCCTCTTAACCGACAACTCATGAAACTGAGCCGATTTATACCCTCGCATTTTTAAACAAATAACATTTTTTGTACAGGAAAAGTAAGGATCCAGACAATTACGAATACCGTTGGTATGTGCGGATCCAATTAGCACATTTGCCCTTAGTCTCGAGAAATCCATTAATCAACCTGGTGAAGCCTTAATCAGGCGCCATCTTAGCTGAAGGCCACTTGTGAGATTCTCCTAATAAATTTAGAATATCAAAGGGACATTACTACAATGTAATTAATGAGATAGCGATTCCAGATCCAACTGGGTTGTTCAAAGGAACGAAACGTAATTAAGTAATTCGAGTTTTATTAAATAGTTAAAGCGACACCTTGCGAAAGTTGTTTCTAGACAGAGAGAGATAGAGATATCTCTCTGACGAGGATACAGACACTAATAGCGCACGCACGTTTAACGTAAGCGACAACTTGAAAATATTTTATTTATTAACAAGCTAATTGATTTTTGAATGCAACTCTTCTGGGAATAATACAAATAGGTTTGATATTTCAAACCCATACGAAGGATAACAGGGAAGCATAAGAAGAGTACTTCTGGAACCGTAGACTTATCATTACAATGGTAGCAATGAATTTCTTAGCAGGATTATTTTATATTCATTGGCTTTTAGTCGTTAATATTGATGTTTTATATAATAATTAGCTGTAAGCTGTCCTAAAAGCATAAATAAATAAATATTGGTCAGTATTCATTGTAAATTGAAAAATAAGAAACGAGAAGGATTTTTGTATTGATAAAATTGCTACCAATTATGATTTGACTTTTCTTAAATACTTAATAGATTAGTCATCTCTACCATAATTATTTAAAAACCAGAAGTAGGTTTAAATGCTGCATATCTGTAATTTGAAAGAAGCTTACTTATTTTGCTATTTTGAGATATTGGTGATTCATCATCATCATCATCACCAGCCTATATACGTCCCACTCCTTGGCACAGGCCTTCCTACATGGGAGAAACACTTGAGGAGTTTGGTTCATAACACCACCACGCTGGCCCAATGCTGGTTGGTGGGTTAAAGCGGTTGCAGTACCAACCGGGACGAACGGCTTAATGGGCCTTCTGAAGCACGGAGGAGCTCGAGATGACCAACTTTGATTGACCCATCCCAGGATCGACCATGGCGAAAGTTGCTTTGTTTGTCGTATCCGATCTTCTCAGGGAGAGTTGGAGATTATTGCGAAATAAAAATTCTGAGACGCCTTTACAGAATGCGCCTACTCTTCTGCTTACAATCAGCCGTGCGGAATTGCTGATTGCAATTCATTCAAAATGCTTTTAGGGTGGAATCAATGCAGTAGACCTATTATAGATTAATAAATGAACTAATCATGTGTGCTCAACACTGACTGACCCTGTAAGAGTTGAAAACTACATTGCAAAACACATGGGCCGAGTCTTACAGCACAACTAAAGTTGTGTGTCTGCGCCTGTTAGGTGAATCAAAATTTGATGGAAATTTTAATATCCCCCTTGTATCATACTTGATTGGAAGAAATCTTCTTAATAATAATAATAATATTCATACACTCACACCTATTATCTAGCCTAAAGTAAGCATCATTAAGAGCTTGTGTTATGGATACAAGATAACGGATAAATATTGATAATAATATGTATTATAAATATACTAAATAAACATATAAACATCCATGACTCGTAAACAAATGCTCGTACTCATCATACAAACATTCGCTCCTACCGGGATTCGAACCCGGGACCTCTTGACCGAGTAGCCTGCATAGCAAGGGGATCGTTAATCTGAATTACATGCTTTAAAAGCTTGTCGTATCTACAGTTTTATTTAAAGTTAGCACAATCTGACTGTCTTCTCTTGTGTTATGTTCTTCTATTGTCATCTCAACATTAACTCCTGTCTTACCCATATCATCATTTACTCAGTCAATCAATCTAGTCTTGTCTGGACTTCCTCTCCCTCTTTAACTATCCACATCCATACTCATTATCTCCTTATTAAGTTTATTATGTGGTTTCTATTTCGATTAGCAAGCTTCATCATGTTTGATTCCAGATATCGAATCTTGTGTTTATGTCATAATATAGATACAAAAATCACACATCACACTATTAAGCACAGATCTGTGCTCAAAAGTGTGACGTATGATTTCTGTACCATTTGCTTTATCCATAATGTTGTTGATTATTGTTGTTTTATCATCAACTCATTAATTTTAGCTGATGGTTGTTTTTCATTTGAAGCCATATGAATTAATTTTGAAGTTGGGTTTAATATAATATTTTCAGCAGTATCTACGACTTCGTTAGCATTGTTTGAATTTAATTATCCCTTTTCATTTGGAATATACGAGTATTAAAGTCTCTGAGCAAAGCAATTTATCATTATTAGCCTACCTTTTTTCCCTCAAACACATATTCTTTCTGGTTTACTCACTGCGCAACACTACAAAATGTAGTGTTATAAAATTAGGATCAACTTTATACTGAAAGTCATTTTCAAGTTGAGCGCTCCAAATCTAAGTGGACCATAATAATATATAGCTTCTGTCTGTCCGAAAGTGTTTCTCTCTGCCCGAAAGTATCTCATAGCTTCTCTCTGTCCGAAAGTGTTTGAAAGTAACGGCAACATCATTGGGTCTATTATGACTCTAGTGAATTGCAAGGTAAAACTTACTTTTTTTTTTTTTTATACAACTAGATGACAAACAAGCTGACGGCCCACCTGGTGGTAAGCGGTTACCGCCGCCTATAGACACCTGCAATAACAAGGAAAAGCACTCGCAGAGCACTCTTGGTTTATCCCTGTCTATTCTATCGCTTTTTCATATCTATACAAAACTAGTGGTCACTCTAGCCGCGTGGATCTCGGTGAAAGTGCAAAAAGACCTTTCTGAGGATCTATCTCTCTCAGCAGCTTAGGAGTAAAACCGTAGAACACAAAACTAGGAACTTGCGAATGTATAAGCAAAATAACGAAGAATCTCCATGTAATAAAATACTTCGTCATAAACGTTTCACTGTGGAAGCAGTTTCCCATTTATTATCTCTTTTAATTAGTACTATTTGATTGTGTTTTTACAACTTTCGTTGTCACAACGCGATGAGAACTAGACGCCCAATGTGTAGTTCGTTTTATTCGCTACAATCACGAAACATTTTGCAGTATGATATTTTCATAAGTTATTGGCTTAAAAAGGCGAAATGTTTTGTTTGACTTTGGTACATTCGACAGCACATCAAGCGTAACAGTTTGATCTTGAGACCGCACTTATATCGTTCGTAATAGCAACTGTTACACTTGATGTACTGCCGTGTGTACATAAATATATCAGTATCCGTGGCTCCACTTGCGTGGATATCGGTTATCGGGTCAAAAGGCAAACTTTTCTCAGGACATAATCTATCATTATGCTAAATTCCATCAAAATCGGTTATCGACTTAGGAGTGAAAACACAACAGACACACAGAGTTAATTGATAACCTCATCTTTTAATTCAGTAAATTTTTGTATATGTTGGTCTACGACTGCTTCTACTAAGCGTGGAAGAAAAAATTCTTAAGTTTATGTATATAATCTCTAAAAATTGTCTAAATGACTGTACCTACCTTATAACATTCTTTTTACCAATTAATCAGTTAACAATATTCAAAACTGTTTTATTAATTAGAAGTTGTAGTTATACAATTTTGGACTCCCTTAGTAGTTATATAAGTTCTCAGAAACTGTGTTAAGTTTAAGTTTGTGTTTAAGCAATCCTGTTATATTTGTTGGGACTTTAAAATTATAAAGTCCCAAATTATGAATAAGAGACTTGACTTTTGAAGTACCTATAAGCAAACTTATAATATATTTACTGCTAGTATTCAAGTTCTAAGAGTGGAAAGTTTCATGAATATAGAAGACCTTGCCCTAATCATTATTTTGCTTTGACAAGTTATAGTTGACATTTTAAATAAATAAATGTGCATATAAAGATATATAGACATAAGTAATTCTTTCTTTCTTCCAAATTTAGTTATGGAATGTTGCATTTTCTAGATAAATACCGTATTTTTTTTTTATAATGCCTTTAGTAAGCTCCGAGAGTTTTGTAGAACAATTTTAATCATGACATAAACTATACCTATAAAGAAATATAGCAACTTATCACACAAACATCAGGCTTAGTAAACAGCTACTCGACTACGACCGCGATGACCTACCTCATCTAATACACGAGGGATGCGGATTTTTTTGTGTATTTACCAAAACTTCGTATCATCGACTCCAAATAAATCTTGAACACATTAACCTTAGTACTGCTATAAAACATGGAAATTCCCATAACTCAGTATTGTTCTAGGAAGGTTTACGCCAAAGTGACATTTATGTGAGACAAAGCAGCTACAATGGCACGAGTAATTTTGTTTGAGATAAACTTTGTCATAGCTTTATTTCTTTTCATTGTAACCCTTTGTGGCGGGACTATTGTTACCTTTGTTGGGTTTATGATGTGCAACTTTTGTCGCCTTCGGGAGGTTAGGGGGAGCTCTTGTGTGTATTTTCATTTAAGTTCATCTTCTCTATTAAGAATTTAAGCGTATTGTAAGAGTTATTCTACGAAATCATGGACTGAAAATGTTCAATTGTTTATTAATCCAAGGTATCTTCTCCTTGTTTATTTCTATTCGACAGTATAAGTACCCTATTATATTATTGCTGCCTGCTATTTTTTTATTTCTACTTTTGATAAATCAATTACCTATCTGCACTTCATTATCAAAAAAATATCTATTTTATCTAGTTCGCGATTTGAGTTTTAGTATTCGAGAGACGTTGATCTCTAAGTTTTTACAGCATAAATGTTTTTTTTTTAATTGTCTGTGTCTGCTCCTTACTATATTCTTGACATTTCTGTTTAGCGTCTTCTGCTTTCCACAATCTTAGTTTTGATCTATTTTTCCATTCTTTTCCTCATCAAATCCGTCTAATCCCTAGCTGTAACCGACAAGATATGTTACGCCGGTTCAGATGGAAACATATTACAAAGTTATACTTCTGAAATTGTAAAGGTACTACCACCAAGAATCTAACAGGAATCCTATAACGAATCCAATTTAAATTTACTAACATAATCATCGTAGACTTAATTTGGAAACTTGCTAAAACAGTACTTATATTGTTATACTCACAACTTAGCCAAAATTAAGCACCATCAAAAGCTTGTATTACAAACACCAGATAAAGGAGATAATTATGTTACTACGACAATAATTTATAAGTCTCTCCTTATAATCCTCTTACTAAGATAATAATAATGATTTACCTAAAAGTACTGTTTCTATCATCGCACCACTTACCACTAGCAGGGAGTTTGTTTTCACACGTGGAAACCCAAGTGGTCGCGTACTACATGGTTTCAGAGTAACTTTCTCCCGCGTAAGCTCAGGTTTCAGAATGAGTTTCTACAGCATGCTCTGCTCTTAAAATGGAGGTGAAAAAGGGTCACAGGGTCGGCAACGTGCAAGTGATTCCTTAGTATTACTGTCGGCGCATTAGCCGCATCATCGACGCTCGACCTTCAGCGGTGACCGCGGCGGTGCGGCGGAGGGGACACATCGCGCGGGTCCGGGTTCCCATTCTACAGGCACTTAGCTTCGCGGCATTATAAGCATTGGGTGTCCCTTGATATATATATCATATTGTATTGTGACAGTAGTAAAGCCTGCCTATATTATACAGTCCACTCCTTTTATTTACATAACCCAGTAGGGCCTAATCATTGGTCCTTTTAAATTAATTTCTCGCCGAGAACGACTTGTCGCATACACCGTATATTCGTCGGCGCACTCCATCGCAAGTGTGGACTTTGACCGTGCCGACGTGGGATCATCACCAAGCTATAGGCCCCGGCACGGAAGTCTAGCGGTGACCGTTATTGCGCAGAAGTCGAAAATCAGGTATCGTGGGGGAGGGAGCCGGGCGCGGGGTGGGCGTGTTTATAGCCTGTATGCGCTGATTGACCCGCTAGTCGCATTACGTCTCCCGCACTGATACGACGCCCCGAGAACTTGTGAAGTACAATCGCGTTCATAAATTGTTATTGTTTTTGTTATTGTTGTGTTTGAATTTTTTTGTTGTTATTGTTTCATTTTAAGTTTTTAGTGAACATGCCTAGGAAATATACTGTTTTAAGAAGACAGGCACGAAAAATGGTGTATGACGTGCATTGTTTCTTTAAAAAAGAAACTAATTGTTTTATTGACTCGCTAAAGCGAATTAAAAGTCAGATTGATGAAGCTACGGATACGTTAGTCTGCCACGTAGGCATCACAATTGACAATTCAAACCAAATAAAAGAAATTGCAAAAGCTATTAAAATGGAAAATATGAGATTAAATTGTGTAATCGGTGATTTAGGTAAAATCCAAAAAAGAACAGCAGAGGCCACAAAGACATCAATCGCAACGGTAAGGAACATCTCCACTCAAGCCAATAGTTCTGATTTGATTACAGTGTTCAGAACTCCTGGCAAAAAACGTCCTAGGGCTAAACCTGTCACTGATATTGATAATTTTGACCAAGGAGTTATAAAGAGGTGTATACATAATTTTCATAAAATAAACAAAGAACTTCCTACCATTGAAAAGCTAAGAAGAAAACTAGAGAGTGATATTAACTTCAAAGGCTCAGAAAGAAGTCTCCGGCGAATCGTCAAGGATTTAGGCTTTCAGTGGAAAAATACTGAAAACAATCGTAAAATATTAATAGAGTCTACAAATATACGTTTACAACGTATCGATTACTTAAGTAAAATAAAAAAATATCGACAAGAGGGAAGGCCTATTGTATACACAGATGAATCATATGTAGATTCGTCGCACTCCACTCCGAAAGCCTGGACGGATGGTAGTACTAAGGGCCTCAAAAAGCCAATTTCGAAGGGACAGCGAGTTGTTATAGTTCACGCAGGATCTGAAACAGGTTTCATACCTAATGCGTTACTCACTTTTAAAGCTGGTACAAAATCAGGCGATTACCACGATAACATGAATTATGAAAACTACGAGAAATGGCTTAGAACACAATTGATACCTAACCTTCCACCCAATTCCGTTGTGGTAGTCGATAATGCATCATATCACAATAAACAATGGGATCTTGCGCCAACTTCAAACTCTAAAAAAGCGGACATGCAGGCTTGGCTCACAGAGAAAAATATACAGTATGAGGAAACGTTACTAAAGCCCCAATTGTACAATTTAATAAAGGCAAACAAGAAAAGATTTAAAACATTTTCCATTGACCAAATTCTGGCAGAACAAAATCATGAAGTACTAAGACTACCTCCATACCACCCGGATCTCAACCCGATTGAAATGGCATGGTCTGCTATAAAACAATATGTAGCAAGCAGAAATATAAATTATAACTTAAATAGATGCATAGAGCTTATTAAAGAAAAAGTGTTATTAATGGGTAACCAGGAATGGGAAAGTTTATGCAATAAAGTAAAGGATATCGAGGAAGAATATGCAAAGAGTGACCACGTTGTAGACTTAGTAACGGAAGAATTTATTATTCGTGTCGATGATGACAGTTCTGATACTTCTGACGATGGTACTGATGATGATGATACTGATGATGATGGTGGTAATGACAACAGGAGCCCAGAGCCCTCAACAAGCAAAAGGCGCCG
The DNA here is from genome assembly GCA_947347705.1 of Nymphula nitidulata. Taxonomy (NCBI): domain Eukaryota; kingdom Metazoa; phylum Arthropoda; class Insecta; order Lepidoptera; family Crambidae; genus Nymphula; species Nymphula nitidulata. The sequence continues at coordinate 18,018,938 of OX374631.1, forward strand.
AACAAATTCAAAAGGAGATAGCTCTTTAATAACTGACGACAATTTAATGGATGGCGTGCGACCATTAGCAGATTGAGGTGTTTTCAAAATGAAATTAATATGTGACTGTGTCTAGTAAAAGGTACAAGTTTTTTATTCGCAATTTTGTGAAGTGGTCTAAATATACCGATTTTATAAAATAAAATATTTTGTTTATATAACCCATGTCAAATAGCAAATTTATATTTATTATTATACTAAATGGTTGAGCGGGGCGATGACTGGCACATGCGTCACACCTGTTAAAAGGTGCCACTAGTGGAAATGGTCATCTCTAAGGTTCCTTGATTTATAATCATTCACTTACCTTTGCCTACTCAGTAATAGTATAGTTTTTTAAGGGATGTGGGTATAGTTTAATATAATTCCTATAAAGGAATTATATTAAACAATACAATTTTTATTAGAATGACGTGGTCAGACTAGTGTTTTAAATTACTTACCTGTTACTTAATTCTATATCAGAAAACTTATTTAATTACACTGCTAACACTGCACTGCTAAATATTATTACTATATTGTTGTAAACATTGTAATAATTGTATTTTTTTATACAACTAGATGACAAACAAGCTGACGGCCCACCTGGTGGTAAGTGGTTACCGCTGCTTATAGACACCTGCAATAACAAGGAAAAATCAATTGATATTGCAGTTGCGTTGTCATCTTGAGGCCTAAGATGAAATGCCGTCCATGCCCAGTAATTACAGAAAATCAAACATGTAAAAGTACCTAATTGTTTGTTTTTTCAAATTATAAATCTTATAATATTTTCCTTTTCTAATACTTTAGCACACATAACCATTATTTCATTATCCTATTATGAATTAGGTAGATATTTGTACGCATTTTAGTTAACAAACCAATCACAGAATCATGCATACCTATACATATAATTAAAATAAGTAATTTCTTGTATATTTTTAAGTAAATAAATTTTCACTATTGGTACAAAAATATTAATATGTAGATAATTGAAATGATTAGAAAATTTTTAGAGATAAAAATTTTGTACGCGACTGTACCCATGCGCAGCTATCCCCTCTACATTTTGGTCACCGCTAGACATCCGTGCCGGCGCCTGTACTACAGAAGTCGAAGAAGCTGAAGTCACTTGATTTTGGGATTTGTATACATACATAGATAAACAGTGAGTTCGTTCCAATTTTTCCCAATTTACACCTTTTAGCCGATTATAAAATCAGTGTCTTAAATAATTACCCATTATTTTATTACTCCTAATTGTTTCTTAAATTGCACTGGCCAGTAATAATAGCATTTATCGCTTACATTTTTTTTTGCAAATAGTTAATAAATTTCGTGCACAACTTTATAGCTAAGCGGGTATTTTGCATACGATTCGCGCGATCGTGAGTTACACAATTACGTAATACGATTCTGCTACCTGCCGGCTTGTGCCAGCGCACCTTATTTTTTGTGCGCATTCCTGACCTAATTACCTACATACAATTATTCTTCGCGCTTTATTAGGTCCGCTTGTTTTATAATTTTCTTAATTTATTTTATTTTCACATTGAATAATAATTTAATAACGAAATAATGGCCGATAAAATTAAAACTTTAAATAAAAAACGCAGTTCTATGAAATCTAAGCTTACAATTTTTAACAACTATTTAAATTTATTAAAAGGTAATTCAAGCCTTTCTCAGTTGCAACGCTTGGACTTAGGCGAGCGCTTTAATAAATTTGAATGCTTATATGCGGATTTTGATACATTACAGACGGAGATCGAGGTATTGACGGAAGACTCCGATACTATGTTGGTTGAGCGCGAGGAGTTCGAGACCATGTACTTCGAGCTTCTGGCGCTCGCGCGCAGCTTACTCGGGACCACTTCCAAGAACGAAGGTTCCGTATCGAGTTCCGGAAACTATTACTCAGGTGCACAAAATAAAAATAATTTTGTTCGTTTACCGAAAATTAATTTACCTAGTTTCGATGGAAGTTATCAGTACTGGCTCGAGTTTCGAGACACTTTCATATCATTAATTCATAATAACGGTTCCATCGATGATATGAATAAATTTCATTATTTAAGGGCTTCACTCCAGGGATCAGCAGCCATCATTATTAAGAACATTGATTTCAAGGAAGATAATTATAAAATTGCATGGGACTTATTGTGTAAAAGATACAACAACAATCGTCTCTTAATTAACAATCATGTCCAGGCACTTTTTGACATTGAGCCCATAGCAAAAGAGTCAAGTTGTTCCCTTCGTAACTTAGTAGACATAACGAATAAAAATGTACGGGCGCTCACTACTTTAAAACAGCCTACTAATTATTGGGATACTCTTCTAATATTTATATTGGTAAAAAAATTGGATTTAGTTACAAGTCGTCACTGGGAGGAGTATCGCAATAATTTAACTGAAGATCCCACCTTATTGCAATTTTGCACTTTTGTAAGCAGGAAAGCGGACTTATTAGAATCAGTAGAATCAAATCAGCAGTCTTTTGATAATTCAATAGTTGCTTTAAATAATAGTCATTACACAAAAAATTACAAAAATAAACAACAAAATAATAAATTTACTAAGTCATTAAATAGCAATAAAAATTCATACATTTGCCCGCTTTGCTCACAAGCACATTCCTTATTCACATGCGAATCCTTTAGAAAATTAGCAATTGAAAATAGAATACAAAAGGCAAAGGATCTTAAAGTTTGCTTAAATTGTTTACGCTTAGGTCACAGTGTAAAAAACTGCAGACTTACGCACTGTAAGTACTGTCATCATAAGCACAACACCTTATTGCATTTAGAACAGAATCCCGCTCCACTTGTAAATGTTTTGCCTTCTACATCAGAAGATGTTACTTTATCTGCCAATGCCATGCAGCTTGCTACTTCTGCGCATATATTACTGTCCACAGCGATGGTGAACGTCGTCAGCGCGTCGGGTAAGAAGTACACAGCTCGACTACTACTGGACAACGGTAGTACAGCCAATTTCGTAACTCAGAGCTTGTGTGAGAAGCTGGGTTTATCACGACACGGTACGAGCACCAGGGTCACAGGTATCAACAGTCATGTATCTACTAGTACACAGTCTTGCAATCTCACAATCGAGTCTTTATGCTGTGCGTACGCAATGGATATAGAATGCCACATTATGCCTGAGATAACAAAGCTTTTACCCACATCTTTTGTAAGCATCTCACACGTTCCTATCCCACCAGGTCTTAAGCTAGCCGATCCAACGTTCAATATTCCGTCGTTAATAGACATTCTGGTAGGGGCCGAGGTATTTTGGAGCGTGTTAGGTACTAATTCCATTAAATTAGGTAAAAAGCTTCCTAGTTTGTGTGAGACGAAACTTGGCTGGTTAGTGTCAGGTTGCGTTTCACGTAATCGTAACAACACGTCTTCACCTATATGTAACTTTTCGAGTACAATTCCCGATCTAACTCAGTTTTGGGAGCTCGACCATGTCCCAGTACATCATTCTTTGTCACTTGAGGAGAAGACATGCGAAAAACACTTTTTTCAAAACACTATCCGAAAAGAGGATGGTAGGTTTGTAGTCACAATGCCTCTTAAGAAAGACCCAAGTGTCTTAGGGCAATCTTACAGTACTGCAAAAAATCGTTTTTTATCTCTCGAACGTCGTTTTCAGAGAGATCCTCTATTTAAATCTAGGTATTTAGACTTTATGCAGGAATATGAAAAATTAGGTCATATGTCAAAAAACACTGAGCCGATATGTTCACCCGATGACTCAAAAGTCAATTATTTTATTCCTCATCATGGAGTCATCAGGGAGTCTAGTTCAACCACTAAATTAAGGGTAGTATTTGATGCATCTGCTCTAACTACTTCTGGCTTGTCTCTAAACGACCTTCAAATGATTGGCCCAGTAGTTCAAGACGATTTACTGTCAATTTTAATTCGATTTCGTCAGTATAAGTATGTTATCTCTAGCGACGTCGAAAAGATGTATAGAGCCATTGAAATAAATACTACTCAACGTCATTTACAACAAATAATCTTTCGTTACAATCCTAAAGACCCTCTTAGTACATATACATTAAACACCGTTACATACGGCACTGCCTCAGCTCCTTACTTAGCAACCAAATGTTTGAGTATATTGGCCAACGAAGCTCAAGACGATCGTGTTAAATTTGCTATTTCACATAACTTCTACGTCGACGACTATTTGGGCGGTGGAAGCACGATCGAGGAGACCATAGAGGTAGCCAAAAAGGTACAATCTATACTCGTTTCGGCCAATTTCAATCTACGAAAGTGGCGGTCTAACAACTCGCAAATTTTATCTCAAATGAATAGCACAAATATAACAAATAATTTAAATTTTTCAGAACAAGCTCAAGGCAACCCTCAACCAAAAACACTAGGGTTGAACTGGGTATGTCACACAGATACATTGAATTATATGATAAATATTAAATTTACTACTAATATCACAAAACGCCATATCTTGTCAGTCTTAAGTCAAATTTTTGATCCTCTTGGTCTTGTCGGTCCGTGCGTTGTAGAAGCCAAAATAATTATGCAACAGTTATGGATAGAAAAATATGACTGGGATCAAAAAGTATCTATTCAAATAAAACAATTTTGGTTATCATTCGAAAACACTTTAAAGTGTCTTAACAAATTATCAATACCTCGTTGGATATCATGTGAACATTCTATTAATCATGAAATTCATGTGTTTACAGACGCATCCGAAAGAGCGTACGGGGCGTGTTTATACGTTCGTTCTTGTGACTCATCAGGGTCAGTTCACGTGCAGCTACTTACATCTAAGAACCGTGTGGCACCTATCAAACCAACTACCATGCCACGGCTCGAGCTTTGCGGAGCTTTATTGGGTGCAAGACTGTGTACCAAGGTTCTAGACTCGCTTACTTTACATATAGATACTTGTAGATTCTGGTGTGACTCCACAATCGTTTTGGGTTGGCTTTCGACTCCGACAGCTCAATTAAAGCCTTTTGTACGAAATAGAGTACATGAAATTCAAGAAAGTACTTGTGGTCATACCTGGAGCTACGTACCGTCGAAGGAAAACCCAGCCGATCTGGTCTCACGGGGTCTTGGGGCCGATGTCATAGGCACTACTCGCCTATGGTGGTCAGGACCTTCATTTTTATTGTCTAGTAAAAATGAATGGCCCAAAATGCCTAACACCGTGAAGCAGGATCTCACTGAAGTAGTTACTCACTTTAATAACAGTCATAGTAGCGATACTAGTAGCTATCTTTCGCTTACTAACCATTTAGTAGTGCAAAATTTGATAGAAAAATATTCTAGTTTCACAAAATTACAAAGAGTAGTTGCTTACTTAAAAAGATATTTATATAACTTAAATAACAACAATAATAAATTGTGTGGCTATCTCTCTACTACAGAGCTAAAAAATTCATTAAACTACATTTTACATTGTGCTCAAATTCAGATGTTCTCAGAAGAGTACAGCATACTTAAAACTAACAAAAAATTGCCTCGCAAAAGTAGATTGCTTTCTTTAACACCCTTTATAGACGATCAAAATCTTATTCGCGTGGGCGGGAGGCTTTCTAATTCCCCCTATGATTTTAACATAAAACACCCAATCGTTATTTGTAGTAAACACGCTTTGACTAAACTTATATTTCAAATGCAACATAAAAAATTATTACACGCCGGCCCCCAATTATTACTGTCAAGCTTACGACAAATTTATTGGCCTCTTAAAGGTAGAAACTTATCAAAAGTAGTAGTTAATAAATGTACTACATGTGTCAGGCATCGAGCTCAGAATGTGCAACCTATTATGGGACAGCTACCTAATTCAAGGACGTGTCTTGAATTCCCATTTTATAATTGTTATGTCGATTACGCAGGGCCAGTACTTATAGCTGATCGAAGAGGTCGTGGATGTAAGCTTTCAAAATCGTATTTGTGCATTTTTGTATGTTCCGCAGTTAAAGCTGTACATTTGGAGCTCGTTACGGACCTCACTACCGAAGCTTACATAGCTGCATTAAATCGGTTCGTGGCGCGTCGAGGTAAGCCTCGAAGCATCACGTCCGATAACGGGACAAACTTTGTCGGTGCATCAAACGAAATGCAAAGGTTCCTCTTAGAGTCTAGTGTTGCATCTGAGATGGCGCAGGAGGGCATTGAGTTTATTTTTACACCTGCCTATTCTCCCCATTTTAATTCCCTAGCAGAAGCAGCTGTTAAATCATGTAAGCATCACTTAAAAAGGATATTACATCTTGTCCACTTTAATTATGAGGAAATGTCTACATGTCTAAGTCAAATTGAGGCGGTTCTAAATTCCCGTCCTCTCACTCCTATCAGTTCAGACCCTAATGATTTTTCGGCTCTTACTCCCGCACACTTCTTAATTGGACGACCACTCTTATCTGTGCCACATCCCCAGGTGACCGACATCAACATCTCCCGCTTGGACCGTTGGAGAAGGACTCAGCATATCAAGCAGCATTTCTGGAGCCGATTTCATAATGAATACATTTCTCTGCTTCAGACAAAGACCAAGTGGTTATCATCTACAGGTGAAGTGGCAATTCGGTCACTCGTTCTCATCAAAGACCGAACTACGCCACCGTTGATGTGGTGTATGGGGCGAGTTATACAGACCTATCCTGGTGTGGACGGTGTCACGCGGGTCGCCGAAATCAAGACCAAGAAGGGCACAGTTCGACGCGCCTTCAACTGCATCTGTCCTCTACCAATTGATTGAAGAGACTTCAACCCGGGGAGCATGTCGGCGCATTAGCCGCATCATCGACGCTCGACCTTCAGCGGTGACCGCGGCGGTGCGGCGGAGGGGACACATCGCGCGGGTCCGGGTTCCCATTCTACAGGCACTTAGCTTCGCGGCATTATAAGCATTGGGTGTCCCTTGATATATATATCATATTGTATTGTGACAGTAGTAAAGCCTGCCTATATTATACAGTCCACTCCTTTTATTTACATAACCCAGTAGGGCCTAATCAATTACAAGCATCCAAAGGCTACAATATTAGCTTACTATCAGATGGGCCGTATGCTCGATTGCCATCTTATTGGTATAAACAAAAAAGTAAATAAATTTTACTATGAAAAATTTTAATATACTAAGTGAACTACAAACATCCATAACTCGTGAATAAACGTCCTCCCCTACCGAGATTCAAAACTTGGATTTCTAGTGTAGTAAAGGAGGATAAACCATAAGTTACTAATTACCAGATTAAGCAGATCATCTCAAAAGTTGGCTAACAATGGAGCCACGTCTCGATCTGCTGCGTGCTAATAATTAGGTGGGTTTTGGAAAAGTTTAAAACAAATTAACGATTCTTACCTGTCACCTTAATAAAAACACGGGCCCGAAGTTAAGGAAGATTAATATTATTACTAAGAGAAATTGTTTTTTAATTACTCATTTGAACAGGGTAATTTTGTAATTATCCCGCTATTTGTAATGGCCTTCTGACGTTTAGCTTAGCAACAATACTAAAAAATATACTTTAAAAGAATATTTTGAATCCAGAAGAGTAATTAGTTTATGTTAGATCATTATAGAAGAAAACTATGACATAATTAGGTTTGTTACCTAGCAAGGACTTAATAGAGGTCCATTTTTATTTGACTTTTAATTAGACTTTTCATCAAAATTTGTTTGTATGATAAGTACGAGCATTTGTTTACGGGTCATGGATGTTTATATGTTTATTTAGTATATTTCTAATATTTATATACATATTATCATCAATATTTATCCGTTATCTTGTATGCATAACACAAGGTCTTAATGATGCTTACTTTGGGCTAGATAATAGGTGTGAGTGTATGATTATTATTGTTGTGTTGTGTTATATAGCAGTCACTATTAAAAAGGAATGACAAAACATAGCTATGTTATTAGAAAAATAACATGCGGCTATGTTATTTTTTGAGAATGTTTGGAATGTGCTTTTAAATTTAATTATCATTGTTTCTGACTAAAATTATTTTGTCAAACTTTTGTTCTCCTCTTGTTAAAAAATTAGTCACAAGCTTCTAAAAAATACGTAATTTTGCAAGTTATTTGATACAAACTGTGTTCCTAGCTCGGCCGTAATTAATTAACTTTTGAATGTATTTGTTTCGGGTATCATATGTTAACTATTGTTGTGACCAGACATCAAAAATAAGGGATGCTGCCTACGTTTGAATATAGCGCTCTTTTTCACAGATTCATGAAAACTATATAACTTGAAAATTATTGAGTATTGTTTAAGTTTTATCGTTAAGATTTATAAAAATATTTTTTTTGAATTATCGAAAATGTGAATGGTATTAAATTGCTCACATCTATTGAGAAACTATTATTTTGTCAACTTGCTCATACATTTTTAGTAATTAACAACATGTGACGTCACTTGTTCCGTAGATTTTCTATGGAGCGTTTTTGTACGATGCGCCGCTACACATCAAACATACCACTGTATCTGTGTAACTATTGATCTTAAACATACTATTTCTTTTGTAATACCTATAAGTTTATTTGTTTTCAACTTCTTATTTTTAAATTAAAAAGTAGTCAACTACCCTATTGTGATAAAGATAGCTAAAAATATAAGTAAAGAGGATCGTTAACAAAATATACACTTAAAATATTCAGTATCGATATTTCTTGAAATAGAGGAAGTGGAAATTGTACCGTCAGCGAATTAACATTATTTAACGTTAAGTATTTTTTATGTTTTCTTATTCGTATTGCTCAGCAGTTAGTCAAATCGTTGCGCGAAATGAAGCCGTTTCATTATTTTCAAGGATTGAATGAAAATAAAAAAAAACCCTTTAGATGACACACACCATCCTTGGCCATAATCATCACTTAGCATCAGGCGTGATTGTGGTCAAGTGTTTGCCTATCAGTCATAGAAAAAGATACACTTACTTGGATGTTGTTGTCAGACTATTTTGCATTTAGAATTTACCTGAAACAAAAAGAGAAAGGTTAAGTATTAATTATGAATACAATTATAAATAAGTGTTGAATTTTCGTTATATAACTGTACAGCCCAGTTAGCCTGTACACTATAGAGTAGTTGAAAGTTAGAGTACGAGAAAGAATATCACCATAAGTTTCACTGTTTATTGTCTATCAAGATACAAGTTAGTTTAAGAAGGTAGGTGATTCTTTACCTGCTTGATTGCGCTCGCGACGCGAGTTGTTGACGTACGTTTTAATAATTTAATTATAAAACATAATTAAATTATTAATATTAATTGTTTATGACGCGCAGCCGTAAGTAGATTGCAGCGTGCACAAAAATATACGGTGTTGGAACCGTACAGTAACCAATAAATGAAGAAATTGACGAAATTAAAATGTACATCTCTTTTTCTCAACTTGTAAAGGAAGAAGATAGCAAATTTTTTTTCAAAAAGCTATTCAATCTATTTTTTTTCGCATTTCTTATTTTATAAAAAGTTAAATTCAGAAAGCCTTAAAAAGCATTACATAACTTTTGAAGACATGTAAGGAAACGCTTTTTATCACGTTCAATCAGGCTGGAAATGCAACATATTTTATTTTCGTGTTAAATTATTGATCTTTGAGACAGTAGTTTATTTCTTAGAACAAGAACCTATCTACTGAAATGAAATTACTCCAGTATCAGCCCTGTGGGCATCGATTTAGCGATCGACAAAATTTGACATTGAAACTCGATATAACAGCTTTGTCGAAATGAAAGGCGTCTTTACGCTACAGTAACCACTTACCACCAAGCAGGCCGTACGCTTGGTTGCCACGCTTGTCGCATAAAAATAAATGTGCTTTGTTATCAATGGTTAAGAGATCAAATCTAAAATCAAGACGTCCATGAATAGATCCTCTTGAGAATACTCCTGACGCGAACCTTCAAGCTTTGTTATAGCTTATAAGAAAAGTAAGCACTTTGAAACTGGAGTACTCAAATATTACGCCAACGAACTCTTTATAATTTAATTCATATATTTTCAACAAATAATCGTAACCATCTTGTTTATTTCGCTAACAATTACTACGCAGTTTTGAAATGCTTTGCGATAACTTTAGAAAACTTTTCAATTTATATACAAAATATTATATTTACGTAAACAACTTGGTAAAACTAATATTAGCAGGCAGCCATTGTTGTCAAAATATTTTATATATAAATATTAATTAAATATTTTAATTCGTTTTATATACAGCATGGTACCGTCAATACGACAATAAATTGAAAAATGTGCTATATTAGTTCATAGAAATGGTCTGACACTTTCAAAACATCTTATTCGTTTGATAATTTCATGACGTTTGTATGAAATAATGCTGCCAATGTAATATTATGCTTAACTTTTAATGCAGATTGCTGTAGAAGTATTGCCATGTACCATTTATGTATCACATACTCATATATACGGTACTTGGTAATTTTCATTTCTATACCTACAAAGTTACTAAGCGCGTTCGAGAATTCAAGCTGAAATAAAAAACCTATTTCCCTCTGTTTAATGGCTTATAGTCCACCAAATAACAAAAAAAACAAACCAAGAAGCTCTGGTATCCATTCCTTTACAAATAAAATGATCAACACTATAATACTCAAATGTATAAAGTTGAATAAAACACCGAACGTGTCATACAATACAGTTAAAACTCATTTACAACTTACTCAGATGGAAATTTAAAAAATACCGTTCGAATAAATAAAATTGAGGACCGCCGGGATATTGAAGAGGTAAAACAATATTTTTATTGTAAGTCTTTTTCATGTTTTTTTTGTAGCTGACATGTTGAGCGACAAAATACAGTGCAAAAAATATTATTGTTGTTGACATAATAAGATGGTAATACAGTTGATAATCCACCGGTGGCATATACCTATTATATACATATCAAAAACGCATGAAATAGGTTAAAATCCTACTGGATCTGCAAACAAATCCACAGGATTATCAATTCGGCTATGATATTACATTATATTTGACCCACCCTTTTCTATTGCCTTACATCCGTTTTTCCATTTTATTTGGAAATAGACAGCCTGCGGCATATTAGGGTTACATAAAATCGTTTATTAAGCGTTTTATTGCGCTACAATTTATTTGTAATTTGACTGCAAGCTTTCGCCCTATTTTCGAAACGCAATTAATGAAATAACCTGATTGGCTGTTAATTAGTTTAATTACATAGCAGCCAATCAGATTGTTATAAATGTCAATCAACAAACCAAGAAACAATAGAATTATTTTAAACAGTTTTGGACATAGATGGATTGGAAAAATGTGAAAATATATGGGTTGGAAAAGTGAGATATATACAGACGATTGTATAACTATTACATTCTACAATAGAACGGTACAACAACACACAAAAAAACATAAAAAAACACTACTGTTTTGTTCAAGTGGTGAGAATGTCACTTAAGTTCCTGAAAGAAGCGAAAGGTTGGCATTTGACATAAGAAAGCCTTGTCTGTGACGCTGCTATATTTGCACATCCTTTCAATTCAAAACAAGTTAGCAACTCTTGAGCGATACCCCTGGAGTCTCAATCATATGTAGGGCTTTAGCCTGTGCCTCTAGTGTAGTTCTACGTCAAACGTAACTACCGTGTTTACTGTAGAGTCCATTATAAATATATTTTCCAATACCTTGTAACAAATATAAGAGCGGTTTTCATTCGTTATGTCAATTCAAAACTGAGAGTTGTGTTTTACAGATGTACTTTTTTATACGACACAAGTAGCAAAGAAGATTACGTCCTAACATAAGATAAGTAATCACGTTAGCCCATAGACGCCGGAGCACTCGGATACTACTATCGCGTTGCTTAACTCATATAAATCAAGGGAAAGCATTATATCGACAGCAGGACAGCAAAGGAGAAGAGTCACCCTGTTCCCAACATAATACTTTCTCAAAGACCTATGGCAACACTCACAGCAGAAATAGCACTTTGAATTAGTGTTTTTTATACAAAGCACGGCAAATGATTCAACACCACCTGATGTGAAGCAATTGGAAGAGTACATATGCACACTTCTACACACTTCTCACACTGTTCTAGCCACCTCTACCCGGCCCGGTGCTTCTTTCCGTCTCTTTTGAGAGAACTCATGTACCAGCAAAGAGTTGCAAGTTTTGGAAGTAAGACAAAAAAACGAGTTTAGCTTTTTAAGCTGTAAACTCTGATTACTGAAAAGAAGTAGAATTCATAGTCTGTTTGGGTCATGTAAATATTTTAATGGTCGCTTGTGATACATAATGGTGACTGGTGTCCAAAGTTAAAGTAAAATGAAAGCCAGCAAAAAACATTTTATAAAATGAAATCAAATATCATCTGTAGATAAGGTTTGATTGAGAAACAAACTTTATATTTGGTACGAGTTTGGTTATTAAGCTAAAATGAGGTCTCTGTGCTCCAATTTTATATTTCTACGTACATTTTTAGATGTTTCACGTCACAGCTCGCCTGAATAATCACTCGCAGTACTAGAATTTCTCCTTAATATATAAGCCTCGCACACGGCGATATTAAATGAGTTTCTAATGAAAAAGAACATAAAGTCGGAGTTTTTTTGTATGCCTACAAATATTATGTAGATCTTTTTAACAACCTTTTCGATGTCCTCTCAATCTGTATGTTTATTGGGAGCTTTAATGAACATCTGGTTCTCTTCAAGGTTTGTGGGTACCAAAATTAAATAAGCCCATTCATGACCCATAAGATCGGTAAGTACCTAACAATGACACGAATGAAGCAAATTGCAAATTCATGAATCATATGCTGTGTACGGTGTTGTCACCATGTTTAAAACTATTGTATTATTCTAGCATATGTTTAAGTGTGTGTTTTGTGTGAGGAGCTCGGTGGCGTAGTGGTTTGAGCGCTCTGGTTTCGATTACGAAAACAAAGCAACTTTCGCCATGGTTGATCCCTGGATGGGTCAATCAAATTTATAAACTTGAGCTCCTCCGTGCTTCGGAAGGCACGTTAAGCCGTTGGTCCCGGTTGTTACTGCAACCGCTTTAACCCACCAACCCGCACTGGACCAGCGTGGTGGTGTTATGGCCCAAACTCCTCATGTGTTTCTGCCATGTAGGAAGGCCTGTGCCCAGCAGTGGGACGTATATAGGCTGGTGATGATGATGATGATGAACATATGTTTAAAATAGCCGATTTTTGCACTGCAGCAAAAGTTTTTTCCGGGCGATCTTACTTTTTGAGCCTGTTGAGTTATTATTATTATAATAAATTGAGCAACTAAACTACTAAGTATGAGAAATATTTACGGGATATTTACAATGTAATTTTATAGTTTTGAGTTCCCGATATTTCAAATGAAAGAATGAATGAATGAATGAATGATGATGAATAATTGATGAATGATGAATTGATTCAAATGTTAATAACCATGAAAGTATAAAGTGCTATAAACTACTAAGAAGGCTGCTAAAAGTAATGAACTGGCATATGGCGTTGAATAGATGCCCAAACATATTTTTTAGATGCTCTCTTATAATTTGTTGGCTATGCATATGTAAGTTTGATGTTTAGTTCAATTAATACCTTACACTAAATGTTTGAATAATATTGAGATTAGAATAAAAACTGTCTTAGGGTAGAACACAAAGCTAAGATCTTTCACAATCTGAGCTTACTCTAAACTTTTCTCCTCTCCAACCTTTCTGTATTGGTCACAAAATGATCACAAGATTGTAAAAGTTCGTGAATTCGCATTCCAACCTAGGACATGAATTTTGGCATAGAAATTTTTCCTTTAATTCGTGTGCATTTATTATAGTTGAGCTATCGTACCGGCTCCCGGATATTGTAATAAATCTGTCAGTGACCTGCCCACTCGCATTCAGCCAACTAGCTAATGCGTTAACATTGAACATCTTTACTGCCAAGATTATTACAGGAAAGCATTATTTAAATATTTGATTATTATCATTATCATCATCATGTCAGCTAAGAGACGCCCGCTGTTGGGCATAGGATTGCCCCTAGGATCTTCAAGCTGAGCGGCCCTGCTGCCCACATTCATGGGCTTCCCACGACCCTCATCTGATCGTCGGTTCACCTTGAAGGGGGCCAGCCAACGCTGCGTCTGCATCTTTATTATAATTAGGTTTTTTTGTAAAATTAAGGAATATAGGCGTGAATAGAATAAATAAATATATATGCACGTGCGAAGGTATAAAAGAGGTAGCATAGTATGGATAGTTTATGTGTAAGCAAGACTAAATGCTCAATAAAGCAAAAAATGCAATAAAGGTGAGCGTGAAGAGGATAAAAAAGCATTATGTAGTAATAATATCCTTCATTTACATCAAAATAAAAAAAATAAATATTTATGATTCAACAATGGTAAGTATTACTAGACTATTAGAGTGGCCAAGACCTCTTTTTAAATAAAAAATATACTCGTACTAAGAGACTTCTTCTTCAATGTTATCACAATTACTTATCTTTTACATATACTTAATTTGTTTCTAACATTATTAAAAATTTACATGGTGTCAAGAACTGATTTGGCAAAGGTTATTCATCTTACAGAAGATCGCAAGCAACACGATTGCTTTATTTATGCCTTATATAAAAAAAGTCTATTAGATAAATTACACAAAAATATCCTGCCTCCTTATTTGACTTATTATTCTTTGAAAAAGTCTAGATTTTATTCATTCATATCTTAGACGAGATTCCTCATTATTTAGTGTAATAATATTATAAGCTTTTATTATATCGTTTTCTTCCCGCATCAAGCCCAAACGACATATCTCGTGATGACGTCATTTGGTGTTATTTACATAATCGTTTCCTTTCCTATTTCCTTTCATAAAATATGAAAATTCACCCTTAACTTCAAAAACGTAAGGGCTATTTTAAAATAACAAATAAAAATTGTAAGCCTTCATTTTCGTTTTGAAAAATTGTTATTTTCTGAATGATTATGCTGACTTTGTTTAAAACGGTCGCTAGTAATATGACTTTTCATTTAAATTACATACAATGTGTTTGATACCATCTAAAATAAAATTTATACTGTATATTCTTGTTTTTTAGATACTAGCGATATAAACAATATTTTCAACTCAAAAGTACATAATGCAAGTATAATAATATAACAATTTATAGAAACTATGACATGGTTACTATAAATTGTTATTGTGATACTCTCATGTAATATAATTACTTACTAGGTGGTAAGTCCGTATGTAGGGTCGCCTGGGTAGGTACCACCGCCTTTCTTATTTCAGCCGTGAAACAGTTCGCTGTGTTTCGGATTGAAGGGAAAGGTAGCCAGTGTAATTACAGGGCATGAACGTCATTTTCCCTTGTTATTGCAGGTGTCTATAGGCGGGCGGTAACCGCTTACCATCAGGTGGGCCGTCAGCTTGTGTGTCATCTAGTTGTATAAAAAAAAAATGAGTTTAAAGTAGTGAATATTTAATCCTGTTTGCCTTTTTGGCGGTATTGTTTTGATATAGTATAATTACAGAAGTTCTTAAGGGTTTGTACAATATGTTGTAAGGATGCATTTCTGATTTTACATCGCAATTTTATTATCCTTTGAAATCTTTTTTAATCTGAGAACGTAGTTTTATGATTATAATCCTACAAATAGATGTTACAAAAAAGGTTGATCATCGATATTTCCTATTTAATTTAATAATTTCAGATAAGGACGTACACAGATTCACTCTTTTCTTTATTCAGTTAGCTATATCTCCTTCTGCGAGTTTATTTAAGTCTACAGTTACACTAATGCCTATATTAGTAAGTATTATGATAAGGTGGTTGTTCAATTGATCCGAACTTGTCATTTAATTTTCCACTAGACCAAGCTTGCGGTAAAAAAGAAACAGCCTCAGGCTAGATGTAAGAAGTCTCAATAAACTTGGCTTAAAACGACTCGGTTTCTAAGTTGTTCCTAAGTTTGTTGCATCAAAAGAAGACTTCGTTCGTTAATATCACAGATTCAACTATATCTTAACTACTAAGGATTGCATCTATATTTTAATTTGTTTATTCTATAATCCTTTAATTAAAATTAGTCTTAGTAAAAACCGTCGTTATAGCAAGCCGGACTCAATTTATAAATATTTGTTTTAAGTTTGCCAAATATATCAAAATCTGATTACATTTAGGTTTTATTTTTATATGTTTCTTATTTCACTAGGTAAAATATAGTTTTATATCCACTTTCTTTGGCTGGCATCCTCTCCCACTCAATTAAGTGTCATACTTCAACCAAATTTATGTTCAAACCTGTATTCGTATTTTAACTGGATTTAGTAATTGCTTGTATCTTAATTCCTTCTGCTTTTATATCTACTTGTATTTTCACTTCTACAGCTTTTTTATCTGCAGCATTTTCATAATAATCATAATGGTGTTTGAATTAGAGTACATACGGGATATTTACCTTGAAATTTTATAGTTGGTTAATCATAATGGTCTTGTTTGTAATTCACATTATTTTCCAAGGTTACGCAATTTCTAGCGAAATTAATACCTTTTATAATACACTCCATACTACGAAAGAATGTAATAGTTTTGTACCTAAAGCTAATATTTCTTTAACATTTATATCAATATGAAGGTCAGATAAAAAAATACACCATATTGCTTAAAAGCTTACATGATATCTATACAACAACTTTATATGATTCAGTAAGCAACCTTGATATAGTTTCTAAAGACATATATTTTGGAGACCTTCTCGTTACAAATGGCTTAGTTATAAATGATGAGACATAAATGTAAGTTACAGAGAATAAACAAAATTATGTTACTTAATTTGATAAATAAATGGGTCTGTATTATTATTCAAGTAAAGTAACAATTGCCTTAGCAATTTTATCTTTGAGATGATTCTCTTATTTTTTTAGTAAAAATAGCGCTCAAACTGTACCGATACTAATAGAGTTAATTAAAATGTTAAGCTTCAAAAAATAAATAAAAAATGAAGTTCAAAACGACCTCCGTCGAAAAGCAAAACTTTTCAAGAATAATTCTAGAATTATAACAGCTTAACACTTTCCAACTTAAGAAAAAGTTCTTAGAAAAAGCACACTCAAGCGAGAAGCTTTTCGACTGTACACTCAGCCTTAAAAGTATGTTATTATAAAGAGTAGCAAGAACATTTGATTTTTCCATATCGTCAACGTATAATGACTCGATATAATGATGAGAGAGAACAAAATATGATGGTCGCATTAAACGAATAGCCATCGAATCTTTGTCAGAAAAATGAAAATTACGTCATGCTATTGTCATTTTTTCTGTATAAATGCTATATTCACAATCAATGATGATACCATGGCGAGACTAAAGTTCCAATAAATTGTTCCAGAACCGCCCGCCAGGTGCGCTGCTCAAAATTTCATACAAAAGCTGACCATATGATAAAGATATAAAAAGTTAGATTGTCCGTTGACATAATAATAATTGTGTTCGGGATCGTCGTACACCGTCGGGTGTCGCCGCCCGCCGCCGCCCGCCGCTGCCCGCCGCCGCCGGTGAAGCGTAGGAGCAGAGGAGGGGCGACCAGACCAAATCGGACTACCGAGGACGCCACACGCACGCACTATCAGTGAATTAGTTACCAATATCAGTATCTTCGAATACAGCTTAATAGTTTACAGTCCACTATAGTTTTCATTACCAAGTCCCTTAGGTTAGGACCCTAACAAATGGTCCTTTAGTCGCCGCTTTCTAGGAATCGGTAGTAAGAAGATTTCCGAGTTAACGGTATTCACTGGTTTTGTGCTCGTCACTTCAATAACGCTGCGTCACTTCGCGTCTTCGCTTCAACAGTCTTTTGAAGTCTCAACCAGAGGAAAGAAGAAAAGTGGAGGAGATAATTAAAGGAACGATCATCATTATCAAGATTTCCGAAGTCCTCAAGATCTCGATTCGACTGAGTGTAGTCGAAGTCATCTGGGACGTCGCTTCGCCAAAGGAGTCAGGTTACCTTGTGGATAGCGAGGGATATTCTGTGAGTCTGTTCCAATTATTTCCTTTCTACGTCCTTTCCATACTTTCATTTTTATTATTTTTTCTCTCACTACCTTAAACTTTTCATAAAATTTTGCCATATAGAATAATTTCTAAATCTATAATTTTAAATTATTTAAATACATTATTTATTCCGCTGTGCGTACGCTTTGCACAATTATCGCACATCGCTAACCGTACCCCAAAACACTCAACAGCTGATCGTCGCTTGAATTGCGATCAAGGTCGCGCGCATCATTAATTATATTAAAAATATAAGTCAAACTCATTACAATATATTTTCATGCTTATATTTGCCCAAAATATAAATTAATTTTTTTTCCGCTATTCTAATAGGTAATAAATATTGGGCCAGTCTTACCTATATATTTTAAAGCCAAGTCTAGGTATCATTAAATTCATGTTTAAAAACATAAAGTTACATTTAAAAGCTTTTTTTCTCATTTAAATTAATTACAGTCAATATTTGGTTCAAGTTCAGTCAATATTATAGACATAAAAATGTCGAACAATGAGGAGGTCTTTATTCGGAAACGTAGTGCTATGAAAGCAAAGGTTACAAATTTCAGCACTTATATAAGCATTCTTGAAAGTTGCCAGCAAATTTCAAATTTACAACGCCTTGAATTGGAGGGTCGATTGAGTAAATTTGATGCCTTATACGACGAATTTGACGATTTACAGCTGGAGATAGAAGTGCTTTCGGACAATCCAGACGAAGCCTACGCTGAGCGTGCCAAGTTTGAAGAACGGTACTATGGCTTGGCAGCGCTGGCGCGCAGCCTGCTGGCGTCCGCCGTGGCCACCACGGTTGCAAGCGTCGGCGACGACGGGTCTGTAGCGAGCTCCTCAGCCAGACAAACAGGTGTATCGCAACGAGATTTTATACGCTTACCTAAAATTGACCTGCCTAATTTTGACGGTAGTTATCGGTGCTGGCTTGAGTATAGAGATACTTATGTATCACTAATTCACAATAGCAGTTGTATAGATGACATCAGTAAATTCCATTACCTACGAGCTTCATTAAAAGGAAGCGCCCAAGAAATAATTCGAAATATAGATTTCAAAGCTAATAATTATATGATGGCGTGGAATTTACTATGTGAACGCTTTAACAATCCTCGGCTTTTAGTTAACAATCACGTGCAGGCCTTGTTCAATGTTGACAGTGTTTCTAAAGAATGCAGTATATCTTTGCGTCGTCTTATCGACACCATTAACAAAAATATTAGAGCACTAAAAACATTGGGCGAGCCCACGGAATATTGGGATACGCTAATTGTTTACATGATGTCCAGAAAACTAGATTCTGTAACCAGTAGGAAATGGGAAGAACATCGTAATACGCTTTCTAAACTCCCCACGCTTTTAGAATTTAGCACATTTGTTAGTAATAGGGCTGATTTATTAGAAACTATAGAAAATCAAAGACTAGATCAGGTAGTTAAAGTAGAAAATAAATCTAGAAGCTTTTTAATTGCAAGTAGTAGTAGTCACAATAATAATAATAACAATAACATGCAAAACAAAACAGAAAAAACTAACAATTTAGGCTATTCAAATTACAATAATTATAAAATAAACTGCCCCATGTGTTCTAAAAATCATTTATTACATTCTTGTGATATTTTTCGGAGCTTACCAATAGAAGCTCGTATTGCGAAAGTAAAAGAATTAAAAGTTTGTTTTAATTGCTTACGGTCTGGCCATATAACTAAAAAGTGTAGATTGTCGCGCTGTAAATACTGTAAAGGTAAACACAACACGCTTTTGCATGAGGAAAAAGGTAGTGCTTCTAATTTTCAAGACCCAATGCCTTCTAGTTCTACTAGTAGCTTAGAAAACAACGTAGTATTGTCGAGCGACATTTCTGTACGTCAAACTACTTCTTCGCAAATTTTGCTTTCCACAGCGATGGTGAAAGTGGTGAGCTACGACGGTGAGAAGTTTGATGCCAGGGTCCTCCTCGATAACGGTAGCACAGCCAACTTTATTACACATTCGCTTTGTGACAAGCTGCAGTTGCCTCGACGCAGCACGAGCTCCACCATAACAGGTATTGACAACCAAACATCATTTAGCACACAGTCTTGTAGTTTGCGTATTCAGTCTCATAGTGGCGACTACGCCACTCAAATAAATTGTTTTGTTTTACGGGAAATTACAAAAACTATACCATCTCATTCAATAAATATAAATAGCATTCCTATACCTAAAAATATACATCTAGCTGATCCTAATTTTCACATTCCGTCAGTGATTGACATTCTGGTCGGCGCTGAAGTATTCTGGGATGTCTTAGGTTCCGCCTCAGTTAATTTAGGTAAAAATCATCCTAAATTATTCGAGACTAAGTTCGGGTGGATAGTGTCAGGCCCCGTAGCTCTTCAATCACATCCTACCCTGTCAAAGCAATCTCATTATTGTAACAATGCAATATTGAACGAATTGCATACCAACTTAGACAAGTTTTGGGAGCTCGACTCAGTGTCTTCTAAGCATTCTCTAACTAAAGAAGAGAAAGCTTGCGAAGAAAGTTTTTTACTTAACACCACGCGTGACGATAGTGGTTCTTTCGTAGTCACAATCCCTTTAAAAAAAGATCCCAGTACTTTGGGTGAGTCTTTCGTAATGGCTAAACGCCGTTTTTTATCATTGGAACGTCGTTTTCAACGAGACCCGGCATACAAACAACAATACGTAGCCTTCATAGAAGAGTACGAACGTTTGGGTCACATGACAGAAAGTAGCACGTTTTCAAGGCCACACTCGGGTGATAATGTGGAATATTTTTTGCCACATCATGGTGTCATTAGAGAGTCGAGTACTACAACTAAACTCCGGGCAGTCTTCGATGCATCCGCTGTAACTACATCTGGATTATCCTTCAATGATATCCAAATGGTGGGTCCCACTGTCCAGGATGACCTTCTCGCTATTCTCTTACGCTTTCGTGAGCATAAATACATAATTTCTGGAGATATCGAAAAAATGTATAGAGCTATTAAACTCACCCCCACGCAACGCTCACTACAAAAAATAATTTTTAGAGCCAATCCGAAGTCACCGCTAAAAATCTACAGCCTAAATACGGTAACTTATGGTACCGCCTCCGCTCCTTATCTGGCTACAAGGTGTTTGATTCATTTAGCTACTGCTACCACAAATAAAAGAGTAAAGTCATCTATTGAACATGACTTCTACGTAGATGACTACCTCGGGGGTAGTAGAACTATATCTGACACAGTACAGTTAGCAAAAGAAGTCGCTTCCGTTTTATCATCTGCGAATTTTCATTTACGCAAGTGGAAGTCGAACAGCCCTCTAGTTCTCGAACAAGTCACTGGAAAATCGGTGGGTTCTAGCATTCTTAATTTATCAGAGAGTAGTAATGAATGTTCTAAAACACTAGGACTACACTGGTCATGCGATTCAGACTACTTGGTATTTTCCATCGAAATTGACATTAAAACATTAGTTACAAAACGTCACATACTGTCAGTAATTAGTCAAATTTTTGACCCTCTAGGCCTAGTTGGGCCTTGTATAATCGAAGCAAAAATTGTTATGCAAAGATTGTGGATAGCTAAGTGTAGCTGGGACGAGCAGGTACCAGAGGACATACTTTCACTCTGGCTATCTTTTGCTAATGCTCTCCCACATCTAAACACGTTAAAAATACCTAGGTGGGTTCTGTGTGACAACGCAAATATACATGAAATTCACATTTTCACCGATGCATCAGAACTAGCTTATGGCGCATGTGTGTATGTTCGTTCAGTCGATGACAAGGGATCAGTTACAGTACAGCTATTAGTCTCAAAAAATCGTGTAGCACCAATTAAGCCCACTACGATCCCACGACTGGAATTGTGCGGTGCATTGCTAGGGACAAGACTGTGTACTAAGGTTTTGGAGTCACTTACCTTAGAAATCAGACACTGTTACCTTTGGTGTGATTCAACAATTGTTTTAGGTTGGCTATCTATGCCATCAAAGGACTTGAAACCTTTTGTACGTAATCGTGTAAACGAAATACAAGAGAGTACTGCTGATCACACGTGGAGCTACGTGCCGTCGAAAGACAACCCGGCAGATATTGTTTCACGTGGGCTGAAAGCTGACCTCATCAGTGAAAACCAATTATGGTGGTCAGGACCTCCATTCTTATTAAAAAACAACACTTATTGGCCAAAAATGCCCAATACTTCTATGAAACAGAATCTGCCTGAGTTGACAACACATTTTATAAATCATAATTCCTTCCATTCAAATTCAAATAAAAATAAAAATTCATTCATAACCACATTAATTAATAAGTATTCCAATTTCAATAAATTACAAAGAGTAGTTGCGTATATTTATAGATTCATTAACAATACAAAACAAAAACAGAATAAAAATAACGGTTTATTGTCTAATTTAGAGTTAAATAATTCATTCAATTTTATAATACGTCATTCTCAGATTGACATGTTTCATGACGAATACTTATTACTTAAAGCAGGTAAAACTTTACCTCGAAAAAATAGACTAACGTCATTAAGTCCCTTTATTGATCCCAATGACATTATACGTGTAGGTGGGAGACTCGATAACTCTCCTTACGATTACAACATAAAACACCCTATTTTGCTTTGTAGTAAACATTTTTTAACAAAATTAATATTTTCAAAATTTCATACTGAATTACTACATGCCGGTCCTCAATCACTATTGGCGAACATTCGTCAAACCTATTGGCCTCTAGGAGGTAGAAATCTGTCTAAAACTACAGTAAAAAAATGTGTTATATGTTTTAAACATAAATGTAGAAATGTTCAACCCATAATGGGTCAACTACCACCATCAAGGACACAATTAGAATTTCCCTTCTATAACTGCAGCGTTGACTACGCCGGGCCAGTATTGATAGCCAATCGAAAGGGGCGAGGGTGTAAGCTCATAAAATCTTACTTGTGCATTTTTGTTTGTCTGGCAGTTAAAGCTGTACACATTGAGCTCGTTACAGATCTCAGTAAGGAGGCATACATGGCCGCATTGAATCGATTTGTGGCACGTCGTGGCAAGCCCCAAAGCATTCTGTCCGATAACGGCACTAATTTTGTCGGGACAAGTAACGAGTTACAACGATTTCTACAGGAATCAAACATTTCATTCGAGATTGCTCAGAAAGGCATCGAGTTTACCTTTACCCCTCCATATTCTCCTCATTTCAACGGCATCGCTGAAGCCGCAGTTCGGTCTACGAAACATCATTTGAAAAGGTTACTTAAATTAGCACACTTCACTTATGAAGAAATGGCTACTTGTTTAGCTCAAATAGAAGCTGTACTAAACTCCCGTCCTATTACCCCACTCTCCTCTGATCCTTTAGATTTAACAGCCCTAACTCCCTCTCATTTTTTAATTGGACGACCACTTATGTCTGTTCCGCATCCACAGGTGTCTGACGTCAGCATCACCAGATTGGAGCGCTACCAAAGAGTGGAGCACATCAAGCAGCATTTTTGGCAACGTTTCCATTTAGAATATGTTTCTTTGCTCCAGCAAAAAACCAAATGGGTGACCTCCACAGACCAGCTGACTGAGGGAACTCTCGTCCTTATCAAGGAAAAGGGACAGCCGCCATTGCTTTGGCTCCTTGGACGGGTGACAAAGATCTTTCCAGGTAGTGACGGCATGACACGAGTGGCCGAACTGAAGACCAGGAAAGGGACAATGCTGCGAGCATTCAACAACATCTGCCCTCTTCCTGTTAGTTGAATAATTCAACCCGGGGAGGATGTTCGGGATCGTCGTACACCGTCGGGTGTCGCCGCCCGCCGCCGCCCGCCGCTGCCCGCCGCCGCCGGTGAAGCGTAGGAGCAGAGGAGGGGCGACCAGACCAAATCGGACTACCGAGGACGCCACACGCACGCACTATCAGTGAATTAGTTACCAATATCAGTATCTTCGAATACAGCTTAATAGTTTACAGTCCACTATAGTTTTCATTACCAAGTCCCTTAGGTTAGGACCCTAACAATTGTATTACGTTATTTTATTAATCCCCGACGATAAAAGGGGGGTGTTTTAAGTTTGACGTGTCTGTCTGTGTATCTGTGTGTCTGTCTGTGGCATCTTAGCGCCTAAACGAATGGACCGATTTCGATTCAGTTTTTTTGTTTAAAAGCTGATGTGGCTACAATGGTTCTTTGCTATAATTTATGAAGATCAGTTCTGGCGTTTGGTGACAATCAGCTCATTTTTTACATGATAATAGGATTTTACTAACTTTTACAGATCCGATTGATTTCAAATTTGGTGTACTGTCACTTCGGTGACATTCTTATGACATACTAACCTTGAGCTGATCCTATACCATCAAAAAGTCTGCGAAATGCTTAATTCTTCGGAAACTTACAGCAGATATAGCGTGTGTGGGATCTTATGAATAGTCATAATGAGATGGTGTAAGATAGATGATTAATGACGCCCGGGTTACTTAAAATTTTTAATTTTGAAATTATTTGTGTTATGTCATAACATGTCTAAACCGCTTTACAATATTTTTATGCCAGGTGTACCTACAATACACACAGTCACATGTAACAGCGTGTTTATTCCTTTAACAGTTTGTGACTTTTGTTGCCAACGCAAACGAGAGTTTAGGCGATTATGTACAACGAGGTCTAACAATGTTTACCTCCCTAAGGTTTATAATTGCATGCACAAATCTGTGTCACGAGCTTGATAATAGAATTTGATTAGACATACGGCATTGATTTTTTCACACACATTTTACGAAAAGAAATTTTTTGAAGAAAAGGTTTTCTCCTACTATCTATATATCAGCTGGCAGCATTGGGCTCTATGGACAATCAACCTTTTTTGTGTATTATTTCAACCTTATTACTTTTAAGCGACTTCAAAAACGCGGAGGTTCTCAATTGGTTGGTATGTCTTTTTTGTTTAATCATTTTAAATGTATCAATTTTCCAACTAAGACATGAGTTTGATCATCAAAATGCCATTTATTACTCTTTCAGTGAATTGATGCTTCACAAATATTAATAGGTAATAAGAATCTAGGCTTAGCATTCTAGCGTTTACTGCATACAGTGTGACAGAGAATCTAATTTGAAAACTGTCAATAATTTTTTGTCAACATAATTGAGTGAGTGACCTACCGTCAGCAGCAAAATAATGTCAACATTCTTTCTCATAAGTCAATGCGTTACGAATCATAATCGTTGATATCTTTTTGATGCTGACTGTACATTGTATGGGAAGATATTTTGTAGTAAAATTAGTTCGATGGATAATTTATCGTATTGCAAACTTTTTTTAAGTCTTATTATTTCGTGAAATACAAACTTTACTAATATTCCTTTAAATTATTCTTCATCATCATCATCATATCAGCCGAGGGACGCCCACTGCTGAGCATAGGCCTCCCCCAAGGATCTCCAAACCGATCGATCCTGCGCTGCCCTCATCCAACGGCTTTCCGCGACCCTCACCAGATCATCGGTCCACCTACACCTACGGCCGCTACTCGAGGCCCTTTCCACCCCAACGGCCGTCAGTCCTCCTTGCAATGTGACCTGCCCACTGCCACTTGAGACTCGCAATTCTTTGGGCTATGTAAGCGACCTCAGTTTTTCTGCGGAACTCATTCTTAGTGATTACTAAATATAAAAATAGTGACACAATTTTACTACTTTATCGATTTTGTGCAAACTAACAACGACACACTTTTATTTGAGAGACGGCGTCTCTCAGGTTGTTACATTAAAATGTATAAGAATTATGTATTAGTTAGCATCAGATTGGTAGTCTAAACCATGTTTTATTACAGCGGCGGTAAAAATATGATTATAAAACACTCATCTCGTCTTCAACAGCTTTACTTAGTTTGAAAAATTATCATCCGCCTATTATTTTCTATTTATTAGGCCTTGAAATTATTCTTCAATTCCTGGCTAAAAACACGCTGGCTGTAAAATTTTTGGTACGAGATCAAAACAAAATTTTGACCGAAAAAACACTGTAAGTGTTTCATGCAAGTGAGTGTTATATCGTATTAAAACTTAAAACGTCTCTCATCGTCTCAACATTCAAAAAGCAGAAAAAATAGCAGAAATCTTTTAAAATATTCACAAACAAAAATTTCAAAGTGTTGACGGATTAGCTACTGAATAGAAATCAAATAGTATTTCCATACTATATTAGTATTTGTTTTCCAACCCGTAACAACGCGTATCGATGAAAATGGTCTTGTTTACTCATATATCTTTTACTGCCTAGGGTTTGAAACGGTACCGTGCATAGAATGGTGTGAAAATAGTATTGTTTGTTGCCAAAGACTCGGTCTAAATAGTTTGTTTATTTGCTTAGGTAATTGGAATTATGGATGATATACCCGTCTACGCTTTGATGTCGAAGACTAGTTCTTTAGAAGCTATTTTGGTAACTGTACTAAATGTATACAATGTGCCATTTTCATCTAGAATTCATAAATCTATAAATATTAATCTATAATTACATAAATCTACCTGTGCACGACTGTGCCAAACTTTTTATAATGATTTTTTGTCTATTATCAGTATGATGTTTTTGATACGATTTTGTTTTAAAAAGAATATATATAATATCTTTTCCCATCATGTTCACGTTTTTGTCAGAATTGTCCCGGTAACTAATGAAACTGAGACTTTTCAAGATTTTTATTATTTTCCTAGAGATGTTAGCATATACAAATGTGGTATTAATAGAAAGCTAGTTAAATTACCTACACATTAAATATAAAATAAAGGATAAGGATTCATACCGACAATGTAGAATAAGCTACTAACACAGGAGGTTGGACGAAACTTAGACGAAAATTTCTGCCGCCGCGGTAAATGCGGAGTTTAGTTTTTGAATTTAAAGAATCTTCTACTAGTTATGTTTAACATGTTAGTACATCATTAGAATCGTTCTTTAATCAAATTGACGACAGTATTTTTTGTTTTTTTTTCCGTTACTTGGTTAAAGAGTTAGAAGCAATAAAAGGAGGCCGCCACAAACTTTTTTCATTAATGTCCCGCTATCTAGAGGAATCGAGACTTTTTTTCAAGATTTTTTTTATTTTTCCTGGTGATGTTAGCATATACAAATGTGGTATTATTAGAAAGCTAGTTAAATTACCTACACATTAACTATAAAATAAAGGAGAAAAATTCATACCGACTATGTAAAAAGAGGGCCTATGTAGGACGGGAGACGACCGACTTACCCCCTGCGGCAAGTTGTCGGCCCATTTACGTATATATTTACTACTATTATGTCTACATTTTAATATATTATTGGAATTGTTATTTAATTAGCTCGACGACAGTATTTTTTGCGTATTTTTCCGATGTCTGGTTAGAGAGTTAGAATTTTTTTTTCGCGCCGCGGCGCACGCTGGCGACTGCTCAGGACCTAGGGGGTACGTCTTCAAAAAGCCTCGGACTGTTGACCCTCTAGTTGTTTTTACCGAGGCCTTTTGGACGTTCAAGCGGTTAAAGACAGTCAGGAAAATAGTGGTCCTTCTCCCAGTGTAACCAGTGCATTGTATTTATTGTTATTATTGTGTATTTGCGGTGTTGTGTAAGTTGTTTGTTCGTAAGTTTTCACAATGGTCATAACTCGTAGTCAGTCGCGTTTAGTATCTTCGGCTGTTGATGCTGATACACAACAAAGTGCAAGCGCTTCGACTGCACATGTTAACACTATTAGTGAACCCTCGCGGGAGGCCAATGCTGTAACGACTACAGTCGCTCCGGTTCCCTCACGAACGCACTCCATTTATTCACGCACGAGCCGCTCCTCGGCGACGGTTACTGCAAGAAAACTTGCAGCAGAGGCCCAGCACGCCCGTCACCTCGCACGTTTGGAGCTAGCTGCGAAAAAGGTGGAGCTCGAGAGGAATTCTGCAGAGCTAGATTATCAGGCTGAGCTCGCCGCGATTGAGGCGGAATATAGTGAGCATGGTACACGAAGTGGTCGAAGCCAAGGTAGTGTAAAAAAATGGTTAGAGGCGGAAGATAACGATTGTGTCGTTTTTCCCGAAATTCGTAACGGAAATCTCGACATTTTATCACCGATAACCCATCTCGACAACACGGTCGATTATCCAGTACTACCAATTAGTAATCGCCCCCAGGCAGGGCCAACTAATCTTTTTAATCATCCACAGACTTTATTTCATTATAACGATATTCACAACGATGTCGCTCCAGTCTCATCTCCGGAAGCAAAGCAGCCGACGACATCGCGGCCCAACATTCGCCGTGACGTCTACGAGGTTCCCGTTCCCGGCTCCACGGTTGACGACAATGGAGTAAATAGCGTTTCTCGACTCGCAAACGCTTTTGAGAGTTTAGTTAATAAAATAGAATCAAACAAAAAGTCTAAATCCCACATTAGCCTTCCGAATTTTGATGGCAAGTCGCCCCTAGACTGGCTTGTTTTTAAACGTTCTTTCACAGATTCTGAACATTCTTATACAGCAGCGGAGAATCTAGCTCGTCTTAGCGTTGCTTTAAAAGGGGCAGCGCGCGAGGCTGTCTACGTGCTCCTTGCAACAGCTCTACACCCGAGTATCATCATTGAAGAACTGGAAAGGCGTTTCGGCCGTCCCGAGCACATCGTGTTGAGAGAGGTGGCCGCTATCCGCGCCTTACCCAAGGTCAATAATGATATTAAGGATCTCTCAGTTTTCGCTTCCCGCGTGCGTAATTGTGTTGAAGTAGTTAAGTTGCTAAATGAAACAGATTATCTGCGTTCTCCAGAGTTATTCGGAGCACTAATTAACAAGTTGCCTTCACTATTATGCACACGGTGGGTGGACTATGCCGCATCCCGTACGGCTGACGCTGCGGTATCTAGTAGCGCTAGAGTAGAGTTGCTGTCGGATTTCCTAGCACGCGAGGTAGACTTGCACGTGAAATTCGATACGACGATCGAAATAAGTCACAACCATGTGCCGCGTGAACATTTTCATGCTGTGTCAGAATCGAACTCAGTTTTACGCAAGGAATCGAACCCGGGACTTAGACCTAAAATTTCACAACATAATCATAATAATAAATCATGCCCATGTTGTAAACAAACGCATGACTTGTTATTGTGTGACAGTTTTAAGTCAATGTCCATAGAAGACAGGTGGCAGTTTATAAAAGACAATAAAATTTGTTATCGTTGCTTGAAAAAAGGTTCGCATAGTTTTAAGCTGTGTAACAGAAATAAAAATAAATGCGAAATAAAAGATTGTAATCGTAAACATCACACCTTATTACACAATCCTGATTTTATTCCAACTCTGTCTGCTCACATCGGTGAACATACAGACTCTGCAAACACTACATCTACTAGTCCTATGGCTATTTCGAACGATTTAATACACAATACGGCAAGAGAAACGGCTGCCCATACTACCGCTACTTTAGATTCTTTTAGCGTAACAAACATGAGGCCGCTTCTGAAAATAGTAGCAGTCACAGTGTCCGGTCCAACAGGAAGCGTGGATACCTTCGCGCTTTTGGATGATGGTTCCACTTCAACCTTCATAGACTCTGAGATTTCTACTAGAATTGGTGCGACGGGCCCCCAAGGTCAAATTTACCTTGACTGCGTTGGAGGTTTGTGTAGAGAAACGTCCGTACAGTACGTTGATTTTAAAATAAAAGGTAGGCATGCCAGTGAAACGTTTTCCGTACGTAGAGCGCGCTCGATTAAAGACTTAGGGATAGTGTGCAATCAGTCAGTTAGTCGCGATGATTTATGTCAGTATCCATACTTGTCTGACTTATCAACTGTTTTGTGCTACGACAGTGCTAAGCCTATGTTGGTAATAGGGATTGACAATTGGCATTTGTCAGTTGCGACGGCCACGAGAAAAGGCACAAAGTCGCAACCTGTAGCTATTAGAACGGGACTAGGTTGGGTACTCTTTGGGTTCTCTAGTAGCAATACGAAACCCGTCGAGCTAGCATACCACGCGCACGTAACCGAGAACTCTAAGCAAGAGCTCGAAGAGCTTATCAAAAGTCAATATAGGTTAGATGCAATCGGAATAACTAAGCAGGAGCCCCGTAGTACGGACGATAACCGCGCTTTAGATATTCTAGTTCGTACGGCTCATCGGCTTCCTAGCGGGCATTTCGAAGTAGGTTTGCTCTGGAAGGCGGATAGGCTCACGGTTCCGGATAGCTACCCTCTAGCTTTATCTAGATTTAGGAGCCTCGAAGCCAAGATGCTCAGAGAGCCTGAATACGCCAAGCGGTACCGGGAAAACATCCGTGATACCTTAGACAAAGGCTACGCGGAAGAGTGTACAGGCATTAAGCCCAGTGGTGTTTGTTGGTATCTGCCACACTTTGGTGTGATAAATCCCAACAAACCCGCAAAGCTGCGTGTCGTGCATGATGCCGCCGCACGGTCACGGGGAGTCTCTCTAAATTCCATGCTGTTGCCGGGTCCTGATTTTTTGCAATCTCTGCTCGGAATTTTGATGCGTTTTAGGGAAGGCAGGATAGCTTTGACAGCTGACATCAAGGAGATGTTCCCACAAGTAAAGATAGTTCAGAAAGATAGAGATGCCCAACGTTTTCTCTGGCGCGATGATCCTGCCAGCCCGATTAAGGTTTACCGCATGAGCTCTGTTGCTGATAGCTTATCAGCCTTTTTGGTGTTTTTATATTTTTGTACTTTTTAATGTGTCAGTTGCTTGTTTTGCTATATGTATGTTTTTTGATAGTTGTCAATATACTGGTGAAGTGCAAAGACGTGGTTTTCCTAGTTCCCACTTCTTTTTACCATTTTAATATACAGTCCACGGGCTCCAGCCTATCGTTAACAGTGGTCCTTCGTAGTTGACGTTAGTATGTTCACCAGGAGTAAAGGTAAAAGTGGCGAAACCACGTCATCTAATCCTGAGGTCGCATCACCTCATCATGTAAGTCCAGTTCCAGGACAGCTTCCCCTCTATTCGGGGCCTGAAACTGAGACCTCCGGGTTTCCAGGACAGTGTCCCTATTCGATAGGGCCTGGGCCCACCTCTGAGCTGATGCAACCCTTTATTTCGTCACCAGTTTTTAGACAGTCTCCGATTCTCGTTACGGCCCAAGCTGGTGGAGATGTTTACCGCGTTACCTCTCGAGTAACTACAAGCATCAACGTGACCCCAGCTGGCGCACATTTTCGTACTAGTACCAGGGCTAGTAAATCTTCTATTTCGACACACACTATAAGGTCACTCTTACAAGCTGAAGCTCGTCATGCGATTGCCGTGCTCGAGATAGAAGAGAATCTGGCCAAAGCGAAAAAGGACGGACAGGAAAAAATTTTGGCTGCAGACCTTGCCGCTATTGAGTCCTCAAGTCGCTCTCGTAATAATTATGTTCAATCTTGGGTTCACAGCTTACCGGAAAATTTTACCGATAAGGTCGAAGCAGGTTGCCGCCAGACTGTGGTTCCGGAGGCCTTGGGGCCGCGTTTTTTTGTCGATCGTGGTACCAGCGTCTCTCCCCAACCCATTGACCATGCAGCTGCGGAAGCCTCAGATCCCGAACTAACACCTGTTATTTCAGTCCAGGGAAACAGGCCATTTCTTTATAAAAATGACGCTGCCAATTTCAGAGGTTTACTATCTCACACTAATAATCCTACACAAATTCCATCATCATCACAACCTTTAAACACGGTTGCAGCCCCAACTCTTTCCCACCAATGTGACGGTATAAAGGATCTAGCTCAAGCCATTATCTCTCTTGGTAATAAGCCCAAGCCTTGTTCTTTACCGTACTTTGGTGGAAAAGCAGTCGACTGGATCGCGTTCAAACAGTCATATTATCAATCGTATCAGTCTTGTTCACCTTCCGAAAATTTAGCACGTATACGATCATCCTTACGGGGAGAGGCCTTTTTAGCAGTCTCTGCTTTATTACTTACTGCTAAAGATCCGGAAGAGGTCGTTCAGGCTTTAGAGGAACGGTTTGGACGACCTGAACTCATCGTTTCGGAAGAACTTGCTATCATAAGATCATTACCTAGACTACAGACTGATCTTAGAGATTTAAACACCATATCATGTCGAGTACACAACTTAGTATCAGTACTAAAACATTTAGGACAATATGAATATCTTTATTCTCCAGAAATATACAGCACAATTTTATTAAAATTAACACCGTTGATGCGTATGCTCTGGACACGCTACGCTGCAGAGCATCCTAGTGAGAAATCCAAAATAGAGAAGTTATCAGATTTTCTTCGCTCTGAGTCGTCAAATTATATTCGTTTCGGCATAATTTTACAACAAAATTTTTCAGTCAATAAATTTCAAAACAATAACAATAGTAGTCATGACAAAAGATGTCAAGTGCTTGTTACTGATGTATCTGACACATGCCTATTTTGTCATAGTGATGTACACAGTATAAAACACTGTGAAGGTTTTAAAGCTATTTCGATAAACCAAAGAATATATTTCCTTAGAAAAAATAAAATATGTTACAAATGTTTGTCGGCGAAATCGCATCAGTGGCGTTCATGCTCAAAAGGTAAAATATGTGGTATAAACAATTGTAAACGTCGCCACCACCAACTTTTACATGGTGCAACTAACGTTACTGCTAATATTTCTTCGCCATCGTCTTCTTGTCAGCAAGCCGTGACCAACAATGCTATATGTGTTTCCATAGAACAAGAGACAACCGACAGCACAAGAAAACTCCCCGGTTCGGGTACCGTTAAACCTAACTATAGTGTTGAACACTCAGTTGACAAGGATTTTACTTACACGTGTTCGTTAGGTACTTCGCATGCGCGTCGAAAAGTACTTTTAAAGGTTATTCCTGTTGTTATAAAAGGACCTCAAGGTGAAGTTGACACATTTGCCTTACTGGATGATGGGTCAACCGCTACCCTTATTGACTCTAGAGTTGCACGTCAGATAGGTGCTCGCGGTAACGACAGACTCATAAAAATTAAAGGTGTTAAAGGTATGTCTTGCGAGGAATAAGCTCAGCATGTTTCCTTTAATATTCGAGGAAAGTTCAGAAAAGATTTTTATCAAATACGGAACGCTCGGTCTATTACTGGTCTCGATCTCTCTAATCAAACTATTAGGACTAAAGAGATCGATTACCCTTACTTAAGTGGAATCTCTTCTGAACTTACTTACGAGGATGCCAAGCCTACAATTCTCATCGGAGCAGAGGATTGGCCTTTGACTTTACCAAAAGAGTTTAGAACAGGTTCGAGTTCTCAACCAGTAGCTTCACTATCAAACTTAGGCTGGGTTTTGCATGGCCCATCTTGCAATTATTTTAAGCCGAGGAAAAAGTCATAGCAGAATACTCTTGCTAAGGGTATGGCGAGTAGGCGAAGGTCCCAATAGCTCGACATCAGTTACAAGGTGCTCTGCTGGCTCCTACCCTCGCGGCGACTATCCAAGCAGAGCATGTCGTAACAGCATAATAGAAGTGTATTGTGGATTAATTCGATGAACATGCTTCGTTGGTTGCGAGCTGAAGCACGTTTATTGAAATCATTTGTTCAGAGAATTACGATGATCAAGATTCTTCTTCGCCGCCGGCATTGATATTTTTACCGGCAGACCCATCGCGTTTTAACAGTTGGTTGCGAATCGTGCGTACGACCGCTCGTGCTCATCAGGTTATTAAAATTATTCGCAACCATCAAAATTCTGAATTGGGGTCACACAATTATTTGGCATTACCTTTGGCTCCACTATCACGCAGCCGTCAATCATCTCATTCATCTCGCTCATTAGCGCTTTTAAATGATGAGGAAATTTTTCGGGAGGAGCTACCCGTCAACCGTAGGGGTCAAGAAGATACTTACCGTGAGGAGTTGGGAGTTACTTCGTCGCCGCTTGCCCACCAAGGACAAAGTCGCTTATGGTGTTTTCCACCGTTCCTACTTGATACAGACGGGGTGCTTCGCACGTCAGGAAAAATAGCAGCCACCCAAGACATGTTCATGTCCGCCAAACGTCCAATCATACTGGATGGCCAACGTAGTGTGACTCGACTTTTCGTTACTCATTACCACAGAAAAGCAGTTCACGGACATAAGAGATTTTGGGTTCTCCGGCTAAGAAGCTTAGTTCGTCTCGTGTCTTCGCGTTGCCTACTTTGTGCAATCCGTCGCTCCCAGCCAATTCCACCTCCGATGGGCGACCTA
This sequence comes from Nymphula nitidulata, assembly GCA_947347705.1. Taxonomy (NCBI): domain Eukaryota; kingdom Metazoa; phylum Arthropoda; class Insecta; order Lepidoptera; family Crambidae; genus Nymphula; species Nymphula nitidulata. Next base: position 18,053,240 of record OX374631.1, read on the forward strand.
CCGCCAGAACGCTTAGCTCAGCATCGCCGGCCATTCACGTTCGTAGGCCTGGACTATGGAGTGGGAAGAAGACGGGAGAAAAGGTACGTCGCACTGTTCTCGTGTTTTGACTTCGCGAGCTTTACATCTTGAGATCGTTCATAGCCTCTCTGCAGACGCTGCTGTGTTGTGTTTACGACGTCTCATCGCTGGGTAAGGTACCCCATCCAGAATATTGCCCGATAATGGAACAGCAGTTGTGGGGGCCAATAATCTTCCACTGGCGAGTTACCAAAAGTGGTTTAGAAACGAGTGCGCTCAGAACCACATCTCTTGGCGTTTTTATTCCTCCAGGAGCTCCAATAACATAGTGGGAGAGAATGGTTTGAACCATAATAGTGAACCCTGAATGCGGTTCTGAATGAAGGATAGCCACGGGAAGAGCTTCTTTGCACTGTCCTTACGGAAGCCGAAGCCGTGATTAATAGCCGGCCACTCACTGATGTCTCGAATGAACCTGATGCACCGGAAGCCCTGCCCCCCTTTTTATATTCTGATAGGTTCATCATCACCGTTTCACCCCATTAAAACTGATGAAGGAGATTTGCTTAGTAGAAGCGATTGGAGGAAATCCCGGAGACTTGCGGAATATGTTTTGGTCTCGCTGGATGAGGAAGCACCTTCCACTAATCGCTCCTAGAAGGCGACCAGTAACCAAGATTGTTAAGCTGCCAGTAGGTTGCCCTCCCCCTGACTAAGTCGGCTCCGCCAGGGGGGTGGAGGATGTTGCTGATAGCTTATCAGCCTTTTTGGTGTTTTTATATTTTTGTACTTTTTAATGTGTCAGTTGCTTGTTTTGCTATATGTATGTTTTTTGATAGTTGACAATATACTGGTGAAGTGCAAAGACGTGGTTTTCCTAGTTCCCACTTCTTTCTACCATTTTAATATACAGTCCACGGGCTCCAGCCTATCGTTAACAAGCTCAATGATGTTCGGTGCTTGTTCGAGTCCATCTACAGCAATTTATATCACGAACCGCAACGCATCAGAGTTCCGAATGGAGTTTCCCGAGGCTGCAGACGCTGTAAAGAGGGATACCTACATGGATGACTTTATCAGTAGTTTTGACAGTATTAAAGACGCAGCTCGTCTGGCTGCTGACATTGTCACGATTCATAAACGCGGTGGGTTTGAGATGCGAGGTTGGACATCAAATGAGCCAGCAGCTTTAGCTCTGTTACCGGACGAGCTGCTGTCTGACGTATTTAGCGGTAAGGTTGTAGAGTTGTGTAGAGACGCCATCACCCGTACATTAGGTTTCATCTGGCAACCATACCGTGATGAGTTTAAGTTTAATTGTGGGCTCTCAGATGGGACTTTTGCCCCCACAACTAAGCGCCATGCTTTGACGCAAGTCATGCGAATTTACGACCCTCTAGGTATTTTGGCACCTATCGTAGTTAAAGGCCGAATACTCTTTCAAAATTTGTGGCGTAAAGGCGTGGACTGGGACGAGAGGCTATGTGAGGGTGACGCGAAAATCTGGCAGGAGTGGTTCGATAGCCTAAAAACTATTTCGGAGTTGCGAATACCTCGGCGCTATTATCTTGGTGACGCGAAAATTAAAGAGCGAGAGCTTCACGTGTTTTGCGACGCAAGCGAGTTAGCTTATGCTGCGGTTGCCTACTGGCGATACGTCGACAATTTTAATCAACCGAGACTAGCTCTTATTGCGAGTAAAGCACGTGTAGCACCGTTAAAGCCGAGCTCAATACCACGGCTAGAATTACAAGGCGCCCTTATAGCCACCCGTCTTGCATCATCTATCTGCGACTCTCATAGATTCAAGCCCGACCGACGTTACTTCTGGTGTGATTCGATGACCGTGCTGGGCTGGTTACGGAGCGATGCTCGCAAATATAAGCCGTTCGTGGCCAATAGAGTCGGTGAAATTTTGGAAAGCAGTGCTATTTCCGAATGGCATTGGGTTCCAACCACCTTTAATGTCGCTGATGATGCAACTCGTGTTAACTGTAGCACACTGAGTCTTGAGTCGCGCTGGTTGTCGGGTCCCAGTTTTTTATTAGCTTCATCAGTTGAGTGGCCTCGTGAGCCAGCAGTGGGTAAGTCGGTTGGGCCCTTGGATGAAGTAGATTTAAAGCCATCTGCACGCATTATCAAGTTATCATCATCATGCTTAGGATCCTCGACTTCATCTGGTAGTGATATCTGTTGTTATAATAGTGGGGACGGGTTGCCCTTACCAGTAGTAGCAAATCACATTCATTTTAGTTCATGGATGAGGTTGGTGAGGGCGACTGCTAGAGCTCGCCAGTTCATTGCTGCTTGCATAACAAAGGTTAGGGGGGTTTCACCTAATTTTATTTTGCCTCAACACAACCTCACTTCGACATCTTCCTTTCGACCGCTGAATGCACAAGCCTTGCAAATCGCGGAGGTCCACATACTGCGCCAAAGCCAAAGGAATGCTTTCTTTAATGAGTTACAATGCCTGAACCGAAGACGACCGATTCCACCAAAAAGCCGCCTCGTGAGCCTGACCCCGGTCCTTAGCCAAGATGGCTTACTACGTCTTCAAGGACGTGCCGTCGCCGTTGCGGCCATCGAGGACAGTGCCAAGCGTCCTATTCTGTTAGACGGAAAAGATCCCGCTGCTCGCCTGTTAATCAGACACTATCACAGTAAGTTCGCTCACGCCAATACGGAGACTGTGGTCAACGAAATCCGGCAACAATATTGGATTCTAGGGTTGAGAAATGTTGTACGGTTCATTGTACGCAACTGCCAGTTTTGTAAGCTAGTTCGCGGAGCCCCTTTGCAACCACCCATGGGAGACTTACCTGAAGCACGGCTCTCACATCACAAGCGGCCCTTTACGTTCGTCGGTGTAGATTACTTCGGCCCTCTTCAAGTCACAGTCCGTCGCAGCCGTGAAAAGAGATGGATTGCACTGTTCACATGCATGACATCAAGAGCCATACACTTGGAGGTGGTGCGTAGCCTATCAGCTGACGCGGCTATTATGTGTCTCCGCCGTTTCATCGCACGTCGAGGGACGCCAAGTCAAATTTTCTCAGACAATGGAACCTCTTTCGTCGGCGCGAATCGGCAGTTGCGTACACTATACGATGAAGCAGTGGCGGACTTCGCCTCAATTCAGAAAATAGAGTGGAGCTTTATTCCCCCATCCGCCCCATTTATGGGTGGGGCTTGGGAACGATTGGTGCGGAGTGTGAAGACGGCGCTCAAAGTTACGCTCAGGGACCGGGCCCCAACAGATGAGGTCCTAGCAACAATTTTGGTTGAAGCGGAAGCGCTAGTGAATGCACGACCCCTGACGCACGTGTCACCTGATCCTGAGGACCCCGAAGCACTCACGCCGTCACACTTTTTACTAGGGAGTTCTTCGGGTCGACCAATCCCAGCCCGGCTTACCGATTCGGACTTGTGCAGCAGGAGTGGATGGCGCAGGGCCTTGAGGCTGACGGACCACTTTTGGCGTCGCTGGGTCCAAGAATACCTGCCTACTCTGGCTCCACGACGCGTGCGAGGCTGCAACAATTATAGCATCAAGGTTGGGGCCCCTGTGCTGATTGCTGACGGGGACTTACCGAGAGGAACCTGGCCACGAGGTGTTATTTCTGCCGTATTCCCGGGTCGAGATGGGTCAACTAGAGTGGTGGACGTGAGGACCTCCGCAGGTATTTTGCGACGGCCTTTGAAGAAGATCGTGCCGTTATGAAAAAAAGGGGAGCATGTGCACGACTGTGCCAAACTTTTTATAATGATTTTTTGTCTATTATCAGTATGATGTTTTTGATACGATTTTGTTTTAAAAAGACTATATATAATATCTTTTCCCATCATGTTCAAGTCTTTTTATTGAAATTATTATAATTTTTCAATACGACTTAAAGACAGTCAGGAAAACTACCAAATTCTATCAAGGACCTAAAATACTGGGTCTGCAAACTGTATGTGAAGTAAATTCAAAACTTAGTTTTCTACAAGCAAATGGCCCCGGAAACAAACATCCGTTTTGTTAACAGATATTTGTCTTAGTCAAACAAAGGGATGACTTAGAAACAAAGGGTCAATGTTGTCCCTTAATTGCTATTTTGGGCAACGACATATAATATTAATCTTAAAGCGAGTAACGAGTAAGTAGGTCTCGAGTGACTTCATTCAATATTTATTATTTCTGCTATAACTTTATTACTAAAATAAACCACTAGCTATCGTATTTGATTGCCTTGGTGGAGTACTGTTTCCGATATCAAGTAACTCACATTCTGATTGAAATTCAAAGCAGATACCATTAGTCATAGTCTTACACTTTTGTTACAATGCTTCGCCATGCTGCAATAAAACTTCAGATATAAGGTCATCATCACCAGCCTATATACGTCCCACTGCTGGGCACAGGCTTTCTTACACGGGAGAAACATATGACGAATTTGGGCCTTAGCACCACCACGTTGGCCCAATGCGGGGTGGTGGCTTAAAACAGTTGCAGGAACAACCTGGACCAACGGCTTAACGTGCCTTCCGAAGCACGGAGGAGCTCGAGATAACAAACTTTGATTGACCCAATCCAGGATCGACCATGGCGAAAGTTGCTTTGTTTTTCGTATCGAAACCAGAGCGCCACCGAGCTACCCATTCATACTCAACGTTAATTCCCACGCTCCGAAATTTTTGGCAGATCAATGTTGTGAAAATATTTTTATTAGTATTGCTAGTTTTACTGCCTGTTTAAGCATATTTTATTTCAAATTTTTGTATTCATTCCTCCATAATTTTATAAACTGAACGAAATCTTCATTGAGTTGAGTTTGATACCATTATAAATTGAACTGAATTCTCTAATTGGTATCTGCGTGTGACCAATATTTGAAAAGGGAAAATTGAAACAGGAAAAAGGGTGAACACTAAAAGGATTGCCGTAAACCAAATTTTGAAAACACCAAAACTGAAGGCCAATCCAATCCCGAGCGTGGTATAAATCCACAAATCAATATCCATATTGCAAACAAAAATGAACCCATTCAATATTTCCACGGTATTACGATACTAACTCAATTAACGTTATTGGCATCCGCCGAGCAACTTTCCGCTCAAATTTCGCAAGCGAGGACCGCTGAAACTAGTTAGCTAATAGCGGAGATAAATGACTAGGTACTGGAACTGTTTGTGTCATTATGGTAGCGAGTTTTGGAATTTTGTGTTTTAGGGCGGAAAATGAGGATACTTCGGCAACAGCTGTGCATTCAAAGTCTGGATCGAATACTTCAGGAGTGGGATCGGAAACGTAAGTTGGAGAAAGAGTTTGATCGAATTTGGATTTCTATTAAACTTTTTTGTTTACTCTACCAGACAACCTGTACGGAAATGAATAATAAGTAGTGACAGGTCCGAAAATTTACTACGTGGTAGGGTCATATGTAGGGTCGTCTGGGTAGGTACGGTCGACCACAGAAGTAGCTGAACACTTTAGTACCATGTCACAATAACTGTATTTCAGATTAAAAGGAAAGGTAGCCAGTGGAATTACTGGAAAGGGAAGGCATTTCATCTTAGGCCTCAGGATTACAAATCGCACGTGATGTTTTCCTAGTTACAAGGTGGGCCGTCAGTTTGTTTGTATATACAACTGTTCAGCTTTTAAGTACATAAATCTGCTGAACAAAGGTTTTCCCCGTCGATTTCCAAATGGAACGGTTCTGCCTAGCATGCATGCAATATAATTACAAGTATTGTGTACTTATACAGCTCACATTTAAAAAGAAATTTCGGAAACAAGAAGGTGAAGGGTTGAGGAAATGTTCAATGACTAGATCGTTCACTCGTTGCTGAATCAGTGCAAAATATTGGTTTTTATAATTAATTGAAATTATTTGTCAGTTAAATAATTAAAACCTTGTTAAATAATCATCGTTCAACTTTGATAGACTAGGTGGTAGACCCATATGTAGGGTCGCCTGGGTAGGTACCACCGCCTTTCTATATTCCTCTATTTCAGTCGTGAAACAGTTCGCTGTGTTTCAGATTGAAGGGAAAGGTAGCCAGTGTAATTACAGGGCATGGACGGCATTTCATCTTAGGCCTCAGTCAGGATGACAACGCACCTGCAGTATCAAGTGATTTTTCCTTGTTATCGCAGGTGTCTATAGGCGGCGGTAACCCTTACCACCGGGTGGGCCTAAATTAAATTAAATAGATATGGTTTTTGTAGGGGCTCAGTATGGAAAAGTCGGATTTGAGGAGGAAATACCTCTTCCTCCTTTTAGTAACTCCTATTAGCAAAAATTTACAAAACAGCCATATTGTGAGACAGAAGACGTTAAGTAGAAGTGACAAGAATAGAGTTAGGAGTAAAGACACAGACAATTTAAAAGACTCTACAATAAGGTGGAGGTCTGTCCTTGACACAGTAAGAAACTGCTAATTCATTCTAACTTTCAAGAGTTACACGTAATATCGTTCGGGAACACAAATTAAGTGCTTGAACAAATTAAACGACACTTAAAAGTTTATATTGTTAATTACTATGACGACTTTAACTTCAGCCCAAAATAAAACTTGTTTCGCTTATATTACTCTGGAATATTATCGAAGCATTTGAGGGCCCTGTTGTTGAGCCAGAGGACCTAGGTTTGAATACTGGTAAGGGCGGATATACATATGACGAGTTCACGAGTTTTAAGTGTTTGTGTTAAACACACAAACATCCAAAACTAGAGAACAGACAGTAAATTTCTAATATTTTTAGGCATTATCATCTATATTTTGCAGGTAGCCGCTGGATGCAGCGCAGGAGCGATCGTCATGGATATCCTTAGGGCCTCCTCTTTGTCCAGCAGTGGACGTCTATCGGCTAAAATGATGATGATTAACCTTTCACCTTCATCTAGTATTCATAACGACTATAACTTTGCTTTGTTTTGGCTACAAAGTAGGTGTGACTATTTTGAAAAAATAGAATGATTAGTAAAGTAAACGGAAATTGAGGCAGTGTTCTTACAAATTTGTGAATCATGACTACTAACTATAAAAGAGGCTCAATGTAAAGCGGTTAAGTGTACAATAGTATTTTATTTGAGGAATTGGCAAGGCATCTTGGCTTCCGATACCAAAACGCCACTCGAGCTTTTTAAGTTCGGCGACTTGCCAATTGCCTTTCTTACCATATCCTTGTTTCGATTTATGGCATGCAATGTGAGTTTTGAATTGGAACTATATTTTTTATAAAATAAAGGGGTAGTAGAAAACCATGTGACCTATCATGGAAGCCGGATGCCGTTGCCTAAAATGCTTGCAGCATCAGGGTTATCCCCTAGTCACACGTTGCTGACCCTTTAGAAACATTCCACGTCTTTTGTCCCTAACGGTGATCGATTGCGAATACAATTTACCGCCCTATCTCTTTCCGTGGGTGCCGAAAGAGGAGACTTGGGGATTTGTGAGCCATCGACTGCTCCATGGTGGTATGATTTGAGCAATTAATTGTCTGATTAGTAACCACCATTGTCATAAAATGTGGTCACATTTCGAGATCAGTCGCTGTAAAACTAGAGCATAGTGAGACGTTGCCGTGATGCTTGGAGTTAGAATAGCTTCCATCCTTGACTTGAAGTTTTCTCTAATAATACAATGCAGGAAAATTACTCAACTCCATGACCTGCCGATAAGCAAGGTGTACTCTAAATGTGCGAACAGCTGGACCTGAACGGATCATACTGCTTTAGACTTTGATAAGGTGCCTCTTCAAACCTCTTTTGTAGGAAGCAGGGAAGCTAAGAACACAGAGAGGTAAGAGAATTAAGCATAGTGGTATCACTACTCAAATTTTGAGTGTCTACCTGTGTTTCCACTTCCACCTTACAGAAAATTGCATCAATTAATTGGAGCAGTGGTCGCTTGCTGTCATTATCACGTTTTCTTTTGATTTTTAGAGGTTAGGCATCGCCTGAGTAATGTCCAAGGTGTTGCGAGCGTCTATAGGCTACGGTAACCGCTTACCATCAGAAAATTGCATCAGTTAATTGGAGCAGTGGTCGCTTGCTGTCATTATCACGTTTTCTTTTGATTTTTAGAGGTTAGGCATCGCCTGAGTAATGTCCAAGGTGTTGCGAGCGTCTATAGGCTACGGTAACCGCTTACCATCAGGCAGACCATGCACTTGTTTGCCCTCCTTGTCGTAATAACGTTATAAAAAATCAGACCAGTAAATAAATAACTAATACATAAACCAATAAATAATACGTCTTAATAATTAATATAGCTGTACGAGGAACTGCAAACAAAGCAATCAGCTATATTGAATGTTCCGACGCTAATATTAAAGAGAGATTATTACTTCAGTAACTTAATGAATAAACAGACGATATTGTTATCTTGTAATATTAAAAGGGCTTCTCATGTTATTAATTGCAATGTGGGGTACGTCGAATAAGTAATAAGACCAACATTTCACTTACGAAATGAGTAGATGCCTATTTTAAGATGATAAATTGCAAGCAAGCAGACGGTGATCCTGGTAGTAACTTCACCTGATAGGAGCTTCTCCCGAAATATCTGAGATATACAGGATGGCACATTTAGATCGGTCAGTATGGGAAAGTCTGAAACTATAAGACATAAGAAAATCTCTTCTTAGGAACCATGTCATCGATTTTAGTAATAAAAAAACTGCATTCATACATTAAAAAAAACGTGTACTCAGCTCGCGAATCGGACTCGGACTTTTTGAAAAATAAAACTAACACAATTTCTGTTCTGATATCGATGGTGTAGGTCTTAAGCAGTAAACGTTACTATGAAACATGATGTCTAAAATGAATAAAATGCATGTTTTCATATCCTTTTATTTATTTTAGTGAGTGTTCGAAATTACGCATGGTACCTGTGTCCACTCTAATTCAAAGGGTAATCTCTAATTATATTCAAACTAATATATCATTTACAAAAAAATATCAACGCACTACATTCGGAATAGAGACAAACTCCAGTTAATCAATCCGCGCACCAAACGGTATTGTTCGAGGTTGCGCTTGTCTCAGTGTTAACTATCATAAATACGTAATTATGTGGCTCTAGTGTTTGCTTCAGAAGTAAGTACTGAGTTGACCGTATGTTATCCATAATAAAATACGGTTTCGAATGCTTCATAATAGAGATATGAGAGTAACGTTTTAGGAACATAAAACTCGATCTAGGGTCTGCGAAAAGAAAATAACATGGTAGCGTATTATATCTAATATATAAAATTCTCGTGCCACAAAAGTTAGCATACTCCTCTGAAACGGCATTACCGATTTTCATGAAATTTTATATGTAGGTATATTCAGTAGGTCTGATAATAGGCTACCTACTACTTAACTATTTTATTTTTTGGTCACTTTTTTATGGCAAAACAACGTTTGCCAGGACAGCCAGTATTAGATAAAATTTGTAATGAACCGCCTCATTTAATACCGTTTTAATTAAACCCATAAGACACAGGTTATTCTCCAACATTTTACACAAATGAAGTTCAACTTGAGAATGGAACGTGCTAAGTGAGCCGTAGCCGCGTGCGCTGCAGCTTAGAATAAGTCTTCACTTAAATGCTCTTCTTAAATGGTTAACGAGCAAATAAATCTTGCATCCTAATTTTGAAAAAAAAAGACCGTTGTATAAAAAAAAATATAACATCTCAAATCTTAAAATATGCCCGTACTCCTCATGTGTTTCACCCTGTAGCCTTCCTACATAGAAGAAACAGATGAGGAGTACGGTGCCCAGCAGTGGGACGCATATAGGCTGATGATAATGACGATGAATATGCCCATGTCTCTGTAGGGGAAGCTAGTCCTAAATAGGTACACTGCCTAAAAGAGGCAAGTCTCTATGTATATCCGTAACGGCCTGGCCATGACATCACCACACGCGCGTCCTGCGTCTTGCGTCTCGGCAACCACTGCCGCAGCGCGTCGTCGCGACCGCGCAGTGGTTGCCGAGACGCTGCCGTCGTCGCCGCCGCCGCCCGTGGCCAGGCCGTATTATGTGTTAGTAATAATGTATGCAGGAATAGTTGACTACTTTTACTTTGTTCGCCTGCCTAGCTACCACCATCTTAACTTAGTTTACCGCCATAAAAATAATCAACCTCATTGTTGTGTTTCAGCAGTTGAAGGTAAGACAGCCAGTTCCTTTAGGTGCAACTCGCTTCCAACTTTGACTTTAACATCACTAACCATCAGCGCTGTGGCCCTCCAGGTTGCAGCATACGCTGAGTGGTGACCATTTGGTTATAAGAGATTTTGTATTAAAATTCCCGCAGTTTGGTTTTTACCTTTTATTTATAACCAATAAATGATTTTCATTTTCAGATCTACAATGTTAAGTTTAGAAAAAAAGTACCCATTCGAGATTACTACACATTCTTACTAATGGTTGATGTATAAGTCACAGCCGATTGGTTAAATTAGCCACTCAACAGCTTCTTTCTATCATCGCACCGCTCGCCACCGGCAGGGAATTCATCCTCACAGATTGGAACCAAAGTGGTCGCGTACTGTACGGTTTCAGAGAAACTTTCTCCCGCGTACGCTCAAGTTGTGGAATGAGCTCCCTGCAGAGGTTTTCTCGAATGAGTACAGCATGGGGTTCTTCAAAAAAGGCGTGAAAAGGTTTTTACAGGGCCGGCAACGCGCAAGTGACACCCCTGGTGTTGCAAGCGTCCATAGGCTACGGTAACCGCTTACCATCAGGTGGGCCGTATGCTTGATTGCCACCTTAGTAGTAAAAAAAAAGTCTAGGACGTTGATTGAACGCCAGCATCCAATGAAACAGCAGTCCACTTATTTACCAGCATCATCATCAAGTATTAACAATATCTGTGGTATATGCAAAGACAGATAGTGCAGCTTGAACATACCTACTGCTCTAGGGGCCTCTGTTTCGTTAAAGTACAGTTAATTGGTAGTTTATATTATATTCACGAGTTGTATCTCATTAAAACACGAGTATAGTGAGGTCCAAACAGATTAGGAGAATTACGTATTTGTTCCGCCGAAAGCGTAATACGTTAGAGTTGTTAAAGAGAAAAGCCGACACGTTTCAGCGGGTATTAAAGTCAGTGCTTGTACATTCCTAAATTGGAATCTGAATATTCTGGAACATTCCCTTGGAGAAAAAGAACAACAGCTGTTTGAGTGTAAAACGTAATAGGTAATATTACAAATAAATTCAAATATTACAGAGTTTTCAAGAGAAAATTCTGTGATTCACAAACAAAGATATTCGACATCGAATTTGACGTCTGACAAAGACGACGAGCTGCCATTGGTTTTGACGTTTGCGCACTACGCTGCGCGAAATCGTAATCATTAATCTCTACGTCGGTCTTTTGGCTGTGTACGATTGTCTCTGTTTTGGTTATACGACATGAAGTACAATCGATATTTTTTGATTTCTTTTTTGTTGTGTTAAAATTTTATCGCAATGACTTGATTCAATATTTGATAGATTTTTTACATAAAGATATAAAAATCAACCACTTTTTAGTTCCGGTTCACGCCGTGCTCGACGTCGGAACGCTGGTGTCGCCAAACGCCAAAAGCATGACGGCGCTGCCGACAGCCACGAATTCACGGCTGCTGACTTTAGAGAATCGCATAGCTGGTGTAAAACTCTTCGTCGACGCATTTTTCGTCGATGTGCGTTTCGCCAACATAAACAAACTCCATTTTGAAAATACCACTAGAAATAATGGCATTAGTAGTAGTTTGGTCTATGCTAATTTCTATGAGACCGCTGAAGTCCGATACTTTGTCAGATATTGTGGAATGGACGTCCTAGATGCGTTTCACAGACAGAAAATTCAGTGATGTTTTTAGTCTTGTTCTTACATGAACGTTAACATTAGTATATTATTCCATCTTCATGCCAAAAGTCATCTTAATCGTGTCAACAGATTAGCAGTTAAGACGCAGCAGTCAGATAATCAGACAGAGGAACTTTCGCATTTAATAATATTATGGGCGTTATGGGCGTGGATGTGGGTTATCGAGCCAAAAAATATCCTTTGTTCTTCCCAGGGTCTCCAACTATCTCCATACCACATTCCATCTAAATCAGTTAAGCGGTTTAAGCGTAAAGAGGTAACAGACAGACAGATTCACTTTCGCATTTATACCCTGAAAAAAATGACACCTGAACTTTCGACTAACTGTAGCTAAAAAAGTGACTACACAACTTACATAACTTATCGAATAAACTGTAATTACACTTGGCCAAATTTTGGTTATTACAAATGTAATCTACTTCGGTTACATTTGTAATAACCAAAATTTTGTTAGTAGTTTAGTACCTAGTTTAGTTAAAAAAAATCCAATGTTATATTAGTTTAGATTATGTTTACGTTTGTTTACTTTTGTTTGTATTTGTTTTACTAGGTGGTAGGCCCATATGTAGGGTCGCCTGGGTAGGTACCACCATCTTACTTATTTCAGCCGTGAAACAGTTATCGGATTGAAGGGACGGAATTTCCTCTCAGGCCTCGGGATGACTACGCACCTGCAATATCAAGTGATTTTTCCTTGTTATTGCAGGTGTCTATGGGCGGCGGTAGCCACTTACCACCAGATGTGCTGTCAGCTTGTATGTCATCAAGTTGTATGAAAAAATAGATATGGATTTCCGGATTATGCCTTAACCTGTATTTATTGTGCTAATGACTAGCAGAAAACTCGTCGGCTGTGTTAATCCCACCTTTAGGTACGTAATACTGTGCGTATTCTGTTTTATCTAATACAAACAAAATAAGCTTAGGATTAACATTAGTTTCACCAACTTTTACATTAAGGGAATAGTACCCTCGATACCTTTTACTATCTACGTAAATGCGAAATTTCAAATAAAACCCCTACTTGATAAGTACAATTAATAATTAAATTGACGTAAAAATCACTCCTCTTCAAGGCGTTTTATCATTTATCATGAACAAATGCTTCTTTACGATTGTGAACCTAATGTTAACAAGTTTTCAAAGAAATTTTGTGCTGATATTTTTAAGGGGTTCAATGCAAATTTTCTTTTTACAGAATATGAAAGTTTTCATAGAAAAAAATGTATTGAGGCAAAATCTTCATATTGTGTTCCTGTCTGGTCGATTATGTGTTAATAAGTTTTCTGTTACCAAAATAATGTTGGTTCTAAAATCTTTGGCGGCGGACCAAAAGCTTTCTCACCAAGCTTTTAGTATAAAACAAGAAAAAAATCATAAAATTGAACGGAGGGAACGCGTTATCTTGACAGCAAAGGATACAAATCCTTTTACTTTGATATGTCTACTGTCATCAGAATAGTGTAATATGTAAAATCCGTGGCAGCAGACCAAATGCTTTCTAACCGACTTCAAAAAAAGAAGGAGGTTATTAACCGACTGCAAAGAAAGAAGGAGGTTATCAATCAATTATTTTTTTAGTAACTAAAATATTTTAAAGTAGTCCGTAAATTGGTAATATTCCTGACTAGATTCCTAGAACTCCTGATTCGATTTCAAAAAATAATAATAGTTGTAATGTTTGGTGGTTTATTAACCCTAAAAACAAGTTAGGCTTTTATGCAACTCTGAACTGTCGTCTTTACTTTGGTGGTGGTTGTCCTTTAATGGGAGACTTAACCAACTTCTTACCTTACTTACCTTAAGACTTACCCAAAATCTTCGAATCAACATGGGTTTCTTCAAAAGAGGCGTGAAAAGGCACCTTAAGGCAAGGTGGAAGCGGCCAGAACATTGTATTTCTAGCTGCAGTCCTGTTTCCGCATATGGACTTATCTTATCGCTTCACATCAGGTGGTATTGAGTTATTTGCCGTGCTTTGTATAAAAAAATACGTTCTAAAAGGCTATTGATACCAAAGAGCCCACAAATGTTTTAGAATTCCTGAGAATGCCAAATTAAAAAACCTTTTGAAAACCACGTTCTGGAAGACGATTTATTTGTTAGTTTTTACTGTATTTTTAGTGTAACAAACACGAAAGAAAGTTACACCCATTATTACATATTAAGTAACTACATATAAGAATTGACATTAAAGTAACAATCATCGGCTGGAACTCTACAAATATGTGAAAATAACAAAGCAAAACTTACAATAAGCAACCAAACCAGAATAAATCTACTAAAAATATATTATTTAAACACAGTAACAATAATAATAAGTACATTCAAGCTAAGTCCCGATCGACACCTATTTATAGTATACCAACCCAGATTGGTACAGCTATTCAAAATTCATCTCCTTAAGCTAAGTGTAAAGCAATCGAAACGGCCACTTAAGCACTCCTTGTAACAGAACCCTTTCTTAAAATTGGACAGATTCGTCAAGGGGCCATTTAACGCGCGCCAGTTAGCTGACGTGCTAATCGACTGAATTTAGGGTTGACAACGTCCGTTGTTGTGGTGATTGATTGTTGTCGGGCGAAGACGGAATGAGCGGGGTTCTAGGAACAGCGTTATTCTCCTTTTAATTTTTTTTTGCTGTTAAATCCGGTTCTATTGTAAAAAGTACTTATTCGCGATCGAATCAGTATTAATAATGAAGCGTTGGCATGCTTTCAAATGATTGATCGTTTTAAAGCCAAATACCGCGTTCGATGGGTCCAAAGGTAGCACATACCTTATACCATCAAGCGTATGGCAAATCTTAAGCGGCGTGCAAGATGCGTGAAGACCTGGTACAACACGGAGTAATAGGCTTGAGAGGAAAGCGCCCCAGAGGCAGACCGCAGATGCAGCGGATAGATGACGCGAAGATTCTGGTGAGATCTGATTTGATGCAAGCAGCACAAATCGGGATGAGTGGTGACAGCTGAAGGGGGTCAATACCGTCATGGTTGAGGAGCTAGAAAAAAGAGGATAAGTATGTCGAGGAATGAGCAATTGACTCTAAACTATACTACTATTATAAATATGAAAGTCACTCTTTTGGTCGATCTGTCGTTCTTTCTGTTAACATATTCACTACCGATTTGAATGAAATTTGGCATGGATATATTTTACATACTAAGAAAGCGCACAGGCGTAAATATCAGTACTTGTCTTGGCGTAAATTATCCGTTTATCCTTAAAATCTTATGGATTTTAAATAAAATTCACAGATGGAAATAGTCAATCTAAATATTAAAGCATCGAAAACTGGAGAAGTTTACATATTCCTTCTCGTCCGATAGTTCATACTGTATAGACGTGTGGTTCGACAGTTTTTAAATTAAATAAATAGCTACAAGTGATAATAACGACTACAGTGATTAAAACAAGTGCGATAATCGTGACTTAAAAACGGCGAGTTTGCCTGCGCCTCCGCGGGACGAGTTCGGTTGCGATTTTTCGACTCGCTCTGACATCACCGAATATTACGACAGGCTACGACACGACAGCACGATCTTAACTCCGAGCTACGAGGTTCTACGGTACACGAGACGCTACGACTCACGCTACGAGGCGTACATCACCTTCCTTCCTGGGTATTTTTATTGATTGCCGTCTCGCTCTTACTCGCTACGCAGTGAATGTGCACCTACGACTGTATAATTTATCAAATAACCAAAGATGAATCAATGCACCGCTTGTCATACCAATATTAAGAGTAAAGACCGCGAGTCCTTGAAATGCTGTTCCTGTGCCTCCTTTTACCATTGCCTTTGTGTTAATTTACCACTATCTGAGTTAAAAAAGCTTTCCTCCGAGGTTAAGGAGGCCTGGTTGTGCCCTGAATGCCGTACAAAGAAGCCACGAAGTGACAACTCGAATATGCCGGTACGGCCTGCTACGCCTACTAATCCTAATGCCAACACAAATCTAACCTCGCGTCGCAAAAAACAGGAGCCGTCGTCGTGTGAGCCAGCCGTTTCCTTTCCCTCGTGTTCATGTGTGACGCGTACAGAATTGCGTTCGAATATGCAAGAGGAAATTCGTCATCTGATCAAGGAGGGCGTTGATGAATTAAAAAACGATATAAATAGGCAACTAAAGGCTTTTAGTGGCGAGATTAGCTCACTCACGGAGTCAATAAGTTATATGAACGACACTGTTGAGAAATTAAATATCGATATTAATGCCTGTAAAACCCAAATTGCGGGTATTATGAAGGATAAGGAGTCTCTTCGCAGTGACTTAAATATTATGACTAGCCGCTTTAACCAGCTTGAACAGGTGTCCCGTGCGTCAAATCTGGAGATACAATGTGTCCCAGAAAGTAAATCCGAGAACTTGCTGACTATTGTAAAGCAGTTGGGTAAAACGGTATCCTGTCCAGTCAACGAATCAGACATTTTTTACTGTTCACGTATCGCCAAGAAAAATCCAGACAGTCTCCGTCCACGTTCTATTTTGTTTAAGATGGGCAGTCCTCGGTCCCGGGACACTCTTCTGGCCGCAGTAATAAAATATAATAAAGAACATCCTCAGGATAGAATAAATACTAGTCATTTGGGTTTCAAATCCGACAAAAAAACGCCCGTATTTGTTGTGGAAAACCTGTCGCCGGAGAATAAACTACTTCACGCCTCGGCTCGAGCCCGTGCCAAGGAGCTAAACTATAAGCATGTATGGGTACGTAGTGGCCGCATATATATGAGGAAGACGGACACATCTGAATATGTTCTTGTGCGTAACTCGTCAACGCTTGATAAGTTACATTAATCTTTATATATAAATATATTATTTTTTAAATAGTGTACTATTAGTAAGTTATAAAACACGCTAAGTTAAACATATATTATCAGAATGTTAGAGGTCTCCGTACTAAGACTTCCGACTTTTATAAGAACGTTCTATGTTGCGACTATGATGTTGTAGTTTTATGCGAAACTTGGTTGAATAATGCTATATTTGATTGTGAACTGTTTAGTGACAGATATGTGGTGTATAGACGCGATAGGGAGACCAGCGGGTTTCATAATGGTAAATCCGGGGTTGGGGTGCTAATCGCTGTGTCCAGGAGTATTCCTTCTCGTAGATTGTCTCATTTAGAAAGTAAATGCGAGGACTTGTGGATACAGCTGGACGTACGTAAGAAAAATAACACTCTAGAAAATGTATTATTATGTTGTGTCTATCTGCCCCCACCTATACAGAAACATATTATTGAACATTATATTGATAACACTAATCGTATTTTGGACGGTGATAACAAAACTATAATCTTAGGCGACTTTAATCTGAGTAGTATTTCTTGGAATAGTGATGGACAATATTTTGGTAGTAACTCATTTGATAATATTTTATTAGACTTTATTGCACTGAACAGTCTGGCTCAATCCAACAGCATTCAAAACGATAAAGGCAAGATCTTGGACTTAATTTTATCTAATATAACAAATACCAATGTGACTCGTAGTAGTTTCCCTCTAAGTAATCTTGACTTCTACCATCCACCTTTGGCGGTCACTATACCTTGTTGCGACTCTCCAAGACTATCACCTAATGGTTCTAACAACAGGTTTAATTTCTATAAGGCTGATTTCGATAAAATCATATCACATTTAAATTCAATACCCTGGGAGCAGGAACTGTCTTCTATTACAGCAGTTGATATCATGGTTGAAAGGTTCTACAGTATAATAAGACAATCTATTGCTAAGCATGTCCCTAAATCTAAGCCGAACTCAAATAGGTTCCCGGTTTGGTATTCAAGAGAACTAATACATCTTCTAAAAGAAAAATATAAGCTTAGGACGAGATATCAAAAGTATAAAAACCCATTAGATAATTTATATTTGTGTACTATTAAGAAAAGGTGCACGGAATTAATTAATCATTGTTACTTGAAATATATAACCAATTTGGAGCAATCGATATCAGATAATGCTAAATTGTTTTGGACATTCCTCAAAAATAAAAAACGTAATAGTAATGCTTATCCATCATCCATGACCTATTGTGATAGTATTGCTACTTGTGGTAAGGGTATATGTGACCTTTTTGCCTCCCATTTTTCCTCTGTGTTTAGGGCTCGCTCACACTTACTCACAACCTCTGACGATCCGTTCTACATCTCAAATTGTCTTAGTAACTTACACTTCTCCCAAGATGAAGTACTGAAAGCACTTAAAGGTTTGGATCGGGCTAAGGGGGCTGGACCGGATGGAATTCCACCTATGTTTGTTGTTGAATGCTGCGAGGCGCTATGTTTGCCTCTGACCATTATTTTCAATACGTCCCTAAAAAGCGGTATTTTTCCTTTAGCTTGGAAAGAGGCCAGAATTGTCCCCATCTTTAAATCAGGCGAACCAAGTCAAGTTTCAAACTATAGGCCTATATCTATTCTGCCTGTTTTTGGTAAAATATTTGAGTCCTTAGTGTGTCCTATCTTGTCCTGGCAAATAAAGCAGTTGATATCTCCGCAACAATCTGGTTTCTTATCGTCTCGTTCAACTACCACCAATCTGATGTCTTTTGTAACATATGTCTCAGAATCCCTTGACTCACGTTCTTCAGTAGATACCATCTATACGGATATCCGTAAAGCCTTTGACACTGTTGATCATAGTATCTTAATAAACAAACTTTCTCTATTCGGCATCTCCGGTAGTTTATTGCAATGGTTCTCATCATACCTCAATGAGCGAATGTCGAAGGTAGTGATTAGTGGCTTCTGCTCGGAGCCCTTTTTATCAACGTCTGGTGTTCCTCAGGGTTCCCACCTTGGTCCGGTCCTCTTTAATGTCTTTATAAATGATATAGTATCTATCTTCAACCATGGAACATGCCTTCTTTACGCAGATGACATGAAAATATCAAAGCAAATAAACAATATTGGTGATTCGCTTTTATTGCAAGAGGACTTAGACCGTCTTGGTCAATGGTGCGTCAAGAACAAGTTGGATATGAATATTGACAAATGTAAACATATCAGATTTACGAGATGCAAAGATACCTCGAAGGCAGTTTATAATATCAACGGTCAGACCTTGGAGGAAGTTGAGTCGATCCGTGATTTGGGAGTGGTACTGGACAAAAAATTACGTTTTCATAAACACATCGAACAGGTTGCCACAAAAGGATTCCAAATGCTAGGGTTCATATTACGCAACTGTAAAGAATTCAAGAAGTCCTCCACAAAAATTCTTTTGTTTTTATCTTTAGTCCGATCTAATCTAGAATACTGCAGTCAGGTTTGGTCCCCACAATATGACGTGCACAACAAACGCATTGAACGTATTCAAAAAAGGTTTTTGTGGCACCTAAAGAAGAAAAGAGTAAAGACCGCGAGTCCTTGAAATGCTGTTCCTGTGCCTCCTTTTACCATTGCCTTTGTGTTAATTTACCACTATCTGAGTTAAAAAAGCTTTCCTCCGAGGTTAAGGAGGCCTGGTTGTGCCCTGAATGCCGTACAAAGAAGCCACGAAGTGACAACTCGAATATGCCGGTACGGCCTGCTACGCCTACTAATCCTAATGCCAACACAAATCTAACCTCGCGTCGCAAAAAACAGGAGCCGTCGTCGTGTGAGCCAGCCGTTTCCTTTCCCTCGTGTTCATGTGTGACGCGTACAGAATTGCGTTCGAATATGCAAGAGGAAATTCGTCATCTGATCAAGGAGGGCGTTGATGAATTAAAAAACGATATAAATAGGCAACTAAAGGCTTTTAGTGGCGAGATTAGCTCACTCACGGAGTCAATAAGTTATATGAACGACACTGTTGAGAAATTAAATATCGATATTAATGCCTGTAAAACCCAAATTGCGGGTATTATGAAGGATAAGGAGTCTCTTCGCAGTGACTTAAATATTATGACTAGCCGCTTTAACCAGCTTGAACAGGTGTCCCGTGCGTCAAATCTGGAGATACAATGTGTCCCAGAAAGTAAATCCGAGAACTTGCTGACTATTGTAAAGCAGTTGGGTAAAACGGTATCCTGTCCAGTCAACGAATCAGACATTTTTTACTGTTCACGTATCGCCAAGAAAAATCCAGACAGTCTCCGTCCACGTTCTATTTTGTTTAAGATGGGCAGTCCTCGGTCCCGGGACACTCTTCTGGCCGCAGTAATAAAATATAATAAAGAACATCCTCAGGATAGAATAAATACTAGTCATTTGGGTTTCAAATCCGACAAAAAAACGCCCGTATTTGTTGTGGAAAACCTGTCGCCGGAGAATAAACTACTTCACGCCTCGGCTCGAGCCCGTGCCAAGGAGCTAAACTATAAGCATGTATGGGTACGTAGTGGCCGCATATATATGAGGAAGACGGACACATCTGAATATGTTCTTGTGCGTAACTCGTCAACGCTTGATAAGTTACATTAATCTTTATATATAAATATATTATTTTTTAAATAGTGTACTATTAGTAAGTTATAAAACACGCTAAGTTAAACATATATTATCAGAATGTTAGAGGTCTCCGTACTAAGACTTCCGACTTTTATAAGAACGTTCTATGTTGCGACTATGATGTTGTAGTTTTATGCGAAACTTGGTTGAATAATGCTATATTTGATTGTGAACTGTTTAGTGACAGATATGTGGTGTATAGACGCGATAGGGAGACCAGCGGGTTTCATAATGGTAAATCCGGGGTTGGGGTGCTAATCGCTGTGTCCAGGAGTATTCCTTCTCGTAGATTGTCTCATTTAGAAAGTAAATGCGAGGACTTGTGGATACAGCTGGACGTACGTAAGAAAAATAACACTCTAGAAAATGTATTATTATGTTGTGTCTATCTGCCCCCACCTATACAGAAACATATTATTGAACATTATATTGATAACACTAATCGTATTTTGGACGGTGATAACAAAACTATAATCTTAGGCGACTTTAATCTGAGTAGTATTTCTTGGAATAGTGATGGACAATATTTTGGTAGTAACTCATTTGATAATATTTTATTAGACTTTATTGCACTGAACAGTCTGGCTCAATCCAACAGCATTCAAAACGATAAAGGCAAGATCTTGGACTTAATTTTATCTAATATAACAAATACCAATGTGACTCGTAGTAGTTTCCCTCTAAGTAATCTTGACTTCTACCATCCACCTTTGGCGGTCACTATACCTTGTTGCGACTCTCCAAGACTATCACCTAATGGTTCTAACAACAGGTTTAATTTCTATAAGGCTGATTTCGATAAAATCATATCACATTTAAATTCAATACCCTGGGAGCAGGAACTGTCTTCTATTACAGCAGTTGATATCATGGTTGAAAGGTTCTACAGTATAATAAGACAATCTATTGCTAAGCATGTCCCTAAATCTAAGCCGAACTCAAATAGGTTCCCGGTTTGGTATTCAAGAGAACTAATACATCTTCTAAAAGAAAAATATAAGCTTAGGACGAGATATCAAAAGTATAAAAACCCATTAGATAATTTATATTTGTGTACTATTAAGAAAAGGTGCACGGAATTAATTAATCATTGTTACTTGAAATATATAACCAATTTGGAGCAATCGATATCAGATAATGCTAAATTGTTTTGGACATTCCTCAAAAATAAAAAACGTAATAGTAATGCTTATCCATCATCCATGACCTATTGTGATAGTATTGCTACTTGTGGTAAGGGTATATGTGACCTTTTTGCCTCCCATTTTTCCTCTGTGTTTAGGGCTCGCTCACACTTACTCACAACCTCTGACGATCCGTTCTACATCTCAAATTGTCTTAGTAACTTACACTTCTCCCAAGATGAAGTACTGAAAGCACTTAAAGGTTTGGATCGGGCTAAGGGGGCTGGACCGGATGGAATTCCACCTATGTTTGTTGTTGAATGCTGCGAGGCGCTATGTTTGCCTCTGACCATTATTTTCAATACGTCCCTAAAAAGCGGTATTTTTCCTTTAGCTTGGAAAGAGGCCAGAATTGTCCCCATCTTTAAATCAGGCGAACCAAGTCAAGTTTCAAACTATAGGCCTATATCTATTCTGCCTGTTTTTGGTAAAATATTTGAGTCCTTAGTGTGTCCTATCTTGTCCTGGCAAATAAAGCAGTTGATATCTCCGCAACAATCTGGTTTCTTATCGTCTCGTTCAACTACCACCAATCTGATGTCTTTTGTAACATATGTCTCAGAATCCCTTGACTCACGTTCTTCAGTAGATACCATCTATACGGATATCCGTAAAGCCTTTGACACTGTTGATCATAGTATCTTAATAAACAAACTTTCTCTATTCGGCATCTCCGGTAGTTTATTGCAATGGTTCTCATCATACCTCAATGAGCGAATGTCGAAGGTAGTGATTAGTGGCTTCTGCTCGGAGCCCTTTTTATCAACGTCTGGTGTTCCTCAGGGTTCCCACCTTGGTCCGGTCCTCTTTAATGTCTTTATAAATGATATAGTATCTATCTTCAACCATGGAACATGCCTTCTTTACGCAGATGACATGAAAATATCAAAGCAAATAAACAATATTGGTGATTCGCTTTTATTGCAAGAGGACTTAGACCGTCTTGGTCAATGGTGCGTCAAGAACAAGTTGGATATGAATATTGACAAATGTAAACATATCAGATTTACGAGATGCAAAGATACCTCGAAGGCAGTTTATAATATCAACGGTCAGACCTTGGAGGAAGTTGAGTCGATCCGTGATTTGGGAGTGGTACTGGACAAAAAATTACGTTTTCATAAACACATCGAACAGGTTGCCACAAAAGGATTCCAAATGCTAGGGTTCATATTACGCAACTGTAAAGAATTCAAGAAGTCCTCCACAAAAATTCTTTTGTTTTTATCTTTAGTCCGATCTAATCTAGAATACTGCAGTCAGGTTTGGTCCCCACAATATGACGTGCACAACAAACGCATTGAACGTATTCAAAAAAGGTTTTTGTGGCACCTCTCATATCAAGCACACAAAGCTAAAGAGCTGCCCTCGTATGGAGAGCGACTGGCTTATTTCAAACTGAATACTCTGCAAGAGCGGAGACTGCTACTGGATCACATGTTTTTATATAAATTAATCAATGGGTCCGTGGATTGCCCCTTTTTACTAAGTTTAGTCAGTCTCAATATTCCAAGCAAATTGCCTCGCCTTAGTAGGTTCGTTCCGTTCGCGATCAAAGGTTGCAAAACCAACCTGGGTCATCATGCCACTATGCTTAGAATTCAAAGACAACATAATATTTTGGTTAGACAGTGCAACGTTGATATTTATTCCGATAAACCAGGAAAGTATAAACGTGAAATTATAGGTTCTTTTGCCCAAAGGAACTTATAGTTTAGCGTCCGGCCCTATCTGTCAAAACCACATAGTTAATTTAGATTACATCAAGTATCTTTTGTTTAAGCAACCCATGTTTTAGTTATTAACTACATCTCTATAAAATTGTATCATAATTAGTTATCGTAAGAAGAAGAGCCCACCATTGCATGCCGTGGCAACCTTTAATTAAGACTGCACTTAGTTTATACTTTTATGCCTAAAATTACTATTGAATGTAATAGTGTAAGCCTTGTTGGTTGTCCTAATAAATAAATAAATAAAATAAATATTCACAATTTACATACACAAATATCTACCTAAATGAAAAGCACTAAAGAATAAATAGAAAAATCTTTTAACAAAGAATTCTAATAAACATAATGTAACGCTTATCTCTGTAGCTTAGTTTCAAGGTTGACAAAACCCAACGCGCACCTGATTGATTGTCCCGAGACATCAACCGATACATCAAGTTGAAATTTAAGAAGAATGAATTTATTTTTCAGTTCATGAATCTTGTATGCTTGGTTTTGAAACGTGCGATAGAGACTCTAAACTACAAAAGTAAAGGTTACTGAAGTATCGGTGAGAATATCTAATATTTTGAACAGTGTCTGAACACGCCCTATAAGTACCCAACCATTACATCAGATTTGATAAACACCAAACCATCGCTAAAAAACACCGCTTCATTCCTATAATGTTATGTGAGGCTACTGAAAAAAAGTCTTATTTAGAAAATAGAGAAGATAGTTGAAGTGTACCATTAAAATTTATAAAATCTCAACTCTGTATACACAACCGTGAACTCCGTATGCGTGAAGGACACTCAAAATATAACACAAAGTGATATTAGTTACTTTATCAAAGATGGCTGACATCTTCAATCTTCCCGTGGTTAATATCACTAATCGAAACGTCGGGTATATAATGATAATGTAACATTTAACTAAACGCGAGTTAAGGAGTTTTATTTCAAATCTATTATTTTTATTGATTCCGGTTACACCACATCCCTAAACAAACGTCAAATACTCATTAGTAAGCAAAGAAGTAGCTGAAGAGAGCGAAGATGATTAAAACGCCATAATAGAATTATATCTGTCGTTCCCATCTTGGTGATTTATTAGTACTGGCAACCCTGAACTCGTTGCTTTATTTCTGCTAAAATAACCGTAACGCAATAAACCTGTAGGATTTTGTTTGTGAATACACAAGAATGTAAACCGAGTGAGTGATATGGAAACATTATTTACTCATGTTTTTATGTTTATGTAAGCATTTGAGAATTCATATTTTATTTCAATAAATTTAGCATTAATGTAACACAATCATCATCATTTCAGCCGAGAGACGCCCACTGCTGGGCATAGGCCTCCCCCAAAGATCTCCATACCGATCGGTTTTGCGCTGTCCGCATCCATCGGCTTCCCGCGGCCCTCACCAGATCGTCGGTCCACCTTGTAGAAGGCCTACCAACGCTGCGTCTCCTGGTACGCGGCCGCCCCTCGAGGACTTTTCCGCCCCAACGGCCGTCAGTCCTCCTTGCAATGTGGCCTGCCCACTGCCACTTGAGGCTCGCAATTCTTCGGGCTATCTCGGCGACCTTAGTTCTCCTGCGGATCTCATCATTTCTGATTCGATCACGCAGAGAAACCCTGAGCATAGACCTCTCCATTGCCCTTTGGGTGACATTGAGCCTTCTTACGAGGCCAATTGTAAGCGGCCACGGTAACGGCCAATGTAACACAATAATAAGGAGCTATTTATCAACATTTTTTTGTGGATAGGATATCATTAACAGTATTTATAGGTACCATCCCACTGCTTGGCATAGGCCTTCCTACACGACACATGACGAGTTTGAGCCATAGCCCCAACATACTGGCCCAATTCAGTTTGGTAAGTTAAAGCAGTTGCAGTGACGGCCTGACCACGGGAACGGGCGGCGGAGGCGTGACTGGCGAGGTCGCCGGTCGCCGCTACGCGTGGCGTGCTTAGTATATTGCCATACTTTTGTTTTCATTCGGGGGAATAGAAGCGCGAATATTCGCCGCAGCGAATTTCCCGTGGCCAGGCCGTAACAACCGGGACCAACAGATTACCGTGCCTTCCGAAGCATGGCGGAGCTTGACCTTATAGGTTTTGATTAACCTATCCTGATATTGACTGTGACAAAAGTTGCAAACCAGAGCACTCGAACCACAATGCCAACGCAAACACTTCCCTAATTAAATATGAGGAGCTTCCACATATTTAATTAGGGAAGTATGTTTTTGGAGTATTGTTACTTAATAATAATGGCTGTAACTCTCTTTCGTATTTGTTAAACAGAACTTATACATTTTGTATATCTCTGAGTTTTCATAACTGTATTCTGTCATGTATCTATTAAATAGATGTTTACATTAAACTTACTAATTATTTGCATGATAATAATGACCTACTACTTTGATTTCTGCCCAAATTCAAATGATATTACTGAACTAATCCAAGCGAACCATATAAATATGGCCTGATATTTAGTTCATTATGGGGCTTGATAACTATGTTGCGCTTAATGTTACAGTTAGTCTTAAAGCCGTAAAGCGATTATTTATTCTCGTTGCCTTTTTATTAGCTTAGATTACGATTACCAATAACAGAGCAGCAATATCTAATAAAAGTAGTAGAAATAGTAAGATCCCAGAAGATTAGCTGATATAAGGTCTCTTATGAATATCTATTAGTTTTGTGATGAGAAGATATAATTCGCAAATAAGAAAAAGTTTCTCCTCAGAGGATAATTCGTCATTAGATGAAATTGATAGATCGCTGTTTAGAGAAAAGTTATGTTCATTACGAATGTAACTAGCGATTAATTATTTCTTACATATTGTACAGTCGACAGCACATCAAGCGTGACAGTTTGACTTTGAGACCGCCTTTACATCGTTCGTAATAGGGTGGCTTTCGTAGTGCAACTGTTACACTTGATGTACTGTCGTGTGTACTTTATCAGAGTTGTTCATAAAGGAAATACATTTTTTTTTCAGATATTACAATTGTCGACCCCAATTGAATTCACATAGCAATCCGTCTCACCCTAACTTTGTAAGATTATGATTATACTTAATTTAACAACGGCCATTATTTTTTGAAATTGCAAAATATACCCTATTTTGAGCAATTAAGTTATATCTGATATAAAGCTTTGACTGTTTGTCTACTCTCGAATGAACATTAATTAATTATATCCAGAAAGTCGAAAAAGATGGATTAGGTTTTCCCTTTTAATTATTTTGTTAATTAGTCTTCCAAAACAAAAATCGTTTCATAACATATCTTCCACTTATATAGATTAAAGAAGGTAGTGATTAGAAGATTACTTATGTAATAGAAGAAAATCGTCTAGGTAAATTCCACCGCCAGTTCTACGAGTATTTTGGCCGTGAAACAGTTTGCTATGTTTCTGATTGAAGGGAAAGGTGATTGAAGGGGAAGGGTGTAATTACTGGGCATGGAAGGCATTTCATCTTAGATCGCATGATGATAAAGCACCTACAATGCAAAGTGATTTTTTTTCTTGATAGTAGGCGTATTTTTAACCCCCGACGAAAAAAGAGGGATGTTATAAGTTTGACGTGTCTGTCTGTGTATCTGTGTGTCTGTCTGTGGCATCGTAGTGCCTAAACGAATGAACCGATTTTGATTCGGTTTTTTTGTTTGAAAGCTGATGTGCCTACGATGGTTCTTAGCTATAATTTATGAAGATCAGTTCAGGCGTTTGATGACTATCAGCTCATTATGTACATGATAATAGGGATTTACTAACTTTTACACATCCGATTGATTTGAAATTCGGTGTACTGTCACTTCGGTGACATTCCCATGACATACTATCCTTGAGCTGATCATATACCATCAAAAAGTCTGCGAAACGCTTAATTCTTCAGAAACTTACATCAGATATAGCGTGTTTGGGCTCTTATGAATAGTCTCAATGAGATGGTGTTAGATAGATGATTAATGACGCCGGGGGTTACTTAAAGTTTTTAATTTTATATTTTTATTATTCATGTTTATATATATTTACGGGTTCATAGGTATGGTTTTTATACAAATGTGATATATGTATGTATAAGTAAAAGATTTTTTTTTTCTTAATTTTTGATTTTAACATTATTATAAATGTTTGAAAAATTACTTAGTAATTAAAATAGAATAAAACTAGAAAAATTTCACGTCCTGAGGCAGGAATCGAACCCGCGATTTTTTTTTTTTTATACAACTAGATGACAAACAAGCTGACAGCCCACCTGATGGTAAGCGGTTACCGCCGCCTATAGACACCTGCAATAACAAGGAAAAATCACTTGATATTGCAGGTGCGTTGTCATCCTGAGGCCTGAGATGAAATGCCGTCATGCCCAGTAATTACACTGGCTACCTTTCCCTTCAATCCGAAACACAACGAAAGAATACTGTGATCTCTCTATACTAACAGAAGTGTAGTTCCATGTCACTCCAAATTTGAAAAAACTTTATTTGTTGGGTTGGAAGATTTTTTTTAAAGAAACAAGCCACACAATTTGTGCATTTTCTTTTACTGTCTTCATTTATTGTTTCTTCATTTACACACAATAAATTATTAAATAAATAAAATTATTTATTCAGTTACCTTCACCAACCTTCTTACTTCACTTCTTGAACAAATTGTCAATTGTCTAGCTTAGCTTTTTCATCATGATTCCAATTATTCTATTAAGTAATTAAAAAATAAATTCAATAGATATTCTTTTGTTGGGGAGACACTGATGGTTTGGTGAGAAATCCATGACTACTGAGTTTTCTGCATATGCTTGGAGCAGATACCACAAAGCATGTAGCATTCTATAGTTTTTAAACTATCGTTTGTCACAACTTTTTTGTCAACTACATATAGGTACATATTTTTTTCATGTAGGTATATTAAAAAAAGCCTTAGCAGTCGCTTACCAAAATATACTTATGAAAATTGGATCTCTACGTTTTCGTAAGAAATTCATAAAATCTTTTTGCATTAAATAGATAAATAATAATATTAATATCTTATTTTCACACAAAATTTTGTCAGCAACAATATACAGCACCATCCATTTCATTTCATTTTTCCAATCGAATTTAAAAGGACGCCTAAATTATAATTGGGGTAAGCTAAAATGACATCTAAAGTATATAAAAATAAGGTTACACGGCCGATAATGAAATTTTTCCTGTCACTCGCTTCCCGATGATTTATTAATTTCGACAGAAATGACCTTGTCGGTCGGGAAAACAATGGATACGCAGTAATAATAGCCTGATGGATTGATGCCTCTCCCTGGTCGTAGTCCGCAATTTGTATTAAGTATTCCGATCAGATAAAATATTTATAACGCCGGTTGATCTCAGGAAATTGCTTCAAGTGGGAGATAATCTGTGAAATTTGTAAAGAATCATGATTTGTATAAAATAAAAATCTTAATGGTACTTAAGAACGTAATATCTTTAAAATTTTAGAAATAATTCAATATTTGAAATAAAACCAATTTACCGGATTTAACTCGCGTTTAAATAAATGTTACATTATTTTTATACACCCGACGTTTCGATTACTTTACAGCGATCGTGGTCACGGGAAGACTGAAGATGTCAGTTGTCTTTGATAAGTTTTAAGTTAACTACCGTCACTTTGTGTTATATTTTGAGCGGTCCGAATTACGCATACGGAGCTCATGGTGTCAGTTTTCATGGTGACTCTCATCAACACCCCAGTCAGTTAGCTACCGTAGGGAAACCTTTGTTTCATAGAGCGCGAGGCATCTGTGACAACCAACACCTGACAGCTGAGCTACAGCATGTCAAGCATGTATTGCGGGACAACCAACTACAAATATCACGCCAGAGTCATAGAATCCGAGCGAAACCTGTCACAGTCGAACGTCAACCTGCTGTACTACCATAAAAGGTGTCACTGACAAGATTGGCAACATCTTGAAGCGCGCTTCAATTATAACTTATTTCAAGTCGCCGAAGAAGATTAACCAATTCCTACCACCTCAAGTGCAACATTCCCTTACAAGATGCAGGCATATACAAGTTATATTGTGACTGCGGCCTCTCATACATAGGTTAAACAAAGAGAAGCATGGCCTATTCTTCTCCCGGGTAAAAGAACATATAGCTAACGTAAAACACAGGCGCGAAACGAAGTCAGCAGTGTGTAAACACTCTCTTGACGGACCCAATCACTATATCAGATTTGATAAGCCCCAGATCCTCACCAAAGAACACCGTTGCATTCCTACAATGTTACGTGAGGCTATTAAAATAAAAAAAAACACCATTATTACAATAGAGAAGATGGCTGAAGTGTACCACCAGCTTGGGAATAAGTCCCAAGCCCGTCCTCACACTGCCCAAAAAACTGACACCGTGATGTAATTCAGACCGCTCAAAATATAACACAAAATGACGGTAGTTAACTTAAAACTTATCAAAGACAACTGACATCTTCAGTCTTCTCGTGACCACAATCGCTGTAAAGTAATCGAAACGTCGGGTGTATAATAATAATGTAACATCATAATAAGCGCGAGTTAAATCCGGTAAATTGGTTTTATTTCAAATGTGTAGTGCTCGCGAAAATGTAAGACAATACTAATAATTCAATAGTAGATTTCATATTGAGGAGCTCGGTGGCGTAGTGGTTTGACCGCTCTGGTTTCGATTACGAAAACAAAGAAACTTTCGCCATGGTCGGTCCCGGGATGGGTCAATCAAATTTATAATCTCAAGCTCCTCCGTGCTTCGGAAGGCACGTTAAGCCGTTGGTTCCGGTTGTTACTGCAACCGCTTTAACCCACCAACCCGCATTGGGCCAGCGTGGTGGTGTTGTGGCCCAAGCTCCTCATGTGTTTCTCCCATGTAGGAAGGCCTGAGCCCAGCAGTGCGATGTACATAGGCTGATGATGATGATGATGAGATTTCATATTTTATTATTTTTACTATCTCTATTATGTTTCACTAATTTAATTTTGGCAGCTATCGATTTTTAAATATTATCTCCAGTTTGTGGAAGGTAATTTGCTTCTGATGCGAATATTACCAAAGTTCTTAATACCCAAAAAATGGCGGCAAACCTCGGATGAAGCGGAACCATTAAACAAACGTCCACAAGAAATATGTCGACATCGAAAATTGAAATTTTAGAGCCCAACTGTTTGACTTTCCAAATATTATATTAAGAAAGTTTCAGACTCTGTAGGTGGTTATTAGCATAACTGGGAAGTTGGTGGTCAAATGATTAGACTGCTGCTTCGGCTGGAGACGATTTTCCAAATGAATATCGGTACTTGCCGATGTTAAATACTGCTCCGAAGTTTGTTCTGGGTCTATTAAATCGGGTTGGATTCGACCGCGGTAATTGGAGTCGACAATGCTCTTGGTATGAACTTTTCACATGATGATAATGATGCTATTGTTTTGGAAGCTAGTGCTGAGTTATACGGGCACAAAACTAAAGTCATTTCGAAACCCAAAGTGCATTCATCTTCTCTCAATGAGAACCATTTTGGTAGAAAAAGTTTGTTAGTTTTGAAGACAAAGATAGTACGAAATATTTTTCTTCTTTGTAAAAGTGAGCATCATTAAGGGCTTGTGATATGGATACTAGGTAACGGAGATAGATTGATAATAATACGTATATAAATTTAAGAAAAATACTTAATAAATACACATTAATCTGTTCATCAAACAACCAAAATTCAATGATCAAAACTAGTTACAAATAACTGTTTTTGTTTTAAGTTAGTAGTAAAACATATTTCCCCTTTATTTTAAAATGCGGACTAAACTTAGTCCTGGTCTAAAACTGATGCTGTCACTTTTATTTGTTAAAAGAAAGACAGTGACGGCATCAGTTTAAGACCAGTACTAACTTTAGTCCGCGTTTTATAATAAGAGGATATATTTAAAAAACGGAGCTATCCATTCTGTCAGCAAAGCATACGTCAATTCAGAGACGCGACTGTTTTGCACATAAATTAATGTGTTTTGTGAATGTAGCCACGTTTCACTTATTGAACAATGGTTGATTCTAGAAAACATTATTGTTTTCATAATTACAAAACAAGGTCGTATTAAAGAGGCATTAAAGCTAATGTTATTCTCAAAGCGGACTTTAACCCTTAGAATGATTACGAGTCACATTGTTTTCGGGTTGAAAGAGGAAATTGTGTACTTTAAGCAGAAACTAACAGTGATTATTTCTTAAATCAACGAAATCTACTAATTAAAGCCATAATGTTAGTACAAGCTAAACAGAAATTGGGGCTGCGTAACCGCGTATTCAGGAAATTAATTGTTAAGGTAAACATCGCCAAGTGCAAAATAAACTTTACAGCTACATTAACAAAATACGGTTCGTGACTTTGTGTATTAAAACATCAAATTTTGAAATAATTAAACAATTATTCTCCCAACAACTCGTTGCGACAGCTTTCTGTCAAATAAATCCCATGAACTTTTATTTTGGTCAAAATACCAAAAATCAAATGGTGTACATGTCGCTGCCGTCTAGTTTAATCAACCGCTTAACTGGACGCCTAGACATTTGATTGAACGCCGGCATCCAATCAAACGGCTGAAGTACAACTAGCCAAGTCATTGAGCGCGACGTTTAACCAGATGGATGAACGTCATGTCAGCCGTCTGGTTTAAATTAGTCATTCAATTGGACGCCTAGGCGGGTCGTTGAAATCGATGAGCTTTTGTGTGACTGTTTGAGTGATTGGTAGGTTCAAGGCTATTTTTATGACTACTTAGAACCAAAACTATGTTGGTTATAAGTGGTCCTAAAAATTATCTACCAATCAAACAAAAACTTTCCAGTACAAGGCGACCCATTCAGTACGCCAAGTCGTGATTTAGTTGTGCGTGAGTGATTTTTACTTGTTATTGCAGGTGTCTATTGGCGGTGGTTACTACTTACCACCAAGTGTCGGGCATTAATTTTAATCAACAGGATAGGCATTCAATTAAGCGGCGAATTTCACCAGATGGCGGCGACATAGACACGAGCACAAAGATTATATACTTTTGAAATCTCTTGTGCCTTATTCTCTTTGCAATAAGAGTCACTAACTATGAGAAGTGTGTACATGTTAGTGCTTCTGACTAGTGGTATTTGAAATATTAATCTGTCAAGCGGCGTTATACCAGCGGGGGCTATAACAATTGAAAAATAAATTATAATAATACTCTTTATTGCACTTTAAAAAAATACAAAAACAGAAGTTAGCAATGGTGGACTTATCTCTAAAGGAGATCTCTTCCAGCCAACCCATAAATTTGTGATACTGATGAAATGTAGGCAAAACAAAGTGCATTTAAGACATTGATAGGGGAAACTTAAATCTCAATTGTTAAATAATTTATGAATATGTTCCTAACAACCTATTATTACGAAATACAATAACAAAAATATCTCTAACTTAACAATACTAAATACTTAAAATTATATTTAAATATATATATCTATAAAATTATACTAATATACTTTATACTATCTAATTATGTTTGAAATCTCATGCTTGACGGGTTAATATTTGATTCTTGTAAAATAGAAAGAGTTCGGTGGAATAGTGGTTTGAGGGATCTGGTTTTGATTTGGCTATAACACCACCACGTTGGTTCGATGCGGGTTGGTGGGTGAAATCGGTTGCAGTAACAACCGAGACCAACGGCTTAGCATGCCTGAAGTACGGAGGAGCTTGAATTTACAAGTTTCGATTGACCCATCCCGGGATCGGCCATAGTAATCAAAACTACTATATCACCGAACTCCTTCTAGTTTACAAGATTCAAATAATAGGGGTTAAAGTATGAAGTTGCCGTTTTATTGTCATATGTACTTCGAACTGACATAGTACCTTCATGTTTTGAGATTTTTGAGTGAAACTTTTTTCAAATGGTATGTACCTATGAGGTTGTTCTTTTAAAAAATGTGCAACATTCGATTATCAACTTTCAGTTGTTTTTTTTATTTAGCTTAGACAGGTGGTTTGGCGGGTTTTTGTAGCGTCAGTGAAGATTTTTATTACAATAATTAAAAATCGTGTCGGAGCGAACATTGAGCTATAATAGTGGCGTTATTTTATTATTCAAGTATTTGTGTTGACGTGCAAATAAAAGATTATTAGAATAAAAGTGATTATGGTGTGAAATACGATGAGAACTTTTTGAGGTTCTCCACCTCATCAAGTAGCACATAAAGTGACTGTCATCATATATTTCGTGTCAAATACTCCCAAGAAGCATTTCAATGTGTTACGCCAGCATTTTAATGCAATAAAAGAAGAAATAAAGAAATACTGAAGACATGGCTGTATGGGCATTGGTTCCCTTTGCCTTCCTGTTATTTATTTATTTATTTATATTTTTAGGATAGCTTACAGCTAATTATTCTATAAAACAACACCACTAACGACTAAAAGCCAATGAAAAGCTATCACAAATGGAATACAAATATAACCCTGCCAAGAACTTCTAGGGAGATTAACAAAAAAAAAATCAGCTTAGACAAGAAAGATGGATACATCGAAAATTCGAGTGATTTTTGAATACGAGTTCCGACGCGGAACTAACGCGGCAGAAACAGCTCGCAATATCAATGTTGCGTTTGGAGAGGGGACTCCTAATGAACGCATAGTGCGATTTTGGTTGAACGCTTTCGAGATGGAAATTTTGATTTGAAGAACGAACCACGTGGAAGACCGCCCACACAGGTGAATAACAATGAATTGAAAGAGGTGGTGGAAGCCGATCAGAGCCAAACTACCCAAGAATTAGCGGCATGGTTTAGCATTACCTTACCAACAATATTAAGTCATTTGCATCAAATCAATAAAATAAAAAATAAAAAAAATGGGTGCCTCATGATCTGACTGATCTGCAGAAAGCAACGCGTGTTGACACTTGGGTTGCCTTGTTGAACCGATACAGAAATGGAGGAATATTGGATCGAATTGTCACATGTGATGAAAACTGGATTCTTTACGATATCCGTAAGCGAAAAATGCAATGGCTGACCCCAGGTCAAACGCCGCAACAGTGTCATAAAGCAAAGCTTACCAATAAAAAGCTAATGGTAACTGTTTGGTGGTCTCAGCATGGTGTTGTTCACTATAGCTTACTCCGATCTGGTCAAGCAATAACGGCAGATGTTCTGTTGTGCTGAACTCCGAACAATGATAGCAAAACTTGCAGTGAAACAGACCCGACTCATGAATCGATCTTCACCGCTATTGCTCCATGATAACGCGAGACCTCATACAGCATGAGAAACCGTTTTTACTCTACAGGAACTGCAATGGAAACCATTCGTCTCCTTTCGTATTCGCCAGACCTTGCTCCAACGGACTACCATTTTTTTCGTGATTTGGACAATTTTCTAGGTGATAAAAAGTTTTCTTCCCAGGAGGCAGTACAAAATACTTTCACCGAGTTTGTAGAAACTAGAGCACCAGAATTCTATCGCAAAGGCAATTTTTCAGTTCAAATCGGCAATTTCATACTTTAACCATTAATATTAATATTTCACTACACTTTTAATTGTCAGTAACTCTTTTTGTAAAGAGTATAAGGCACACGAAATTTCAAAAGTGTATATGTTGCAGACGTCTGAGTGAATTGGCCACTTAACTTGATGCCTAAGCCGTTGCTTGAACGCCGGCATCCATTAAAACGGCTGAAGGACAACTAGCCAAGTCAGAAACGTTTAACCAGATGACTTCAGTAAAAGAGTAGACGCCTAGGCATTCAATTGAGCGGACTTTGAATACGCCATGTTGAGTGAGTCAAATTCAATTAGCCATCGGCCTAGGGATTTAATTTAATTCCGGATAACACTGGTTAAAACCTATTTATAGGGCCCCGAACTCTGCAGTTAATAAAATTGCTTTGTAACATAACAATAAATATTTCTCGTTTTTGTTTTATGATCATGTCAAAAAAATGTAAAGAAGCTAGAATGTGAGACATTATCCATATTCTTAACTTTACCTTTCATTAGTTTTTCATCGCCGAATATAGATGATAAGCTTCATACCTGTAAAAGAAAAAAAAACATCAGGCCAAGTACCTACACAAAATATCAATAACCGAGTGAATTTTTTGAAATGTCAATTTTCGCGTATGAATAAAAATAGCTGTTCCATTATTGGGAAAAATTTACAGTTTTCTTACTTTTTGAAATCATTAGAAAGTAGAAACCTTTAAAAGTCAAAACTCTTTGAGACCTTACCTAAACCTCCTCTTATTCGTTTTAGGCGTTTTTTCTGCCAAAAAAAGGATGATAGCATTATGTTTGACTAGGTACAAAGTATTGTTTTATATTTTTCGTGATCTCTACACATTTTAATAATATCACTTTCCTGAATTTCACTCGCGTTGAATTAGAGTTTGCATTCCAGTATTAATTTTGATCATAAACTGTTATAAAGTTTGATAAAGTGATTTTTAAACAAGTAATACTAACTGCATTCTGTTTTATATACATTGAAACTCTCAAATATTTAAAACGTGGAGTTGCGCGTGCTTATAAAGTTGAGTACAATTGAGTCTACTTGATGAATGCTTAACTTAGATTGCTTTTTCACTTAAAACCCTAACAGTCAACAATTGATTGAAACTAGATATTTAGCAGTCAATCGACACAAATCATTTAGATATACATACATAATCTACTCTATAATAACTAAAGCATTACAGGCGGCGACGTGAAAAGAATAAGACAGAATACCTCAAAAGCCACTTCTCCTCATCGATTTAAAGTTTCTGGTAATTGACTTGGCATACAATAGCACTTAAAGTGTAATTTTCAACTTGTGTAACTTAGACAGAAGCGGATCGCAAGGACTGTCCTAAACTTCTTAATGGACAGTCCGAATTACTGTTAAGTAGATTTGAGGGACATTAGAACCGAACATCTCAAGGCCTGTCGTTACAACAAATAGGCCTGTTTTTGTAGCTTCCAAACGGCAAATTTTAAGCGGATTCTTTCTTCCAATTGGGACACTTAGTAGACTTAATTAATTGGATTATTTAGTCGTAAGGAAAATGTTTTTTTAAAATTGAGAAGCCTGCTTTCATTTACTTGTGCCTTTTCGGACTCATCTTGAAGCTACGGAAACATATAAGTTGTTATTTCATGCCGTACGAAGATGTCTAAGTCTAAGATTGTCATGAAACTCTTATTGAATAAAAGGTAATTTAGTATTTACAAGTTTTATTGGGTAAAACTAAAATAACACGTCGGCAAGGTAGGTAACACTAAATAATTAATATAAGTTAAAGAAGGGAAAAACACTAATTCTTCAGAAACTTACAGCAGATATAGCGTGTTTGGGCTCTTATAAATAGTCTCAATGAGATGGAGTTATATAGATAGATGATTAATGACGTCGGGGGTTACTTAAAATTTTTAATTTTGTATTTTACTTAATCTGTCATTCTAACATGGTTGATTTTAATTTCAATTATTTGTATAATTTTGCGATGTGATTTCTTAGAAACTCGAAATTATCATGTGTACTATTAATCTTTTGACTATTACACATAGTCTGACATATTTTATTAATTGACATGCATTATACCTAAATTTAGATTTACCAATCTAGAATAATTTCCCAAACAGGCAATAATCTACTTGCTTACTGATTATCATTAAATAACGTGCTCGTACTGTTTAGTTTTCATTAATTATCGTATATAATATATGTTATATTTAAATATGTTATATTATTTCATACAAATGTCATGAAATTATCAAATGACTATGGTGTTTTTGAAAGTAGCAAACCATTTCTATGAACTTATATAGCCCATGTTTTAATTTATGGTCGTATTGATGGCACCACGCTGTATAACTAATTGGCATCGGAAGTCTGAAATGAAATGAAACACCAATCTCTATGTAAGTTTCTTCTTCACAAAATTTTGAATGCTTATTTGCTTTTGTTACCAAGCTATTAAGTAACAATCAAAACAAATACAATCTAAATCCTATCTCATTAGCTTACGTGTGATTATTGTTTATTCAGCTTGACCAACTAAATTAATTCATTACAAATTTGATGATCGATATGAACCTTTAGATAGTATTGAATCAGATTAATACATCCCCTGTAACATAACAATATCTCACCCAGCTAATAAGGTTATGAATAGCCCAGCGGCGGGTCATCCATCACTCGGCTGTAGCTGACGGCTAAGAAAATTCACTTGAATCAGAATCACAGCATCATTTTCCATTAAGATGTTCTTTGCTGTTTTCGTATCGATCAGGAGTATAGAGGTGAAAGTTTTTTGAGAGCGAGGTGCTGTATAAAAGAATATTTACGGTCCAACGCCTTTTATTGCTTTGGGCTTTCGTAGAAATAGTAAGCAATATTTATAGTTTGGGTATTTGTAAAGTTTTTATGAAATTGCTTGGTGTTCGAGGATCCACCACTGATCCTCGAAAGCCGCTTAATTTGGCTTGCTGCTTATTGATAATCAAAAGTAGTTGTTATTTGTCTGGACTAGAGGTTGGATCAATGTTATTTATTTAGCCTCAAAACTAATTTATGACTGTTTTTTGTTGCAAATAAAACGTGCTCGAGTTTTCGTACCACTTGATGCTGTGAAGTTGCAAGTAGAATCGCGATGTGAAGACGTTACCCTAGACTGCTCACTTCTTTTTTCCATAGTTTATGTAACTGAAAATCCATGCTAATATTATAAATTCGAAAGTGTGTCTGTTTGTTACCTCTTCACAATTGAACTGCAAAACTGATTTAGATGACATTTGGTGAAAAGATAGTTGGAGGCTTTGCAAAGAACATAGGATACTTTATGAAATATACTTTGGTAGTAACGTAACTATTCATCGGCTTAAAAACGTTTAAATTTACAGTGGAATCTGTCCTTGACACAAAATCTAATTTGCAAAGAATCCATTTTTTATTTCAAGTTAAACATAAAATCAAAATTTATATTCGACATTCTTTTTAACGTATAGTTTAAATATAGATCGTGGCCACTTATATCATGATAGAACAGGATAGAGGACTGAGCCTCATGCAGCAGAAAGAGATCCAAAATAAACAGTGGACCAATTATACTATTTATTTTCCTAAATGCATCGGCAGCGATTCGGTATCGTTCAAAAAGGTATTAGTAACAATACTTACTATCGCATAAAATGCCGGAACGTTAACAAAATGCTCTCGGTTGGTAGGCAAAAAAATATAGTTTTGCTTGTGATTTGACAGTTCAACCAGAGAAGTATCGATGCGTTTCGGCAGCCACAATTGTCAAATATTTTCAGAATACAAAACAACGATTGAACCTAACGGTGAGCGTTACGTGTTTGTAATCTGTAAAGCGGCGATATACCACCGGTGGGCGATGACAATAGAAAAATCAATTGTGTCTGGAATCTCATGCTTGACGGG
The DNA here is from genome assembly GCA_947347705.1 of Nymphula nitidulata. Taxonomy (NCBI): domain Eukaryota; kingdom Metazoa; phylum Arthropoda; class Insecta; order Lepidoptera; family Crambidae; genus Nymphula; species Nymphula nitidulata. The sequence continues at coordinate 18,091,955 of OX374631.1, forward strand.
TAGAATACTAAAGTGATGCGTTTCGGCTACGTTTCAGTTGCGCTGAGTCAGTAGAATGCAAAACTGTTGTAACTAAAGCGTTCCTGATTCGTTTCCGATTAAAATAAATAGCATAATTGGGAGGCAATTTTACTGACCAACATGAACTAATATTGTAAATTTTATGCCTCTACGATCCCATATATACATTATATATACATTATAAGCTTGCTAAAGTTAGATGTTCCGTTTGGGACCAGAAGTGGAGACTGGAGTTTATAATTTCTCTTGTAAAAGTTTTCTGAACTTCGGAACGGATAATTGAAATGAGCGTCTATTTTACGCCTGGATTTCGTTGAATAATGAGAGCTAGAAAGAACTATTTTCTTCCTTCTGGATTTGCGCCTAAACATTTTTCCAAAGTTATTTTATTTTATAAAATACCAGCGGCCGTTAGTCATGACGACTACGTTTAATGTTCACTGTTAAAGAAGGCTTACCTACATCATCATCATCATCATATCAGCCGAGAGACGCCCACTGCTGGGCATAGGCCTCGCCCAAGGATCTCCAAACCGATCGGTCCTGCGCTGCCCTCATCCAACGGCTTCCCGCGACCCTTACCAGATCATCGGTCCACCTTGTGGGCGGCCTACCAACGCTGCGTCTCCTGGTACGCGGCCGCCATTCAAGGACCTTTCCGCCCCAACTGCCGTCAGTCCTCCTCGCAATGTGACCTGCCCACTGCCACTTGAGACTCGCAATTCTTTGGGCTATGTCAGCGACCTTAGTTCTCCTGCGGATCTCATCATTTCTGATTCGATCACGCAGAGAAACACCAAGCAAAGCCCTCTCCATTGCTCTTTGGGTGACTTTGAGCCTTTGTATAAGGCCCATTGTAAGCGGCTACGTCTCGGTTCCGTATGTTATCACTGGCGACACACACGAATCAAAGACTTTCGTTTTGAGACACTGCGGTAGTTGTGCCAAGAATATGCTGCGTAGTTTCCCGAACGCTGCCCAGCCGAGTTGGATCCGTCGATCGACCTCTTTCTGGAAGTTGGACCTACCAAGTTGGACTATTTGTCCCAGGTAAATGTATTCGTCAACAACTTCCAGTGTAGCGCTGCCAACCTTCACAGGAGTGGGTACGACATGGGAATTCGACATAATCTTTGTCTTATCCATGTTCATTTTAAGACCACTTGTTGGGAGACTCTACAGAGGTCGTCGAGCATTGTGCCCAAGTCTTCCAGGTTTTTAGCCATGACTACGATATCATCAGCAAAACGAAGGTGAGTTATGTACTCGCCGTTTATGTTGATGCCAAGTCCCCTCCAGTCCAAAAGCTTAAAAACATCCTCCAACGTGGCAGTGAACAGTTTCGGAGATATAACATCGCCCTGTTTCAGACCCCGCTGAAGTCGTATTGGTTTCGAGTTTTGGTCCTGGAGGCGGACTGACATAGTGGCGTTTTCGTACAGTGACTGCAGCACTTGGATGTGCCGATAGTCTATTTGGCATCTTTGGAGTGACTGAAGCACAGCCCAGCTCTCGACAGAATTGAAGGCTTTCTCATAGTCCACAATCGCTAATCATAACGGCAGGTATTCTTCGGTCTTCTGTATAACCTGCCGCAGCGTATGTATGTGGTCTATGGTACTAAAGCCTTCGGAAACCGGCTTGTTCACCGCGTGAAGGCTCACCTTATAGATTCCAAATCAGATCGGTTATATGCAGCCGGCATCAGTTGACGATTTTTTTCGTCTTTTCATTCTGACGCACAACATGCACAACTTGCGTCAATTTGCGAATGCCGCTAGTACTAGTACTTTGTTCTATAGCCTATCTACCCTGGTTATTATTGCCCCTTAAGCCAGCTATATCGGTGACTTTAGTTTTGTTACGAATGCCCTCATACATGATTATAATACGTAGAGATCGCTTGTTAATGAAGCCTTTGGTGAAGAGTGAAGTTGCTTTACAGACACAAATCATCGTCATCATCATTTCAGTAGAAAAACGTCCATTGCTGGACAAAAGCCTCCAAGATAATTGATACTGTTTTGTACGCATCTAGCAGCTACCTGCGATCTTCATCAATACGTCGGTCCACCTTGTGGTCGCCACTGTAGTACTTAATAGTACTTAGTAGTAGTGATAGTATTATGACACGTCACGATTGAATTATTGAGGTTCTAATTTTGAATTGAGCAACACGACTGAAATCTTTGAATTCTTTAAATAAAATTCAAAAACTTTATAAAAAGAAACCGGAAACCTTATTCCAATTTCCATTTTAAGTTCAAGCCGATATTAAACTTCACCAATACTGTTTACGGGCGTTTATTTTAATAAGACCCATTAAGAAAGATCGTCGGAGGGAAAGGGATTTTGTTTATAGCCCATTAATGAATTTTCCTTCGAAACCATTGCTGGAATCTTTGATAGGTACCTTAATTTGCAAAGGCATCGGAAATTGAGCGGCGATTACTTCTTTGTTCCAAGACCTTTAAAGACCCATTTAGTTCAGTATCTGTCATAGATCAACCATGAAACCTTTATCCAAAATCTGATCAGAATGTAATAAATAGCGTAGGGTTTTTTGTTATAAAAGGGGAGCGAGTTACAAATATGATAATTGATACCTATCTACAATTTTATTGACTGATGTCTTTTAAAGTATGCTTAATATAATAGCCAAGTCTGTTTTAAAAAGTATAAAAGGTGCACAAATGATACATATTAAATATATTCGACCTGCCACGAGAGTCTTGTCGTGCGCGTAACAGTCTTTATTTAAGATGTACCTAACCTTATTTAGTACGAGTGAGCGTATGTGAGCTTCTGCGTGTACTATGTGTGTGCATTGGTGTGTTATATTCCCTTTTTAAATTAAATTTTCATATCTTAGTCCTAGGCTCCCACCAAAGGGGGCGAACAACGTTTCTTACATTGATATATACAGTAAAAACAAGTTGTTTGTAAAATTTTAATGGTTATCAACAATTAAAATATATTAAAACTAGAAAAATTTCACGTCCTGAGGCAAGAAACGAACCCGCGACCTTTCGCAATCCGGGCGACTGCTCTGACCACTGAGCCACCCTGACGTGAATTTTTTCTAGTTTTAATATATTTTAATTACTAAGTAATTTTTCAAACATTTATAATAATGTTAAAATCAAAAATTCAGGTTATCAACAATTTATTTTCAAAATTTATATATTATATTTGTGTACCGAACGACCCCGGTAGAACTAATTAAAAGCTTTTTAGCGTGATAGGCATTTTCTCACTGTTAATAATCAACATATTTAAAACATTTTTACGGCATATTAGCCGAGGGCTTTTTGGTTAAAATGTTACTTTGTTTATGTATATTCGACAGCTTATCAAGTGTAACAGTGTGACCTTGAGACCGCCCTTACTGCGTTCGTAATAGAGGCGGCTTTCGTAGTGCAACTGTTACACTAGATGTGCTGTCGTGTGCACAGTCAGCTGCCAAATTATGTATACATTCTGAGCCTATATCGCTTTCATTATTTGATCCTGATTGTAGGTAACGATGACATGATTGTTATGCCACCATCCATTTAAATTTAGAGTCGATCGATTGGATAAGTATACTTGAGTGAAAGAGTTGTAGAGTTACCTGTTACTATCCTTATTTTGGCCCTATCTTCAACCGTTCATCGAGTTGACAAAGACGGTAAATTGAAGTTTAGAGAAATCATCCTGCATAGAGGTATAAAGCAAAAATATTTATTTAATTTATTTATTTATTCGGAAGACCAACAGCTATTACTACAAATTAAGTGACATAAATAAATAACAAAAAGCCAATTATAGGTCCTCACAAGTGGCAACATATTAACTTAGTAATATACACACTGCAACAAACTACGCACATGCACATACAACCAACCGAATCGAATAATCAGCGAATTAATAATCCCTAATTAGGTTCAAAAAAGTTTCCGCTCATAAGACGCTTCGCCGACCCACAACTGGTATTATATAAATCAATGTCAAGCGTTCTGGACACTGCATTGAAACTGTTAGCCGCACGCCATAGATATGTATTTTGCCTATAGTTCGAATTAACACGGGGAAGGAATAGGGGCGAATGAAATCTGAGTGGCTTAGAGGGAACTTTAAGGGAGATACAGGATACAAGCTCAGGGCAATCAATAGTTCCGGAAGCAATCTTCAATAAAAATGCTACGTCTGAGATTTCACGGCGCAATTCTAATGGAAGTAGGTGATGTTTTTTGCATAAATCCAAATAAAGCTCAGAGTCATATGTATCCTTGGCACGAAAGCATAAATATCTAACGAATCGTTTCTGTATATTTTCGATTCGCGATATATACGTTTGGTACCTTGGGTTCCAAACCTGACATGCATACTCTAGGTGACTGCGCACAAGTGAACAGTATAAGATTTTGAGTGTTTTAAGTTGCGTAAAGTCTCTGGCATTACGGATTAAAAAACCCAATGCCTTGTTTGCTTTAGAGACCGTATATTCAACGTGTGAATCGAACAATAGTTTACTATCATGAAATACGCCAAGATCACGCACATACACATTCCTTTGCAAATTGACTCCGTCTAGCCTATAATCAAACCTTACCAGCTTAGTTTTTCTGGAAAAAGTCACGGCGCTACATTTGGAAGGGTTAAGATCCAATTGGTTCTGTGTACAGTATTCACTCAGCCTTACAAGGTACTCCTGTAGCAAAGCCGCATCATTCGACGACTTAATGGTAGAAATTATCTTCATATCGTCAGCAAAGCATAATAACCGCGACGATCGTAAACAATGCTCAATATCATTTACAAAAATTGTAAATAAAAGTGGACCCAGTAAAGACCCCTGAGGCACACCACTCGGAACCGTAACCCAACCCGACATATAATTGTTAATAACTACAGCCTGGGAGCGATTATCAATATATGATGAAAACCATCTGAACAAATCACCACTGATGCCAATCCCCCTGAGCTTGGATAAAAGCAGCCCATGCTGGATTCTGTCGAAGGCCTTACAGTAATCGGTATAAATAACGTCAATCTGAGAGCCTTCATCCATAGCTTCAGTTAGAAGGTTGTTAAACACCACAAGGTTAGAAACAGTGGAACGGCCCTTGAGAAATCCATGTTGAGTTAGGCTAAAGGAATGTTGGAGTGCTCGATAGACTTGATCATACACAACCCTCTCCAACACCTTAGAAACAATGCAGAGTTTGGATATTGGTCGGTAATTGGTAACCTCAGTCTTAGAACCTTTCTTGAGAATTGGGGAAATGTAGGCTCGTTTCCAGATATTGGGTACATTACCCTCATCCAGAGACCTCCTGAACAGCAAATAAATAGGGATTGCTATGGTTTCCGCACAACCTATAAGAAAACGAGCCGGCAAGGAATCCGGTCCAGCAGACTTCGATAGATCCAGTCCGGAGAGTTTCTCGGCAATGTCAGCGGTAGAGAATGAAATAACAGAGATATCTGATATGGTTGAACTAATAGGATCAGGTAATGGAATTGAATTTTGATTATTTAAAAAGTTAGAATAAAAATAGTTAGAGAAAGCATTACATATATCTTCACCAGTATTGGTAACACAATTGCCATAATTTAGACTACTGGGCATGGCATTGGACTTAGATTTTGCTCTGATAAATGACCAAAAAGCCTTAGGATTATCTTTTATAGAACTTTCAATGGAGGTAATATACTTAAGGTAGCAAGACTTCTCCAAAGTTCTAATTCGATCGCGTAGCAATTTAATACATTCATGGTCTGAGCGATTGCCATATATTTTATATTTTCTTAAGCATTTATATTTCTCTCTAATAACTTTTTTTAATGCCGGTGAATACCAATTCGGAAATCGATCATTTTTTATATATCTCGATGGTATGTACCTATCTCTCAACGACAAGAAAACGCTATAAAAATATTCCACCGCTTCTTCAAAAGACCTCGAATACACTGCTTTATTCCAGTCAATTTCCGAGGTTTCCACGTTAATTGAGTCATAATCCCCTCTATTATAGAAGTACTTAATCTGTGGGGCGCTATCTAATGGCACAGAATCAGCAAACAGTAAGTCCATAGACAGAGCTCCATGATGGCAGTCAACAGGTACGAGTGCGTCGTCACTACAATCATTAACACATAAGTGATCGTTGCATAAAATCAAGTCGAGGGTGTTACCACTGGTGTTTCGTAATCCATTAAACTGTCTAAGACAAAGAGTGTGCAACTCATCCACTAAACTAATTTCATCGTTAGACTTAAAGTTGAAAGGATCAAAAGAACCATCACCGTCAGGGCTTGAAGCCCAGCTTATGCCACTCAGATTAAAATCGCCGGCTATAAGATATATATCCAATGGATTACCCATAACAACTTTATTTAGACTGTGTAGAAAGTTACATAGCTGCTGAGAGAAAGTAGATCCTAGATTTTCTTTGCATAAATAAAGAGCACACAAGTGTAATTTCATAACACGATTAGTCGCACGATGCCTAAGGGTTAACGTCAACCAAAGATCCTCTGCGTTAGATTGAAACGTAGGCTGAAAGATGATACCAAAATCACGACGCGTTGCTATGAGTACACCACCTCCATACACCTGCCCGGTTGCGGTATAATCACGATCGCGTCGCCAGACCACATAACGGTCATCAAATAATTCAGTACCTTTTATGCCCTCCACCAACCAAGTCTCAGTAATAATAATGATATCATAGTCGGCGTTACATAAATTACGATAAAATACTGTAGTTTTAGTACGCAATCCCCGTGCGTTTTGGTAATAAACTTTTAAATTATTATTTATATTATTGGTATTATAACCCGTAAGTTTTAAAAGAAATAAAAATCAATATAATAACAAAATAAACAATACAAAAAATAATTTGTTGAATAGATAAATTTATAAGGTAGTCATAAAATAAAACAAACACAAGTAAGCCGAATAAACTAAAGGCGCAAAGGGTAACTAAGCGAGCGGAAAAACAGTCCAATACAGTAGCCATATGTGCAACAAAAATAACCAGAAGGTACTTATTATAATCGATAAATAAAGCAAACAGGTACAAAGTAATATTCAACCGAGGCCTTGAGCAGCAGCGATACGTCAGCGAGCCAACAAGCAAAACAGATGTTTGAAACCTTTTATGATTTGAGCAAAAAATTAAGTAAAATACAACTACGAATGGGATTAGTTCCATTATCAAGCTAAGCAGTGCGAGTATTATTATGAGTGTTGTAGTTATGTTATAATAATAGTAAGAAATAAACCATAATCTATGTAAGCTAATTCGACACACTAAACAATAACTTAAATAATCTTGTTTAAATCGCTCTCACTGGTTATAACTAATACACGCGAGGTATCGTTTTTGCGAACGTGAATCTTACAGAATTTCACCCACACGTAGCTATAGTCTTTTTCTTTAGCAGCAGCTTTAGTCTTAGTAAGTAGATTTTTTGACTCCGGTGTAAGGTGATCATTGATAAATACTTTCGTTGCGTTGCCCGCAAATCCAATGTCAGCAGCTGTTAGATGTTTTTTCACACGCGTGGCGGCTATAAACTCTTCTTTAATGTAGCGATTTATAAAAGTAATAATAATCGATTTGTCTTTGGAGTTATGAATTGGCACTCGCGCAATATAATTAATTTGAGTCTTGGGAAAGCGGAATCCTACCGCACCACCCAGTGCCTCGGTAATAGAGAACAAGTTTTCTCCAGACTTGATGGGTACACCCTTAATTTCCACATTATTAAGACGCGACCATTGTTCCCTTGACGACAGCTCTTTCTTGAAGTTGCTAATTTCGCAAGTTTTAGAAACAATATCTAATTGAGTATTTTCAACGTCGCGCACTTTGCGTTCTAACGCGCAGAGTCTAGCATCCTGTTCATCAAGTTTAGCGCTATTAAACTCGCAAGATTTTTTTAGCTCTGATATCTCATGCCTGATACTCTTTACGTCTTCGCTTAGAATCGGCAAGCTAGCAAGCTGTAACTTGACTTCCCGCAGTTCGCTGAGAATTGACTCCAGCACAGAGGGATCCGCAATAGGCATAGGTGATGATGGCGCAAACCTACAATATGGACATCTCCATGCAGCTCGACGCTCGGCACCAAGTTTTCTATAACCTGCCTCAGATATATTGGCACAACCAAAGTCCAAGTGCTTCTTGCACAAACCACACTGGACACCGTCATTAAATTCAACGCCACACTCAGCACACTTCATTTTATTATTAACGAATGAAGAAGGTTGGCCACGAACCACGATAACTGGTTTATGTTCAAGTTACTTATTCTCAGTGAGTAGTTTATTTTTGGTTGATATTACCAATCGTGCGAGACACCGGTAGCCCGTATAACTGTCGTAAGCGAAGGATCTTGATGGCTGGTCTATCAGGTAATACCGACCAACGACACGAGACACTATAGCCAAAGGGGAACGCCGTAAGACAGAGGTCTTGCTAACTGGTTGTTCGCAATACTGCGCGAGCGCGTCCAGTCACAGTGCGTATGTAACGTGAACTGAAACTGAAACTATTAAACACATATAAGTTTAAAAATAATTCAGAATATATTTTACCAACTCATGGATATTAATATAAATTTCCAAATTTCAGACATAGTCATTGAAGAAGCAAATGTACTCATTTTCGGCTTCATGAGTAATATTAATTCATGGATTTGTCAAGTTCATCAGTGTGATCACTGACACAAATAATCGACATCGAGCTTAACGACGGACAAGACGGCGGTTGCAGTAACGATCGCAACCAATGGCTTTATTTTGAGAAACAGAGATACCAAAGGACATGGCTAATTTATGCGTAGATAACTTTCCAGCATTTACAAGAACGCCACTAAAATACAAATTATAATACTTAAATAATTAGTTATCGTATATTTATAAATATCCAACATTTATAATACTGTTAAAATGACAATTAAGAATATCGTATATTTATTAATCCTGTGAAACTTCACAGTTTTTTAACTTATGTTTTTTGGGATTTATTTTTATTTTATTTTAATCTGTAGGTATTCAGCAAAATAAAACGACACTAAACATTAGTGTAAATGGAAACTGATTTCTAGCAAAGTCACTATGGAATCTTGGCCATGTCTTTTGCTTGCCAAATCGCAATGAGAACCAAAGCACTGAAAACACGGCGCCAGTGAGCCTCTTGTGGATATATTAGGTATTGTTAGTCCACTGTATAAAAACTTAGTTTTTTAAGATTTGGGTGTTTCGTACTTTATTATTTGTTTTCTTGTGATGTAGACAAACTATATGTATTACAAAAGAAGTGTATAGGAATAATGACAAATATAGACCAAATGGAATCATGTAGACCGTACTTTGTCAAAATTAAAATACTGACTCTTGCGCCTATCTACATCCTAGAGTTATGTAAATTTGTCAGGAAACATCCTGCATTTTACTTACCAATGACAAGTATACACTCACACGATGGTAAATAAAATTTATAATCATATTCCAAATTATAACAAAAACTTAGAATGTTCAATACAATTTAGCCGAAAATTAAAAACATTTCTGATTAATAAATGCTATTATGTTTTAAAAGAATTATATGACGATAAATTGTGACTTATTATAATGAATTATGTAATGGTAACTATTAAAATCTTATTTTCAATTTATTTTAATGTTCATTATATTAATGACATTGTGATTTCAAATGTATGACGATAAATACTGACATAGTGTAGTAAATTATGCAGTGTTAATTATTTTTATTTGGAGATAGATTGAAGTAATTTTATTAGGTTATAATTAATAATTTATATGAATTTATTCTAAATTTATTTGTTAGTTACTTATTATCATGCTATGTGGTATGTAGTGTTTTTATAATTAATATGATAAATGAGCCCTCTTATGTGGCTATGCCCTTACAGGGCGTCACATGTATACCTGACTAAAAAAATGTGCCATCATAATATTAAGTAATGTGAAACGCAAAAAATAAAAAAAAATATATCACCTAGGAGAACAAAAGATCCCGAAGGGTCGAAGTGCAACGTGGCATAGTCACGGCCCCATGATAAGATTTACTGAATTACTAGCATTATCTAAAGAGTCATTCCTGGTGACCAGTTAAAAACTCTTTTGCAAAATTTTAGCATAGCAGCTATGTGCAGTTAAACCAGAATAAGTCGGCTTGAACATATCGAGGGATGGATGGACAGCCATGATTATAAAAGAAAATAGGAACACAAAACCACGATAGACATAATCATTTGAATTTTAAAGATTTTACTAATAACAGCAAGTAACAGAGACGACTAATCAGATAATTATGACTTATGAGCTAGACAGATATTCCTACCCAAATAAAATACAGGTTTAGCTATAATAAAGAAAATTTCAATGTAAACCGGGGCTCGTTGGTAACACAAAACCATGGCGGGAGTAATTAATGATTCAAAACAAATGGAAAATTTGTTTAGAGATCCATCTTCATCCTTTCTGCCCACCTCGCAAAGTTTTAATACGGTAAGATTAATTAATCATACTTAGGCAAGACTTTAAAATTCACTAAAATGATTGTTTCCAGCGTCAAAATTAAAAAAACCAAATGCGTGAACTTTCTTCTTTAAGCATTTTGCATAATTTTGAATACTGACTATTAAAAAGTGATTTCAATTAAGGCTTATTTATGACTCTGGCTTGAAGTTGACTTAAAATGAACCTAATATAAATAAAATATCACAAGTCTACAAATTCCCTATTTTTTATTGTGCGATTTTCAATTGTAATGCATTGTTCTCTTTCAATGATAAATCGTTTGTATAAAATGGTTTTGTAAGCAAAATACTTCGACTCCAGTAAAGCTAATTTTATTATTCATATTTATATTATATGGGATAAACCTACAAACATGCCAAAAATACATCCCATTGTATTGCCACTATCATATAACAAAGGAACAAAGACACTGAATTATGAGAAAGAGGAAAATATGAGGTAGCATAGCAATATGAAACAATAAGGAACAAAAAGTAGCCGGCAATACCCATACACGTCGTCTTATAAAAATAATGCTGTTGTGTGCGAAAGTAAGTTTCCTTTCTATATTGAAACTCAGATCCATAGTAAATAATATTATAATAAATGCCTTACAAAGACTCCTCGCTTCCTATATTACAGCTCTTCCTCAACATTACCCAATCACCATAAATCAAACGTCGTCAAACGTAATCTGTAACACTAAAGTGTAACACCGGCATCGATATCCCGAAGGAAGCAGGACCGGTTCTTGCACGTCGTAGATCATCTGCAGTCGATATGTTTAATTAATTACGGAGCTTTACTATAAATTACAGGAGAGAAGGTCTGTTTTATTGAGAGCATTTGAATGAGGTATTACGTAAATTATAATAAGGGTACCGTAGCTATTTAATACATAATCAATGTATAATCAAACCCTAATCCTAATGGGTGTTCTAGAATAAGTTTAATATAGATGAAAAGTTCTGTATTTCTATTAACAAATTTAATCGAACCTAAGCAATATTAATTTTAAGGAACTAATAGTAAGCGAAAATGGCGGTAGAAAAAAACGGTGGAAGAAAAATCACAGTAATTAAGGATGAGTTCGATTGTGGTGGAACTGAATCTTGATCTGGACTCAAAATTTGTAGCCAGACTATTATAGAGGATCTAAAATTTTCAGAAACCGACTAACTTATTACCATTACATTACCATCAAATAATTCTCCAATGATAAAGAAGTAATCATAAATATTCTAGAAAGTGTTGTACTGTCAGCAGCGGCTGCTCTTGGTTCCCCTTAAACAATGGTAGCAATAGGACCTGATAAAATTCTAATTTTCAAAAACAAGTGATTGATTTAAGTATTATTCAGGCAGTTCTTTAGTACGCAACAAGGAAAACCAACAAATTGTTATCAGTGATTCAATCTAGTCTTAGAGAGGCTAAATACGTGTTGATTTATCTACTGGTGACTTGTGTAAACTGCGTTATTTTTGACATTTTTCCGTGAAAGCGGGAAAGCCAGCGGTGCAACTTGTGCATGAGAATTGATTCTCGAGCTCAACGGTAAGATTCTCTCTCTCTCTTTCGGTCCCAGATCCAGGGCTAACGTAATATCCTTTAAGTACTGTACTGTCATCCGCATAGCAATGAATGTTTCCCAATATAAGCATATCATTGATATGAAGAAGATAGAGTGTGAGGGATAGAACAGAGCCTTGTGGTACACCTGCATTAACTGACATGAACCGCGAAGCTCATCCATCTGCGAGGACACGGATTCTCCGCTCATGCAGGAAGTCAGCGATGCAGTTGCAGAGTTGAGTGGGCAGACCGTATGGCGGGAGCTTGGAGAGAAGAGCCTTGTGCCAGACCCGATCGAAAATATTGGAATTTTCAAGGCTAACAGCCACCAAGTTTGCCAATAGCTTACCCCAGACATGCATTAAATACGTTAGAAGATAGCCCGATGACAGTTACGGCCCCGGCCCAGTTCACAAAACCCGTACTGTCGATCATTAATTATTAAGTGATCTTCTAAGTATCGGATTAACTGGTTATTTAGGATCCATTCCATGACCTTGCAAAGATCTGAGTTGACATCTATTGGGCGGTAATCTTTAATGTAATGACAATTAAAAACCAATTATGTCTGAAATGGCTGGCTTAGCAGATAAATTTAGTTGATCAGTTTGGTAATCTACACATAATATCCAGTTTTTTGTTGGCAGTGCTGTAAAACGTGGTTGCTTATAAAGGGCCTTCTGTGCAAGTTCGCGGTCGCACAACGAACTATGGAAAAAGTTATGTTACGTGTTTCTCTGCGAGACAGAATCAGCAAAGAAGACATCCATAAGAGATACAAAGTTACTGACATAGCTCATAGGATTAGTAAGTTGAAGTGCCAGTGGGCAGGGCACACAGCACGCAGAACATACGGCTGGTGGGGCGTTCAGGTTCTAAAATGGCGAACATGTACCAGAAAAAGTAGGATGGCGTCCCACTAGATAGACAGACGACCTGGTCAGGGTCGGGAGCCGTTGGATGCAGACTGCGCAGAACCGTTTCATTTCGAAATCCTTTTTGCAGCAGTGGACATCATAGGCTGGTATGATGATGATGATGATGATTTCCAGTATCGCAGTTCAACCTTTTCTTCTTAAAGTAAATAATTATAATTAAGTGTTTCTGTACCCTATTATTTAGTAGCAGACTATGCACGTGGATTAGTTCCCGGCAGTTTGTCAATGTCAGCGGCAAGTTCACGGCCCTTAACTGTTACTTATGTAAATAGGAACTGCGAAGTAAGCTCGGCACTAGTTAATTGTTCTAGATACGCGTAAGTGATTTCTTTTAAATAACTTCAATAAAAAGATTAAGAAAAATCATATTTGTAGAGTGCAAAGATAAGCCACTGAATCTAGAAATGTATTATGATGGCAAACATGAAAATATGAATTAGGTTGTTTTAATAATCATCTTAGAGTCAGGCCTGCGTGCAACTGGTCCTTCAAAAGGGAGTGCGAATAAAACCGCCTAATAGCTTTCTCCTTATAATTCTTTACAAGGTAATATGTCAAGCGGCGATTTACCACCGGAGGGCTATGACAATTGAAAAATCAATTGTGTCTGGAATCTCATGCTTGACGGGTTAATTTAAGATCCGTTGAAGGTAAAAGTTTGCGATCAAGTACCGAAAAGTGTAAATATTTCCTACTGGATAAATAAATGATCGACTAGGAATGGCCGCTGAAAGCTGAAATGATGATGATAATAGATTTAAGGTGAAAGAGGCTATGGTCAGGTTGTAGAGGGTTTGTTTGCTTGAATTTGAAAACCCTAACTACGTTAATCACAGCAGGAATAACACAACACAAAGTAAATTGGAGGTGCTTAGCTAGCCGGGCGTTATATGATGTATATTTATAATGAAAATACCCCTACTCACTACTTATGTTACAAATATCATCAGCAACCTAAACACACCCATTTGAGGGGTTTGGACCTAGGTGGTTTTCCACTAGAGGGGCGAAACGAGACGAGGCGAGACGAGATGAGACGAGATTTAAATTTGTATGGCAAATTTTGAATCCTCGCGTCGCGCATCTTTGGTGGAAATAGTCAGGATTGACGAGGATGTGCGAGGCGTGAATTAAAATATTTGTTTGTGTAAAAATGAACCATATTGCTTGCGATATAGAGTATAAATTTAAATGTGAAATTTGATGTAATTTCGAACCCTAGGCGATTTTTCACCAGAGGGGCGAGAAGAGACGACGCGAGGCGATAATTGAAATTTGTCGCAGAGTTAATTTATGCTCTTTATCGCAAGCCATACGGTTCATTTTTACACAAACAAATATTTAAATTCTCGCCTCGCGCATCTTTGGTGGAAATAGTCAGGATTGACGAGGATGTGGGAGGCGTGAATTGAAATATTTGTTTGTGTAAAAATGAACCGCATTGCTTCCGATATAGAGTATAAATTAACTCTGCAACAGAAACGCTTATCGCGATAGGTTTATTGTTGTGCTCAATCATCTCGCGCGAGCTCGCGCAGGCAATTTTTAGTGGAAAAGGGTCAGTGCGATTTGATTTCTCGTCACGCCTCGCCTCGTCTCGCCCCTCTGGTGGAAAACCACCTTTTTACCACTACGATGGCTCAATGCGGGTAAGTGGGTTCAAGCGGTTACAGTAGCAACAGATACCAATGGTCTAACGTCACTTCCGTAAATTTAAAAACTTTTAATTGTATTAATATTAATTGCCTTTTCACTTTCAAGAAACAAATAATAGCTGATGATGGACTCACTGTTATGTAGTAGGTACGATCTTTGAAACTCATAACTTTTAAACTTTAAAGAAAATTCATCTTCTGAGCCGTCTTATTTTATGTGAACTCATTAGATAATTAATTAAGTAATGTAAATTAAATACTCCTAGAAACAACACAAGTTAGAACTAAGTTACTTCGAAACTGAACATTGAAAACAGAAATTAATAATAAAATTTAATTAGCATTACCTTCTCAAAATAAAACAAATTATGATTATGTTTGGGGTTATATGAAATATAAATATTTATAATTAAAATATAATAAAACTAGAAAATTTTCACGTCCTGGGATATCCCTGTGAAATTCTATGAATATCCTAGAAGAATTTCACACCGCCCGCCGCCGTCGCCCGGATTGCGAAAGGTCGCGGGTTCGATTCCTGCCTCAGGACATGAAATTTTTCTAGTTTTATTATATTTTAATTACAAAGTAATTTTTCAAACATTTATAATAATGTTAAAATCAAAAATTAAGAATAAATATTTATGTCATTTATTTTAAAATATACTTAAAATTTTCGAAGTATATATTCGTAGGAAAACGATTTTTTTTCATATTTCAAGACTACTCTTCGTTTGTGGTATGGAATTTCTTCTATACTTCAAATAAAGTTTGTAAGCATCTGAAATTTGAAGATATTGACAGAGATTCTGTCTTAAAGCTTATATCATCAATAGGTGATCAATAGATAAAATAAATGTGGATTTTTTCTCATGAAGTTAAGCTAAGTTTTCTTTTGAAACAAATTGATAAAGGTACTTTTATAAACTGCGTAGGTAGTGTATCATTATATTGAAGTGCTTAGATTTCAAGGAAGCTCTACGGAAATTTATGGACACCTTTCTTAGTCGTACAGCCAAAACATATAATTCAATGTAGTATTAGTGTACGTGCTTCTTCCGTCTCTGAAATATAAACAATAATTGATCCATTCGGCTGTTTGACAAGTAAACTCTTGGATGAATATCAAAAAAGGAGACAATGAGCAAAATTCAGGACAATAAAATTTATACGTTTCCTATTGGCTCGTAAATCTCCCACCGATGCTTTGTTAGGATGGATCCTATCAACTACCGCGTCCATCCGACAGGAATCCATTTCATTAAATTTTTAGCGGGCGGAATCTATCATTGTCAAAAATTGCCGGCGGCAACAAAACGGGAATTGTTTACTCGCATTGTGTAAACGTATCTTTGGGAATGAAAGCCGTATAAGTTCTTAAAATTTTTGAGGGTCGTATTTTTACTAATGACTTGGTCAGCAAGGTTGTTTATTTAGCTCCTTGAGAACTCCTAAAGTGGTCCAAAGAATGTTTATTTTGTCGACTTTTGGGAATATGATACAAATGTAGCTGTAAGGACCCCCTACAGCTACATTTCTACCATATACTACTATACTTTCTACCGGAAACAGCAAAATTTTTAAAGTGGTCTATGAGAAAAAAAAGTCTGGAAACCTCTGATTTAACTCAATATAAAGGCATTTAATATAAGAACGAAGACTATGAATATGGAAGAGTAACTAGTACTAGAATTAAACACATTTTCTTTATGTGAAAGCAAGTTGGGAGAAAATCGCCTAGAATAAAAATCAGATGTCAAATATTTTAATCACAGTGATAAAAAATATTTTAAATTTAAGTTTCTCATCATTTTGTTATAATACAAATATGTTAGGAGCTGACACGTTAGCTTCAAACTTATTCGATCTCATTGTACTTGAAGCTATCATTATAACTAAAGTATCCACCGAGCAGGTAAATACTTATTTAATAATTTATTTTTATTTGGTACAAAAACAGAATACAGATCACTCGTTCATGCAAAGCTTATTCTATTTTACATTTTTAATCTATATTCCACTTACAATTTGTACACATCATATAACATGAATATAAACAAGAAAATACATTTGAACCCTCTTGAAATATGTCATTTTGCGAAAATATTGTGAAATAATGTATAATGATAATATAGCTTTAGGTGTTTTTCTCTCGTAGGAAGGCCTGTCCCTACAGGCTGGTGATGATAATACCTAAATAACTTTTAATTATCCTCCAATGACTAACATTCGAGTGTGTCGATCTACAAGTAAATGTTAGAAAATGCGAAGGGATTATTCCTGTGCCACTTGCACATGGAGTTAAAAAATAATAACTTCGAGAGCTCAAGGAGCTTTTTTAAATGTAGCTGCTTGCTTAACTTTTAGGTTCCCCACTATAAACCTGTATAGTGCGACGTCCTTACGGTAAGACAAGCGTTTATCCTCAGCATCGCTCTTAAATAACATACCGAAATTAACTGCGGCACTAAACTAAACCAGGATAAGCGTAGGAAAGCAGTCGTCATACAACAGGCCATGCACCTTAGCACTGCTCCCATAAACAAGTTCTTGCCTTACTTACAAAATTCACCGCAAAATAAAAATGAACTAAGTATTTAAAAACCCTAGATTAAAATCAAACCGAAGACCTATTATTAAGCCCATCTATTTAAACAATTTAAAACTATTATTTTATTCGGGTATCTATATAACCTAACAATAAGATTTTTAAATAAGTACTTATTTCTATAGGCTTTATTGACATTCACAATAACATCCTTTTGCCAGTGTAATTACTGGGCATGGACGGCATTTCATCTTAGGCCCTAGGATGACAACGCACCTGCAATATCAAGTGATTTTTGCTTGTTATTGTAGGTGTCTATAGGCGGCGGTTACCGCTTTCCATCAGGTGGGCCGTCAAAAAAAAAAACCATCAATGGAAACAATTAATCTTCAGACACACCAAATACAAGGGAATACACTCCCCACACACCCACATCCACACATACACACACACACATCACACACACACACACACACACACACACACACACACACACATCACACACTCACCCCATACTCACATTACATGTATGTAGCGATGATATATGGTATATATATAATGATTATCAAATTTATACATTCATCCTGCAAACAATACACACCTGCATTTCACCTTCTGCAAACGATATTTCTTCTTAATTTTGCATTATCACCTTCAAAAATCCTAAGGGTGCGGCCTGGTAACCATAAACCTATTTTAGGTATCAGTTTTCTCACTACTAAGTAGAAAATGTATTGTAACTGTTGTACCAAATTACCGAATGTTACCTATAAAAAATAAACGAGTGATTTATTTTAAAAAATATATATCCTTCTCGCATATTTGCTGGCAGTAATATCTTTTAAGCATTAATAAGCATTGCCTATGTACATACATTGTCTGAAATTTTCCCCTTTTTAAAAATATAATATTATTTTTTTGTGTGTATTTTATTTTAAAATGAATGAATAATAAATAAATAAAAATCAACTTGAACGCTACGAAACAGTACAATTCCGTGGTGCTGAAGTGACAACTCAACAAACCATTTTGTCATTAACGACTTTCCCAAATCACACTGATTGAGTCTATTGTTGAAAATATGAAGCCTTTCTTTAAATCTGTTTTTGTCACGAAATTTTGGACCTTTTACAGAAAATGGTTTTCGAATTTACAAGATTAAATGTCTGTTACATGGTGTGGTTTTTGTTATTCTTAATAAAATCTTTGGCTAAAAATTCATTTCTTTTTCAACATGAAATGTTATTACATTTTTTGCTGGTGGCTTAGACCAGATAGGTATCTACGTACATAAAACTTAACATAGCTAGCAACTAACAATACATGATGTGTTTGATTCTGTAAGACTTCGGTCGGTTTAACAGTTTACGGAAATAACAACATCTAATAAGTTTAGTTTCTCGCAATATCCAAATTCCATCAAATCAGTTTCGAAATTGTTTTTCACCTCTCCAGCACAAAAATGGTAATTTTTCTGACCAAAAACTCGCAGCAAAGTTTCATTTTGCAAAATTAATTTTGCTCACATGTGCAAAATTAATTTTAAGGCGCAGATTTTTTATTTTTTGGTAATTTTACAGGCCTGGATGTACATACGTCTTTTAGGCCTCTGCCTTGAATCTTGCGTAAAATCAAATGGACCGGCCCTCGAAAACAGCGGCGCGGGCGCAGCGCGGGCAACGAGCGGTGCACTCCAGTCGAACGGTGACCGCCCGCGCGTCTACATTGTAGTGTTGTGCAATTTATTTTTGTGACGTTTCATATTATAAATGTTTGAAAAATTACTTAGTAATTAAAATAGAATAAAACTAGAAAAAAATCACGTCCTGAGGCAGGAATCGAACCCGCGACCTTTCGCAATCCGGGCGACTGCTCTGACCACTGAGCCACCAATAAAACAATATAGCGTTATGTCAAGCATATTGAACTAGCATTACAACTTTATTTGGAAGTATAGTACGTGATCCGTTCTCAAGAATGGTGTCGACCATAAATAAAGATCAAATCTTTACTTGAGCGCTGATTTTGACATAAGTAGATATCGTTCTAAAATAGCCAATTACTCGCTGCGAGTTGATCAATGTATAACGTTTCAAGTAAAGTCCTAAATTTAAATCTCGTATTAAAATTTGTTTTAAAACTAGATTCTTTACTGAGAAATGTTCTGTAATACGGGCCTGAATGTACTATTTAGTATAAGTGTACTTGGAATTCTTTGCCAGCTCATGTGTTTACTCCTTTCCATAACATGGGGTCCTTCAAAAGAGGCGTGAAAAAGCTCCTTTCGGGTCGGCAAGGTGGAGGCGGCTAGAGCAGTGTCTGAACTGCACTAGCTGTTTTTGCATATGGAATCTTCTTACCGCTTCACATCAGGTGGTGTTGAGTCATTTGCCGTATTTTGTATATGAAAATAAAAAATTAAAAAAGGTATTGTACAGCTAGCACGATTCGTACAGAATACAGAGTTAAGGCTAACTACATACTCGAAAAAATTATACTTATGTTAGAAATACCTAGATTCAGATAACGGTTTTATTCTATATTTATATTATTTCAGATAATTCATTTTTTCATATAACTATTTTACTTTAATAAGTTGAATCCAAACAATGTTATATGGCTTGGCATAAACTAATCTAGTTTGCAATAGATATGAGAATTAAACAAACAAACCTTATATGCATTTGCTTTTCTTATGTACTTAAAGCTTTATTAAAAATAAATTGAAAGTTATCAATATTTCATTTACCTTTTTTTTGTGAGACTCATGATTATAGTTTTTATAATAACTCGACTGAATTATTGTCAAAGGCTTATAATTACATTTTATATGAATTGGAATTAACATTTGAAAGGAATTTCACAATCGTATTCGTATTGATACCAGTAAATAATTATTAAAAGCAGATTATTATTTAAAATGTTTTCATAAACTGGAATAATTTATTTTTATATACAGGTTATTTGAGGAGCTTGGTGTGGTTTTGGTTTGAGTGTTCTGGTTTCGATACGACAAACAAAGCAACTTTCGCCATGGTCGATCCTGGGATGGGTCAATCAAAGTTTGTTATTTCGAGCTCCTCCGTGCTTCGGAAGGCACTTTAAGCCGTTGGTCCCGGTTGTTCCTGCAACCGCTTTAACCCACCAACCCACATTCGGCCAGCGTGGTGGTGTTATGGCCTAAACTCCTCATGTGTTTCTCCCATGTAGGAAGGTCTATGCCCAGCAGTGGGACGTATATGGGCGGGTGATGATGATGATGATAATGATAGTGTAGCTGAATTGAACTATTTACTAAAGAACTATGTTTCTTAACGTGCCTTCCGAAGCACCGAGGAGCTCGAGACAACAAACTTTGATTGACGAATCCCAGGATCGACCATGACGAAAGTTGCTTTGTTTTTCGTATCGAAACCAGAGCGCTCAAACCAATACGCCACCGAGCTTCTCCCAATACGCCAGCTATAATAAATAGGCTAGTGTACTATTTATTATTGTATATTTACCTATTGTTATTTTTAGACTTCATTTTATATTTTTATATAACATTTATATCAATAAAAAAAATATTTATTACCTTATTTATTTATTTTGATTTCTCGTTATCTTTGTGTCTATACTATTTAAGGCAAATGCCGCTACTAGGCTCTCATCTCAGAATATACTAATACCTTCAATATTCAAGGCCCAACTCTTTTTAAAAGGAAGGAATATCTCTAAAATATATTCTTAAATCAAGCCCCGGCTATGAAAGGGCTTGTTCGTTACAATCTTGACACTGAAAATAGGAGCTCGAGCGAAAATATGACTAAAGCTAGCGTGCTGACGAAGGGTTTCTCGTCGATAGTAATTACTCGCCTTAAAATTTTCATAACGTAATACTTCAAGTTGATATTACTTTAACTTTTGTTTCTTACCAGCCTGCGGGCGTCACTTTAATAACAGACTATCTATGGTGTCTGGATGTTGGCTTCTTTGCAAATTAAGAGGGATTAGAGTAACTTTACTTGTGGCTTTGAGGGAATTTGTTTATTTATTTATGAAAAACAAAAAGAATTTCAATAAAAATTGGAGATGACTAAAAATAGAACACAGAATTACTATGCCTCAATCGGTTTTCGATAATCTCAAATTTTACACAGATACGTCGCAGGTTTATTATGAATCAGGATTTTGATCAAAACCCAGGGGTTTGATAGCACTGCTGAATACAGATTATTCTCAGCGTGCCCCTAAAATAATACAGGAGCCCGACTCGGGGTTATAACAAAAAGGCTACTTAGTTTTTGCTGTCGAGGGAAGAGCTGTTAAATCTCTTCAGAATAACCTCCTCATCAAATTGTAATTGTAGAAAAATCAAAAGTAGGTACCTATTGAAATTTTAAAACAAGCTGGATTAGAACTCTATAACTATGATTTTTAAAACTACCCTCCGAATTTTACCTAACAGACTGCTTTAAAAAATCTTCATTCTTTTAAGCAGATTATGAGATAAGAGCAAGTTAGCAGGCCGCTTAAGCGCACCTAAGCGCGGCGTCATGAAAGTCACATCATGACGCGTGTCTTACCGACGTGATATATGTTAATGAAAACCGCGCCATCTCATGGAACGGATTGGTCATTAATAATGGAACACGTCTACTTTGTCTAGAAGTGACGAAATGTCATTATAAAAGCGCTTGTTCAGATTAAAAGCTTTTACTGAGTTGTGTTCTAAGGTGAGTAAGGTAGACAATCCTTTTATATTTTTTTGCTGTATCGTAATAGTATTTTTAGAGAATAGTATTTTGAGAAACAATATTTAATGTTAATTTTTTTTATTAATTATTATTTTTATTTTCGGAGCTTAAAATCTTTTCTGGTCCGAACATGAGAAAAAAGCTTTTCAAAATATTAGCAACACTTTTTCAAATGAGAAATAGGCAGAATCACGTGTACATCTTCTAAAACACAGAACTGCTTATCTGTCTTACTTGTTAAATCATCTAGCATAAGCAACCAAAAGTCACAAATATAAAAACCGATTTAAAAACAATATTATGTCCTCATACCTCGGAACAAACTTCATAATATTTCTAAGTGAAGATAAGCTTGTTATAAGTATCAAGACGTTATGCCTCGTCTTTCTTACCAAGTGATTTATGTTAATGATAACCGCGCCATCTAGCGGCACAGATTGGGTGTTAATAATGGATCAAGTGCTGGCTGCGGTCTGGATGTGGCATGCATAATAATTAACATATCCATCTGAATTATGTATTGAAGAATTAATTAGACATTGATTAGTGTTTTCAGGCTAAATAATTCATATTAATTTACCGTGCGACTGTATTAAATCCTCATAGAAAAGTCGGCAACATTTAGTCATACATTTTCTTTCTTGTAATAACGAATTTAATAACACGCGTGTGGGTCTTCAGACTTAATTCACTATCTAGACCTTAAGATCACGCACAAAAAAGCTCAGTAACTCGTTTCTTTATCTTACTTCCAAAACTTGGAGTTCCTTGCCAGCACATGGCTTCGTCCTATAACATGGATTCCTTCGAAAGAGGCGTGAAAATGCATCTTATGGGCCGGCAAGGTGGAGGCGGCTAGAACAGTATGTTTCAAACTCCACTAGCTGTCTTCGCATATGGACTTTTCTTACCGCTTCACATCGGATGGTGTTGAGTCATTTGCCGTGCTTTTTATAGAAAAAAGGTAACGCTCTTTTCATTGCAGTAATGTAATAAGCAATAAGCTTATAGAAGTAAAGTTTACTGATTTGTTATGTATACATAATATTTATCAACATAATAATCACAAGTCTTGTGAAAAGAATAAAAAAGCTCTTTTGTCAGCTGAGGTTGTTAAAAAAGATATAAACTTCATTATTTTATGACAACGACACCGCTCGATAATCCGTATATTTGAGTGACGCCCAGCGACTTCAGACGCAGTGTAGACATTCAAAAGCAAAGTTAACGGAAGCTATAAGATGCAAGACATGTAAACATAGTTTAGGAGACTTAGTACCTATTTATTCTAGGTACCTGCTTAGACTTAGACCTGATAGTTTACGTACTTAAGTTGTATATCATATTTCGTAGGTCGCTTCCATAACAACTTTTTTGATTTCAGTAATTTATCTCCAAAAATCAATCCACTTGTACCACTATGAACTGCGAACCTACTATGAAAATAATATTCTTATCTTTGGAGACAGACAAAATAGTAAAAAAACTTTTTGAACCTCATATTTAGGCCAATAAAGAACATTAATGAGGTCAAAATAAGTATCTTTACCTAATGTCACGAAACTCGCTTGATTTTGATCCGAAACTTTGAAATGTTTCACGGTAGGCGCACTGCGGTCCGACAGATAAAGCAATCATACGCCAAAAGCATCTGACTAATATCAAATTAATTTGAGGAAAAATTAATTTAAGATATGAAGCATCATTCTATTACAATCTTCCTGGAAATTTAATTATAAATTGTTAAACGGAATATAATAGGTGAATTTCCAGAATGTTCCAAAGTCGGACTAAAACAAATCTCTAGTTTTGGGAAATGAATGGTTTTGTTTGGTACCGAACGGTATAAATTGTAAGGTAGTTAGAGAATTGTTTGTATGTGTACTCAACTAACAATTACCCTTATCAAGTTCTATCAACGTTAACTTAGTAACTCCCGTCAGCAGTTACTGATAAGTAATCGCAACAACCAATGTTAGTCAAAGGGTTCCTATTTGTGTAAACAATTAGGAATATTTTGCGTACATCAATACAATATAGCGACAGGATCTAATGTAGGTACTCACTAGGTGGTAGGCCGACTTGAGCGCCGGCTGGGTAGCCTCACCTACCGAATGGTACAGGTACTGACTGGACATGGTTGCTTCGATCACTACCTGTACCGTATCGCCCGTCGGGAGGAAATACCACGGTGTTATCACTGTGACTCCCCCGACGATACGGCTGAACACACCCTCATAGAGTGCCCGGCCTGGCGATGCGAGCGCCGCGAGCTTCGTGCGGTGCTCGGCGGCGGTCACCTATCGCTGCCAATCATGGTAAGAGCCATGGTTGGTAGCTACAGGGTGTGGGAGGCTGTCACCTCCTTCTGTGAGACTGTGCTCTTGCAGAAGGAGGCAGCGGAGAGGGAGCGGGAAGAGGATCCTCTGGCCGCGCGATCACCCGCCTTCTCACGCCGGATACGGATCCGGCGTGAGAAGGCGGGTGATCGCTCGTCTTCCTGCGCCTTAGGTGCGGCCGCGTGCGCGGGTGGCCCCCGCTCATTCATTGCACAGGCCGCCGCGTCGGGGATTAGCCAAGTGACTCTGGGCAATCTCCATCGCCGCAAAACCTGGCCGTAAGGCCGGGTTGTCTGGGCGTGGGTTGGTGAAATTGTTTCGGCAGAGCCAAACCGGGCAGTTTTAGTGCGTATTTCTAGTTCCAATACGATCAGGCACTGGGCTACCCCCACACACGCCCGTCGCTTAGCGAGCGGCGGATAGGTCCGTAAGCGGATTCCTTCCCCAAAAAAAATGTACTAGGCCCATAATGTAGAGTTGTCTTGGTAAGTACCACCGCCTTTCCTATTTCAGCCGTAAAACAGTTGCATGTGACTCGGATTGAAGGGAACGATAGGCAGTGTAATTACTGGGCATGGAAGGCAATTTAATCTTACGCCTCAGGATGACAACGCACCGGCAATACCAAGTGATTGTTACGAGGTGTCTATAGGCGACATTAGGCACTGACTGCTAGGCAAGCAGTCGGCTTGCTTGTCATCGAGTTGCTAAAAAAATGTACTGCGTCATTTAATTTTATTTATAAAAAATCTACACATGAAAAATTCATGTCCTGATGTAGAATAACTCTCGATCATTCACAATCCGCACGATTGATGTTATCACTCAACTACCAAAGACCGATGAAAAACCTATGAATTTATTATAGTCTCTCTGTTTTAATGTAAGAACCGGCGCCCACTGCCGGCACGGCACGGCGTGTCATGGCAAAGGAGTTTATTACTAATCAAGTTATTTTGATACTTATATCCATAAGTTTAGAATTCGTGTTACTTTATTTCGATACCACAATGCCGCGGAATAACGCGACGCGCCGCGAGATGCTGCCGCGGCGCGCCATTGCATCCCGCGATAAGTACAGACTTTGTGTCGAATAATTATGATTGCTAAACCAGTTGAAATAAGGTTGTAACTTGTGCAGCGGTCATTTCGGTCAATGGGCTTAGTCCAGTCGGTGCGCGGGGGCAAGGGGGCATGCCACGGCAGGCCGCGGGATGCCGCAGCAGAACCTGCCGTGCCATGCCGGCAGTGGGCGCCGGCCCTAAACCCGAATACTTTTGCAAATACCTACAATTCGGTTGAGCTAGAAATATCACTCGATACCCTTCAGTTACGACTCTTATTTAATTCACAATAAGAGACACGAACATGGAGAAGTGGATAATTGCTCGTGACCTTGCCATGAAGCGTAATACATATTTATAATTATGTATCTACTAGCTGTGCCCGCGACTTTGTGTGTGTGGATGTCCGAAAACAGCAACATGTCGTCCGTAGGTGTGTAGGTTACATGATTCTACTTGAGTATTTATTTGGTTAAGGATTTAGATCATTAATAACACGTTCGCAGTTAATGTCATTTAGAACAAATTTGATTACTTACCAAAAAAGGTTATAGTGAGTCAACCTTAAAAGACAGACATAAATTTGCTGTCGTGGACTTTTTTTAGAACTTTTAAAAGAAAAAAAATCCTGTTTGAATGATTTTTGCGTAACTTTAACCGTTTACACAGCGCACGCATCGATAGCTCTGAAAAGTGAAATATTTTTCCCGTTTTGCAACATTTTTCATGGATGCTCAGCTTCTATTGGTTGTAGCGTGATGTTATATAGCTTATAGGTTTCCTAGATAAATAGTATATCCAAAACAAAAAAAATATTAATATGAATCGGTACTTCTTGAGATAAGGGCGTTCAACCAAACAATACAAACTCTTCAGCGCTATAATATTAGGATAGATTACGTCCAAAGTTGAGTGTACTTGATACATACTCTTCTGTTTGTTTGTCTTGGTCTGTCGACTCTTTGTCATATAATGGCCACCTAAATTCAGTTTGGTGACTCTACGAGATTTTTCGACTGCTCCAATTCTGTTCCTTATTCATTCTCTCCGAATCTTATTCTTGTGAGAAAATCCGAACACAGCTCGCTGAGCGAAGGACTAAGACAGCCATCAATATTCACTTTTCAGTGCCGCACGCTTGGGTCATATTGGGTAGGAGTAAGACACACTGTTTGAATAACTTTGAATTTGACTTTGACTTGAAGGTACAGTTCAATGACTATGGCCATAAAATTGAATAATAAAAAATGAAGTAAGAATTTAGTACTTCCAGTGTTACTAATGCAGCGCTATCTCCTAAAAGAGAGAAACATAAAGAGAAAAATATGATTGGTGTGAAAAATTATGTTTGTTAGTGTTACGTCGGCAAAAATAACGGGCAGCGTGCGTTCGCGACTCAGCCGGGTTTTTTGCACAAGGAAAAAATATCAGCCTATAAATCGTATTGTTAGAAGTTATCGTTGTCGGGTGACTTTGAATACTTTGGGGAAGATTACGGTTAAATTGGTCTTGCGGGGTTGTTTTGTTTCATTGTTTTCGAGAACAAGGGAATCATATATAAATAATATTTGCTACTCATCCTTGTAAATCGATAAGATGAAATCGTAAGCGATTCTATGAATGAATTCTGTTATCTTCTTCTCCTTATTATTTACGGGATGAGTAATAAATTTTGCGAGAACAGGACTGTGAGAATTTGTATACTTTATGTCTCGCTATCATTTCTTAATTAATTGATAACGGCAAACCTACCAAAGTTATAAACACAATTTAAAAACTGTAAAACAGGTTGTAACTTAAAGTAATGTATGGTGAATCTATAAAAATTACGAAACGAATTAAACAATCTCTTCTTAAAGCTGCAAGTGACATCTGAGAACTAATGCAAGTCCTTATTCTCAGACAAATAAAACAATATTATAAAAATAATTATAAATTTTAAAAATTCAATTAATCTCGTCATCTTTAACACGTTGTCATCTCGTGCAACATAACTTCGATATCAAACCAAAGAAAGCTTTTGTGATTACCGATAACTAACGCGGAACACCTACAATATCATTGGATAGAAGTATCCCTATCCTACCGACTGCTTATTTAGCTACCACAATACGGTCTTAATAATCAGAATTGCTATAGCTGGTGATAGTAGAATTGCCTTAATTTCTTAATTATTAACTATAAAAGCTTAAACAGCTGTAGTGAGTAACTGATCTTCATTTTAACTAGCACTTCCATCAAAATTCAAAGAGCAAACTTCTGATTCAGATGACATTAAAAGAAAATTCCTTAGCAAACAACACGGAAGCCTCGCAGAGTGGGAAGGAGTTTTTAAACTCGTAATAAATAAGAATACGAAAGTATCAACATAATATTGCTTCAGAAAGTTATCTCTTAGAGCAGGACAAGAAACTTCTCGAATGATATATGACTAAACTTATACAAAACTCATCGCAGTGATATAATAAGGCCGTTTCTCTTTCCTCCGCGTTTTTACATACGTTCCTTCGGAATTCTAAACCTTTATGTATGATATTATACTGGGTTTTAAAAAATATCTCTTTTTACATATCAAATGGATTCTTTGATGTTGCTTCGATACTTTTCGAATATAAAATGTTTGCCCAGTAACATCAGACATATTATTTTTGTACAGAAATATGGAAGCTAAAACATGTTTAAACCTATAATCTTAAAATGGATTAAGTACTTTATTATTAATACAATTTAAAAAAAAATATTTAATCTAATATATATCAGAGATTATGAAATTTTATATAGACAAGTGGCATTCAAACGTTTAATTGCTAGCCTGTAAGTGCGAACTGACCTGAGTTTTTTTGTAAATGTACAAATAGATTTATTTTGAACTTAAGTGTCTGAGGCCTTCGCGCTACTACTGGGACTGAGAGCCAAAACAAATGTATCCTGATCTGATCTTTATAGCCGATTGTATCTGACGTTATAAAATACGAAAACAGTATGTGAATTCAAATATCAACGTGTGAAACAACGGTAATCTGCGACATTGTAGAGATGTACAATGGGAACTGGATTTGGTGCCAGGCATGGGAGACAGCGATGGGTTTAGGACCCGATTTCGAAAGATATACTTATAAGCGGCAGCCATTTGTGCGACGCCAGATAATCAATGTGCCATATGAACGAAACGCCATTTAGCCGATGGGCCATTTAATCGAAAAGACAAATATGCGAAAGATCGAAGACAAATATAAGATTGAATGTACAGTTGTGCGAATACCACATCATCGAAAGTAAAATTTCTTCTAGTGGATAGCCTGTTCATATTACAGAGATCTGTGCAAAGCAGTAGGGTAATTTTGAGTTGATGACGATGAGGCTATAGGAAAATTATTATAGTAATTAATATTTCATAAAATCTCTGAATCAATGCAGCCAATGTTATATTATTTTATACAAATGTGATGAAACATGAAATTATCAAATGAATAAGATGTTTTTGAAAGTGGCTAACCATTTCTATGAACTAATATAGCCCATGTTTCAATTTACTGTCGTATTGACGGCACCACCATGTATACATACCAGTCTTATACCACTTTATACTTTCATGCTTATTAACATTTGAAATAGAATAATGTAAGTATACAGAATATTTACCATGTTATTTGTTTGTAACTAGTTATATCTCGCATTGATTATATTTCATACCAATGTTTCATCTCTTTTGATTACATATTAAATTGCCTTTATGGAGCCTATATCGTTGAATAGCTCCCACTTGAAAGACAAAGTCTAGTTAATTAATAATAGCCTTCCTCGGTCTAGTCACTTACACCAAGGCAGAATTTAATCCGTACCCTCCCACCGTAAAGCAAAATAGCGCCAGACATTTCATAATAACAAATCTCACGGTAACCCTGAAGCGACTGTGACCCTTGTTATGAGAACATCACAGTCCATATTCGGTTGACGTATTTCTGTACGCGGAGTCTAGAGTTTAACAACGCGATCGCCTAGGTCAGCTCCTAAACTCGTGCTAATGAGTTTCGACATTTAGCATTGCAAGGATTTGACAAGGCAATTTCGCTCGCAGCTTTAGGTTTTACGTGACAACAAGAATACTGAATAAATTATAAGTATAGGATCTCTAAACACTCCCACTAATGACAATGGTGGAAGAGTTCACTGGTAGGTAATCTACACTGATATTTGATAAAAGCAAAGTTTGTAAGTTTGGTTGGAGGAGGTAATCCCCGGAGCTACTCATCCGATTTCCAAAAAATCCTTACCCAAATTAAAAATAGACATCCAGTTTTGCAAACTCATACGCAAGAGCGAAGCCACTTGCAGCTTTTTTTTATATAACGCCTGTTTTATTGACACTTGTTTATTTACTTTTAATATTTGTTTGACGACCGTCTGGTCGAGCGGTCTGTACCCCTTGCTATGCAGGTTACTCGGTCAAGAGGTCCCGGGTTCGAATCCCGATAGGAGCAAATGTTTGTATGATGAGTATGAGCATTCGTTTACGAGTCATGGATGTTTATAAGTTTATTTAATATATTTCTAATATTTATATACATATTATTATCAATATTTATACGTTATCTAGTATCCATAACACAAGCTCTTAATGATGCTTACTTTGGGCTAGATAATAGGTGTGAGTGTATGATTATTATTATTATTATTTGTACATAAATTAATTATTTTATATAAATTTCTTTGTGTCATAAAAGTCTCGAAGTTGTTCTTGGAGCTCAAACTAAATGAATTTACATAATTATAGTTGCTTATAAAAGTATTGCTCTTGTCTTGATGAAAAGTGTAACGACTGGCAAATAATGATATTGCAAATTGGAACTCTGTAATTAATTTTGACCAAAAGCTAATGCTTTTGGTCAAAATTAATTTCACTCACGAATCGTTCACTAATGCGTTGATGTCACAGGAGCTAAGTTTTATAGTATCTAATTAATTATGTAAGAAAGGTTTATCTTAGAGTAACTTTCTGTTACATATAGTAGTATAAGGTAGGTAAATAAAAGCGAAATATTATCATCTCTTTTATAATTATGCTCTTAAGACATTATACACCAATTTATATCCCAAAATTAATATAATGCTCCATAAATAAGATGTAACAAAATTTTTCTTTACATTCAAAATGAAATGGTACAGTGTAAAGGAGAGTCATTTAGATACAACGATATACTCTCTTCTACTTTTAAAATATTAAATATTTTACAGCAGTTGTCATCATTTCTTAAGAAGTACCCATCAAAGCCCGAGAAGCTGGTATTTCGACTAATTTGTTCACTGCTGCAACCTTTAAGCTTGAGACTAACCAGTCGACAGTTCTGCATTTTAAATCGATAAACCAATAATCGGCTATAATTTTATAATTACTGAAAACTTTTGTATTTTAAGTATAATTTTAACCAACCAATCGGCTTATGCTTCGCAAGAGTCTATCATACTTGTTTTTTGACTAAAGGCAAAAAGGTAATCGGTGGCCCGGAAGATCAAAATGTTAATACGGATACGGAAGTAGTCAATTTACAATGACATCCAGTATTTATATTTCTTCCGTCCTTCTCTGAACTTTACCAACCCCCATTTCATGAACACGATTGGATTAAAAGCTAACATTCTCACGGATCTCCATGCTGAGGCTAAAAGCGCTTATGAGTCTTAGTACTGACCCACTTTGTCTTTTGAGCTTACATAACACTGCGGTACCCGTGAATCGTAAGCTTTGAGCTTAAACTAAGCACAAGGAGCTTCGGAATTAAATTTCTCTCCTGTAGGAGATGTCGGCACGCCGCGCGAAATATGGCCGGCCATTCCAGAATGATCTAGAATTTACTGGGCGCATATAGCTTTTTGCGGATGTTTCTGCAGTTACCTTGTCTTTTTAGAATCTACATCATCTTAATTTCCACGCTAATCTCGTCAAAGTGACACCAATGATGCATTTTTTTTAATTTGACTTTTGTAACAGATGCACGTCTCTTAAACTTTTTAACGATTCCGTAACATGTGCATATCCATATAGGATAGTAACCTCCTAAGAACGCATGCTCAAAGTTTTAGTTCTGACACGAGAGGGCAATCATTAAAAAACTCAAAAGTTCATAAGAAGAAAAACATGAAATAGGTACACATCGGAAATAATTGTATTATTTTTCATTCACAGTAGATTAATACTACCTCAGTTTTTTATTTCCTATTAATTTCTTTTGGGGCCTCGCGATAAACATCTTCAGTAGATCATTTACGAATAAATATAAAGCATGGTAGGTACTTATGTTTACAGTGACAACACCGTTCAGTCGCTGTTATTATGAACTCGATTCGAATTGTATCATAGCGCAAAGAAATAAGGTTGGTTTTCAAATAAACTATTTTATGTAGCATTGAACTTATTTTTCGTCTTTTTCGAGTCCACGGCCAACGTCGTTAAAGTTTCGTTAATTATGAAAGACGGCTCTATTGTTACTTTATTATTATTTGGCAAGAAAAAACTTACTTCATTCTGTTGACTACAACAAGACGTCCTTAAAATTCTAGATTCTGAAATTTCTGCTTTCAGCTCTTTAAAGAGCAAATATAAAACGTGCAAAATTACAATTATGTGTTTGCTTTTGTAATGTAACTGTTACACTTGACGTGCTGTGGTCTGTACATTGGAACTTGTTACAACAATTTAGGTAAAACACTGCGATTATTTAGTATTCTTGAGTGTACTAGAAAGACTAGTCTATCTATATCGAAAGTTAATTGTGATGCTTCTTTTTATTTACATTTTATCTTTATATTCACATAATTCTCTGTTCTTTTGTTTAAGTTACAAACTAGCTATAGCAATTCCTCCTACATTTCATTTTGAATAGGAGTCTATTTTCACATCCAATGATATTATTATACTCTCACGAAAGGAATTTAAGGAAATATACTACGACATGGATAATATAGTAATATTGCACTTTTGCCCGCGGCTACGCCCGCGTAATTTTTTTTTATACCACTAAGTTAGCAATCAAGCATACGGTCCACCTGATGGTAATCGGTTGCCGTGGCCTATGGACGCTTGCAACACCAGGGGTATCACTTGCGCATTGCCGACCCTGTAAAAACCTTTTCACGTCTTTTTTTAAGAACCAGATACTTATCGGTTATCGCTCCAAAAGCGCATGTCTTTGACAAGAAATACAAGATACAGCTGACTGAGGATGACGACCCCCACGTTACTAATATATCACTCATCATTTTCACGGACAACTCCAAAACGCACTCTGGCACTGGCACAGGTGTCTTCTAAGAAGACTTGAACATCAAACTGTGCCTGTCACTGGGAGTCCTCCTAATATCCCGCGCAATCTTAGTAAGAGAAGTACACAACCACAATTTGAGAATCCTTTTTGATATTAGGGGCATCCTACAGGCTTTAAGCAGCCCAAAGAAGAAGACAGCTTCCAGTCTAGTACAGGAATGTTACCTGGCACTAAATGAGGTAGGCAATCAGAAGATGATCACCCCACAGTGGATCAAAGAGCACGGCAGCTCACGTGACAACGGCGCTGCTGATGAACTCGCAAGAAGAGGATTTAATAGGAAACCGGTTGGCCCGGAACCAGTGTGTATTTGAACATACACACAACCTTCATATGAACCACTGGAACAGTGTGGAGGATTGCAGACTGATAAAACTTGCACTACCCCAAGTCTGCCAAAATAGTCGGATGTTGGAGTTTTTCAAACTATTTTGGCAGACCCTACATCAGATGCATCTAAAATCCTTATCAATATGGGATTGGTGACTCGTCAATGTTGTTAAAAATTTCAAGTAACATCTATTAATTAAAAATTGTTTCTAGTTTGAGTTACGATGGGACATACTGTATAGTAAAAGATTGAAAAAAAACCAATCGACCCTCGCCTCTCTGAGACTCTCATTCGCTTATCTAAAATAGTAACATCTGACATATAACATTTATATATATTCCTTTTTTATTAAGTTATTCGTGGATCCCGAGTCTATAACAAAAGTAATATTAGTACCGCTTGAACTAGACAAAGAGAGATTTAGAACAGGTTAATCAACTGATCCAAACGAAAATCCACTGATTCCAGCATGCATTTGCTTTATGCCCTTGCTTATGACACATGTGAAATTTTATAGGCTTGGATTGACTGCTAAAAGACTTAGGCTTTATTAGAAAGTTTGTAGGTATGGAGATAAAATTTTGACAAAATGAAATAAAAATATTTCAAAGCAGATAGCAAAGATTTTACAAGAATTTAAAATATCCGAGTCACATTGAGGTTTTACAGGCACAATTATTGGCGCACCATATCGTGCACTTATTGCAAGCTTAATGTACCATGCAACGGCTACAAGATCAGACATAAGTTTTACAGTGTATTGTTTGTGACAGATTCTAGGTAAACTTAATGGAGAATGTTGGAAACATGATTAGAAAGTCCTAAGATATTTAAAAGAAACAAAGGATGTCAGCATAATTTACAATAAATATAAAGATGAAAGAAATGGTATGAAAGTGTATTCAGACGCGGATTGGGCAGTGTGTTTGGCCAACTGTTTTTGTTGATAATAGAAAAGCTATAATATGTTTTTCCAGGAGTTACGAAACTAGCAAAAGAATCAAATAAATTGATATTCGATACCAATCAATCAAAGATTTATTTAAAAGAAATGAAATATGCGTGCAATATATTTAAATTAGTAGTAATGATAATTTGTCAGACATGTTAACAAAATCGTTAATCGTTTAAAACTTTGTTTAAAGAAATTATTTCACTTGAATTGTTACCTACACACTCGGTTTTTAGTATTCCATTTGTCGATTATAATTTAGGAGTAGGTACTTAGTAAAGAGGAGTATGTTATGTTTTTTTTCGTTTATTGTGTTATACCAGGTAAACTTAGCAAGGTAGGGACCGGACCGCGGTCAAATCGTCTTGACGACACAATGGCGAAATGTCTTAGGGCCATCCCATAATGTCGTCAGGAAGCGGATAAGAAGGTGCGTCGCTAAAGAGTTTAGTGGGTGAGAGCCCCACACACCCCTCCTTCTCCCCCTGGGGTCTGAGGGTCGGCTGGTAGAGCTTCTCCTCAGCGTCAACAAAAAAAAGGTAAACTTAGCAATTAAGAATGTTTCGTTTAATAGGTATTTTTGTTACGTTTTCCAGTGCACTCTGTTTTAAATCGAGTAGGATTGTAATGATATACAACCAGTTTGTATAGTTGAATAGAGAAATAAAACAACTTGTGTCAAGGGATCGAAAATGGTTTTAGTATGACTTACATAATTATTATTATTATTTGTGTAAAATACACATAATACAGAAGAGCGGGTAACTATCGGGCAGACTACCTGGAGAATCCGGGTAGCCTCCGAGAGTTGCTCAGCAACGTTAGGGCGCTGGGAAACTTCCTGGAGGAGCTGGGATAGCTTGAGTAATGCCCATTACCCTCCAACGCAAAAAAGGCGCAATTGACGTCGATTTGCGGAGATCACCCGCATGAAGAAGAAAGAAGAAGAAGAATCGCTCCAAAAAGTATCTCATCTAAATCGGTTCAGTGGTTTAGGCTTGAAAGCATAACAAACAAACTCACTTTCAGATCAGTTAGGATTGTCATTTATTTCCTTACTTAAGGCGATACCTCGTCGGAACTAGCGACACCACTTGATTTATATCAATTGTGGTGAATATAGAACATAATAAACAAAAACGCTTTAGTGAATGACTAAAGAATGGTATTTGTAATTTTTAGAGATGTGCTCGGTATAAGATATTTCTCTACATGTAACCTATTTTTTCATTATTGCCAAAAGTGGCCACTTTTAACAATAATAAAAAATTTGGTTACTTATAGGTAGACACTTTATACAAGATACATCTTTAAAAATCACAAATACCGTTCTTTAGCAATTCTCTAAAGCGTTTTTGTTTATTATGTTCTAAATTCACTATAATTAATAACAATCAATTTGTGTCGCTAGTGTGCACGAGGTAGCCCCTTAAGACAAATTCCTGCTCCGCTCACGCTATCGTACCAAAAGGAAGTCAAATTTCATCTGAATTGGCTCAGCGGTTTTGGAGTAAAAACGCAACATACAGATAGAATTATTTTTTACTTATTAGCATGGATTTAATTTCAGCGTCTTCTTGCTTAAAAAGAACAAAAGAAACCAACACAAACTAATTTATATTTCTAAGACAAGATTAAACGAAAATCAAAATAACCCAGCAATTGTCTTGGTAAACCATTTTCTATTACACGACACTCGAGAGGCGTCTAAAAGAACACAAATGAAAATCTCAAATTAAAGGCAGACATAAATGCGAATTATATGCGGCTGGCAAATTAAAATAGGCGAGACTTCGAGTTGAATTTGCGAGACAGCCACGACCGCATTCGACTGAATCTCGGTAGGAAAGTTCATTCCGTAGGCTGTTTCGTACGTCAAAATAATGTGAAACCGAGTATTGGGAGTCTTAAAACGGATTAGCTTTAATTTAGAGGATTCAAGGAACTATTCGCTGCTACTAAATAAGTAATCTATTGTAATCTTCTTCTTAGGTTATCTAGCTAATATACTGCAGTACGAAAACATGCACAACTTCCTTATGTACCAATGGTCGTCAAAAACAACAAACATATTTGCTGACAGCTTTCAGCAATTGTGCAGAAAAGCCCAGTTGTTTCTTAGTTCTTAGCATTATATTGTATTTGACATCTTTGTTTTACCTATAAATTGTATTTTGACTATTTGTATATGTGACATTTCTCCTAATTCTTATATTGACAATTTGTATTCTTTGCTGACTGACATAAATATTAATCTTACTACTTAGTTTTGGTGGTGGATCTCTAGACTTAAGACTTTTTAATTTCAATTAAGCACTTACTAAGTATGTAACTAACTTGCTGGCGTTTTGGTTTTACTGTAAGCTAGTAAGAGTCTTTAAATAAATAAAAACAGATACAGAGTCTGCTCACCAGTATCTTACAGAACAACACATGCTAGGCGACAGTTTTACGCTATAAGTTCTCACAAAACTTGAGAAAATTGCTCACAAAACTCAATTTTCATGCCACACAACGTATTTTAGAGGTATGCTAGACTAGTACATAGAGACAAACATTTACACATTCTCAAAGAAACACACACTCACAAACACGCCAACACATTCTCACTAACCAACGTTAACACGCACAAGAACTTTTTCATCCTTAAATAAATTAGTTTGTAATTAAAATAATATAAAACTAGAAAAATTTCACCTCCTGAGGCGGGAATCGAACCACCCAGGACTTGGGATATCCCTGTGAAATTCTTCTAGTCTATCTGTATTTGCGTTAATGAGCTAACGTCCACCCTACAATGTCGAAATATTCTATTTCAACATCCGAAACGAGTAATTTTACAAATACCTACAATTCGGTTAAGTTGGGGCAGTGCTTACAAATATTCTTAATTTTTGATTTTAACATTATTATAAATGTTTAAAAAATTACTTAGTAATTAAAATAATATAAACGTACGTAAGTGATCGTGGTCTTCCCGTGACCACGATCACTGTAAAGTAATCGAAACGTCGGGTGAATAATAATAATGTAACATCTAATTAAACGCGAGTTAAATCCGGTAAATTGGTTTTATTTCAATATAAAACTAGAAAAATTTCACGTCCTGAGGCGGGAATCGAACCCACGACCTTTCGCAATCCGGGCGACTGCTCTGACCACTTAAAATTCTCAATTTTATGCTTCAACTGCATGAACTGAATATTCTTAAGCTTATTTTATGAAATAATGCTACGGGTTAAAAGGTTGACCGAAAACCAAGTGGCCCCGAACCCCGGTCTGGTCTATACATGAAAGACCTAAAAGTACTCATAGTTAGAGCTTTTAGTAATTGGGAAAAGGCGAAAAATGGATATCGATGACACCAGGTGCCAATGCAACAGACAGCCTAAGATTTATTTTAAAATATCAGCGATTCCGTAGCAAGCAAGCAATTTCTCGTACAAATACTGTTTGAGGATTAACTAAGTGATTTTCTACTGAACGCTCAATTTCTCCGCTCAAATTCAGGTACGAGATGTCTTTACGCAACCATTCGTTGCTAACGAGTCTCTTCGCCGCGAGCACTGCATTTGATAGCTTATATTTATCACTAAGACAGATAATATAATAGAAAATTGTCAGTTGAGCAACGATATAATTATTTTGAACTTGAAAAGAAAGGCGTTGACTCAACTTTTACTCGTAGACTTAAAATACAAGTTTGAAGGACATGCTTTGATGTCTGAATAGTTAAAAATGAACGGGCGTAAATTCCAGAATCATACAGGTTTCATCCTTAATCCTAGGGAGCAGCTACTACCCGTAGAGCTAAAAAAGGAAATAATGGATAGGGAGCAGAAGGAGCCGAGCCTATCGCTACTATTTTCGAAAGACTATTTATGTTAGTACATAGCGCTTCCTCTTAAGTCCTCAGCGCTATGTTGGGAGCAAGAAGACACGTCTCTCTCTCTCTCTCTCTCTCTCTCTCTCTCTCTCTCTTTCTCTATTTTTTTTATTACACTCACACCTATTATCTAGCCCGAAGTAAGCATCATTACGAGCTTGCGTTATGGATACTAGACAACGGAGAAATAATGATAATAATTATATGCATGTATGTATATACTAGAAATATACTAAATAAACATCCATGACTCGTGATCAAATGCTCGTACTCATCATACAAACATTTGCTCCCACCGGGATTAGAACCCGGGACCCCTAACCGAGGAGCCTCTATAGCAAGGGGCATAGACCACTCGGCCAGCCGGCCAGCCTGTCTATAAGCTGTAAAGATAACGCTTTTTCATAAATTTACTGAGAAGGCTAGCGTAAGTAGTGATCAAGGTACTAGTAACATACAGGCTACGGTATACGCTTACCAACATGCGGGCCGTACCATTTATTAACCAGTTTTATCGTATTAAAAATTATAGAAATATCACGAACTACTTATAAATAAACACAACACAGACGATTTAAGAATAAAATTAAAATATAAGTACGTGTTGCTAAACCTCTAGTGTTGTTGACATGTTTAATGATCAGTCTACCAAGCAAGTCATGAAACGGTAACAGTTTCCCAATAAAAAATAGAGGAATAACAATTTATAAACATAGAATATTAATATCTGTTCAAAAGTATCCTGGAGTTTATCTTTTGAGGGTTCACCCAAAATAATTTAACAGAACTCGAAAATAAATGACACGTAGACTGGTAAAATGTGCAAAATTACAACAGTTCGCGTACTGGTTGACTCTTGAATGGATTATCTGGGGAGCGTAAAAATAGCCCCAATCATAACGAAATTATTCATAGGTGAGTACGTCTTAAACTTGACTTTCCATTCATTTTTAAATTGAATCAAATACAAAGACCAATAATAAAAGGTAATCAAATTAGCACATTTATTGAAAACCGCCAAGCCGAACTAATCCAAAATCAAGTTGATATTTCTATATGAATATTTCCCTTCCACGCATAGTATGAATATTAATGACACAATATGTTATTTTCCAGTATTTACATAATAATATCTTACTGTAAGTTCATTCGTCCAAAATAAACGGGTCTCTGTGTAAGAAAATCTCTTTAATTATAATGATTTCGCAATTGAGTGGGGAGCTATTCCAGGGGTCCAAATAAATTGGATTACATGGAATGTGTTTAATTTAATGCCAGGATGCTAAATTGCCTTCTTGTTTTGGATGTCAGGTTTCCAATTTATGTGTATGTTGCTGTCACGGTTTTCGCTTCAAATTTGTATTCATGTCACGATAATATAAACTAATTGTTCATTGCTTTAATATTCAACACCAGATATTGATACTTATAAAATTAAATTTAAAAGTTTTCTTTTATTTCTTATCGCATAAATAATATTAAATTACCTTATGAGCTTTGTAATTTAAGATAACCTAAAAACAATTTTTTAAGTCCAGTTGTATTTTACAGTATTCAGTTAGGATCACGAACGCTCTTTATTCAAAGTTTGTCAAGAGTGATATAAAAATACTGAAGAAGATAATCCTTACCCAGATAATGTAAAAGTAAGCCTTAAAAACGTTTCCGAGCTTTAAGCCGCACGTGGTCTTAAGAAACAGCTTGTCTTGTTATGTAAAAGTCTCCATCATATGGACCTCGGTGCCTTTTACCCACGGATTAAGAAGGTAGGGTTGCCGTTTGTAAATAATTGAAAACAGAACAGGGCTTAGATAACCTTAGAACCTTAGTAAATTGGGATATTGGCTCAACTTTGGAAGATATGTAGTTTTGATGCGGATAAAATCACTGTTATTTTGGTGTGTCAGTGTTAGTTTCGGTGTTTGGGGGTAACTTACACATGTAAGTACCCAGAACGCCAAATGGTAAAATACCGCAGGATACTTTAGAACAGCCCATATTGTCATTAGCTAAAATAGCAGTGACCTTACCCGCAGCAAAACTACAAGCAGTTATTATTCTTCGAACTTACACAAAAGGGAAAAGTAAAAGGTAGCCAGTGTAATTACTGGGCATGGACGGCATTTCATCTTAGGCCTCAGGATGACAACGCACCTGCAATATCAAGTGCTTTTCCTTGTTATTGCAGGTGTCTATAGGCGGCGGTAACCGCAATAAGGATCTTAAGTTCCATTGTGAATGGTATAGCTACATAAAAATAATTAAAAAAAATAAACCGACTTCTAAGCACTAAA